>CM069298.1:11046785-12325357 GCA_035609425.1 Epinephelus awoara
CACCAGATACCCATTAGACTTTATTGTTCCTGAGGAGAGAGGGTGATCAAACATCACTAACACATCCTGAGCTTGGGATTCAGTGTTCTCCCCAGAGGTGCAGGGAAGGACTTTCAGGCCTAACACCTTTTAGGTTTAGCAGATCAGAAACCTGGAGGCGGTGAAATAGAAAATTAGTGTGACTGTGGTTCTGACACTGAGCTTAATGCTCTTCCCCTCTCACCTCAGACGGCATGAAGACACCATGTTCCAACCCTGAGTGTAGATTTTATATTGGATATAACTTTGAAACAGTGCTGTGACACTTCCCCCTACATAAAGAGGGTGTAGGTGTTCTGCAGCATTAAGCAGCCATATTCCTTTGGCTGCATCTCAAAGAGGGAAATGGTGAAACATTTTACACACAGTGCAGGTAATGACTCATTCAACAGCTGATGAGGTATTACGTGATAACATATTTGAATTAATACCATTATCAACATTTCACACCTCTCCCATTCTCCCACCTTTGGAGCACCAGAGGCTCGTCCCTTGTAGGTTTGGAAAGTGGCTGTAAAAACTCTGTAGTTTTGTCCTTCACAGGGAACAGCTGCTGTGGTGAATTATGAGGGGGACAACAGAGTCCAAGTTTCATTCATACATCACCCACTGCTCTGCCACTAGGCTCCATTACAAAAGGCCGCCTCCAGCTATGAACTTTCAGATGAAAAATATCTTTTAAAAAGAACTGCATCAAAAGTTGTTTACAGTATATATATCATAATTCCCTAATAACTATTTCATATTGCTGTGGAAACATCAACAAATTTCTCTTTCACACAATTGTATTTAGTGAGTTATTTACCAAAAAACTGCATTTTACAGGATTTAATTGAACACATCACAAGAGCATTTCACTTTACCTACTACACCTTGTACTAATTTTTACCAAATCATGTAACTCAATGCAAACTCTGTCAGCTGTTAGTTGTGGCCACTGGCTGCTAACAGCTAGGGTTAGCTAGCTGTCCTCTTGCCGATTTTAACACGGATATGTTGTTCACAATGTTGCATTGTCAGGAAACCAACAAGGTATGTTCCCTAACACGTCAATAGTGAGTTTACTTTGTCCTTTTGTACCAACGGCGTCCTGGGGAAAATCTCTGTTAATCCCAAACATGTTTTCTGTTGTCTCTAGGAAAACGGGATGCCGTTAGCCTTGATTCCTGCTTTTAGCCTGCACAAAGTTGATGCGACACTTCAGCAAAACTTGAGCAACTGCCATTGGCGAATATCATCTTACTTGCCTATAGGCCGATGACAGTCAACAAGGCGAGTATCGTCAGATACCGATGTCGCATCCTTACTTTAATGCTCAGGATGATTTGAGTCACACAGCTTTACTGGTCATACTCTGGTTTGGGTCTTATTCAGATTAATTGAATTAATCTTTATTTTATTTTATTTAATGTTTATTTGTAGGGGACTGTATGTAGCACACAAAAATGCCACACACCACAGCATTTATAGCCAAAGCTAATTTGCAATGCCTGTCCCTAGCTCAGCCTTAAGATACAAAAAGGCCCAGATCAGACAGAGTGCTTTTCTCGGGTGGCGAAACACGAGGCACGCTGCACTGACTTTTTTGTTCTAATCTACAAGTTAATAAAAGAGTGACTCCCTTTGTCTTTTTTTTAATTGCTGCAAGCATCTCATCACAGAAGGCCTGCCTGTCAATTCATCTGATTGGTTGATGAGAAAAAGCACAGATGATATCAGGCGCTTTTCTGCTGGTACACCCTGGACAGGTCACCAGACTATCACAGGACTGACACATAGAGACAGACAACCATTCAAAATGTCAGTTGTCTAAGTAAGTTTTTGAGTGCAGCATCCTCTTTGCTTCCTTCTGGTAATGGGCTCATTACTGCCCCCATGAAACTGGAGAGCAGAAAACACTCACTGCAGCTGTGGTCAGTGAGAACTGCAGTTACAGTGGGTGTTTTTCCTCCTGTTGGTCATAAAGTGCAGCAGTGAACCTGTTTAATTCTATAAAACAACCACAAAGCTGAAGAAGATTTCTGCTTCATCAGGCAGTATGTTTTGGTTTTACAAGTAAGAAGGTTTCAAGGATGAGACATAAGTTGTTGATTTGGCGAATGGACATCTGGTGATATTCCTCATCCCATAATAAAGAGCAGCGTACAGGCGCTTCCCTAAGCTTTTCAGTGGGAGCATTAGTGACTGTCTGCCATGCAGTGGAGAGTCCCAAGCTGGGCTGTCATCATGCATATTGATGTGCAGGTCTGGATGACTCTGTGACTTTGAACAGATACTGACAACTAAAAGGACAAAACAGTATAGTATAGTATAGTATAGTATAGTATAGTATAAAAGTGGTTTAACCAGCGTGGAAGAGAGTTTAAAGGGACAGTTCATCCTAAAATAAAAAATGCATGTGTTTCCTCTTACCTGTAGTGCTATTCATCACTCTAGATTGTTTTGATGTGAGTTGCTGAGTGTTGGAGATATCGGCCATAGAGAAGTCTGCCTTCTCTCCAATATAATGTAACTAGATGGCACTCGGCTTGTGGTGCTAAAAGCGCCAAAAAAATACATCTGGAAAAACTCAACAGCAATGTCTCTTTCCAGAAATTATGACCTGGTTACTCAAGATAATCCACAGAGCAGTTACATGTAGGAACTATTTTCTTTCTACTGAACCACACCTGCCAACTGTATCACTGAGCAGAAGGAAGTGTGAATCTGCTCATGGATGGGTAGCCTGTGCTTGTTACATTAATGGTGTGCTCCCAGGCTGAGCTGTAATTTTAGAGTGTAATGTTAGCGAGCTCAGTGGTGCTAGGTGAGCTAGCAGTAGACGTACACTTCCTTCTGCAAGATGATACATAAAACAGCTCGCAACAATGTCTGTGGATTATCTGAGTAAGCGGGTCATGATTTGTGGAAATAGACTCTACTGTGTGTAGTGTATCATCTCGTTCACAATAATACCGGTATCGTTTTAAAAAATGTTATGAAAAATTCATATCATGATACTTGTGATATTTCGACTTGTTGACATATTGATGTCATACCGGTAACCATGGCAACAACAAGCATGGCTGAAAGTTGAAATTATTACTGACTCAGCAGTGGTTCCAAAAAGAGGAGCAGCTTCAGTAGTGTGGAATAAATTGTGGCGTCCTGAATGTTTTATGAACAGCCCTGGACTTCTCAGACTCTTTTAGTGACTTACCGCTCAGAGGGAACTCATTCAGCGGCTCCTCTGGCAGCAGCACAGCGTCTCTCCCTCTCCTCTCTCGCTGTGCGCACACAGGAGTCGGTGTCGTCAAGGTTACAGTGTGATGATTAGAGGAGAAATGGCAGAGCATAAAGGTCCAGGTGGAACAAAAACATCTCTTTAGGATTTTGCTAAAAGAAGGAAATCACCTGTTGATTTATATATTTAGATTCCAGGGGACATTTTTTTTGTTGCACTACAGAATCTGAATCTCACTCTCAGTTACTGTTGTTGTTGACAAACTAAAGAAATGAGAGATCATTTTTGTTTAGTTTTTATCGAATAATTGAAGCAAACTGTAAAAATATATCACTTATTTTGTTGCAGTTCTATTTTCTTAAATTGATTTTTTTTTTGGTACAAATTTGTCACATTGTCAAAAATATTGTGATATTATTTTAGGGCCATATCGCCAAACCCTACATCGCTGTTGAGTTTTTAAAATGTATTTTATTTTATTTTAGTTTTTGGGGCTTCTAGCACCACAAGCTGAGTGTCTAGTTCCTTTATATTGGAGAGAAAGCAGACATCTCTACAGCCAACACACGTATCTAACACTCAGCAACTCACACCGAAACAATCTAGATTCATTAATAGCACCACAAGTAAGAGGAAAAAAAGGTATTTTTAATTTGGGGGGTAAACTGTACCTTTAACTGGCTTATTCCAACTGGAAAAGTGCTATCATTTATTATTTGTTCTAGCAACAGATTTGATTATTTAATAATTTAATCATTAACTGTTTTAAATGTCAGAAAACACAGGAAATGTCCATCACATTTTCTCAAGACCTTGATTGTTTGGTTCACGGGACCAAAAGTCATGGGGTCTCATTTATAAACATTGCTTTTGCACAAAACAAGGCCTGAAAGAGGCGTACACCACTTCCCATGCAAAAGTTGTGATCTATAAAAGCAGAGTTGATGGGAGAAACTCTGACCCATGCTTACAAACATTTTGGAGACAGGAAATTGGCAACACAGAGGGTGAGATTGTGGAAATTGTCAAATATATTTTGGGGCCCAGCATTTTTAGCTTTTGTCTGTACGTACATTTTAAGTATGGATCCTACACATTGTTTTTTGAATGAGAGCCCAGGACCCAAATATTTAAAATTCAAATAATGTTAATAAGAGAAAAGCAGTAAATCCTCACATATGAGAAGCGGGAACCAACAAGTTCTTGGCCTTCCTGCTGGAACAATGAGTAAAATGATTAATTTATTACTCAGCCTGTTAGTGTTCTGTTGATGGACTGATTGATTGACTAACCATTTCATCACTAAACCACTGACATGTTAATGTACATTGACACAATACTGGCTCCTTTACAGTTTAAATGTCTGACACTGATGTCATCGTCAAAGAGGAGCAGATTCAGACCTACAATATAAGGACCTCATTTGTTCCCATCCTCTCTCACTTCGGTGAACGCTAACAATCTTTTTATCATGAGGGCTGCAATGAAAGGGCGTCGACATCAGAGCAGGAGGTTGTAATTTTTATGCGTCTGGTAGTGCAAAGAAAGATGTTTGCCAGTGAATTGAACAGTGACACAGCATTTCTTGGACCAGACTGCAGTCTGCAGCGAGGGAACATTTTCTCCTCAGTTAAGGGCAAAACAAGGTCTTCAAAGTCTTTTTTTGTGAAAGAAGATTTTTTTAAGCACAGGGGTATGGATTTGAAAAATTAGAATAATCTGATTTCTTGCTCTCGCCGAAGGAATCCACAAGTGGATAAGATGAGAGAGGTGTGTGTGCATTGGTTTCAGTCAGGCTGCATGAGATCTGACACAAGTTCCCTCTGAAGTTTGACTCACTGCGGCTCAGAAGGATCTGATAAAGCTGCTGCTGTGTGTGTGTGTGTGTGTGTGTGTGTGTGTGTGTGTGTGTGTGTGTGTGTGTGTGTGTGTGTGTGAGAGAGAGAGAGAAAAAGATAGAGTGTGGGTGTGTTAGATGCTGATCAGTTCTTTACTGAGTCATTCAAACTGATCCAGTGGACTCTAATTAGTTTCAGTGCTTATGTTTATGTAAAGACTTTTACTTTAACTAGATATTATAAATCCTTGAGATACGAAATTGGTTACGACGAGGACAATGATGATGCATTTTATTTATAGGTGCCTTTCAAAGCATTCAAGGACACCTTACAGGCACAGTTATAAAAATCCATAGATATCCATAGATCATAAAATTAAACAATAAAAGTCTATAAGATGACTACAGAAAAATCCTAATTATAAATATTAGGTATAAAATTATCATCATAAAGTCATCATCAGTGCAGGTCACCATATGTGTGTCTCCTTTAAATCAGACCAAATATGACAGTGTGAAAAGGTGTGTGTTCAGACTGATAAGACTGATTATTAAATTAAAAAAAAATTCTAATAATAATGTAGTAACTTTAATTAACTATTTAATCAATACCTCATAATATTAATATTACATTATCAGTTAAAACTGGTCTGTTTTATAATAACACATCAATCCTGCTGTTATATAAATGTGTACGTCACTAACACATGTTTATTGGCCAGATGAAGTCTGATCATTAATTAATGTTAGTGTATATTGGACCTGCATTAACCAGGTGGATGCAAGCATGACTCCAAACAAGAGCTCTGAATCTGCTGGATGTATGAATTAACAATAAACAATCTTTTTTTTTTCAGCCTGTTTCCATCGCCCCCAAGTGGCAAAAAATAAAAAAAATGATAAAATAAAATCAGTTAGAGCAGGTCTGAAAAGAGTTGACAGATTTTCAGATTTATTTAGGAGGTGTGACAATGTGGCAACAGCTGTTGTTGTTTTCACCTGTGTGTGTGTGTGTGTGTGTGTGTGTGTGTGTGTGTGTGTGTGTGTGTGTGTGTATGTGTGCGCGAGATCATGGCAAAATCTGGTCCTGGTGACAATTGTTGGGGAGAAGTTATCTACATGTAGTTCAATTACTAGTTTAACTACAATTTGCTGTAGTTAGTTGGCAGTTTAGGTTCGAACCTGGGCTGGGGGAGCCCTTCTGTGTGGACTCTGCATGTTCTCCCTGTGTCAGCATGGGTTTTCTCTGGCTGCTCCGGTTTCCTCCCACAGTCCAAAGACATGCAGGTTAATTGGTGACTCTAAATTGTCCGTAGGTGTGAATGTGAGTGTGAATGGTAGAGGTAGATAGGGAAGGGGCCCTTATTACATTTTCTTTTCATTTAAATTTCATTGTCGTCGGTTGTTGCAAAATTAGTTTTAAGTCTTTGATGAATGGAGTGTGCTGCCTTTATAAAATGCTTTAATGGTGTAAAGCCTCCTGCAGACTGTGAGATTTTAGCAAACTAATAAGTTTAGACATCAAGCCCAGTGTATGCAGACTGTACGAAGACAGCGCCGACTGAATTGCAGACTACGACATATGATGCAATATCTTCCCAAACTCAGTGCTCAAGGCTGCTGCACAGGTTTTTACTTAAACAGCCGTGAAGCACAACGTAGAGGGTCAGATTATTAAATAACCTACTGCAGTGTGTACGTGTGTGTTTGCTTGCTGTTTGCGGCTGCAGCTCCACCACTATTTCCTTCCTTCTTGTGTCCTTATTTACGCAATCATGGTAGGAGCTGGAGGACACATCATACAGACAAGGCTTCTGCTGCCACAATTCGACAAGGTTTTAGCACGTATAAGGTGCTACCTGCTCATCAGATAATCATTCACACACACTCACACACACATCAATGGCATATCCATCGGGAGCAATCTGGGGTTCAGTGTCTTCTTGCCTAAGGACACTTTGACATGCAGACTTCAAGGGCCAGGGATTGAACTGCCAACCCTCCAATTGTTAGACGACCACTCAACCACCTAAAATCTCAAATGTTTGTTCATTGTACGTAAACAGTGACTAAGCAAAATGTAGTTTTCATCAAATAAGAAAAGTTGAAGGACACAGTAACTTTATGTGTGTGTGTGAAAAATGTTTATTATACAAATATGCTCACAGCAAAGTTATAGTATCAGACTGGGCCTGTGGTTGTACAGAGTAGTGATACAGTGTGATATCAGTGTTAGGTTAGTAATACTGATGTGAGAGATGCATGCTCTCAGTCTCGGGAGATTTTAAACACTACAGCGCTCTTTGCTCACTGACCTTCCCTGCAGCTTAAACAGAGTTGAGGGGAGACGGTGGGAGGGAGGCGAGAATCTGCAGCCACATCTGGTAAAAAGGTTACATATGTTTGTTTGTGCCTCAGGTTCATCAGATACAAGCTTAAAAGTTTCTGCCTCAGTTTCACTGATCTCTGTCCTTCTCTGCTTCACGTTGTCCTCACGCAATCTTCCTCTTTCCTCCTTCCTGGCAGGAATTCGATCCTGGGACGTCGACCTCAAGTGCTGCGACCTTGATCAGCAGCTGCAGCTGTTTATAACTCGCCACTCCGCCCACTTCTCCTCCGAGGTCAGAGGTCAGTGTGATGTGATGCTCTTTGAGCCAATGGACCAGTGATGAGTATAATTAGGGTTGAATATATATGAGAAACAATTAACCATGGAGTCTTTATGAAGCTGATTCAGATGAAACAACTACTAGGAAAGATCCATTCAGCAAGAATTTATTTAAATATACACCCGTCTTATTTGCTGAATTAAAAACAAGCAACACATTTGACCTGAGATGTTAAATGTAAACATGCTTCTCCTGATACAAGACAGGCTGAACTCCAAATTATCAGCGACTGACAAAGCTGGTGTCACTTCACAGATCCTCTCTTACTCCTTCAGTATTCTTTGGTACAGATCCTTTTACACTCGCTGGGCTGACCATGAGTTTTCTGATAATATGTCACATCATTTAATGATTTTGAATTTTCCCATCATGCTCCTGGTGCAAAATATTATGCCAAACTCCCTTTAAGAAATAGGATATACCAATGATTCCTTACTTGTCTGCCAAAACACATAACTTTAGAAACACAGGATAAAAGGTGCCATATGTTGACAGTATTCTTGTCAGTTGACCCTTCGCTAAGTCCCGCCCCCCAATGCTGACTGGCCTATCATAACATAGAATTGGGCTGCCTCAGACCAGGGTCAGATTTACTTTATTTTCAGGCTGGTTTTGTGGGTTTGGAACTAAATGTTGTGCCTGGGGCACGTCGTGTATTAATGATACTCGTTACCTGGAGAGGTTGGAAAAAGATATACGTTTCTTCTCTGTTCCAAAACCAAAACCAAACCCTGAAAAGTGTAGGGTTAGCTAGCTAGCTACTGAAGATATAGCCTACTGAATGTATACACATGCTGCTTTTGCTTTTTAATGATTATAACAGTGAAACAAAGACAGACCCTGCTGTACAGGAACCAGAGAAGGGAAGCAGGGAAACTTTGCTGATATTCAACCAGCTGTGTGTCATCGCGGTGTGCGCAGAAGAAGGGTGTTTGCCTTCCCCCGGAGATCCCCGCCAGAGGTCCGGGTGCTAGCAGCAGCACGGGGGTGAAGCCAATCACGGTTCATCTGCACACACTGTGATGCCACACAGCTGGTTCAATATCAGCACAGTTTTCCTTTATATTCATTGTCTTGTGTGGCGATCAGCAGTGATGTGGTGGTTCACTTTTACACTGTGATCTGTAGCCTATAGTTTGGCTTTAGCTTCTAACTATCTTTGTCTTTTTAACCTGTTGTTGCTGCTGAGTCAGTTTGACATCCTGGATATATCCTTCAAACACAGACTGTAGACCCCTCTGTCTGCTTCTCTCTGCAATCACTCTTTCATTTTCCCAAAATATGATAACATTTCTTCAGGGAGTGCAGTTAGTTACAGTGTGGGCTCCGTGCTTACTCTGACAGCTTGTCGGACCATCACAAAGGGGCGGGGCTTAGCTAAAGGTCAATGCGGGAAGATTCTTGCACAGATTTGAGTGAACGGAAGCTTTTTGCATTCGTTTTGATAATTTACTGATGCCAGTGAGCTGTTTTTTTTCCACTATTTCTATTGATGGAATATTTACAAAAGAATTAAAATGAGCAGACACATCAGAATTATTCATAGTATATACCAGATATATTAGTATATGTGACAAGTACACTGCTGGGATTTTGAATTGCACTAAAAGACACAAATATAGATCAAAACAAATTAAGAGAGTAAACTGAGTTATTTGGATTAAAACATCACACTAGCCTATTTTTTTATAGTGGAATGATTGACAGTAGTGAGTTGCATTTAGTCGACATTTAATCCATCTGCATTGCATCAAAGCTGAACTGTGTGTATAATCACCATGGTGACTGTTCAGAGAACTGTGGACCTGCAGCCTGAGTGTGTGTGTGTGTGTGTGTGTGTGTGTGTGTGTGTGTGTGTGTGTGTGTGTGTGTGTGTGCACCTTCCTCTTGTGTCTATCTGCTGATTTAGGGCTCAGAGCCCAGGTTGAAAGTACAATAGATGCTGAATAGGGAGTTATTTCAATCATCTTCCAGGTACGGGCCTGATGGGATCACACACACACACACACACACACACACACACACACACACACACACACACACACACACACACACACACACACACACACACAAATACTAGGAAACTGACAAACACAGGAGAGATTATTACTGCGCTGGTGGCAGTGCTAAGTAGCAGCAGGAGTCAGCAGAAAATGACACAGCATTTTTCAACACAATGGTTAAACAGAACAAATACGTTCAGAGGAAACAGAGGAATTCCTGTGAAACAATAAACATTATTAGTGTCCTCCGTCCATCTGTCATCCAGCCTGTCCTCCTGGGTTACTTCACCACACAGAAACACTGTGAACCAAAGTGAGTCACCTTCATTTGTGCTTACAACTGTTGTTTACTGATACAACTGCTGATATTTCACTGATTAATTCCTTCAGGTCAGCTCCGTCTGCAGCACGTGTGAACAACATTTGATCTTTGAACACAGGATGATGGGAACATGCAAATCCTTTTCATTTTCTTACATTTTTTCTAACCTCACTGGACAATAACATGTTTGACAGAAAACCATTGTGACGTTAAATGGATCTCGGTCAGCTGCATTCATATTGCTTTGAGAGAAGCTGTATTGATTTCTAAATGGTATATTAGATTTCTAAGGCACTGTGCTGTAATGTAAAATAGCATGGTGGCATAGTGGTGAGACAGGACGCCCTGTAAGTGTCATTGTTCCAGTGTCCAATGACTTTAAGCGTCCTCCCTGCAGACATGATGCTAAATCCCTGCAAGTCTGCCTGATGCTGGTGTTTTTTGTGTTTCCTTTGGAGATAAACAAACAATATTTCATGAAAACTAACATGTACGGAGTTTTCTCGCTGCCATTTATAGTTATTTAGTTGTACCGCATTTTTTGCACTAAATAATTACTGATGCAGTCAGTGACATCTGTGTAGCTGGATTTTCTGTTGAGGGTAGGTAGTAGTCAGTATGTAGGTGACAAGCTTTGTCGAGTCAGTGATAATGATGTTTGTTGATGCAAACTACATAGTGACCTAACAGTGTGTGTTAAATTGGGTTTAGGGCTTGCTTTGTCCAACCATTTCTGTAACTTTCCAAAGCCAATTATAAGACATTGACACCCACTTCACCGCATACCCCATAGGTCGTGGATACAATCAGCCGAAATGAGTTGGAAAAATTACAAAACTACACTATTCATTTGTCCATAAGGGTCAACCAACCAAAAGAAGCGAAAGGGTCTTTCATGAAAGTTATGAATATTGTTTTAACAGGATAACGTGGTTCTGTGTCGGTATGCCGGATGCTCTAATCCTCGGGCACTAAGTGTCATAATGCTCTTTCTCTGATGCCTTGTCTGTCGGAGCCAGATTAAATGACTGATTCATAATTGATATGCTATTCAAAGCCAAGTAATATTTATACTGGTTTTGTGTGAAAGGAATTAAAGGCCTGTCCCATATAGACACCTGTTTTAAATATAGGCCCTGCAAATAATAACCTGGGCTACTAATAGAAGTTTTACGGCATACAGCAGTTTCTATCTAAAGTTTGCTAAAAATGATCTAATATTTTCTGACAGAAGCTCCTGATCATACCAGACCAAGTAAAGCAGCAGTGGTAAAACCTCTGCATGCAATACATTGAGCAAGGACGCCATCGAATGCTCAAGTATTCAACTTTTTATTCATAAGAAAAACAAGTTATTTCCTCCATAAAATTGCATCATAACAGAGTGTCACTTTTAATAACCAATGTGATGGGTACTGGAGCACCATACGTGAGTATTAAGCATATCCTTACAGTACATGGTGTTGAAAACCAACAGTTTGCTTTCCCAAACTGATTATGGGAGATAATTGAAAATGCCTCTTCCCTTTTTTGGAGCTGTCAGATGGCTGAGGCTGGAGGGCCAAGGATGCAGTATTGATTACACCCCCCACCCCACCCCCCTTCTTTCAAGTACAGCACACAAGGCAGATCAATAGCACTTCAATGGAGAGCAATCCGATGGCTGCAGTGCAGAAATAGATAAGGGGATCACATTGCTTTGGGTTAGCGGAAAAATTTCCATTGTGGGAAGAATGGCAGCAACAGTCCTCCCTCGCCACTTGGCTGAGTTTGGACAAGAGGTGATAAGGTGAGGGAGGGCTGATCGGTCCACTGATAAAGTCTGGAAAGGTCTGAGTGAATAGTATATCGATTGCAGTCTACTTTCTCTCTCAACTAGCTGAGGTGCTCTTTGGCAAACAAGTAAAGTCTTGGGATAATACAGGACTCCTGTTGTATGAGCGTGAGTCAGGGTGTTGATGGAAATTGTTTTGTGGTAACATTTGGTGCCCTAGGCGAGTCTTCCCCTGATAATCATATAAATCAGTAATTAATAACAAATAAAGAATTACAAATGAACTTGTTCAGAAGAATAAACAATAAAACAATATGTGACATTGTCAAATAATAATAAATCTACAAATTAACTTTCTAAATGAACTAGGGATGCACTGATTTTGAAATTCTGGGCCGATACCTATACCAATGTTTAAATAACACGTTTTTATATTGGTGTTTCTTTTGTTTTTGTTGTGTTTTATTATTTTGTGCCAGGAAAACACAGAAATCTACACTATAAAAACATACAGGAACAGTTTTAAAGTCATTCAGTTCGTCATTACACCATCTATGAATGAGCACAAATTTAATAATACACATTTGTGAATCAACCTTTAACATAACCTTCTTTTACATGAAAAACATCTTTACAACAATAAGCAAAAAGCCTTTTCATTATATCATAATTCCCTCTCTAACCCTGTTTTATAGTGCAACAGCTGGTTTTATTCAAGTTTCTCACCAAAAGCTACGTTTTACAAGATTACATTGAACACATCATGAGAACGTTATAATTTATCTTCACCCAGTACTCATTTTTGCTGAATAGACCTTGTGAGCTGTTCGTTGTGGCCACTGGCTGCTCAGAGGTAATGCATGGAAAAGAAGATTCAAACCACTGTAAAAAATTCAGTTATGGAAACAAAAATCTGAAAATACACATATTGCATGTAGACAGCATGGAGATGTTGGTACTTTATTTTAACAATGATTGATTTGCTTCATAAGTGGAAAACGGATGTTTAAAATTGCCATTTCTGCATTGACTCCAATTGTTCACATTAGAGCAAAATTCAAAATGCTGTCAAAAATTCAGTTTTTGAGATAAAATTCTGAAATTTGCCACACATCATCTACCATGACTCTAGAATTTTGTCATTTTTTTCATGAACATTGAAGATTTATTTAGCAAGAATTTGCATGTATATGTTTACAGTACCGTTTACAGTCAAACATTTTGTTGCACTGTAGGCTCAATTTTCGACAAATCAAAAATCTGAGAAACATAGTTTGTGTAGGACAGTCTGAAGATGCTCTGTAGCAAGTTTGGTGTCAATTGTGCAAAAATTGTGGGAGGAGATAGGTTTAAGAAGTTTTACAGTTTTTGAAAAAAACAGACTGATGGACTTCATAATTTGCAATAGGTTTAAGTGTACAAAAGTTTCTTCAGTATTGGGGCTACAGTTTGATGAAAGTTGTGACATTGTAGCACGTATGGTTGATTTGTTATGTATTTTCAAAGTTTTGAACTTTAGACGCTTGCTGTAGCGCCACCATCAGGACTATTGGCTTAAGTTTACAGCTGATGATATCTGGCATGAGACTGGACCTTTGTGCAAAGTTTGGTGAGTTTTCACCCATGAGAAGTATGATTTCCTCGGAAGAAGAAGAAGAACTAGGATTACAATAGTGTCCTGGCAGTTTAGCTGCCCGGACCCTAATGAGCTCTCCTCCTGCCAATTTCAACATGTATTTGTTGTTGTTGTTTTTGTGTCTAGTGGTAGCTGAGTGGGCACCTGAGAGCATTTGTCACTTTGACAGCAGGAGCCCAGAAAAAAGGCGTCTATATTATTTAGTAGGTTTTGCTATGCAGTTATGTTGTTGTGGCCTTATGAAACATTTCAGAATAATAATAGTATTTCTATCAGGAGAAACTTGGAGGAATATTTATTAGCATGTGCACATAAGAATGAAAAATGTTAAAAGTTAGATAGTTAGAGTTAGATGTATGATTTAAGGAGGGTGATGAATCCATAGTCGAATAGGGAACCCCCACCGGGGTCTAGACGCTGGTGATGGTGGAGGTGGTGAAGATGAGATGAGATGAGAGGAAGGTGGAGAAGTGCTGATGATCTGGATGAGCAGAGGACTGAGCCTTTGTTGAGCTTGTCCTGCACTCTGGATACGATGACTGGAGGTGAACGGGGTGGACGAGGGTACAACAGCCAATGACAGCAGCAGAGGAGAGAGCAGATTTGAATTTTTGCATTAGCATCCTGATTGGCTGATAGAGTTTGTGGCAAAGTTTGATTGGATAACTAAAAGAGTGAACACCCATAGTCGGCTGATAAGAGGAAGCATAGGGTGTGGGAGGGAGAGAATTATTCACAAACTTTCTCCAGCTGGTTCGGTGCCGGGCGATCTTCTCTGCTTCCTTCCAGGCTGTTCTTGATTTCTTGAGTTCTGCCTTGACAGACCTTCTCCAGGTGTTCTTGGGTCTTACTGGCTTTCTTTTCCCCTGTGGGTTCCAGGATAAGGACTGTCTGGTCGTGTTGGAGGGAGGTTTCGTCAAGGTGTGCCCAATCCAGCCCCATTTCCTGCAACTTTACAGAATTACAAACATTTAACTTTTGAAAGAACATTCAAATGTTAATTTTTAAGTGTATCCATTTTGGGGGACAAAATAACAATTTACATTTACAAGTATCTCAATAATAAAGAGATTTACTCTGTTTTTAGTGTTTTTCTTTTTCATATCTTCATCTAAGGCCTTCAGCACTCTGCTACCATTTTATTTCCTCACAAACGACTTTCAGTTTTTTTGTTTCCGTCCCTTTCGAGACATTCAATGTCATTTTTTGTTGGATTCCTCATTTTGCAGCAGAACTCTCCGGTGCTGAACCAGTACGAAGGGACATTTATCTGATCCCTCTTTCACAGCCTGTCCTTGATTTCTCTCGGTGCACATAACATCTCTCCATTCATGAATGTGCTGTTTTCTCCAAGTGGCAATTGTTGGTTAATTGAAGGGGAGCTACAGTTTTATGGAGGTGTTTAGGGATGCGTGGTTTTTAAATTTATAATTGTATTCCAGGGTTGGCTGCCATATAAAACACGTTTTAACTGCATCATGATAGTAACTGCAGAAACAGTGTTGGGTTTAATGTTCATTTTAAAGTGCAGCCAGATAACAAAGTTGTCTGACTCCAGTAAAGTCTGGTTTATTGTTCAGGAGGAGATTTGCAGTCTCCCTGTGTAAATGCTACCTATCTCCACGTGTAAACTAACAGCAGTGATTTAATCTTAGCTTGTCAGGGCAGAATACAACATTTCACAGTATTATTATTCAAAATTACACAACAAGCTGTGCAGACAAAGCCAGAATAGTTTTAATTATATCTTCAAATTTCACAGCACGCTGGTTTCTAATAAACATTTCCAGGGCCCTCTGTACCTGTGTGGAATAAGAATTATATTTTCTTTTCATAATGTAAGCACAAGCTCACATCACAACAATACGGATACACTCAAGGTCATTAGAGGGATTTACTGTTTCTGATACTAAAGATAAGATTACTGCTGGGTCAAAACACTACTGTTGTTTTTTGTCTCTCCTTGTACATTTAATTTTAAAAATCAAGTCAGGTCAGTTTATTTATATAGCACGTCATTACGAAGATAAGAAGGTATTATTAAAATGGGAATAAATACAATACTTATTCAAAAATAAAAGTTTTACCCACAATAGGTCCAGTGTGTACGATTTAGGGGGATATAATGGCAGTAATGGTATATAATATTCATAACTATGTTTTCATTAGTTTTCAATCACCTGAAAATCAACCAATCAGCTTGTAGTAATGTCTGCTGGTCAAGTCAAAATGACCACAGATGGTGTGTTCGCTTGCTGCGACAGATGCTCCGTTCCCGCCGAGCCCCTCAGTTTCCGTCCTCATGGTGTGCTTATGTCAGACAGTGGGTCACTGCTGTCACTCCCCCCAAGCTGCAAATTATTTTCAGCCACAAAATAAACCTGAAAAGCTACAAATCACAACAGAAGTACAGAGAGTTGTTGCATAGAGATGATACACTGTCTCATCTAGTTGCATTGCTGTGAACCGGCAAGTTTTTAGAACGTTGCAAGTAGTTGCCTGTTTCAACTCGTCTCACTGCGAATCTGTGGTCTGACTTACTTAGAATGAGCTGTTTGTATCTACAGTTGGAGCAGGAGTCTGCCATGTTGTTTCTACAGTGGCCCAGATTGGACAAACCAAACACTGGCTCTAGACAGGGCCATAGGCGTTTTTGCATCAACCACCATAGTTCTCCTACACGCTTGGATCACAGGAGAGGTTTCAGTTGCAATCTGCAACCTCACTGCTAGATGCCACTAAATTCTACACACTAGACCACTGATACTCAGCTTGTGGCTTGCAAGCCAGATTCTGATTCACACCGAGAATTTTGTTTTGTACTTTTATAGTAACTAAGGTGCCAGAGTGCATTAAAAAGTATCAAAATAGAGCTTGTTCATTTAAAAAATAGTGCCAGAGAAGGATCCCATAGGACCATCCAGCAGGGGTGTGGGCTAATGAATTGTATATGAATTATTAATGTTTGTTTATTAACTGGCCCCTGGCCTACTGTCATTCTGCAAAAGTGGCCCCTGGGCAAAGCAAATTGAGTATCTCTGTGCTCGACCTTTAAACCTTATTTTAAACATTATTTTTTTAAACAGTGTGTTTATTGGATTTTTGATACACTACGATATTACATCAAAAACAACTACAAAAAAACAAGTAAGGTACGAAATAGAACATTCACAGCAAGGCATCGTCTTAATATCAGTTGCAACAACAGGGCAATAGAGTGAGTACTTTTCCAAGGTTCACAATAAATAATCAGAAATGCTACCTACTCAAGTGATGACAGTCTAAAGGAAAGAAAATGCACATAATTATGTTGCATTCAAGATGTTAAGACAAGTAGACTTACGTAGCCCCTTTAGAAATGCCATAACACATCTTATCAAAAGTAGAATATTTACCATTAATCATAAAAGTTTTTCTAGGGCAACAGAGGGTGACAGTTTGGTAAGGAAGACTTGTAAACTTGGTCTGATAGTGGATTTCCAGAATCTGGCTTTAGTGTGTTTTGCTTGTAATCAGCAGTAGAGTGTCATTTTCTTATCTGCCCTCCAAGGATAATTTCAAGGATACACAGTTTGGGGCATACAGACCTAACATCTATGACATGTGAAAGGATAACCAAACCTGTATCCAGGAAGCCTGGATATTTGGGCAGTCCCACAAGCAATGAAATGGTGTGACCTTTATTCCACATGTATTACATATGTCAGGGGTATTGGGACTGAATTTATCTAACACTTATATTGGAGTAATTTAAAATGGGTGTTTACGGATTGTGTTTGAGCTTTAAAGCAGATTGTGTGCCAGTCCTCCACCGAGATTTCGCTGTGCACGTCCTCACACCATGCCAATCTCTGATTGTTTTATAGAAGTGTGATATCAGGCCCCTCTTTGAGAGGTGTTTTACAGAGTTTATATTTCTGAATGAGATGACTTACTGACATCCTTTGTAACCTTTACATTTGTTTATCTAAATACAGACGACAATATTGGGCCTTTGTACCACGCCTAAAAATAAATATAGAAGGTCCAGTCAGGGAAACTTATTCATAGATTGTCTTTATTGATCTGAGATCTAAAAATGTTCTTCAGAGTTTCAGTGGTGATCATTTTCCATCTAATGGGTACATTTTGTCGGAGAGTGATGACGCTGCTGTTTAGTACAACAGCCTTACAGTAAGAAACACAATCACCCCTCCCTTTGTAAAAAGCTGATCAAGTGCAAAACATCACGTCAGTCTGAGACTGAATTTGAGTGTTGATTATAAAAAACTAAAGTATAGTTGAAGTTTAAGTCTGTCAGACATGTCTTGTTCTGTACATGCTGTGTTAATAGTTGCAGGAAAGGTTCACTTCACTTACATGAACATCACTCTGTAATGAATATTATACAGCGGCCCCTAGTGGTGAAATGGTGTAATGCAGTGATGACTTAATATTTTTGGACAGGGTTGGTCTGAAGTCTCTCACCCACAAAGAAACGCACAAAAAGCTGACAAATCTAGCGACACTTAAGAGCCCCATGAAGCTCAACATGCACACGCACACACACACACACACACACACAGGCTGTCCACACAAATACCCAGGCGAGAACTGGGTGAGATAGGCCATGGATTAGTGTCAGCGATTTACTCTGATTAACCCTCCCACACTGAACTCACAGAGGTGTGCGTGTGTGTGTGTGTGAGTGTCCATTCGCTGGGTGTGTGTGCACGCATTTGTCTGAATATTGAACATGCGTGTGCATGCTGTGTTCTGTGGAGTTTGTACGAGTGCTGCTCTCTGAGCATCAAAGTTCTCTCTTGATTTCTCTAAGTCATTGAACGTCCCGTCTCCCTGCTGTGGTTTTTTACATCAATGGTTCCTGAACATTTCCAGGAACGCCACAGAGCCACTCTCTTGGGAAATCCTCCTTTTTTGGTGGTTTGGTTTTTGAAGTTTGCTGTATTGCTTCATGCAAAAGGAGTTTCAGATAAAACTTTCAGAGTTTTGGAAGGTGAAGGAAGTGTACGATGTGAAAAAAAAAATCACTTCTACATTTATTGAAAAACAGGGAAGCAGCGGGGTTTATGGGTTATGAGGTCTTCCAGAGGGGGACACATCAGCGACACATAATCATTACAGAAGCATCCGTTTGTCTGACACCACTCTAGGAACTTTTTTATGTTTTTATTTTGAGTAGTTTGTTCCCAAGCTTCTCAGAAATGACTGGTATGTCTTACATTATTCATTAATTTATTCTATTCCCCCAACACTGTATTGTGTATGCTCACAGTGAAACAGCAAGTCTTGAACGATCAGTAGAGTTCACAAGTTCACAACAGTAGGAGATTTATCTTTTTAAATGGAAGCCTACAGGGATTACACCTAACATCCATTTAGAGCCTTAAGGTGCACCATGCAGCAGTTGTGTGCTGTTTGTGAACAGAATCATCAATGAAAGTGGAAGTACAAGTACAAGCCGACCCCACTTAGCTGTAGGTTTGCTTTTGTTTTTCAGCACAGTCTGCCATTTTCATAGCTTCCTCTTGGATGCGTGCCTCTCATGGTCTGGCACCTGGTCGCTATAAGATGTGAACCTGACCTACGTGCAGTGCCCAGGAACGTCCCAAACACAGCAAAATATGAAGAGCATAAGAAAGTACAGGCAGAAGGCAGAAAAATACATCACCACGCGCTTGTTGTGGGTTTCAAGTGATGATTGAGAGGGATTGCTTTTCTTTGAGTCTATACATTGCTTTTTAGAGAAATCTTGCATTGCTGTGGTTCCTATAGGTCCTTAAAAAGTCTTAAAAGGCGCTGAATTCAACCATTTAAAAATAGGGCCTTAATTGGTGTCAAAATGCCTTAAATTAATCTTTTAAAATTCTTAAAATGCTTAGATATGGGAAGTAGGATTTTATGACATTTTCCTTTTCCTTTCATTGTAGGATCTCAAAATAATTAGTAACATCTTTTTTTAAAAATTAATTTATTAGATGCCTCTTATTATACAGATCAGGATGGTTGCACCATCAACACTCACATTTTGTTTCTGGCCGGGATGCTCGGAGGAGATGATCCACTCTCTGCTAGCTAGTTGTCACTGCACACGGGACGACATAGGGAAGTGCAGGTATAAGGAAAATGAGTGATTTGACCAAGATTGTGCGGCATAACTGAAACTGGTACAAGGCAATGCATACAAAGCTCTGTGTATTTTATGTTTATGGTTTAGTTTATTTAATTTATTTTTTAATGTTTAACTATCTGTAACTGTTAGCCTACTTCATCATGCTGCAGTAGCCGCTCTTCCTGCTGTCTGTGTGTCGGGGCTGCTGCGCCACTTTTACACACAAGCACTGAGAAGTAAACTGCACTTTATTACTGTAAGTGCAATTAAACCTCCATGAGGAACAAGTCTGTACTTTATTAATACACCTGTTCAGCAACATGTTAACATGTAGAAAAGCGAAACTTCAGTCTGCTCTGTCTGCAGTCTCTCATCCACTGCCGCTAATATTAGCACAGAGCTCTTTCCATCTAATAGGAAATTGTTACTAACAAGCTGAAACACCAACTATGTCTAACTGTTAAGCTTAGTTTGCCTCGCATCTTAAAACATACCTGTGGCAATGTGACCTGCAGGCAGTGACTCCTCAGCAGCAGAGGGAGGAGCAGAGAGGACAGGAGGACTGAAACTGACTGATGTCTGTGTTCTTTATTCTCTCTAAACTTCACTCAGTATTGTGATGTCAGGAATATAATTTATTTTATTGACATTTTTTATTTGTTTCCAGTGACATATTGAGTTTATATTGTGACTTGGCTGTTTTAATATCATGTTGCTGCTCTAGAAACAACTTTTTTTTTGAAATTCCTTGAAAAATTTACAGTATTAGTAATCTCTTTCACATACGAGCAAAAATTGGTTTTGTAACTGAAATATCCCCAATCAAATCGTAAATCGAATATATTCAGGAAATCAGTGGCAATACCCAGCCCTACTACACACGTACTTACAACACACAGAATATAGTGATTACGCGTGGTACTACTACCCCGTCAGTGCAGGTATTTCTCTCAGATGTTTATGAAACGTATTGAACAAAAGCACTGAGAATGCTAATTAGGACTGTAGCAGCAGTTGGTTTATGGGAAACAGGCTTTAATGTCCCAAAGGTCCAGAGATCCTTTGAAGTGAGATGTGAAACAGCACGTCTTTCTTTCCTTTCTATCTCTCTCTCTGTCTCTGCTCTCGTTTAGGGCTGAGGATGTGAGGATGTGGGTGGAGAGAAAGGGAAAAGTAAAAGAATCAGTGGAAATAAACTCGATGTAATCATTACGTGCAGATCCTCCCTCCTACACACACACACACACACACACACTCAGACTCACACACACACACACACAGGTTGAACTCAGTAAGATGGCTTAGTCAGGCAGGGAGCTCATGAAAGACTACAGACATCCAGTCCATAATAAGAGGCTTCCGGTACGATCTGCAGTATGGCCGTTGTTTTATAACTGCTGTTCATTCATGAACACGAATTAGACTTTGTTCTGTAACTTTTCTGTGTGAATCTGTGACCTCTGGAGACAAAACTGCACATGAACACATTAAGAAATGAATAGAGAGGATGTACTCTTGAGGAAAAGTAATTTGAGGTTGCAGCTCTGCCTTCGATAATTAGAAAAATCCTTCATAAAATGGACTGTCGGTTGTGTATGTAGGTGTCGATGCAAGAAAATGATTTTTAATTCCATTAGAAAACTATTTCCATTTTTTCCCCCCCAAGTATCCCTGGTGTGTGTTTAGCTTTATGGACACACATACTCAGAAGGGAGTGTTATCTCCATGGCATTGTCTGACGTAGATGTGGTTGAGGTGAGAGATGGCCTGAGGGCAGCACAGAGTGATTAAAGATTGGTGGAGCCAATTTGCTCCAGAACCTGGAGAGCCGTGCCCTTTCATGGCTGTTGCCGTAGCGACCCCTCCATCCCTGCATGAGCGGGATGATACTCGGAAGGCCGGAAGGCCTCAAAGATAAGAGGTTAAAGAGGCTGCATGAACTTTATCGATGTGTCATGACTGAAGTCAAAGAAGGCCGTGGGGCATTGGTTTTTTTTTCCAGTTGTAAGATGTTGGTTTGGGAAATGATGACAAACGAGAAGCTGTATCAACTAAGTTCAAATTCCCAGAAATATTTTATCACAGGGCTTAAGGAACAGTTCCATTGGTACCATCCACAACTTTTCACAGTGGAAACGGAAAAAAAGCATACTGAACTGAATTAAACCATGAGGTACTACTTGGTGGAAAACGTGGCTTAAGAGGCCACAGCTATGCAAGCAAGTCTGTGAGGCTGCACTTCCACACAGTGATCCTTTGAGCTAAATGCTAACATCTGCATGCTAATATGCTCAAAATGACAACGTGAGCATGCTGATGTCAGGCAGGTATATTGTTAAACAAGTTCACAGTCCAAACCAATCACCAAAAATGTTGTCAGTGTATGTTTCTGCAAACCACAAATATGTTACATTTGTACATTATTATGTAGTGAATACATTACAAAAACACAGTGGTTACATTTAGGCACAAAAAACACTTAGTTATGGTTAGGAAAAGTTCATGTTTTAGCTTAAAATATTGGGTTTTGGGGGCGTCATCCTCACTGGAAACACAGCAACTGGTTGCTAAAAAACAGCCATGTCTGGGGGCTAAGAAGCCACTGGAAACAAAGCAATGTCTTGCTAAAAAACAACCAGTTTTGTTTGTTGGTCTCAAACTGTGGTCTGTAGTCTCGCAGGCCACTCGCCAAGGTGTCGCGCCGCCCACCATCCCCTCCATCTCCTGATGACAAAGTCAGCTCATATACTATGTCACTTTAGAACCACTGATATGTATAAAATAGGCAAATGTAGCATATTCATGATTTGCAGAAACATACAATGCCAACGTTTTCTTCCAGCAACTGGGCTTCACCATCTAAGGGTGCTTTCAGACCTAGAGTTGTCTCCTTTGGTCTGAATCAGGGACTAATTTTGTCACAAAGTTGTATAACTGCCTAGAGTTGGTTCGTGTTCTCACGGCAGCATTTACAAGCGGACCAGATTAAATGCCTTGTGTGAGAAAGCTGCTCTTGATTGATCAGAATTACTGATGCATTGGATGTGCTGAATGTGCATATTAAGGCAGTACAGGAGGAGGTGCACATTAATAATCCTCCAGGACTGTAACATACTCATGTTTAACCCAAACAATGTGTCATGTGACTGCAGTTGGTTCAGATCGAGGTCGGAACGCGTTCTCACCACAAACGAACCGCAACGAGGGGACAAATGAACTTTAGTTTGATTGAACCAAACCAAACAGGGCAGGTGTGAAAGCACCCTTTCTTTCGTTAGCGTGCTCGCAATTTCGATTACTCCTCTTAGTGGGTCTAAAATGACATTAATGTGTGAACCAATAATCAACTGAAATTCAGAGTGTGTGTAACAAAAAACCTACCTCACTTGTGTAGGTGCTATATGTTAAGAAAATGGAGAACAAAAAAGAAATGAAAGGAAAAGACAACACATCGACACCTGTAAACCTCTCACTAGTCATCCCTGACCCCGATGCCACTTAAAAAGGTTTTTGTTCATTCTTTACCTTTCTGTTCTGCAAAAAAAAAAAACACTCACAACATGGGTTACAGGAAGAGTCATGGACACAGGAAAGTTGTGGCAAAAAATAGTTCACCTCTGTTTTCTTCACAAGTTTGAGCTACTGTGTACAAGGATTTATGCCACAGTCTACTACAGCGTGTAGTGTCTTGGTTGAGGGTCCATATCAAATATTCATGCAGCTGCAACAACTAAATTCATGGCTTTAGGTAAGAAATGTGTAAATCTTTCTATTAGCATGACAAAATGTGAGCATTTGGGGTTTTCTGACTGTTTTTCATTTTAACCTTTTTGCAACAGCCAAAACAAACCCGCAGGTGTGTCTTCAGATCCAGTGCTGCATGTGAACACCATAGCGTAGAGTGTGTTGGTGTATGTGGCAGGAAACTATAATTATCTCAGATATGAAGTATGAACATGAAGTATTTAGATTGGCTGGCAGTGCAGCTTGGTCAAATAAACCAACACTTTGACACAAAAACAAACAGTTTTACCTACTGTGGACTATTTTCTTTGTGAAGCTACACTCAGTTGTCAGTTTGTTATAGCTGAAACTAACACAGTTACCTGACCCACAAATCAAAACACACTGCCATATTCCATAATGCACTTTAAGCATATTTTAATTCAAGTGGACTAAGAGAACAACAGAACTCTGCTCCTCCTCTTGGCTCTGTTTTTGGGCTTTAGAAAATCTAGCCCGTGATGGGAGACTTTGGCCAGTCATTTCAGAGACAGTGGTCTTATTGGCTGTTCTGCAAATGCAGAGCATGCACGTCCTTTGGTAAAAGCCTGATTCAGTGGTGGAGAATCCTGCTGCTATTCCAGGATTGGCAACAAATGCGTACACTGCAAAGCACCCTAAAAAAGTAAGATGGAGTTATCAAAAAGAGACTCTAGAAGTCTGAGGGTCCGACAATAAATGAAATAAAACGTCAATATTGGCAAAGCGTTTCAGAGATGGAGAGAAAAAATTGCTACTAGGAGCTAAAGGGTCATGTCTGCGGCTTCAAGAGCCTCAAATCACAGTGCATTCTCCGCGTCACTCTCCACCGCTACTTTTCTGGGACGACAGCGGGCAGCAGTTCTGGAAATGGACCCCCAGTCAGCGGCCACAGGAGCCCGAATCCAGGCAGCGCAGACCCCAGCTTGGTGGGACAGGACTGCCCTCGCTCCCTGCCGGATCAACAGACTTTCTGCTGTCATTACTACAGCTGCCCCCAACTAAGAATTTGACCAGTAGGAACATTAGTCGACTAGTCGCGTGCATGTTTATGATATTAATTTAATTATTAAATGATGTATTTTGGGCGGGGCAACACAATGGTTTTAGTTGAAGGTGTGAGAAAGAATAGTATCAGTAACATTGTTAACACTGTGCTACATTACAGAGAAATACAAAACCGTACTAATGAACCTTCATTAATATAGGCCTATATTTTATCTCCAAGTGCACGTCACACACTGAGCGAGCCGCCTGTTAATGACGCTGTGGACTAATGGGCATGTAGCTACTTCCATGTTTCAGATGATACGTCATGTTTGTAGTCGACCAATGAAGATGAGTTTACATATCACCTGGGGTTCGTCCTTCACCTTCTCAAAATGATCCCACACTTTGGATTTCCTGCCCGACATGTTATTAACTAGCCTGTGGAATAACCGCAGGTACCAGCCCTGGAAATTAACCTGACTCCTGTCTGACTGCTGAGCACGTATGCCCGTGGTCGTCTGGTAGGAGGTGCTTAGGACAGAGAGGGGGGAGCTGCTGGATGAGAGTGCATTTTCAAATTCTGCTTTTTTTCTTTTGTCTTTTCCAGATTTCTGCCGACCCCAGCTTTACCTTTACCGTGGTTAATGACTCAACAGATCATCCAATAGGATCAGCTTAAAAATACTTATTTGAAATGTCTGTCTTCTTACTTTGGATAAAGCTAATCATCTGTTATCGCTCAACCTGTACTCAAATGAGCTTCTAATCATTACTTTAATACCTCATGTAAAAGTTCACCCAATGGTCAATCTCCCAAAAAGTTGGTCTTTTAAAGTACAGAGAATGGATGGAGAACTTTTCAATATCGTGAATGTCTGCGCACATGAATGGGTTTGAGAGTGCTTTATATTAGGAGGAAAGTCGAACCTCATTTGTTCCTCTTCCTCTCCCAAATCTTCCCCCTCTTTTTGCTGTAATATATGCTGATCTGAAAATAAAGAAAAAGCCTTCTACATCTCCTGTAAGCTCTCATTGCTGTCATTTCTCCCACTTCTTTCTCTCTTCATCATTCTGGGCTTTAAGGAATATTTTTTACACCTAAAATCTGAGCGATAGATGGCTTTAATTACTTCAAATTAAATCCCTTCAATGTCTCACCTCAGATCGTATATCACTTCTGCCCCTGAGACTTTTCCTCTCAGACAGGTCCCAGCAGTGTTTCACTCTGAACTTTAAAACACGTATAAGGTTGGAGATCTGTTTGAATGTGAAAGTGAGAAGGGAAGTCTCATGTGAAGGCACAAACAAGGAATTACCCACGTAGATTAAGCAGCTCTAATCTGGACTGAAGAAGTCCAAGTCATGACCTCTGAGCTGCATGCTCTCATCCTGATCTCTCTTTAACATCTCACCAACAAATCATTTAGGTATCATCATTTTTTTATTTCACTCAGCGAGGTTTTTGCTGACCATGTCTGCTGGAGAATGGGCTGTCCACCCACCACTTTGTACAGACGGTAGCCTTGAGGGAAAAGTGTGAGGGGGAGGGACGCGGGAAGAATATGATCTGACAGTATTTGAGCTTAGCCGAGTGTGGCCTAGTTGTGGTTCCACTCACTACTGTTGTGGTCAGTAAAAGATGGGTAAGTTATTATCTCCAATTAGCAACTGTCAGATTGGAAGAAACAAGTAATATCAACTGTGTTTGTCTTTGTATTCTTGGACTGATCACCACCTTGATACCGTTTTTTATTGATTCTTAAAAAACACAATTTGTTGCATTCATGACAATCAGTCCAAAGTAGGTAAAATGTATTTATCTGTAAATTCAAAACTCTGCATGGCCTTATGACCTTGAACAGGGTGAATCCCAGAATACATTCTGTAAACGATAAGGTCAGTTAACAGACGGGATTGATTGGAAATCATCAACCATAAAGTGTGACTCAGAGGATGTTCTGCAATACAAGAACACACTGTATCTGCTGAGCTGTGCTTATGGAGCATGATCCTCTGAGGTTATGATTCATAATTGCTCTCATCTGTTTACCTTTCATTGCGATCATAAATATGACATCATTTACTTTCTGTCGTAGGGTTGCACAAAGTAATAATGCTATAGTGACTGATATTTACAATGAAATGACACAACAAAACCCTGATATATATATATAAACATTTGTTACGTTTGTTAGTAAATAGTATGTTTTTGGGTGGGCGGGGCTTAAACAATTCTCGCCAGACATTGGCTAGCGCTAGCTAGTTCTGTTAGCTTGTTTTAGACAATGTAGGAAGATGATGTGAGTGGTGCATTCAGACACAAACTGGACTGGAAATTGCAGTGCTGTCTGAATTTACTGTGCAGTTATCTGTTAGTGGCAGAGCGCACTCTCGGCACAAAATAATGCTCCGTTTCTTCGACCAACAGGGCTCTCATTTTAGTGTAGAGCATCAGACTGAATTTACGAATGTACCATGTCAGGTCATTCACTCTCCGGGACCGCAAATTCAGTGTTACACAGGATGAGTAACTGATTGTGTAGGTGAAGTATTCCTCTAACATCTGAAGATCTGATTGTGACTGTTTTTTTTCTAAACATTTTTATGTAGTTTGAAAATATAGCAGTGCTCGGATGAATTTGTGTTGTTTTGGTCATATGTTTATGCATGACACAATGTCAAAAAAATTAATTAATTCATACATATATGCAATGTCATTCTCATGTTAATTTATACAGCACACAGGTATAAAGGGCCTTACATGGTCAAAACAGGAACAAAAAACATTTCAGTACTTCAGTGACATAAAATCAGACAAAAACAATACAAATTAAAAAGGAAATAAAAAAACCCCAAAGTAATTAAAAAAAGGCAATAACAGTAAAAAGATAAGACGTCTTTGATTTAAAATGATGTGGTCCCATTTAATAAAAAGCTTTTTTCAAATGATAGGTGTGGTGAGAGGTGTTTTAAAGATGTCATGGATGCTTCAGGTCTCAGATGTTCAGGCAGAAAGTCCCAGAGCTGAGGTGCTCTGATTGTTTGGCCCATTGGCAGGGAGACCTGCTGCATCAAACTGAGCGTTCCTAATTGCCCCCTAAGCTGTATCAACAAACACTGAGAGTGTTAGACCATGAGAGACAGAGGAGTAATAGCAAAGATGAAAACAAAGCGTGATATAATTAAGGAAACCCCACTGGTGATCCCGAGGAAGAGGAAATTGATTTATTCACTTCTGATATTGGTGGAGGGTCACAAACTGCCTGTGTGTCCCAGCTGAGGATAAGGAAAGGTTTGGTTTGATGCGTCCTGCTCGTTTTTGTTCTCTTTTCTTTTTATTTAATGTTGATATTGACGGACAGATGATAGATTTAAAGAGTCAGTTTGCATTCTCTGTCATACATGTACAAACATTCACAGCAGACCTGGTTTTCTCCACTGACCTGTGATGTTTGTCATGTTGTACACACCATTTCTCACATTTATGGCGCCATTGTTCCTTCCTATTCCCATCGCCAATCACCTCCCACCTCTGAAATATTTCTTCCTGTGTCAGTCTCTGTGTCTGTCTCCTATATTGGATGGCGAGAAGGAGACATTTTCATCACTGTTAAGCTCGGCTAGATTGCCTTGAAGGAATCGATTGAGCACAGTGGCAGCTGAAGTTATGGTTGGGAAGCTGGGAGCTCTTTTCCCTAGTGCCTGGGTACTGTGCCGGCTCTTCATTTCCACCGCTTTCCGCCTGATGTTTCTGGGCTCCTGGGCTGAGCCTTATTTAACTCCTTGGTGTTTTCCTCTCATGCAGGGCTGCGCAACAATTAGTCATATAAAAATCAACACTGCACTTTCCAGCTTGCATGAGATTGCTGTTTTTATTTAGTCCCAAATGGCCTCTCTGGTGCTGTGGAGAATCTGGTTTCACGATAAAAAGCTCCTCGTTATTCCACTCACGATCAATATTCAGTTCACAGATTTGCTCCAGCAAACATCTCTGGAAAATCTATTTTTAAAGAAAAGCACTGCACATGTAAACAATGCAGCATTATTTCTCACAGAAATCTATTATTTATCTGTCAGTGTTGTGCAGGCTGAGTCTCAAGTACTGATCAGTGACTTGAGAGTGGGGTGTTCGTTTTGCTTGGGGCAAACAGTGTAGAACTGCTCTTTGTACCATTAATTTCTTAACCTTCAACGTCCTCAGTACCGCCCTCAGATGTCTCTGTGAGCAGCTTTAAATTTAGAGCTAACGTTTTTATTTCACACTGTGTAACAAAGTCACGTACGCTTTATCTGCTTGCTTTAAGGATTCTTTGATTCAGTGTGTTGAAGGGCACTTTGTGATCTGTTTTTCTGACCTACTTTTTTGTAAATGATGTCTGGCAATGATTTAAAGGAATATCATGCAGGATCCTCAAGGACGACTTGTAAACACGCTCGCCAGTGAAAGCTAAAGTAAAAACCAACCCCTGATTCACTCGTTTGGTTGTTTGTTGTTGTTTGTTTCTTCAGAATGATACACCACCACACACACAGAGTGGGTCGTAAGTGATGATGGAGAGGGATTACTTTTGTATGATTCTACACTTTGTTTTTTTAGGAAAATCCTGCATAGTATGTCCTTAAAAGAATATACGTTACCCTCTAAATCAGGGGTGTCAAACATACAGCTTGGGGTCCAATCTGGCCCACTAGATGACTTAACACATCTAATATTGATGCACTTGTGAAGGCTGAGAGGTGTCAGGTTTCAGGAGCAAGTTTGACACTGCGTAGATACTTTATGTAAAATGCTGCCTCAGAGGCTTCTGCACCCCGACCAGAATACAGATCACTAAAATAATAATGAATACATACTGTTATGGGTGTACCATATCATCTCTTTCACGATAATGCGTCCTGAATGTTTTATGAACAGCCCTGGACTTCTCAGACTCTGTTAGCGAGTTACTGCTCAGAGGGAACTCAGTCAGCGGCTCCTCTGGCAGCAGCACAGCTCCTCTCCCTCTCCTCTCTCACTGTGCACATGAGAGTCGACGTTGAAATGTATATTCGTTACATTAAGTATTATAATTACACTAAATTTGTTTCAGTTATTACCTGACACGCTAAGGCCTCCAAAGTCAATATGTGGAACGTTTGATACCCCACCTATAAAGGGTTGTCTCCTGCCTTATCTCCCCCTTGTGCTGTTGTGCTTTAAGAGACATTGCTCTCGTAGTAATTTCCGTGTTTTAGTGCTGTTAAGCTGTTTCTAAGTGCATTTTTCAGCCTGAACTTATTGTATAATATGCTAACATACTCCTGTGTCACTTAATTTGTGTAGGGGCTCGAGTTATATGGTCGTAACTGACGGAGGATTTTGTTTTTACCCCTTGCTGTCAGGTTTGTTTTCTGTGTTTTATCGTACTGAATTGACTGTAACATGGCGCCACCATGTAACTTGGTGGCGTGGTTTCCCTCTTATGAGGCAAAACATATGTGTGGTCCTCCATTTAAAGTGCGACAGAATCATAAAAGTACAAAGCAGGTTCACGCAGAAGCGCCCGGATTGAGCTTCACCTTCTCTGTCTGACGGCAAGTTCTAGATAAACGTGAAAGGTGAAGCGCGTTTATCTCTTTCGGCCACTGTATTCAAATATGGCGACGCAAGAAGGCAGCCTCCAGCAGACCTGCCTGTGTATATATAGAGAAATCATTCTAAGCCTATGAGAAAGCTTCCATTTGTATGTGAATTGCATTACACTTTAGTAAATATATATTTATGAAAGCAATAGTTATTTGCTAATAAACAACCACGTAAATTACACATTGTAACTTTAATATATATGTTCTGTGTGTACTGTATATACATATATATATATATAGATATATATAGATATATGTATATACAGTACACAAAATCAGATGCACAAAATGTCAACATAAGATAAAATGCAAATAAAACTATGATGAAATAAAATGTGTCAGGACCTACAGTACCAATAAAACTTAAGAGAAATGAGTAAGGTGCATTTTGTAGCACATAATGAAGCTTACTCATTGAACATCGTCATCATTATCATCGTCGTCCCGGCTGGGTATCATCAGCTGTTACAGCAGTCAAGGTAACCACCATTTTAATTTTGCTGTGTAACAGTGAACAGTGTCCCGACCTACAGTGTGACACAGCAGTTCTATTGTCTCACCTTGGCGCAGCAGGAAAGGGAGGAAGTCTGTCTGTGTGTGTGTGTGTGTGTGTGTGTGTGTGTGTGTGTGTGTGTGTGTGTGTGTGTGTGTGTGTGTGTGTGTGTGTGTTAGACAGAGAGAGAGAAAGAGAGATTACCCCCTCTGGTGCTGTTGGGAACAATGGGGAGGGGTCATCACTCAGTGGGATTCGGCGATGTGTTCATTCAAGCCAAGGTCACAGAGTCTCACTCAGGGACACTTTAACCTATCTAAACAGACCTGCTGACAACACACACACACACACACACACACACACACACATATTCTTCTTTCTCATACAAGTACAGTAAAGCTTATGTGAGTACTGTTTGTTCACACTCTTGCAGACACACCAGCACACACTCAGGGCACAATCTGCCCTGCAAATACACACAGCGTCAGCTATCGTTGTAATGGCATCTGAGGAGCTGTCGGTTTCCATTTCATCGGCCCCGAGCTGAACCAACTTGGAAAGGCCTTTTGCGCTTAGTCGACTCCTTTCTTTCCGCCTCTCTGCACATCGTCTTGTCTTGTGCTTTCTAGTAAAACACTCCCCAGTGCCTGAAGGCAGTGAGTGGGGTGAAGAGTTTAAATTCCACCCAAGTTCACGAGTGCCACTGGCTCCCATCGGTTTGTGGAACATAAAAGTTTAATGGTTGTTTCTAGTATTCGTGTTGTTGTCAAGTTGTAGCCTTCATTCAGAGTATTTCTCACACTTAGAATGCAGATGCTAAAGGTGAAGCTAAATCTAACTTGCATGGGTTCTGACCATTTCGGACAGTTTTTTTTAAATTTCAGCTGAAGAAATGAAAGAAGAAGAGGTGATTTCTGGGCCAGCGTTGTCCAGAAATATAGATCTGGTTCTTTTACAGTGAAAACGTTAGGTGACTGATAGTTGTAGCATTTTCCGGCTTGGATTGACATGAAATCCTCTTGGTTGAATCATCAGTATCAAAAAGCATAGCTGTGTTATAAATATCTAGTTTGAGACAGATGTAAAGCTCTAGCCCTGCAGTAAATCAGTCAACTTCTTCTCCATATTTAGCGTAGACTGATATTTATGGAAGAACGGGACGATATCTGCCGGCTGGGATTGGTTGTTCCTCATCACATGACATGCGATGCGTATTGCTGCTTTCCAAAAGTTTAACTTTGTTTATCTCGGGGCGCAGCTGTCGCACCCTGAAAAACATGCTTGCAAAAATAACTTGGATATTAAACACAACTTGAGAATGCTTGAATGCTGCATTAGCTTCACTCTTGCTTTTGAGGACTTGCTCCATTGAAAACAATGTATTTGAGGACACAAAAAATGTGCCATATGTACAGGCCCTTAATCACCTCACTTTCAGATCCTGTGTCAACATTTGATAAACTTCCGAAGCTCTGATTTCTGCCTCCTGTTCTTCTCTGTGTTGATGGCTGCAGAGACTTATGGGTATCGCAGTAATCTGAGCAACGGCCGGGCAAGTTCAAGTGCAAGCTCTGGGGCAAAATGAAGCCTACATGGAAGTTCCAGAAGTGCAGTTCTTTGAACGGCCACTTGAGGCTGCCTCCAGAAACGAGTCAATCCCCGTAGACCCCAATGTTAAATTGAACAACTTTACAACAGAAATAATCATGTTTAAAGCCTGGTACAGAAAAACAGGTTTGGTCTATTTAGCTAATATGACAACTCTAAGAAGGTGCACTCATATATAACTCACCTGCTTACATTTTATTAAGGCTTGAAGTTTTGCATAAGTAAGGGTGGGCCGCTTTGAGTGACAGACTGTCCACAGATAGTGTCCTCTGCTTTTCAGTCCACCCTTCACTCCTCCACAGCGCCAGCCTCTTTCCCAAATATGGTCACTTTTGACCCAAAAAGCAAGATGGCGATGGCCGAAATGCCGAACTTGAGGCTTCAGAATGGGAGTCACGTTAGCTACGTCCATTATTTTTACAGTCAAAGGCCATGCTAAGCTGACAGAGAAAAAAATAGCATGATTTTTCTCCTGTGTTTCTGTGGAACGTTGAGATCATTAAAGAAAAAGTTTGAAATGAGAATTAATGGTGTGAAACCAGCAGCTCCTCAGAATTTATAACTCTATAAGAAAGTAAATCCACACAGCGGTGAATGAAGAGAGGCCACATACTGCCTGCTCATAAAATGCTAATGCAAGAGCCTCAGATTAATTGTGTTCATTATGATGAACAGGCACATTAAAGTCCTTCAACTTTAGCCTCATAAACACACTGTGGTAGCAAATATTTATGCCAGCAAGGCGGGGACACATCGTGTGAATTTGATTCACACTCTGAAGCCCCTAAACTCATCTTGCTGTGACATAAACCAGTTCAGGTGAGGAGACATTAAACCTTTGGTGATGATGAATTTGCTCCACTTGGTGTTGAATAGATCTGAGTGAGTCTACAATGCTAATGCTAATCCAACAGAGCTTAAAGTGCAGCGTCATCATGGACTACTCTCCTGTAATCTCTCTCAGATGGTTCACCGGCCGAACACTCCCATGTGGGCAAAAGGGAGGATGTGTTTCTGGTATGGTGTAATTTTTCAGTGTTATCTTCAAATTTAATTTCACTTCCTAAAGAAAAATAGCCAAGAAGAGGTGATTTGCCACAGTTCATTTTTCATGACCCACCTAGGACAGCTAATCTGAGAGTGGAGTGTGAGGAACAACACCTAAAAACTTCTTTCCAGGTAAAACATTTCTAATAGTTGCTCTACTTTAAAAGTGAGAAATATATGAGCACTTTAAATAATGAATATGTGCTCACTTTGCTGTCTTTGATCTGTGGTGACTGTAGTGTCAGAGTACTGTCGGCTAGCTTTTGATCCCTGTCATACAGTATGTTGTATTGTCCCAGCTGCAGCAGATATGGAGACCCTTCCTCAGTGTTATATTTGAATGAATCCTCCTACATAATCCTCTTTGCAACAAAGCTAAGAGCAGCAGTGAGGCTGATACACAGCTTGTTGAATCATCTTGTTTCTTGTTGCTCTCTGTGTTTGGCTGTTATGTCACTATCGCAGCAACAGGAGAAACAAATTTTGAGAGAGTTTCAGAGCCGAAACGCCTTCTTAACATTGAACTGAGACATGCAGGGAACAAATCAGAACAGGGCCAACGTTCATACACTAATTTCACTCCATTGTTTGAAAGCTTCACATTTATCATTAATGCAAATAGTGGTGCAGGTTGACTTCACCTGACTGAGGAAAACAAAGGGAGACAGAGAGACTGTAATAGAGGGAGAGACGGAGGCATCCTTCCAATGTGGCTCATTGCGTCATACATTATTAAGGCAGCTGTTGAATTATGCAAAGCTTTGATATTGATCCCAGGGCTTGCCACCACTGCAGCCTGAGGGATTGGGAGAAAGTGAGTGAGAGTGGAGAATAAGTAAGGAAAAGGAAGCTTGGAAACACATAAGTAAATGAGGAAGACAGATGTATCCTAAGTAAGGGACTTAGTGAGAGAAAAGGATGGTGAGGTGGAAAGAAAAAGACATCAGAGAAACGAAGGAGTGAACAGTCCACAGAAGACAAAGTTAGAAAGAGATGAAGACACACTGAGATGCCCATATGGTGTGTGACAACAAGAATACATCCTGCATTCATCGATTAATTCATTTGTAACCGGACCGTGACCACCTCTTCAAGAAGGTTTCTGTCCGGTTGTTTTGGTGCACACCTGAGTGTGATTGCTGCGTTCACACCTGCCCACACAAACTGCACTTAGGGGGCAAACGAGCTTGAGTTCAACTGAACCGAACCAAACAGGGCAGGTGTGAAAGCACCTTTAATGTCTGACAATTTTATGGCAAGGATCCCTGCAGAGACAGACCTTAATGTTATAAAGTAAGATCCTTTTTTCCAACCAGAAACAGCCCTGAAATCATTATCCACTAGACTGCATTCAAATTAACTGTAATTTTAGCATCATAAAATACACTTCATTTAAAGTTGACAGAAACAAAATACAAACTCACAAAAGCCGTCTTTGTTAATCTTTTCACTGTTCCAACAATCACCAAATGGTTTGCTTGAAATAAGCCCTTAATTCACTCAGTTAGATTAGATTAGATTCCATAATGTTGTCAAACAGTTTTGATAACAATCTGAGCTGGTCGGTGGAAGTGTTTACAAGCTGCAGCCCTCTCACTCAACACTGGACCAGTTTAAAAAAATTTATCCATTTGTGATTTAGCCACAAAAACACGAGAATCCAGATTCTAAAATACCAAAGGTACCCTTTAAGAAAAACTGCTCTCTGGGAGCACTTTTGTGGTCCACACATCATAAACGACCTCCCAGCAGGGCCAACACATCAGACCTCAGCAGCAGATAGCAGCATCCATCTCCAATCTGTTGTAGACACTCTCAGTCTGTCTATTACTGAGGCCAATGCTGCACACAGGAACATCTGTCATCTATCACAAGCATGAAGTTGATCTCCAAGTAGCCTGGCCTGAACGTGGGTTTTATTAGGGGTGAAATGAGGTAAAAGTCAGACTTGAGTGCAACCAGTGACGGTAGAAACACCATCTGTGCTAATATGTTTTCCTCTGCACAGTGATTGATCAAACGAGTGCTTCCAGGTGGTGTAGTCAGGCGGAGAGAGTGGCTACACCCTCATTGTGAAAGTGAGATCTTCTTGTCTTCGTCTCCTTTCTAAATACCAGGAGCTCATGAGACCTGTTATTTTGCCAAGAGCAGAAACCATTATCAGAGTAGAGTTAACAGAGGATGCTAATCAATAATGTGAATGCTGTTTATGCAAAGACAATCTGTTAGTTAAATAAACAATGATGCATGAAATGGGATGATAACAGACCAGGCAAAGATTTCCACAACACAGTAGTTTAAGTCGTTAAACAAGAGAAGATTTATTTATTTTTTTAGCAGGCAGAGACAAACCAAGCGGCAACCTCTGAGGCTGACAAATAAAGTGGCAAATACTGCAGTTCCTCTAATGACCACTTGAGGCTGGCTCCAGAAGCAAGTCAATCCCCATAGACCCCCATACTGTAACTGTAAAGCAGAAATAACCTTAATTACAGCTTGGTACAAAAAACGCCTCTGCTCTCTCGCTTATTTCAACATTCATAACAATTGTACTGAAGGTTAACTTGTTTTTATAACTTACCCATTTGTATTTAATTAAGCCCTAAAGTTATGCATATTTAAAAGCAGGGCTGCTTCATTAGCCATGTTTCCATCAGCCTGTTTAGATGCGCATCTAGAAGTATCGCAAATTATAATGGAAACGCCAAAATTCTAATTAAAATCCCCTGATTCGCACAAACTAAAATACGCTCGCTGTAGCCGGGTTTTGGTTGATTCGAAAAAATGTTGATTTCACAAAACGGGGGATGGAAACAGTTATGTATGAATTAAGTTTGACGTAGCACCAAAGACGGTGGGCTGTCTGACAGTGGTGCAGATATTCTAAATATAACGTACACTTGAACTGATATGGATTTTTTAGTAGGCTAAAAACGAACCAATTGAGGCAGCGTTTGCTTACTGCCATTTAATTTTATGTACACCATGCTGGGGTTTTCTACCTGGAGGTTATTGTAAACAAGGCAAGCCAAAGTAAAAGTATTTATATAGCACATTTCATACCCAAAGGCAACTTATAGTGCTTCTCATATTACTCAGGTCAAGTCAAAGTTCATTATGACCCAGTCATAATGAACAAAGCATGCCTCAAAGGGCTGTATCAATAATAATTTCAGTTCAGTTTCAATTTTATCCATAAAGCCCAATATCACAAATCACAGTTTGCCTCGGAGGGCTTCAGCATTCGACATCCCTCTGTCCTTTGGTCCCTCACAGCGGATAAGGACCACAAAAACATACTGTGTTGAGAGTGCTGACATGGTTATTTTTCCACTGTAAAATGTCCTGTTCAGCACATACATTGGTCACAATGCTTTAATAATCAAATTTGAGGGATCTTTTATATATTAAAAAAAAAGTTATGTTGTGCATTTATCTTAAAAAATGAGTATAAATGGATATATAGTTGTCTCAATATTGGCATTTGCCTCAAAAATCCAGTATCAGTCATACTCCAGGCTGCTGGTGATGCAAGGTAACCTCTGTGTATTAATTATATGGTTGCCTGCATGCAACTAAGAGCAGTGTTTCAGCTGCGTGATTTAACTGTTGACTACACTGTGACTCAGCTTTCAGTCCAAACCACAAAAGCTCTGATTGTTTTGATTCTCTGACAGACATTCATAAGAGCTAAACCACACCTATTTGCATCACTCCAGGAAAATATGAGCTGTGGGTAGTGGTGTGAAACCAGGCTAGCATTGCTCTGTCTCCGTCTCTATCCAGCTACAGATATGACTAAGATGATTTGTTGCCAAGATCTGGAAGGAAAATCTTTTTCCTCTGGTTGAAACTGCAGCCTTATCTGTAAAGAGACATGTCAGCTGCTCTCTCGGCTCCTCTGATTGGCTGTTAGGGTGAGAGGGCGGGCTCAGTGGGTGGAGAGGTGTGGCTTCAATGTCTAGTGAATGGGCTCTGGTGATCTGATCAGCTGACAGGTTTTATCACAGTGACAAAGGAGATAGAGAGATGGATGAGGTGTGTGTGTGTGTGTGTGTGTGTGTGTGTGTGTGTGTGTTCAGGGGATTGTTAAACAGATCGATGGCGGTTGGTGCAGTGTACTCGTGGCACCACAGTCAACAACACACAGAGCAAATAATAGCCAACAACAACACATATTAAATATTTAATACTTAACACACAAGCATGACTTGATATTATAGCCACAAGAGCAAACACAGTCACAACTACACATACACAAACCTAATCACATTCCTTTTCACTGGAGCGTAAACATTGATCATCATTTACTTTAATGATTAGTTTAAAGCTATTTTTGTAACACAGCAGCGTGGTGCAGAGAGGTATAACAGATTAGAGACAGCGTGCGGGAGAGGGAAAGGGTGCGCTGCTGTTGGTTGTCACATAACGTGACACTAAGTCAACAAGTAAATACACAGTTATCAGAGTTGTGGGCGGACGTTATGCACGCAGTGAGTGTTAGCATTATGATTAGGCCTGTTTAGGTCAGGCTCTGCTGTTTGTGCATTATTATTTTTGTCAAACCAGGATGATGCAAAAATGTACACTGTGGGCCTTAGCATGCTGCTGTAACAGCTTCTTCTCTTCTGTGAAGGCTTTCCACAAGATTTTGAAGCCTATCTGCAGGGATTTGCTCTCGACAGCATTAGCGAGGTCGGACGCAGATGTTGGGGCATTAAGGCCCGACTTAAAGACGGCGTTCCAGTTCATGTGAAAGGTGTTGGATGTGTTTGAGGTCAGGGCTGTTTACAGGTCAGTCAGGTCTTATCACACTAAAATGTGAAAGCCATTTCTTTATAGACTTGACTTTGTGCATGAGGACACTGTCATGTTGTCACAGGAGAACACCTTCACTAAACTGTTGCTTTATTTTAATGCTGTAACATTAAGATTTACTTTAATTAAAATAAGATGGCTAGCCCAAATTAAACAGCCCCAAACAGAAACTGTAAAGTAGTAGGTAACTGAGATGTCCAAATACTTTTACTCATATAGAGTATTCATTTATTCATCCATTTTCCTTAACTGCTTATCCCATTAGGGGTCATTGGGATGCTGGAGCCTATCCCAGCTGACACTGGGCAGTCACTGGACACTAGCATTGGTGATCACATAGGTTCCAATAGATGGATGGGGTTGACTTGCATACGTACACAGCTATGTGTAAACTAGCCATATAAGGCCCCATTTTGTTGAGGGGCCTTCAGTAACAATCCAGTTTTAGGACCTTTTTTTAAGTGGGATTTATACTTCTGCGTTGAATCAATGCCATACACTACACCGTACCCTACACTGTCGCCTAACGTGCACCTCCCTAATGTAACTACACGTTGCAGCGACACAGACGTCCTGTCTATTTTTATAAGCTGAAACCATTTCCCTCAGTGGAAACAAAGCTTTTATTTACTTTAATTTCACAGATAAGAAACAATGAATTGTGAAGTCAATAAAGCCTCCACAGCTTAGCATTTAAAGTCTTGTGTGTGATTTATCCTGGCTTCATATGAGTAGAAGAAAACGTAGCTCGTCGCTAGGCTGATTTATACAATGTAAAATGCCATAGGCTTGTGCTAATAATGTTAGCATGTTGTATTTGTGGGGAAAATGTGTCCAGATAAAGACAAGTGCTTTGTCTGTGAATGCTGCGAGTTATAGAGAAGCTGATTTGTGTACTTGTGTTTGAAGTTGTCACTATTAAGCCATGTTTAATGTGTGTTTAATGTGTGTTTTGATCAACTTAACTTTACAGCACTTCACAGAAACCCTGCTGCCAACTAGTGTTTTGGAGGTGTAACTGCAGAGTGAAGCAGACACACCACAGCACAAGTATAAATCCCCCTTTAGTTTGTTTGTTTACATGGTTCACATTTACTTGGGAGAACACAGGGGGTCACTGGGGCCTCTATTTTACTCCTGGGGCCGCCTAGTGTGGTATTCCAGCCATGTTTTTTGTTATGTTGAGCCCTGACGGGTTCCCTTTTGCCCTGATTACCACAGATATCGATTTTAATAGTCTCAGTCTCCTGACTTTGCTGCATCCCTGGTCTTCCCTGGAGTGTCACCGTCAGACCAAAATTGTTTTGTCATTCATTTCACCAAGACAAAATTAAGTGTCCCAGGGGTGACTAAACTGTAAGGTTGCATTACCCCTACACATTAATCAGTAATGGTAACACTCTAAAACTCCCCTTGGCTCCATTTGGCTCTCTTTATAGAAACTAAATATAGAATAATCACTTTTTTGTTATTATGAAAATGATGCATCTGGTTGATTCCTCAGTGAGTGAAGTTATAGACTAATCCCGTTTACTCCCCTATGATCTAACACACAGTCAGCTAATAGAAAATTTCATTTGCTGCATTGATGTTTTCTCTCCATCTTTCTACAACTACTGTACCATGTTGTCTGTGATCATATTTGACGTATAGTTGCTGCCTAATTCATAACCTGCTGTGATTATTCTCATAATGTCATTGTAAAATTCACGATCGGCTGACAGCAGATGTTTTTATTAAGCGCTGTGAGATATGGTGCATAACACCACTCACTCACTCACACTCACACACACACACACACACACACACACACACACACACACACACACACACACACACACACACTCACACTCACACACACACACACACACACACACACGCAGCAGCACAGAGACGCTGTCTCTCTCTCCCTCCCTCTCTGCTTACAAAAGCAGTCCACCCACCCACCCACACCGGCTCGGCACTGAATGAGTTACTGCTGGTGCAGTGTGTGAGCCTGGTGCGCCCCTCCCTGGTTGGACCGCACGCCGCTGGTCGGCTGTCTGCAGACGGATGTTGCCGCATCTCGGCGCGCTGCGCTCCGCCACCAGGCTGCGTTCCTCTCCAAATGTGCCAAATCTCCTCCTCTGTCCTCCTGTCTCCGCCTGACGCGCGCACACACACAAACACGCACCGCCGACGCTCCTCTCCGGTTTCTAGACACACAACTCTCCGGTAAAGTGGCTCATCATCCATAACGGTACGTAAACTGTTTCTGAGATCCCCCCAACTCATGTATCATGTTTGTTTTTCTGCCTCTTTTTTTGCACGGAGTTAATGCGACGGCAGGTTTCTTGAGTGGGATGCTGTGGAGCGACTGCTGCGTATTTTTCCTGTTTTTGTTTTTTTTATCCCCAGCTCTGGTTTTCTCTCTCCTCTCCGCACAGACGTGACGTTTTCCCTCAAACAACTGCGTGTCAGTCGGTTTTTCGTTTTTCAAAGATCATCTAAGCATCCAGCATCCAGGAGGGAAACATTTACTTTTATGCGCAGTGTTTTGATGGCGCGTCAGGGAGAGAAATGTCTGGAAGTAATTAGGGCATGAGACAGCATAAACTCGTTAAACAATCAATCCTCTCAAATCTACCTTGACATAAGAGGACGCACGTAAGGTTCAGACGGGATTTCAGAAAGTCCTTTCTTTATCCAAAGTAACGGGATTAATGCAGGCTGACAGAACAGTAGGTTCTCATTTAACCTATTTTCTCTGGTCTGTAACAGATGTGTGTGAGCTTTAATGGAAATTAGTGCAGCCTATACCTACTTTTATGAATTAAATGATCATTAGACAACCAAAGATAAGAGTTTTACAGGTGATGCAACAGAGAGATTGTCCTATAATTGCAAGGAAGCAGGTTGGATCCCATAAAACGAGCCTCTTTCTGCCAAGTCACTGTGAGTCCATATGGATAGATAGGAGAGATACCTTGTGCAGGTGATGCAGATGAGCCCAATGCCCCCCGGCTACAGACATGAAAAAACCCAGTTCTGTTTTCATGGTGTCATTGCCATGGTTTCCAGTTGGCATGTTGGAAACGTAATGGGATGAAGTCAGTCTCTGGGCTGTGTTTTGGTCCAGAGGAGGACAAATGACTGTGCAGGTTCAGACTTGAGTGCGCAAAGAGGCGGTAGAGACAGTGTCTGTGGGTGTGTGTGTGACTGTGTGTGTGTGTGTGTGTGTGGATGAGGGGTATGTGTTTTGGTAGAGAAGCAACCAGCCATCATTTGAACTTAAACATAGAGAACTGGGTTTTGTGATGATTCATTCATGCCGAGGATGTTGCCATTGCAGTGAAACCATCTTTGTGTGTGTGTGTGTGTGTGTGTGTGTGTGTGTGTGTGTGTGTGTGGTGTGTGGTGTGTGTGTGTGTGTTGTGGGCTGTCTGTATGATGACGATTGATGCCAAGAAAAGCTGTTATTTGTTAGTATTAGTCAGTATTCATCCTGTGTTATTGAGTTATCACCATGTTATAGATTGCTCCAGTTTCCTGTGTTGGTTTCTTGGGACTGGATGTTTCCAGTGACTCAGCAAAGGTGGTTCGACCCAGCCTCTTTGTGTGTGTGTGTATGTGTGTGTGTGTGTGTGTGTAACTGATCTGATTGACTTGTCTGTCTGCGCACATGATTATTTTTTCCTCACTGATATAAACTGTGATTGTCTGCATGCCTGGCCAGTGTCTCAGTAATTACTCTGCAGCATGCTAATCCCAACTTTAATTTTGGGATAAAATTGGGACGTCAGCTTCTATAATCTTGTGTCATAAAAGATTTCCTCTGATGGGCAACTTTGAGTTTCATCAGTCAGTGACGCCGCATATCAGTCCACGACTTTGTCTGAAATAAATATAAAGTACTTCACAGTAGAAACCCATTTTTTTTATCTGTATTAGTCATGGAGTCCTACTGTCAAGTTTGACTCAGATAACTTGAGAGATGGAGCCAGAAAACTTAAAGGGACAGTTCATCCCTAAATCAAAAATACATATTTTTCCTCTTGCCTATAGCATTATTTATCAGTCTAGATTGATTTGGTGTGAGCTGCCAAATGTCGCAGATATCACCTGTAGAGATGTCTGCCTTCTCTCCAATGTAATGGAACTAGATGGCACTCAGCTTGTGGTGCTCAAAGCGGCAAAAAACATTTGAAAAACTCAACAGCAATGTCTCTTTACAGAAATCATGACCTGGTTACTCGAGATAATCCACAGACCTTCTTGTGAGCAGTTTCATGTAGAGATATTTTCTTTCTACCAAACTACCAACATTTTTTGGCGTTTGAGCACCACAAGCCGAGAGCCATCTAGTTCCATTATATTGGAGAGGAGGCAGACATGTCTACAGCTGATATCTCCAACACTCACCAACTCACAGCAAATGATTTAGATTGATAAACAGCACTACAGGTGAGAGGAATAACATGTAATTTTGATTTTAGGGTAAACTATCTTAGTTAAATCTTAACTTTAACATTCTGCTTGAGCTAAACTTGGCTAACTTGGCCCAGTTTAAAGTGCTCTACTGCTGCAGTATACTTTGTACGTGCATGTTGTGTTAACCATAAATTCAATGTCATCATTTGCACTGAAGTACATGGAGTGTTATTTGAATATGTGCTAAAACTTACATCTTAGCAGAGACGTCTTTGATGCTTCCTTTAGAGCAGAATCTGGGCCCTGCGGCATGATAGCAATCTTTGATTTGCCACACTAAGTTTAGCCCTACTTTCTGCCCCGCCAGAGAATCAGCTGCGTAACAGGTCAGCTTACATTGCTGAGTCACCTTGTGACATTGTTTACTTCCCATTTTCAAGCAGCCATTATATAGATTTTAAAGAAACAGTGTTAAAAATCCCTGCAGCAGTGACACTGTTGTATAAGGCTGGATATTGGTACTGAATACCTTTTAAGGTTTCAACCGAAATAACCCAGAACCAAGTTGTTTCGAAGTTTCTAGAGTCAAGTGATACCTGCTTTTGATCCTTTTTGTACCCAGACAAAGAAAATCAGACTATTTGTATGGTTTTGTTCGCAGCCAATGACCGCAGGCGCTCTTTGATTTAATACAGTGTGTGATTGGCCCACTATAGCAAAAAGTACAACCCATACAGTCTGTGTTGTGGTGAAGTCGAGCGCGATGTGTTGACGGAGTTGGCAGTTCAGCATGCCGAGATGTCAAGAAAATGTTCGACAGCATGTTCGCATTCACAAAACTTAATGCTCCCATTCACATGAATGATGTGGGGAAAAAAGATATCAAATGAAGTATGGTATAGGTATTACTTCAAGAGGTATAGGTATTGGCGCAAGTGTAGTATTTCTTTCCTACTGCTGAAGTACCACTTACTAAGGCAACTGAGGAATGACGTACCAGCCTACCTGTTTGGCCTGCCAGTGAATCAACAGTTAGTAGTTGCAGTGAGAGTGCTGAGTCACTGTTTGACATTTGCATCCTACGATTCAGTCCTCACATCCCACACCGACTCTACATAAATGCAAGGTTTCTGCATGAAATATGGAGAGTGCTGTGGGCTATAGAGACATAAATTGCTGTAGATGACTTATCAAATCAAAAAGAAATGTTTTTAGTTTTTAGTTTTCTGTTGATACCTTCTGGTTTCAGTCAGACATCCAGCAGTTGTATTTGTCTTTTATCCTAAAACAGAAACTCTGCGTTCATTAATGAATCATCTCGGGTCTCTTTTCTAAAACATAATCATGATGGAGTTTTGAAACAGATATGCTGTCGATAGCCCTGCAGGGAGTGCTGATGCTGGTGTACTGTAGGTTCTCTGAAGCCTTAGACATTGACTAGTGTTCCAGTTAATGGAGCAGCTGAAGCATAAAGGTTAGAGCAGGTTTTAAACCACAAGACAGAAATCTCGGTGGAGAAAGGAAAATGAGTGAGTAGCTGTTATGTTTTAACAATGTCCACAGACAGTGCCTCTGAGCCGAGCATCAGATTCTCATCGTTCGTGATTTATTAATGATTTCAATAAACACGTCAAAAGCAAAATATGACAACACTACTCTTTTTGCCTAGAACTGTTTTTCAAAAGCTGCATGCTGTCTAAAAAAAAAGAAAGATTTCTCTTTGTCCATTTTGAGTTATAAAGCAAAAAATATATGAAACAAAAAGTGAAATTTAATCAGATATCATTTTGAAAACCACCATTAAAGGTTTTTCATAATAAGCACATAACTGATATAAAAGGATAATAATGTGATCATTTTAATTGATCCCTGAGGAGGAGTTGTCCTTTCTTCTACCCCCCTCTTTAACAGGAGGTCAAAGGTGAGGGTCAGCTGGAGAACAGCCATCCTGTAGCTGATGGGTATTTTGTCTTTTTGTCCTTCAGCAGTGCAGGTGTTTGATGACATGGAGGTCATCCAGTTAAAATCTGGATTCTGATTAGGGAACCAGGCACAGACTAAGGCCTTGATCATACATAAAGTGTTTTAGCAGCTGGAGGCGCCATTTTGTGATTGTTTTTAATGAGAATGAAGCTCTTTGCTCGCTGTTTTTGCATTGTGACGTGCCTCGCATTTCTGTGCTCTGGCCACCTGGCGTTTTTGCTGGAGCACTCTGATCTCATGGAGTTGAAAAAACCTCAACTCAAAGCAGAAAAACGCCCCACGTCATCTCTTTTTCATCATCTTTTTCCCAATTGTCCAATCAGATGATTTGAGAGGTGGGCCATCTCTGGTTGTCATGGCAATGAGCTTACAGTTGGCAAACAACGGACAAGAAACTGGTGGCAGTGGTTGCTGGATACCCAGAGCTATACGGCCCGGCGATGGACATAGTGGGTTGTCAAACTGACCCAGAGTCATCTTAAAATATACCTGGAAACAGCCACCATGGAGGAGAAGCTCCTGGACCAACTGGCGGTACTCCCCATGACCCACCCTCTTTTTTAGTGTCTCATGTACCCACACAGATCTCTGTTTCCCTGTCCCCAACAAACTATTTACTGAGCAGCCTCTCACCCTCAACCAGAGCTACAGCAAGTACCTTCTGCCTCACCATGTTAGGAACTAGATACTGATTACTGGACAATAACTAAAATAAATAAATAAATAAAGGTTACCTGAGAGGTTTAGAATAAGAAGGTGAGTCCATGTTGCCTGGCAACGATAAAAATGCACAGCAAGCGTTTTTTTTCCACAAGTGGCATTTACTTAAAAAAAGGCAGTGCGGCACACCTCGTGTTTTGCAACCTGCAAAATGCTTTCTGTGGGATCGGGACCTAAGGCTATAATGAGAAATAGCAGCTCAGTGTGAACACTGTCTTGGGCGCACTGTACCTGGTGGCTTCCAAAATCTACTCAATAGACAAACATTGTTTTTTTTGCCTGGTGAGTGAAGCAGATCTAGCAGCATATTTTACCAGCATTTAGCTGGTGGCTGTGCTAATTTCCAACCCTGAGCACGGTGGTGGGAAAGATAAAAAAAATCATCACCGGCACTCACAGATAAATAGTCCTCTTATCTATCATAGACTAAGGCTGCAACTTATGTTTAATTTGCTGATTCTTGTGTGGGCAATGTCCAACACTATTTCCTAAAGCCCAAGGTGACATCGTCAAATTGCTTGTTTTATTTTTTATCAGCAGTGCAAAACCCAAAGATATACAGTTTGGTGTTATATAAGGCAAAGAAAAGCAACAAATTCTCACAATGTAGAAGCTGGAAAAAGGGAATGCTCACTTTAAATTCACCTTAACAATTTAGCGATTATCAGAGTAGCTGTTAATCAACTAAACTTCGGACCCAGAAACAAAACAGGCACATTTATTGTTAGAAAACTGGCAGGTCGTTCCATCTTTTATCTGAGTCTATCCCTTTACTATTCCACCATTATTTCAAGCACATTTGTGCTTACTGCAGTTATTATTCTGGTATAATTTGCCTCATCAGACTCAACAGCTTCTCAAGAAGGTGCTTATTTGTTAAGCTGCAAGGATTTGGGCTTGTTGATGGAGACAATGAACTGCGCTCGCTCTCAGATTAGCTGCTGGCCGGCTTAACACAGCGAAGGGGAGGCAAGCGTCTGGGGAAACTGATCACATGATAGTGCAGGCACCTCATTTAGAAGATCATTGATTGAAATCATACTTGCGGACACACACTTAACACACAGCTTTACAACACACACTCACCTCCATCCCATTTAATATCTCTTAATGGTTTAACCACTGCCCATTATAAAGCCGTCATGACTCTCCCAGCACCACTTGGCAGAGCCCATGTTGCAGACCACTGTGATCGTTGACATACTTCATTAGGTCGTCTTATTAAAGTGTTAGCCGTCTTATGTCAATGGATAAATGCTCGAATGGGGACATTAGATGGCTTTCCAATTAGTAACCAACTTGATTATGTAAATGCAGTCGGAGGGCAGTGACTGAAATCGGCTTGAACCGGCTTCTCTCGCATACCAGCTGGACTTTGAATGATCCCCTTGGGACAACGAACTGTCGAAAAGAGCTGTTGTTACTCATTTCTGCATGTAACAAAGTCTGCTGATCTGCTAATTCAGCTTAAGGTCACTGCTTTACCACCACTACTTCTACTATATCACCATTACTGTCTGCAAACTTCACATATCTCTCCCCCCAACACCTGCCTCACAAAGCAAATCGTTCAGTTGTCATTATGTGCTCTCCGCAGGCCCAGCAGGGTAGTCACGTTGTTAGAGAGACAGACTTCTTGCAGGAAAGTTGTGGCGTTGATGCCAGCTTCCATCAACACCAATGTTTTTTTAAGAGGGGGACAGACACAGACACCGAGCCTCTACCTGCTCAGTTCAGATAAGAGCATCAGCTAAATGCTGAAATGTAATTCACAGACATGGGGAGTGTGTCGCATTGTTAGATGGACTGGGAGAACACTATAAAGCCGATGCAGGAAACTGGCATCATTTTGCTGCTGGCTCATTCCCTGAAGAAAACTGGTCTGCAAATTGGTGTCGTCTGTGTCCATTTTTTTTTTGTTTGTTTTTGTTTTTGGCTCATCCAACAAACACTTGAAACTGAAATACCGGCAAAGAGGTATTTTTAGTTCAGGTATTTTTAATTAAAAGCTGTACCAGATAAAACATACCATATTCTTTTTACAGGAGGGGACGCATGTTTTTTCATTTGACCCATTTTCAGTACTGTTATATATGCAGAATCAGCTTATACAGTATGAAATTTGAAGAGACAAGACTAGATTAGCTATTCAATTCAAAACTTGCTCAAAATACAAATTTCTCTTGGACATACATTTTTTTAACCCTATTGCTGTCCTCACAAATACGTTGTGTGGCACAGGGAAATAGTGCTTAATTTGATTAAACATTAAAGGGAAGCTTTGCTCAATTGCAACCAGCTCTGGGTCATCACAGTGTGTACAGATGAACAGTGTTTGGCTTCCCCCCTATGCCACGAGTACCTGGAACATCTGGTCATTTGCAGGTGGACTTAAGTGACGCATTGCGTGTCACTGGATGGATTTTTTTTGCCGGCACATGGGTGGGATGCTCAGGTGCTCCCAGCATGGGGGGAAGCCAAACACTGTTCTGCACACACTGTTCAGAATGCAGTAAGATTAGTTGAAGATCAGCAAAGTTTTCCTTTAGCCTAATTAACATTAAACAGTGGACAAACAGCACTTTACCGTAGACAAGTGGGAGGTTTTTAGCCACTCTGGATAGTCTGTGGATGGCAGTGTCAGTCAGTCCACCACTAACAGATTGCCATGAAACTTTTAACGAGTCCAGGTGGATTTTTTCCCCCAATATTGCAGATAAGAAAATGTACATGTTATGATGTCAACTTATATATCACAATATACCTTGAAACCGGTATATCGTTGCAACCGTACACCCTCTGTAGGTTGCAGCTAAATTAGAGAACAATATGGAGAGAGACAGGAAGAGATGCGTGTTTGGATATCAGGGGACAAAACCTTTGTTTTCATTTCCACAACAATGTGACAGAGGTCTAATTCTCATCCTCCTCCTAATGGCGAGGGAGGTGTGTGTGGAGCCAACAGTCCGCTCAGCGGTGGTCCAGCCAAATGCAAAGGATTTGATTTAAATCTCTCTTCTGACTGTGCATCGATCAAATATTCAGTTTTACTTGGAAATACGTCACAAAACAAAAGCAGAAGACGCTCTGACTTCTATTTCATGGGAACTTGGGCATCACCATGTAAGCATTGTTGTTACGAGTATATTAGTGTGCTGACGTTAGCATTTAGCTTGAAGCAGTGCTGTGCTAAAGTACGGCATCACAGAGCTGATAGCATAGCTTTAGCCTGTTGGTCTTGTTGTTAAAGAATCAGTGTTTTGCTTTGATTAAATTCAGTCTGATAGAGTCAAAAAGTCTGAGAACAAGCAAATCATAGACCAAAGATGTGACGTTTCCAGTAACATGTTTTGTCTTTTTACTGAATTTTATCACATGAATAGATAGTACAGTGTGTATCTGTACCATATCTGTACAGTATGTTTTAAATCTAGAGTGTGTCAGTAGTCGTCAGTTTCCTCATCACTGCTACGTGATCATACAGCAGCTACATATTTATTCATATATTTGTTATAAATTCAGTTTTTCTGTCTCCGTTTAAAGGCGTAGTCTGTTCTAGACCTTCCCCTGCTATTGGGTCACCCCACCTTCAGGAGAAGCTGACCTGCCAGAAATGTTTTAGCTTTCAAAGGACAGTTTTAGTGTCCCATTTTTTACTGCTGTGTCAGAGGGAACACTGAGCACTGCACTGGCATATTTGGGGGGCATGAAAATTGCCTTTAACACGCTGAAGATCATTACGAAACACGGTCGGGCTCACAGTCAAATATTGGTACTGACTTTCCTAAAGCCTCGCTGGTCAAACCCTGACGAGGTGAACCTTTTGTCTGAGCAACAGTGTCTTTACAATCGCTGCATTTAATTTTTTTTTGTTAACGGTATAGTTAATCCTGTCTCCTGGCGATGTTTATGTATGATAAAGTGGTGCTAGTTGCGTAAATAATCATGCACAAATCACCATCACTGCCATGTTAAATATAAATGTCTGTGTATTATTTCTGCTTCTGAAAAAACCCTGGGTAGAGTTTACAAGACAAAGGAGGAGTACAGAGAGAACGGGTACTGAGCCGAGAGTCTCGGGACTGGTCGACAACAATGGAGAGAAAAGGGGAGGTTCTGGCTCGGAGAATGCAGCAGTGAGCAGTCTTTGCAGTGTTTCGCACCTCCCTGTTTGCTCTGCTGCTTTAGCCGGCTCTCCCTGCTGCTGGAATCTGTGTGTGTGTGTGTGTGTGTGTGTGTGTGAGAGAGAGAATGTACAGATCTGCAGAAAATAGCCATGCTGTGTTTGTATTATATTTATGTAAAGAGAGACTGTTTCGACTCTTAGTGCAGACCAATGCGACGAACTCCTCCGCCCCTCCCTCCATTCTCCAAGTACCCCCTGCTGTGATTAGAGATTCTGTTTTTCTGAAGAGAATATAGTCTCAAGGTGCAGGAGCTGTTTTCTATCTCTGCTTCATTGGCTTGATGAGCTCTCTGTCCTTCTTTACATTAGCTGTCCCTCTGTCTAATTTTTATCTTGCGACCCACATCCAACGGCTCTTAAACATACAGCCACCAGCGCCAGTAGATCAGAATTAGGGACACACAGGGTTAAAAACCAAATGTTTTTGTTCAGTTTCTCTCTTTTTCTTTCCACGCCCTGGGGGTTGTAGAGCAGAAATAGAGAGATGTATGAAGTGAAGGAGAGTAAGGAGCATCATTATGCAGCTTTTTTTTTTTCGATGGAGAGCAAGAAGACTGGGTGAAAGCTGCAGAGATTCAAGCGTCTGAATGACAAAGCAAGAATAAGAGAGAATGAAAGAAGATGGTCTTATACAGAGCACATAGTCAGTGAGGATAGAGAATAAGAACAAATAACAGTCTGAACCGACTGCCTGACACACATATTGAACAAAGCAGGAACGACAATGACTAACACAGACGGACAGAGACAGACATATAGGATAAAGAGAGAGTAGTCACACTGCAGACTGGCAGTTCGATGCTGATGGCAGCCATATTGGGCCGGAGTGCGGAGGTGATGCCTCAGTGTCTGCCGTCGTTCCCCTCCACCATCAAAGGGGGAAGAGCAGCAGTATACATTGATCCTCCATCAGGAGTCGCTCCCAGAGGAGCCCAACCTTCATCCCTCTGTCCACTCTGATCTGCTGACAGGGACGCCGCTGTGTTCCCAGTGTGCCTGACACGCCCAGACTCTGAGGGGACGGACCTCTGCAAGCCAAGCAATGTATAGGCGCTGTGAATGTGAACCTTTTTCTGCTTGTTAACAGTTTCTTGTGACACATGCTGCATTTCTGCCTCCATTTTGTTGTTGTATAACTGACCAAAGTTAGACAATATGGTGAGAAACCATTGCAGATACAATGAGCACTGACGGATCATTTTGTTCTATTACATCATTGGTTTGTTTATTTTGGTAATCAATAGGCATTAATAATAGTTAATTGCTGAGATCTGGTAATGCAGTGACATCGCTACATGAAGTTCAACAGTGGTCAAAAACTCGAGCAATCAGATACAAAAATATTGCTGTATCGACAATGATGTCCACAGTATCGATACACCGGTACCAACTGCACTTTCTCGCTCTCTCTTATTATGTCAATGTTAACTGCAGTCATTTTGTTATTTTCTGCTACTAGTCAAGAAAATTAAAGTTGCATTATCTTGTCATAGCCTTATTATATTTATCTTTTAATAAGAATATTAAATTGTGTGCCCTCAATGTCAGTTTTTTCCCTGCGGTATCGAAAATGGTATCAGGATTAGGATACCAATATTTTTCAAGGTGTTGTACTGAAGTGAGAAAGTCCAGTATCGTGACAGTACTATTTAGGAAAAGGAAATGACAGGCAATGGCAAAATGTTAACCCTAAACCATCGTCCAAATTTAAACCCTTGCTGGGGTTGTGCATGTGCTCAGTTTTTCGGTCCAGTGTGGGGTTATAACTGACTGTTACTGCCATTACTGATGAATAATGTGGTTTACATATTCTGGCTAAACAGTTGGCGTGTCCACTACCTGATTGTTTCCTGGGTTGTTGGAGTCTGTTGTAGCGATTACTTTGAAGAGTACAGTGTTAGAGTAGGATAGGGTAGGCTAGGATATATCTTTATTGTCCACCAGGGGTGGAAATTTGTCTTCGGCTCATCATACATAAAAGACAACAATGTAAAAAGCAGACAGTCAGTAAAACAAGCATACAAAGTCGAGACAAATCAGCACATTAAATCAGCTCATTTTCTGTCTGGGGTGTAAAACTCACCAGACGTGTTGTTGAGTTAAGGATACTGATGGCACTTGGGGTGAAGGAGTTCTTAAATGCATTTTAAGTTGCCAGAGGGACTCTGTAGCACCTCCTGGAGCTCAAGAACTCAAACTGGCTAAAGAGAGGATGGGAGCTATCTGCCAAGATACTTCTCGCTTTCTTCCTTGTCCTTTCTGTAAAGAGTTGGGTCAAGGGCTTTTGTGACCCGCCAGCTATTTACTTGCCATTGTCACAATACAACACATACAGTTAAGGAAAGTGTTTTGTAACTGATACATGACGGCTACATCTAAGAAGGACCAAAGTCAAGCATCATTGGCCACTCTTGACCTTTAGTTATAGCTGTATGACAAAATAAACCCAGTTCAAGGTTCACTTACTAGATTTGTCTTGATTTTTTCAGCCGTATCACATGGTCTTCATCAGCAGACAAAGTTTGGTCAGTTATCATAGAAAGTTTGAGCTCAGTTGCACATCATTTTTAGGATTTCTTGTCCTTTTTGGCTCAAAAGCTGAGCGTCAAATTTAATGATTATACTAGATGATAGTTTGACAAAGCAGTCCCAACGTGAGGTCCACTTACTAGCTTTTTCTGGAACTTTTCTGGAAAGAAACTTTGTGTTATGGAGTTACTGATGTGGCAGAGCTGTCTTGGTCGCTCTCTGTTGCGAACATTGTCATCTACCACATAACATAGTGTCCAGTGTTTGCAAACTGTAATACGTTACTGGTAATAGTATGCAATTCAAGTACAATTGGTCTCATACTAGGTTTTCGACATAAAACCTAAACCCAAACCCAAAATATCTCACATCTTGTTTTAGCCCACTAAATATGTTAGTATGTAATTCTGGACGCATCCATTGTCTTTATTAATAAAGACAATGGATGCGTCCAGAATTGATGGAGTTTGCTCAGTAGTACAGCATTTTCAAGACTTCAAAGTTCACTTTTTTCATTTCTTTTGAAGATAGTAGTTTGACAAAACAGTTCCAACTCAAGGGTCACTTACTGGCTTTGTGTAGGGCTTTCATTGTGTCACATGGTCTTTGTTCAAGACCCGAGTTGAATAATCCTTTAAGATCTGCATTTGGTTTTCATCTGACATATTTTCTATGTCTGCCCTTTTGAAATAAAGAGCAAGGGCTTCTTCCCAGCACCAACACTCTGCACTGATGTTCAGTAATCACACAGGACGAAATCTGTAAAAAAAACCACAAACATATCCAAATTTTAGCCACTATGCTAGCATTTTTTCCACGTTTGTCCATTGTGATTTCCACAACTACACATCTGTTATTTTGTGTGTGCAGTCACGAAAGCATGGGAGGTGAAATTGTTGAATGCTAGGAAAAAAGTAATACCTTTTGAAATTGTCAAACATTTGTGGTTAAGGAGAACAGAAACAAGGCTTTGTTTTTCTACAGACCAGAATGTAATGCCTCAGCATGATATGTTGTTATTACTGTAGAGCTAAAAAGGTTATTGACAGGTACTCTGGTATATGTAGAAAAATGAGTGAGGATTATGGTACATAATGAAGGCGAGGTCACCAGAACAGTAAATCAAAAGAACTCCTTTTGATAAACTGAGCATTTGAGAGAAACTCGATCTTTGCAGTTGAATTTATTTTCCTCAGATCTGGACCGAAGTTCAATGTGCCACTGAAAAATATTCTACTGCTTCTCTTTTTATGAAGCTGCTTGGCTTGTAGTGAACACAGGCAGCAAGTATGGTCATTAGACAAAACACGGACAAGAAACACTGTCTGTTTGTAAAAAATGATGAGGTTTAACCCGAGGACCTGCATCTCGCTGAACATAGCAGGTTTGAATGTGCTCTGCAACCAGGAGATGCAAATGAGGAGGGAGACGATAACTAATGAGGAGCCGGTGTCCATGGTAACCTGTCCTTCACTTAACCCTATAATGTGAAATAACTTCTCTGGTTTGTTACGTGCTGTGACAAAGCTGAGACACACTCCTATTTTTGTACACAGAAGTCTTAGAGTAGCTGAGGCCTTGCTGAGTCTTTATTAGTGGGTTTCTGTCAGAGTAAGGGTCACATTTTTCAAACATTGGACTCTTAATTTTGCAATTTAAATCTTCAAATCTTCTTGCAGACTTTTAAACCTGCAACAATAGATTGAATAACATCCACCATGCCAAGCTGCACTTTTAGAAATAAGGGTTGCAAAAGGGTTCTTCCTGAAGAGCTGAGGTTCTACCCAGAATAATTTGCTTCTGAAGGACACTTTTTTGAAGAAAGGGTCCTTTGTGGAACCCTTTTCATCCAAAGAACGCCTTTTGAAGAAGGAAATCTTCAAGGATTTTTGAAAGAAAGGGTGTTAAAAGATTCTCACCCTTCAAAAATTCAAATGTTTACCCACGTTTCATATGGTATTTTTCAATGTAGATCTGAATACCCTTGGTTTATTTTACTTGTGTTCTGCCATAGTTGATATCTTAACCATTACTTCATGTCATACAGTACCACATGATCTGGTTGGGTATCCGGTACTTGGTATTTTGTAGCTGGTTGTAATTTGGTACCAAGTTTTGTTTCCCAACAAAACTTGAAATAGTAAAGGCTGTAGTAGTAATTTCACTCCCTAAAGACACCATGAGTGTTATAGGTTGTTGGACCACATGGGGCCCAGCTGGTCAGGAGCCTCATGAAGCCCAGTGCTGCTGGATCCCTTGGCCCCAGGCTAACATCTTAAACTGAAACCATTACTAGTGAGAGAGTTCTGTGGGTATTGTAGTCAGTTACTAGTTTTAGAGCCCCCCTGGGTGAGTTCTAGATGAAACCCTTGGATTATAAAAGGCTTCTTGGTAGAAGAGCAAGGGTGGGTTCTTGTTAGCACCCTTAGAAGGTGGAAAGTGTCTGGACAAATCCCCCAGATACCCCTTTTCCACCAGCTCTGTTCTGGACTATTTTAACCTTGGTGCTGTCTAGCGAACCTGTTTTGAGTGGAACCATTGTAATCAAGGATGTATCATCAATGAAAGGCGTTGCATAATGCACATTGGAAGTAGTAGTCGTAGCAAGGTGGCAAATCCCATTGATTACTTAATGAGACCACTAAACGCCCTTTTTTTTTCTTGATTGTTGACTTCTCCATCATTCCTTTCCAACCTGTAGACTATGACACGCTCACTGATGTCGTCACGGTTCACACTTCAGGCAGAGGCAAACCTGCTATTTTTTGGTTCCAGCTGGGAACCAACTTTTTGGGTTCAAAACCTATTTATTTTTCTTCGAAATGCTTTGAACTGTTTAAAATTAGGTGCAAGAACCAGAACCAAACTTGTTCCAAGTTGGCGGGAAAGGGATAAGAGAGGGTTTTGGGTGAAACCATCACAGTATAGAAGGGTTCTCTAAAGAACCTCTCATTTACCTCTTTTTCACCAACATGGAACTTATTTCCTGCATTTAATTTTAAACCATTCAGAGCATTTCAAAATAAATAAATAGATAAATTGGTTCACCTCAACATCAGTTGGTGTCCCACATGCTACAGGTTGGAAAGGGAGCATGGCGAGGGCAACAATAGAGATGTCAAGTGAGAAACTGTCGGGGAAAATAGAGTGTGCAGCGGTTTAATTAATAGTTGATCCATACTTGTTTTTGGATAAAAATAAATATCTGTAATCACAGAACAAAAGCTCTCAGGTAATTAGTACCACTTTGCTACTGCTGTTGACATCAGTCATGAGTGGAACCAGTTCAAGATCCAGAGCTGATTTGGTGGAAAAAGGTTGAACTATTTAAAAACAGTTCTAGGTATAACACTTTCTGTCGGGTTCTAGGTAGAACCATCTGAAAGGGTTGCTGATGACATCTTTATCCAAGGTTCTACCAGCAACCAAAAAGGGGTTCTTCTGTGGCGATAACTCTAAATGATCCTAGTTATCACCTTCATTTCTAAGAGTGTGGATAGTCCTGAAATAAGCATGTGTGCATGTTGATCCAAATCTAGTGAGTAGCAGAGCCCAGAAAGAAACTGGAACACACAGCTCTTCTTCTTTTATTATTACTTTGAATTGAACGCAGCCAATAAATAATAGTGAAAGCTGAAGCTGTGTGCTCCAGTTTCCTTTTGAGCTCCACTAGTCGCAGATTTGGATCTACACTGGCTTGTGCTTCTCTGAGAGCCTCTACTGCACAGATGCAGTGCTGTATAATCGCAGTATAGCCATTCAAATAGAGGAGTTTCTGTATGTGTTAGACTGGATCAGCATCCGAGTCATCTGCCATCCAAAGCCACGTATCTATGAGGCTGTTGTTTCTGATAAGCTCTTATTACCAAGCGGCCAGCCAGTATGTTGAACCCGCACACTGGCTGTTTTAAAGCCACCTTAAGCTGAGAGTAAATCCCTGAGGGCCGATGCCGCTCACTCAGGAGCTGCTGCAGAAAAAGCTCCAAACAAATAGCAGTCTATCTGCAGCCAATTTAACAGCCTGTGCCTTCTGAGTGGCATTTTTTCTTCACCTCTCCATTCCCATTTTCTCTTTCTCGAGCTTGTGATCTCCCGAGTTTTCTCCGTCAGGGAGGAAAGCTTCTTCTCCCCCTTTTCCATCGCTTTGAGTTTTCCCACTTTGAGGGATGGAATAGCTTGTCATTGTGTGAGAGAAGGTCACGTCGGCACTTATTTTTCATAACTGTCGTCTCCCTTGCCTGTACGCGCCTGACCCGCAGACCCTGTCTTGTGTCTGTCACCATGATGAATGAGACGTCCCTGCTTGTCAACGTATTGCTGACAACCAGTTTATAATCATTGTAGCTCTCTCCTGACACCGCAAGACCTCAGCAGTGAAATTGAGGAATGTCCTTTTTTAAAAAGATGTGGGCATGTGTGAGTGAGTGTGGGTGTGTGATGCAGCATATATTTATGTCAGTGCTTCATGGTGAAAAAAAAAGCTCTAAGAAAGTCTTCAACATGCTCATCTTATTCCAGCTTTAGGCAAAGTTCCACACGTTGACATGCTGCAAGTATGCTGGGTCTAACTCTGGGATGTGTTGTATAATAGATAATGGACAAGCACCACCACACTACACTGGACAGTCTGTCAACACTGTATAGAAAGACACCACAGATGGTATCAGCACATCTTCCCTTCAACTGTAAAGAAGTAAAGCTTTTCAGTCTCAGTTTTCATCTGCAAATTTTAATATCAATTTGAAGAAAAAATGGAGAATCTAAAAATGTATGCGTGTTTCCATACACTACAGTTAACTCTTATAAACACTAGGTGCCACTAAAGCTCCGTTTCCACCAGACACTTTCGGTATGGTACCTTTGGAACCAAAAGTAACCCTTCAGACATGGTACCAAGAACCTAGGTCTGTTTAGCATTTCCACTGCAAACAGTACTCTTAAATGTGGGTGGGGTTGTTGTCACTCACTGCTCCGTCCAGCACCTCGTTAATCTTCCACAGAACGAGGATCCACTCATTACTAGCTGATTATTACTAACTCATTACTAAAAGTGTACGTTATCCAGGAGTAATGGTCAAAGTTGTCATATGGAATATTTATGGTGCTGATGGATTCACGCCATCAGCTCATGCACTGAGTAACATTACAAGTTAACGTTCCACCTTAAAGGTTGCCAGCAGTCGGCTCAGTGAATTGAATTTTTTTTTCCAAAGACTCCAGCTGCTGGGAGAGGCAGTGAAACGTCCTTTCATTTTATAGTTACAGTTTACTCAAGTAAAACTTGCCACGGTATGAACGGTGGTTACATGAGCCTCAAAACCAGACACAACTCAGCCCTGAGCAGAGTGACTGTCCTCTATTGACCAATCAGACTGCAGTGTTCACAGCTCCACCTTTTAGTACCCGATCTGTGTGCTAGGTACCCCAACAGAGGGGGGACCAAAAATGGGGATGTTGCGAAATGATTCCATTGGTACCATCCCAAATGATGAATAAAGAAAAAATATATAATGAAAATATGTCATTTCTGTGTATTTCATATATTAATGTGAATAAGGTTACATTCTTCTCATTGCTTCTCACCTGGTGGCAATTGGTGACACTGATCTTGGGTGTCCTGTGCTGCCGGGGTGAAGTTGTCAAACATATCAAACACTGGGTCAACACTGAAGTTGCCCTTCACACTTGGCACATGGGCGAAGTTTCAGTTCTGCAACCTTACTGCTAGGTGCCATTAAATCCTACACACTGGACCTTTAATTTTATTTAAAATGTTGCTAAATTTACTGTTAAAACACAGAACATTTACTTAAATAGAAAACTGTATAAATTCTATTAGAACGTATTACTCCCATAAAAAAGTAACATGTTAGGAAACGTGAGAAAAGTAGGAAATATAACGTGTACCCTTTAAAATAAAGACTCTCATTTCAGAAGGGCCATAATTTAACATACACACTGCCACACACATTCATGTAGGACAAATAACGCAGCCATGTCTGAGTGTGACTTCTTGTTCTAGATACAGCCTGAACACAAAAGGCTCATTACTGTGGGTATTTATACTGTTGGACAGCGAGGGGAAATGTTTGTGGTGGCCTGAAAAAGATGGTCTGACACATTTTAGTGTGATTTTTTTTGGCAGCATGTACTGTACTTTAGTGTGTGTGTGTGTGGGTGTGTGTGTGTGAATTTAGACTGCTTTCAGCACCACTTTAGGCCTTTAGACGGTGGTAGGGGGTAGCAGTGATGTCATGGTTGGCACGCTGTGGACCGGACTCTAAGAGACGATGACACTTTGCCAATATCCTCCTGCTGCCCTTTTCCATTCTAGCAGCAGCTCTCACTGCATTTTCATGCTTCCCCTCACTCTCGGGGTGGTCAGACGGCCCGCCGGTCTGTTTGTTTCTCTCACTGTCGCTCTCATTATATTCTCTTCTGCTCCTATAAAGTTTATTATCAAAGTCTTTTAACAAACTGGTTAATTGGATTGCTTTAAGTAAATTACAAACATTAATGCAGTTTGTAAGTATTCATCTAAAGATAGCTGTGTGTGTAAACTAGTTGAGAGTGAATAATTACACGCACATCACGTAGGTGCAAGACTATCAAAAAACAGCATACATGAGGAGTAAGTAAAGCCTGCACTTAATCAATGCCACACAAGTTTAACAAAGTGCAAACTAGGCCATTAAACATCATTGACCCTTCATTATTAATGCAGTATATGTCAATATATCTCCACTTACAGTAATGTCGTTCTACCTGGGCTACAGCTTGATAGAAAAAATCTTAAACTTGCTATTTTATTGCTAAACAGGATTTTTTTTTTTAGTATTTTTTATTTCATTTCATTAATTAGAGTAAAGTCCTCTTTATAATGCAGACCCAGTAAGGGCTGATGTCACAATGACGTCATTTAATCAGCTGGAGGCAAAACACGACTCTCCACCACAGGGCTGTAGGCTACAAAGGAGTCTTAAAATGTCGTCCTGTCTGGAGGAATACGTTCAAGTGTCGTCCCCCTTTGTAAGATTGGCAGAGTAATCAACCACAAGTAATCAAGCACTTACATACCTTATCACAGTGAACACGCTTTACAGACAGTAGTCTCATACACACACACACACACACACACACACACACACACACACACACACACACACACACACACACACACACACACACAAAAAAATAATACAGTACAACAAACTCAGCACAGCATAAGATCCATATCTCCCACACTGACACCATAAATCATTAGGAGAGAACACAAAATGACATGTGGTGATGATTTGTTCAAAAAACAAAGAGAAAGAAGAACAATAGCAGATTGAAGAAAGGACTATTTGTGTCGATTAGCGCTGCCTTTGGGGAGACAAAACCTCCTCCCAGATGGAAGCATCTAGAAGTCAACATGTAAAGGATGTTGAGGACAAATTTCCACTGAGGTGGACAGTCAAGTTCTCTATCTATCTATCTATCTATCTATCTATCTATCTATCTATCTATCTATCTATCTATCTATCTATCTATCTATCTATCTATCTATCTATCTATCTATAGATATTTTTTTCTCATGACCTGGTCACCCAAGTCATGAACCTTTCCACGTCCAGATACAACGTGCAAGGTACCCTGGATGCGTTTGTTTTTGACGTTCTGGGACACTGTGTCAAGCTCTACCTGCATTTTCAATTTTCAAAGTACACTTCTGTTTTCACAGGAAATTTTTTTTCTTCTGCGACTAACGCACATGGTTGGGTTTAGGCATCAAAAGCACATGGTTGGGTTTAGGAAAAAAGAACAGGGTTTGGCTTTATGATCTTCTGGGACATGAACACCACTCTCCTGGGTGAAAGTCAGTGTTTGTGCCATCTAGTCCCATTATACTGGAGAAGACAGACATCTTTACAGTCGATATCTCTGACACTCTGCAACTCGCACCAAAGCAATCTAGATTGATAAATAGCACAACAGGTAAGAGGAGAAATATGTATTGTTGATTTTTAGTTGAATCCTTTCATTATAAAATCTGGAAACTTCTTCCAACACTGGGAATGAGACATAGTAGTGTTCACATGAATGTGTGTGTGCAGGTGCCAGTGTGTGTGAGTGTGTATGAGAGCTGTAGGGCATCACCATGGCAGTCTGCAGCAACAAAGACTGAATGATAGACTTGCAAAAAGAGCTCAGGGGCCCTTCAAGGAGCGGACGAAAAAGGAGGAGATTGGGATTGCTGGTACTATTATGGAAGTTAAACTAGCTCGAGTTTGACCTGAAATACTTACATACTGAAATACCAAAGAGCGCTGACTCTTTCATCCACACTTCCTCGCCCACTATCTTCTCCTCTTCTTCCTATTGATTTCCCTCTTTTGATGTGTCAGACACGATGACAGTGAGCTAATGCTTCAGCCACTCAGTTAAATCAGGTGAAAAGTTCTTCTGAAAAGGCTGGAGAAGTTAGTAAAGCACTTGGCAATCAGTTGGCTAATATTCTTTTCTCTCATCTCCTTATTCATGTGTTAATGACTCATATGCTGATAATGAGTCGGAGCTATTTAAGAACCCAATCTGAAGAAGTGAGGACGAAGTTTTCAACCAAATCGTTTTTGCTTTGTCGGGAATTAAATTGTATTTTATAATAATCGTTGTCATCACCATGGAAGCAAGGTACTGCAGTAGACGGGGGCAGCAGCAAAATGTATTTTAGTCACTTGAAAGAAGTCCCACCAAAGAAATCAACAGCACTTTAAATGTACGCTGTACTGGAGTATTTTCAGTGGTTTACCTCGCCACAGACAGCCCTCCTGATGGGGAAGCCACTAACAGCTTCTGTTCCCCATCTATGCTCTTGTCAAAGCCACCAGACTCCATTGACAGAAACAGTAATGATAGCTTATCAAACATGGGAGCAGCTGGTCTACTGCTGCCTTCATCAGTTAGTTTGTTAGTGTTATTGTGTGGCTTGGGTGAATCCGAACTAAGCCTTTTTAACGCAAAAGGTGCAGATTTAAGCCGCACCTTTTGCTCCACCAAGAAGGGACCTCCCCAAACAACCACGGTAACTCAGCGACAAAGGAGCAGATGATTAATATCAAACAATTTGCCTGTGTAACCCTACAATGCTAGAATATGTACACCTAAATTAAGCAATGTAAGGTTAAAGGCAAATAAACAGACTCTAAATCAAACAGTGTGATGTGATTGTTAACTATAAATGAAAGTAACCTGTGCAGACAACAAACTAATGAGTTTAAAGAGTATGGACTGGGAAAACATTACCATGTGTGGCTGTGACCATCACACATGGATTGAAGCAGAATATTTTGTTCAAATAAAAACACGTTGTGAATTCTGGAAATAATTACAAGTATGCTTTTTTTCATAAACTTTAACTTTTGGACTTAAGGATGCTCTGTATTAACTATTATTGGAAATATTTGGGTCACATTAGCTGTGTTTGACCCTTAAGGTCAAGTTAGAACCAAAACATGTTTACTAAAATTGAGCGACCTGTGTGCTGGAGTAGTAAACTAGGTTTCATTACACAGGTGTCTACTGATATGACTAATTGTTTCTCAATTATTAGTCAGACCCCATGTATTTCTATTTCCAGTGATGCGTATTGACTGTGGTGCCTGTTCTGACTGAAGCACACTTAAGCACACCCTCTCATGTGATATTACATGATTTTAAAATGTGTTCCACTTTTGAAGTGCTTGTTTTAAAGGTGCAATTTACTGCATGACTCATGGCTCGCTGTTTGACTCAAGTTCCAAGCAACCAGTTATACCAAGTTGCTGGCTGAGTACACCAATTGACAATTTATCAGCAACAATTTGCCATGGTAAGAATTCACCAAGAAGATTAGCTTTGAGGAAACTGTGTACAGATTTAATCTGACACAAGAGGGACTGAGTAGTTTTTTTAAGATAAGATGCGCTTTAACTGATCCCTGTGGGGATATTTGAGGGATTTGAAGGTTGGATATCTAGTCACTGATTAAACCAACATTGCACTCCTGACTCTATTAGACACCGCTGTAACAGATTCACTGCATCGTACATCAAAGTTCAGTACAATCTGTTGTGTTGAGTTTCTCTGACTCATATTGTACATATCCCCCGCCGCATGTGGATAAACGACAATTAGTTATCCCTAGAGCCGAGACTTACTTCTCAAATCATACAGTTATGTACAGGGTCCTAAAGCAGACTATATGACTGAATATACACATTTTTTGCCATCTTAGTTTTCATGAATTTTAAGGATGGTTGTATAGTTAAATATAGCTGTAGCCATAATTTTCTGCAGCTAAACTCAGACAAGACAGAAAATAATCTTCTGATCACCTAGATCTACAGCCAGAAATCTTTTGCGTATCACATTTGATTCTCAGCTGAACTTCAAACCACATGTCAACAACTTCATTAAATCCTACTCCCTCCTAAGAAATATTACCAACATTAAATCAGCTTTGTCTTTTCCTGATCGAAAAAGCCTTATTAATGCCCTTGTCTTTTCACGCCTGGACTATTGCAACGCACTGTTTGCATGCCTGAGTAAATCCTCAGTGGCTGAGCTTCAGCTGTTGCTTGAATTTTAACTGGGACCAATTATCAGTCCACTATCGCACCAATATTTGCATCCATTCATTGGTTGCCAGTTAACATCAGGATTCATTTTAAGAGATAGTTTATTCAACAGTGGTTTGGCCCCCAGGTTTATTACTTAGCTTCTGACTCCCAGTGCTCCAGGTCGTGGCCTGAGATCCTCAAATCTATCCTTGCAAGCTGTCCCCAAATCAAGGCTAGTGACCAGAAGTAACTGGGGTTCTGCCGTCAGCACCCCTTGACTCTGGAATTCTGCACCTTAGGAGATCAGGCTTGTTAGCACATTACATGTTTTTAAATCTTTGCCTAAAACAGTGTTTTATTATCTGCCCGATGTTTGTCTGAGTTCTTTGTTTTTTATCATTGTTACTCTATTTTTTATTGTTTTCAATCAATCAATCAATTTTATTTATAAAGCCCAATATCACAAATACAATTTGCCTCACAGGGCTTTACAGCATATGACATCCCTCTGTCCTTTAGACCCTCACAGCGGATAAGGAAAAACTCCCCAAAAAAACCCCTTTACCGGGGGGAAAAAATGGTAGAAACCTCAGGAAGAGCAACTGAGGAGGGATCCCTCTTCCAGGACGGACAGACGTGCAGTAGATGTCGTACAGAACAGATCAGCATAACAAATTAACAGTAATCTGTATGACACAATACAGTAATCTGTATGACATCCTCGGTAATGACAGTAGCTTATAACAACATTCATGAAAGTAATAATACTGTCGTTATAGTTCTGGCTACTGTGGTACAATATGTTGAAAGTATATATTAGTATCAGGCAGTATACATGTATGATAATATCATATATCTATAATAGCAGTAGACTTATGCATTTTGTAAATCACTTTGTACATTGTTTTCCCCCTCCACAATCCGTTATATACAGTAGTATATCTGTATATAGCAGTGGTCCCCAACTGGTCCAGTCAGGGGGTCCAGATTTCTCCTCAGTCATTAGTTCAAGGTCCACGCAGTTTGTTTTGCTTCCATGATTGTATTAGTTTGACTTTTCTATGGCAGAATCTAAGGCGAATCCACCATACAATACACACAAATGAACACTGAGGTCTCAGTGAACAAGTTTTTGACATTACCTGTGATTATTTTGACCTATTCAAATGGATACTGGTTACATTTTTTTCCTCTTTTCCTAGAAACATCGTTTGCTAACTCTAAGTGGCATATAGGCTTTAGCAGCTTAACAGCCCAAACATTCAGCGCTGCCAAATCACAGGACCAGGATTAGCATCAGGAATTAAGACTTCCTGTTGCTGTTGTGAACTAGTGACAGTGGTTTTAGGTCAAGGAGCAGAAGTGTGTCCTGGAGGTTACTCAGGGTGAATTTCATCATTTTGGCACGAAACGTTAAGTAAACGACAACTGTCGAGGGTTGAACATAGTGGCTGAGGTTGTCATAATTATGCAGTTACCTGCTTAATGACAGTAAACAACAGGTGGCAAACATGACATGTATTTCAGTGTTCAGGTAGATGAGACAGATGAATAAACATCAGAACCTGACGGTAATTAATCAAGTATACCTTCTGAATTTTAATATCTGCACGAGTTAATATTGAGACTGTTCCGAGCAGTGAAAACAGGAATAATCTGACATATTTCAGAGTAACAGCACCTGCATTTCAATGATCTGCACTGCAGACTCCAGCAGTGACTCAGCAGCGACGCTTTTAGACACAAACAAATGTATAGTTGATATATGGCTTTGCTGGTGGGTGAAGATGAGCACGGAGACAGCCGGGTCTGTACCGGCTTCTTTAATTTTCCAACCCACTTCACACCACTTTATCTCTGAGCTCAGACAATAGTTGTGAGTCTGAGGGAAGGAATGAGCTCACATTAGGCAAATGAGATTAAGAACAGGGTAATAACTTTTCGATGTCAGCCTTCATCACCCTCTGTTGGTCTGACGTGTATATGAAGATGAAGCCTGAGGGGTCAGATCAGCTTCATTAACTTGCTCATTACTTAACTTAATTTTACTTGATTTACCTTTGACAGAAAACAAGGCCAGCGTTACAGCAGTGGGATGTTTGGTGGGCCTGCATTTAGAAATTATTTTCATTTTATTATTAGTGAATCTATAGAAATACAGTATTTAGATGTTAAACTAAATAATCTAAGCACAAATTCAACATGTTCTCATCCCTACTCGTCATATTTTGATGCTTAGGCAGCCTTATGCTGGGTTCAGCAGTTGATTCTAGGCAACAAAACTACTTTGTTAGGCTTAGGAAAAGATCGTGGTTGATGTAGTCATGTCAGTCGACTCATGTATCCAATGACTGACATGACAAAATAACTCAGGTCTGACCTTCAGTTTCATACCTGACATGACCACCAGTCTCCTAGGTCAAAGTCCTGTGCTTGTCTGACCCATCCATCTCAATCTCACCTTCCCCGAGAAGACAATGGAGTTGGTTAAAAGCTGGGTGCATCTCATACAGACTCTAAAGCAGTGTTTCCCAACTGGTCCAGCCATGGGGTCCAGATTTCTCTGTTGTCCTTAGTTTAAGGTCCATCAGCGTCATACTTGTGCTTGGCCATGTCGTCGAGTTAGTTTGCTGTCTCTGCCACGTAGCTGTCCATTAGTTACTCACTCCACAGCAGGAAATTGTACTTCAAATGTGCCAGAAATTCACTGTACTTCAAAATAAAGTGTGTTTTTTTTAAAATCCCAACACATTTGTGAGTCACTTGTGGTCCATTCAGAATGGACCAGTGACCCTCCAGCTAGGAATCAGTGCTCTAAAGGGTGCTTTGTACGTCCATACATGTATCATTTTTTGATGCTCTGGGATTGAGACCAGGCTGAAGGTTCACTTACCAGCTTTCAGGGCCTTATAAAAATTGCATCAGAAGGTTTCGATCAGTAAATGCAGCAGACGTCTCAGGTGTTATCACATGACCCAAGTCAAGGATAATTCAAGAATGGTCTTTGATGTAGGATGTAAGAATCCTTGTTGATCTTTCTCTGGCCGTCCTCAGACTCCTGGAAGATAAGTTTGAATCCGGGTTGATGCTGGTCTGGTTCTGGTGTTCATTCATTCGCTTGTCCAGGTTCAGATTTACTGATATTGTTACTGTTATTGTTTATTGTTTATTGGATCCCCATCAGCTTTTGCAACACACAAAAGCGAATCTTCCTGGGGTCCGTAAACGTATGACATCATACACAACTCCGGTCTTCCATGAAGTGGTTTTCTAGTCTTTGAACCAGCAGAGATCTTAAGGTGTGAAATGTCTTGTGGTAAGTGCTGAATCTTTGAGACCTGAAAACACAGATATCATAACAGCTCAGCCACATAAGGGAGCCCCACAGGGACATTTCTGGTTGACCTCATGGACTTAGCATTGTCTGATGCTCGTCATTCTCTTCTTGTATCTTTACTTTAGATAATTTTATATGGATCATTCCTTTAGGTCAAGAATACCAATTCCAGTCTCAGAGTAAAGATATTTTTTTGTTTAATTCATTAATTAGTTTTATTCTATAGGATATCAAAAATAATATCAAATCCTGATCACAAGTTGGCATTCCAAAAGCCAGATGTATTATTTTATGGATAAATAATTCTGGGAAAACCAAACAAATCTGTCCGTCGAGTATTTGATTCGATCAGATTCCATTGTTTTTTTTTTCCTTTTTTTTTTTTGCTCATTATTTTTCTTGAAAATATTTATGAACATGATTGTAACAGTGTTAGAGGTTTTGAAAAATGATTTACAATATTTCCCTATGCAGCAAAGCTCTGTAACGTTCATGTTCTCTCCCTCTACACTTTAAATAATATTAATAATAGTAATAAGGATGTTAATAATGATAACTACTTTGAGTTATTAAACTATTTAAAAAATAAACAAGAAATAGCATAAATTTGAAAACAAGATATGACTATATATACTATGTATATAGGCTACTTATAAAAGAAACACAAGGTTATATCCAATGTCTGAAAAAAAACGAATAAAAAAGCCATATAAGCTGGTTTCTGCTGTAATTGATATGACATATTTGCCAAATATGGCCTAAAGTTGCTGGAACATTTCTCAAAAAGTTATACAGTTCTTTTGAATTAAACATTGTTTTTTTCAATGGCATATACGAGGCTCATTCTGTATACCACATGAAGTTTGAAGGTGAGTCATTCTTGAACGTCACAGCAGTATGTTTACTGCCAGTAGTTGAGGCAATTTTGAATAAAGGTGCTTTATGCCTTATATCCCGAGGCATTACCGAAGTGTCTCCCAGGAAAGCTATATCGGCCCCTTTTTCCCTCGACGAACCTATTGACTAATCATCTTAGCTGTAACAGTCAACCTTTAATTTCTTTGCAGTGGTCGAGGCTAGAAATCGGCGTTATAACAACATTAAATGCTTTGTCCTTGTTTGTATGTATGTGCTGACGTGGGTGGCTTTCAAAGCATAATACCATCCCCCATCATGCTCATTGGTTTTATATTTAGAACAGGATGTTTGCTGTCTTGTCAGTCTGACATTACATTTGAATTGTGACTTTTACATTTGAAAGAGGAGCTGTCCTTGGTACTGAATCATTTTTCAGCTCTGCGTTGTACTTTATGACACACTGGCATCTCGCTGAAACTAAGCTCCGAAACACTGATCTAATGCTGTCGTAACATTGGTGATGAGTTTAATAAAAGCACAACTTATTTCAGCAAAGATTAAGTAAAGTACATGCTAAAGTCTGTATAGAAGTGGCTCTGGCTAGTTTTACATGTTGTCTTCAAATTCCTTGAACCCTCTCACCATCATCCCACTTGCCACTGTAATGTGGAACATGCTATCTGGAGCAGTGCAGTGGCTGGGCCTCGGTCGATCACTGCTCTGTTTTAGTCGCCTTTAAACAGAGCGTTCTCGTTTTGGGAGTTCAGACATGGATATTTATATCAAGCAGGTCAGCTGAGGAAGAGCCGAAATGAGCAGAAACACTGAGTTCTGTCTGACAAATGACCTTCCCTTCCTCTGGGCCTCGCAGTTATGAGCAGAGTCGTGGAAAGAGCGAGAGGGAGTGAAGAGTTCACTTTCCAAGATCCTTAAGTCAACCGACAGAAGCGGGGCAGATGATATCCAGTGTCTGCTCTGCCACAAGTTATTTTTGTTAAGATAAATGGATCATTGCAGATTGCAGTGATTTCAGATGACACCAAAACCCTGGCTGGATCAACCATTACTAAGTGTTTCCTTGGACTGGTGGAGTTTAGAAATAAATTTTGGATCAGGCCATAAAAACAGGTCACATTCTGGTTGAAGGCCTGCGTCCTTATCATGGCATGCATCAAGAATAAAGATAGAGAATCTATAAATTAGGCTTGGGCAGTATGAAGGTACACCAGGGTATTTAGAAATCCCGAAAGTATGATTTTTAAAACAATCAAAAATACAGACACTCTTCTTTCTATAAGTGATACAGAGATGCTGTATTAAGGTGATGCATTGTAGCGGACAACACACACCACCAGAGGTCAGTCTCTGCTTGTGAAACAGACAGCTGAGCTTAGAAAGATGGCGACTGTGAGAGGTGCGAATGACTTAATTGTATATGGCTCGATGATGATGATCGATGATATGGCTCGTCATGGAAATATTGACTCATAACTTTATCTTGAGGTATTTTTTTCCAACTACAAAAGCAGTTTATTAGCCACACAATTGTCTTCAACTGCCAGTCTGCCACCACCACCGGCACATCATCTCCATTCAGCCCACTGATGTGTCAGTACCCACCACAGCAACACATGTCACCGGGTCCCATGGCAAGAATCTAGGCCGCTTATTTTATATCTATTCACTATTCAGTGGGCCGCAAGTGTTTAAATCCAGCAAGAGTACGCTAATTACACATTTTGTTTTTTAGACTGTCACATACTGTGTACTCTGCTGAAATGTCAGGAAAGTATGAAAAAAGTATGGCAATTTTCTTGTATAAAGCCTAAAACCAACAATGAATTAATCCCTTCATCCAAAAGTAGTCCCCAACAAATGCACTTCCTGCTACTGTTTGAATAATGTTTGCTAAAAACTACAGGAAATTACAGATTTTTTTTTTTTTTTTAAAAAGAAACTATTTATTTTACATTTATCATGAGATTTGTTGATGATAAAAAAAATCATGCTTTAATCTTCATATTAATAAATTCCATTAAAATTCCACCGACTCTTCTCACAAACATAACTGTTAGAGCCAAATCAATGGATTTTAGCATTTCACAGATCAGCTGTGCTTAATTTGTCGGCTGGCACATAACAAGGTATTGCTATCCAGGAATGATGAAGGTGTGTTTGAGGCCATTTCAGACTGCCAGTTCAAATCTGTTTTTTGGCATATCCAGATTGTATCCAAATTAATTTTAGAAAGTCTAGACAGCAAAAAAAAAAATAAAAAAATGCAGATTTTCTAAATCTGATCCAAACCACATGTGGGGGTGGTTTGAAATGCGATTCCAATCAGATTTCTACATTTTTACAGTCGAGATGCTCTCGCCAGCCAAAGTGGACTTCAGAATGTTTTTTGTGTGACGGTACTGTCTTGCTCAAGTGGAGCTTTTCCGACTGAGCTGTGTGCACGAGTTTGTCTTGCCACAAAATGTTAAACACAGCTGATGAGAAAAATCTAACATACTAGACAGCATAGAAATTAACTCTGGGGTGGACAGTGTCGTGTAAGACGTAGTGTGATTAACGTTAAATATCTCTAGCATGATGCATTACAGAGAGACTTACTTAATTTTGCCTAGAAGCTAACAGTAACCCTCGTGCTGTTCCAACGGGGACTCCAGTGCGATCACATCCCTTACAGAAGCTTTGTAATCCAGCCTTGAACTGCCGAGTGTTTTTGGAGACTTCGCAGATCTAAATGTCTTCTGTGATTATATATCTTTTTTTGTGTGTTGTAAAGAGTTGTTGTTGTCGTAAGTCTCCATTTCTCATGCTTCAGAGTTGGAAAGCCGTGTCACCAGCGTAGCCATGTAGTCACTGATGCCACATCGTCACCACAGCAACCAGTGCAGACAGGTTAGTGCCGTCTGGACACACAAGTCTGGTCGTTTGCAAATAACAGTGCAGACAGTCTATCTCAAAGATCTGATTTGTGATATAAAACTGCAGCCTGCAGTCTGAACGTGGCCTTAGCCATCAAATACTGTCCTCCACACTGTGAAATGTATCAGTAAGTATACACTGTAAATGTAGCAGCTGATATTATTATCTGGTGAGCTATAAATATTGTGTCATCGATTGGGCTTTAATTTCTGTCAAAACTGGTTACACCCAGTTTAAAAGAGTTATTGGATGAACTGGTTGACTCTCACATTTATTTATTATTGTGAAAGAAGTCTTCGTTTCTATTTTTAGCCCTCTCAGCCTGATGCTTCTTAAAGCAAAGAAGGACTGGATTCAAAGCTTTGAAAACTCAATGACACTAAAAGTACACAAGTATCTTGCTGCAGAGGGAGCGTTCACTTTTTTTAAATCCCAGAGTCAGATGCCGTTTGTTTTGTCGTTGGACTCAGTGAACTGCAGAAATGTGTCACAATGATATGCTAATGATATGCGCCGCTTTGATGTTCAGAATCACAGGCACATCGCTGAGCTAGAGGACCAAGTGATCTGATAAGAAGAAGCTAAGAGTAAGATTGACTCAGCTGACAAAGACAGCAGAGAGCCCGTAAACCCTGAGCAGAAATAAGAGGTATTTTAAAATGGTGCAATTAGAAATAATCAGCCAGCGTGCACATTTTCACAAGATTCTCCAAATGCCTTTGGCTGAAAGTCACTTCATGTGAAAGGATGATGCTCCCTCCCTGTCTGGGATGCCAGTGAAGGAAAGCCACGGGGATGAATAGATGAGGGCGACTTGGCTGAACATCGCACTCTTCAAAAGGACTGTTTAAACAAACACATTTAAGCTGAGGAACAGATGCTGGCCTGCCTGAGGAGGCTTTAGCTTCAAACTGTTTGTGTCTCGGTGGATGCAACGAGACCGTCAAAGCTCACTCACATCACTGAGTTGTCATTTCCAGTAACAGCCTTGTCATTTATTACAATTTATAGAGCACAGGCCTGAAAGAATGATGATAGATGTTTGTTATAATATGACACAGTTTTCTTTATGTTACTCACCAGAGACTGTGACTGTGATCATTAACAGAGTAATATGTGTTGTTCTGCTGCAGTAGACATACAAATGCCTAAAAATATCATTGAAATTTGCCTGGAACTAAAATTGTTAGTGGCTCTACTAAGATGTTTCCTAAAATACAGCATTTTCTCACTTCTCCGTGGGCTCCTGCCGTGAGGATACAGACAGAAGAAGGCTGACGTGATGGTGTGTGGAGTAGTAGGAGGTGGAGATGTATTTAATCAAGGTGTGTCTGGCGCACTGCAGAGATAAGTCGATTCCCACCTTGACTCAAGTCATCGAAAAATCCATCAGTCTTCCCCATTTGACAGCTTTCTTAAGGCTGAGCACATCTATCATTTTTGTGAGTGAGAAACCGAAGCTTGTATATAAATGTGACATTTGTCAGTGCCACACAAAGATGGCTGTTAATTGTGCGCTAATGTCAGCCTGTTGAATGAAGCAGTTATACAAAGAGACTTGAAGACCTTTCAGGAATTTTCCCCAGAGATTCTTTTCTTTTCCAAAGATCATTTTCTTGCAACCTTTTAAACAGAAAGCACAACTTTAGTTTTTAATTTTTAATGAAATATGACAGATAAAAAATAAACAGTGTAAGGCAAATTACAATTCGGCCAAAGTGTTGTTTTTGTCCTACCACAATCTGTTGTAGAAGAAATTTAAAGGAGCTGTATATATGACATTTAGAGCATTAATATAACAGCAAAAAAAATGCTATGGAAAGATATAATGGAGTAACAGCTTCCTGAACAGAGAGTAAAGTCACGCTCCCTCTTTGTGTTGTAATCAGCCCCCCAGGAACACTGCTCAGCCTTGCAGCTGATTTTTTGGCCTCTCACAGTATTGCAGGAAAAACAACAAAAACCCGGAGGCCCTAAAAAGCATTTTCCACATAGATATAAATCTTTATATCTTTAGAATTTTTGATCCATGGTGGTTTTATATTTGTAAAACTTCCTTCAAGCTGAGAAAAGTGACTCAAACATCTGTGAATTTATCGCAATGTAAAGTCTGGGCCAGCAGGCAAAACACTATTTCGCATATCAAGTGGGCTGCATACCACAGAAGTAAACACGGTAGCTAGAAATTTTCTTTTGGCGAGCAACTCCATTGGAATGAATAGGCGCCATCTTGGCATCAGGTATCTAGGTATTATTATAAATTTGTGATTGTAATCTGAGCTTCTCTGTTTGTATTTGTTGTAGCCCGTTCAGCTGCATGTTAATGCATGTAAGTCTGTCCCTTAATGTCCTACCGGCTCGCTAAACGTGGCTGCTCTGCTCTGCGCCCATATGGTGGCAGAACAGTGTTGTCACAGAAGCGTAACTCCCACCCTCTGGTCCCTGCCACATTAACACTTTCAGCTCTGTCAGATTGTAACTGTAATTGTGCTCTAGCACTGTTCACGCTGAAAGCACCATTACCTGCTACCGGCCAGATCAGCCACGTCCATGTTGAGAGCTGTGTGCAGACAATGTTTTAGCATCTCTCAGATTATTATGTTGGTTTTACAGCCCACAGCTTTACTATTTTGTTTCATCCTCTGCTCTCTTCAACTTGTTACTGCAATAAAGCCCTAATGAACCTGATAAAGCTGATGATGTAATGTACAGTAGCTCTAATTTGCGTCTTTGTGTAGCAATTTAGGTTTTTTTTTTACCATAACATACTTTACTTCATTTTCTCCCCACGTTCCATCTCTCCCTTCATGTATGCCAACTAGCTGAAATTATGTTTGAAGAGAGTTTGAATATGATATGTCAAAAACAAAAAAGCAAAAAAAAAAGGGTCATTGAAAAGTCATGGGAAGTTTAAAATTTTGTCCATGAAACTGTGTGGGAACCCGTAACTATAATGATGTCATTACTAGTCAAGGAATAATAATTATTGGTTATTTGTATAAAATGCACAACAAATGAAAAGCTAAGTCAGAAGAGACCCAAATTACGTTTAAGTTAATGTCATCATTTTTGTAAATGGGAGGAAAATGCCTCTGAACTTTATGTTTCACTGCATAAATGAATTGAAACTCGTACAGACACAACATATGTATTAATATATGTTACAGTAAGTAACACAGATACAGGCTGTGATAAAACAACACCCACACCTGACAGTGACCCAACTTTTTGTTAACAGTACACAACACTGTCGTCTTTGCCCAAAGATCCAGAACAAGTTCAACTGATAAAAGAGAAAATAGAAATGTAAGTCACATTTAATTTCTACTTCTCACTAACTCAGTGCCTTCACCTCCACCTGCACAGAACTATCTAAACTGCTCTCTCAGAGCAGACTGTCATCACTGATACTCTCTCTGAAACACCAGTCTGTCTCTGCAGCAGCAATAAGAGAGCCTTTATTAGAAGAGCAGGTCAATCAGACACGCCTGCGAGGAGGGTGTGGATCGTGTTGCACAAACTCATTAAATGCTGAGATTAAATGTCGCTTCTGGTGGGGTGAGAATCCATATCAGTTGTTTTAGAGGCAAAGATGCATAGTCTTTAGTTTTGGTAACGACACAGTCATCAGTGGACATTTTTTAACTTAAATTCAACAAAGATTCATCAGCCAGGAGGTTGAAAAATCTAATTTTCCTTGCCCAAGGGCGGCAAAGTCCCATGATAGTGATATTTTGATATTCTGCATGAAGCTAGTGTCCATTTTATGTCTTGCACTTAGTCTGTTCTTCACCTCTCAGTGCGTCAGTAATTTTGTTTTTCCTTCCCATAGTCTGTGATTCAAGATGCTTAATTAAAGTTGCCCCTTAAAATATGTTTCCTTAAATTTAGATTTTAAGATTACTGCAGAACATGACAACAGGACTTAATCTTATTGACTCATGTCACTACCAATCTTTCCATTCAGGCATGTTTTTGGTGTTTGAACCCAAAACCCTCCAATCAGCAGGTTTACTGCTACTGATAATCCATCCACCTGACAGGCGTGCAGTGTTGGGCAGCGTCACTATTTTCCAAGTCAAATAGCTTTACAGAAGGGCTTCCCTCGTGCCTCAGTGTGACGTGTTACCTTCAGAGGTTTTCCTAGGTAAAAATATCTTGTAACTTTTGTGGACACTACTGCGCTACTCAGTCAAATGATTAACTCGCTACAGTAAATGCCACATATGTTGCAAGTTGTGAGGGAACGTGTCATTTGCATGCTGATTAAATGTTCATTTTACTACTTTAAGACGTCTCCAATATCATTTCCCTGAATTTGGCAGTACATCCAACCAGCAGGTGAGCTTCCTGTGAGCAGGATGTACTGCATTCAGTAAACATTCAGTTTATGACCAACAGCTCTGGTGGACATTCGCGCTCCCTCGAAACTTGCAACATCTGAGGCATCATGTCGTGTGTTCAAACTGCACAATTTAGTGTGACCCTTTATTGTGATGAGCCCAAGGCACTCCTGTGTAGTAATGATACTGTTTAATCAGCATCTTGATATGCTACACCTGTCAGGTGGATGGATCTTGGAAAAGGAGTAGTGCTCACAAACATGACCAAAATTTGAGAGAAATGTATCGAATGAGTTCATGAAAAAAGTCTTCGATCTTTAATTTAATCCTGTAAAAATGGGAGAAAAAACAAAAGTGTTGGATTTAAATTTTTGTTCAATATAATTACTTATTAATCTTCTGGCAATCAACTTGATCAAATTGATCAGCAGACTAATTACTGCAGCTCTAGCTCTTATTTTAATTTACAGAATAAAATCATTGACAAATAAAATACCTTCATTGTCATAATATCATAAAAAACATCGGTCTTATCCTGAATTATAAACCATTTGAAAACAAAGTGAAATCTGATTATCACAGGACCTTCTAAAGTTTTTATGCTCCAATGTCACCTCCACAGATATCTGTCCAATAGCTGTTTGGGGGTGAAAATGGACCCGATGTGAGAGACCTCCAGCCTGCAGTGGCAGTGACAGTCCTCTCAGACGCTCTGCATTGTTGATGTTGTCCGACCCCTCCCGGGGGAGGAAACAGCAGCGTTCCAAACTGACTTAGAGTGTCTTTGTTGTTGTAGTATCACGTTGTACCAGCCTGCATGTGTCAGCGAGCAACGAGTCACCCTGCAGGCAGCCGTCAACGGCAGCTAATGCAGTCTCTTCTCCTCTGTTTCACCTGAGGAAAGCACATCAGGAGGTCAAAGGGACACTGTCTCTCTGGGCTTCATTCTTCTGAAAGTGGATTTATTAATTCATACCGTGGACGTTGGCGTCTCCAGTGTCTGCATCGACGAGGTTGTCTCTGTTGCTCTTGTCAGCGCCACAAGTATCAAAGCAAAAAAGAAAATTGCAAATCATGGCTCACCCTCGCTGCTTAGTCATCGCGCTGTGAAACCGGACGCGTCTGTGGGCAGATCTGCTGAAGTGTTAGAAGTCCTCCTGACTGCTGCACCAGCATGTTTATTTGAACAGTGACGGACATCATTGTTCTCCATCCATCAACAAAATCCTTCAATTATCTCTCCACACGTCTCGCTCCATGCAGCGGTCAGCTGAGTAAAATCATTGTTCTCTATCTCACATCAGTGATGGTAACTGCAGTCAGTCTGCAGGGGGGGAAACATACGGCTGTCAGTGCGTTGCTATGGTAACATCAACAGAGGGAGCCACATCCTCTCGTTTGCTCCAGTGATGCTCTCTGAATGTTTGTGTGATATTAATGACGTGAATACATCTTGACTTTATAGACCAGTCTGCAGGGTTCAGGAGGCTCAAGTTTTTGTTTTTTAAGAAGTAATATTTTACTGTGGCAGTTATGTTACCTCTGTCCCTCTGCTTCTGATCTATTGTGGCATTCCTCTCATTGTCTGCTACTCATATACATAAGCCAATGCAAATTTATTTATGACTGTAACATATACAGAAGCAATTCAAAGTGGCTCATAGTTTGCAAAGAAGAATTTAAACAGGATAAGATGAAAATGATGCAGAAAGTAACTACAACATTAAAGTAATAAAATAAGTGATTAAATAATAAAAAGAAAATCCAACAGCTTTACAGGCGTAATCACAAGATGTTATAGAAACACAAAGCAGTTTAAAAGTAATCTCAATATGAGGTACAAGTTAAAGGTTAAATAATAAACTGAAAGTTAAACTGAATAAAGAGAAGATTAGATTAGAGTAAAACAACAATGTCAGATTTGGGAGATACTCAATGAGACATGTTATTCCGCTTTATAAGAAGCAAGATAGCAAAACCTCTCCGTAATTTGTGTTGACAGTGAACCGTCAGCAGCCCAACATTAGAGAAACTGTTCTTGAAGAGGGTTCTTGGGCGGCACAGTGGTTCTAACCCTGGGGTGCGGGAGCCCTTCTGTGTGCAGTTTGCATGTTGTCCCCGTGTCACCGTGGGTTTTCCTCCCACAGTCCAAAGACATGCAGGTTAACTGGTGACTCTAAATTGTCCGTAGGTGTGAGTGTGAATGGTTGTCTGTCTCTATGTGTCAGCCTGTGATAGTCTGGTGACCTGTCCAGGGTGTAGAGAAAGTTATATCAGAAATATAGTTTAGTCCGGACTCTGGAAGTGATTTGTAGGTAAGGATTTCCAAATGTGACATTCAGACCTGCCTCAGCTGTACTTTGTCTTTAGTGCTAATTAGCAAATGTTAGCAGGCCAACAATGTTGTAGCAAAGACCATCTCAACCAAGACCAAATGACCAAGAGCAGATTGTATCGAGACTGAGACCAAGACCCTGAGGGGTTAAGACCGTCTAAGTCTAAGACTAGACCAGTGCAAGTCCACAGAAAACATATGAGTAGTCCACTACAACTAACTCTGTATGTGTGCATGTATATGTTTACCCTGGGAAATTAATCAGAAAATAATCAAAAGGAATCACAGAGGTGAACAACTTCATGTGTGGGAATATTCCTTTGGTTTCTATGAGACAAACAAACACTACGGAGCTGAAATCAGCTTTTTGCACAGGCAATTTAGCGATAACCCCCCAGCTGTTGCCTCGAAATAAAATCCAGAGTACTTTTTGTCTCAGACCGAGACAAGACCAAGTAAAAATGAGTCTTGAGTACAACAACACTGCATGTTAAAATACCAAAGTGGGAAACAGCATACCTGCTAAACATCAGCATGTTAGCATTTAGCTCAAAGCACCAATGTACCTTAATGCAGCCTCACAGAGCTGCTGGCATGACTGCAGACTCTTCTGAGACTTAAAATGCAGCCACCAGCTGCATTTTGAACATGTTGTAGGTCTGTAGTAAAAGCTTTTTTTGGGTAGACCTGAGAGAAGACAGTAACAGTGCAATAGAACAAGAACTTGCTCAAGATGAATATAAGGATCTGCTTTGTGGTTACCCTTAAATTTATTCAATGTAAATCACTGCTGCTGCTGGAATATATGAAATGCAATATTTTTTTGTCCACAAAGAGCCACCAGAACTGACGTGTAAAAGTTTCATGATCTGAATTTAGAGAGGAGAAAGAATCTCCTGACATTTGTTCATATGAAATGTCACAGATGGCTATTTGCTCGATAAGAGGAAAATGTGGGCGAATTTAAAACGATTTAATTCAGCTCATGTTTTTTCATCACTGTTCTAATGTTAATGCCATTTAGTTCCATGAAGAATAAGAAAGCATAAAATACAATCATGAGCCGAGAGCAGATATTTCAGCTGTGATTATCATCTGTAATATAACAGCTACTTATTGAGTGCTTCTGCCTCTGACTCACAGATGGTCTAGACTTTAAGTACTGTGCTGATTACCTTCTAGATTTAGAAGCTGAGCGTTTTCCTCAATGTATGAAATCACTTTTTGTATCCATTTCATTTACACTCTAACGCATCTTAGCTGCTGATAATCCTATGATTTCAGCCCTTTATACATCACAGTACCTGAGACAGTCATTTACATCAGAGGTTTTTCCATGGAAAAAATACGTTGACAGCCCAGATCCTAAAAAGATGGTGAAGCACTGCAAACTCAGGGGATGCACTGAAGATCCCGGTGGATAGTGGAGTCACTGAGATCCTCCTATTATTAGACCTGTCTAATATTAGATCCTGCATCTGTGCTGAAACAAAGGGGAATTAAAAGCTTAACATCACCCCTGAGTGGAATTAAGTGCTGAGGTATAATTACGATGAATATGCAAAAGGATGTATGGAAATGTGCTCAACAATGTGCTGCGTTTTGTGATATTGTCTTTGTTTTTGTGTGCGGATTTCCATGCATTACTGTTTTGCAGTGGCTGCAGTGAAAATATTCGACTCCTTTTCAACCAGGACCAAATTTCAAAATGGCTTAAGTTTCTGTAAATGGCCAGAAAAGCATGAAATCAGGTTTAATACCTAATATCAATGGTAATGATTGTGTTGTGCTCATGGCTGTAATTTTAAACTTCACCCAACAGACATCAGTGACCTATTTCCTAATCCAACTTTTGTTCTTGCATTGATGCACAAGTGGGTTGCCTGTCTCTATACAGTGATTGCCCCACATACGATGCAGTATGCAGTATAGTAAATCTCCCCGACTCTAAGAGCTTTGGACATCTTCCAGCAGGATGTCTTCAGGCCAGACGGCAGAGGGTCAACTCGTTTACCCCGTCCGACCTTTAGTCCTCGATGGAGTTGAATCTTAAAGGGACAGTTCACAACAAAATCAAAGATATATGTTTTTCCTTATATCTGTGGTGCTACTTATCAGTCTAGAGCAGTGGTTCCCAACTGGTCCAGACACGGGGTCCAGATTTAATTCGTTTGGCCATGTCGTCGAGCTAGTCTGCTGTCTCCATTAGTCACTCGCTCTACAGCAGGAAATGGCACTTCAAAATAAAAGCTCTGTACCGGAAATTTACTGTACCTCAAAATAAGTTGCCATTGGTTTGAGATATCGGCCATGGAGATGTCTGCCTTCTCTTGAAGATAATAAAACTAGAGAGCACTCAACTTGTGGTTCTCAAAGCTAAAAAAAAACTCAACAGCAATGTCTCTTTCCAGAAATAATGCCGCAGTTACTGGTGATAATCCACAGACCTTGTTGTGAGCAGTTTAATGTAGCAACTGTTTTATTTCTACCGAACTAAACCCACCAACTGTATCATCGCGCAGAGAGAAGCATGCATCCGCTGCTAGCTTTATTCATGAAAGATGCTAACAGGATGTTTTTAATCTTCTCCTTCAGGACAAAGAACTCTCCACCACAGAAGTGATGTCCTAGAGACTGTGGTGCTCGTCAACCCTTCAGAAGACACCATTGTATCAGAGGTAATATCAATAAGTTCTGAGGAGCAGGACCTTGCTGGTCAGGTGTACTCTGACATATCAATGGTGTGGGACATATTTAATGTTACCCTCCAGTACATCTCTGACTGACATGTTTACCTGTCAAACCTTTCAATACCACTGCAAATGTAAGTGATTGATTGATTGAGTTTTGTGACATTTATCAAATTTGAGAGCTAAAAAAATAAATGTATAAATAGTTATTAAAATATAATAAAAAAATAACAATGATAGAAAAGAATACAAATAAAGACAGGTGTTTTTTTTAATACATTAAAACCTCAAAACAAACCTTTGGTATTTCTGTACTAAGGCTGCAATTAATGATCATAGTCAACTAATCTGTAGATTATTGTCTGAACTAATCAATTAGGTGTATGGTCTATAACATGCCAGAACATGGTCAAAAGCGGTGTTTCCCAAAGCCAAAAAATGAGGTCCTATAATGTCTTGTTTTGTCTGCAACCCAAAGATATTCAGTTTGCTGTCACAGAGGTGTAAAGAAACCAGAAAATATTCACATTAAAGAGCTGGAATCAGAGAACTTTGACTTTTTTCTTTTCCTAAAATTTACGAATAATCAGCTACCAAATTAGTTCAATTCAATTCAACTTTATTTATAAAGCCCAGTGTCACAATTCACAATTCAGAGGGCTTTATAGCATTCGACATCCCTCTGTCCTTGGCCCCTCGGATAAGGAAAAATCCCTTAAATGGGTAAAAAACAAAGTCAGTGATTCATTTAATAGTTTACAACTAATTCATTAATTATTGCAGCTTTATTCTGTAAGTATGTTATACCTATCGGTGACATATACACCAATACTAGTATATCTATATCTGAGGAATATAAATATGTTCAAACAACTTTAGTTTTTACAAAGTATATTCCAGAATAAAATACAGTCTAAAAAAGGCAAAACTGTGATTCAAATCAGGTCTCAGATGCCCAGTAAATCACCTGCTTTGCATTTGTTGGGGATTGTTAGGACCCCTAGCTCGGCGGTGGCCGTAACAGGGATCTACAACAAAAAAACTGATGACATTTGTATCTCTTAGATTTTTGCCAAATTGTTAATCTTGACACAATTTAAGTGCATCTTCCTTCGTCAGTGACACAGGCATTTCTCTGTCTATTGGTTTGTAAGTTGTTATAGGGAAAGAGGATGGTGGGGATCAGAGTATTTGTGTCCCTGTCGTATATCCTCTTCTGTGTGTCTGCAAGAGCATCATGCAAGTATTTTGCAAGTGTTTGAGTCTTGTCATGTTGACATTGTCTTTACTTGACTTGCCTTGCACCCAGGCAGCCTTTGGTTAAATATTCATTGCTTATTTTCAGTCTTTTTGTGCTTTTCCACAGTATGAAGTGTCACATGTACAGTGTGTGATTTATTTATATTAAGCCTCAGCTTTGAGGTATTCGCCCTACGTGCTCCAGATAGCCAATTAGGGCGAATAATAGTGTAGCTTCATCATGTATGCTGTTATAATGTTGTGCCCTATATAAATGGGCATTGTTCCTTAATGTGTGTGGTGTTTGTAGGCCTTAAGTGTTGGAACAGTGTTGGAAATGTCGCATGTGGTGATTTTTTTTTCAGCTTAGAAGCTGCTTCAAACAGTAACACCATATTTATATGGGCCCAATCATTAGCAATAACTTGGGCTCTAGTTCTTTTTTCCAAAACCTTGCTGAAACCTTGAGGAATATAACTTTTTTTTTTACAGCTTTGCAAGAATAAAATAGTCTACAACAGGCACAAATTATGATTTAAATCAGGTCTTAGATACCCAGTTTATCACTTGATCACTCCCAATTGTTCAGGATATACAACAATGAAGATACTGATGACATTTGTAGATTTGTCTGTTGTTTTTTGCAGATAATTTGTTCCCAGGTCTTGTTATCCTTGACACAATTTAAGTGCATATTCTTTCATCAGTGACACAAGCATTTCTCTTCCTGTCTTGGCAACATTATCTCTCCTTTAACTGCCCTCTGTCTCTCTGTACGTGTGTGTGTCCTAGATCCAGTCTCTAGTCACAGACTCAGCAGGACACAAGCTTCTGGTCTTGAGTGGTCAGAGCTCAGATCACGGTGGCCTTCTTCTTCAAACTGGGGTTTTCACCTACCAGACCTTTTCACAAGTCTTTGCTGATCCTGGGGTGAGTCCAATCTACTGTCCTCTAACACTTAAAGCGATGAAAAAGGATGCTGCACATTAATAAATACATTTCAGTGCTTTAGAATAGTTTAATATGAAAGTAAGGGACATGTTTTAGCACATTTTAGCAGTGCATTTGTTGGCGTTGTAATTAAAACAACCCACTTTGGCCACAAATACACAAAGAACTCACTGCAGACACATAGATTATACACAAAGGATGAGAGTATTCAGGCACTAACTTGCTAACTAATAAAATATTTAACACATTCCCCTTGACGAAAAGCATACTTGACTAATATATATGTATTTTTCAGCATGTTTTCACAACACAAGTCCACAACATTTCTGAATTGATCACTGACTGATGTTTGTGGGTTTCTCCCTCCTGCAGGTCAGTGAATTACTGGGCACAACAGCCCCCAAGCAGCAGGCAACACTTACTGTGTCCTGCCGCGGGGAGGTGGGCTGGAGCTCCCTGGGACAGCAGCAGATCCTGCGGGAGTTCCTGGAATACAAACTAAACCCTGAGTCTGTTCTTCCCAAGATGGAAGGCGTCACAGAGTTCACAGAGTACATCTCTGAGACGGTCGATGTCCCTTCACCTTTTGACCTCCTGGAGCCACCCACATCCGGAGGCTTCCTGAAACTGTCCAAGCCGTGTTGCTACATCTTTCCCGGCGGACGAGGAGACTCTGCTCTCTTTGCTGTGAACGGCTTCAACATCTTAGTGGACGGAGGCTCTGAACGAAAATCATGCTTCTGGAAGCTGGTTCGTCACTTGGACCGCATCGACTCGATCCTGCTCACACACATCGGCGCTGACAATCTCCCAGGTATCAACGGGCTGCTTCAGAGGAAGATAGCAGAACAGGAGGAGGAGCAGTCCCAAGGCTCCACCAACTACAGCGACTGGATGAAGAACCTGATCTCTCCTGAACTAGGCGTGGTATTCTTCAATGTGCCAGAGAAGCTCCGCATGCCAGAATCTAATCTTAAAGTGAAGCGCAGCATTGAAGAGGCCTCGCTGACTTTGCAGTACCTTAACAAACTAGGAATCAAACCTGAACCGCTTTTTCGAGTGGTCAGCAACACCATTGAGCCCATTACTCTGTTCCACAAGATGGGTGTGGGCAGGTTAGACATGTATATTCTTAATCCTGTCAAAGACAGTAAAGAAATGCAGTTTTTAATGCAGAAGTGGGCTGGCAACAGCAAGGCCAAAACTGGCATTGTGCTGCCCAACGGGAAAGAAGGAGAAATATCTGTACCCTACCTGACATCAGTTACAGCCTTAGTCGTCTGGCTTCCTGCCAACCCTGCAGAAAAGATCATCAGAGTGCTGTTCCCTGGGAATGCACCACAAAACAAGATCCTAGAGGGGCTGGAAAAATTAAAGCACCTTGACTTCTTGCGCTATCCTGTAGCCACACAAAAGGACATTGCCTCCGGAGCTCCTCCCTCTGTTATAAAACAAACCAAGTTAAAGCAAAGAACAGACAGCAAAGAGAGTCTCAAGTCGTCCCCGAAGACTACTGCAAAGACCTCAAAGAAAGAGACTGAAGGACAAGATGATGTGTCAGCCGCCACGGAGGCAAAGAGTGACTCTGTCAAGGAAAATATCGTGGAGAAAAAAGAGGAGAAAAAGCCTACTAAAACTATAAAATCTAAAAGTGATGTGCCAGAAAAGAAAAAACTCCTGAAGGAAAAATCCTTAAAAAAGCACCCGAAGGAGAGAGTGTCAAAAATGGATGAGAAAAAGGACAAGGAAAAGAAAGAGATCAAGAAAGTAAAGAAGGATGACTCTGTTAAAAAGGATGAAAAGAAAGATGTTAAGTCCAAAGAGGACAAAAAGAAGGACACATCCAAACCAGAGCTGAGAAAAATGACAAAGCCTGACCTGAAACCGCTCACACCAGAAGTCAGAAAGACATTACACAAAGCTAAAGTGTCAAGTAAAGCAAAGACTGGAAAAATCAAAGCAGCAAAGGCTTTACCTGCCGAGCCGAAGCCTGAGGAGCCGAAACCTGAAACTATTCAACCTGAACCAGTGGAGAACGGAGCTGTTGAGGGCACGTCTGTTCCCTCAACCCCAGAAGACCTCACCAAGGATTTTGAAGATATGAAAAAAGCTGAAGTTGTAGCTGTATCAGCAGAGCCTCAAGACAGTCATGAGCTGACAGCACAAAGCCTTACCCAAGAGAAGGAGGAAGCACAAGAAACTACATCTGAAATTCCACCCGGCACACGGTCTCCAGAAAAGGAGGCAGCAGCCCCAGAAGAAGCAGAAGTTGAAGACAAAGACCAGGTGTTGATGCAAGAGAGAGAAATGGAAGAGGCTCAAAAGTTTGAGGATGAAGGAGCAGCAACTCAGGATGAGGAGGAGGAAGAGGAGGAAGAAGAGCCCCCTGCTGCCGCCAAGAAAACAGAAGAGGAGGAGGAAGAGGATATGGGAATAGGTGAAGAGGTGGATGAAGCAAAGGAGGCAAAGGACGATGGGCTTGACAGGAAACACGAGATAGAGGAAATGGAGAAATCTGAAATTCTCGCAGCTAAGGTTGTGGCAAAAGAGGAGCTACAAATGATTCCATCTAAAGCCGAGGAAGAGGAGGAGGAAGAAGAGGAGGAGGCAGTGGAGAAAGCTGAACTGGAGGAAGTGGAAGATTTAGACGTAATAGCAGATGAAGAGATCAAACCCAAAGATGCAGCTGAAGAAGAAATGGTCAGTGAAAGCAAAACAACTGAAATCCCGACTGGAGCTGAAGAAGAGGAAGAGGAGGAGGGCTACCTGTCACATGTTGCAGGGGCCACAGCTCCCATAACCTCCGTAGTTCAAGGAGCCGCTGCAGCTGAACCCATCTCCTACATCCAAGATGAGACAATACCCGGCTACTCTGAGACAGAGCAGACCATCTCTGACGAGGAGATTCACGAGGAGGCAGAGGAAAGGATACCACACCTCCAGTACGACGTTGGTGCTTATGACATCTCCGTTCCAGATCAGACCGGATCATTTGTAGACATCCACGGCATGAGGGAGATGCAAGCTGCGGCTATGACCGAGAAAACTTTCATCCCAGGTGTGCAGGAGCAGGTGTCAGTTTTCACCAACATCATCACTGCTCCTCTGGCAGAGGAGGAGCATGTCTCTTCTGCAACGTCCATCACAGAGTATGACAAAGTGTCCTCCTTCCCTACTTCTATCGCCGAAGACCAGTCTGCGGCATCTGTCGCCGCACCTCCCGCTGAGGAACCACCCAAAAGCCCTGTCACCCTGTCAACACCACCTGATGCCACCCAAGGCAAAGAACAGCCAACCTCTGCAGGAACACTTTCACCACCGTCTTTGGAAGAAGACAAACAATCCAAGTCTCCATCTGATGACCTCACGCTTCCTGTTACAGAAGTAAAGACGCCAGCTAAAGCTTCTGAAGCTCAGGATGAGGAGGAGGAGGAAGAAGAGGAAGAGGATGAAGACCAAACTCCTAATGTTGACATTTCACTTGAAAAACTTCAAGAGGGCTATGCTTCATCTCAACTGTTACAGGGTGAAGAGACAGATATTGAAAAGCTTGCTGGCTCAGTGTCTCCAGTTTCTATACAAGACACCAAACCAGTCCACCTCCCTGTCGAAGAAGAAAACATAGATGCTATTGCACCTAAAGATACTTCATCTGTTGTGCCTACTAGACCTTTCGGATCAGACTCAGTAACTTCAGAGAGTGAAGAGCGCTGCTTCAGTCCGGATGATATCACTGTGAAAATGGCCTCCCCTCCGCAGTCTGGACCGCCGAGTGCAGCTCACTCTCCTCTTCGTCAGTCACCAGTGGAGGACAAGATGAAGGTCTTCCCCGATTTAGAGCCGCAAAAACAAGAGGAGCTCCCTGATGTCGTCACAGCTCTTGAAGACAAAACTGCAAAGAAAGACGAACCAGCAACGCAAAAAGATATCGACAAACAGAAAGCAGATCAGCAGGAAGAAGAGATTTCAACATCTTTGGACGAACCAATTGAGAAGGACATAAAAGAGGCTCCAGTGATGAAGGAGACAGAAAAAGAAACTCCATCAGTGCCAAAAGATGAAGGCAAACAAGCAGAAACAATCCATGATGCTGCTGCGTCTTTAACAGAAGTTCTGCCACCTGCATCAGCGAGGGATTCCCTCGTGTCATCTGGACAAAAAGATGAAGATATTGACGACAAGCTCAAAGACAAAGAACCTAAAGTGCCTGTTCCAGGTAAATTTCCAGAGAAGGAGGGTCGTTTCCTGGATGATGATGATGATGACAAGAAAGATGACGATGATCACGATGATAAATCTGCAGTTAAAACCGTCCAGGCGGAACAGGAGAAAGGAAAGGACGACACCTCCGATGTCATACAAATCAAGGATGAACAAAAACAGAAATCTGACATCCAAGAAGACGTTTCTGCTATTACGTCCATCACGGATGAGAAAGCAGAGAAAGAGGCAATAAAGGATGATATCTCTGATATTAAACCCATCAAAGATGAGCAAATTGCAAAAGACGTTCTCACAACTGATAGAGCCATAAAAGATGAACAGAAAGAGCCCGAAAAGGACCATACTCCTGAAGTCAAAACTACTAAAGAAGCAGAGAAGGAAATTGTTGCTTCTGAGGCCAAAGATATTAAAGATGAGCAGAAGCAGAAAGATGATGATTTTGACCTTAAAACCAAAGGTGAAGTTAAAGAAACTGACCTTAAAAAGGATGACGTGGCTGATATTGAGATTTCGAAAATGGAGGATAGAAAAGAGACAGAGAAGGATGCTACGATTGATGTTAGCCCGAAAAAGACTGAAGAGAAAGAGATTGAAAAAGTACACGCCACAGATATCAAGCAGGACGATATGCACATTACTGAGCCTACTAAAGATGAGAGGGGAAAAGAGGCAGAAACATCTGATATCAAAGTGATCGAAGATAAGAAGGAGGAAAAGGAGATGGGAAAGATAGATGCTTCTGCTACCAAGCCTTTTACAGATGAGCAGAAGGAAAAGGAGAAAGAGATGGCTGACATCACTGTTGCTAAACTCGCCAAAGAAGAAGAGGTGATCAGTAAGGATGATACATCTGCTATTTCCATGAAAGACGAAAAGGGGCAAGAGATTTGTAAAGATGCTATCTCACCCGTCAGCATCACCACAGTGGAAGAAAAGGACGCACCACTGAGTAAAGATGAAATTCTTGCTGACAAGCCAACCACAGAGCAAGAAAAAGAGAAAGAGGCAAGTAAAGATGATAGTTTGGACACCAAACTTTCCAAGGAACAGGAAAAAGATACAACAATAATCAAGGATGAAGCTCACATCAAGCCTACAATAGCAGAAGACAAGAAGGAAGACGTAAGTAAAGATGATACTGCTGCTATTAAACTTACCAAGGCAGAGGACAAAGATAAGCTGCCAAGTACTGAAGATACATCTGCTGTTAAACCAACACTTGGAGAAGAAAAGGAACAAAAGGAAAGTAAAGAGGATACTGCTGCTATCGAACTTACCAAAATGGAGGAAGAACATGTACAAGTATGTAAAGATGAAGATTCCTCTGCTGCATCAACCAAGGTAGAGGCAAAAGAGACACCTAAGGATGCTGTCAAACCAGTCACAGAGGAAGAAAAGGGGCAAGATACAAGCAAAGACATCACATCTACCATCAAACCTGCCAAGACAGAGGAAGAGGATGTAATGAGGAGCGAAGATATTTCCGCTGTCAAAACATCCAAAGACGAATCTGTTGCTAAATCCACTACAGAAGACGAAAAGGAGAAAGAAACCAGTAAAGATGTTTGTGCTGACAAATCAGCGATGGAAGAAGTAAAGGAGAAAGAAACCAGCAAAGATATCTGTGCTGAGAAATCAACGATGGAAGAAGTAAAGGAGAAAGAAGAGAAAGAAGCCAGCAAAGATATCTGTGCTGAGAAATCAACGATGGAAGAAGTAAAGGAGAAAGAAACCAGCAAAGATATCTGTGCTGAGAAATCAACGATGGAAGAAGTAAAGGAGAAAAAAGAGAAAGAAGCCAGCAAAGATATCTGTGCTGAGAAATCAACGATAGAAGAAGTAAAGGAGAAAGAAACCAGCAAAGATATTTCTGCTGACAAATCAACGATAGAAGAAGTAAAGGAGAAAGAAGAGAAAGAAACCAGCAAAGATATTTCTGCTGACAAATCAACGATAGAAGAAGTAAAGGAGAAAGAAATCAGCAAAGATATTTCTGCCGACAAATCAACGATGGAGCAAGAAAAGGAGAAAGACACCAGTAAAGATACCTCTGCTGACAAATCAGTGATAGAAGAAGAAAAGGAGAAAGCAGTGGATAAGGAGGAAACCTCCACTGAGAAATCATCCAAGGAGGAAGATGTTTCAGATCAGGATCATGGTGTTGTTATCAAACCCATTAAGGAAGAAAAAGATACAGTAGTAATTAAGGATGACATTTCTGCCAAGCAGGAGGAAAGCAAAGACACTCCTGGTGTAAAACCCCCTGCAGATGAGGAGAAGAAGGCAGAGTTGAAAGATGTTACATCTGATGTAAAACTCACCAAGGAGGAGGCGAAAGAAATCCCAAAGGCTGAAATTTTTGAAAAAGAAATTACAGTCAAAGAGGAGGAAAGGGAAAAAGAGAAAGAGAAAAGTTCCGATTTTGTGTCTGTCGAGGAGCAGAAAGATGATACTTCTGTCAAAACTATTAAAGATGACAAAGAGATGGAAAAAAGTGACATAACTGACAAACAGATAAAAATGCAGGAGGCTAAAGAGCCGGAGAAGGCCGATGTCTCTGATGACAAACCAATTTTGGAGGAAATAAAGGATAAAGAAACTGAAAAAGACGACACAAAAAAAGAAAAAGAAACAGATTCCACTGTTGAGCAACCCAAGGACACAAAAGAGCAAGAGCCAGCTAAAGTTGAAACCATCGAGGTCAAAGTCAAACAGGACACTTGCGAAGCTGAATCCATCAAACAGGAGGCAGAGAAGGAGATACGCTCTCCATCATTTACCGCCAAAGATGAGAAAAAAGGGAAAGATGATTATCCTTTTGAGCCTGAATCTAAGAAGGAAGATAAAAAAGATATAGATCTCCCCATGTCTCAGACCTTGGCCGAGGAGAAAACTATAAAGGATGATATTTGTGGCGTTGGTGATAAGCATATACATGAAGAAACCTCTGATAAGCTCACTGGAACTCAGAAAGAGAAGGAAACTTCTGGCGCTACATCAGTTGAAAAGCAGCAAGACATTTCTGTAACTACTTCAAGTGAAGACCTGAAACCAGTGAAAGATGACATTTGTGTGTCTCCCGGCCACATCCAGGAGGAGAAAAAGGAGCAAGATAAAGAAGCAAAAGTCATTAGTAGTCAAGAAGAGAAGATGGAGAAAGAGAAAGACGATGCACATGTTGCTGAACTGAGCAAAGAGAAGAAAATGGAAAAAGAGCAGGAAAAAGAATACACCTACGACACTGATGACACCAGAGATGAAAAGACAAAACCAGAAGAGGGTGAAAAGATGATGAAAGAAAAGGATGTTGGAGACAAGAAGATGGATGACATTACTGAGAAAGACTCCTCCGATGCAGACCACACCAAAGAGGAGAAATGGGAGAGAGAAGAGTTACAGGAGAAAGACCTGGACAAAACCAGTAAACAGCCCACACAGACACTATTAGGAGACGCAGCGATGGCATCCAAGTCAGATTACAAACCCGCGTTTGTGGTTCAGTCCTCCGATGAAGACAGAGGAGATGAAGAGGAGGAGGACATTTGTATGGGAGGAGCAGGCTCAAGACCTTTGTCCGTGGAGCCAAGAAAATCCGAACATGACATCTCGTTTGCAGGCCTGCCCTCATCCCCAAAACCACCGGCAAGTGACCAAACTAAACCGCCAATATCAGAGCAGAGTACAGTGATCATACCAACTCTTACGATGCAGGAGCCCTCTATTGATGAAGACGTCAAAGACTTTGACAAAGAAGAATCCAGACTTTCACCTGAAGTCAGTAAAGATGTCATGAAAACAGAAACCACAGCTGCGCCACTCGCCAAGCCAGAGCCCTCTTTTGATATTGTCACATCAAAGGAGGAGACTTCCACTATTCCAAAACAAGAAACAGCCTCTGATGTCACAGCAGCTAAAGCTAAACCAGTCTCAGATTCAGCTGAGAAAAAGCCTGTGTTGTCAACGGTATCAAGCACTGACAGTCAACCCAGGAGCTCTACGCTCTCGAGCACTGAGAGTCAGTCCAGTGTGGAGGAAATGCCACAACAAGAGAAACAGATACCAACAAGCTCAGGGGTGAGCGCTGCAGAGAAAACAAAGCTGGAGGAGAAGCCAGGAAAGGAAGCAGAGAGGGAGATGGAAGGAGAACGAGAGGTGGCTTCTCCAGGATTATCACAGCCTTGTTCATATTTCATGTTGGATTCTGAAGACGCCAGTCAAACTGAAGTTGTAAAATCAGACACTGCAAAAATAACCTCAGAGAAGGAAACGGCCAGTGGAAGCCTCGGAGATGAACAGCAAACCTTTTGTGCGTCCAAGTACGATCCGTACGAAAAGCCCATTCCAAAAGATCATGACTTGGACTCTCGAGAAGAAAGCGAGGTTTCTCTAGGTTTCGATCACGCCTCTGATATTGCAATTGATGATAACAGAAGAACAAGTCAGACAGAGGCTGGAGGAGCAATGTTCCTCCTGGATGATCAGTACAAAGAAGAGCCTCTGTCCTTCAGCAGAGTGGACTACAGCCCGGTGTCCCTCACAGAGAGTGAGAGAAGTAGCCACCACAGTCAAAGTGCCTCGCCTAAATATGAAGACAGAGAGAAAGGCCAAGAGGAGGAGAGTGAAAGAGAAGAAAGACCAGATACACCTTATGTTGACAAGAGCTTTTCATCTGCAGACATGCAAGATAACAAAATGTCCCAGGCTGCTGAGTCTTATTCTTTCAGTCCCAAAGAGGACAAACCTGAGAAATCCGAGAAAGAGAAAGAGGATATGATGGAAGGTGCTGCAGCAGCAGCTTTTCAACCAGGAGCAACAGGAGTAAGTGATACAGTTTCCAGCAGTGCTGCTGTTCAGTCAGCCGGCGCATCATCGAGACAAGAAACACCCTCTCCCTCGTGGAGCCAATCAGATCTTGGTACCCAGGTTTCAGCTACTCCCACAGCTTTTGCAGAATTCACAGAAAAGAGAACAACTGAAAAAGAAAAAGAAAAGTCTGAGTCACTCAAAGACAAAATTGATTCCTCTGATCATGACGGAGAGGGATCTCCATCTGGTCGGCATTCACCTGCAGAAAAAGACATTTTACCTCAACAAGCATCACCTTTGGAGAAAGAAGAAACTTCAAGTGATTCAAGGCCTGCATCTGCTGCCACATTTTCAGGACACGAAATAGACGATAATGTTTTGGCATCTGACAATAGTCAAATTAGCAGCTCTGCCTCTTGTAAATCAATGTTAGACCTTCCAGATGGAAAAGAGAGCCTGATAGACAAAAGGTTACTTGTAGAGGGGGAAGATTTCAACGTTGATGATGATGAAGACGACGATGAGGACGAGGAGGAGGAAGAAGAGGAGGAGTTAAGTGATGTAGATATGGAAAAGGGTGCCAGAGAACAATCTGAAAAAGAAATGTGTAGACGTAGCTCTGGGGATAGTGCCACATTAGCAGAGGCAGAGGACTCAAATAAAAAGTCTCAGTTGCCTGAATCAAGCTTCCTTAAAGAGGAAACAATCGGTAGAGCAACACCTGATGATGCCCCAGTTTCAGACAAGCAGGACTTGAGTAAAAAACCACCATCTCCAGAAGCAAAACCACCATCTCCAGAAACAAAACCACCATCTCCAGAAGGAAAACCACCATCTCCAGAAACAAAACCACCATCTCCAGAAGGAAAACCACCATCTCCAGAAGCAAAACCACTCAAAGAAGATACAGCCACATCCAAACTTCCTGAGACAAAGAGTGAAGATGTAGGTAAAACAACTCCGCCCTCAGACTCAAGTGCTGAAAGAATGGATGAAAAGAGTTTCACTACACTAGATGCTCCAAAACTTCCTGAAACAAAGGCAGCAGAGGACACAGACAAGAAGCATCTGTCTCCTGAACCAACCACAAAGAGAAGGTTGTCCTCAGCCGGAGATTTTCCACCTCATGAAGACCTGCCGTCAAAAAAAGGAGATGATGACAAAGGATCTCTGTCACCAAGCTTTTTGACAAAGGAAACGTGTCAACCAACATCCACAAGCAGCGTGACGGGCAGCTTTTTGCCATCTGAACATTCAGAGTCCGTGTCCAAGACTACATCTAGTCCCTCCCCTCCTCTAAGCAGTAGCTATGCCGACATCGGACAGAGTAGATCTGAAGGTTATTCCGAGCATTTCTACAGTGAGGAGAGTAAAGTAGGATTGAAGGACGATAAGAAAGAAGCCTCTGTGCTCTCAGATGCCTCTGGGCTGTCCAAGCGAGGCGATGATAAATATTACAGCCAAAGAGACACCCAAGAAGTAAGTCTAGATGAGAGGCAGACCCTAGATATCACCACAAAACATGAAACTGCCTCATCACCTTGCACATACACCACCTTAACATACTCTTCTTCAACATACTCCTCCACATCATATAGTTACTCGTCCTCATCGTCAACATCTGCTCATTTGAGCCAAAAGTTTGAAGAAAAAGCCCAAACTTTCACAACGCCACCAAGCTCTACAGTACCTCTAGCCAAAGAGGAGTCGTCGTTTACAACAGAGTCTACAAGCTCCTGCTTTGGAGGGTTTCAGAGAGATGAGTACATGGAGGTGACGGCGAAACCTGCAACAAAGGTGACCTTACCCAGCCAGTTTGATGACACCAAACCATCCTCTTCAGTGTTGTCTACCACTGCCAAACAAACTGAGGATCAAAGCAGTTCTGCAAAGCCTGAAATGGCAACAAAGTCAAGCACTGATAGTTTCCATATGCTAGAAACTAAGATTACAACATCTTCCGCAGCGCCATCTTCACAAAGTATCGAACCAGTAAAGGTGTTAGAGAGTTTATCCGCATCAGAGGCTCGCTTTGATGTCTCTCCCCTCCAAAGGGCTGACTCCTCTGACAAGGTGTCCCAAGAGTCATCGGAAGATGAGGAGCCTGTTACACTTGAAATGGATGACAGCACTCTACCATGTCGTATTGAATGTCAAAAAATCAAAGTGTCTGAGCAAAAGGAGACTTTTTCATCAATAACTGAGTCATATGTGGTTGAAAGTACCACACAGTCCACAGAGACGAAAACAGTCACCATCACCTCTACCACTGTTGTGTCTAAACCTGATGTGGTGATGGAAACAGCTCAACACACAGCCTCACTTACCTCACTGAGTGATTGTGGAGCTAGCAAAACCACATGTGCCACAACAGACGTGTCCAAAACAGAGGAGAAAGAGAAAATGGATAAAACAATGGGAGTAAAAGAGGAAAAGACAGATGGAGCTATTTCACCTTTGAAGGAGGATGCAAAGGCTTCAGGAGAAGACGAAAGGACAGAGATGGCTAAAGACAGTGAAGTCAAGCAGAAAACAGAGGAAAAGAAACAGGAGGAAAAGATGTGTAAAGACAGCACAGAGGAGAAAAAGGCAACAGCTGATCCAAAGATGTGCGAAAAAGCAGAGGATGGTAAGAAAGGAGAGGCAGAGAAAGTGGAGGAGAAAAGCTTTTTGGACAAACCACCAGAGAGATTAGAAACCAGGAGAAGGAGCAGCATATCCGATTGGGAGCTACTACAGAGGCCTGAAGACTGCCCAAGTGCCCCTCCTCCAGGTTATGGGGATGATGATGAGGAGGAGGAAGAGGAAGCAATGGAAGCAATGGAATGGATGGCCAGTGTCCACAGTACCTCTCACACAGAAACATCCAGTACAGGAGCCGTGAGGGCTGATCGTCCCTCTGACTTGAACACTGGTGCCACCTCCTCCTCTGCCTCCCATCCAGGCTACTCCTCCTGCGAATACAAACATCGCAAAGGAGAACTTTCTCCGTCGTTCATCAACCCGAGCCCTCATCAGCTGTCCAGCGACGAGGGGGAAGGCGAGGAGGACGCCGGCAGTGACCACTCCCAGGAAGGGGATGAGGATGATCAGGAGCAACACTCTGTGAAAAGGAGGTCGCACAAGCAGAGGCGCCACCACGCTCAGAGTTACCATGGAGACGCTGGACAAGGGCCACAGCAGCAGCCCGGCGCCATGTCATCTGGTTTGGCTGTGACGTTAGCTGGAGAGGAAACACCTCCGACATCAGTGAGCGAGTCGTTGCCATCACAGTCTGATTCTGATGTCCCTCCAGAAACCGAGGAGTGTCCGTCTATAACAGCTGAAGGAAATCTGGACTCAGACGAAGACGCTGAACATCTGCCAGTCGACAAATTATCTGGAGCCGGGGGTGGTCACCATCCTCCATCACCAAGGTCAACTCAGAAGACTCATGACCCCCTACCTACCCCAATGAAGGACCCCCATCCCCACCCTCCACACCCAGATGTGTGCATGGTAGATCCAGAGGCGCTTCCCAATGACCACAGCAGCACAGAAAAACTTCTGAAAAAGGAGCACAAGACCACCAAGGGCCTCAGAAAGGGCAAGCCCAAGTCAGCCTCTCCCGCTCGTAAGGGGGAAGTCAGGAAAAGATCCTCTACTCCGGTGAAGCAGACTTCCAAAGACTCTGCCTCACCTCGATCAGCTTCCCTCAGGAGGAAGGACCCAGACAGAAGCTCCAGGCTGATCAAGATGTCTGAGACCCAAGGCTCCAGGAGTGAGCTGCTCAACCCGGCGAAGGCCTTGGTCAACGGTGTCAAGAGCAGTTCAGGTGTGTTAACATCTTCACATCCTAAAACATAACATGAATTTACCTTCAAAGTTATTCCTGGGCTGATTCAAACTGACTTAAAACAAAAGCACGAGTTTTAATTTCCTGTGCCAGAAATCATATTTAAGATAGCAATAAAATACTTGATAGTGGATCTTTTCAACAATAATACAATACAATTGAATTGCAATTAGCCACATTTATATGCTCATTAAAAAGCAGTTATAATTCAGCATAGTGTTTGTGAATGCTCTTCAATTATATACATGAGATTAAGTTCTTAATGAAAATACAGTTAACTACACTAACATGTAAGTATTATACTTACATTAGTGCCATTGAAGAAAGTTGTACATGTGCTGTTTGGTTGACAGCTCATTTTGTACAGGCCTTGTACACTTTCTGTTTGAAAATTTGACAAGTCTAGTTTTAATAACGTCAAGTGTAGACATGCAAAAGATTATGTCATTAAAAACTGTGCAGTAAGGATGCACATTGATGTACTTTTCATTAAACAGAATAACATGACTCAAGGGAAACAGGAGCACATTGAAACGATGGATGTGCAGCACAGACAGTATTCTAAAAAAGGTGTAATGATACACTATGGTCATATTATTTAAACAAATTGATTATTATTTCATAATAATCAATTTGTTTAAATAAATTGGTGAACAACATGTATTTAGTTCAGCTGAGTTGTTTTTTACTTCTGCAGTGCAAGTAAGTACTATTATTGCCTGCTAATGCTGTCATGTATCTCTGTTCACCTCCAGGTAACAACTCCCAGAAAACTAGCTCGGCCGTCCCCCCTGGACCACCCATCTATGTCGACCTTGCCTATGTGCCCAACCACTGCAGTGCCAAGAACGTGGACCAGGAATTCTTCAAGAGAGTGCGAGCTGCATACTATGTGGTCAGCGGGAACGACCCTGGCAGCGGAGAGCCCAGCCGTGGAGTCCTAGACGCCCTGCTGGAGGGCAAAGCTCAGTGGGGCTCCAATTTACAGGTATTTGTCATCTTCAATCTGTCTGTGGCTCCAATTCTCATAATTTCTGCTTTTATAGTATAGTAAAGACTGCTCTGGGAAATTTATTTTTAAAATAAGGTCCATTTTGATGCTTTTTTTATGAAGTCTGGTGACATCGACATAGATGGCACCAGAAAATGTGATATGTCAAAATGTGATAAAAAAAAATGTCATAGTATAGTATGGAATCAAAATGTCATAAAAAATGTCACACTATAGTATGACGTCAAAATGGCATAAAAAAATGTCATAGTATAGTGTGTCGTAAAAATGTCACGGTATAACGGTATGTCATCAAATGTGATAAAAAAAAAGAAGTCATACTACATTACATGTATGTCTTCAAAATGTGATAAAAAAATGTCATAGTATCGTATGTCATCAAAATGTGATGAAAAACGTCATGATATAGGATGTCATCAAAATGTGATAAAAAATGTCATAGTATAGTATGGCATCAAAATCAGATAAAAAAAAAAACATCAGCAATGTATGGTGTCAAAATGTGATAAAAAAAACATCATGGTATAGTAAATCATCAAAATGTGATAAAAAAATGTCAATCTATAGTATGTCATCAAAATGTGACAAAAAACATCATAGCAGAGTAAGTCATCAAAATGTGATAAAAAAAAAAAACCAAACATCAGCAATGTATGGTGTCAAAATGTGAAAAAAAAACATCATGGTATTGTATGTCATCAAAATGTGATAAAAAATGTCATAGTATAGTATGTCGTCAAAATGTGATTAAAAAATGTCATAGTATCGTATGTTATCAAAATGGCCTAAAAAATGTCATAGTATAGTATGTCGTCAAAATGTGATAAACAATGTCATAGTATAGTATGTCGTCAAAATGTGATAAACAATGTCATAGTATCGTATGTTATCAAAATGGCCTAAAAAATGTCAATCTATAGTATGTCATCAAAATGTGATGAAAAATGTCATAGCAATATATGGTGTCAAAATGTGACAAAAAACATCATAGCAGAGTAAGTCATCAAAATGTGATTAAAAAAAACAAACATCAGCAATGTATGGTGTCAAAATGTGATAAAAAAAGAACATCATGGTATTGTATGTCGTCAAAATGTGATAAAAAAAATGTCATAGTATTGTATGTTATCAAAATGGCCTAAAAAATGTCAATCTATAGTATGTCATCAAAATGTGATAAAAAATGTCATAGCATTATATGGTGTCAAAATGTGATAAAAAAAAACATCATGGTATTGTATGTCGTCAAAATGTGATAAAAAAAATGTCATAGTATTGTATGTTATCAAAATGGCCTAAAAAATGTCAATCTATAGTATGTCATCAAAATGCGATGAAAAATGTCATAGTATAGTATGTCATCAAAATGTGATTAAAAAAATGTCATAGTATAGTATGTCATCAAAATGTGATTAAAAAAACATCATAGTATAGTATGTCGTCAAAATGTGATAAAAAAAATGTCATAGTATTGTATGTTATCAAAATGGCCTAAAAAATGTCAATCTATAGTATGGCGTCAAAATGTGACAAAAAATGTCATAGTATAGTATGTCATCAAAATGTGATAAAAAATGTCATAGTATAGTATGTCATCAAAATGTGATTAAAAAAATGTCATAGTATAGTATGTCATCAAAATGTGATTAAAAAAACATCATAGTATAGTATGTCATCAAAATGTGATAAAAAATGTCATAGCATAGTATGTCATCAAAATGTGATTAAAAAAACATCATAGTATAGTATGTCATCAAAATGTGATAAAAAACATCATAGTATAGTATGTCATCAAAATGTGATTAAAAAAACATCATAGTATAGTATGTCATCAAAATGTGATAAAAAACATCATAGTATAGTATGTCATCAAAATGTGATTAAAAAAACATCATAGTATAGTATGTCGTCAAAATGTGATAAAAAAAAATGTCATAGTATAGTATGTCATCAAAATGTGATAAAAAATGTCATAGTATAGTATGTCATCAAAATGTGATTAAAAAAACATCATAGTATAGTATGTCATCAAAATGTGATAAAAAAACATCATAGTATAGTATGTCATCAAAATGTGATTAAAAAAAATGTGATTAAAAAAACATCATAGTATAGTATGTCATCAAAATGTGATAAAAAACATCATAGTATAGTATGTCATCAAAATGTGATTAAAAAAACATCATAGTATAGTATGTCGTCAAAATGTGATTAAAAAAATGTCATAGTATAGTATGTCATCAAAATGTGATTAAAAAAACATCATAGTATAGTATGTCGTCAAAATGTGATAAAAAAAATGTCATAGTATTGTATGTTATCAAAATGGCCTAAAAAATGTCAATCTATAGTATGGCGTCAAAATGTGACAAAAAATGTCATAGTATAGTATGTCATCAAAATGTGATAAAAAATGTCATAGTATAGTATGTCATCAAAATGTGATTAAAAAAATGTCATAGTATAGTATGTCATCAAAATGTGATTAAAAAAAACATCATAGTATAGTATGTCATCAAAATGTGATAAAAAATGTAATAGCATAGTATGTCATCAAAATGTGATTAAAAAACATCATAGTATAGTATGTCATCAAAATGTGATAAAAAACATCATAGTATAGTATGTCATCAAAATGTGATTAAAAAAACATCATAGTATAGTATGTCATCAAAATGTGATAAAAAACATCATAGTATAGTATGTCATCAAAATGTGATTAAAAAAACATCATAGTATAGTATGTCATCAAAATGTGACAAAAAATGTCACAGTATAGTATGACGTCAAAATGTCATAAAAAAATGTCATAGTATAGTCTGTCGTAAAAATGTCATGGTATAATATGTCATCAATTGTGATTAAAAAAAAATGTCATACTACATTACATGTATGTCTTCAAAATGTGATGAAAAATGTCATAGCATAGTAAGTCATCAAAATGTGATAAAAAATGTCATAGTATAGTATGTCATCAAAATGTGATAAAAAAAAAACGTCATAGCATTATATAGTGTCAAAATGTGACAAAAAACATCATACTATAGTATGTCATCAAAATGTGATTAAAAAACGTCTTAACAATATATGGTGTCAAAATGTGACAAAAAATATCATAGCAAAGTCATCAAAATGTGATAAAAAATGTCATAGTATCGTATGTTATCAAAATGGCCTAAAAAATGTCATAGCATAGTATGGCGTTAAAATGTGACAAAAAAAATAGTATAGTATGTCATCAAAATGTGACAAAAAATGTCATAGTATAGTATGGCGTCAAAATGTGACAAAAAACATCATAGAATAGTATGTCATCAAAATGTGATAAAAAATGTCATAGTATAGTATGTCATCAAAATGTGATGAAAAATGTCATACTATAGTCTGTCATTAAAATGTGATTAAAAAAAACGTCATACTATAGTATGTCATCAAAATGTGATAAAAAAACGTCATAGCATTATATGGTGTCAAAATGTGACAAAAAATATCATTGCAGAGTAAGTCATCAAAATGTGATAAAAAAAATGTGATTAAAAAAACATCATAGTATAGTATGTCATCAAAATGTGATAAAAAACATCATAGTATAGTATGTCATCAAAATGTGATTAAAAAAACATCATAGTATAGTATGTCGTCAAAATGTGATTAAAAAAATGTCATAGTATAGTATGTCATCAAAATGTGATTAAAAAAACATCATAGTATAGTATGTCGTCAAAATGTGATAAAAAAAATGTCATAGTATTGTATGTTATCAAAATGGCCTAAAAAATGTCAATCTATAGTATGGCGTCAAAATGTGACAAAAAATGTCATAGTATAGTATGTCATCAAAATGTGATAAAAAATGTCATAGTATAGTATGTCATCAAAATGTGATTAAAAAAATGTCATAGTATAGTATGTCATCAAAATGTGATTTAAAAAACATCATAGTATAGTATGTCATCAAAATGTGATAAAAAATGTCATAGCATAGTATGTCATCAAAATGTGATTAAAAAACATCATAGTATAGTATGTCATCAAAATGTGATAAAAAACATCATAGTATAGTATGTCATCAAAATGTGATTAAAAAAACATCATAGTATAGTATGTCATCAAAATGTGATAAAAAACATCATAGTATAGTATGTCATCAAAATGTGATTAAAAAAACATCATAGTATAGTATGTCATCAAAATGTGACAAAAAATGTCACAGTATAGTATGACGTCAAAATGTCATAAAAAAAATGTCATAGTATAGTCTGTCGTAAAAATGTCATGGTATAATATGTCATCAATTGTGATTAAAAAAAAATGTCATACTACATTACATGTATGTCTTCAAAATGTGATGAAAAATGTCATAGCATAGTAAGTCATCAAAATGTGATAAAAAATGTCATAGTATAGTATGTCATCAAAATGTGATAAAAAAAAACGTCATAGCATTATATAGTGTCAAAATGTGACAAAAAACATCATACTATAGTATGTCATCAAAATGTGATTAAAAAACGTCTTAACAATATATGGTGTCAAAATGTGACAAAAAATATCATAGCAAAGTCATCAAAATGTGATAAAAAATGTCATAGTATCGTATGTTATCAAAATGGCCTAAAAAATGTCATAGCATAGTATGGCGTTAAAATGTGACAAAAAAAATAGTATAGTATGTCATCAAAATGTGACAAAAAATGTCATAGTATAGTATGGCGTCAAAATGTGACAAAAAACATCATAGAATAGTATGTCATCAAAATGTGATAAAAAATGTCATAGTATAGTATGTCATCAAAATGTGATGAAAAATGTCATACTATAGTCTGTCATTAAAATGTGATTAAAAAAAACGTCATACTATAGTATGTCATCAAAATGTGATAAAAAAAACGTCATAGCATTATATGGTGTCAAAATGTGACAAAAAATATCATTGCAGAGTAAGTCATCAAAATGTGATAAAAAAAAACCAAACATCAGCAATGTATGGTGTCAAAATGTGATAAAAAAATCATGGTATTGTATGTCATCAAAATGTGATAAAAAATATCATAGTATTGTATGTTATCAAAATGGCCTAAAAAATGTCAATCTATAGTAAGTCATCAAAATGTGATAAAAAATGTCATAGCATAGTATGGCGTCAAAATGTGACAAAAAATGTCGAAGTATAGTATGTCATCAAAATGTGATTAAAAAATGTCATAGTATAGTATGGCGTCAAAATGTGACAAAAAAACAGTATAGTATGTCATCAAAATGTGATAAAAAATGTCATAGCATAGTATGGCATCAAAATGTGATTAAAAAAACATCATAGTATAGTATGTTATCAAAATGTGATAAAAAAACATCATAGTATAGTATGTTATCAAAATGTGATAAAAAACATCATAGTATAGTATGGCATCAAAATGTGACAAAAAACATCATAGTATAGTATGTTATCAAAATGTGATAAAAAACATCATAGTATAGTATGTTATCAAAATGTGATAAAAAACATCATAGTATAGTATGGCATCAAAATGTGACAAATAGTATAGTATGTTATCAAAATGTGATAAAAAACATCATAGTATAGTATGGCGTCAAAATGTGACAAAAAACATCATAGTATAGTATGTTATCAAAATGTGATTAAAAAACATCATAGTATAGTATGGCGTCAAAATGTGACAAAAAACATCATAGTATAGTATGTTATCAAAATGTGATAAAAAAATTTCATAGCATAGTATGTCATCAAAATGTGATTAAAAAAACATCATAGTATAGTATGGCGTCAAAATGTGACAAAAAACATCATGGTATAGTATGTCATCAAAATGTGATTAAAAAATGTCATAGCATAGTATGGCATCAAAATGTGATTAAAAAAACATCATAGTATAGTATGTTATCAAAATGTGATAAAAAACATCATAGTATAGTATGTTATCAAAATGTGATAAAAAACATCATAGTATAGTATGGCATCAAAATGTGACAAAAAACATCATAGTATAGTATGTTATCAAAATGTGATAAAAAAACATCATAGTATAGTATGGTGTCAAAATGTGACAAAAAACATCATAGTATAGTATGTTATCAAAATGTGATTAAAAAACATCATAGTATAGTATGGCGTCAAAATGTGACAAAAAACATCATAGTATAGTATGTTATCAAAATGTGATAAAAAAAAATTCATAGCATAGTATGTCATCAAAATGTGATTAAAAAAACATCATAGTATAGTATGGCGTCAAAATGTGACAAAAAACATCATGGTATAGTATGTCATCAAAATGTGACAAAAAATGTCATAGTATAGTGTGTCATCAAATGTGATAAAAAAAATGTCATAGTATAGTATGGCGTCAAAATGTGACAAAAAACATCATAGTATAGTATGTCATCAAAATATGATAAAAAATGTCATACTATAGTGTGTCAATAAAATGTGATTTTAAAAAAACGTCATACTATAGTATGTCATCAAAATGTGACAAAAAATGCTGTACTATAGTATGCCGTCAAAATGTGATTTAAAAAAAGTCATAGTGTAGTATGTCATAGAAATGTGATTTTAAAATAGAACGTCATAGTATGTCATCAAAATGTGATAAAAAAAAATGTCATAGTATAGTATGTCATCAAAATGTGACAAAAGACATCATAGTATAGTCTGGCATCAAAATGTGATTAAAAAAATGTCATAATATAGTATGTCATCAAAATGTGATTAAAAACAGTCATAGTATAGTCTGTCATCAAAATGTGATGAAAAATGTCATAGTATAGTCTGTCATTAAATTATAATAAAAAAACGTTATAGTATAGTATACTGTCAAAATGTGATTAAAAAATGTCATAGTATAGTATGTCATAGAAATGTGATAAAAAATGTCATAATATTGTATGTCATCAAAATGTGATAAATAACGTCAGTGTATAGCATGTCATCGAAATGTGATAAAAAAATGTCATAGTATAGTATGGCGTCAAAATATGACAAAAAACATCATGTATAGTATGGTATCAAAATGTGATTAAAAAAAGGTCATAGTATAGTCTGTCATTAAATTATGATAAAAAACGTCATAGTATAGTATTCCGTCAAAATGTGATTTAAAAAAAGTCATAGTATTGTATGTCATCGAAATGTGATAAAAAAAAAGTCATAGTATAGTATGGCGTCAAAATATGACATAAAACATCATGTATAGTATGGTATCAAAATGTGATAAAAAAAAAGTCATAGTATAGTATGTCGTCAAAATGTGATTAAAAACTGTCATAGTATAGTATGGCATCAAAATGTGATTAAAAAAATGTCATAGTATAGTATGTCATCAAAATGTGATTAAAAAATGTCATAGTATAGTATGGCGTCAAAATGTGACAAAAAATGTCATAGTATAGTATGGCATGAAAATGTGATTAAAAAATGTCATAGTATAGTATGGCGACAAAATGTGACAAAAACATCATTGTATAGTATGTCATCAAAATGTGATTAAAAAATGTCATTGTATAGCATGTCACCAAAATGTGATTAAAAAATGTCATAGTATAGTATAGCGTCAAAATATGACAAAAAACATCATGTATAGTATGGTATCAAAATATGATAAAAATGTCATAGTATAGTATGTTGTCATAGTGTGATAAAAAATGTCATAGTATAGTATGGCATCAAAATGTGATAAAAAAAAAATGCCATAGTATAGTATGTCATTAAAATGTGATAACAAAATGTCATAGTATAGTCTGTCATTAAAATGTGATTTTAAAAAATGTCATAGTATAGTATGGCGTCAAAATGTGACAAAAAAACATCATAATACAGTATGTCATCAAAATGGGATAAAAAATGTCATAGCATAGTATGGCGTCAAAATGTGATAAAAAATGTCATACTATAGTCTGTCATTAAATTATGATAAAAAAGCGTCATAGTATAGTATACCGTCAAAATGTGATTTAAAAAAAAGTCATAGTATAGCATTTCATCGAAATGTGATAAAAAAAAAATGTCATAGTATAGTATGGTGTCAAAATATGACAAAAAACATCATGTATAGTATGGTATCAAAATGTGATAAAAAAAAAAGTCATAGTATAGTATGTCGTCACAGTGTGATATAAAATGTCATAGTATAGCATGGCGTCAAAATGTGATATAAATTGTCATAGTATAGTATGGCGTCAAAATGTGATATAAAATGTCATAGTATAGTATGGCGTCAAAATGTCATAAAAAATGTCAGTATAATATGGCATAAAAATGTCTTAGTATAGTATGGCATCAAAATGTGATAAAAAAAATGTTATGGTGTAGTATGGTGTCAAATTGTGATAAAAAAATGTCATATGGCATTAAAATGTGATAAAAAATGTCATAGTATAGTATGACGTCAAAATATCATAAAAAATGTCATTGTATAGTATGGCGTCAAAATGTGATATAAAATGTCATAGTATAGTATGGCATCAAAATGTCATAAAAAAATGTCATAGTATAGTATGGCGTCAAAATATCATAAAAAATGTCATAGTGTAGTATGGCGTCAAAATGTGATATAAAATGTCATAGTATAGTATGGCATCAAAATGTGATAAAAAATGTCATAGTATAATATGGCATAAAAATGTCTTAGTATAGTATGGCATCAAAATGTGATAAAAAAAATGTTATGGTGTAGTATGGTGTCAAATTGTGATAAAAAAAATGTCATAGTATAGTATGGCGTCAAAATATCATAAAAAATGTCATAGTATAGTATGGCGTCAAAATGTGATATAAAATGTCATAGTATAGTATGGCATCAAAATGTCATAAAAAAATGTCATAGTATAGTATGGCGTCAAAATATCATAAAAAATGTCATAGTGTAGTATGCCGTCAAAATGTGATATAAAATGTCATAGTATAGTATGGCGTCAAAATGTGATATAAAATGTCATAGTATAGTATGTCATCAAAATGTCATAAAAAAATGTCATAGTATAGTATGGTGTCAAAATATCATAAAAAATGTCATAGTGTAGTCTGGCGTCAAAATGTGATATAAAATGTCATAGTATAGTATGGCGTCAAAATGTCATAAAAAAAGGTCATAGTATAGTATGTCATCAAAATGTGATTAAAAATGTCATAGTATAGCATGTCACCAAAATGTGACTAAAAAATGTCATAGTATAGCATGTCATCGAAATGTGATATAAAATGCCTTAGTATAGTGTGTCATTAAAATATGATAAAAAACATCATAGTATAGTATGCCGTCAAAATGTGACAAAAAATGTCATAGTGTAGTCTGTCATTAAAATGTGATTAAAAAATGTCATAGTATGGCATCAAAATGTGATAAAAATGTCATAGTATAGTATGCCGTCAAAATGTGATTAAAAATGTCATAGTATAGTATGTCATCAAAATGTGATAAAAAATGTCATAGTATAGTATGTCATCAAAATGTGACAAAAATGTCATAGTATAGTATGGCATCAAAATGTCATAAAAAATGTCATAGTAGAGTATGGCATCAAAATGTGATATAAAATGTCATATTGTGGTATGGCATCAAAATGTCATGAAAAATGTCATAGTATAGTATGTCATCAAAATGTCATAAAAAATGTCATGGTCCAGTATGGCGTCAAAATGTGATATAAAATGTCATAGTATAGTATGTTATAGAAATGTGATAAAAAATGTCATAGTATAGCATGTCATTAAAATGTGATAAAAAATGTCATAGTATAGTATGTCTTCAAAATGTGATTAAAAATGTCATAGTATAGTATGGCGTCAAAATGTGACAAAAACATCATAGTATAGTATGTCATCAAAATTTGACAAAAAATGTCATAGTATAGTATGTCATCAAAATGTGATTAAAAAATGTCATAGTATAGTATGTCATAGAAATGTGATAAAAAAAATGTCATAGTATGGCATCAAAATGTGATAAAAATGTCATAGTATAGTATGTGTCAAAATGTGATTAAAAAATGTCATAGTATAGCATGTCATTAAAATGTGATAAAAAATGTCATAGTATAGTATGTCTTCAAAATGTGATTAAAAATGTCATAGTATAGTATGTCATAGAAATGTGATAAAAAATGTCATAGTATGGCATCAAAATGTGATAAAAATGTCATAGTGTAGTATGCCATCAAAATGTGATTAAAAAATGTCATAGTATAGCGTGTCATCAAAATGTGACAAAAATGTCATAGTATAGTATGGTGTCAAAATATGATTAAAAAATGTCATAGTATAGTATGCCAAAAAGTCTTTGTATAGTATGACCAAAAAATTCATAGCATAGTATGACTAAAGTCATAGTTTAGTGTGATGAGAAAATGTCAGTATGTTTTGATGAAAAAGACTTAGTGTAGTATGATTTATAAAGTCACAGTACAGTATTACATAAAAAAAGTCATAGTAGCTTATAAAATTTTTCATCCCAAGGAATGTGTCAAAACAATAATCATATAGCCTGTCATAAAAAATGTCATAGTAATGTATGTGTTATGGCCTGGCTTTGAGACCTTAATAAACGAAGGAAGCACACCCTTTAGTTAAAATACAAGAAACAAATTTTATTTTACAACCGTAAAAGTTCAACAAATGTAGTAATTTTAAAACTAACAAAGAATACTTACTGAAAAACATACTACCAAACAAAGTTGAATAATGCATAAAGAAACTATACAATAATTCAAAAGAACTTTATAAGTCACAAGGCGAGGTGCTAGGGAGAAGAAGTTTATCACAGAAGACCAGGATGGGGCAGGTTTCAAAGGAACTTGGAAACAGTGGCCAGCTGCCTCAGATTCCTTGGGCGAACCTCCAGCCAGAAACCAGGAACACTGAAAATACAAAACACAACACACAGCAACGACACATCAGACACCAGCCCTGGGGCAGTATCACATATCATAAAAAATTAATAGTCTAGCATATATAGTATGCTGTAAAAGTCATAGTATACTATGCTGTACAAAAGTGAAAGTACAGTATGCTGTAAAAAAAAAAAAAAAAAAAAAAAGTCATAGTATACTACATGTTATGGACTGGCTCTGATACCATAACAAATGAAGTAAGCACATGCTGCAGGTAAAGTGTATTTTATTTTACAACAGTGAAAGTTCAACAAATGTAATGTTTTTGAAACTCACAAGAATACTGACTGAAAAACATAATGCCAAGCAGACTAGAATATTACAAAAAGACACTATACAGCAAAGCAATAGAACTTCCAAAGTAACATGATATGGTTCCAGGGAGAAGAAGTTTATCGCAGAAGATCAGGATGGGGCATGTTTTAGATGAACCTGGAAATAATGGCCAGCTGCCTCAAATTCCTTGGTGAAGCACCTTACAGAAAACATGAACACTGAAAATACAAAACACAAAATGCAGGAAGAACACAACAGACACCAGCCCTGACAGAGGCCCTGAGACTAACATATATCATTAAAAAATAAAATAAATAAATCGATGATATATCATGTCAGGAAAAAATGTTATTGTATAGTATGGCATGAAATATGATTAATAAGTCATAGCATAGCATACCTGAAATATTTCATTGTAATGTCATTGAATTGTATGCTATCAAAATGGCATATAAAATGTCATAGTATAGTATGGCATCAAAATGTCATAAAAATGTCATAGTGTAGTATGTCTTCAAAATGTGATTAAAAAATGTCATAGTATAGTATGGCATTAAAATGTGATAGTATAGTATCATAGCATCAAAATGTGATATAAAATGTTTTAGTATAGTATGTTGTCAGAATGTGATAAAAATGTCTTAGTATAGTATGGCATCAAAATGTCATAAAAAATGTTATAGTATAGTATGGCATCAAAATGTCATAAAAAATGTCATAGTATAGTATGGCATCAAAATGTCATAAAAAATGTCATAGTATAGTATGGCGTCAAAATGTGATATAAAATGTTATATTATAGTATGGCATCAAAATGTCATGAAAAATGTCATAGTATAGTATGGCATCAAAACGTCATAAAAAATGTCATGGTACAGTATGGCGTCAAAATGTGATATAAAATGTCATATTATAGTATGGCATCAAAATGTCATGAAAAATGTCATAGTATAGTATGGCATCAAAATGTCATAAAAAATGTCATAGTATAGTATGGTGTCAAAATGTGATATAAAATGTCATAGTATAGTATGGCATCAAAATGTGATGAAAAATGTCATAGTATAGTATGGCATCAAAATGTGATGAAAAATGTCATAGTATAGTATGGTGTCAAAATGTGATATAAAATGTCATAGTATAGTATGGCATCAAAATGTGATGAAAAATGTCATAGTATAGTATGGCGTCAAAATGTGATATAAAATGTCATAGTATAGTGTGGCATCAAAATGTCATGAAAAATGTCATAGTATAGTATGGCGTCAAAATGTGATATAAAATGTCTTAGTATAGTATGGCATCAAAATGTCATAAAAAATGTTATTGTATAGTATGGCATGAAATATGATTAATAAGTCATAGCATAGCATACCTGAAATATTTCATTGTAATGTCATTGAATTGTATGCTATCAAAATGGCATATAAAATGTCATAGTATAGTATGGCATCAAAATGTCATCAAAATGTCATAGTGTAGTATGTCTTCAAAATGTGATTAAAAAATGTCATAGTATAGTATGGCATTAAAATGTGATAGTATAGTATCATAGCATCAAAATGTGATATAAAATGTTTTAGTATAGTATGTTGTCAGAATGTGATAAAAATGTCTTAGTATAGTATGGCATCAAAATGTCATAACAAATGTTATAGTATAGTATGGCATCAAAATGTCATAAAAAATGTCATAGTATAGTATGGCATCAAAACGTCATAAAAAATGTTATAGTATAGTATGGCGTCAAAATGTGATATAAAATGTCATATTATAGTATGGCATCAAAATGTCATGAAAAATGTCATAGTATAGTATGGCATCAAAACGTCATAAAAAATGTCATGGTACAGTATGGCGTCAAAATGTGATATAAAATCTCATATTATAGTATGGCATCAAAATGTCATGAAAAATGTCATAGTATAGTATGGCATCAAAATGTCATAAAAAATGTCATAGTATAGTGTGGCATCAAAATGTCATAAAAAATGTCATGGTCCAGTATGGCGTCAAAATGTGATATAAAATGTCATAGTATAGTATGGCGTCAAAATGTCATGAAAAATGTCATAGTATAGTATGGCGTCAAAATGTGATATAAAATGTCATAGTATAGTATGGTGTCAAAATGTGATATAAAATGTCATAGTATAGTGTGGCATCAAAATGTCATGAAAAATGTCATAGTATAGTATGGCGTCAAAATGTGATATAAAATGTCATAGTATAGTATGGCGTCAAAATGTGATATAAAATGTCATAGTATAGTATGGCATCAAAATGTCATGAAAAATGTCATAGTATAGTATGGCGTCAAAATGTGATATAAAATGTCATAGTATAGTATGGCATCAAAATGTCATGAAAAATGTCATAGTATAGTATGGCATCAAAATGTGATATAAAATGTCATAGTGTAGTATGGCATCAAAATGTCATAAAAAAAATGTCATAGTATAGTATGGCGTCAAAATATCATAAAAAATGTCATAGTGTAGTATGGCGTCAAAATGTGATATAAAATGTCATAGTGTAGTATGGCGTCAAAATGTGATATAAAATGTCATTGTGTAGTATGGCATCAAAATGTGATATAAAATGTCATAGTATAGTATGGCATCAAAATGTCATAAAAAAATGTCATAGTATAGTATGGCGTCAAAATATAAAAAATGTCATAGTGTAGTATGGCGTCAAAATGTGATATAAAATGTCATAGTATAGTATGGCATCAAAATGTCATAAAAAATGTCTTAGTACAGTATGGCGTCAAAATGTGATATAAAATGTCATAGTTTAGTATGGCATCAAAATGTCATGAAAAACGTCATAGTATAGTATGGCATTAAAATGTGATAGTATACTATCATAGTATCAAAATGTGATATAAAATGTTTTCGTATAGTATGGCATTAAAATGTCATAAAAAATGTCATAGTATAATATGGCATAAAAATGTCTTAGTATAGTATGGCAGTAAAATGTGATAAAAAAAATGTTATGGTGTGGTATGGTGCGGAATTGTGATTAAAAAAAAAAGTCATATGGCATTAAAATGGCATAGAAAATGTCAGAGTATAATATGGCATAAATATGTCATAGTATGGCGTCAAATTGTGATAAAAAATGTCAGTGTAGTATGGCATTAAAATGTGATTAAAAAAAAAATGTTATGGTATAGTATGGGGTCAAAATGACATAAAAATGTCACAGTATAGTATTGAGTCAAAATGTCATAAAATAATGTCATAGTATAGTATGTCATCAAAATGTCATAATAAGATGTTACATGTTAATTTGTTATCTTTAGAGGTTTAGAATTTGTCACCTTTGAACATACCTGGGCTACTTTGTTCTCCCTGCTTTCAGTCTCCATGCTAAGCTAGGGTAACTTAACTACTGGCTGTCGATTCATATTTAACATACAGACAGAGGGAGTAGTATCAAACTTTTCATCTGACTATAGGAAGAAAGCAAATCACTGTGTATACCCAAGAATGACAACTTCTCTAAGTCTTTTCTATCTCCTAACTCATTCTGTTGCCTTGTGTCCCCATCAGGTCACTCTGATCCCAACCCACGACACTGAGGTGACTCGGGACTGGTACCAGCAGACCCACGAGAGGCAGCAGGACCTGAACATCATGGTTCTGGCCTCCAGCAGCACCGTAGTCATGCAGGACGAGTCCTTCCCTGCCTGCAAGATCGAGTTCTGAGCTACACGAGCCCCGCTGTGCTTCCCCCGCCCCTCCCATCCTCCCTGTCCCTGTCATCTGTTCTTACTGGAGGTAGAGCGAGAGCTAACAGTACTCTCTGCTCCTTCAAGGCTTCTCGCTCTCTCATGGTACCAGTCTCAAAACGCATCTGCTGCAGCTCTCGTACTCTAGATTCTGTTAGCTGAAGTCAAAGTCAAAACTCTGGGTTTATGCTCTCTGTGACAGTGGGGTTATCACGCAAATAATAATGTACTTTTATGTTTGTTTTCTTCTGTGAGTTAACCGTCTGCCCAAACACACCTCTTCTACTAGCACTAACAATCGTGGTCACAAAATGTAAAACATTTACTAGCATAATAATGCTTTTGCCTCATATCTAACAGATAAATGGACATTATTATCCCACAAATGCATAATGCCACAGTTAAACTACAGAATATTAAGGTGTAGATCTTAAACTGTGTGGCTCAAATCTCAATTAATTTGGAAATGTGATACTCCCAAGAGGCAAATCTCTCACCTAAAAGAAGTGCCAAACACTGCAAAACAGTTCTTATTAGTTAACTTCTCCAAAACATCTCCTAAAATCAAAAAGTGATCAATAATTTTAGACTGTGTGCACAGTGTCTTTAGAAGATTAGACAATTTTTCAGTTTATTTTCCATCTGTGCACATAACAAAACTCATCTGTTGCAATTCTGATCACGCTACAGTAGTTTTTGGATTAACTCAATAATGACATAAATTGATGTTATGTAAAAGACAAAAAAAAAATAATTAAATTACGTCGTCATTTGTGGTGAGGTTTTAGGAGGTGCCTGAAGTTGCCACTGTTTGAAATTTTTCTTCTCGGCTTTCACAGCTTAGCTGGTGCATGATGCTTGCGTTTTAGCTCGGACTCTTTCAGAACTGCGTAGGGTTAATCCTTCCTTTAGCCAGCCTTCAAGTGTGGAATGCAGTATAGTGTAGATAAGTTACTACACTGTTTGGCTGTCGACGCTAAAGTGAACTCAGTAGGCGCCAGGCACAAAGGACGATGTCTGTACACTAATCATATCTCTGCTGGATGTAATGGTTCCTCTCTAAGTCTTTATCATGCTCTTTGTTGGTTGTATGTACTACAGTATACACATAGGGTAAATGTTTCTATATCAATACAGAGGTTATGTTAAATAAATTATATATTTTGTGATGATGCAGCAAACTATGAGGCGAATGCAGCGTTTTTGATCATGTGTTTGAGAAGAAGGTTTAATTAACATTATCTGTCATTTCCTCCTGTTCAGCTACATTTTACCGTCTCTGTCAATATCACAAAGCGATGGGAGAATAAAAAACAAAACAAAAAAACAAGCAGTGACCTGTGACAAATGTAGCAATGGAAGCTTGTGCGCTTGTCCCTTCGGAGGGAGCGTTACGCCAGTGGAAACTGCAATATTTATATTTATTATTGGGGTTATTTTTCAGGACAAAAAAAAGTGTGAAGTGTGTTACAGGAGGCTTCTTTCATGTGCCTTTTAGCTTGTGGTTTTGGAGTTTTGGAGAGAGGGGAATATTTTAAGGACATGTCAGCCATTTGAAAGCAGAACCAGAAACCAGGGTAAAACAAAGAAACCAAGTACTTTGAAGCAGAGGACCAATCAGTTCACACAGCACACGCACAAGCTTGAGCCACACCCAGGACGCTCTTAAACACTACACTAAATATCTTTGGAGCTCTGAAATCCGATTCAGCATTAATCCACATTCTGAGATGCCACTTTTAAACAAATATGAATGTTTCTGAGCAAAGTGTTGCACCAAATAGGAATGTACTTTTCTGAAAGTTTAAGAGTCGGATTTTTGTTTGTACTTCAAGCACAGAGAGTGAGTGTGGTAGCAGAAAATAACTGTTCACTGTATTATGAAATATTCTTCAAGACGTTTCTCAAAAAAACTGAGCTTGCTGTCAACCACAGGACGACACTTTATTATAAAGCAATTACCTAATATTAATCCCAGAGTAATATTTAAAGAATGAGCATGAATGTGATGATTATGATTGTACAGGACGAAGATATAAAGTAGGAATGTCTTTGAAGTAGTGCTGTGTGTGTGTGAGTATACGATACACACTGAGTAGCTGTTTTTGTAACGCAGCATGGTGCTGAGGCGAGTGACTTTTCTGTGGGTTCAGAACGAAAGGTCTTTCTGCTTGTTCACAGACTGATTGGAGAGTCGCTCACGGGCTGACGTAGAACATGAGGCCAAGTTTTATTTCTTCATTTGTATGTGAATTTTTAGAGTAACAAATTTCCATTTTCCAAATTTGTGCTGAGACGCAAATTTGATTAGTTTTTAAATTTCATTTTCATCTAAATAAGAAATACATTTCTGCCAAGTGGGCTCATCACATGATTTTTATTTTTGTTTTGTGAGGATTGATATGAAGCGAGGGGACAGGCCAGGCTGGGCGATAGAAGAGAGGAGGCTTGGGTTTCCTGGAAGGACTTTGTTTGAGCTTTTGACGACACATTGATTGTCAGGATGTTGCCAACTAAAAGCAGGGAGGATCCTCTGCTTGCACATATTAACTATTCCCTCAACCTGATTCAAAAATATGGGACAACCCCCACAGAAGGCTAGAGCATGCTGTCAGCTGATGCTAGCCTGGGACCAGTGCCATTTTCTCTCCCTGTAAAACTCATAAAGCTCACACTACCTTATACCTCATCTTCCAAAGCCTCCGTGCTCTCCGCTCTGCCAGGCCTCCCCCATCATTAGACATGTCCATTATGCACATTGAGCCTTGGTATGCATCTCGTGCTTGTGATGATTCAGGCAGACATAGCTTTTTATTTTCATCCCACTGGGGAGAGTTGTATATTAAACAGCTGGGCACGCACAAGTACACACCCTAGTCTGGTGGGAGATGATTAAGTGAAGGGCACATAAAGACGTGCACACCGAGGGGACAGTGAACGCTTAAAATGACTCCCTTAAAAACAAGCAAAAAGTCCTTTTCACCCCCTCTTCGATGCTGTCTGGAAATGTGTCCGAAAAAGCCAGAAAGAAGATCAGATTTTGTGGACGGTCTGATGTATTGTACTGTCTTTGAATAGTGTTTTTAAGTTGGCGGATTCCAAATACCCAGCCTTGAGATGTTCAAGGCATCAGTTAGAACGCTGTGAATCACTCAATACTGAACTGTATGACGATACAGAAGCTGAATGCACTATACAGGAGATCTATTTTTCTGAATGTAGAGTTGGTACTACCATGCGAATGCTGCTGGAACAAAACAATAGACAAAAAAAGAAATAAAAAACAAAACAAAAAAACAAAACACTCACACCAGCCTGGACAGAATTACATTTTTAGGGAGCGCAGAGTGAGAGCAGATACCGTTCATCTGTCTTGACAAAACTGTCATTTCGATTACGGTTCTGCTTCAGGGGAGAAAAGTTTGATTTCTGACGCGACAGAAAGCAACTGAGATCCTTAACAAACATATTAACAGTAACACAGAAATAGTACTAACTGCAGCTGCAACTTTTTCCTTTTCCTGAATATGACTTGAAACACATGCAGACTCAAAAACCATCGATGAAATTAAACAAATGCTACATGTACATGTATGTACTGTGCACACAGATTTGTACATAATCGCTCCGGAGAGAACAAATCTGAAAGATACAAGAAACGATCCTTCTTGTGATACCTGCTCATTTTAACTGGTTTTAGTGACAGTATGACCCAAACTGCTAACTACTCCTCGAACCAAGAAAACTACACAAAACGCTGACAAGATACAGAATGAAAAAAAAAAAAAAAAAGCGTCTTTCAGTTCAATTTCATCACCATACCTGCATTGAAATGAAGATATCATTTGGTCATCTGTCCATCTAATCTCTCTGCATGTGATTTATTTAGTTATAATCCTGAATGTAATTGTTTAACATGGAAATAATAATAAAAAATACAATGCTATTTTAAAGAGGTATATTTGAGAAAAAAAAAAAGCTAATTGTCTTAAATGGTACTGAAATGACCTACAGTAATATAATACTGGGCTGTGCTTTTATTGTTTGCCCTATTAACATGTTGTTAAGAAGACGCTGTATTGGTAGTTCTGTTTGATTCTCTCTATCTCTATTTTTTTTTTGCATTGTATTAATCTTAGTTATGTTTTTCTTCCTCAACGCGATATTCAATATCTCTCTGTCTCTTTAAATCTAACTGGTAAAACTAGAACTACTGCAGATTCATTGTAAAAGGGAAACAGCCTGGTGATCATCAATTAAAGTACATTTAAATCTACATGTGTCCTGAGTGTCTCTTTTGTCCTTTTACAGGTCCTTTTGTGTATTGAGTGTTAGTAACTAAAACAAGTAGAGTAACCACATGAACAGTGAAATAGTAACTGATTTGTCACCTATGACTAATGCCTGGTTCACACTACAAGACTTTTCTGCCCGTTCTCAAAGTCACTATGTCACATTACGCGATTGTGGAATCAGAAAATTGTGCCGTGACTTGAACAACAGACATGACACACTACACGATGGTACACACCAATTGACCTATGGCTAAGCCACGCCTAAACTATCAACATTCAGTGAGCGGCGCTATGGCAGGTGTCACAGTACACGGCATTTCACAGGAGGCAGTTGATTTTTGGGGACATAACGATCAGATGTCATTGAGAGGTAAGCTAAAGGGCCTAAACTACGCATTGGAGGGATATATTCATCATTTTATTGTTGTAAAGGTCGATGAAAAGCTTAAATTACAAGCCAACATTTACAGGTCACAGTGTACGCTTGTGAACCGCATCTGGTTGCCGTCACCATCAAAGACAACAAGTTAAAGTGCCACTGAAGTTAAGGTTTTTGGCTCAGAATATGAGAAAAGGATAACGGTTAGCACACAACTTTATCCAAAGGAGACACTTTTCTCGCTTGAGATGTGGTTTAAAGTGTAAAAAATACACCTGGTCGCCCAGCCTCTCAGGATACCTTGTGTCGGAGTTGCATGTACCCCATGCACACCGTTTGACCATTTTTAACCTTCAAATCTGCGTCAAAAACTGACTTTCTGTAATGCATTTCAATGGACGTCCAGGCAGAGTAAAAATATATAATAATAATCACACACAGACTGAGCTACGAGTGAAACAGGGCCGGATCACGAGAGCCTCCATAAGATGGACACCATGGGGCAAAAGAAAAGCTGGAAGGCCCAAAACCACCTGGAAAAGTTCTGTGACAATGGGGTTGGAAAAGATGAACCTGTCATGGGGAGAGGCGCAACATGCTGCCAAGGATCGAATGCAATGGAAAGAGCTCACTGAAGCCTCATGTCCCATAGAGGATGAAGAGGAGTAAGTAAGCTACAGACATGGGGATTTGAATTTGTGTTGTTTCTGTTACAAACCTACTTCCTTAATTCTCCTGATAAAATCTAGATAAAAAACATCACGTTATTACAGTGATTTTTTTGCACTGTGACATCTAATTGCCATTTGTAGGAAGTTTTAGCAGCAGATTAATTCCTGGCACGTAATGCATTAGCTCTTAACTGAGTCTTCATCAGGATGAAAAAAGAGGATCTATTTTAAAATGTATTGCTTTATTTGAGCGTTCTCATTAACTGTGATTAGTTCCAGCTGGTGGACAAACATCTATTTACTTCTGTTTCAGTCGTGACTGCAACTCTATTATAATTCAGTTTGATCTCGACCCTCTCGTGGTCCCAATCTAACATTACCATGCTGGGGTTGGAGGTTAGTGACAAGTAAGTCTTCAAAGTTGGTTTAAACTGAAGGGGGTGAAGAGTTGCATTTTCTCAAAGTGGAAATAGACGACTTATTATGAAGTAGATGTTGGCTGCACAATGTAATGGCTTTAGAATAATGACAGTGTCAGTGTTTAGATTGGTTCCCTATAAGCCTCGCTTTCACTATGAAGTTCTGTTTGCTCATGGGTACAATTTACTGGGCAAATAAGTCATGAAATTTGACATTCATGGTCCCCAAAGGCAACACATTCTCACTGCGACCATGTCACATATCGCTGTTGGTCATGGCCCTTCCACGTCCAGACACGACGTCAAAGCTACCCTGGGTGTGTTGGTTGTTGACGTTCTGGGACACCGTGTCAGGTTCTGCCTGTTACATACTGTCTCTTTCAAAATAAACGCACTACGTCAGTACAACAACGCAAATTGACATTTTTTTCCCTCCAACAACAAACGTGGTTAGGTTTAAGAAAAAAGAACAGAGTTTGAACACCGCTCTACCAGATGAAAGTCAGTGTTTGTTGGACCAGTCATCTGTTGGGCCAGATCGGGGCCTTTAGCAGGTCGGTTCTTGCCCACGTGTACGTGTACACCCCTGCCCTAAACAAATATTGTGAATGTGGTAAATATTACACAAATGCTAAATATCAGCATTTTGAAAATGGTAAAGTTGTTTTGTTCCAAAATATTGAAACTCTTACCTGAAATTGCTGAAGTCCTGTACCAGAGGCGAGTCAAAGTCTTTCTTTTATAAGTCACAAGTTAGTCTAAAGTCTTTGCACTTAAAGGGATAGTGCACCCAAAAATAAAAATTCAGCCATTACCTACTCACCCATGTGCCGAGGGAGGTTCAGGTGAAGTTTAAGAGTCCTCACGTCACTTGTGGAGATCCAAGGGGAGAGGAGGTAGCAACACAACTCCACCTAATGGAGGCTGACAGCGCCCCAGATTAAAACGTCCAAAAACACATAATTGAAACAACAAAATGTGTCCTGAAGCCCCGACATAAAAAGTTGTTTGGAAAAACGTCATTTGAGCCTCATTGTAGCCTGTAGCTCTAACTGCCTCTCTGTGTGTTGCTACCCACTCTCCCCTTGGATCTCTACAAGGGATGTGAGGACTCTAAAACTTCACGTGACCCTCCCATCGGCATATGGGTGAGTAGATAATGGCTGAATTTTCATTTTTGGGTGCACTATCCATTAAAATCCTGAATCAAGTTCTAAGTCAAGACTAATAAGTCCCAAGTCTAGAACTAGAAAGCCTTTATTGTCATTGAATAGGAATACAATGAAATTAGTTGTGAAACTCAAGTGATGCATTCTAACAAATACAATAAAAACACAAGACACAGTTCAATAAATAAATAAATATTAAAGCATTGTAAGTGCCGCAAAGTGCTTAGTGGATGGCAGCAGGAAACGTTATTTGATTTTTGTTTTATTTAGTGTGCTGATGGATATGGGAAAGAAACGGTCTCTGAGTCTGGTGGTTCGTATCTTGGCAGCTCTGTAGCTGATCAAAGAGTTGGTGACCCGGGTGAGAGGGGTGTTTAAACTTTGGACTTGAATTTAAATTTAAATCTAAACTTAATTTTAAATGTTTAATCTTTGGGCTTGATGGAGTGTATCAAGTATTTTCAAGTCGAGAAGCTCAAGTCCAAGTAAAGCCATGACTCACTGGTGTTAAAGTCCAAGTCGAGTAGCTAGTCTATTTAGATTTTGTCGGGTTATCAAATTTGTGACTGGAGTCCACACCTCTGTCCTGTACTGTGGACTGATGAAGTGAGCCTCATCTGTCACAAAACATTAGTAAGTAAGTAAGTAACTACATTTTATTTCTATAGCACCTTTCACAGATCTTGAAAGGAGCAATCTCCACGGGACTTAATGTGGGTAAATGGAAGAGATGTAAGAAGGAGCTTGTCCGTGTAGGGCTCTGAAAGTAAGGACTAAAATTTTAAAATGAATTCTAAAATTTACTGGTAACCAATGAAGAGAGGCTAAAACAGGTGTAATGTGTGCTCTTTTGCTTGTTTAAGTTAAAAGCCTTGCAGCAGAGTTCTGGACTGCCTGAAGACGGTCCAGCTCTTTCTTATTTAGACAGGTAAAAAGACCGTTACAGTAGTCGAGGCGAGATGATATAAAAGCATGAATGATCATCTCCAAATCTGCCTTTGAAACAAGGGTTCTAAGTTTGGATATATTCCTGAGGTGGAAAAAGCAGTTTCTAATTAATTGTTTGGCGTGGCACTCTGAGGACACTGCTGAGTCAAAAATAAGGCTTAGATTCCTGAGGTGTGGCTGAACAGATGGACCTAACGCACCAATGTGTTGTTTGATCTGTGATACACTACTGTCAGGGGCAATAATTAATGTCTCTGTTTTATCTGAGTTCAACTGTAGGTAATTGTCAGTTATCCATTGTTTGATGTTTGACAGACAATTTATCAGGGACGATAATTTATGGAACTCGGTGGGCTTGAATGTACAGTATAGCTGGATATCATCAGCATAAAGGTGGTAAGAAATATGGTTATAGGCTACTGTGCAATTAGTTGTCCTAGAGGGAGCACACATAAAAGAAACAAAATAGGACCTAAAACAGAACCCTGTGGAACCCCGCATGACAAGTCTTTAGTTTCGGACATAATCTGGTTTGCAACAACACTAAAGCTTCTACCAGCGAGGTAAGATGAGAACCATTCTAAAACTGATCCAGTCATTCCGACCAGCTCTTGCAGTCTTTTTATCATAATTTTAACATTAGCTTTCATAACACCAACCAGAAGTTAAAAATCCGAGTCTAATAGGGTTTTTGTGTGTGCACTAAATCTGTAAATCAAATAAGAGGTCAGGAAATTAAGTGTTGGCTCCAGCAGTGGTGACAACAGGCCCAGTCAGCCTGTTGATCGGCTTTGATTTGTCAGGTGGAAAGATGAAGTTATGCATCAGCAGCGCTGCTTAATTCTCACTCCTCCCGACTTGTCAAAATAACTTAGCAGTTTTCCTTTTGATATTTACTGATCTTTGACTTTGAGCGGTGAGGGAAAGAGAGCAACTCAGTAATCTTACTCCCTGAGGGATGGATGGATGGTGAGGAGGTGGGTGGGGCAGAACAAATCAATCTTGGCTCCAGAATCAAAATTGATGGATCCACACCTACACCTGATGCTGTGACATACTCTGCATTCGTTACAGACAGTGACAGATGACTCCTAATTTATCTCTCCCTCACGTGTCACTTCTCCCCTGCAGTGAAATGTCTGTTTTACTTTCTGCGCTCTGGAAAAAAAGAAAAGTGGAACAGAAAAGATGGAAGAAGAAATTCGTCCTGTTTGCTTGTGTTGGTCCGTCTCACCTCTGCTTCACTATTAACTGCAGCTCCTTCAGTCTCTGGTGGGGTGACCGAGCCCACACATTGTTGCCTGGCTGCCACGTCGCCGAGCAAAACAACCACCCTCCCTCCTCCTCCAGGTTACCATGACGATGCATTTTGACTTTGGAAGAGGGTTACAGGGGAGTTGAGGACGGGCTGTGGGCGTGCGCTCAAGGTCTAACTGGACACCTTCCTGCCTTCCTGTCGGGTTTTGGATGGAGGCTCAATAAGGGTAATTCTCTCCTCAGCTGCGTCTCCCTCCCACTCCTCTCTCTGTATTTACATTTAGATTTCAGGCAATTAGCCAAGTGCGCGCTAAGTCACTGAATAGTAGGCAGGAAGTTGGGGCTCTGAAAATACACAAGAGCTGTGACAGAAGAAATACAAAGCTTAGAGGGATTCTCACAGCAGGTTGGAAATGATTTTTATAAACCTCAGCCTGTGGTTTATTTTTCCCTTTCTTAACCTTTAACTTGAACCAGACTGGGACGAGGGAGCTGAATAATTCGACGAGCACATCCAATGAATCTTAATCTTATATTTGACCCGACTGATTCATACAAGTGAGGGCTTTCAGCACAGAGTGGTTTTAAAACCATCAAAAGATGACTCAGCAAAGCCACTGCCTGTTTTTAACAGTTTAATTGCCGAGGGTCTAAGAAGACTTACATTGTTGTACAGCTTCATGTTGTGTTCAGTTAATTCAGCAGGTTATTTAATAATGTAAAGCTGCAATTGACGTGTTTGTGTACCTGCTTTCCTTCAGCCTGTTTCATCTATCTCTGGCCTGAAGGGAAGAAACCAATTTTTACTTTAAATTCTACATGACAAAATTTCTCTACTTGTCCATACAAAAAACAAAACACCAAGATGTATTTTAGAAACACAAAGTCAAAGATTTTGTGTTCTGATTAAAAAAAAAAAAAAAAAAAATTCTTAAAGTGACAGTTTCTCAGACATTACAGTCTCTCTACAATATCTTCACGCTGATTTTCTATTTCTAACTTTATTACATGTCTGTTCTAGAGAAGGGATCCCTTCTCTGCTGTTCTTCCATTTTGTTTCCATTAAGTTTTAATTCAATATTTATTTTTATTTATTAAAAAAAAAAAAATTAACTTAAGGCACTGCACTGGGTTTGGTACCCACGAGTACCAGATAGATAACTCACAATAAAATAATAATAATAAAAAAAAGAGAACAGGTAAAAATAAATAAATAAATACATTAATTAAAAAAAATACAATATAATAATATGCATTTAAATTGAATTGTTAGAACAAAAGTATATTTTTTACTTTTCAGAATCAAATAAAAAAGATGTGCAGTGTATGTTTAATATTTTGACATCTAAATCACAATGATCAAGCCGCAATTCATTTTATTTTGAGAGTCAGTGACACAAGTCGAACCTTTGACCCTGTCATCACTGATGTGGAGGACTCCAACAATAAAACTTTGCAGCCCGAGGGTGAGGTAGCAGCCTACATTAAGTTCAAGACACCAAAGGAGGAAATTTTGTGTGTTTTTTGTGGTGGTGGAAGGAGCTAAAATGTCTCCTACCCTGGCAGTGATTGCGTAAAATGTTTTTTCGCAGTCCTGGCTGAAAGAGACGTCTCCTCCACTGGATTTGTAATTAAAGAACAAAGAACTCAGCTTAACGTGAGTGGCTGTAGCCTGTGTGTGTTAAATCATGGGTGTGGTTCTGGTTGTGGTACTTTTATTAACCTGTGTGGGCAACTGCAGCTTAGACATAATGGAGGGTAACGGGTGGGTTCTGGTACTGAAGCTTTCCTGGTATGGACCACTCTGATCTGAGGATGGAAGATTGTAGGCCCAACAGTTGTATTGTGTACGACTGTAAAGCTCCTTGAGGCAAATTTGTGATCTGTGATACTTTTCAGTTTCTCTGCTGATGAAGACCCACTAGAAGTTAACAAATCCTACAGAATACATCTCCTCTGAGCACTGCTGTAGCTTGCACTCTAGCAAACACTGTGTAATTAAGCAACATACGACTTTCTCCAACAGTTTACAAGACTGTGTTTGTTTGTGTCTGTAATCTTGGGGGCAGACGTCATACAAAACTACAATATAATAATTATCTCCTCCCCAAATGTTTATCAACAGCTAGTAGAGCCTAAACTTCCCACCTGTGAATAACTTTTTCTTTTTCTGGGTCAGTTTTTTTAGAAAATCACTACAAAACTTTGAAATGAATTCAAGCTTCAAATGCATCAAGATAAAGGTCAACTTTTTCTATTTTTCCACTTAAAGTATAAACCACATCTGGCAGAAAGGGCATCAGTGGGTCTTCAACCTGAGAGACCTCCACTGACACTTCTCACTTAAGTTTGTATTTGACAACATCTTTTAAAATTGATCTGTGACATTTTTGTCGACAACAACATTAATGATTTTTTTGTTTCCAGTATCGGAGAGAGAACAACCTGATAAAGGTCACAGAACTACCTGCAGCAGAACAGTGTTCGTCTGTGACTGAAAGTAACTACTGTAGAGTTTGTGTTGAAGCAGGAGAGACGTGTCTGTGTGTGTGTGTGTGTGTGTGTGTGTGTGTGTGTGATAGATAGAGACAGGATGAATGGACATTTGTGTGTTTAAGTGTGTGTGAATGTAGGAAATAAAGCCTGAGAGAAAGAACATCCAGACGGAGTGAATGACATCAGCTTTTGGCTTCCGGTGAGTCGGCGGTCTCTGTCTTTCTTTCTCTCCATCTCCCCCGTCTCTCTATCTGTCCCCCCCACCCCCACCCCCCCTTCTGTCTGTCTCTCTCCCGTCGCTCAGGGAGAGTCAATTACATCTGGGGGCGTCGCCATGGCAACACATGGGAGCAATAGAAGGAGGCATGAGTCATCACTATTCTTAAAAGCTGTTTGGAGAGGAACGTGGGAGACAGAAGGAGGGAGACGGAGGGCGAGGGGGGGGAGACGAGAAGAGACAGAGGAGGAGGAGAGAGGAAAAAAATAGAGTGAGGTAATGAAAAAGGAGGGGGGAGAAGAGGAGGTGAAGAAGAGGGGAACAGGGAGAGGATGGGAGATGAGATAAGGGAGAGGAGGAGATGAGAAGACAACAAGGAGAAGATAGGAAAGGAGGAAACAAGGAGGGAGGACATGAGAAAAGAGAAACCAGGGAGAAAAGACATGAAGAGGAGACATGAGAGGAGAGGAGACATGAGAGGAGAGGAGACATCCACAAAGAGGAGAGATGAAACAAGGAGATGTGGAGAGGAGAGGAAATGAGAGAGGACTAGGAGAGGAAACAAGGAGAGGAGATATGAGAGCAAAGGAGACTAGGAAAGGAGACATGGAGGGGAGATGAAATGAGAAGAGGAGATATGGAAAGGAGAAAAAGACTAGGAGAGGACAGCAGGAAAGTGGAAAAGGGCAGAGGAGGAGAGGAAACAAGGAGAGGAGACATGTAGGCGAGAAACATGGAAAGTAAAGGAAATGAGGAGTATAAGGGAGGAGAGGAGACGGGAAAAGTAGACAGGAGACAGAGAGTAAAGGAAACTAGGAGAAGGATACTTGGGAAAGAGAGGATACAGGACAAGAATACAAGGTGAGGAAACAAGGGGAGGAGACACTGAGGGGGGATGAAACAAGGAGGGGAGACTAAGAGAGGAAACAAGGAGGGGAGACAAAGAGGAGACACTAAGGGGAGAGGAAACAAGAGAAGGACATATGGAAAGGAGAAAAAAAAGTGGATACCAGGAGTGGAAACAAGGAAAGAAGACAGGGGTAGGGGTGGAAATGAGGAGAGGAGACATGGAAAGGAGAGGAAACAAGGAGAGGTCACGTGAGGAGAGGAAACAGAGGAGTTGGAACTATGAGAAGAGAGGAGATAAGGGGAGAAAATGTGATGAGGTAAAAAGATGGAAGGACTTACAGGAGAAGAGGAGAGGAAGAAAGTAAAGGGTGAATAATAAACCAAGGAGGGGAAAGAAAACAGGAAAGATGAAAAGAGAGCAGAAGGACAAAACAAAAGTCGAGGGAGGAAAACAAGATGACAGGGAGAGAGGAGAGAGGAGTGTGTTGACAAGGAGCTTTGTTTATGGAGCAGTTAAAGGCTTATGAGTCTGGACTGTGGGCCATTAATATAAACACACACACACACACACACACACACACACACACACACACGTGAACACACTGACCACTGTTTTCATTGTTTAATTTTTTTTATAACCTCCTCCTCTTCCTCGTCTTTCCATCAGTACAGCTCCACCTGAACCTCCACAGATCAACAGACATGTTTTACACATTTTTACACATTAAACCTCGACTTTGTTCTGCAGCAGCCAAACACAGACACACACCTCTTCCTCCTCCTCCTCTTCCTCTTTGGCTGACATTAAATAACACATTAAATAATCACATAAATACACAACTACAATCACCTACTTCGACCCACCTTCAGGTAAAAAATCATTCGTCCTATTCAGACCTATGAACTAAAAAGCTCTTTCCATGGTGACTAAAATATATATTTATACTTTTTGTTCTACAGCAGGTGTTTTCAGGTTTTGGGGGTCCATTCATTTTCAGTTTCTCTGGCTTGAAATGAGCAGGGAGCTGTTTGATTTCTCCCGTTTATACTTTGGTGTTGCAGACGGCGCTGTCTGAATGTTACGCCCCTGATCACAGAGCTCCACTGTGATAAAACTGTAAATTGTTGTTTTATGGTGGAGCTTACACTCTATAAGTTTTGGTGAAAGTGTTAAAGTGTTTCTTTGGAGTTTAAAGTCACCACTGAATTTACTCCTCATCAAGATAACTGAAAGTGAATTGACCCCCAGTTCAGTCAAACCAATTTCCATCAGTCGACCTGAGCATCACTCGTCACATCATTACAAACAGTCACTGGAGTCATTTTAAAATACACATATAATTTGATGTGACAGCAGAGAATTACCTCAGGTAGTTTTCATTATGTAAAAGTACAATTATACTATTGACTTTATCGAGTGGTTCTACCCTTTAATCCGAAAAATAAAACTTTACCACAGATTTTCTATAAATCATTTTTGGTTTGAAATTGAAAAAGTAATTAAAAATACAGCAGGAAACCCACAATGTCTACAATACTCTATTAAATACTCATTTAAAGGCACATTTACAGATACATTCTGTTTCTATTTAAAAGCAGGAGACCATCGAAAAGACTAACACAGATTGATAAAGCTGGCTCGAGTTTTACACGATACAAACTACTGTACTTTAAAAACAAAATGGAGTCATTTTGGTTGTTTGAAACTGAAGTAAAGATCCTTTGAACAAAACATACCTGAAGTGTAGCAGGTACTGAGCTTTACAATGATCATACATGTTAGGGCTGGGCGATATGGACGAAAATTCATATCTCTGTATTTTATATCAGGCTGACTGGCGATACACGATATATATCTTGATATTTTCCACAAAATGGGAAAATATACAGCTGCACAACATGTATATTAATAGCGGGGCTGTACGTTAACTTTTTGCACACAGCACTGGAGCTACAGAGTAATTTTTAAACACATCTGTCGCCTGCATCCAGGCGCTGTCTCCATGTCACAAAATACACTACACGTACCAATAGGACAGCGACGTGCTATAATTCGTCTCACACACAAACTAGCAGCGCTGTCCTGCACATGTGCTACTGCAGTAACTTCATCCATGTTTCAGACTGATTTAGTGTAGCATGTGCAACATATAGACCGATGTCACACTGTAGACTAATTAACAGATGGATTTAACAGAGGAGCAGCTCTGTGTCTCTTTGAGTGTCGATGGAGAACAGAGTGTGTGAGAGAAGAGAGGCACGCTGGCATGGCTTTTCAGAAGATCAGTATTTTGAAACATAGCTTGACCCTGTATCGATATAAACGGTAGATCCTGCTTGAAAATACATCAATATATTGTACATAGTCATTATGTCGCCCAGCCCTAAGACATCCCTCCAGATTTTTGAAAATATTTAGTTTGTAGTCTCTGACATTAACGTGTAAGATTCCTGATGTCTGCATGATGTTCATCTTTGTGTATTACAGGGGCCATTTTCAGGCGTCCATTTTGTTCCAGAAGTAACAAAATCTACCCAGCAACACCTCATAAGCTCAATAACTAACATGATTTAACCCTTTCGTTTAGTTCCATGGCGTACAAATGAAAATCTTACTGCTGTAAACTCAACAAAATATGTTTTGCATTTTTTTTGGAAATATTTAATGCCTTAAAAAAAATTTACACAGTTGACACTGCTGTGTTTCGTTTACTTCCTGTGGCAGCTGAGCTACGAAATAACATTTGCTGCAGTCATTGGCACTAACTGAGTTAAACAGGAGATGCTCTCAAACAATAGCATTTAAATAGATTTCCTTTCTATTGAATCAATTGAATTAATTCCATGATTTTACATTTAAATATCCACTATATATCACAAGCTTCAGTCTTAAGAAGGAACAAAAAGGTATAATCATGATTAATCACAGCAAATTGTGCAACTAACTGATTGACAGCCCTAGATAATTTGTGAAGATACTGCACCCAGGCAAAGAAATAGTTGGCTCATAAAACCACAGATTGCTGCTTTTATACTTCAGCTTTTGTGCGAATTACAAACACAAAAAATTATAACGTGTTAATTAGAGGTGCTGTTTTGTTACCTTTGGACACAACCAGGCTCGATGTCAGCTAACCTGCTCTCAGCTGTAGCTTCATATTTAATGAACAGATGTAAGAGTGGTGTTAATCATCTCATCTTGACTCTCAGTAAGGCAATCCATAATGTCCATAATGTTTCTTTCGGCTTTAAATGTCAGCCTGTGCGCAGGCATTTGCTGCTTAAACAAACTGTAAGTCAAAGTGTTTAAATGTCACTAAATTACACCTGACTGTCGAAACTACAGCCTGTTTATTTGTAATGGTGGGCTGTGACTGGCGGGCCGCACTGCTGCAGCACAACAACAATGAAATTCTAATTCAAATGAATGATGGTTGACATTTTGACTCACAGTCTGTAAAGCATTTCAGCCACAAACGTCTAATGTCAGAGATGAGGCAGCTGGTATGTGAGATATTTTGTAAAACAGCATTTGGGCTAAATAGAAAAACAAAAACAAACAGGCACTGTTGTTGTCGTAGCGTAGGCAGCATCCAAATTAAACTAAAGGCACAACTGGTCTGAATGTTACTCAGTCTAAGATGGTTTATGAATGTGTCGACAAACTGAGGGAGGAGGATCAACGGTGATGAGAGATTTTTAACTGTTGCAGGTCCAGTGTTTTCTCTCTTTTACGGAGCAGTGGAAGGTGTGATCACATGTGTGCAGGTGGAGAGTCCAGGAACAGTCTGAGTGGTTATATTTACAGTCTGAATGTTTGTAATACTCGAGGCAGAGCCGGCCTCTTTCCAGGATCAGCATCTCTTCCAGTGTTTTCTTTTTGTGAATGTGAGCAGAGGGACAGTTGGAAAGATGAATGAAAACACGGAGAGACGAACAAACCGAGGTCTTCAGATCGTGCCCTTAGATACCCAGAAGTCCTTGGGCTTTTTCCAGACACAGCGTCTACTCACTGAAGCTGAAGTTTGGGCCAGAGCTCTCTGTGGTCGGGGAGGAGGGGCCTGCACTGGATACAGCACTGGAGGGGACACTGCCATCTTTAAAAAAAAAAAAAAAAACCCCAAACAAACACAGATGTTAGTGCACTTTGGACAGATTGCTTTAACAATTCCGACCTTAAATCCTTCATTTCTAAAAAATTAATCCCTGATGGAAGTATCCATCTTATTTTTCTCTCACCACAGTGAGCTCTCACTCCACTCTGAGACTCTGAACATGTACTATGTGCTCCTGAGTTTGCATCATGTGGAGGGACACAGAGTGAACAAAGACGGGGGAATGATTCGGTACAAAAACAGGACAGCAACAGCGTCATCTACTCACCGCTTCTGTTGCCATGGAGAACTTCATGGAAACAGTGTTTTTGGGTTTCATAAATCAAGCCACATGCAAGTCAATGTGTAATCTGACCAGAATAAACTCAGTATTTAATAATTCAGAGCATTTTCAGCACATTTTAAAGTGATGTTCTCTCCCTATTTATTAGTCAATAAAGTAATGAATATTTAAGGACATTTTAAACCTGTATGTAGTGAGACATTACTGGAGGTCTTTCCAGTAGATTGACGAAAAATGTTTCACAGTCGTTTTGACACCTAAAAATATTCTCAATGACTTTCTTTGGCCCTGTTTACACCTGGTATTAAAATGCATCTTGGGTGATCGTATGGTAACTGGACATCTCTTAGTAAAGTTCTGATCAGACCCAAGAAAATCAGGCCTGGCCCTACATGAACCTGCACAACTTCTGTCAGAGCCTGACTCACAGCAGCAGTTTTGGACCAGAGTCTGATTAAAAACATTAACTTCTACTAAGACAGCAGTAGGTCAGTCCATAGGGACGTGGGTTGGAAACTGGAGGGTTGCCAGTTCAAGTCCCTGTCCCTGTTTGTGCATGTGTGTGTATTTCAGGCCTGTGTGTCTATGACAACAGAGTAAAAATAATTAAATTTCCCTTCAGGGATTAATAAAGTAAAATAAAATTTAAATAAATATATATATATACATACATACATTTATCAATAATATATTTGATATTAAAACATTTGTAACAAGCTGAGGGCTGACGTGTTTCCTCGCACCGCTTCTTCTTCTTCTCATCTTACGACAGGTTCTGCAGAGCTTGCCGCACCCCTCTGATCATCTAGTGTGCACACCAGTCCACAGTGATGTGGCACGCATATGATGATCACAGCTCTTAGCTGCGTGTTACGCAAATCTCTCCCACTGCTGGGGAGACAGAGGGAAACACTGCAGACCAAGTCGCCTTACAGTCGTCACTTTCTCTCTCAGTAGCACTAGAACTCCCAGTTTCATAAAGGAAAAACAAACACAAGTAAATTTGTAAGAGCCTGACCCGATTCAAGCTCAGGGGAGTAAATAGAACTTGCGGGGCTGAATCAGGCTCAGGCAGATAATCAGAGATCTAGCTCCAAGTCCAGGTGCAAATGCACCCAATGCATCCTCAATGTGTCAGTGTTATCTGTCCAGCTCGGAGGATTGATTAGGGAAGGTTCAATCTGTGATTATCTTTCCAAATTTACCAAAGTTCCTTGAAGCCATCCACAATCTCCTGCAGTCTGTCCCCAAACTAACAGGCTACATTGGTACTGACATGTGTGCACAGCACGACAAACCTCCCATCAGTTGAAAACAAAATGCATTTGGTCTTTGTGAACAGACATGATACACGTTATTATTTGCACACTGAGCGGGGAGGTGAGATCTGATCTGATCGCATGTGGAGACACATTCTATTGTCAGTGTGAACAGACTAAAAGCTGTCCACTTGTGAGTGAGACGCATGTTCACACCAGGCGGAAACAGGCCCAGTATCTGAGTGAAACAGCACCACACTTATAAACAGCTGTCCTGTAACTACAGCCAACAGGAGATCTAACAGTGTCACACTGCCGGCAGAACAAGTGTCGCATTCGTCCATCTGTAACCTTCAGTCTCCCTGCTTGTGCACCGCCTTATAAATGAGATGGACACAGAGATGAAAAGCCACCAAAAGTGCACACAATTTAAATTAAATACACAAGTGGTGGATGAAAAGGGGAGATACAAGAGGGAAAAGAAAGATACATACACTTCATCAATCAACAACACTGGGAAGAGGCCAAATTAAACACCTCTACACACAGGGATAAAAAGAAAAAAAACAGATAAAAAAACGGGTGATGTTGAGAGAGAGCGACAACATTAAAAATGGGCTTTATTTAACTGAAGTTTTATAAGTGAAGCTGATCCCACAGGGCGACCTGCCACACATTTACATTCTGCTGTTATCTAGCTCTTCTGACAGTTTCAGGGATGAAACTATAATACAGCTCATTTAGTAAAGGTGCAGGCTGCTCATAAAAGGCTTAACTTCCTATTATTCCTTTCGATTTTCAAGATGCTCTTACCCAGGGAAACATAAATCGGCTGCAGTAATAATCAAAACAATTAATCAAGCATCTTTTATTTGACTTAAACAAAAATTTTGATGTACAAATTTTGATCATTTTCCATTAGGCCCGGATCACACAGAAAGCGCTTTAGCAGTTGGAGGTGCCTTTTTGCGCCTGACATTCTGCACTCTATGTGCCTGGCGTTTTTGCAGGAGCGCTCTGAACTCCTCGAGGTGAGAAAAACTTAAACTCAGAGCAGAGAAGTGCCTCATGTCATCTCTGCTTTTTCCCCCCCATTGTCCAACCCGATGATTTGAGAGGTGGGCTGTCCATGGTGGTCACGACAACAAGCTTACAGCTGGCAAACAATGGAGGAGAAACTGGTGGTAGTGGTTGCTGGATACCCAGAGCTATACAACGTTGCACACTGCAGTTACCTCAATCTCAAGCCTATCAGTGCAGCAATTGGAACGGACATCATGGAGGTGAAGCTCCTGGACCAACTGGAGGTACTCCCCGTGATCCACCCTCTTTCTTAGGGTCTCATGTACCCACACAGACCTCTGTTTCCCTGTGCCCAACAAACTATTTGCTGACAGCCTCTCACCCTCAACCAGAGCTACAGCAAGTACCCTCTGCCTCAACATTTTAGGAACTAGATACTGATTACTGTGAAATAAACCAAATAGAAATAAACTTTACATTTATTACACAGGAAAGTCAGGTTAAGGAGGTGGTGGGGTTGCCTGGCGACAATAAAAAGGTGCAGCAAGTGTTTTTTTTACTAGTGGCATTCAATTAAAAAAAATAAAAAATAAGGCAGTGTGGTGCACCTCGTGTTATGCAGCCTACAAAACGCCTTCTGTGTGATCGAAGCCTTGGCCGTGTTAACAGCTTTGGTTTTTATATTTTAAAGCCTTCTGGACGATTGTACAGTTTCATTGGCCCGATGAATAAAGTGACAGCAATTAACTGATAATATTTTCATAGTCTGTGCGTGCAATTCACTTCCACAAACACTGGTGATTTCTTTTTTTCCTCTGCTGATTTATCTTGTGGTTGCCAGCATCTACAACTCTGCAGTACACGCTGTGAGCAAAGCTTTTTCCCCTCTTTTTCACAAAAATATGGACAGACTGATGAATAATGATAATAAGCAGCAGATAGCAGGCCTGGTTCTGAGCTCGGTTCAAGGACGTGTGCTTTCTCAGCTGATGTGAGGACTGACTGTGTGGCCTGTCATGATACAGTTAGTAACTGAAACTACAAGGTCGCTGAAGATGAATGAAGCCCATCAGGTCACATCTGCCACCAGCTGCAGTACGTGAAGGTCATCCTGAATGTGTAGAAGCCCTATTTATCTTACACCAGATTTTGCTGAGCGTGCGCTCTGCTTCTTATTCATACAGCTACTCATTTTCACACACTGGAGCTGTAAAGGAAGGTCTGCAGATTAAAAGTCGTGTTCAAGGCAGAATCTGAAACTGATAGCCACGAAGCAGTGACTGCAGTTTGTAAATGAAAAATGATTTTGACCACTTAGAGTCATTCTTGATAGCTACATTTAGATTTTACCAGCCAGAATGGAATTTTAAGACCTCAGTTCTTCCAATCAATCTCTTATTTTTCTATTTTACAATAAATGCTTTAAAATAGAATCCACAAAAACACTAACGCTGTGTATATAGATCAAATGTATTTGATAAAACATTACTTCCTTTCATTGCTTGATATAGCTGGGATATTCCTCGTCTTAATCCCCATTACTATATTAACATCTATCAGAAGACATAAAAGTGGGCCCACAATAATGCCATAATATAATTTAATAGACTTACGCCACAGAGGCCGGCTTGGCGGTCGAAGAGATGTTTCAGATCCAGAGGAGGACAGAGGCTGCTGAGGGCTGTACAGAGACGTCTGGCTCTGGGAGTCAAACAGGCTGGAGAGCACTGGAGCCGAAACAGGGAAAAAAAACACATTAAGATCAGTTAACAAATGTCAACTGAAGCTAAATATTTCAAGACCTTTTGTGAGTTGGCTCTACCCTGGTTAATGTGGGTGTTTACATCCACATCAGACACCAGAATGTAGAATTTGTAGCCCCTTTTTACAAATAGTCCCCAGTTTTAGGCGTCAGAAGACAATCAGACAAGTTAAAATAAACTCAAACAGTCAACACATTTAATATTGGTTGCAAATACTTGGCAATCAAGGACTCTAATCCACGACCCACAGATATTCATGACGCTTTGTCATTCATTAGCTCTGCCAAGATGATCGTGTATTTGGCTCGGTTTGCGTGTTTGTCAGTAGAAAAACTACTGGCCTGATTTTCATGAAATTTGAAAGTGTGTAGCCTGAGCCAAGGAAGAAGTCATTGTTGGGTCCAAAACACGGGGCGAATACACAAATTATTTTTCACTATGCAATAAGCAATATTCATAGTCCTGGCTGGAATTGTACACAGCTCTCACCACAGATGTCACAAGAAAACACGGAGGTGCCTGAGCTGAAATATCGGCGGTTAGCAGTACAGTGCTAAAGACATCAACAGTACTGACAGAGTGTAAATAGAGCTTGGCTCACAGTCACCAGGGGTCTCATTTATAAACACTGTTTACGCACAAAACGAGGCATGAAAGAGGCGTACACCACTTCCCATGGAAAAGCTGTGATCTACGAAAACAGACTTGATGGGAGAAACTTTCACCCATGCTTACAAACATTTGGAGATGAAAAATTGGGGATGCAGATGGTGAGGTGGAAGTGTGATTGTAGACATTGTCAAATATATTTGGCGCACGCCGTACTTGGCTTTTTCCCTGTACGTACATTTTTAGTATGGATCCTACGTACTGTTTTATAAATGGGGGGGTTAGGGTTAGTTTTTGTTGGCAGGATTATGAAAAAACTACTGGTCCAATCTCCATGAAAATAGGAGCCCCAAGCGAGGGAGTTCAAGTATCTTAGGGTCTTGTTCACGAGTAAGGGTGGATTGGAGTGTGAAATGGATCGGCAGTTTGGCGAAACGTCTACAGTGATGCGGCGTTGTGCCGGATTGTCATGGTAAAGAGGGAGCTGAGCCAGAAGGGAAAGCTTTCGGTTTACTGGTCCATCTATGTCCTAACCCTCACCTGTGGTCATGAGCTCTGGGTAGTGACTGAAAGAATAAGGTCGCAGCTACAATCATCCGAAATGAGTTTCCTCAGAGGAGTGATTGGGCTCAACCTTAGAGATAGGGTGAGGAGCTCAGCCATTCGGAGGAAGCTGCTCCCCCCACGACCGTGCTTTGGATAAGCAGTTGAAAACGGATAGATGGATAGATGGTAGGGTGTAGCATGGGCCAAGGAAGAAGCCCTTAATTTTTAGTGCGTATTAGAATAACAAGGAAGACCCACAAATAGTTTCTGACTTTCGTTAACATCGTGAGATAGGGCAATTCGCTTCAGTGGAGGTCTAGGCTCTCCGAGAGCCCCTCTACTTTCTTTCTTTGCTCTTAGAGTTATACAGTCCAGAGAATCCCAAATTTTAGCCCAAACTTGGGTTTCTATGTGTGCGTGAAGGACTCCTGTCTGTCCATATTGTCCTATAATTAGGGAGCTGATCGTCACTAGTCTGGATGTGAACACTCACAGAGACGAAAGTCAGCACTTAAACTTCATACTCACTCTTTTTAAAAACAATGTGCTGGAATATAGAGCCAACAAATGTGTCACTGTCCAAATAAGACTGAAGTATATTTAACATCAGAAAAACCCTCCAGAAATGCACTTGATGTGTAAATGAATTGTTGTAAAGCACATTATTTTTGCAAAACAGCTCCCTCTTAGAGGATATTACATATTTTTACAAACGCTTTCATAAAGTAATCACACTTTTCTAACCTGGCGAGGATTGGCAAAATTACCTCTCTACTCATTTCACAAAATTAAATAAATTCCAGCCTCGGAGCTTTGGCATGAAAATGACCTGGACTCCTAACAGCCTTTAATGGCATACTTCATGTGCTTAAAATATCTGCTGCACTGGAATTTGTTTTCTCCCCAAACAAAGCTTTTGTCTGCACTTCATAAGCTGCGGAGAACAAAACAAAACAAAGACTACATAACGGTTATTGCTGCTTCAGAATAGAGACGTACCTTTCATGGTCTTGGCGTGGGCCTCGCTGCTGCTCTCGCACACTTTATTGAGAAACTCGTCCACCTGCTTCAGTGACAGCAAGTTGTGCAGCGTCTCCAGTGGGTAGATAGAGGGCACCATGGAGCAGCCTTCAAAGCCTGCAGCACAGACAGGGGAGACAGAAACACAGCCGGTCGTACCACTTCTCCATCCAACGGAGGAGGAAGAGGAGGAAGAGGAGGAGTGGCGACGCTACAGCTCTCTGTGCATGTTGGTTGTTTTGCTCATTCTCTTGAAGCCAAACGTTGAGAAGCAGGTCCCAAAAGTTCAGCAGCCATTTTTATTTGTTAACAAGCCATACAGACTTTTTTTCAGGCTACTGCAAGATCTAAAATTAGTGGCTTGTTACGTTCTACAGTGGCTGGTACAGTTTACCTACTGTCTGGCTTCCGACAGTGGCACTGCACAAACTTACCAGCCAAAATTAATGTCAACAAACATAATCTGCTATATCGCTGGTGTTAATTTCCTTTTTTGGTTAGTCAGACCACATAAACCAAAACGGGACGTTCTGATAGTTTGGAAAATTGTCATGTACTGTATAAACTGAACAGAGTGTGTATCAATTCACTCTGATTCAAACCACATTAAAAAGTATTCATTAACCTAAAAACACGTTGGCATAGACAGTAAACGTAGGATGTCTATCAAAACTTTTTGAAGTCAAGCACATGACTTGTATGGACATTGACGGTGCCTTTGGTGTAATGTGTTCACTGGATATCATAAACTTTCCTGTGTTTGTGCACTTAATGAGCAGATGGTTCATAAGATGATGTATCAAGTGATCATCAGCATACAGTCAGTCTGTAACTTTAGCTTCCATGCTGATGCCCAGGGCTGGGTATTGTGAAAAAAAAAAACCATGATACCAGTACCTTTAAACTGATACCCATACCAACTGAGGACTTCATTTGACATGTTTTTTTTTATCTCTTTCACCATTTGATACTCATCATATATTCAGAAGCATGATTTTTGCATGAATACATTTTGTAAGTATCTGAATTATTAAAATATTTATTAAAAGCTCCATCAAATACATCATGAGCAGCTTCACCCCAATCACAGAACACTTGCTGTAATTGTCCTCAAGCAAAACCATACCAATTCATTTTTCTCTAGATCTGAGTGCACAAAGGATTGAATGCAGGTATCGTTTGACTGGAAAAGTTTCAGCACTACTTGGTACTACTGGTATTTCAGTCAATAGATTAAATGTACCGACACTCGCCCTACTGATACCTTTATGTATTTTCTTTAAGGGAAGTGTGTAGACAAAAGTGATTTGAGGTGCTGCCAACAATACTGGACCATCAGCAGTAAACAGACCATGTAAATAAAATGTATGCATCTTTACTAATTACATGGTCCAATAATAATTCCTTCAATTTCAATAGGGTCCTTGCACCGTGGGGTGCTTGGGCCCTAAATATATTTTTTTGTACAGGACAAGTTTTTCACCCTCTATCTTCCTTTGTTAGAGTTCAATATCAAATAACGCAGACAACACAGGAATGCAAAACAAGCCACATTACAACAAATATCTGGCTGTCTGAAGTGTTCTTGAACAAGACAGTGACTCATAGTAGACTCGTAGTGACCTTAATGATGAGGTGGGCAACATAAAAGAGGAAGTCTCCTTACTGATCAATTGCAGATTTTTAGTTGTGCGAAGGAGCAGTAGCTAAAAATCTAGCAGAAAATCCTAAAAAGCATCAAAAAATACTTTCTGGAGTGGATGCTCAAGATTAATAGAAAGTATTTTTGGATGTTGTTTAGGATTTTCTTCTAGACACAGTGACCTTTGACCTTCTACCACCAAATTGGAGTCCCAGCGGACATTTGAGCCAAATTTGCAGAAACTTCCTTGATGCCTTCTTGATATACAGTGTTCATGAGAATGAGACAAATGCAAAGTCACAGTGACTTTGACCACCGAATTCTAATCAGTTCATCATTAAGTCCAAGTGGACGTTTCTGCCAAATCTAAAGAAATTCCCTCAAGCTGTGCTTGAGATATATTATGTTCATGAGAATTAGACAAATAAGGTAACAGTGACCTTGAGCTTTGACCGCCAAAACCTAATGAGTTCATCGTTGAGTACAGGTCAAAGTTCGTGCCAAATTTGAAAAATAAATCCTCACAATGTTCTTGAGATATCACATTCACATGAATGAGACAAACAAGGTCACAGTGACCTTGACCTTTGACAACCTAGATCTAATCAGTCCAAGTGGGGGTTTGTGCCAAATTTAAAGAAATTCCCTCGAGGCATTCTTGAGATATTGCATTCACAAGAATGGGATGTTTGTACGTGCATATGTACAGACAGACAACCTGAGAACATAATGGCTCTGGCCAAGGTGGTCACCTGCATCGAGGCATTAAGGGACTTGTGGTGGGGGAGACGTGAAGAGCTCATCTGAAGGCATACATTAAAAGCATTTCTCTCACTCTTTTCACAGTGAGAGAGGGTGGAGACAGAGGTTCCACACTCCAGCTTTAAATTCCTTTTATCCGATTTTCTGGGGGGCAGCATAAGTCTGCATGGATATATTAATTAATCCATGTACTGTATGTTTTCCTTTCAAAAAATAACAATGATGTGTTTGTGCTACTGACTAAACTCCTGATCACAAACTGTGCCGTTGGAAGCTGACTGTTACTTACAGCAAATACAAAGCTGTGTAATTCAGTGCAGCCCAACAAAGAGCTCCATGATGAAGCGATACCACGAAATAAAAAGGGAATGGATGGAGGTTGGAGCAGCACATCCATACCCCCAGAGAACATGCTGCTCAGCCTTGCATTTCTCCATGACTAATGTGCTATGACTACAGATTTTTCCTGGGCTACTCTCTAAAACAACTTGTCTAAAATAAACGACATGAGCGGAACGAACTGCAGTCAGCACTTAATGGACGGGAACCGTTTGAGGCCTTGAGGGGCCAAGATATGAATTTTCCCCCTGTTGATAATTTTTAAGTTTTAGTGGAGTTACTCAAAGTTAATGTATCCCATGGGATCATTTATGTTGCAGAACATAACAGGAGACCTTTTATGGACATCAAGAAAGTTATAAATCATTTTAGGGTTATCAAAACTCTACTCGCTGTCTTTTTTTTTCCTGCTGTCACTCCATTTGACATCTCTACATGACATTTTTTTTGAAGACCTTTGACCAATTATCTGATCTATACCAGAACACGAAGAAAAAAAGGACTGTAAAAATCACAGACAGCTGCTTTAACATCAGTTTTAGACTGTATTCTGTCATTAATTATTCCACTTTGGATGTTGGTCAAAGAAGCTTTATTCATTACACCAAAATAAAATCGCTGTTCAACATGAAGAGCTTTCCTGCCAAAGCTTTGATGACAGAAGAAAATTAACCTGCTTGGCTTTAAATTCTATTGCAAAGCCTCAGGAAGTGTTTCAGTGGCTCAAGATGTATTTGGCATTTTCACAAGTTTAGGTTTGTTACATGACATTTATCCTCCCCCTGCATCTGCTTGGTCTGTCGTTACTGTACTCTGTCTAATAGAGCTGTTAGTTGGACTGTATAAAAATTACATAAGATGGCATTTATCTTCCTCCTCCTCCTCCTCCCAATCTTTGCTGCAGCCTCTCCATATGGATATAAAATTCAGCTCACACACCAGATGCAGTGGGAGCAGAACACACTGATGCTACACTGCACCATTTGCTCAACCATCTACCAACACAAGTGAACACAGGAGGACACAAAAGAGAGGACAGTGATATTTAAAAAATAAATTAGGCTATTAATGTCAGTGTGACACAGCCAAAATTATTTTTAATCTGTGCGAAGCAAATAAACACATCTGTAACTCATTACAGACAGTCGTCTCTGCTGACTGCAAAAGAATACTTGCGCAGCTCCGTTAAGGTGACGCCAAGACGTGCTCCAGAAACACTTTACAAGATCAGCAGTTTGTGAACAGGCCACCGTTTAATTAGCCAATTAAAATGAAGGATGAGATGATGACCCAAATCTTTCAGCAGACACTCAAATATGTGCCACCTGGCCAGGAAACATATTTTGGGAGTGCTTGGGGAGACACAGCGGTGCCAAGTCGTGACCTCCCCAATGCAAAGGCTAAATTGTTGCCACCAGCAGCTGACTTTTCTCAATAGACAGAGCTCATTATTGACCAAATGCCCAGTTTTGAGGGCATTTTCACAATAACCACTCCTCAGGATACAACATGCTCACAATGCAGTTGGACAAGCCTAAAACTCTTCCAGAGAAGAGTTTGTTTGGCTGGTCATTAAGTGCCCACCCAGCATGCTTATAGAGCAATCAGTCCTCCTTAAGTTTGCTGCTTTATACTGCAGCTTTTATAAATCCCGGAAATGGCACAATAGGTGTCCAGTCATGTGCAAGGAAAGGACTGAGGAGAAAACAGACTTAAAGACACAGTGAAATAAAGTCTTAATCCTGCGTCCTTGTGTCTAACGTTCAGTTAAATCTTATATATGTTTCCCAAAAAAAAATCTTTTGATTGAACTGTGTCTCCTCCCTTACCATAAAACTGTAGCATATGTTTGATGATTCATCCTGAACGTTTACGTAAATGTATCCAGTAAAATGTAGTTTTGGATGACTAGCTAGGCTACGACACTAAGTAGGCTTAGCACTAAGTAGTGCTAGTTATGGTCACTTAGCAACCACAGACACAACCTGCCTCTGCGCCCTTAAGAGTTGGCACAGAGTGGCCCAGTGCCCAACCTCGCGTTTTCCAGGCGGTTAAAGACATGGCATGTGTACGGCCCTCATGTCTGTCTGTGGCGTTGCAATCGTGTAATATAAAGTCATGAAACAATACAGGTGTGTAGTTGAGATCACAATGAAGACCAGGTTCAAAGATGGGTGTGGTCTGAGCAAGGGTGCCAGAAGTAGGGGTATAGCAAGTAGTGAAGGGGCTATTGCTGATCAAATCTCTCTCTCAACTAAAACCTACCCACATATTCAGGTTCGCTCAAAAATAAGTTATATTACTGAAGATAAAGGCTAACTGCAGTTTCACTGTGACTTTAAGTGCCGTATACAGAAGAAAAAGGACATTTCTTGCCTTCAAAGCACATGTTGTGCCCTCAGACATGCAAAATGACAAAAAAAGGAACATGTTTTCATGAAATGGAGCAGGGCTGCAAATGTGAGAGCAAAGGAAAAAGGATGAATGAACAGGTGGGAAACCAGAACAGTGAAGCACTGAGCCACAGTAGATGCAAAGCTCAACTTGCATTCACAGCATCCTACTTGCCCCAACGCAGGGTAAACAGGACAAGAGGTAGGAGGCGACCGGAAGTGAGAGCGGTCTACCGAGGCTGACCCTGGAGGGATTCTGGGAGCTCCTGACCAGACATCAGCCAGCTCTTGAGGAGGCGGAGGTGGTAGGGACAGTGGCGCAGGTGGTGGGCTACGGCCCCGTCCACAGCCAGAGGGGCAAACCCCTGCAGGGCCGGCTCAGTGGGAAGCCCCCCCAGCCGCTGGACTACATGGAGCTCGTCAGAGGGCTCTGAGAGCAGGGAGAGAAGAGGAGAAAGTACAGTGGAGCAGCAGGAAAAGGAGCAGGAGGAATGAACTAAAAGACCGGCGTGGCTTCAGGATGATGGACTGTGTTTGTAGAGCAGAGAAATTCATCACAGATGGTTCATTCAGTTTCAGTCTGACTTCATTTGATCAATACTTGCCTTGGCTTTCTAGTTATGCCTAAAGCTGACCAATTATGCCTGAACAAAACCAACCAAAAACAACTGATATAATCCCTCCATTTCCATTTCAAAGCAAAGTTCAAACAAAAAACAACCCAAGGTCAAATAAAGAAACAATAACCAGTCAATAACCTATGGCATCACAGGTTTAAAAGGCATCAGTGAACACTCATCAGAGACACAGATCTACACAAAACACAAAAAAATCACAAAACATGTGAACCAGAGGCTCTTGGAGAAACCAATAAAACTGTTCAAGCACACCAACATCAAAAACAGTCCAGAGAATACATTCAATTACCAACTCTGCATATGGAGATAAAAATGCACTGTGGCCGTTCTCTGAAATGGAGAATGTCTATTTGAGATTTCTAGCATCAGACCATGACTTCCTAACAAAGCTGGACTACCAACCGTGCGAATTAGGGAACTTCCCTGGAGACCACAATTCTCTCAGGAGGCCCACAGTCTACAGGTTCATCATGTTCCTCACCATGTTATTTTCTGGTAATTTATTGCTTATTAATTTGTTAATACTGTACACACCACATGAGCACATCATCACCTGAAGTACCAGGCCCCTTAAACCTAATGTTTTTGGCCACGTAGCAGCAGCAGAAACAGGCTGTCAACAACATTGCCTTTTAAGTTGACGCAGTAATCTTGTTAGCAAATGGTTGCTTATTCACACATCGAGCAGTTATAAAGAAACATCAGCATTGATTTGGAGTCATGTTTACGACATTCACTCTCTTTTTGCTCTGTTTTTGGTCTCCACCAACTCCTGAGTGACATGCCAGGCATTTTGGCTGCTAAATGCTCAGCTTTTTTCACAAGTTAGTCTCTAAGGCTGCTTTCAGACCTAGAGTTGTCTCCTTTGGTCTGAATCAGGGACTAATTTTGTTCCAAAGTTGTATAACCGCCTAGAGTTGGTTTGTGTTCTCACGGCAGCATTTACAAGCGGACCAGATCAAATGCCTTGTGCGAGAAAGTTGCTCTTGATTGGTCAGAATTTCGAGTGTGGGAAAAATCCAGGAAGTAAAGCAAACGTTGAAGAAGAGTACACTTGCAAGATAAATGTGACACTTTCTAATGTCACAATGGAGGGACAACTACGCAGGTTGATTTTAGCGCTGCTCATCGTGGACTATATTGCTGTCATTGTTCATTTTAGTCAAACCATACAGTTTGAAAACGAGGCGCGGCTCCAACTAGAAAACAATTTTTTGAGGCACTGGATGTGCTGAATGTGCATATTAAGGCAGTACAGGAGGAGGTGCACATTAATAATCCTCCAGGACTGTAACATGCTCATGTTTAACCCAAACAATGTGTCATGTGACTGCAGTTGGTTCAGAGTGAGGTCAGAACACGTTCTCACCACAAACGAATGGCACCAGAGTTTGTTTATAAACGGACTGAGACCACCTCTTCAAGAAGGTCTAAGTCCGGTTGTTTTGGTGCACACCTGAGTGTGACTGCTGTGTTCACACCTGCCCAAACAAAGCACACTCAGGGGGCAAACAAACTTGAGTTGGATTGAACCAAACCAAACAGGGCAGGTGTGAAAGCACTCTAACACTGTGTTAGGGAAAGAGTGCGCTGCATTAAGTGTGAGCAGCCCAATCAGTTAACATGGGCGCCAAAAGCAAGCAAGGAGCGCTCCACATAAAAATCGCCATGCTTTGCGCTGATTCCACATCCAGTGTGAACCTGGATATGCTCAGGTCAGGTGTACTTCTAGAATTTGAGGACATTCGGAGCTAAACTGGCACTTCTTTTTTAAAAATAAGCGGTATTTATATTTATGTTTAATGCACTCTGGCACCTTATTTAAATTCAAAGTTAAAAAAAAAGGAAAGAAAATGGTCGCTGGCCCACCCTGTACACTGTCTCAGGCCACATTTGGTTCACAGGCCATGAGTTGAGTATCATTGTCCTACGGTCTTAAACTTAAGTACCAGGTACTAAGCCAAATCCAAACACATGTATACACAGGCTCGTCCAGGCCAAACTGGAGCCAAACACTTACCACTGTGGTTACCAGTGGTTTGTCCAAACACTTGTCATCATAATATCAGATTTCTGAATTACATTGACTCTGCTTGTCTTCCTGAATCAACACGTCAGCTGATCCTGGTGCTCAGACAACATGCTACTTCTCCTGCTAAAGTTCAGACCACACTAATCAGGCTGCCAACACACGCTGGGCTATTTCTGAGCCAGTGATCTAAATCCTTAATACCATTCAGCCAAAATAACCTTACATGACTTGTTTTTAATTCTATGCTGTGCTGTGATGTTTAATTTGCCCCTTTTAGTCTGTAAGAGTCAGCAGGCTCATCTCCTCAAACACAGTGGTGATACAAACCTGCCTCAAAACACATTTCAATGAAGTAAAGAGTGGATTTCATCATACGGCAGCTTTAACAATGATAAGAAATCCTTTCCAGAAAACAAGAACAGGGGAGTAACTCTCATTAATTCATAACAGCTGTTGTTTCCAAAAGACTTCTCATTGAGCCAGTCTGCTGCTCACCAGTGACTGGATCAAAGACACTGAATACAACTTTTCACAAACAGGCTCGATACTAGAGACCGGGGATGAAAGCAGCAAAATGTAGCTGTTGACGCTGATGAACCTTTCTTGTTCACAGTTGGTACCCACAGCTTGGCCTTACCAGTCGACCAGTTGACCGTGTCAACCAACAAGCAAAATAAACACTTGCTATTAAGAAAAATGTTATTAAGAATGGCCCGAAGGATCTTTGTATTATCAGGCTGCAACCATTATTAATTAATACATAATTTTTTCTATGGAAAAGGTCCTAGAGTCAAAGGCGATGACTTCAAATGTCTTGTTTTGTCCGACCAATAGTCCAAAACTCATAGATATTCATTGACAATAACATAAAACAGAGAAAAGCACATTGGAGAAGCTGAAACCAGAGTGTTTTGGGCATTTATGCTTAAAAAATTAGTAAAATGATTAACCAATTATCAAAAATATTTTTGTCAATAGACTACTTGTTGATTAACTAATTGTTTCGGCTCTATGAAATTACCGGTGCGTCCTAAATTAAAGGAGTAAGAGTTGCTTGTAAAATAGCACTAATTTGGTGCATAAAAATAAAATGAAATTGCAAATGAAACAAATTTTCTGGATACAGAAAATGGTTTAGAAAAAGAGAGAGGCAATGTCGGTTATATTGATGATTTAGCCGCTACAATAAAGGCTTTTCAATATTTCCTTCTTCATTTTTCTATATTTTTTTCAGAGCGTCTGGATTGCCTTCCTGTCAACAAAAAAATAGTTGACTGAGAAATCAATGAAAACAAATATTATTAAAAAATCTAAACTCCCAAACAGGAAATAGGTTGATGAATATGAAGATTTGGCATATTTCACATTGAAAGCTATGACGCCATTATCCAGAAATCACAGTAAAAGAACAAAAAGGAAAATGTCTTTTAATTTATGGCTTAACACTTAACAAAATGTAAGGTAAAGTGACTCCAGTATGTTTTAGTGCCATTTTAAAAAGACCTTTAAGCATATTTTGATGGTTATTATCTCGTCCCATGTCTTCACCATTCTCTTGTTTTGTCCTTTCATTGGGTGCGTAGCTACAAAGCTGCATCCCAACAAATGAATGAAGAAACAAAATCATACAACTGAGCATCTTATCTATGGGATTTTGTGAGAAGCTCCTCACTGACATGTTGAAGAGCGACTCAGTGTTACACCCCCTGAGACTTTTGTCTTTGCTGACGTCTTCTGGCTTAACTTCCATCTTGCTGCAGTGATGCAGAAGTGCACACCATGGTGAGTCAGTACACCGTGACATCACAGTTGAGTTTGGTTATAAGTGCAATATTTCTGACCTCATCAATCAGTGATGCTGTCAGAGTTTATTTTTACAGCCCAAATTAAGAGTTTAACAGAATAAATTATTTGAAATTAACAAAAAAAAAAGTGAAGGTGAGGATGTATTGTGACGTGTGCACAGATTATCTGCACATGGACATATATCTGAGGCAGGAGATATATGCCACATACATCCATCCTGTGAGGATACAGAAGGATCAGAGAGGTGAAACAAGTGCAGGCAGAGCAGGTGGTGTTAGAGGTGAGGGCCGAAAACAACACAAGATACAACAAACACCGAGGGTGTGCCGTGAAACAGAAGCTCTTGAAAATTTTGTTTTGTTGTAATCTTAAAGACGTTTAATGTAATTAACGCCAAAAAAAGAAAAAAAAAGGAAATGTTTTCCCACAATAAAGATCATGCAAGATAAGAAAAACTGGAGGAGCGTCGATGAAATAAACTTGAATAAAAGCAGACATACCATTAGTCGGATGCCTGGCAAACGACACAGAAAATCTCTTTACTGGCGGCATAGAGAACAGCTCTGAGGAGATAAGAAAGGTAACTGGTATTACTGGGACTGCTGGTACCTGTGTCTGCCTGTTTGCCACTGATGTTTTAATCATGGAGGAAAAAAAGAGGAGAGAAAACAGAATGAGAGAGAGAGCTGGCCCGTCGATTCATCAACATCTGTCTGCCAACCAACATGCGTAAAAATGAGAGTCATCTCTGAATAAACAAGGAGATAGTGAGTGGACAGGCTGTGGAGTGGAAGGAGTACATGATGGACAGTCTGGCTGAAGAGTAAACATGCAGGAGGAGTGATGCTAGACTGTGATCCAAAGAACATGAAACTGTGACAGGAAACAATCTGTGAATCCTACCTTCCTCTTCCCTTACCTTGGCTGTGGACTAGTTCGACATTTTGGGAAACACACTGATTTGCTTTCTTGCCAGCGGTGAGACGAGAAGACTGATATCACTCTCCTGTCTGTACGGTAAATATGTTAGCTTAGCTTATCATAAAAACTGGAAACTGAAATCTGGCTACTTGTACCCTTAAATCTCACTAACTTTTTTTGGTTTGTTTGTTTAATCCATAAAAATAGTCCAATAGTCACTCTTTTAGCTCTGTTTTTGGTCTCCACCAGCTCCTGAGTGAAATATCTGGCTCTTTAGCTGCTAAATGCTTTACTGTGTTCACCAGCTAGTCTAACTGTGTCTGTCTGGTGTTTGGTGCAGAGCAGGTAGTGTATAACTGGTTTGTAGAGCTGTTTTGCTGGGAAAAAAAGCTTCCTGCAATGGCCAAGAACGACAGACCAATGAGAGTGAAGCAAAACAGAAAAACAACCCACTAAAGACATTATAATGCTCCATAAATTGAGCGGAACTGCAGTCAGGTGATAAATCTTTGCGGGTTCATCACATAGATCTAGTCCACACGTACATGGGTTTTTAAAAAAAGAATCTAAGGACTACTGGAAAACTCCAATTAAAAAAATAGTCCCAATTAAATGCCCAGTGTAACTAAAGCTAAAATTTCATTTTACTAAAACCATGGGCACAAGAGAATAATTCATTCAGATTTACCTGCATGATGAAAAAAAACAAGTGATGACTCTCTTTCCCTGAAGCTGTCTCAAAGTCAGAATATGTGTCCATGCCTCGATTATTTGGTAAGTTATTTTATATTTCTTTAGTGTCCACCGCTCAGTGAATCAAGTGTTTTGCATAAAAATGAATCCAAGTTGTGGGTATTGTTTTAACAGTATGAAGTGGTGTTGTGTTGGTACGCCATGTCATAACGTAACACATAACATGTTATTCAAAGTATATTTTTGTACAATTAATATTCATATTGGTTCAAATAAAAATTTGAAATCTGATTTCCCCTCTTTGCTGATCAACAGTACTTTGTAAAAGGAATTAAAGGCCTGTCCCAAATATAGGCCTCTAGAGTTCAGTGATTTAAGCAAATAATAGCCCGGGCTACTAACTTTAGTATTACTGTGCCTAAAATGAACGAGAAAAAATGTCTTTGAAGCATAATTTAATAGTTTACTTTAACCCATGTCCCGTCCACTTATATGGAGAGAGCAGGGTTTGTAATGAATATATGGATGAAATGATCCAATTAATAATAGAAACTAATGACAAAAACAACCTACTAACATTTAATGTTGGTCTCTTTTCAAGGATCACTGAACGATTGAAGAATATCCACTTTATATACTACTGTTCTGTTGGTGCTATTGTTTCATTACTATGTATTGTAAAGTGACCTTGGGTTTGAAAGGCGCAATATAAATTACAGTTATTATTATTACATAATAAATATTGTTAAAATGTGTTTAAAATGAACTCAAAAGAACTCAGTCCTACGTGATCTCATCTGATAGGGCTGTGGGGGAACATGAGACAGTGAAAGTAAACTCCTCACGAAGACTGCAGGTCATTCAAAGGTCTGAATTCAAACCTGTACACCCCCTCTCACATTTCCCGTAAAACGAATAATACCTTGTCCTGATGCAGTCCTCGCTTCCCTTAAATGAACAGCACTGACGTCAATCCAAACCCTCACCTGCCTTTCAGAGAGCATAACATGATGTAACAGAACTGAGAGAGGAAAGCAACTGCTTGCTCCTGGCAGTGAGTAGCCTTGCAGTCAGAGTGACACCCGGTGGATAAACTGAACAGCTCAGTTTCCTGCATTTAAATCCACAGTGGGAGAAATATCCCTGCAGCTTATGCATCCACACAATTGGCTAGTAAAAATATCTGTTGCCGGTTTAACCTGAGGATGCAACACATTCATCTTTGGAGAGCACTACACAAATGTGTTTAACTAAAACAGCTGTGACCAAGAGACTGATATCCAATCCATATGTCTGGGATAATTAAACCTGCTATAAGGACCCCTGGTGGCGGTGTTAACAGCTTGCTTGTTCTCACCATTACCAACATGAGACTGAGTGGAAAGGGTGGTGAGGGAGACTGGGGATTATTTAAAGGTGGATTATTGGGTCTTGAAAAGTATATTTGTTCCAAATAACAGGCTGAGTTTCTTAATGTAAGGATTACTGTGAATTGTGATTAATGAAGAAAGCCAGACTTCTGGCTTCCAGACACAAAAACTACTTTACTGTGGATTATGAAATTAAATTCCCTGAGAAAGGAAACGGTGCGCACTGCAAAACAACATGCACAGAGAGAACATTTGAACACATTTAAACCCAAGCAGACAGGTGCGTGATCAGTGAGCGGACATGCTGATCTGGGAGAGCATTGATCACCGATAGCTGCGGTACATCACACAGTCCAACGTGAGGTTGCACGCTCAGCATTTGCTGCACAGCCGATCACTCTGTCGTCTAATCAGTGCCCTTATCATGCACACTGCGAAAGAAATCACTCAGGAAATGTGATGCAACAGACTGAAATTGCTGGTTTGTTTTGGAAAGGGAGCAAAAGAAAGCATAGCATTTTAATAAAAAAGAAAAAAAGAGAGACAATATTGCATGTCCCAAAAATTTGAAGCTTAAGAAGCAAAAAGTAGGAAAAAAGAAGATATTGTAAAGCCAGAGAGACTGTTTGGAGTCCTTCTCAAAAAAAAAAAAAGATAGAGATGAAAAGACCCGTCTTGTGGAGGAGGACAGGCGGTGATGTGAACGTACCGAACATGCCAATCTTGCACGGCAGACTGCCGGGGGACAGGGGTGGTTTTCGGTGGAGGTGGTGGTGCGTGCGGACGTAGTCCCGCAAGTTGGGGGCGCTACAGGACACCCCGAGGGCGGAGGCGCTGAAGAGGCCAGAGCAAAGTGACCCTGTGTGATGAGGAGCCAGGAAGGAAGGGGAGGTGTGCAGGGTGAGTGCTGGTTTTTACTACACATCATGCCATTATTCACAACACACTGATGCCACGGGGAGATTTTGGCATTAGTGTGTGTACATTTCAAAGGCTGGACAACCGTGTGAAAACCCTGTAACTACAGTTTGATGATTTTCATCTCTTAACTTTAGTTACGAAAAATAGGGATGCACCGATTTATCAGCCAATATTCGCTTTGTTGACTGTCATCAGCCTAGTGGCAAATAAGATGACATTCACCAATGTTTTTCTGCTGTATCACATCGGTTTTGTTGAGGCTTAAAAGCAAGGCTTGAGATTAACAGCCACAAACTTAAATTAATTACAAGGAGAATACAACGACTGTTTGGCAAATGGGCTCTGTGATCTCACTGTTTTGTGACAAGATGGCTAGTAGCAACTGTCATCCCGATATCTTGGGGACAGAAATCTTCCCTTTTGGGACAAAAGGACACAGTAAACTCACTATTGTCGCATCAGTTGATGAACCATATTGTTTCCAACAAATCTGTGTTCAAATCAGCAGGAGAAGGGCTAGTTAGCGTTTGCTCTGAGCAGCTGGCTATTGGACCTAACAGCTGACGGATTTACCCCTGTACTAAAATCCCTTCATCGGCTCCCTGTTGAGTTTAAGATCCAGTTTAAAATTCTCATTCTTACTTACAGAGCATTACACGGTCAGGCTCCCTGTTATGTAGCTGGACTACTTCACCCCTATTCTTCAGTTCGCTCTCTTTTATCAAAGATGCTAAATTTGTTGTCTGTCCCTCGCACTCACCTTAAGACATGACATGAGAGCTTTTACAGCCGTAGCGAGGAGGGCTGAATTACTTCATAACAGTTATTTTTTATAGTGTAGATTTATTTGTTTCTCTGGTGAGAATAAATAAACAACAATATAAATACATTGGTATCAAATGGCCAAATTGTCATTTTAAACATCGATATTGGCCCAGAATTTCAAAATTGGCGCATCCGTAATGGGAGAAAAAAAAATCTGTTTCAAAGTAGGGTTTAAGATAAACAAAAACTGTGTCCAGGACAATTTGTTCGTGTAAAAAATGACATGCAAACTACAAGGTTTTCACAACAGTAACCATATGTTTAAGATCTGTGCATGTGTATGTGTGCATGTGTGTAAACAAGGCCAGGAGTGTCTGAACGTAGAACAAGTGTGTTTTGTATGCAAAAAGCAGCAGAGGCGTGACAAACAGGCCGAGTGTGGAAATGAGATTGTTTCAGACCCCTGCTGTGCATAAACTCTCTGAAGTTGCAACAGCCAGTTCTCACAAATTTATCATATTTTTATAGTCACATTTGAAATTAATATTGACTTTCTAGACCACACATTAGAGGAAACATTATCTTTGGAACTGCAGAGGAAATAAATTAAAAGGGCGTCTGCGCCTCGTCTCTTTGTTCTATAAACAGTGTGAAGGTATGTAATGCAGCGTGCTAAAAGAGGATGTCTGTGACACCTGTTGTTTTTTGTCAGTGACCTGTGAACAGTCGGTGTTGTTGGTGTCGGTGATGAACAATGACGGATCACTCAACAGCCTCCTAACAAACTGACAGGCTCCACTCTGAGATTACCAGAGGCTTTAGATGGAGCTCCTTTGATGTCTCGCGGACACACAACAAACTGCTGCTCAGACTTCTGATAACTAAGCACTGCGACACCATAATTAACACACTTAGTGAGAATAAGACTACACCCACACTGCACTTTTGTACTTGTACCTGCTCTTGTTTGTTTTTGCCTGCCTGATGTTTATGAATACACCTGATTGCATCTGAGAGTTTTTTTCATATCTGAAAGGACTTAAAACAGGCTTCCTTCCTCTCTGCCACATATCCATTTAGTTTAATTACGTCTTTTAGGGTCTTAATTGTGCAAACAAAGAAGATAAACTGCTCGGCATATAAAAGCCATAAGCTGTTTACGTAGCTGAGTGCAGGTTCTGAACTCCCAGTGAAGTTGTTCCCACAAAGTGACTCCGCGCCCCGTTTTAACACTTGTGGTTTTCTCCACGTCGTGATTTAGACGACAGGCTTTCATGCTTGTGTGAATGTCACCTTGTTAGCAGGTTGTTGGAGGTTACATGCCCTTGGAAAGTGAACACACAGCAGAACAAGGGTCCTTTAAGGGGTTTTTCATCAAATCAGTTAAATCAGTTAGAGGGGTTAAAGGAATACAGCTCTGATACAGCTGATTTGGAACATTTTCACCTTTCTGTTTACCATGACAGGGGGTCAAAAGGCACTACCCAAACATCTAACTTAGGAGGGTTTATTGTAACAGGAGGGTGAGCCCAAAAACTCTATTTGCTTTAATATAAAACAGATCTTTAAATGTCTGTTCCACAGTATTTAAAATAAATAATTTCCCCTTGCAGATCTCAGAAATAAGACGTAGACACACCTACAGTATGTTCCCTCTGTTTTCAATCTACCAACCTGCAGCGATACGTCTCTAAACACTATGTGACACCAGAGATCCTGCAGTTGGCTGCGATCACCTCGCTGAACTCTTGCCTACATAGTTTGGAGTCTGATCCTGTTTGGCTGCTGCTACACTAAGCTGGAGTGGAAGCTATGTGGCCGTCAGAAACAGGGACAGAGGGGAGGGGGGGTGATGGAAAGAAAAGAGGGAAAGAAAAACAGACCCAAAGAAATAAAAGGGAGACACAGAGAGAGGTTTGGGAGGGTGAGGGCTTGTGATGAGGGGAGGATCAGTGATGACAGCTGGAGATATAATGTGTAGGGAGGTCAGTGTGTCTGTTGGCATAAACTCTCTCTCTCTCTCTCTCTCTCTCACACACACAAACACACACGTACAGACACACACACCAGAAATGAGGTGCCCACCTAGGCCACTGGCTGGTTTGATCTCAGGAGACTGGCGTGAGCACGAGGGGAAGAGTCGGTGTGATGTGGAGCCTTTGGAGGACTGGGTGGGGGAGGTCTCAGAGAGGACCTGAGTGGGGCCATGGAGATCGGGGGTTAAGACCGTGACGGCCGCCACAGTAAATCAGGGACCTGATGTCTCCCTTTAACTTGAACAAAACTGTCACACACACACTGTCAAAAAGTAAAACTGCTCAACTAAACAGAGACAAGAACTACAATGTGGGAAATAAAAGAAAGTCTGGTTCTGTCATTATTAACTTAACGTCCTGCCTCCTCCTCAAACACAAACACGACAGGGTCTGGTACCTCCATGGAGCCCGCCTTTCTGTTGCGAATCATAGGGGACCTTCGCTGGATGTTGATTGCCTCAGAGAGAGGAAGTGCCTGGTCTAGCTGGTCCTGGGAGAGGTCCTCTAGACTGCCTTGATTGGGCTTCTTGTCTTCATTCTAAGTGGTCAGAAAACACAAGAAGGAAATGACATAATGCGCATGCACAGGCAAAAACCACCTGAGCTGTCTGACATGACGTACCGATTTAAACATGACCTTAAAGGGGAAGTCAGAGATTCTGGAAAAAGACACTTGACACCAAAACAAATAAGCCCCTCCCACAATGCCCCACCAGATGCTCAGTTTTACCATCCTTTTTTGCTCCCGCTGCCTTCCTCTTTATTATACATCCATGGCCTTTCCCCTGTTGCCCATTAGCTGGAATAGTGTTGCATGGCTCAGTCTGAGTAACTTTGTTTATTTCCCATTTACAGAGCCAGGGCTGTGTTCACACACTAGGGCTGTCCCCTAATAGTCGGAGGTTCGAATCATGAGTTGGAGATTGGGATGGGATGAATAATTGACAGAATTGTCGCCATCGATTACGAAAAATAGGTCGATTTGCAAAATGTGCATCCACGCCCCACACTGGTGCAAAAATAAATTTGCCAGTGATGAAATAAAAATCCATGTCATAACCATTTTAATTTTAAATGATAACTTAGGTATTTTTCAACCTGGGCCCTATTTCCCCATGTGTATGTGTGCGTATGATTCATAGATACAACTCGTTTTAAAATTGGTTCAGTATCGAGGGAGGCGGATGCAACCGGGAGCCGCGAAACTAGCTAAAACGGTAACGGGGGCAAATGCATCCCATATAAGTTTGCGCATTAAAAGTGACCGTACCTTTAACTTGTTTCATGCAACAACTAATAGCAGCAGACTATTATGAGCTCTAAACTTTGAGGCAAATATTTGTTTTCATCACTTTTCAGTGTTAACTGACTTTTCAGAATTATCAGTTTCTCCTCAATAATATGCAAAATGAACAGAGGAAGATGCAACGAAATCTGACGAAAGAGTAATAGGTGCTTTAAGTGTCACATTTCTGTGATGTGATTTTCATACTGTAATGTATTGTCAAACACAGAATCAAAAGAATGCGTTTTCACACAGACAGACAGACAGACGCCACCATTGCATAATAGCCTGCATACCAGAGAGGCAGAACACAAACCTTTTATACCACATGACAAATGCTTGATATTCAAAAACAATGAGTAGAAGGAACTGTATGTATATATTAAATATGTTTTTCTACAGACAGAGTTGAATGTTGTGTTTTCAATGTGCAGTGTCTTTGTATGTGGTATGGCTGCACAATAAACCTTTTTTTGTCGTCATAGTGATATTAACATGCGCAATAAACACAATAATATTGTGTATCGCAATATTGCACTCTGAATACAGCAACAACACAGTACATTCTGCCTGTAGGCCCAGTTGTAACTGCCATGCTGTTAACTCTCTGGCCAATCAGACAGAGCCCTTGCTATTACACGTCATCTGGTTGCATATGAATGAGGTTTATTCGACTAATGCTGCCATCCAATCTGCATGGCTGAAGGATTTAAGTGTGACAAGATGAGTGCCAACCACAGTGCAAATGCCAGAGAGGAACTGGTGCCTAAAATATAGCACATCGTCAGCCGCCTGGCAAAACACGAGACGACATGGCACAAGCACACTGTACTGAGAGTCAAGAACGGAGTGCACTTTAATATCTGTTTATTTATCGCAATAAATATAGTCATCCCACATAACTCTTGAAACGTGCAGCCCAAGTATTTTGCAATTCATTTCCACAAAACATTGTTGAAACGTTTTTTTTTAATAATCTACTAATTTCTAAAAGTAACTGGTCAGTTGGTTGAACCTCCCTTTAAAAGGCAAATAATCTCTGAGGTGATGCAACACCATCAAACTGTGTGTACGCAGAGAATATTACAGGGTGTCTAAAGGTTTGAATTTAAGACTTTTAAAGATCTTTTTAAATAAACTGAAGACTTAACTTGCTCTATCTAAGTACACACACTGATATCAGCTCAAAATGAACACTAAAATGACCCTGACGATATTCTCTGTGCTCCCTGCTCTGCATGTGCGATCCCACCGCCCTGATCCCCATTATACCACGTTTGAAACACCTCCGACATACGCCGTTAACATTTCAAGGCCCTGGCTTTAATCACCACAAGTAACGGTTATTATTATTCAAGCTATTTGTCCTTGCACTCGCATTTTCCAATTTTTCCATAGCTTGCAAGGTCCTAGTTTAACAATGTAGACTGATTGCGTGATCTAAGTGCAGTGAGGGGGCAAAAATAGGGGCATTGCGCACATGCAGTTATTGTGTCGAAGTCTGGTGCCCCATCGAATAGTGTGTCTCTTCTGTTAGAATTATGTTTTCTACAGCACCAACACCAAAATAGGTGATGTGACTAAAATACATGTAAGAACCATTCAATCTGAATTTAAGACTTTTTAAGGACCAGCGGCTGTCCTGTATTAGGGAAACTCTCCGTTGTTGGCAACAATTACTGAACTTGGGAGTGACTGTGAGTTAAGTAAATGTAAACTGAAGGTAACAAAAACCACAAACCCTGAAAAAAGACCAAAACATACAAGACAAACACACACAGGTTCACACACCTCTGAAGAGGCTGGTCGGAAGCCGAAGCCCAGAGGTACATTCTCCTCATCTTCACACACTTTGACTCCTGGACTGAAGTGAAGCTCGACGTGGAAACGCTCCTCTGAGGAGGGATCCTGCTCCAAACACAGATATCATGACATGAAGAAATCAATGTGTAAAACTGCAGCTGTAACGCTGAAAGAATATAAATGAGACAAGTTTGCAGCACAGTCATGCAGCTCTCTGTAAGCCGACCTTATTGTTGTCTTCATACAGCATAATGACGATCTGTGTCATGTAGTTGAGTTCAGTCACAGCACTCAGGTAGTCCATGGCCTGTTTCCACTGCTGGTCCTTCTCCTCCTGATATTCAAACACAAACATACACTCCGTAAACACGTATATTTATATGAATATGGTTTTTCCCATCATATATACATCATAATTTGAAAAAATATATTTGAGAAAGGCAGTTGCACATTACACAAAGCAAAACTGTAACAGAATTTATTTATTTATTTATTTTTTTTTAAATTTCACTATAATACACTGAATCATTGCCCAGTTCATCGCTGAAGACTAAGTTGTGCATACAACCTAACAGCAACCTAAAGCAACTCATTAATAAAAATAATTGCTGAAAAAAAATTCCTGAGTGTCCCCTACTGATCATTAAGGGAAAATTGCAATAAAATTTCACAACAAGAGAACATTTATTGGTTATGGCCTTGTCCTAGTTTTTGAAATGTAGCCTTTTCTCTACATTTCTTTTTCTGTTTTTGAACACTTTATTTATAGAGATTCTTTTATTTATCAGACAGGACATTAACAGCTAAAATCACAAATGACGAATCTGCACAGAAATAGTGAGAGAAGTGGAAGGAAAACAAAGAGAAACAGACAGGTCACAAAAGAAACAGAAATAATAAATAATAAACATGTTTCATAGTTTATTTAAGTACATGTAAGACAGACCAGTGGTTACCAACTGGTGGGTCATGGTCCAAAAGTGGGTTGCAAGTCCACTCTGTTCATTGTTCCAGGCCAGGTAGACTATTCACATAGTTAAAACATGGGTCCAGAGTTTTGTAAAATCTCTTTATGGAGCCACTGGTGGCGTTTTCTCTGCATTTTGGCCCTTCGTCCAGGATAAAGATGCTAAAAAGTTTTGGAGAGTTTTGGGCTTATGACAGCAGAGTGTGCGCCACTTTCTCCTCTTGAGGTGTCACAGATGAGGCAGCATTTTGTACAATGGTAGATGTGGCCAAAACAGTGCTGGCTCTCACCTTGCTGACAAGACTTTTTACATGTTTACACATAAATGTACAGTTGTTCTTCCAGTATAGTGAGGAACAGAGGCATCAGAATGCACTACAGAGGTCACTTCTACATAATCCAACACTCCCATGACACAGGCCCTGCCAGTTATATCTGTGCCTGTTGGTTTGGCACGCTCTTGACAGCACTTGTGTGGAGAAGATTATTTTTTGAGAAGGACTAGGCCTAAAGTCTATTCATAATCCCATCCAGCAGACCTCTGCTGATAAATTCTTTAGACCCACCAAACTCCAAAAAGTATCTCCATCTGATATGGACGTTTACCTGCTTCTAGATCTACTCTTATTCTGGCAAATGACCAACAGCATTACTACTAAAACAAAATGGTCAGAGATGATAAAATAAAAATGAAATGTTTGTGAAATAAAAACCAGACATACATCCAGCAGTCCTCCGTAGCGGAAGACGCTCAGCAGGGAGTGAACGTGGCTCTCGCTGGTGAAGTACAGCCGCGTGCGGACGTGACGACCAGGAGACATCACACCACGGGAATATCTAAACACAAGGGGACAAGAGACGACACAGAGCTCATCAGTCATCACTGACTTCCATAAACATACACAAACACACACTCTATATGTGCTTCCCCTATATACATGTAAACATGTTTGTGTGCACTTCAGTGGCGGCTTGTATTCTCACAGGGGGTGCAGCTTGTTGACAGCCTCGTCCTCGTGGGTCCTTTGCAGGTCCAGCTGGATTTTCTTCATCAGAGGAACACAGTAAGCCTGAGCGATGTCCAGTTTCTCTGCTTTGCTGATGCCGTACTCCTGATATGGATGACAGGAAGTGAAAAAAAAGACGTTTGAGCACTTTCATCCACTTATTTTTAATCTACTTATTCTTGGTCATGAGGAGATGAAGTCTTATCGCAGCACATTTTGGATCAGGAGGCAGGAAAACTCACTGGACATCAGGGTGAGCACAGATAGGAAGCGACACATTCATGCAGGGAGGCCTTAATATAAAAATGGGTTATCTGTGATTTAAAATTACGCTGTCACGCTTCCTGAATTAACTTGCTTTTTAACTTTTAACTGATACAGTGTTTCACTGTTTATGGTGTTTTTTATGGCAAACTATATTGAGTATTCTGAGTCATTCTATCTTCTTCTTGGTGCAACATTTTAATCTCGCCACAGGGATCAATATAGTTTGATTTTATGCTCACAGGGAAAAATTGTTGGTTTCATCACCTCCACTCAATGTAATAAAAGTGTGAAATTATCTGCGAGATGCCTGCCGGTACAAGTCTCTAATGTAACCCATTTGTTAACATAGCTGACATTCTCTGACTCCTCCAGATGATTTAATTACATCATTTAACTCTCTGACTTTTCCTCTCTGGAATACAATGCTTACAGTAAATTCAACTGAACAAAACTGAAATGTCCAGTATTTGATGACTCAATGAGCCACATTCAAAGCCTTTGTAAAATACTCTATAAACACACAGCTGTGAGCGCATTGTGATATAAGTGTTACTCACTTGCTGTCATATGGGACAAAGAGCTAAAGAGAGAAACCATCAACTGTACTGTACCCCGGGTATTAACAGATCTGGGGAAAGCTGCATTCTCCTACTCTGCATCTTGGACATGGAACAATCTTCAAAAAGATCTAAAATTAGAAACACTTACATCCATTGAGGGTTTCATAAACAATGTGGTGACAGAGAAATGTGTTTGAGAAGCCACAATGTTTGAATAGTTGTTGTTTTATTGTGGCTTTCTGTATTATATGTTGTATGTGCTGCGTTTTAAATGTGTTTTGATTGGCTGCTACTTTGGTCAGGTCTCTCTTGTAAAAGAGATTTTCAATCTCAATGGGACTTCCTGGTTAAATGAAGGGTAAATAAATAAATGAAGCCTGTATCTTTTATCATCCACCAGGATGAGGATGGTCAAAGTAACCAACTCAGTGAGTCAATGAACGCACAAAAAGCACAAAAATGCAGTGAAAGAAACAAAGAGGGCCTTCTCAGATTTATGTTTCATCAGCCATCTCTAATCCCTTTGTTGGAGACATACCTGTCTTTGCTGTCGGCCAATCCACCAGCCTTTAATCTCCATCCAAATCACACAAACTAAAGTAAAGATCTATGGTTAGTTATTGATGTAACCTTAGCTAGCTTGCTTTTTTATTTGTGGCCTATTGTGTCCACTTTTCTCTGGCTATTTGTCAGTTGTTAGTGATATTATTTCTACTCTAGTAACTGGGCTACACTGTTACAAACGCCACACTGCGCACAAGTAAAATGGTAAATGGACTTGTACAGTGCCATTCTAGTTTTTCGACCACTCAAAGCACTTTCATATGACTTATCTCATTCACCCATTCACACCAAAGCCAAAGCTACCATATAAGGTCCCACCTGTGACTCGGGGAGGGTCGCCCAGGTATTGAAAAAAATAAAATAAAAATAATAAAAATTTCTAATTAGTGGACAAGCCACCTCTAGAGCCACAGCCGCCCACTGGGGAAAGAATAATAGCTGCCAACAGTAGAAACATATGTGGTTATAATGTAACTGCAACATGATGAGAACTTTTTTCCCTTCTCTTAAAATTAGATCAACGAGTCCATGGGGCTACCTTCTTTGGCTCCACCTTGCCACTGATTTGTAAAGCAGCCCTCACTTTCAACTGCATCTGTATGTTGTCTGGCAAATATTCTGCTAAATGTCGCTGAAAAATGTAGTTGCGTGGTGGACGAATGATTTGTTATCAATAAATTATTGGATTTTTTTTGTTGCTGTGTATTTTTTTATGAAACATCACCAGGGCTATGTAATAAACATTTTATAAAAGTAAACTTCAGTCCGCATCATGCATTACAACGCCCCTTAGCCGTCCTAAAAATCACTGTGAACCACTGCCTCACATGGCTTATCGCTTGATTCAAAAGACTTCAGCACTAATGAGTTATGTGAGCAAAGTTAGAGCACGCTATCCTCTCGTCAGAGCCTGAGAGAACTTTGAATGTGCTACGCAGCTTAATGAGGCCTTTAACCTGTGGTATGACTATGTCAGCCAGGGCGCGGGACAGTCTGAACAGCTCCATTGTGTCCTCCAGTCCAAGCGAAGCGTTGTGCTGCGAGTCATATTTGATACAGTCATAGATGTCCGGGATCTTGCTGATGTCGTAGCGGCCGTTCTTCATGCGAAAGTCTCTCTCCAGCTTGGACCAGCGTTGCAGCATCAGCTCCAGTGTCTCACTGTGATAAAGCTGCAGGTCTGAGGGGAAAAAATTAATAAATCACAGGATGACTAATCTCAGTTTAAATGTTAAAAAGGTAATTGTCTCTGAAAATGTACTTGACATTTCAATACATGGGCACATTTTAACCTTTTCTGCTTCCGCCTGATTCATGCAGACAAAAGTCTATAAACTAAACCAAATGTCTCAGCTTTAACAAAGTTAAACATTTGGATCATTTTTTCCTCCATATGCAGCTCTTTTTTTTCCTGTATTCAGGTTCAGCAGGTTCACACTACCTGCAGACTTTGGGTCCTCCAGCCTCTTGCGGATCTGTGAATTGAGACTCTGGATGAGGGCGTACACCTTGTCACAGGTTTTGACTGGATCCTGTATGACCTTCATTGAGTTCACCAGTGATGGGCTGCCAGTCGGTGCCAACTGGAACAAATGGAGACAGATAATATGTTAAAAGATCACATGAAAGTATTTAGAAAGAACTTGAAAAACTTAAATTGCAATACATGCATGGGAACTTTTTTTTTTTTTTTTTTTGCATGTTTCACTTCAGTCATCCTGCTTATGACTTCAGCCAGTTTGAGTACCGTTCTGTTTTCCACAAGCGATATCACATCAGCAGGTTACAATGGAAAAGAGACTTGCGTAAAAATACTTACACAATTCTTTGTAAAGCACCTGAGAAGCACGTCCATGTGTTTAAACTGAAAATGTGGAAGCTTACTGGCAAACACTGCACCAGGCACCTTATCAAACTAAGTAATTTTTATATTTACACTTTACCGTCTCCGGTTTGCCACACACCTTCTCATAGTCCTCCGGTGTGAACTCCTGGCCCTTCTGCATGATTTCATGCAGCCTGGCCTTCACCTTCTGTTGGCAGTCAGTCAGAGAGTCACTGTCGCTGTCCAGCAGTCCGTTCATGTTGGCACTCTTCACCATCTGAACCAGGATGGGAGTCAGCTCCCCTTCTAGAGCCAGCAGACCCTGCACGGAAACCAGAGAACTTAGAGTGAAGCGATTCTGTGGCATTCCTATTTAATTCACTCTTCATTAGTGAAGAGTAAACTTGATTTGTTTAAGCTCATTTTCCCCTCAAAGAATTTTTAAACCATTTTAAGATCTTAGATTATGAACATTTTTATATTTTGCACAACTTCTCAAATCCCATTTTATATTCTCTCAGGTTAAGTTTAAACAATTACTAGATGAATCGAGTAGTGGACTGACATGAAAAAGAACTGTATTATTTTGTTAGTTGACCTGAGCCTGTACAATTTCCTTGTTCCAGGTTCTCAGTGTAAACACTGCCGGCATGGGGGATGCCTTAACAGCATTCATCTGTACACACTCCCCACACCCAGCGACACAGACCTGGCCGAAAATCTGCAAAGTATCACTTTAATTAACACTTATACATCAGATATACTCTTACAGATATGGAGGCAGAATTACCTTTGCGAAAGCAGCAGCTGTCATCTGCACCCTGCCTTCGTCAGAGGCGTAGATCTTCAGGTCGTGGCGGTAAGTGCTGTGCAGGCGCAGGAGGCCACAGCCTGGAAACCCGGCATAGTCACCTGGAAGATTGTACACAGAGGGGGACATCATGGTTAACTGGCCTGGTTGCAGCATTGAAATATACTGTAAATTAAATTTCTCAATTAAGAAACACCTGAGTCAGGGAGGTGGTTGGAAGACAAGAGAAAAAAATAACACTGAGTTGATTTCACCCAAAAGTACCGCAGATTTCCATTAAATATTGGCACACAGGCGACACACAGCACCTGTGCAGGTGCAACATCACTTTCAGTTCAAATGAAAAATGCTTCATAAGCTTTTGACTTGGCTCATTTCACTCAAATGTGAACTTAAACTTTGTGGTTTTGAGCTATAAACAAAATGAAGTGAAAGTGAAGTGAACAAATGTCAAGTAAACCCAAAAATTATTGAAGACAGCTCCCCTGGAGACGAGATCAAATATTTTGGATTACCTGCTTGTTGAGGAACAATAAAAATATTTTAGCATGCTAAATATATGTTTAAATTAATGTAGCTGTAGATGCATACCAACGTTACAGATCAAATCACACTGAGGGTTCATGCATTTTTCTCTTGTGTACAGCCAAATACTCTGATGTCATACTGTTGACTACCTTTACCTATCATGCTTTATGTGACAACAAAGGCCTGGGACATGTTGGGGACTGTCCTAGGCTGTGATCCAGGCTGAAGTAGACTGGCTTTCATCAAACTTCAACAAAGAAAAAAAAAACATCCCAAGAACTCATGAAAAAAAAGCAGTAGGATTAGTGTGAGATGATCCGCATTAGCTTACAACAGCAAACTGCAGTCACTTCACAGCTGCATGTGTATGTATGTGTGACCGAAGCAACATTTGCTGCGCTGGATCACCTCAATGACGGCACTAAATAACCCACAGCAATCTCAACGGGTGACAAACAGGACTAGTCGGCAGGTGAAATGAAACAAAATCACGATGAGATGAGAGGAGAGATCAGAGCACGTTAGTGGACGAAGCAACAAATGCGCAGGATGAGAGAGGCATGGGAGAGCGGTGATGTCCAGCAAACCCTTCTCTTACCACAGTCAATAGGGGACTCACAGCCAAGGGACCGGTGGTTACCGGCTAGTAGTTTACACAGAGCAACAACAGGTAAGAAGAGAAGAGCAGAGTTAATAGACAAAACTTGGAGAAAGAAGTAAGAAAACAGTGACTGGGCTGAGAAAATAGAACTTCTTTTTATTAAAAAGAAGCAACAAAGGCGACAGACTATTGGATCTGCTTTCTACGGAGGCTGAAAGTGGCCGTGCTTGCAGTTACTTTTTTAATGCCGTTAGCTCAAGATAACAAGTTAACAAAGCTTTTTCTCTCGTGCAAACAATATCTGCCAATCTTTGAGAAAACAAAAGGCAGATTTCTTGAGATAACGAGATCATTTATCACAAGAAAACGACTTTTGTTTCTCGCAAGGGTGGGGGAGGGTGGGTACCGAGTGGCTGCAGCAGCCCTTATTGACAAGGGATGGAACAAAACAGTCTGGAAATAGTTCGCTATTTCACCACAAGTGCTGTCTGAACATTTGTTTTAAATTCTGAAAAGCAAATCATGAGCTGCCTGTCAGAAAACAAATGGAAAAAAGATGTTTAAAACGTACAAATTAAATTAATTACTCCGATCTGATGTTGTCACGTCGTCACGAAAGGCTGAACAGGCTTAACAGGCTGAGAATGACCAGAAATTTTGCCTGGACAGTTTTGGAGCTGCTTTTTAGATCCAGAAAATATGTTGGACGTGACAGACTTCCACTGCGGGGACACAGCAATAACCAAAGCTAATGATGGAGTGGACAACAAGCATGAGTTGTCCAGGGGTTGTGAGCAGACATGAGGCGAACAAACAACTCGATGTCAGCCACCATTCAAAAGGAAACATAAGACATTTTGGCACATGAGGTCCAGAGACAAGTTTTGTCTGAGACGAGAGAGTGCAGTCTTTGGACTAATGAGTCCATCGATTTAAGTACGTCTAAGCAGTTTTATTGTAGCTTCTAAACCCAATGCCGAGAATATATGTTTGAAACTGTGTGTTTCTGCAAACCACAGATATCTAATATTTTACCTCATGATGTAGCGAATATGTTAAAACTAATTTTTTTAATAGTGCTGTGATTAATGTGGTTAGGTTTAGCTACAAAAAACACTTGTGTTTAGGAAAAGATCATTTCTTGGCTTAAAATACCCACTTTAGGATGCACAATCCCAACTGGAAATGCCACTTATGTCTCGCTAAAAAAAGACACTGTTTTGGTGGCACAATCACGGCTTGAAACACTGCCAATGTTTTGATAAAAAACACCCAGTTTTGTTGTTTGCTGGTCTCAACCAGTGATCTGCAGCTGGCACCAATCTTTTGTCACGTGCACATATTTGTACTGTGCAGCACCCCTCAGCAAAAAATGGGTTCCTGCACGCATGTTTTCTCAAGATCATGGGATAATTATGGAGAACTTGAAAATGAGCTTCTCAGTCATTTCATCACACCTGATTTCAGCCTTCAAGATCACTGTCATGACTGTCTGGGAGACTTATAACAGAAAGCGAGTCAAGGCATAAATCTGTAGTTTTGTTTGCTGCAGTTACGTTATTAGAGCTGACGATCTAATTGCGTTTCAAGAAGAAAAAGCCCACTTTCTCAAGATAAAGAAATAATTAAATTGTAATTGTGAGATATTAGCATTAAAAAACAAATGCAAGCACAGCTGTTCTCAGCTTCAGTTTCTTTCATTTCTGCCTCAGGATGTTTTTCTGTGCAGTGTGGGGGATGTTTATCATGCACTATAAAACAAAAAGCAAAAGTAAAGCCTGTAAAAAGGGTAAACCATAAATGACAAAGAGGTGTTGCTCCGTTTAAAGCTCTGTCAAGTGGTAGCAAGAGAGAAACCTTTATGTAATAGGCAGGTCTGTCTTCTTACTCACTGTAATTTACTCTGGTTAAAACAGTCAGGGTTACAGGTGCTGTGTCTTTTTAAGCATTTAAGAATAACTCCACAAGTAACTTTGCATGAAGAAAAAGCATTGCTGTGCTATTTTTCTCGTGCACCTTGGCATAAATACTGTGGATATAAAAAACTGCTGGCAGTATTGTTATAGCGCTCGCTTTTTTAAAAATCAGAAACTCACTTCTTCTCATGTCATTCAGTTCAAAACATAAAAACAACGTTGGTGCCGATTACAGTCGTCACTCTGATCATAAAAAGGAGCAAAATTTGCACCAAATTGTTGAAGCTAATGACGAAATGGTTGACAACACCACCTTAACTCAAGGTCCACTTACTCATTTGTTGAGGTGCTCTTGACCATTTCACACTAGGGGTGGAAATCTCTGGGCACCTTACAATTCAATTCCGATTGGAGGGCTACGATGTGATTATAAAACGAGTACTTAATGTATTTTGATGCATTCTGATGTATCAAATATTTTTATCTGTCTACATAATGTATTTCTTCCCCACTGTGTGACTACTTGCCGGATTATATCCATCTGCACTTCATCAAGCTGAGCCATCTGATCATCACCAAAACTCAAGACATGGCCCATCTTAGAACATGAACACAACGTACATGTTTACCTCCCTTTCGTTTCACCATCAAATTGATTTAGCCGTAAGAAATGTACAGCCTGGTCTCACAAAATTGTTAAAGGCGATCATATTGTTGAGAATTTAGTTTCAAATTTGAGATTGACATTTCTGCATCAAGACATAACCTTTGAGGAGAGATTTGTGATGCAAAATTAATTAAACTAGTTGTGAGCGTTTTTTTTTTTTTTTTTTTAAATAAAGATATTTTTTGGCATTTTCGCCTTTAATGGAGAGGACAGCTAGGCATGAAAGGGGGAGAGAGAGAGAGAGGGAATGACATGCAGCAAAGGGCCACAGGCTGGGGTCGAACCTGGGCCACTTGCCTGATTTTATTTCATTGCATACTGAAATGTCTATTTTCAGTTTTAACTATGTAAAGCTCTTTGTAACTTTGCTTTGAAAGGTGCTGTAGAAACAAAGTCAAACATTTATTATTCCTTACTTATAGTGGTAATGTGTCTAGAATGTGTGTGACAGCTTTATTGACTAAAAATAAGAAGAACTGTTACTAAAGTATTTATTTTGACCCGAGATCAGGACCTTTCCGAATGTATCAGTGTATTCTCCATCTGTTATTGTGTACAGGTGAAGGCAAGAAGTCTAAAACATCTTTGAAAGCAAATAATGAATGGTACAAGAAAAGACACAGTGGCTGCAAGAGGCTGGAAAATCTGGCTTGCTGACTCTAAAATAACCTCCAGCTGATGTATGATTTCCTTTGACATGCTGTATGTCAGCTTTGTTGACACTGTATACTTATGGCAGTTCTTAAGTGACTGAAAAGAGAAGCTGGAAGGTGTGTGTGTGCATGTAATGTGTTTGTTCCCTTGTGTACACAAAAAAATTAAATCCGAGCCAAAGTAGAAGGATTCCTCATGAGTACATCTATAAGCTTCTGTGAGTGTGAGTCGAGTGAGTACCTTGACCTCCAGGGTACATGCAGCGGAAGGCCCTGCCCAGCTCCTCAGCCTGAACCCGGCCTGCAGGCGTCAGCTCGCCGCCCCACTTCAACACCAGCAGTAGAGATGGACCGTCCTTTTTAGAGTCTGAAAACAGCAGCGTCTTGTTATTCATATCAGTAATCACAGAACAGAACAATCTGTCCGTCTATTTACCAGCAGTGTTTGAAAGAAAGAAGGAAACACTTTAATCTGATATCTACATTTTTTCTCATTAGTGGCTGCTGTGTATGGCTAGATGAACCTGCCTAAGGGGCCCCTATTATCCTACTGTTTACCCTATCTCTCTCTGCATGGTGACCACAGACTGTATGAAAGAAGTGCACTTAGCCTCCGATTCTGAGAAGTGAAGCCAATGCAGAAGTGCCTTAAACCTGCACTTTTGCAAAAACAAGTCTGACCTTAAGTGTATAAGGTAATGACCCAACTTCTTGCTTGATTTATTACATTTTCATCATTTTCATAATAAGTCGATGCTCTCAATCGCTGCATTCAAATCTTCTTCAATACAACATGTTCATTGCGTGAATGATGGTCCCATTTAGAGTAAAATAGACAATAATGCAGGGTACGATTTCAGACATGGCTACCTTGTGACTGACAAGTCCCTCCCACAGTGACCTGTCAATCAGGACAGAGGCATAGCAATGCATACCTTCCACAGTTTTAACACCACACAATATACTAAACACACTCACAGTTAAAAAAGAGCTGCCTTAAAACATAAACACGACTACTATGTGTGTTAGTGTGTCAGTACCTTCTTCTTCGCTTGAGGCTTTGGGTTGGCCGTTACGCAGGTAGGTCAGCTGGACTTTCCTGTTGATACCTGAGAAATGACCATACCTGGCAAGACAGAACACACACACACACAAAGCAGACATAGCATATTTTGATATGCACATGAGACAGACGGACACGCAGTCAGCACACGCAGATACACAGAAAAAATTGATCCCATCTTAAGCATATCTGACCTCTATCCCAACAAAAACTTGAACAGAGGACAAGGCAACAACTTTTTCTAATATGACACACTGATCATATGCTAGGGATGGGCATTTTAAGTCATTTCTGTATTCGAGTACTCATATTAAATAATCACTGGTATGAGATTTTCATGGTACGATAACCATCTCAGAGAATCTTGCGTCTTTAAGGTATCACAGAATTTATATTATCAGTCAGAATGACCATTTAAGAAAACAGAAGTTTATTGTTGGTTTTATTACTATAACTGAAACTTGAATCCATTTAGTTATTGGAAGTAGGTGTAAAAAGTCTCCCCTTAGAAAATAACCAAAATAAAGTTGAGAGTCTCCATCCTGTTACATTTTATTATTAAAAATAAATACATAATTGACACAAACGCACCTGTTTCATTTTTCAGCAAAAAAGTATTTGATTTTTCACCATCTTGAAAAGCATCGGCCCTCGCTGACGATGTTGCGCTTCTTTCCTGTGGCTATGTCTGATACCTAGTGGGTATGCTGTTCGGTTACCGTCTGTTTGCTTGTTTACTGTGTTTCTGAAAACGCATTAGTTCCACCTGCATAGTTTCTACTTGGTGCACTCTACAAAATGTATGACAATCCTGCAATCATGAGGTGAACAGAAAAAATGCTGAGTGATGCTCTATATGTTGAACGTTAAATACTGAACTCCAATCACGGACTTGAGTACTCGAATACTCATGCCCATTCCTATCATACACACAACCAAGTACCAATATTAGCAAATGGTTTAATGATATTCAGTCACTCGATAAGAACATTGGATCAGAGGTTCGGTGGCTCAAATGGACCTTCAAGGTTGATGTCAGTTGTGTACGTGTGTGTGGGAGTGAGAACAAATGAGACGAGGTGTGAGTGTGTGCGTGACTGCTTTTAAAATGGTGCAGGGTGAAAATCAATGCCAGTTTTAATCCTGTTGTTATTCTTAAAAAGTCACACGCAGACACATATCATGAGCCTCCACACTGTGCTTACTAAGAATTTGGCACATCCTGCAGACTAATGACCGCATAGTGTTCTCTAATAGGACAAGCAGCTGAGCAGACGCTTCAAAAAGCCACATGATGATGGACTCTGAACCCGGGTGAATAACTAGGCAGGAAGCCAGAAAATCACAACAGCTGTCAAAACTCATACTTAGAAGAAACATCATCACATTGGTGAATTAAGGCTTGGTATAAATTAGGTGGGGATTACAGCATCACTACACACACTCACTCTCTCATACACACAGCTTTTATCGATCGAGGAGGCCTTTTACCCTATATAACTTTAGTTAGGAATGAATAGGACAATTCAAAAAGAAATGGCTGTCCACATTTTACATGGACAGAAATATGACACCAGGTGAATGATAACACTGCTCTGTATTTGCCTGATATGTAAATAGGTAACCCTATCAAACTGAAAGGTGATACTGTTAGTGTTGTTTCCACTGCCAACGAGTAGCAAAAGAAAATCAGCTATTGCAGGTTTTAAGTCGAGCTTAAATTGAGTTTGTTTGTGACCTCCATGTTGAAAACAGTCAAGCTGAGATGAAGCACTGCCCACCTACCACAGCAACCTTTCTCCTTTTACAGCTAAACAGTGCACTAAAATATGTTCCTGATGACATCTGAAGCGAGATAAAGGCAACGCAGTAACAGATTCTTGATTTGATCTGCGCTGCCTGGTTTGACGACAGTTCACAGGCTGTGATTGACATGACTGACAGCTGCGTTAGAGACTCCTCAGGTCTGAGTGATTGTTTTCATACAACAGACTCTCGCAAACACCATTAGAGTCACAAGAAGTGGAAGGAGGAACCTGCTTTTTTCAGAGATTGTCTCATGTAGTACTGACAGTTTCAGCAAATACGGCAAAATTATCTTTATATAAGTTAACGACCGTGTCTTTAACAGTGTTTTCACACTTGGTCCTTTTCAGCCCTCTAAACGGCCTCAGAGCCGTGACTGAGATTTTTTTGCGCACATGTGAACACTCCAAGAGAACTCAGACCCCTCTGGGGCGAAACATGAGGTGGTCTGAGTTCGGTTTGCAGTGACGTTCACTCAACCTGCACCTTGTGAACACAAGGTTCGCTTTGCTCTTTGCCGTTGTATTTAACCCTCAACATCACATGCTGCTGCACTGGGACACATGAAAAAAAGGACAAAACCACGCTGGCCTGTAACAGTTGCAAGGACGCAGGATGAGGAGTAGTTTGGTCAACAGAAGATATTGCACGTCTCCAGATGTGGAATGTAGAATACATCAAACAAGAACAGTCTACAGCACAGACACACTAAGGTTTTCCTCCAATTTAAGGTTCATCTGAAAGCGAGAGGCTTCATGACCTCACTGCAGTGCCACGTCAAAGTAAAAACAACACTAAGTCAATATATATTATATTCAGGCTATAGTGTGATCAGAAGGAGGACTGAGGCCCCATCAGAGCTGAAGTGGACCAGAAAAAGAACTGAGTCCTCTTTCAAATGAACTGACAATGTGAACACAAAAAGAACTTGGTTCCTTTTCTGTTGGTCCATTTTTTGGTGCACTTTAAGAGTACTGAGTTTGGTTTGTTTAAAAAGGACTATATGTAAAAACACCGTAAATTCAGCTTGTTTCAATGGACTGTGTTGCAAACCCTGCCCTGCCTTTTCATCTACTTACAACTTTTTCATTACACCTATTCACTCTGCAAGATATATAAGAATATTTTTTCTGCTGCTGTTTTGAACCTTGTATTTCTTTCAAATATGAAAATCTAGGACTTTTGCATTATTTTGTCATTGCAGTCATTCCAATCTCTACATGAGAAGCACCAGCAAATTAGTGCAAATGCTGATGGAGGGCAGGAGGGAGGAGGAAGGAAGACATTAGGATATTTAGAGTCCAGTTGATATGTGGCGAGGATGGCATGCACACAAAGTAGCACAGCACACACTCATTTACACACAGAGGAACACAGTAAAATTATCAGGGACATTTGACTGTGCATGTGTCTAGTGTTAATGGCTAGAAATGAATGGATGTTAATGAAAATGATTCACTCAGTGCACAAAACATTAGGAATACCTTCCAAATATTGGCTCAAAGTTCTAATCTTGCACAAGCTTGCTAAACTATCTTCTTTATCCTGATTGTACCCTGTCACAGACAGTTTTAAAGGGTGAAAACGCTTAAAAGAAATCTCAGCTTTCACCTTTATTCACTTTAGTCTATGTCAGAGGGAGAAAAGGTATTCCTAATGTTTTGTACACACAGTCTAAGTAATCTAAAGAAAAGGAGGGTGGTAAAACCTCATCCTTTAAAGTGAGAAAGGAGAGGGTGCGTACTGATAGTCATTCAAGCTGGATTCCCTTTTGGAGAGAAGGAAGGAAGGAAGGAGGGATGGGTGGGTGGGTGGGCAGGAGAAAAGACAGACAGAGGAGGGAGGAAAGGGGAAAGCAAAGAGTTAGAGACTCAGGAGGGAGGGAAAGAATCAAGGTCAACATGTGTCTGTGAGTACGAGACAAGATGGCTGAACCCTGGTGGAGTGTCGAAAGATGACGTTTTTGCGTCGTGCCTCGCAGATGAGAGTGGGTGACTGCTGATGAATGATGATGACAGGAAACAGGAGGATGATGTTGTGTTGTTTGTTTGTTTATGAGACAATGTGTGTGTGTTTGATGTGAGACGTGACTCACATCTCCAGGACAGTCTTGAGTTGCTCCAGTTTAGATTTCTTCTCCTCAATCTCGCAGTCGTTGTGCTGGCCCAACTCGACCAGCAGCAGGCGGGCAATGTCCAGCACTTCCTGGAAGGAGGCAGTTATTTTTAATTTGGCTCTTATCTTTAAAGTATAGTTTGTGGAACCTCTGACTGAATACCTCATCAAAGACAAGACTGACAGCTTCAGAAATATTTTATGAAAAGAGGATACAGGATGAATGAAGTGTGTGAGTGGGTTTAGACAGCTCAGTATCAATATTTAGACAACAAAACAATTACAGTTTGTGATGCATACTAATTGAAGCTTGATGTATGCAAACACAACCGTATCCTCTGAAACCCTTTATTAGTGGTAAAAAGGATTCAGTCATAATCTGCCAAATAAACTGAAGTAAACAGAAGGAGTGTGGGAAAAAAGATTGAGAGATTAAAATCAGTCTGACTCACTTGTAGCTGTTTTGGCTTCTTCAGCTTCAGCTTTCCTGACTTGTAGCCTCCGTACTTCTCAAACAACTCAAAGAATCTGTGTGAGACAAACAGAATAGAACAACAGGATTAATAAAAGATACAGTGACATTGGACGAGGGCAACGTCTTTGAAGTCAAATGTATTTGATATTTTAATTCATCTCTAAGAACAAGTGGGTTTAGAGAAACAGGCTGGGGGCAGTTTGGGTTGTTTTTATTCCCTTAAAATTTGCTGCAGGGTCAAGATGAGAAGGCAATTAATGTTGAAGTACATAATAGTACTTTTCTATAAATTAGATGACTAAATAGACTACACAGACCAAAATATAATAAACTGAGTAAATGCAGTTTGTGAGGACAGTAAATTTGTTCAAGGCAAGAGACTTACAGAGGATGTCGGACCTCCATTTTCATCTTTTGTTTTGGTGTACGATCTCCATGGCGGATGATGGCAATGACGCAGCGCAGCTCCATCCTGAATAAGGTGGAGAAGCAAACAGGAAAAATTAAAATGCGTCAGAAACTCTGTTATTCCAGCGACAATCCTACAATAAGACTTTACCCGAGCCTGATGACCATGGTGATATAATACATTTCAAAACTTGAATTTGATTTTGGTTGTAACATTTACTTCAAACTTACTTTCAGACATTCTGTTTATTATCAAAAACCTTACTTATTCTTTTGAATCCATTAAACCATAAAGGTTTGCGAGACAAACTTTACAAAGATGTTATGTATAAGGTCATATCATCTCATACATCATATGTCATATCATACGCACAGTAGCCCACTGACCAAGCTGTCGAGGAACCCTAAACACCTTACAGCAAGTACTTTGTTTTTCAGTACGTACATGGTTCCTGAGGTTGTTGGGACAATGGGGATGTCTTCAGCTTCCATGGGGATGGACCAGGGGATGTGGAACTGAGGGGCTAACTCCCTCATCACCATGTTCCTAGTGAGGCAGAGAAAAGTAAGGACAGACTTAAAGACATTAAGCATTAAAAGCTAGGGAAGCACAGATCTGCACAGCCAGCACAGTTTCAACGTGGACACCCAAGATTAGTGTCACCAATTCACTATCTGACCAAATGCCTTCTGTTCCTGAGATATGATGTTGAGTAACGGCCAAAGAAGTGTTTTTGCAGAACATTATGATATCACAGTGAAGTTGACCTTTTACCTTTTGGATATAAAACGGCATCACTTCATCATTATATCCTTTTAGACATCTGTGTAAAGATTTGTCATAATTATCATAAAAATACTTGACTTATGGCCAAAAACATGATTTTTGAGGTCACACTGACTTTGACCTTTGACCTTCAACCAAGTTCTAATCATTTTGTGCCAACTTTAAAGAAATTCCCTCAAGGTGCTCTTGAGATATTGCATTTACAAGAATGTGACGGATGCAAGGTCACAGTGACATTTACCTTTGACCATCAAAATGTAATCAGTTCATTGTTGAGTCCAGGTGAACATTTGTGCCAAATTTTTAAATAAAATTCCTCATGATGTTCCTGATATATCAAGTAAACAAGAATGAGACAGACAAGGTAACAATGACCTTGACCTTTGACCACCAAAATCAAACCAGTTCATCATTGAGTTCAAGGGGATGTTTGAGCCAAATCTGAAGGTGTTTCAAAATGTTCTTGAGATACTGCGTTCATGAGAATGGGACAGACAAGCTGATACATTATGCCTCCAGCTAAGGCTATCAGCACAGAGGCATATAAAAACCTTGAATATATTATCAACGTCTTCCGCGATGTGTTTGTTGCATAAGTAGGCTTCGGGATGATTTAAAAAAAAAAAAAAATCACAGAGGTTAAATTATTTTAATATCTTGACTTTAGGCCTCAGTTTTTACCTGAAATATATCATGTGGACCAAACACAAGGCTTGTTCTTTCACTTAAACTCAAACTAGATACTAAGATATCCTCGGGGTGCTTCTTTTGATTCATGTGCAAACTACAGAATATCAAAATAAATATATCATTTTATAATACTTCTTTCAATTGTCTGTTTGCACAGCCGTCCTGTTCCTGCGAGGTCTTCGTACACTACTGTATGCTCCCTCAGCATCACAGCTCGAGGAATCACGTCGATGCTTGTTTCTGTTACTGGAAAGAAGCTGCATTTCCTGTGTCTTTCTATTTTTGAAATTTATGAGTCTTTAGTCGTAAAGCTTCGGTTTCACTTCTACTGGAAGGAGAGGTGATAAATCAGAAACAAACTAAGATGTAAAGCTGACAACAGCCTGTCAAGAGCACTGGATAAATTACAACATGACAACTCCAAGGACAACATTTACTTTAAGGGCTTCAAAGTGTCATGGACATCAGGTAATGTCGTAACAGCTTTTTTAGAGAATGCTTCTTCATCACAATGTAACTATACAATCCAGAACTGGCCTTGAATGACAGGACCATGTTTTTCACAAATCAGAGCTGATATTTACATATTTTGTGTTTTCTAAAGGCTCTGATCTGAAAAGATTCTGGTGTCCATTATGTTCATTATTATTGGTACATAGTTTTATTATGACATCTTTATTGACTAATTGTACTTTTTATTTTACTGAATTCTATTAAAATTTAATTTGTTTATGTATCAGAATAGTTACAGGTAAGGTAAGACAAGTTTATTTGTACAGTGCCTTTAAACAATGAGGCAATTCAAAGTGCTTTACAGAGGCTTAAATTGCATTAAGACATGACATGATGATATGATAAATGAAACGCGAGGCAATATAAAAATAAATTTTAAAAAGACAAGGATAAACAGGATTTCACAGAGCTCTATGTGACATTCAAAGCTATAATTCGGAATCTGAGCTGGGATTGTCTGCACACTGCTCTCAAGTTGAAGGTGGCTGAGTCAGCGGCTAGCAGCTAACAGTGCTAACAGTCCTAACAACAGCAACCATGCTTACAGAGCTAACCGTGTTAACCTGGGGGAAACCAGAGGGCAGACTCTACACTTCAAACAAATCAATGGGGTGATAAAAGACTTTATCAAACAATAAAACTAATGCTGCGGTTGAAGACTGTAACCCCATGGTGTCTTCCAAGCGCCATACATAATTCAGCAGGTGCCTTTAACTAAAGGTTCCCAAGATGCCAGGTCAGGCGGTGCATTACAGTGACTCAAAAAAATAATAGAAAACTAGGACTTGTTAGAAATGGCTCTAAAAAGTTGTATAAGCGCAGTGCAGGGTGGCGACGTTGAGCTAAGAGACACACATGCACCAACATCCATGTGCAGCCCGATTGGCTACCACAACAAAGAACTGAGAAACTTGGATTACAGCACAGAGAGGTAGTGTGCTTATCCTCTGCTCAGGTTTTGCTTTGTTGCTATGCCAATAAACGTTGCATACAGAACCTTTAGAAAGAGTAAATAAAATAGAGGATAAAAATAGACTAAAATACAATTCATGAAAGCAGGATAAATAGTATGTACGCTGATGTCACCTACCCCAGGACTTTGGCACAGTCGTCATAGTATTTCATGGAGTTTTTGACGAAGCTGAAGCCGTTAACGTCACAGACATAGGAGTGGCCGTTGGCTCTGAGCAGGTCGAACCCACACACTGTTTGCTGAATAAATCACAGACAAAACTGAGGTGAAGTACATTTACAATCGCCATAGAGATATGAGCTACAATGTGGAGAAGAAAATATTTTAAACACAACTACAGTTTGTTTTTTATTAGACAAAAAGAGTAACATGATGATTATTAAACAAAGAAAACACAGAAACAGGAGCTGGAGTGATGAGGTCTGGAGTTCAGTTTAGTTCAAGTTTTTTTGTTTCTTGTTCGCTTATTAAAATCTTGAAAACACTGACTTCTTCTTTTTGTAAAATCAAGAACGAAACATCACATTTCTGCTTGTAACACACCATGTATCAACAGCAGCAAAATAAAGCTGCAGAGTGGTGATATCTGTAACTGTTATTCAGTCACAGGTTTGTGTTTATGAAGCTTTGAATGCTACTGGAAGTATTTGTTTGTTTCTGGGAACATTTTCTGTTTGAGCTCAGAATCTTTAAAAACAAGGTGCCTGTGGGAAAACTGTGAGATACACTGTGAGTCGTAATATTAAGAGCTGTACTTACAATAAAAAAGATTGTATGAATTATTGATTTTCTGTGCCTCATGCTGTTGTTGTCTTTATTTGTTTGTTGGGAGTTCAGTGTGGTTATGGGTCTTAATGGAGTCAGGACCAGAGATCCTCTTTATTCTTTCATGTTTGTTGATTAAATCGCTATATAACACTGATCACTACAGTGTGATGTAAATAATTCTCATGGAAACAGAAATAACGCTTCTGGCAGCGTCTGTTCACCAAGTACTTCTGTGTACTTTTGCATTTAGTTTGCAAGTCAAACAATTAAATATGTCGACAACTGTCTGTGTTTACAGTAATTGGTTTAAGGATGTTCCCGCCCTGCTCTAAAATGTGTTTAATGAGCCGATAGCACAAGGTCTCACTGTTTCATGCCGCTAAACACGAGTTGATGCAATGTTTATGTTAGCTACAAATATATTACTGCACACAAAGAGGTACCCAGTGGAGTTTCTGACCACTAATGGCTTGGGCAGCAATAAAAAAAGACAAGAGGAGGCCACAAGCGCATAAATAATGCAGTTTTCAGAAATAACAGCAGATTTCCTGAAAATTTCAAACCCATCTCTTTGTTTTTCTGCACACTACTCTGCACTACATCCTGTGTATGACAATTCAAGTTTACCTTGAAGGCCAGGCAGACCTTGCGAGCCACCAGTTTCTCCATGGCGGTCAGCATGACAGGGTAGCGGATCTCCTTTCCCTCGCTGTCCCTCTCTACCTTTCCGTCCAGGGCAGGAGATTTCCGGGCCTCTGCGTGGGCATAGTCTGGACCCACAGTGTAAACCTGCGATGTCAACACCATATAACACAGGCACAGGCAGAACACAAACAGAAAGTGTGTCATGATTTATATATTTCAGCAGCAGTTACTGGTGCATGGATCAATTCAAAGAGGTACAACACCTCCATCACCGGCCGTGAACATGCACAGTACCTTGACATCAGTACCATCTGTGGGCATGAACTCTTCATAGATGTAGGAGCCCGTCTTCCGTACGGTGCTTTCTGGGGAGTACACACTGCTGCGGCTCCCTATCTACAGAAAAAAGATGAAAGGGGGGGTTTAATAGGCATTCGAAACTGAACCCATGAATAAAATTCTTATTTCACCTCATTACTCAGCCTTTATTTCATCTCAGCAGACTCCTAGTAGTTCTGATGTTCCACTGTACTGCTGGACTGCCCTATTACCAAAAGCTAACAAGATGAACCCTGCTGCAGGCATGCAACATTTTTTTCTATGAGTAAGTCATCAAATAATGCTGAGTCACAACCCAAAAAATTGAAGGATTACAAAGTTTTACAAAGTGAGAAACATCCCATCAAAATAACATTCATTGACATGAAATGACAGTTAATCTTTATGTAGCTCAACATATTAAAGGTTCAGTGTGTAGGATTTGGGGGGATATATTGGTAGAAATTAAATATAATATTCAGAAGTTTTCATTAGCATATATTAGGGGTGACCCCGAATAGTCGATGATTCGGAGAAGTCTGATTCGACTGCCAGTCTTGCTGTTGAATCGTCGCAAAATGTGGTTATGAAACAAGACCATACCATTCTGACTATATGGGGGTGCCCACTGCTGCTGCTTGATTTGACACAGAATATATTTGTTTTCTAGTAATTCATGATATATAGCCTATTCTGATACAAACACCAGTCTAATTTCCGTTAATAAAAAACTGAAAATGGCACGTGTGTTTAATCAGTAGGCATAATTATTACTACGCATGAATAAATCACCCAGTTGCTCGATCCAAATAAGCTGAGGTGAGTGAGTGCGCTGCAGGACCATCAGAGCAGCATCGAGGCCTACGGTGATTTATGGTAGCAGAGTGCATAAACAAACACTTTGGAGGAGGTATGTGCTCTCAAATCCAACTTTTTTGAAGGATTATTCGTTTACCTGAAGTGTCTTAAGAACGGATTTCACCACTGATTGTTTTCTTGATATACTGATTTTTTATTTGGCTACTTTTTGTCCGACGTGGCCAAACAATTGAGAGCAGTGACACATGGTCCGTGTGGATGAACTTGCATGAACCTGAGTTGATTAATGAAGTAACTTAAAGTCAGAAAGAAGGAAAACTGTTTGTAAACCTTTTGATGATGTTTATTTGTGAATGAAATGGCAAGTTCTGACGAGTCAGAAACGACTCCTGTTAAAGACACGCATGAGGCTGCAGCGCGTCTGCACTCATCTAGAGCGTCATACCTTGATGAAGTGAAAGGAATAAAGATAACGATAAAATGATAACCCTTTTACTTTTATTATTATTATCTTATTATGCCAAGTGAAGAACTACATTTGTTTATGCGGGTGTTTTAGCTCTTTTCTCTGGAGCAGAAACTGACGCAAATGAGCTCATTAATCAATGAGGGGGAAAACAACATGATTCGACCATTAGTCGGCTGAAGGAAAAATCTGTCAAATCAGATTCGACTATGAAAATTCTTAGTCGGGGACACCCCTAGCATATATTACAGGTCGACCGATTCATCAGTTTGGCCAATTAATCCACTATCGGCTTTATCCTGCTCAAAATAATCGTTATTATATTGACCATTAAAAATCCACTATTGTTCGACCTCTAGTATATATTACTTAAAAGAAAGAAATGTTTTTGTTACCTTACAGTGAGCCGTATAGTTCTACATAAAGAGCAAGTCCTTGTCCATGGAGTCCGCCATGTTGTTTCTACAGTGGCCCAGAACAGACAAACCAAACACTGGCTGTGCATATGGCCATTCGCATACTGACGCTGATCATACTTGGCACATGGGAAAAGTTTAAGTTGGTTGCAATCTACAAGTTCACCTTTAAATGTCATTAAATCCTACACACTGGATCTTTAGGTTTATAACTGTCCATGAATGCAAACCAGTGAGACCTTATGCAACCTCCTGAACTCCTGCCGTTTTCTCTGGATCAGAGCATCTGCCAATGACTGAATTATTTCCCTGTGTTTCTTGGGAGACCTCTACCTTTCTGAAGAGTCTCTGGCTGCCTCCTCCAGCAGATGTTGGGTAATAGATGTACACATTGTGGTCCTCTGCACTCACAGGTTTCTCCACGAAGGGTTTAGGGAACACCTCCCCATTCACCTCAACATGGTCCTCCCCCTCCACCAGGTTACACTCTGCACAAGAGAAGACTAGTTTAAAACACATACTACAACAATAAAGACAAAAAGCCACTGTGGTGCTACATACAAGGAAAATACACAATTAAGTTTATAAATGTGAAATCAAATAGAATCTCCAGTGACCATTCACCCTTTGTCTACTAGCTGTCATTAACTGTCTAATGACAGTCTAATCAGGGGGTCCATACCATTAATGGTATAAAATAATGGATGTGGCCACCATGATGTCCCCCACTGGTTTGTGGACTCCCATTTTAAAGCCTAAAATTCTGTATTTCAACCAGCGCCATCTTGTATTTTTGGAACCAGGGGTGACCGTATTTGGACGAGAGGTTGGAGCTGTGATCTGACTCAGACTGCTGCTACGCCTCACGGCTTGTATTCTTACTCGTCGTCCTCCGCTTATCCGGTTCTGGGTCACGGGGGCAGCAGCCTCAGCAAAGACGCCCAGACAGTCCTCTCCCCAGCCACTTCCGTCGGCTCTTCCGAGGGAACCCCGAGGCCAGCCGGGCAATGTAATCCTTCCAGCGTGTCCTGGGGCGGCCCTGAGATCTTCTCCTGTTTGGACATGCCCAAAACACCTCCCAAGGGAGGAGTCCGGAAGGCATCCTTACTCGATGCCCGAACCACCTCAACTGGCTCCTCTCGATGTGGAGCAGCAGCGGCTCTACTCCGAGTCCCTCCCAGATGTCTGAGCTCCTCACCCTGTCTCTAAGGCTGAGCCCAGCCACCCTGCAGAGGAAAGTCATTTCGGCCGCTTGTACTCACAATCTCGTTCGTTCAGTCACTACCCAGAGCTTGTGACCATAGGTGAGGGTTGGAACGTAGATCGACCAGTAAATCGAGAGCTTAGCCCCACAGCCCTATCCTAAATTATGTGTAGCTTTAAGCCTTCATCAAATGTAAACGGATGAGTTATAAAAAACACTCACCACCTGTGCAATTGTCATAAATGTTGAAATTAGCTATAGAGACCAAAACCGTATTTTGTACCAGGTGGTGAACATGTTCATTTCTGCTGTAATGTTGGGCATTTCAACTATGAGGACGGACTTGCTTCTGGAGCCAGCCTCTAGTGGCCATTCAAGGAACTGCAGTTTTTTGGCACTTCCGCATTGGCTTAATTTCTCAGCCCCGGAGGGTGCAACTTGATTTATAAATACCAACTTCTTAAGCAGAAAATAAGAACTCACCTTCGGGATTGTCTGGGTCTCGGTTCAACACAGCATAACGAGGTAGGTCAATGCCCTCTTCCAGTAGGATCCGGTACACTTCCCTCCTGTCAGCAAATCAAATACCACCGTAAAATAACCTCCAAAAAGGATAATCAAAGTCAAAGAGTCTGTGAGCGTGGCTTTGATGTGTGTGTATGTGTGTGACTGGGGTTGGGCAGTAAAACAGGAATAAGGTTTATATAAAGGCATGTGAAAGTGGCAATTGTGTCATTTTCATTCTTATCATCTTATCATTACTGGTCTGACCAGGGAGAGGAAGAAAATTGCAAGTGCAAAGAAGTTGGCTACATAAAAGAATGCAGCTGCTGCAATTTGGCAAGAGATAAAGAGACCGTGAATATCAATGAAGATTTGTGATTTGCATGAGGAAGTGTAGAAAATTATTCCCATCTCAACTGCCAAGTGTGGCGGAGATAAGCTTGTTTAACTGGTATGCAAACCGTGACATTTAAAGACGGACACAAGGTGTTAAAAGAATATTATTGATAAAGGTACACCTTTTTTTTGTTTTGATGTTGTTCAGAGAATATACTTAAATAAATCCTTGAGTTTCAAAGTAATTCCTTGGAGGCAAACTTTCAAGGGACCGATACAATGACAAGCATCACATGGCAGACAGCGGTAGCAGTAAAAGTCTTGATGACTCTGGCTACTTCTTGACCCTTGTCAAACTATAGTATGCGTAGCCACCATATTATTAGGGACCGTTATTTTGTTGTTAGCTATCAAAACCTATGTGTGTCTACTCAATATGTACCTGTCCTGTATGAAATACTGCATGTTGAGGTCATTGATGAGCAGTGGATTCCTGAGCTTGGTGTACTCCACAGCTTTATCCAGAGGGAAACCTGAAAAATGCCACACACATAAAAATTGCATCAGCCCAAACAGCATCTTCATCAATCAAAACGAACAACTGAAGAAATAATGATTCTTACGCAGACACATTTCTGTTTTAATATTCTCTTATGGCTGTGCCTGTAAGTGACTGAGCCAATATTCAGTTTAGCATATTTAAGGTGGTGAAGGTGATTAAAGCAATTTCTCAGTGGCTCATGTATAAATTCAGAAGATAGTTGGGTTGGCAGTGTGATCACCTTCCATACCATCCATCTTCAGAGCAGAAATACTTGCTGCACACAGAGGTGATGAACACTCACAAATCCTGTTTGTTTTTCTCCCCTTGATATATTGTTCGTAAATGTATTGATCCGCCCAGATGATGGATTGTAAACTGTGTAACATCTTTACTCTGTTAGGATTAGGATGTCATTTTAATGAACTACAGTGAGGTTTTTGATCAGATTTTAGAGCAGCTCTGACTAAAAAAAAACTTGCAAACAATTTCTGGTCTCAGCAACAGCATCCATTTTTATCCATTTAACCAGGGCCGGGTCCCAGGGGCAGCAGGCCAAGCAAAGCACCCCAGATGTCCCTCTGCCCAGCGACTCTTTCCAGCTCCTCCTAGGGGAACCCCATGCGTTCCCAGGCCAGATGAGATATGTAATCCCTCCAGCATGTCCTGGGTCTACCCCTGGGCCTCCTACCAGTTGGATGTGTCCGAAACACCTCTAACAGGAAGCGCCCGGGAGGATCCTGATCAGATGCCTCAACTGACCCCTTTAGACAGAAAGGAGCAGCGGCTCTACTACGAGCTCCCTCTGGACATCCGAGCTCCTCACCCTATCTCTAATGCTGAGCCCAGCCACCCCATGGAGGAAACTCATTTCGGTCGCTTGTATCTGCGATCTCATTCTTTTGGTCAAAACCCAAAGCTCATGACCATAGGTGAGGGTTGAGATATAGATGGACCACTAAACTGAAAGCTTTGCCTTCTGGCTCAGCTCCCTCTTCACCATGACGGTCCAGCGCCGCATCTGCACCAGCAGTTTGTTTGAAACATTATGAGGAACTGGGTGGCTGTGAGCAGCAAGCGTCACTGTGATCAAGATGGAGGAGAAGTCGACAGAATATTCAATAGGTTGAAAAAGTTTTAAATGAAATCACACCTGATTATGCAGCAGGTGTGTCAGAGGGAAGCACAGTCTGAATCAGAATGAGAAAACTCTCGTACACTTACTGCAGGCATATTTACTAATGAACTACACTTTGGTCTGTTGGACCTTCGTCAGATGTACCTGATTAATTCACACAACATTTTACAACACGTTGTAAATTCATAAATATTCCAGCAGTGAGCCAGACAGTGTGTGGGAGTGCTCTCATTCTTATTCAACAAACTTTAATGGAAAATTGAAAGAGTTTTCCAAGAAGTTTCCTGTCATTACAAAGTAATTATCTTGTCAGGCTTGAAGAACTATATGTGGAATAGGTTTAGGTGATTACTGGTCGAGGATTTTAACATGTATTATTCATCAAAAGTGGCAGTCAAACATAAAAATCGCACATTCCCGGGGCCAAGTGAGGCCAACAACATAAATGTCTGCAGGAAATATTTTAAGGAAATATTAGTGTTTCTACTTTCCAATAGTAACAGCAACACAGGACTCAAAGTATGTTCCCATGGTCTGAGAAACAATCCCAAACTCATTCTTTTAAAAATAGAATGGAAAAACGGTTTCATGTGATAAACTTAAATACCCACGGAAAAAAGATCAGTGTTGTCAGATGGAAAAAGTTACTTAAGTATATGAATGTTTGTATAACACAATGAAAACTCCATTTATATTTGGCTACATTAAAAAATGAACACAGCTTAAGAACATAAACTGATCCTAATTTTTGAGCTTTTCATGAAGAAGAGTACTGATCTTCTTCATTCAGCTCTGCCTTTGTAAACCACACATGGTCATAAAATTAATTACAAGCCTTAAATAGATGTTTCCAATTCCACGGTTCTCTTTCCCATAAACTGGTGCCGGCTGCCGTCAGACAGCCCGACACAAACCTGGCAAACTCTTTGAATTATGGTGAGGCTTTTTAGGTACGGATATTTCTCAAGAGAACACAAAACTCGTTACTGCAACAAGGAAACATTCATTTCCCGTTTTTTCTCTCTGCCAACGCAAACAAGCCTCTGATGTCAAAGAAAAAGGGAGTGATCGTTTATTAATTACTGTTGCATTGTTTCTTTATTTCCATCAATCTTCCCAGTTTTAGAGACCACTTACTAAACCCCATCTGAGCTCTAACAGGAGATCAGGGAGCTTTTTTAAACTGTATTCTAGTGCACTGTTATTTAGGGTTTAAAACATTAAAGGGATTGCTCAGATTTCTGAAGAGTTTTATGGGGTACTTATCCATAGATAATATATTACATACAGTGGATGTAAGTCGGCACGTCCCCAGTTTAAAGAAGCAGGCTGGAATCTGACATGGAAGCTAAGCAATGTACTGCTATGGAGGTGTCAGAACAAGTTTTAGCCAACTTAAAAAGTCCCACCTAAAAAAAGATCAACATCAGTTTCAGTGTATGCTTTACTTAGAATATTTTTACTGCTTTACTTTGTGTCAGACTGATTTCCAACAGAAAAATAAAGCCATTACATCACTTTCCTCAAATGCACCAGATTCCACTGAGAAAAACAGTGATTTAATGTCGCTCAACACAGGAGCCGCTGGTCTACTGCTGCCTTGATCAGTTGTTCTGTTTGTGCTACAGTGTGACTTTGGCATTTTAAAGGATTAATTCGGATTCATCAAAGTCCCACAATAACACAAACTGACTAACTGATCAAGGTAGTGGTAGACCAGCAGCTCCTGTGTTCAGCCAGCTAAAATTACTCTTTTGTCAATGGAGTCTGGTGGCTTTGACGAGAGCATATATCAGGAACTGAAGCCGGGTTCCCTGTTGAAACGTGCTGTGTGACAGAAAGGTGAAGCGCTGAAAATACTCTCAATATATTGTACACTTATACTGATGTTGATTTTTTGGAGTCACTAAAATACATTTTGCTGCTGACCCCTATCCACAGCAGTACATTGTTCATTTTACATGTCAAACTCATCTGGCTGACTCTATACACGCTCAGTACACAAACAATTATACCAGTTTACGCTGGTGTTGCCGGTGGGGCAACAAAAATTCTCACAACCCTCTGGACCATTTCCCCTCCACCTCCCTGTAACTGTTTCTCCTCGTGCAACAGGATGTTTTTAAATTGTTTGTAATTTTTTACCTTTGGAGTGGAAGGAAATGAGGCAGTCGCAGAGGGGCCATTTCTCCACAGGTTCCTCCAGGATCACCTCCTCTGGAAAGATGACCACATTGATGTAGTCAAACTTACAAAGGCGCTCCAGGATCTGAGTCATGGGCTTGGATTTGGACTTCTTCATCATGGCACATATGCCGACCACAATCTGTCGCTCTGGAGGCTGGAGGAGAGGACGAGGAAGACCAAAATGGACCATTGTAACAGCACGTAATAGGGAACGTAAAGACAGCAGGACTGTTCCTGTGAGTGTGGTTAACATCAACAGTTGGTAACATCCATATAATAATCAAACTGTAGACATCTGAATATGCTAATGTAGGTACATGATAACGTGCTTTGAGTTGAATGCTAAGTACCGTTTAGACCAGTGGTTCCCAACTGGTCCAGCTACAGGGGCCAGATTTCTCCTTTGTCATTAGTTCAAGGTCCACACGGTTTAATATAGTCACTCAGTCTACAGCAGGAAACAGCACTTCAAAATAAAAGCTCTGTGCCTGAAATTCATTGTACTTAAAAATAAAGTGTGTTTTTTACAAACTTGACACATTTGCAGGTCATTTGGGTCCATTCAGAGTGGACCCATGACCCACTTTTAGACCGCGAACCACCAGTTGGGAACCACTGGCATAAAGCATTGGTTTTCAACCTTTTTGTAAGGCCCTCTTTTAATTGTTAAAAAAGTCTAAGGACTATCCTCCCAAATAAGTGATTTAAAAACAACATAACCTGAGAAAAAGGAGAAAAATGGGCTTTAAGTATACATTATGCCACTGACAGCTGTAGTGACTTCCTGTTGTGCCTTAGGCCTGTCTCTATTCTTTAGAAAATATTTTTTTGGCTTCCCAACACATGACGAATGCTTTGTGTTGAAGTGTCTCTATTTTACTATGTTTAACATACTGAGCTTTTGGCTCAGCAACATTTCCTGCCATTATGAATCCAGATGAAAGTATTCATGGTTGTATTTCCTCATGTTTTGGATCTTTTACCACCCCAGGGTTGTTTCCCACATCACTTTTCTGTTTTAAAAACGGATCCATTTTGTGTCACCGCATCTGAGGCAATAGCCCCTTCTACACTGCCAGAGTTTCAGCGAATGTTGGGCCATTTTGCCGGCAAGCTGTGAGCATTTAGACACACAGAGCCGGATTGGCGAGTTGATCCAAGGTGCCCAATTTTCTGCCTCGTAGGGTAGTCATATTGGTGGAACTTTTTTGGTTTAAAAAGAACGAGGTGGCCTTCCACCACTGGAGGGGCTGTTGATGACTTGTGGGAGGAGCTGTGGATAAACAGGAAACCGCTGATAGCAGGAATTAGCGAGCAGCTAGTAGCAAGAGGGAAACACAAACCTGACAGACACTACAGTAAAGATGAGCAACTGGGGAGACAAGGAATTGCGCGCCCACCTTGTCTTCGCAAATGAAGAGGCCATTAACCGTCAAATGACGAAGACAGTGAAGGACAGGCCGACTTACGAGAGAATCGCCGAAGGACTGACCAGCCGCGGCTTCCCTCGGAGTACGTCACTGTTTACGTCACACGCTGAGCTACACGTTTTGTTACTTGCTCAGGCCCCCCATTGCCCCGAAAAAGGCGCATTCTGTATGAATAAAAGAGGTAGGCAGCATTTTGCCGCACTCCCCGATTTTGTTTTTATACTGCCAATGCTGCAAATTTGCACAATTCCTACTTATAAAGGGCGAATGTTAGCTAGCTAAAAGAGGCAAAACATGTTCACCTCTCCCCAATGATGAAATTGAAATTATGCCAGGATCATTTTCTATTTATGTATTTCTATATAAAAATAACTAGCTTTGTAAATTACCAAAATATTTCATTTCCGATTTAATCTTACAAATCGGTAGTACCTCCACAGCCCACTTGATGGGAGTCCGAGGCCCATCAGTTGGCCACAGCCCTACAGATAAGAGTCACTGGTTTTGACTGATAAATCAATGTAGAGCTGAGCCTGCCAAGCTGAGTGAAATATCTTAACTGTAAAGAGGAAACACCGACAGCATGGCCTTTCCTCAGTCCAATTTCAGCTGTGCTACACAAATGTATATATATAATCATGGTTCTCAGAGGATGCACAACATCAGTTCTTTTTTTTGATGTGTAATGAGCTTTACAGCCTCACAGGGCCCCTAGTGTTGCTACAGACTTTTAGATCCATTCAATTACAGAACGGTAGTTTACTGTCTGTCAATATTTGGGAATGATGACAGCTGTGTATTGATTCTTTTATTATCAGATTGCCGTTTCATTAATTGAAACCTGTAAATGTCACTGTTGCTACATACTTGTAAAGGCTATCATTTTATCAGCTGGCTAAAACTTTTTTCACATGCATAGACAGCTGAGACAGCATGACACTGAGTTGTTTTTCTATGTATTGATTCTTAACTTACTAAGTAAGAGAGTCTTTGTTTCTGTGCCACAGTGGTTGAAGATACTGCTAAAGAATGGACTTAACTGCTACCTGTTCACTCAGAGCAACTCAGATAAGAACTTCAGCTGGTAAAACACTGAGACAACAAACACCGAGACAAAGAGAGGAAATCATAGCATGCAAGCAAGCAACTAACACAGCACTACCATAAAGTCCTTTTATAGCTACAGGACTAAACAACAGACCAGATGCCTTAAAGCTGTTTATCTGCTCTTGTTCTCACGCCAGCCTTTGTGTATTTCTGTCTCCATTTCTTCTTCCACTCCATAAAAAACTCTAAAACTCTTAAAATTTCTTGTTGATTTCCCACTGCCCAGAAATGACCAAAGCTTAACTTTGTTTTCATTGTAACTTCACAGTTTGATTATTAAGCCATTATTCATACCATGTATAGACTCTAATTCGTAAGTGGAACTAGATTTTATGTCTTTCTTTACGAGGCACACCTTACACAGCAGCTGTTTGTTCACCTGAATTAACACCTGTCACTCACCGACTCATCCTCATAGTCCTCCATTTCTTCTTCTCGACACATCTCATTCCTCATGCCTGCCTCCATTTGGCCCATGTCATACTCGTCATCCCCACAGCCAATCACAAACCGAGGAACGTCTCTGTCACTCCGCCCCTGTCCGTCCCCTGGTCTTGGTCCGTCGCAGGTCTGGTACATCACAAACTCCTGTGAAACATGGCTGCTTCGTGTGGCTCCTCCCCAGCTAGTGATTATGTCAGCAGAGCAGGAAGACACTGTGTTACACCGTCACTAGATGACTGACACCTGAGAGCCTGCTGATAAAGTGAAGAGTCTGTTGGTGTTTCTGAGCTGGCTGATAACACCTACGTGTGTCTATGCACGTACAGTGTGTGTTGAGGTAGAAAAAGAGTAGTGGATGTCCTAAGAGGTAGAACAGAGGGAGTGGACTCCACGTGGTGCTGAGGTAGAAAGTCGAGATCCTGGTTGTAAAACTCCCTGTGTCAGGACAGAGGAGGTCTGGCTCTGAGAGACAACATGACCCAGTGCGGAGATGCTTCTTCACGCAGGAAACTCCACGGTCAGCATCTGTGTACCATGTCTCTTGCCCTAGGAATAAAAAGAAAGGTGAAACTGGTTGAGCAACTAGTTTAAACTATTCTTTTGGGTGAAAACTGTTTACACAAAAAAGCCAAAGTTGACAGGATAAGCAAGTTAAGCTGTGCAAGGGAACGTCAATAAACATGCTGCATCTGAATAACCACAGGACTAGTTTCTGCAGTGTTGCTTCATCCCCCGTTTGTGAAATAAACATCAGTGCTGTAACATCAGACACACAATAGGAGAAAACTTCATTGATTCCAAAGGAAACTATGTTATTGCAACACCCAAGGAAAATGTTACTTAATATATGAACCAATATTTTCACAAAAAAGAATTTCTGGTATGCTACTGAAATATTTATGGATGATGGCAGGTCACACGTTTATTAATCCAGAGTGAAATAGTTGGTACAGACATGCTTGGTATTTGCATCAATAGATAACCACAAAAGATAGGTTCAAAATGCACTTGGTTTTAAAAATGTACTGAATATATCTCGAGGATCCAGGAAGGAAAGTCCTCAAAACTAAATTTCTTTGACATGAAATTTAGGGCCCCTTTTGATGAAACTTCTCAGGGTTACTCAGCATTACAGACAGGGTTTCCCACACATTAATTTATTAGTGGCAGCCCGGCATGATTATAACATCTGCCGCCACATTTTGACTTTCTATTTGTGGGGCTGGGCTGTTGGAATATATATCCCATCTGTTTATTCACTGCTCCAATCTCTCATAGCAAAGAGCGTATTCTGGGAACAGACAGAACAGCAGACATAATGAGAGTAAAACTGAACCGTTCATTGTGCTCAGTCTGACGTTTGCTCTCACTCACAAACAGCTGCTTCTCAGTTATCTGATCAACTCTATCAGATCAGCTGATTATAATCCAACCTTTGACTCAAAACTCCACAAACTGCTGTTGAGGCAAAAAGAACTCAGGAAGAGGTCTTCCTATGCTGCATTCACGGACCTGCAAAAGCATCTAAATTGTCTCTAAATAAGGAGACAAAGTGATGCATAAAGAAACACAGGCAAAAAAAAAGTTTACAGTGAGCTTAAGTCACATTTATCAGTGACGTGCAAGAGTAACCTTTAGGAGCAAATCTCACATGATTAATCGCATGTATGCTCAGAGCAGGAATAACCATCCGAGAAAAGAGGCTACTCTTCCGGTAAAACTGATAATCTATCATTTAAATTAACACCAGATTTGTTCTTGTCATTTGTTCTCTGATAAACGCAAAAAGTGCTGCAACATCAAATCAAATGTATTTTATAAATAGGTAAAAACTATCACATTCTAAGTCATACATACTGCTTTTGCTATATATATTTATATAATTACAGTATTGTTTATTGTGTGACTACTTCTTAACATGGATCAGAGAGTGTTTATCACCTCCATCTCTGTTCGAGGACCTACTCCTCACCAACCTCTGAGGCTCTTAAGTGTAAGAGCATTATTAGGCTGCAGAAAACTAAATAACTTTCACTTTTAAGCCTGCAAGTGCGCTGGAGTAAAAGGTAAATCAATCCGAAATTTCACTTCAAGCTAACTTTTAATAAACACAGTGCCAAGGCTTTAATTCAGCGTTTCTGGGTCACAAAACCTCCAGGTAAGATGATCCATACGTAGCTTTCAGCTGAGTATCACTCATCACTAACACATCCCAGCCCACTGAACACTTTTGTTATACACAACAACATCATCGTCTATTCCATGTAAGCCTGCTGCTGTTTGTTGTTGCCATGACGACGCGGGCCAGACTGTCTCTCTATTGTGTCCTGTATGTACATTAAGGTGGATCACATTACTCTGGGTTTGCCTTTCACTTTTCAGAGGAAGCTACTTATGAAACACTCCTGATGAATCCAGTCTTGATTTCAATTCTATCATAATTATGAAATTACAACTACATTTTTTACACTTTAAGGTGCTCATTTTTCCTCTCTTTTGATGGATTAGGGTTAAACACAAGCATTTTAATAGATATAAAGTTTAGAACAGCCTAACGGCTCAGTTAAAAATAAAGATGCAGAGTAAAATGTGGAAGTGCGTATACAGTAAAATGTGCATAAACACATCGCCTACAACGTGATATTATTTTAAATGTATTATTTAAATGTATTATTACACCTCCCTCTGTCTGGGTTATTTAGCTGTTCTTACAATTTGTGGCTGTTGCTCATCAGCCGGCTTCACAATAAACTGATGCAACACCGAAAGTGTTTCTGCAACTGTTTTTGAATTTCCACTTGTTGAGAGTTTTACACAGAGGTATTGTGGGAAGTGGAACACAGAGAGCTCTGGTTTGTTGTAAAAGTTTACTGTGATTATAGTCTCAAATAAAAACATTGGAGTCTCTGCACGTCCTCTTAATTTGGCTTTCCAGTTCCCAACCAGTAGAAGAACTGTGTTTGGAATCTTTGGAACAATAACTTCAGCTACACTCAGTTGCCAGTTTATTAGGTACATCTTGCTAAAACTAATGCAGTCTAAAAAAAATAGCTATAAAATAAATCCAACATTAATGAGGTCATAAAGTTTGTTTTTTGTTTTAGAGAGTCATTGTTTCAACTTTGTAGTAATTTTGGAGGATGTAGTTTTGGGTGCTGTATTGAGGTGTTTCTGATATTTAGCCTTGCCTCAATTATATTTATGTGGTGGACAAAATAATAATGCTGCTGCAGCCTATCCCACCTGACATTAGGTGAGAGGCAGGGTACACCCTGGACAGGTCGCCAGACTATCACAGGGTTGACACATAGAAATAGACAAGCGTTCATGCTCACACTTACACCTACGGGGAATATAGCGCCATCAATTAACCTAACCTGCATGTCTTTGGACTGTGGGAGGAAGCAGGAGCATCAGGAGAACCTGGTGAACATACAAACTCCACACAGAAGGGCTCCCCCACCGTGGGTTCGAACCAGGAACTCTGCTGTTGTGAAGTGACAGTGCTAACCACTGTACCACCATGCCACCCTGAAACACCTCTCAGTATATGCAGTTAGGGTTGCAGCATTATATCAATTTTTAAAGGTATACTGTTGCATGAAAAGTGACGGTTATCATATAGTGTGCAATTGCTACACATTGACTGCATGTCAAACTTTGAATGCATATTTCTTCTTCTACCAATTTCAATTATAATCAAACTTTTGTTCAACTAAGAAAAACAACTTCCGTTTTCATTCATTTAAGGGTCCTTGTTACTGATAACAATAATATTATTATTTGTGTACATGTACACTGTGATATTTTCTGAGATGGTTATTGGACTGTGAAAATCTCATACTGTTACAACCGTAAATGCAATACAGTTCACCAGCACCACATACTCTCCAAAATGATCACACATTACTACTCTCTAAAACAGTTAAAACAAAAACCGAACAATGTAACCTCTCTGAAAGAATGAATTGTTGAAGGACTGTTATGTTCGACTGCATTAGTTTTAGCTAGGTGTACCTAATAAACTGGCAACTTATTCAATTCCTTAAACAATTCTACTTCAAGAGAAAAGATGACCTGACTGAACACTCACCAAAACAGTAGATGCTGATGCAGTTTTCTAACCATCTCTTTCCAAAAGTCCAACAGTTAACACTTGCCAAATGTCACCAAACATTTGCAACCCCCCTGCTTCAGTATTTTGGGTGTGCACAGTCACCGCTTATCGGTTATCTGACCCGATACCACACAATAAAGAAACAAAGCTGTTATGTCATTGCCCTGCAGCTCAGCCAAAACCCAAAGGCAAGATGTGAAACGTAGCCACGCTAGAAGAAGAAACTTGCCACTGTGGTATGTCCACAAACAGACACAGCCAAAGCCAGTTCATGTGTCCCTCATCAGTATCCTTTAACATCCCCCCCCCCCCCTTCAAACACCACCACCCCCACCCTGACCCCACCACCCACAACAAACAGCTGACTCGAGGGGAAAAGCCTCCAGAAACAGATGGATGGATCATATCACCTCTCAGTGACGGGCTACAAGCCGACTGTGCGCTCCACGCAGTCTCGCAAGAACTTATTTAAAGGCACTTCCACTCGCATACAGGGCACATTCTTTCACTGGCACCGCTTAGCTGCTCGAGATGAGACATGGTTGTTGTATGTCCTGGATTTTCTGCCAGGACACACGCGCATATAACCGAATCTCACACCTGACCCAACCTAACCTTGGTACCCAGAAATAACAGCGTCCTCTCCTGCACGGGGGGTGATACAAGAACTGAAGGGTGGAGCAAAGGCACGGGTGTTGGGTGCCGTGGGCCAACTATGTTACCCAAAGATAACTCATCGTTACTAACCTCTGAGGCGATGACAGGCCGCACTAAACAAAGTGGAAGCCCTTCTTGCTGGCCCGGGGTCGAAGAACACTAACAGAGATAAACTCAGAAATAAAACTTTATACCTGCTGTGAGAAAGCAGCGCGGAGCTTGAGTTTGTTCAGCCTTTACTGGGCCAAGGACATGACCTTTACTTTCCTGGAAGGATAAGCCAACAATGCACGGTATAAAAAAAAAATCTGCATGACGGTTAGAAACACATGCAAAACACCATCAAATCATCCACAATTTCATTCCAACCAGAGATTGAATTAACTGACTTCACTAATTAAAACAACCTTCAGCAGTGAGCTCAGCTGGTGTCGTGCCTGGCTCTGAGGACAGGAGGGCCTCGTTCACACATGACTCAACACCACTGAGAATTCAACCTTGCATGCTACTAGAGTTTCCTCCGGGTATACTGTGCTCTGAAGCAAAACTTTCCACAGAAAATCAATTCCTCTAACATCTTACTTGTGTCTTGGAGGTGTCCATGGTGTGTACATGAGTCTTGTCACTGCTTGCCATCATCGCAGCGATCAAAAAGATACTTAAATCTCTGGTAAAAATGAAACTGAGCAGCATGTTTGTACTTCCTTTGTGGGTTTTCTGAGTTTGCAGAATAATGCTGAACAAGAAACATCTGAAAAACACAATATTAAGAGAGTGTTCAAACACATGTTTTGCTGAAAACAACGTGCAGGGCTCAACATTAAGGCTTGTCGCCACTGGCAACCATATTGAGAAACTGGCAACCAATACATGTCCTTTGGTCCCCGTTAGTGGCAATCACTTTTCACAACATATAAAAAATAGGGACAGCAAACACCAAACGTGCATCCTCAAAATAAATAGGTTACATCTGATGCATTAGTGATATCTAAATATGTCTGTTACAGTCAGAGATGGAACCAGGCACTCCACATGACACCACTGTTCATTGCTGTGTGAACCCGTGTGTGAACAGACATCCGTTTTAGAGACAATGGCAAAGCAAATTAAGTTGTTTGACTGTGGGATGAAAAGTTCAACTAACCTGTCAACATCACAAATGAGCGTGCACATTGATTTGACTGATGAGGAACCAGATAAACCTGAATTAAAAACAAAAAGGAAACTGAGGTTGTTCTGGTGTCTTGCACTGACTTGCTGGATTCATTTTTGAGGGATCACTATGTAGACCAGGAATTGAGGGTAGAAATTCATTCATTTTCATTCATTTTCCATAACTGCTTATCCTGTTAGGGGTTGTGGGGAGGCTGGAGCCTATCCCAGCTGACACTGGGCAAGAAGCAGAGTACACCCAGGCCTGATACATAAGGCCCATTTCCACTGAAGAAGTTCCTGGTACTATTTCTGGGGCAGGAACTTTACAGGAACATCCTCTCACTCAGCTCTCTCAACTGCCGTGTCTCCACTGAGAGGGTGGAGTAGGAGGAAGGTTCCGTATGACGTAATCATTGCGCGACCATTTTGACCGGGGCGGCACGGTAAAGAAACAAACAAAGAAGAAGAACAACAAAGAAGAATAAGAAGAAGCAGAAGTACGAAGCAGAAGTAAGAAGAAGAAAGCAGACATAAGAAAGACGATTATCAACATGGGAGGAGCTGAGGTGGTTGCTGGGTTTCTGGCGTGTCTCTCGCTTTTACATGGCGGTGGAAGCTATGAACGAGAGGAGAAGACGTGCTCAGTTTTAAAAATGCCGGCTATTTTGTCGCTTTCTGTTGACGTCACATCCCGCCTTGAGTATATCAAATCAGCACCACGTAAACCCGAAGCCCCACCCAGGAGTTTTTCGGGGCCATTCTGAGTACCTCCTCCGAGGCAGTGACCCTCGGAGCCCCTGTAAAAGTTCGGGAACTCTGTCCTTCGGGCGTGGTTCCTGCAGTGGAGACACGCACCAACGACCCCGGCCCAGTAAAATTACCCCGAAGTTCCTGCGGTGGAAACGGGCCTATAGAGACAGACAACCATTCACACTCACATTAACACCTACGGACAATTTAGAGTCATCTTTGGACTGTGGGAGGAAGCTGGAGTATCCAGCTGACATGGGGAGAGCATGCAAAAATGAGAACATAAAAACACACGAGTACCCATCCCAAGTGTCGAAACAGGACCACCATGCCGCCACATTAAGTGATAAGATTCAAACTCTGTAGAGTATCAGATAAAACACAAACTACAAAAAATAAATCCTGAATTACTGTAAATAAACTTTTAAACATTCTTTTATGTCACGTTCACATTATTAAACTGAAGTATAAATGCACAGTATCTTAATTATTCAACGTATAAGGTGACTAAAAATATCTACCACATTTAAAAGTTAGCATGGAGCCCTGATGTGGGACTCACACTGGAGCAAGGTAACTCAGTATTTTGAGTATGTCTCCTCCACTATCACAAACTGTCAAGTGTCAAAAGACCTCATTGGTCAAATACTGAATCGTGTTTACTGATTCTTAGATATGATTATTTCTGATGTAAATAATAACGCTTCTTTCTTTTTGTTTTATTGTGGGAATTATAGTGCAGCTGCTTGTGTTAAAGACGCTCTTTGCTGACATAACACATGATTAGTTTATTCATTATGAGAAATACTACACAGCTTGTGAAAACAGTTGTAAAAAGTCTACATGGAGCTCACTCAAGTCTGACACACTAACCCTGGTCATCACAGTGACCTCAGGTTGAGCTTAAATTTTTACCAGAAAGCCTCCATTACAGCAAAGTGATGATTGTATGGAGTTGCATTATGGGGGACGTAGGAAAGTAGGGTCCAGCAAAATTGTGTGACTGAAGGTAAAGATTTCTCACCCTCTGATGCTTCAGTGTTGACCAGTTGAGCTGTCTTTTGCGACTCAACTTTATGGAAGTGCGATTACGAAATAGCTGTGTCACTTTAAAATGAGACTCTGCAACTTTTGAAAAAGGAAATAACACAGTCTTCCCCTTACATTTAACATGTTGATTGCTCAAATCAATACACTGAGGTGGTTTGTTGCTGCAGCCCTGGCTGGAATGACCAGTAGCTTATGTTGGCTAATGTTAGCACATTTTGAGTTTCAGTTTAATGACTTCTTGACTCTTTTTCTACTTGTGCTATTGTTCTACATTCCTACTATATACACTGTGTTTTACAATTTACCATCATATCTAAATTATGACTTGCATCCTGTTAGGGGTTGCATGGGAGTGCTGGAGCTAATCAGCTGACATCACGTGAGAGGCAGGGTAAACCCTGGACAGGCCGCCAGACTATCATAGGACTGACACATGGAGACAGCCAACCATTCATGCTAGTGCAAGTTGACCTGCATGTCTTTGGACTGTGGGAGGAAGCCGGAGTACCCGGAGAAAACCCACGCTGACACAGGAAGATCATGCCAGCGCTGCACAGAAGGGCTCCCCCAGTATGACAAAGTGCAATATCCAAATTGCAGGTGCTGCAATTTTTGGAGAAAAGGCCAAATGTGTCACAACATATCATTATAAATGAAACATTGTGAGGCTACAGAGATCCCCCAGCCTATGAATCATATCACATCATCAACGAAATGCAAAAATGACCACTCCAAATAAAATTGCAACTCATATTTGCAATCACAATGTCTGTCAAAATAATCCCAACATATAAGAATTTCAAACAATTCCTCCTTAGAATTCCTCAATTGTCCAGAGAGTTGCTAAACAAAGTTTCCTGTGCGTATAGTGATAATTCTATTTTATTCTATTAAAGCTGTATCTCAACACATAGTGTGTTTTATGACTTTCATATTTGGTGTCACTGCAGGGCAACAAGCTGTACTCAAGGCTCAGTGGCGATGTCATCATGTCTTTGAGGTCAGTTAAAGTCATAAATGACCTAATTGTTTTTTCACTTTCGCAGACAAGACGGAAAGGGAAGGCAAAAAGGTGACAGACAGAGGAACCAGACAAAATCATCATGTGCGACTGTATCCTCTCTGCCTGTTAAATTGTTCCCCTCAAATATAAAACACTTTATCATCCATGAATAAATCAGGAGGTTGATTAAAAACATCCCCAGCTGTCACCTGCAGGCCCTCGTCCACGGATGAGTCACCTCCGTCGTCACTGTGGGGCCGGAGATCAACAACACGGCTCCAATGAAAGGCTGTTAACCTTTGAGACTGTCTGCCACAGGAAGGCTGCATCATGTTTATGAGCGGTGAGGGAGGAGATGGTCATTAGCTCCAATTCACTATCATTTCTCTGATAAGATGCCAAATGAGAAGCATCGCAGCACACAGTGACTCACAGCACTCATTTTGTGGATTGTTCTAATAACCGTCGCTCATTTCTAGGAAAGAAAAATGACATTATGATGTGTTTGTGACTGGGACCTTTATCGTGAAAGGTACAGCGTTTAGTGTAGCACACAATTACTTCTTTTCTATCAGGGTCATGATGATGCTGAGCAAGTGAGCATCGTGTTATCCAAAGAGTTCAAAACTAAATCATTAACAAATCGGTTAATTATTACATTCAATAAAACTCACTGCTCAAGTGCACAAAGTTATCGAGGTTGGACACCAACGTCAGCCCTGAAACAGTATCACTGTATTACCAGTACTATCTCAACCCAGGGACAGATAACATGCTGGTGATGTTATCGGCACACAACCACCAGCGGAGCAGCAGTTACAGAGGCCTCGACAAGCTTGTAAATTCATTATGCACGGAGCACTCGAGAAATTAGCTTTGTTTGCAAATACAAACTGCCATCATTACTGAAATGAGAGGCTATAATAAGCTCACCGGTGTACCGCCGGCCCGGCAAAACAGGCCCATTATTCCTAACTCATCAACACAAACATTTCTTACTGTAACAGAAGAGACCTCTGTAGGGTTTACAAGATGATTTATGGTTTTTAGAAAGATTCGTGACTTTTTTCTCCCGCTTCTAAGCTACAGATGAATAACTTTTGCAAGGTATACAGCTTTCAGGGTTACAATAAAATTAAACTGTAATGGGTCCCTGAGGAGAAAACGGGCTGCTGCAGTAGCAGATAATACAAATGTGCAGCAGCAACAAACAGAAGATAAACAGGACAGATTGGAACATGAACATGAGTATAAAGGAGATGGAGGTTATACTAAAAATGTAGTACAAAGGTGACAATTTTAACAGCATAACCTGCTGTGTCATATGCTGCGGCATATCAAATCAGGAAATACATTCCCCAAAATAACAGCAGGACCTAACTAGAGTTGTTCCGATACTGATGCCAGTATCAGAAATGTCTCAGATACTGCCTAAAATGCTAGATCAGGCACAATACCATATACTCTATTAATAAACTTACATTTCACACTGAGCATTTTTCCCAAAAAACAATTCTTATTCAACACCATTAAACAGTGGCCTCCACAGCAAGATGCACTGTAAAATAAACAGACAAATGCAAAAAAAGGGACTGACCAATATTTTTCAGGATACAATCATGAACTAATGTCCAAAAGTCACATATTTTAGGGCCATCCCATAGGACGTGGATTAATGTACCTTTCATCAGGGCACCTTTAATCTCAGCCCTGTACAGTCTAGAAGGTGTCCAATACATAGTGCTGATAATCTTTGTATGAATTAACCTAGTGCAAATATCATAGAACATGTATTATGTAGGATGTTAGTCCATTCATTTTCTGTGAATGTGGTTCTGAGATCTGTTTCCCATGCAATTTTCAGGGAACTAATAGTGCTACATTTCTGTAATAGCACAGAGTAATACGGTGAAGCTTCATGACCCCGACTGTAGCTTGAGATAATAAAAGAGGGGGGTCTTTTCATTTTGGGGGGCCGAGGGGGGCTTAAAAGTTGATCTCAGCAAACTGCGAATTTGCACATATGCTACATTATGCTCCAATGTTAACACTAGTATGTAGAATATTTAAAATACAAGTACTATGCTGAGTATATAAAGTGTGTATTTAGTATGTCTCCTTATGTTTATCATAAAATATTATTAGCACAACATAAAAGTCTCAGTTGTGAGGTTTCCATGCTTTTGTTTGTCTTATACGAAGTTAATATTTGGGAGGTTTTGAACTTTTTGGACAAAACAAGAAATTTTAAGATGTCAACTTGGGACTTGGGGTATTATATTAAGTTGTTTTTTTTACTATTTTCTAACAGTATAGAGGTCAAACTACTGATGTTAGCTCCAGCCGTTGAAACTACACTATCAGTTTTTAGTAGGCATGGCAGTTTATGAAGGACGGGCACAAATAATCCCACCCTCAGCATCTACAAACAGTTTGCCAATATGTCAATAATATGTCCACATGCACAGTCAGAAAGTAAGACTGCTCTCTTGGTGGTTAATACACTATATAAGTAGCACTCATTACAGGTGTCCAGTCTCATATCACACTAAAACACAAAGAATGAGTGAAGTCATCTTAAGGGCAAAATTTCAGATTACTCTGTCAGTTGTGAGGGGTTCCTGCTTTTCTTTGGTTTATATAAATTTAAGATTTGGGAGGTTTGGCACTTTTGGTTGGACAAAACAAGCAATTTAATATGTCAACTTGAGACCCTATTTTCTTTCAGATTGAAGACCAAACTATTGATGTTAGTTCCAGCCCTTCAAACTACACAGTCAGTATATAGTATGTGTGGTAGTTTATGAAGGAGGGGCACAAATAATCCCATCCTCAGCAGCTACAAACAATCTGTCAACACTATCTGTTTCACTTTCTACAGTCACATTCAGAAAGTTTGGTAGCTTAGTTTTGATAAGAAGTCCTCTGCTCCCTTGGTGGTTAACACACTACACGAGTAGCAGACATCACAGGTGTCCAGCAGCCTGTTTGCAGCAACAACCTGCGTCTCATATCACATTAAACACAATGAATGAGCCGGTAGGAGGTTTAGTAGTGACACTCGGCTCCCGTGAGGGAAACAAACCTCACAAAACGCACATAAATAAATCAGAGCGTCGGCCTGTCCACCACACAGCACTCCGGTTACACACTCTTAGTTACACTATGTTTAAATCCTTGCCTGCTTTTGTCTGTTTCCACCGATTTCGACAGCTAAAATCCAACTTTCCGCTATCACCGGACTCGGAGCCGCGCCGAGAGGAGAAAGCTCATTGTGTTAAAAAGAAACACAACGGGACTTACCGGCGGAAAACAACTGGAAGTAAGTCAGCTGGTTACTTCCTTATTTCCTCTGAGTGAACCGGAGTGGAGGGAAGCTGCTGCCGCCGGAGTTTAGCTTCTGCTTTGTACTCTGAGTGAAGTTGTGAGCTAACTACACGCTAAAGTTCACGTCCGGTCACTGCCGGTGATTAGCTGCTGCTGCTGCTGCTGCTGCTGCTGCTAGCTTCCTTCTTTTCTTCACGTTTTTGTTTTTTTACACAAAGTTTAGTTTTTTGAAAGCCGCGCCATCACTGCCATCTAGCGGCCACAGCGGCGAACTGCAGTACTGCACGCTTCAAGGGCATACATTGGTATGCAACACCCATGGTGAAAATTTCACTGTAGAGGATTTATTGATCTCCTGAAGACATGAAGTTGGAGACACACTTCCTCTGACAGCTAGTATAAAATCTACAGCGAGAAAGTTAGGCACACAATCTCATTAAATCCTGCTACTTCCACCTAAGAAATATTATCAAAATCAAATCAGCTGTGTCTTTTCCTGACCTTTTTACACCTCGACTACTGTAATATACTGTTTACATGCCACATAAATAAATAAATAGATAGTGAAATAAATTGTGGTGACACAATACAACAATAACACAATACTGTAGCAATACTTTTACAAGTAAATGACAGTACCTCTCTCCATAAAGGATTCCCCATCTGTGGACACTTTTAAGGCTAGACATAAGACCCACTTTAACTCCAAAGCTTTTGATTTTGATTTGATTTGATTTTGATTATTACAGTATCACCATCAAAAGTAAAACCATCCAGAACGTCCCATTTGACCTAAATGTGAATCATTGGATTACAATCATTGATGCATTAATGTTGCTGTCAAAGGTGGAGTTCACTTTAATTACTTTATATACTGTTGGGTTATTTAATCTGTAATAATACATAATAATGTATTTGTTGATTATTATTTTGTTAGTTATTAAGTAAATGGAGAATAAGTACAACATTTCCTCAGAAATGTAGTAGAGTAGAAGTATAAAGTAGCATAAAATGAGTATACTACTCAATTTTGAGAAGTATTTAAAAAATTGTACTGCTGTAATACTTGAGTAGCCTAAATGTATTTAGTTACTTTCAACAACTGTTATCCTGATCCCAGTGTATCAATACAATAGTGTAAAAATAGCCCATTATTATTTACTATTGTTTATTGTATGTTACACAACACCATACCAAACCATACCATACTACACTATACTACACTATTCTATACTAGACTAGACTATACTACTGTACTACACTATACTGGGGATGAATGAAAGTATTGCATTCAAATTCCTATTTAACAAAAAATATATCAGCTAAGGGTAATTCAAGAAGCAAAACAATAAAATACATTCTTTGTTACCTCTTTGAGCCTCAAACATTTATGTAAAAGAATCTGCACAGTTTAGGGGAGAAATCTCTGTGGTTGAACTGCTAACAACTCACAGATTTCCGAAACATTATAAGGAGCCACAACTTGAAATCACTTTTCTGTAAGAGGTCACAAACTGAAAAGGCTGAGAATTTAATCTGTAACACTGATTTAACTTTTGAAGCTGATCAAATGATTTTTAATGTAAAATCGTCCACTGAAAAGAAACTAGTAACTCCAGCTGTCCAATAAAATGTACTGTAGTAAAAAGTACATTTACTTCTGAAATGTAGTGGAGGAGAAATATTCAGTAGTAGAAAAGAGAAATACTCAAGCAAAGTACCTCAAAACTGTACCTAAGCACTGAAATCATTGTGGGCTTAAACAGTGTCCATTTAAGTTTCTGCTAAATACCTGGTACATGGAAACATGCAAATGCACATTTATCATCAAATGTGGATCAGATTTTTGTCATTTAAGGGGATCAAAGAGGTTTTATTTCATTAGGTGGTGTCATTCATCACACCCCGCTGCCTCACACAGGAACCACACACAGTCAGCTGAGCTATGAAACAAGCCTCACATAGATTTCCATAATCCCACAGTTCCCTTTGCTTCCCATGGAGCCATTCCCAGCATCAGAGCGCCGCTGCTCGCTGCCAGACTGCCCGGTGTGGCTGATGCGAGTCTGGCAACCTGTCAAGAAAATGCGGAGCAGCTCTCTGTCCCATCATGCAGCAGGACATGAGAAGTCAGTCTGTGCTGCGGGCATAAGGACGTAGTGTTCGCTAAGAAACCAGTAACCACCTCTCCCTCCTTCTCCTCATCTTCTCTCTCTCACCACCTCTCACCAGCATCCCAGAATCTCTTTTTTTAAACGCTTGAAATTATGTAATGCATTAAAAAAAAAATTTGAAATGCTCTCTGAAGCGCCCTGTCTTCACTGATTCAATGGGCACACTATCATTGATGGCCATCTTGGATTTTGACAAACAAGTCCTTGTCCACTTTAAGTCACACTCAGCTCTCAAGGAGACAGAAACAGAGAGGAAGCAGAGGAGAAAAGGTCCGTGTGAAGCGTGCAGCGCTGCAACATTTCACCTAAAATATTCAGCAGTCAAATTAGCATATACACCTATAGAGAAGAGCTGGTTCAATGTGTGTACTGTGACTAAATTTAGCTACATGGCCAATTAAATGGTTAGAAAAAACAGGAAACTTTCCTTCATGTAGTTTCCATGGATGAAGAGTGTCTGCACAATCATCAGTGATGGATAATGAGGTGAACGGGTTCAGTAGGCGTCTCTCTGTGTTACTCACGTCTCTTTCTTCCTCAGCCTCTCGTGATCACTTTCTGCTACAGATTTCCCGAAAAAAGTGGAGATATTTACTTTTATTATATCATATTAAACTCTGCCATGTTTACTGAAATTGATCTTTGAGATTGATCTTTATGCAAAACTGCACCTACAAACTTCACCCCCCCAAATGACTGTTTGTATATATTAGTAACTTATCCCATGTTATGTTGAGTATGTGAAGAAAACGTTGTTTTTGCAGTAAACAAAGAATTGAAAATTAAAAAATTGAAGCCATAGGGGCCAGAGTTTAACACCACCAAAACTTGAGCATAGCATCTCAAACCTGTTAAATACTGTTGCTGCTTCCTCTGCAAATCCACCTCCACCCCAGCTCCTCCTTTTCATGCTGTGTCTGACTTATCAATGTAATTTCTGTTTGTCATTGATGCTGCTCTGTTCCGTTCCCAGGGGGTCTTTGCCGCTGCTCTCCCTGCCTTAGGCTTTCCATGTAGGCGCATGGAAGGGCAGGGCAGTGTGTGCTCTCTGCATTAAGGCTTTCCTCATATGCATGTGGAAGGGCAGAGATGTGTGATCTCTTCCCTTAGGCTTTCTGCATACGCCCGAGGAAGGGCAGAGAGGCCCTGGAACAGAGCCATGCCACCAAATACAGTACTGCAATGAAAATAAAAAAAACTAATCCTCACTGAACTATATCAAAACATCTGTTACGAACTCTCACACAACTTGTGCAGTATCATCCAAGTCTCATGTATCCAGTTGCATGCTGAGGACTTTCCAAACACGTGCATTTTCACTAAAAATTACTATTGAAAACTGAACTTAAAGAAAAACTTATTTATGCTCTCCTCAAAGCCAGACTCCATTGACAAAAGCAGTAATTTTACCTGTCTCAATACTGGAGCTGCTGGTCCACTGCTATATTAACAGTTAGTTTGCTTGTGTTTTTGTGTGACTTTTGTGTTTAAAGATTCAGTTTGGATTAACCAGTCACACAATGACACAAAATAACTAACTGATCGAGGCAGCAATAGATCAGCAGCTCCAACGTTCAGCGAGGTAGAATTACTATTTTTCTCAGCAGTGGCATGCACAGACTTTTTGAAGGGCAGGGGCGAAAAGAAAAAAAAGGGCACTTTAGCGCGCATTTTGGCTCCCAAGAGGGCACTTTAGCGTGCATTTTGGTTCCCAAGAGGGCACTTTAGCACGCATTTTGACTCCCAGGAGGGCACTTTAGCGTGCATTTTGGCTCCCAGGAGGGACCCCCATCCCACCCTGCGTGCACACCACTGTTTGTCAGTGGAGTCTGGCTTTGAAGAGAGCATAGATAAGTTTCACTTGCTGTTCAGTTTTAAATACGAAGCTTTGCAAAAAAAAAAATGCATGTTTGAAAAGTACTGACCATAAAACTGGATATATGAGACTTGGATTATACTGCACAAGTTGTGTGAGAGTTTGTAAACTGATGGTTTGATATAGTTTACTGTTGTTAAACACAGGCCCCTGTGACCTCATCAGGGTTTTCTCCTCTTTTGATTCTTCGTTCACTGTGGAGGCATGCGAGCAAAATGGCTTTCTCCACAAATTCAACATAACTTGGGGTGAGTATCTGAAGTATTCCTGTGATGTTTAAAGCTTAAAATAGCTGCTGTTTTGACAGAGATGCAGGAAATAACGCATTAGTCAGGCTCGCCATTTGTCACGTTGGCCATGATGCAAAAAGTCATATTTTACTGATAACAATGCACACAAAGCAGCACGCTCTTTATTTAGTATAATTTTGAGGTAGTGGTATGATTTAAATTTCTTACTTTTTTTTTTTAACTTTTCATCTTCATTTTAGAGAGCTGAGAATATTTTGCTTTTTCCACTCCTCTACATTTATTTGACACTGATAGTTTTCAGTGTAACAGTTTCAAAAGAAAACCTATGATGAGATGAGATTGATTTTCAGATTCTCTGTGCAGTTGGTAACCTCCAAACTAGATTTCACCCTTTGTGACAGCATACCTATAAAAGTCTCATGTCAGCCTCTGATGATTGAGGTTCAGCTTGTTTGGAAGGCATGATGGTGATGATGATGATGATGATGATGATGATGGTGATGATGATGGCCTCTTTCTAGGATCAGACACCAGGAAAAAAAACTGATGCTTTTTGACACCTAGTTTGAAAAAATAATGGACTTTTTTAAATCCAGGAAAACAAACACTGCATGCACACCAATGACAATAACCAACTGTGCGTCTATAAGTCTCATATTGTGCATTTATCCTCCATCTGTCTCCTCTTAATCAAGGTTTCTTTGTGCTTATACTGCAAAGTATAACTGACAATACTATGATGATTCTCAAAAAGTGATGGTCAAATCCTTTTATGTGCCTTCAGGCTGAAATGAGAATGAAACTTGCAGCTGTCATCAGTACGGACATCTTTGCATTAGTGTCACTGAGATGAATCCCTGCACACTTGGCAGTTCAGAGTATGACTACAGCATCCTAATGTCCCCCAAGACCACTTCAATCATTTCCTACAACTCAATAAAATATCAGCAGTCTCTTAAAGACAATCACACGATGATGATACAGTGCTCATCCATTTAATCCAGACCTGCTCAGCAGAGCGATCAGTGCGGCTCACACATCCACACTTATACACATTTATATATAGTGAGCGACTTCGGACTGCCATAAAGCAGCTATTCACCTCTACAGGGAGGCTGTAAAGAAAAAAATGTAGCCCTCTAATTTGATAAACTGCCAGAGACTGTGTCAACACACACATACACACACACAGCCCCCTTTCCTTAACGGATAGCAGGACGAGATGCCCAGCCAGGACTGGTTGAAAGAAGGCCTTATGACAGGAACACACACACACACACACACAAACACACACACACACACACACACACACACACACACACACACACACACACACACTATATATAGACAATCAACCTTCCGATCAACAACTTGTGTAGCGAGCAATCTGTGTAGGAATGAATTAAAGTGATTTCACAGATGCATTTAGTGACAGCTACATGATATAATAACATGGTATGATCTCATCATAATTCCAGATTAATGAATGTACAGAATAAATCATCTCTTGACAGTCGGTGCCCTCTGTTGGTCAAGGGAAGAACTTAAAGGATTCACAAACACAAATGTTCTTATGCCATACAGCAGACATTTTGACTTGACATAGTACAACAAGCACAGGTGACAGTTCCCGTTAGCGTCCCAGTAAGTTATTCCAGTGAGCCAGCATGCACGATACCAAAGCCTCCCATAAGTGGAATGCAGCCATCACTGATGCTATTAAACACACCTGTGCTTTTACTACTATGACAAGTCAAAATGTCTGCTGTGAAAAAGGTCTGTTCTCAAAGAATAATTTTATATTCAGCGATTTGGAGTCTTGTTTCAACATGACATTACACACATTTCTCTTACTTAGCATAATACCAAAATGTGACAAATTAAAGATATCCTATGCAGGATTTTCCCCACAAAACGATGTATAGACTCTTAGGAAGTAATCCTTCTCAATCATCACTTAGGATCCTCTCTCAGTATGAAGCATATGTTTCTGCGGAGACTCATTTTCTTCTTATTTTTTGTGTTTGGGACATTTGTGGGCGTCACATTCACACCTACGTACCTATCAGAGGGAAAACTTGGGAAAACAAATGTCGATCAGAAGGTGTTAATGAATGGTTTTATGTATATCACCAATATGTAAATTATATACTGTGACCTTTACAGTCACCAGATCTCCACCCAACTCAGTAGGAGATTTTGGAGCCATGTGTCATACATCTGTCTGTACGGAAGCATATTGCATTCACTTCTGAGTAATATTTTCTGTTTTTCATGGTAATTTTTTCCCTGTTTTTTGGTGGTCATTTTTTTCTGTTTTTTTTTTTTTTTCTTCTTCTTTTTTTGGTAATTTTTTTCTGTTTTTTGTTTTTGGTAATACTTCAAAATCTCGCGAGAAGTTGAAACTGTGTAGGAGCAGGAGCACGGGTGCAAAATACATCCATGAGCAGGAGTCACCATGGATGCAGGGGTCACTTGCAGGTGCCAGGTGGGAGCTTCTCGCGAGATTTTGAAGTATCTCATCTCCAAAAATTACCACGAAAAACAGAGAAAAAATTACTCAGAAAAACAGGGCTTTTTTTTATTTGTCAAGTGAATGCAATGCGCTTCCGTATGTCTGCACCACCGTCATCCAAACACTAAATGGGTGAATATCTTTCTGGAAGAATGTTGTTTCATCTCTCCAGCAGAGTTCACGAGACTCAGAAAATCTTTACCATTTAGGAGTACTGAAACTGTTCCAACAAGACCTTACTAAACACTTGTATGTTAGTTTTTTTATGTGTACGTTTAAAAAAAATGGAATTAAAAACTGTATTATGGAGGGTTTCAACAATGCTTGAAGTGTAACATCAAGTATGAGAATCATTTTCAGGTTTGTGCCTTCTATTCTACATTTAGCCACAGAGGTGAATTCATCCTCATGTTTTGAATAAGCAGTTTCATTCTCTGTGTATTTTTACAGATACGTAAATATAAACTAAAATGTACTCTTGCTTGGAACAGTGAGAGGACAGTACGTTTAACATTAAAAAACTCACAATCACTGTATACAAGCAGCCACAAACTGCTAAACTGAGAGTGTCTATTTCAGGCATGTTTTAAAGCACAGGAGGGAATGGGAGACATTTCTGGCATCTACAGGATGTTGACGTTTCTCCAACTGGACCCCAGGATGTTCCTGAGACGGGACATCTTAAATGATATAAACTGTCCATTATGTTAAATATACAGAGAACGTCTCATCTGTGTGTGTCATTGTCCAACGCGTCTACCTGCCTCTCTTCTTGTCTGATATTTCTCATATTTATCTGCTGACTTATCGCTCTGTACGTCTAACAGCCTGTGTGTGTGTGTGTGTGTGTGTGTGTGTGTGTGTGTGTGTGTGTGTGTGTGTGTGTGTGTGTGTGTGTGTGTGTGTGTGTGTGTGTGTGTGTGCTGATTTACAGTCTGTAGCGTGTGCAAAATAAACTTAAACAAGTTTCACTCTGTGAACTGTGGAAATGTTTTATGTCAGGAACTCTGATGTGAACACCAATGACATTTATAAGCTAATACATTTTTAATATAGAATATTTGCAATTGCAAATTAGGTGGTCGTATACAACATGGGTGTGTGTGTGTATGTATGTATATGTGCATTTATATGCACCCGGGTTCTGGCTGTAAATTCATACTCATAGTTTCTAAATCTGGATGTGTACATCTGTGTATTTAAGTACCTGTGTGTCTTTTTATTTCCTGACTTCCAAATTCAAGGATGCTATCAGCTTGTTTTTAGGACATTATGTGCATGTCATAGAAGAAAGAATTCTATTTTAAACCATTAAAGTGCACTCAGCAGAGTGCAGATCTCCTCCAGGTGACCAAGCGCCCCCCACTCCACACATTTCTTTTAATTCCAGCAAATGTATGAAATGAAGCTGATGGGATGAGGAACTAAAGGAAGATCATCTAAATCATTAGGATTCATTAATGGGGACCATAAATGTCAAATGCTGGTTCACACTACACGACTTAGCCAATAGTAGTAGCTGTCAAGACATGTCAATAAAAGATGAGAATTTCAAGGTTCCAGAAGTGATAGAGGGAAGTCAGGGGACCACCAGTGTCTGTAAGGGTGCTTTCACACCTGCCCTGTTTGGTTCAGTTCGATCGATCTCAAGTTCTGTTGCCTCCTATGTGCGCTTCGTTTGGGCAGGTGTGAACACAGCAATCACACTCAGGTGCGCAAAACAAAACAACCAGGGCGAGACCTTCTTGAAGAGGTGGTCTCAGTCCGGTTACAAACAAACTATGGTGCGGTTCGTTTGTGGTGAGAACATGTTCCAACCTGGATGTGAACCAACTGCAGTCACATGACACATTGTTTGGGTTAAACATGAGCATGTTACAGTCCTGGAGGATTATTAATGTGCACCTCCTCCTGTACTGCCTTAATATGCACATTCAGCACATCCACTGCATCAGAACATTGTTTTCTAGTTGGAGCCGCTCCTCGTTTTCAACCTGTATGGTTTGACTAAAATGAACAATGACAGCAATATAGTCCACGATGAGCAGCGCTAAAATCAACCTGCGTAGTTGTCCCTCCATTGTGACATTAGAAAGTGTCACATGTATCTTGCAAGTGTACTCTTCTTCAACATTTGGATTACTTCCTGGATTTTTCCCACATGGAAATTCTGACCAATCAAGAGCAGCTTTCTCGCACAAGGCATTTGATCTGGTCCGCTTGTAAATGCTGCCGTGAGAACACGAACCAACTCTAGGCAATTATGCAGCTTTATTACGAAATTAGTCCCTGATTCGGACCAAAGCAAGACAACTCTAGGTTTGAAGGCAACCTAAGATTCATCGTCTCGGAACCATGAAAGTCTGTGCAAACTACTATCTTAGTTCATCTGATTAGTGTTCAGATATTTCAGGCTGGACCAAAGTCTTGGAGCAACACACAGATTGACATTACCATGCTGCTAGCATGGCTAAGAATGTTAACTGTGCTATAATTTTGTGCTGCAGGGTGATTAACACGACCTACTGTGAGGAAGAAGCCAAATTCACAACAATGATTTTGTCTTCATATTATGTTTATTTCTGCATACTGTCCATGCAGCTGTGTGTGGCGTCTTTCTGTGAGTGTGTGCATACAGTCTGTGGGTGTGTTTGTTTGTGAACAGAAAGTGCATCAACCCATCAACTGAAACAGCAGCCTCAGCACTTTACCTGAGCTTGAAATTTGTCACCCTGAAGAAAAAGCCTCAGTCTGGTTGGTCCAACCTGACTACCTGTGTCAGCAATATTCCAGCTTGTTTCCAGCGTGCGGCGGGCTGCTCATATTTGGATCATTTGAGGCGGAGAAGAGAGAAAACACAAGCGTCTCTGTGCTGACCTCCACTCTGAGAGGTCTTTCAGGTGGACTCTGCTCCCTTGTAAGTCAAGTCTGCACTCGCTGAGACTGTAAATGAGCTGAAGTCAGTCGCTACAAGAGATGGTTTGGGTGTCCACAAAGGCACACTGAGAAACACACACACACACTGAAATACAGAAGGAACCATTTTGGGTGAATGTCAACTCATAAAACAAATTAACCCAAGTCTTCATTTTAGTGAGAACAAAAGGGTCATTCATGCTCAAACTGGTATGCTATATTGTATAAACCAGTGAGCGGCAGGATTTCAGAGTCATTAACTATTAAACATTATTGATTTTGTGAGTCAGCTCAACACCGTAACCATACACACAATTTCTTTACGACCCAGACTGTGAAAACAGATTACATGTCTGTTTCTGGAGACTCATTGTGTGCCTTAATATATAGTTAGCCCAACACATAAAACCTCTACAATCAACACTTTTAACAACCTCAGAGCAATTTCAGGCCAATGACACTGTAACACACTGGAGGGCTTATTCCTGCAGCCACAGACACGGAGGGTTCAGTTCAGAATTAGTTTTAGCCTCTTGTTGTGATGAGTTCCACATTAACACCAAACTACAGCTGAGTATTAAAATATCCATCTAAAATCAGAACTTTTATTTCATTTGTGTATGATATAGGAAAGTCGTTTAAAGCCCTTACCATGAAAAGATGGAAACTCAAGCAAGATTTTTGAACAAACAAGACCAAAAGTCAAAAGCAATCCCCTGAGGTTGTAATGTTGCTTAAACCCTACAGTACAGAAGTGCTTCCATTCCTACAGCCTTGCCGGTGAGGCTAAAGATGTTAATTTTTACCCAAGAGTTAACTGGCATCATTACATCCAAAAGGGTTCATCCTCTGAGCAGCATGAATGTGCATTTCATCACAATGTGCCCAATAGTTTTTGATACTTCTTGTGCTCTGGAGGACAGATTAGGGGCTCAGAAAGAAGAACAAGGGTTCATCCTCTGCAGACCAGGAATATTCTCTGCATATCTCATGTATACAACAAAAGAATTGCCCAACACGATGAAATGTCAGAGGATTCCCAAGAAGAACCGATCCAGTTATGTCAGTTCACACTACACGATTTAGCCCTGATTTTCCGCTTGTGCCACACAATGCACAGGCAGAGCTGATTATCTGGGTAATTTCATACCATGGAAATAGAGCTTTTTTTGGCTTCATGCCCCACTGAGGAGGAACTTTCATATGAAGGAACGGGATCCCACTTTCAATGCTGTAGCCAGGTCTCATACTACATCCATGCCTACCCCTCTATCCCAGCAAGAATCGGAATACCCTTCTCTGTCCCGCTGGTGACTCCACCTGACAACAGAAATTATGAGAATGTATAGCATTGGTTGGTTCAAGAGACAAGCTGAGCTATAGATGAAGTTACCTGAAATAGTCCAACTAAAAGGTAAAAGCAACTGGACTAACGGGTTGTTTAGATTTATATTGTTGGCATTTATAGTTTACCTTTTAACAAAGTGGGCCAGATTATGAGTCATAATATAGTTTCTGTGATCCTCACAGATGACTCAGTATGTGTGAGAATGAGCAACTCCCTTTTCAGAGAAACGTGACACAGTAGTAGTGTATACAGTGTATACAGTGGAAAAAATGGCCACTCTTGAAGACTCAGTCTAGATACTGTTCCTTTGTCTGACATTTAATTTTTTCTTTCATGGGAGCAACTGTAGGGTTTGGCTTACCAACAGTATTGGCTGCCTTCACCTTGAGAGTGACACACTCAAAAAATCATGTCTGTCTGAGATCACTGCAGGAGAAATGAGTTACTTTGTGGTTATTAGAGGGATTTTCCTACTTACTAAACTATGGTGCCTGTGGGTGGTTGGCTCTAACTGTCACTAACTGCTTACGCTCCTTTTTACCATCCTATAAAAGAAATTCTGAAGGGCTTTTGGCCTAAAGATTATGGATGCATTCTGGCAACTCAAAGAGCGCCATTTGGAATCCCCAGACCTGCTGGCTTGGACAGTGGGAAACACTTCTTCCTCTTCATCTTGTGATGAAGTTTGCAACAGCTTTCCATTGAAGCTTCCCAGCTGCCAGTGTGAGAAGTTTATGGTTATACAGGCCAAATGACTTTGAATGCTCGTGAGAATGTCACCATGCAAGCTTTCCTCTTTAAAGAAATAGATGTTTGGAGATGGTGTGGTGTAAAAATGATCTGGTGCCTGACTTTGTGTGCTGCTCTTTCAGATATGTTACCATGCAACAGCTGATTGACATGAATGATGGTGAGTAAACCTGATGTTTCTATTTCATCTGTGTCCAGCTGCTGGATAAACATGGAGTCTGCAAATAAGCACAAAATTAGAGCAAATCGGCTGCTAATACTTTTTGCTTTGAAGATGTAGACGGTAAGTGTGCGTCAGTGAGTGCAAGGAGCACACAGCCAGTATTTACACCTCTGAATAGAGTTTGGTGGGAGACGAACAGGAGACACGCCTTCCCTCAACCTCAGGCCAACATTAGCATGTTTAACTTTAAACTGAATGCACACAGACACCAGCAACAGACACATGTGGCAGTATACAGCATGAGCACACTGAAACGTGAGAGCACATGCACGTCAACACGTGCTCACACAAGCAGTCACACAAACATACCTTATGATTTTTGCCTCTAATCAGCTACTTTGCAAACACACAAGTACAGAAGGTAAGAACTACAGTGCTTGCAATATATAAATATTAGGGCTGTCAATAGATTAAAATATTCAACTGTGATTTATCACAGGGCCAGTCTTGACTTCCATACACAATTACTTAAACAACTGCATTAACCTCTTGATATTTATTTTAGCACAGACGGTTCACACATATTTACATTATTATTTAACATTATTAGACAGATTTGCACTTGTTTTCTTGGTTGCTCATTTTCGTTTGTTTGTTTGTTTTTAGTGCACTCAAGTCAAGGAGTAACCCCATTAAAATTCAGGGTACAAGGAATGTAAATTGTAAGTAACCATAGCAATGGTCATCTTCCCATAGAAGATGGATGACATGACAGCGCCCCAGAAGTGAAGCCAAAACACCTCAATCGCCCCCTGGTGGTTGGCTGCAGTACAAGTCATTATCCCCACCTCCCTCAGTGGGTGGGATATGGGCCCCAGATGAAAGATGACCAAAGTGAAAGAAACGTGATGATATCTTTGGTTGTTGCTCTAAAATGGTGGTGCTATATCGCACACTTGGAGAGGTTCAAGGATGGCCGTTGTCACGGTCTTGCGATCAAAGACAGCCTGGGATAAAATTCTGACAGTGTCAGAAATTTGTATAACTGCTGTTACAACCTACGTCTACTAACCAGCCAATAGAAATGCAGCAAACGGCCGGACAGTGGGAACTCGATATCATGGAGATTGCTACTGTGCAGACTCTGGCTCCAAATCATATCAGCGGAAGATGGCAGTGGCCGTATCTGAGATACTTTTGTAGAGTGCTAAGAAGTGGAGAAGCGTTGTCCAATTCAGTGGTTCCCAACTGGTGGGACCTGGTCCACCGGGGCATTTTGCCTTTAATGGACAGGACAGCCAAGTGTGAAGGGGGGAGAGAGAGGGGATGACATGCAGCAAAGGGCCGCAGGCTGTACTGGAATCCGGGCCGCTGCGGCAACAGCCTTGTACATGGGGCGCCTGCTCTATCCACTAAGCCACCGTCACCCCAATGGCTGAATATTTGAGAATATAGTTATGTTTGTCAGTAGTAAGCGGCAATGGTATGGGATTTATGATTTATTAGTATGGTAGATTTCCATAACCCTTGCATACTGGGACTTATTTATCATACACAGTACAGAGACAAAGCCAGACAATGACAAACAGTGGACCAAGTACTGCAAGTCAGCGTCCATTTCATTTACTGTTGTGTTTTCAGGCAGCATTAACCACAGAATCAGATAAGGTACAATTGTATTGATCCCAAGCTAGGAAACTGAAAACTTGCAAACTGACACACTGAGTCAGTCAATCAAAATGTTGTAGCATTAGCCTCTATTAAAATGTGAAGATCTACAACCACCACCAGAGGCTGTAAGCGCTGAAGTAGCAACAGGCATGCCACAGATAGACAAATTTGGAGTGTATAATAAGCACGTATTATAAAATGCATCTGACCTACTGTTTGCTATTACCAGAACCCAAAGAGCCATTCTGCAAATTCACTTCTGGATATCAAAATCGAAAGACCTTAAGTTGAGACGTACTGGTTCAGATTACACACGTGCTGTAAGTGCAACAGGTTAGACCATATGTGTGGATGTGTGTTAAAGAGAAATCATGTCACAAGCACCTCTGACATGTAGTTTCCACCCTGATTGTGTAATTCAATTAATGATTTTTTCATACTATATCATAAATACATATTTTTGTCAACATGCATATCAACCTATGAAAGTTTTGAAACTATTTTATTGCCTTTACAGGTTATATACAGCATTGTGTGTGTGTGTGTGTGTGTGTGTGTGTGTGTGTGTGTGTGTGTGTGTGTGTGTGTGTGTGTGTGTGTGTGTGTGTGTGTGTGTGTGTGTGTGCAGCAGCATGTACTGTATCTCCATTCAGACCTATCTGACCAATAACTGCAGAAAGACTGATACAATCTGACATTGCCCAGGAGCAGCAGGAAACCTTTCTTCTGCTTTGACTTTGTCTGATTCTGAGCTTCAGCTTTGATATGCAAGGCTGTTTGTATGACCTCACCAACTGGCAGGAGAGGATCATATCCCTCCCTCTCTCCCTCTCGCCCTCCCTCCTTTCCAACATCTAAATCTGTGGTGGAGTTTGAATAAAGCTTCTTTCTGCTCTCCTACTCAGGCAGGAGTGAGAGGCCCCTGGAGTCGCTGGCACTGGGAGCTTTGGAGCATCAACGGTACGTTTCTGACTCTCAACTGGAGTCCCCCAACGAGGAATATTGTGCAGGGGTTTTAGGGGATAATCTGACACTTCTTCATTCTCTGTTTGGGGGCACAGATATTGGTTGCGGTATTGTACTCAGATGTCAAAGGAAAGGTAACTGTTTGAAGTTTCTTTTTTGATATCAAGCAGTGATGATCTCTGGGAAGTTAAATTAGACATAACACTTAACTTAAGGTGAGTGTTCTTGTTCATGGTGCTGTGGGAGTTGGGATTTATTTACTGGAAGTCTGGTTTGGTTTCTGAGTTTTGCTGAGTTGACTTTAGTGAGGTGTTAAAGGAGTCAGCTGCTTTTTACAACTAAGTGATTGCTGATGTTTGATTTGCTGGTGCACTTTCTAACTTTGTGCTGCATGTGAGTGCGTACTGTTGCTAAAATAAGAGTTTTAAAAGTAGGAATTTGTTAAAACTTTATGTGTTTATTAGTCAGTTTGCATTATGGATGGCTTTCAGGGATGGAGAGTGGCATGTATGAAACTGCATCACGTTACTGAACCATCACAGTGACTCAAGGATTTGTGGTCTAAAACTTAATGGCTGTGACTCCTTAAAATGAAGTGATGTCTACTTCTGACCCCTCGTCACTGGTTGCATATGTTGACTAATTTAAGCCACTTGTATCAAAGAGCAATTATTCTTCTCTTTTTTTTATTCCTTTTATAATTTGGGGGGGGCCTGAAAAGGTAAAATTGTCCAATAATTCATGAGCAAAAAGCAAAGATTAGAGGAAAGTCTGCAAAGGAAGTACGCTTTTCTGCTCTTCTATCATGTAATTGTCTTTACAACCCCTCAGATTTATTACACGACCCCTAGTGGTGTCCTGACATCCAGACTGGGTACCACTGATGTTGTTATGTGGATTAAGACATTAAAATGTGCAACAGCACACGCAAATCTTTACAAATATCTACCTGCTGATTGCTGTCACAAACTCACATCATCCGTTTCAAACTGGTAAAAGATCTCAAGTCTTAAATGGAAGGAGAAGAAAAATGTTATGTCTGTCAAATTCAAGCATCTGAGCAGCAAAAAACAATTTGATTATCGGGGAAACAATGTTACTTCTTGCAATATGGGAAAGAGTGATATTGTCAAGAGTGACATCCTGTTACTATGACAACATGAGGCTGTTTGAGCGCACGTTGTGAATTGTAATTTTGGGATGTCGGACATGAAAAAACAATTGCTAAAGAGTTCATTGAAAGCAAGTATCTTTATACTTCAGCAAATTTTTAAGTTACTAAATCAACATTTGACACCTCAGATAGTGTGTGTGTGCTTGTGTATATGTTTGACATGTTTAACTAATGCTGCTCAAGCACGTCTTTGTACGTAGGCATGCATTAATGCACCTTCAAGCACCTGTGAGTATGAATTTTCCCCCTCCATCCATTTAACTGTACATGAGTCTGTGTGCGTTCTCAAACACAGGTCTTACAGTATGTGTCACTAGCGACATAAGTACACACACTCCTGTGCGTTTTCTTTACCAGAGGCATCGGACGTGCCCTCCCTCACATACCCGTGGTAATCTATGAGTGTTGGTCTGTGTTTCTGCGTGTGTATGCGTATCAATGTCAACTCTGTTCTTGTGCTGAGGGACTCTGGAGAGTTGGAGGAGAGTGGGAGGAGGTGAGGCTCCCTAGGATGCCCGCCTTTGTTTACCTTGGCAGGGTCGCAACCCCCAAGGCCCTGCGCCTGTACACTGCTGGAACAGACCAAGGCCTTATTGCCCTCTACCTCAGCTGGGAGCGGAACATACCACAGCGGCCGAACAGGGGAGCAAGCAGCCACCCCACCGACTGAATGGGCACAGTGTGGAGAGAGGGCTGATTGGCTTGACCTGGCCCGGTGTGGCTTGCTTATGAATGCTGGTGCACGTTATGAAGTGGCCACAGTTTAAATGATGCATTTAAAGAGAGCCGAGGGTCTGTTCAATGATCGCACAGTGAGCAATAAGCAGTCGAGGTTTTGGTTGGCTCGCTCTGGGAAATGGGGTGACTTTTGCTGGCTCTCTCTGTGTTAATACATTGTGAGAGTGAGAGTACAGGTTTGACTGCTAACTCGTCATTGCTGTCTTTATTCATTCTTGGGATGCCCACCTCGACTGTGACTGTGACAAAGAACATATGAAACCAGAAAATTATAGCACTAATAAATTACTTGATATCCTCCATATCTACACATTATCATGAACTGTCAAGAAAAAATACACAAAAGACTTTAACTTTTTTTTCTCTGGTTGAATTTCACCACTTAAGTTCAGTTTCATCATCACTAACGGGTGTAATTGGATGTGGCCAAAGGTGTGCTCTGTTGCACCGGTAACCACACCCAATAGTGATGTCACATTGTACTGACACACCCTGGAGTACACTTCTACATCACTGCACAAAGCTGAGAAATTAAGGCACTGGGGTCCACAAAAGCTGCTGTTGGAGGCTTTCACACCGGGGACCCAGGCCCAGATCAGAGAACACTTGACCACAAAGTCTGTTTGATTTATGTGAATGCTGAATCTGTGCCATAGTCCACTTTAAAAGGTGATCTCGAGTACAGTTCATGTATCGTTTGTAAAAAAAAATACACTTTATTTTGAAGTACATTGAATTCATGACACAGAGCTTTTATTCTGAAGTGCTGTTTCCTGCTGTGGAGTCAGTGACTAACTGACTACTTGACAGAAACAGCAAACTAACTCGATGACATGTCCATACACAAGTATGACACTAAATTTATTGAACTGTGTGGACCTTGAACTAATGACTGAGGAGAAATCTGGACCCCATGGCTGAACCAGTTGGGAACCACTGCTCCTAACTACACAGCCATGCGTGATAAAGTAGGAAGGCAGACAAGACAAGCGTTCTTGACATTGTCTCCAAAATATAAACCAGGCATGATGTAAAGGTTGACTCCACTGTATGGGCTTATGATTTTGCAATTCAACCCAATGAACTGAAAAAATGTTGGCATTGTACATTTCTACAAACCACCGATACATTACGTTTGTACATTATTTTGAAACGTCACGTTTCTCAGCTTGGCTGGTGTCCATCCACCATCCCCCACCCCATCTTATGACAACACAGTTGCCAGGCAGGTCCAGCAGAATATAAAATTTTTCCCTGAATATTTTTCAGTTTAAAAGATCATAGATGGGATGCTGAGGAACTAACCAGGTAGAGTAGACACCCAACGTACTAAGGCTGTAGTCCCCGCCACAGCAGCTACACGCTGGATTCCAGCCACCTTTGCTGTGTGTCATCTCCCCCCTCCCCCTTCACTATTAAAGCTGTCCTATCAAAGAAAGGCAAAAAAGACCAAAAAAGTAATCTTAAAAGATTGTTGATTAGCCAATTTTCCTCACTTGAATTTTTGAATGATACCAATTTCTTCCCTTGCAGTAGCGTAAACGGACCACTGGAGGCATTGATTCTCACTTTAATTCTTGCAGCACATTCACTCATTAAGGGATGTCTTAATAAAGACAACCCTAAGTTCATGGGAAGTTGTTGTTGGAAAGTAATTTAAAGAAAGTAGAAATGTATTAATACTCCAGATAAGAGTAGAAAATTAAGTCTGAGAATAAACCAGAAAATCTGAGGTAAGGAATTACACCCAAAAGTTGAAAATACCACAAAATGTCAGTGAGTCACAATACGTCATCACAAAGAGGTCTCCTGGGGTGGACTGATCTCACAGACTGATAATAGAAGTATAACAGTGTGTGGTTATTCCAGGCTGGATTTGTTCATCTGTCTACATATGCTGTGTGGTATTTTCTGTTTCCTCCCAAACTAGGCAAACATTCACTTTCAGACTGATCTGAGACAGCAGGGCAAATATTAGTCCTACTGTACTGTATGAACTGGATCTGTGGAACTCTGGGAATGTTAGCTGCGCCCACTCACACACACACACACACACAGTCGTGCAGTCTGTAGTACACACACAGACATACAGTATATTCAGTCTACCAGTGTGTTACAGTGAACATATCGTATATGATTGTGTTTTGTTTATACTGAATCACTGCAAAATCAAATCATTTAACCATTAGGGACAAACATAATTTGACAACATATAGCCTAGTGCAACTTAAAATAGTGTCCACCTTGAACTTACAAGGTCACTGCGTTTCTCTTATAGCCTTTCACCAGGCTACCAACCTCAGGTCAGCCACTGCAAATGCTTGGTGGCTGTGAGCTCCAGGTTTATTGGTTGTAAATGTCTCAGTGTGGCTGTTTGGAATGAAGTGAGTGCATTCTGCAGCCCGTCCTGGGGCTTGTGAACGCAGCACAATGAGGGTTCAGTTGGGGCTCTCAACGGTTTTGTACGTGTGGACTGAGCTGCACGTCACAGCAGTGGAAAGCTGAGAGAAAATAAGCACTGTGGTAATCAGGTTTTGACAGATGTGGGTTTGTGATAGCGGAGCTGATGTTTGTGGACTAAAGTTGCCAGTTGCTAATATTTACTGATATTTGTGGTCACATTTGACTTTAGGGAACAAGGAAATGGCGATAAAAAAAAAGAGCAGCATTTAAACCATAAAGAGCTATATTATTACTTTTGTGAGTGTTAACAACTTTTTATGGATCATTGGCCTCTAAATAAAAAAAAAGAATACAGAAAAAAAGACTAAGAGTCTACAGCCATGCTGCCTTTGGTGCTTTGAGCTAAATGCCAAAGCCAGCATGTTGACAAGGCTAACATGCTGATGTTTAGCAAGTATAATGTTTAACAGACTGCTGTTTATGATTTAGGGGGTCTCTTGGCAGAAACTGAATATAATATTCACGTTTCCATTCATGTAAAATGACCTGAAACTACGAATTGTTAGCCTAGAAAGAGCCCTTATCTACATCCCTATCTACATAGGGAGCAGGTCGTCTTCCTTGGAGCCCGCCATGTTGCATCAATATGTTTATACAGTAGCCGGACAAACACTGTGCTCTAGAGATGGAGATTTTACGCTGAAATGGCAGCTTGAATTTGTAAAACAAATGCACCTCAAGGCCACTGCACGTTCTCCTCAAGCAGCAACCTGCAGTTCTGTGAATGGCCACTTGAGGCTGGCTCTGAAAGCGAGTCAGTCCCTATAGACCCCCATGTTAAAATGTTTGGTTTTGGTCTCTATAGCTAATTTCCCCTCTCATGAAAACTGTATGGGTGGTGAATTTTTATGTAATTCACCCATTTACATTTGATTGAGGCTTAAAGTTAAGCCTAATTAAGGGTGTGGCCATTTAGAGTAACGGACTGTCTGCGAGGCATCACCACAGTCTATGATTTAGCTCCACCCTCTTGTCCAAATTTGGTCCTTCAATTTGAGGCTTCAGAATCTGCAATCTCACCACTAGAGACCACTAAATCCCACACACTGCTCCTTTAAGATGTTTACCATCTTCGGTTAGCATGTTAGCATTGTAGAATTATTAATCATTAGCAGTAAACACAAAAAGTACAGCTGAAGAAGGGAGAGAGATTTGCAGGAATTTGCTCATAAACCAGAGTATCAGACAAATCCAAATTTCGACCTGATGATGGTGTCAGAGGAAAAGTCAGGAGCTCACCAGAGTCACTGGGATTCATCATCTGGGCAACATTAATCTTTGCACATGGTGGCAATTGAAGTGGTTTTAAAAAATGTTTCAGAGTTGCCGTCCCTAGAGCCATGCCCCTAATGTACCAATATGAGAACTCGTTGACTAAAAGCACAAATAGATTTAAACTTCCTTTTCGGTTTTCACACAGGAAATTTGGCTTATAGCATGGCATGAACAAACACACACATATACTGGCAAGCAGATGTACTCTTACTCCATAGTGAGAACAATTTGACAGCAGCAGCATTTTCATACATGCTTAGACACTAAAAATAAACTGTGTGCAGGCAGACAAAGAAACAGTTAGTAAGGTGGAAAAAAAGCCTAATTTCAACACTCATTTCTTCATTAGGTTTTAACAAATGGAAAAGCATTTGCGATGAATGAATCATACTTCTCCGTCTAAGCCTGAACTTAATTTTAGCACTAGAGACATTTCCTGTGCCCAGAGACAGAGAGGCTTTCATTCCTCAGCGAGCATGTATGGTATTTCCAAATGATACTAGAGACTCTTGACGTCCGCTTTCCATTTTAGTCAGTCAGGCTGACGTAATAACCAAATGCACCGAGTGTCCAGGATAACACGGAATATGACTGTAAGCATACACGAGCTAGGAAAAAAACACAGTGGCATTCAGGGCTAGAGGAAATGATAATAAACCCACTTATTCACTCTAACACTTACTTCACTGTTCATTCAGGGCAGAATTTCTGGAACAGAAAGGTAGAAAGTCTGCATCAATTCAGATTCCCTCTACATACACTGTTTACTCTTTGATTATGCTAATTTTAGCCAACTTCTTGGCTCGAAAAGGCCAAATATCTTTCCTATTGTCATTAATTATCTTGCCTGCACAAATTTAATTTCAGTGTCATCAATTTGGATGTTTTTCAGGTAACGATGACCCCCCTGCTTCTGCTGTGTGTGTCCTTGCCCTTCATCTCGGCAACAGTGTTGTTTGAGCCCGAGAACCATGACGGTGAGTGTGATTTTATTAGATGGATTCTTATCTTCATCATCATCATCATGTGAAAATTAAAAACCCATCTCCAGACCCAGACCTGACTATTTGAGGACAATAAGAAATTAATATTAAGCTGTATTATAAAAGGTAGTTGTGTTACTGTCTTTTGTGTTATCTACAATCTGATTAGAACTTAATTAAAGATGTTGTTGATGTATTGGCTGAGTCACACTTTTTTTTTTAAATTTATTTTGCTTTGCAGAACTACTGTCTTTTTTACTTTTTTTCAAATTACTTTCTTAATAATTTTCAGAGATTAAATATGCCCCCCCCAAAATGACAAGCAGTATTAGAATAAAGTATGACTAAGCAGTCCTATTGGACGGTTTTGTGTTTTCAGGTCAGGTCTTGCTCAGTTGCTAGTGCAAGTTGTTCATTCATTTTAGTTAGCGGATCAATCTCTGGCTCCTCGATCTTGTCCATATTTTAAAGTGTCCTTGAGCAAAAGCCCATAATTGATACTGCCTTATATAGCCGTTTTCTCATGTGAACTTTAGATAATATCTGCACTTGATTTCCCTGACATTGTCCGGAGTTTCCTCTTCGAGTCCGGTCTCAAAATCAAAGCGTTCTCGCCTTCTGGAAATACTCCATTTGGCTTAAGTGAGAGGTGGCGCCGGGTAGAGTGTGTAGTAGGCTGGACATCCTATCCCGTAGCTGGTTTGTAATTTGGTCATAAACAACAGAGTTCTTGCCATTCCTTTAATTTGTATTAATGTTTTTGGTGTCAACCCTTGTCGGCCAAAGTTCATGAATCCTGTCATCTCTCCAGTTAGACATTTTATTGCTCCCTTCATGTAAATGATCCTTCCCTCCGCGGTGAATTGTGTGGACAATTACCTGCTCAATTCACACATGCTCAATTGGACATTACATGGACTTTGTACTAGAGATATCCAAGTCAGCTGATTCAGACAGTTGCGTTCTCATGTAAAGTTCCACTAGGTAATGGCTAGATAATTTTAGGTTTGTAGTGCATGTGTGAAAGGGGCTTAAGATATTTCTGCTGCCATCAGTGTGTCAAAATGTGTGTATCTGCACAATATAAAACTTAACCTTGACCTTTCTCTACCCAGACCTGGATGGCACGTTGCGTGTCAGCATCCCTATGGAGGTGCCTCTCCGTCCTCTGCTGGGAGGCAAAGTAGTGGTACCCTGTTACTTCCAGGACAACACAGTCAATGACCCCGGAGCTCCCACCGTTGCCCCGCTCTCCCATCGCATCAAATGGACCTATGTCACCAAGGAGAAAGTCACCACAATCCTTGTGGCATCCGAGGGGAAAGTTCATGTGGAGACAGAGTATCTGGACAGGGTGACAATGATCAACTACCCATTGGTGCCCACTGATGCCACCATTGAGATAACCGAGCTGAGGTCCAAAGATTCTGGAACCTACCGCTGCGAGGTGATGCACGGCATCGAGGACAACTATGACTCTGTGGACATCCAGGTTCAGGGTACGGAAACATTAACAGTTTCATTTACTTTAGTTCACCATGATAATAAAGTCCTTATTTACTCACCACAAGGTTGTCCAACTCCAGCAGTACAAAGATCTCAGCCCCTGTAAGTCTATTACAAAGGTTCTCTCAAGCTAAAAGTGAACAGAATTATCTTTTTACACCTCCAAAAAGGTTCAAAGTTCTGGCAAATATTCGATCATTTAGTTGGCTGCTAATTTCAACATCCTGCCCCTAAAGACATCATCTCTGTTTGGGGTTCGCTCGAGTACAAACCAGTATCCATAGCATTAATTAATTGGTATAAGTTAAATAGTATTATCAAGTCCACTGTCTCATCAAGCTCAGAGAGGTCTTGCAAAATTCAAGCACACATTTTGTGATAAAAGAGTTCATCTCATCACAATACTTCTGTCTTCTGTATCTCACAGGTATTGTGTTCCACTACCGAGCCATCTCCACCCGCTACACCTTGACATTTGAGAAAGCAAAGGCAGCCTGTATCCAGAACAGCGCCACCATCGCCACTCCAGCCCAGCTGCAGGCTGCTTACGATGACGGATACCACCAATGTGATGCTGGATGGCTCTCTGATCAAACCGTCAGGTACTGCCCGTCCATTCATCCATCCATCATTTGTAAACCGCTTACAAAGTTGCCATCAAACACATTTACAGTCAAACAGGTAAACAACAGGTAAAGTACAGGTAAAGTTTCTAATTCACCAAACCGGCATGAGTGTGGGGAGAATAAGATGTGATAGTTGTACAAATATTGATAATGGCACACACTTTAAAACCTCTCCTCAGTCTCTGCCTTCTTAATGCTGTCTAGGAATTTAACTTTGGTGATCTGTTTGGACATCCATCCATTCATCCTCTTGTGCTTATCAGGGTTCAGGTTGCAGTAGCAGCCGACTAAGCAATGTATTCCAGATGTTCTTCACCCAAGCAACGTTTTTTTTTTCCAGCTTTCCTGAGGGATCCCGAGGTGTTTACACAGTCCAATCAATATGATGTTTTAGGCTTTAGTGTTTTTTCAAATTCGGACAGTGACAATATAAAACAAAGGTCTTTAAAAAGACTTGCAATAAATAACGGTAAAAAAAAAATATAAAAACATATCCAATCTAAGTCCATCTGCTGACTGACATCTTTCTTGACCTCTCAAGGTACCCAATCCATGAGCCAAGGGATCGTTGCTTTGGAGACAAGGAGGACTTCCCCGGTGTGAGAACCTATGGCGTGAGAGATGTCAACGAGACCTACGACGTGTACTGTTTTGCTGAGAAGCTGTCAGGTACAGTTATCTAACAAGTGAAGCAAGAAAAGCTACCTGACCCACATGAAACATCTGTACTGTTGACTGTCATGTAAATGTGTTTGTCTCTCCTCTCTCTTCTCTCCTCCCAGGCAGGGTCTTCTATTCCATGTCTGTAGAGAAGTTTACCTTCTATGAAGCTGGAGATCAGTGTACCAAACTTGGCGCCCGGCTTGCCACCACTGGAGAGCTTTACCTGGCCTGGAAGGCTGGGATGGATGTGTGCAATGCTGGCTGGCTGGCGGACAGAAGTGTACGCTACCCCATCAACATTGCTAGGCCTCAGTGTGGAGGAGGACTCCTGGGAGTGAGAACCGTCTACCTGTTCCCCAATCAGACAGGATACCCCTACCCAGACTCTCGCTACGATGCCGTCTGCTTCCAAGGTAAATCCTTCATGGAGTTCTGGAAATAGTTGATACATTTTCAGTGCAGTCTTGGAGCTTTTTTTGTTGACATAATATCTCTTAGCGTTTTTTCTGGAATCCTTGAGGCTTTAAAAGTGTCAGTTTTATCAGGTATTTATCCAACCTTGTCTCCTCAGCTGGTGAGGATGCTGGTGCTGTGCCTGTGAGGACCACCCCTTTCCCAGACATCATCCGCATTACACCCGCCCCTGGGATGTACCCAAGCCTAACTCCCTCACCTGGGGGAGAGGAGAGCCAGCATGGAGGAGTCGACACCTTCTCCCCACTGCCCATCCCACCTAGTATGACAGACGTAGATGCTGCCATGGGACCCACAGGTACGTGGTTGTAGATGATAAATAAGAAAATACTTTGGAATATTTATTTGAACTGTGAGAATAAATTTCTACAAAAGGTGTAGCCATCTAAAGGGCGAAATCCGAATGAGACAGAGTTTGAATGTCAGACGTCGCCTGTGCAAGTTTCTGCTTTCAGGACAATTTAGATAAAAAGCGGCTGCAAATTTTGAATGCATTTAAAAGAGTCTTTAGAGTGGGACAGCTACCCATTCCAATGACCCGTTTAGAGATGCCTGTCTCAAAAATTATATTAATGATTGCAATTTAGGTTAATAGCAGGCACTGTGCAAACAAATACACATCTTAGTATTCAAGCAGCAGAATCTGTGTCAGCTCTGTTATGTTTGGTACTTTCCTCACATGTAATTTAACTTAAATACTGCTAAACACACCACTTCCACAAAATCCTCTCATGCATGCCTGTGGCTTGTTTATTGGCCAGAAGTCCCACCGCGTCAATGCTGTCAGTGGCTAACTTGACGTTACATGACCACAGGGCCAATAAATGACTTATGTTCAAACTATGGGTATATGACCACAATCTACATCTGGAAAAAATGCTAAATGAGAGAATAAAGACGATGGAATAAAGTAGGCTTCCCACCCTCTTATTTCCCAGGCGTAGTGTTCCACTACCGACCTATCACCGGTCGCTATACTCTTACATTTGTGGAGGCTCAGGAGGCTTGCAAGAGCGTTGGGGCGGTCATTGCCAGCCCCCAGCAGCTGCAGGCAGCCTTTGAGAGAGGACTGCACCAATGTGATGCTGGATGGCTCCGAGACCAGACTGTCAGGTGAGCTGGAGGCATGTGTAGACTAATATCATGATCCCTGAGGGATACTATGACACAGCAAAGCCTTGATATACTGTAACAGCATCCTCTTCCATGCTCAGGTATCCCATCGTGTCACCCAGAGATAACTGTGCTGGTAACCTGCCACACATCCCAGGAGTCAGATCCTACGGCCTAAGACCAGCCAATGAACATTACGATGTGTTTTGTTATGTGGACCGTCTGCGAGGTGAGGAGCAGGCTCACTTTAATATCTAACCTATCTACTTTATCTGAACTCTTCTGAGTGTTTGTGAATGCTCCTTCCAGGTGAGGTCTTCTTCACCAGTGACTATGACAGCTTCTCCTTTGAGGAGGCTGTGCAGCACTGTCAGAAACTCAACACCACCCTGGCCAACCCCGGGCAGCTGTTTGCTGCCTGGAACCAAGGGCTTGACAAGTGCCGTCCTGGCTGGTTAATGGACCGTAGTGTCCGCTACCCCATCACAACCCCCAGGTCCCACTGTGGAGGTGGTCAGGTTGGAGTCCACATCATCTACGCCTACCCCAACCAGACAGGATTCCCTGATGAGCACTCGCGCTACGATGCCTATTGCTTTAAAGGTAGGAAAGGGTTAGGTGTAGTTACATTTAGATTTTAGAGGTGAAAGATACACTTATCTAAATGACAAAGCCTCCTAAACATCACTCCTTTCAGCCAAATTGCTTAACATTAGAAGTTATTGCTATTTCTTAAAGGTACACTGCAGTAATTGTCGGAAAATATCTGTAAACACTACATTCAACTTGAATGAGCTGTTATCTCATTTTTTCTTTTTCAGCTGAAATTCCTGTCGTTCATGTTGAAAATGAAACCAGTCTGGATCTGACAGTGGTGACTGTGGATGTTATCAACAAGACAACAACCACGGTTGATCACTTCGCTCCCACAGGTGAGATGGACAGCCCGCCAGAATGGATAAATCAAACACTGGCTCTAGATAGGGCAATTCACATTTTCGTGTCAGCCACCGTAGTTCTAAATGCTTGGCATATGGGAGAAGTTTCGGTTCTGCAACCTCATTGCAATGAGATGCCGCTAAATCCAACACACTAGACCTTTGAATTGGCTAAAGTAATTTCTAAATTAATATTATCGTTGACATTTCTATGCATCTTCATCATCTCCTGTTTTTTTTCAGTTGAAACTACTGTAGACTACACTGAAACAGAAACCAGTGTAAATATTACAGAAATTGAGGAGTTTATCAACAAGACAACCATCACTACTCAGCAAGTTGCCCCTACTGGTAAGACAACTGAACATAACTGTGTGAATGCCCACAGTTATATAATTTCAATAAAGCTAAACACAATCTTTAAGTGTGTAAAAGAAGATTAAACAAAGTTTCTGATGTACTCCAAATTATGAATTTTTCCCAGTGAGACCCATTCTACCTCCAGTCCATGTTGATGAGTCCGGCTCTGGTGCAATTGATCATTCAGCCGGCTGGGAGAGCTCAGCGGAGTCTGGCACCTCCGGTATCAGTGGGGAGGGCTCTGGTTCAGGACTTGACATTATCTTCAGTGGACGAACTGACGTCTTCTCTGGGGAGCCATCTGCCTCTGGGGGTCCACAGGAGGCAGAAGGGGGAGGTGCTGTCATCGTCACATCTGGAGAACACGAGAGTGCATCTGGATCTGGGGAGGGGTTAGATAGAGAACACTCTGGCTTTGGTGTACAGGGATCAGGTTTTCCCAGTGGAAGTGGGGACATTGATGTTAGTGGCGGAGACTCAAGGATCATCATGGTGGATGAGAAGATGGAGGAGGTGTCGAAAACTCACCAAAGACCCACTGAGCAGGAGTTAGGTCAGGGAGGCATTGATACCAGTGGGGCTTTCTTGGAATCTGGATCTGGAAGAATGTCCGGGTCAGGCTCCGGTGAATTTTCTGGCATATCATTTGTGGACCACAGTGCCGTTGACCTGACAGTCCAGCCGTCCGGTGAGCAGGAGGTGTCTGGATATCGTCCCTTTGGCTCTGGGTTCCACGGCGGCTCTCCAAGTGGTTTTCCATCTGGTGTTTCAGGCAGCAGCTCTACTTCTGGGGACTATATCCTGCATCACGGGGATGTCATCTACCTTACAGACAACGACATGATGGAAGTGACCGTACCGCCACTGGAACGCCACCCTGAGCAGGGCCGAGGGGTGGTGGAGGTCAGCGGGGAAGGAAGTGCGTCAGGGATCCATCATGAATTCAGTGGCACTTATGACCAAGGCTTGCATTTCTCAGGAAGTGGAGCCCCTCATAAAAGACTGACCACTGAGAAGCTTTCTATCGCCCTGCCGCCTGGAATGACTCACGCTGAGTACATCGCCAGTCTTGATCAATCGGGACACTGGGAGGAGGGTCAGGAAAGCCGTGCAGGACCTACAGAGTACGTAGTGACTCCAGATGCAGCCTACACCAGCCCAACCACAGCACCATCAATGTCATTAGCCACTCCTGCTGTAGTGGAGCAGCCAGAAGTAGTGGAAGGTTTGTAATCGTGCTGATGTCATACTGTAACATAAGGCCATGTCCATGTTTTAAAGTTATAGAAATACACTTATTTGTCCAAAAAGGTATCTTAGTGATTCTCCTCCTCCTCTGCAGACCCCTGTGAGCCAAACCCCTGCGGTTCAGGAACCTGCTCTGTGCAGGGAGAGCTCGCTGTGTGCCAGTGTCCTCATGGTTTCACTGGTGAAGACTGCTCGACACGTGAGTCACCACGTTAGCATTAAAAAACACAAGATCATTGTTCTCAGTGTCATCGTTCATATATCTTCATGTCTTTGTACAAATTTAATTTATGTGTGATGTTTGTGTGTGTAGCTGTGCAGGGCTGTGCGGAGGGCTGGCTGGAGTTCATGGGCAGCTGTTACCTCCACTTTTCTGAGAGAGATACCTGGTCTGAGGCTGAGCAACGCTGTCAGGAGCTCAACGCCCACCTGGTCAGCATCGGCTCGGTGGAGGAGCAGCAGTTTGTCAACTGTGAGTAGCCGTGTGTGTGTGTGTGTGTGTGTGTGTGACTCTAGCTGGGGAGTGGTCAAAGGCATTTGAGTGTGTGCAAATTCACAAGCCTATCCCAGCTGACATTGGGCAAGAGGCGGGGTACACCCTGGGCAGGTCACAAGACTATCACAGTTCTAACATATAGAGACAGACAACCATTCATGCAGACATTCACACCTACCGCCAATTTAGAGTCACCAATTAATCTAACCCGCATGTCTTAAGACTGTGGAAGGAAGCCGGAGTACCCAGGACTCTGCACAGAAGGGCTCCCCCAACCGTAGTGGTTCAAATCAAGCACCCTCTTGCTGTGAGGTGACAATGCTAACCACTGCACCACCGTGCAGTAGTGGCTATTTACCTATTTTTCTTTGCAATGCAGCCAATGGTCAGGACTACCAGTGGATTGGACTCAATGACAAAGATGTGCAGAATGAGTTCCGCTGGACAGACGGCAGTCCTCTGGTGAGTTTGGCTGCTTAACGACTATCAGCATCATTTATCTTTTTTATGTATTTATTTACCATCTTTGTAACTTCCTTAGACATTTGAGAACTGGAGGCCCAACCAGCCAGATAACTACTTCAACTCTGAGGAGGACTGTGTGGTGATGATCTGGCACGAGGGCGGACAGTGGAACGATGTGCCCTGCAACTACCACCTTCCATTCACCTGCAAGACTGGACCTGGTAGGCTCACTGGCTTGGAGTGTCTGGCCAACAAGTGTTTCTGGGAATTCTTTCTAATAGGAAAATTTGCTTGGGTTGGAACAACTGGATTGTTATGAAGTGCACCCGCAAACTAGACCAAGACAAGCTTTGTCACTTCCAACTGTCACTTGATGTCTTTTTATTGTTGTCTGTCTTCTCTTTCAGTCATGTGCAGTGCTCCCCCTGAGGTGGAACATGGGCGGCCGATGGGCAGTGGCAGAGAGCGTTACCCCGTCAACTCTATAGTCCGCTACCAGTGTGATGCAGGCTACACACAGCGCCATCTGCCTGTGATACGCTGCAAGCCAGATGGACAGTGGGAAGAGCCACAGGTGGAATGTACAGAAGGTGAGCCGATACATGGATCTTCCATTCATACTATAAATATGGCTCACGAAACGGCTGAATTTAGCCAGAAAAAAATCCAAAAAAGAAGGACCAAATATGATGTGAAATAATGAAACAATACCATAAACAAATAAAAATATAGGTGACAACATTATTGGAGTTAATCGCCGTATCGGCGCAGTGTAGAGCGTTGGCAAATAGCTAGTCAGTGGGTTACACACATGGGCACTCATATACACTAACATACATGCACCATTGAACCGTCTATGACAACAATAAACGCAGAAGCTTGGATTACAATTCACACAGAGGGAGCATGACCTCATTCTCGTCATTACTCCACTATACCTTTACATAGCAAACGGTGGTTTGCTACTATATTAATGCTCGTCGTATATAGCTCCTTTAAGTAATAAGACAAAACAGAAGTACCCCCAGTGCAACACCAGTTATATCATTATGTGCATAGCGCACTGTCTCTACATCACGAAGTACAGCAAAAGTCCCCGGTTGAACTCAAACCAGGAATGCTGCAGTTCATTGTTGATGTCTTAAACCCCTACGTAACCTGGGCAACCCTAGCACATGTTTTTACTCCACTTCATTAATGAATAACACATGCAGAACGGATAGAGGACCCAGACTAATGAGAAGAGATTTGAATGAACAAGACATAAAGAGTGTGAAACTTGCCTCCTGCAGAGCTAACGTTTCAACATTACACTAATGAAAAGCCAATGGTCGCTTTTGAAATGGATCCTTTAACCACACCACTCACTCGAGGCTAATTTATGTGTCTATTGGCAACTCATGTTTACATGATGTCATCAGTATGCGTACCTTTTCTCCCGCAGCCGGTGCCAACAGTAACAGGCTACACAAAAGATCCCTCAGGAGAAGAAGTAAAGCGGTGAGCAGCCAACAGGAACAGAGGAAGCTGCTCTGAGCAGGAATGAAAAGGACATACAACAGAGAGCCACAAAGGACCCCCCCTCTTGTAAAGAAGCATGGACACCAATGCAAATGCCCGACCAAAAAGATAACATTCCCTATCGTGTATATACACACAAACACACACAAACACACACTAAAGCACATTTAGACCGAGATAGTGTGATTGATGTTTTGGATCTTTGAGTGTCACCCTGCACCTTCTGAAGGCAGTTTTTTCTATGTATTTATACTGTCTAATTTATAGCTGTGATCTAGTATTTGGAAGCATTAGCTCAATGCACATGATGACATTTTCTGCAATCGGTTGCCAGCACTGCACACAGAGTCAGGTAGATAAAATAGTGACGTAAGAGGCTTTAGAGTGACACACAAAGTCCAAAAACAGCCCAATAAAATTAAAGTGTTTTCGATTGCAGCTGGATTCTCTGAAGTCAAACACATTGTTTCATAGACTTTTGCTATATTTTTAGGGTATTTTTCTAGATCTGTGTGTCGTAGTAGTTTTTTATTTCTTTTATTCTGTCTCAAAGGACTACAATGGTGTGCTTCAGATTGGTGAAACAATACTGTTTCTTACACTATAGGCGACAACAGTGGTTCTTAGACCTTTTGGTTGTGACCCCTTGAAGGTAGCGTGTGTAGGATTTAGTGACACCTAGTGGGGAGTTTGCAGAATGCAACCAACTGAAACTTCACCCATGTTCCATGCATGTAGGAAAACTGGTGTACTATCAAAAGCTAGTGTTCGGTTTGTCCGTGCTGGGCCACTGTAGATACATTGCACACTCCGTGGAAGACGACCTGCTCCATATGTAGATAATGGCTCATTCTAAGGTAAAGAAAACACAACAATTATTAGTTTCAGGTGATTATACACAAATGAAAACATGCATTTCTGTCAATATATCCCTCTAAATCCTACACACCGGACCTTTTAAATAAAGCAATGAGCACATGTTATCCTTCTTAACCTACAATATGGAGAATGTAGAAGTTAGGTTTTATTTTATTTGAATATCAGAGGAGGCCTTGAGGCTTACAGTTGCATAAAATCCCAAACCTGAATAAAAGCAGGGGAAAATACATGCCAACATCGACAAAATGTATCACCATCTTTTGTCACAACCTCAAGTTTTAGAGCCACTGTGCAACACCACCACCACCACAGTATCAGACATACTGAAATGATTGTGCTGTTCCAATCGACAATAAATATAGAAATCCAAGTTTATAATGTGATTAAAGTCACTGCTACAGACCTGGATTGAAATAATCAGCACTCATGCACTTTTGTCACTTCTGTGCTAATCATTTGAATCCAGTGCACCTTAAACATTAAAAAAAACCTCCTTATATAGCCAACACATTTTAAGAAAACTTTGCTGAATAACAAGTGAGATCTACAGTATGACACTGAATCGACTGGCTTCTCTGCCAGGAGAAGTCATCCACCTTATTGGGTCATCTGTTGCAAAAAGATGCACACCCAGGTGGGGTTTACATTTGTGAGTTGTCAAGAGCAGTTGATTACTTGTGTCAGCACTGTCTGATGTGAGAATCATGCTTTTAAAAGATTCAGTGTTTGCTGAGTGACGTTTCTCACTGTAAATATTCTCTCTACAATTCTCTGAACAGCAGGATCTGTCAATACCATACGCAGAGCAGACAGTTTCTGTTTGATTGATTCATTCATCATTGATCTATTTGTCAGTTTGTTAGTTTAATTAGCTGGTAAGTTGCAGTTATGAGTTTCTTATCAAGTGGGCATGACCTTTGATTTTGACAGCCAGCTGAACACAGCCTCGGACGTCTTTTGCAGAGGTTTCTGGCTGTGATTCGTACGACAGGGTCTTTAAAGCATAATGTACTTGTTAAAACTTGAGAAATGAAACAATTTTAGAGAAAAGAAGCTGTGAAAACAGTAAAATTTTGTATAGAAATGAGAGAAAGAAGATAGAGGTGGTGATAAAATGTTGACCATGACCTTTTAAAAAGGTCAAGATTTGCTTTTCAGCTCCGAGAGCAGATACTTGTGTCCGTATCTGACTTCTCACACAGCAATTCACAAACACTGAAACAGCAACAACACAGAGGCATACTGGTACTCTCATGGACACACACACACACACACACACACACAACTCAGTAAACACACTACAGGATATGAAAGTGGGTGAGCGGGCGTGATGACGCCACAAAGTGAAAACACCTAGCCTGTTTTAAGTTTGTACGTTTTGTACAAGTAAATAAAAAATGAATGAAGCTGATTGGATGGTGTGTGCTGGAGGTCTTTTCCTATTATGTCACAGAGGGCGCTCATATTTCAACATGAAGCTGACATTTGAGTGACTGATATGTAGAAGACAGTTGAAGAAAAACAGTGTATCAGTGTTTTCATTCTATAACAAACTGATTTTGACAAATAAACCAAAATATGTGTAACGCTGCACACAGACACGTCTGTTGTGACTCTGTTCAGATACCGACTCCTGATGTGAACATACAGTATGCTGTACTGTGCTGTACCAAATAAAACTTGGAATCATCTGTCTCTGTTGAATTATTATCCTGGTGTGCGATATCACTTCCTCCCCAGGAGTCACTGACGTTTTAAATTAAGGAAGTGTACCATCTGACTTATGAATAAATCACACACTGAGATTTTCCCTGGAGCTGTTAAATTTGAGGTGAACGCTCCGAGCCAGAGGAACAAACCTGGCATTTAGTTTGTTTTTACCTTCCTGTGGAACCCAACCGTGAAAAAACACACGGTAAATAGCGCCTTCATCTGCCTGTACAGCGACTACCTTCATCACTACACTCACCGCAAACAGATCTGCTCTGTGTGTGCGCACCCCTGTATGTATACAGGTACACATGTGGCTGCATGTGTGTATGCATCTATGTGGTGTGTTTGCGCAGCCACACTGTACATGTGTGTACATTAATCTTATGTGTGTAGGCATGTAATCCCTGTGTATGTGTGTCCACTCATGTTTGGCCAGCAGGTGTAAATAGGACGTTTAAAAAAAACCCTGCTGGCCGTACAATCACTGGGACTTCTGTTCACACCTGAATGTAGGAGGGCGTAGTGACGTGTTCGACCCCACTCATCTAAAAGTGCATCGTGCACCCAGACAGAGTGACGCTGTTTACATACAGTGGCTGTTTTGTTTGGGTCAGTAACCCATCTCACCTCTCTAACCTAGCATTCCTGTTCGGACTGTAAGTGAAACTGTATCGCACCTTGAGAGCAACACCAACCGTTGGTGGCGTTTCATAGGTATAAATACAGCAGTTACTCATTTAGAAACGATTCATCAGCTTTTAGCCTCGACTGTGGGTCTTTCTGTCAGTCCAACACATATTTCCATTGAAAAATCTCATGAATCCTTGAAGATAATCCTAATTACTTTGGTGAGATCCTGTCTTGTCATATAGCGCCACCGACGGAGCAAACAAACAAATCGCAACAAACATCTCTGATTTTTGTTCAGCAAAAACAAACAGCAACTCATTCAGACAATCAGGGCACTTCACTTCATGACAGGGTACCTCAAATCTATGTTGCCTTCTTGTTAGCCTCGTGTATTTATTAACTAAAGGAAACCTATAATGCTTTTCCTTATTTTCTGTCATACAATGTTACAGTGTCAGACGTCCATATTAAATGTGGGCCAAATTTAAAAAATGAGGTAAACATCTGTAAAAGTAATCACTGTGAGCAAAAACCTCAGGTCGTTCAGAATATTCTGTTTCCAACAGAAGTCAAGCTGATGTGAGCTCGTGATGGATTTCTTTATATGGTCATCTGCTCCAGGCAAACGACCACAAGTTTCACATTAAGATCACAGCTACATGTAGCTACAGGCTAACGTTAGGAAAACATGGAATCCTCGTTGCTGATGTTGTTAATTTCTCCTCCATTTCACATTTTATTCCTGCTGGAACATATCCGGTTGTGAAGCTTTTATTGGGGAAGTTAGAGAGTGTCACTATTCTCCATTAGAGTTATTCCCCAGCTGCAATAACGGTGCAGAGACACCGAGAGTGCACTGAGCACAGATTGGACTTTTTCAGGAGGAAGGCTAAGCAGCGCGCACCACGTCATGTGACAAGGAAGAGCCAATCACAGCCAACAGGTATCTTTCCCTTCTTTCGCAAATATCAGTCTGTGATAAATATGGAAAAAAGTTGATAATTTTAGTGCAAGGTTGCCAGAGCTTTACATCTGTCCATCGGAAAATAGGCCTACACATAATCAGCGTCTGAAAGAAGATCAGCTCTGCACTCAGGATTTCAGGTACACTTGGCCACATGTATTGCCATTCCAATGAGCCTAAAACACCATCACAGCGCCACCGAGTGTACACACATGCTAAATACATCTAATGCCAGGCTAGTGAAAGGACATATTTGGCTCGTACAGCCAAAAATGTCTTAAAATGGCCACTAATCAAGTTAAGCTCTGCTGTGTTGCAGGCTAGCAGCCTCACAGGAACACTAGCACATCTTTGGAGTTTTAATCTTTAGATTTGAAATATATGTTCCCTGATTTCAGCTAAAAGGACAGGTTGGACTCACCTGAAGCTGCAGGACTGGACTCTGTCCCAGAGGCTGGTGGTGATAGTAGTTGTTTGGCTAGCAGGCCACATCTGGTAATTGCTCCTCTCTGTCCAAATTGTTACACAGTCCAAAACAACAGCAAAAAAATTCACCTTTGCAGGATCATCTGCACATGTTAGGCTTCAACTTAACATCTCCTCCTGATCTCATGGTGTCTCCAGGTGTGTCTCATCAGTGGCTAATGAGGCCTGTGTGACATCACTGCTGACCCTCTTATCTCCTCCTACACACACACACAATAATCCAGAAGTAGGCAACCTGTAGCTCCAGAGTCATATGTAACTCTTTAGCTCCTCTCCAGTGGCTCTCTCTCAAAAAACTTAAATGAAAATGAATATTTGTTTTTAATTCTTACATTCTCCAGTTGTAAAAAATGTGTAGCCTATGCACTGAATTAAAGAAAAATAGTTTTTAAAATTTTCGTCAGCTAGTTTGAAGAAAGGTATTCGCACATCCAACTGTGTCAGATGCAGGTGTGTTGGAAAAAATCACTGGAGTCTTTGAACAGAAGATCCTGCACACTGCTCTTGCTCAGCTTCACAATTTATTATTAACATCGTTTCAGCCTTCATGGACCTTCATCAACAGTGTTCAACTCTTTGAACACTCTTGATGAAGGTCCAGGAGGACAGAAATGTTAATGTTACTAATAAATTGTGAGGCTAAACAAGAGCGGTGTGCAGGATTTTCTATTCAAAGATTAAGATTTCGTCAACTAAAATGTGCTTCATATGTCTATGGCTTGGCATCTTTTTCTCTAAATTTTGCCAAACCTCAGTCTAGTCTCCAACCTCCCTAGTTAGACTAGCAATGGATTCCAAATCCATAAAAGTAAAAGTCTCCCCAGACATCCCTCTCCCCAGCAACACCTTCCAGCTCCTCCTGGACGACCCAAAGGCGTTCCTGTTCTAGATGAGATATGCAATCCTTCCAGCGTGTTCTGCGTCTGCCCCGGGGGCTCCTACCAGTGCCTGTAACACCTCTAACCAGAGGCATCCTGATCAGATGCCCAAGCCACCTCAACTAACCCCTTTCCACGCGATGGAGCAGCGGCTCTACTCTGAGCTCCCTCCAAATGTCCGAGGTCCTTACCCTATCTCTAAAGCTGAGCCCAGCCACCCTTATAGGGAAGCTAATTTTGTCTGCTTGTATCCGCGACCTCATTCTTTCAGTCACTACCCAGAGCTCATGACCATAGGTGAGGGTTGGGACGTAGATGGACCAGTAAATCGAAAGCTTTGCCTTCCGGCTCAGCTCCCTCTTCACCACGACGGTCCGGCGCAGTGCCCGCATCTCTGCAGACACTACATCAAACCACAGATCCATCTCACACTCCATTCTACTAGATACTTGAACTCCCTCACTTAAGGCAGTAACTGCCTACCAACCTGGATGGGTTATGGCTTATGGCAGTGTTACCATAAGGCTCCAATATGTTTAACAGCTCTGGTCTTTTGGTCAAAAATGGTTCTTTTGATAGTTAAGGTTGCTGACACCTGCCATGCCATAATCTATCAAAATAGTTTGTGCTCGGCATAGCACAGTCAGTTACAGGAATGTTTAAATTTAGTTTTCCTTAATCACCTAATTTCTTCTAAAAAATGTATCTCATATAAAAGAAATCTTTACAGTAGTGTTTTTATTAGTTTGTAGAAAAAGGTACAAATGCGCAGACATATAATGAAAAACAAGATACATGAAAAGAAACACTGTTTTTTGCTTCAACAACAGATGTAAACAAGGTCGTTCAATATTGAAACAATACACAGTTCCTCATTCATAACTTCTGCTTTCTCCATCAAAGAGTACTACTCTTAATCACCCAGAAAAATGAAAAAGAGATGCATTATGTTTCATAAAACGATATACACAGACATTTAAGGAGACAAAGAAAGACTCCATTATATTTCACAGTGTTACACAAACAGAGACAGTGACCTATAGCCTAGTTAGTGAGTGTACAATCATGGACCAGCTGGAAAGATCTGACAGGAAAATAATGAGAAACACTCTCCACTCCCTCAACCATCAAGGTGCCATTTAGCAAGGCACTTAACCCCAAAAGTTTGTGGTTGTAGTATGAGGCTCCCAAGATTGAATGTTTCAATGCTCTGGAGGGCAGTGCTGAAAACCAAAATGTAAATGTTTTGTTGAATAAATACAGGCGAGATGAATGACTGTGGTACGGTTTGAGAGCGGTAAATTCATTTGAATGTGAAACGTTTTTTCTGAGTCCGAACACCTTCCCTGAGTTTAAATTCATCTGTGAGAAAAATTTGCAGCAGACATAACTGCATCTACAAACAAACTGTGGGAAGATGTTCTTTTTTGCAGGATGTCATTAGGGTTTGGACATTAAACACTACATGGCCAATAATATGTGGACACCCCTGACCATATAGTCATGATCTGAGGTTATTTATCATGGTCAAGCTTAGCCCCCCTACGTTGGCTACGTTCTAACTTGGGTATTTTCCAACCTGAACCCTATTTTCCCATGTTTCTGTGTCTAAGTGACTGTTGAGAACAGTAGGTTTTGAAATTGGTCAGTACTGAGCAAGACCACTGCAGCCAGCACCAGTGAAACAGGCTGCAATGTAATCATTAGGGGCATGTTCACACCATCAGTGCACGTCCACTTCAAGTGTTTGCTTTTGCCACTGACAGGTTCAGATTGTTCTTGTAAGTGTCTGAATACGTACCCATACAGACCATTTTGTTCAAGAGTAAGATCCTTTTTCCGACCTCGTCACATATTGACATTTGGTCACGGACTTTCCACGTCCAGATATGACATGAAATGTACCCTGGGTGCTTTGGATATTGACGTTCTGGGACACCGTCTCAGCTTCTGCCTGTTACATGCATTGTCTTCTTTCAAAATACACTTCTGTTTTCACAGGAAATTTGCAGTTTACATACAGTCTCTTTCGAAATAAACGCACTACGTCAGCACAAAAATGCGAATTGACCTTTTGTTCATCTAACAACGACTACACGTGGTTGGGGTTAGCAAAAAAAGAACAGAGTTTGGCTTTATAATCTTATGGGACAAAAACACCACTCTCCCGGGTGAAAGTCAGTATGTGTTGGACCCATCCACCAGCAGTCCCACCCTCCTTACTTGGACTTTCGCCACCTTGACTTTTCGTTCTTGTCCCCTTGGGTTTACCCCTGGCTATTATGGTGGCCGGCCGTGCATTATTCCGACGTTCAAGGATGGCTTTTTTCGTCAGTATCTGATGCCACGTCATTGCCCAAGCACCGGATTTTGACGACTTCGGAGTGAGACCGGGTTTGAATTAAGGGTTTATTTCAACCAAACCAGAGTCGGTGATTGTAAGAACAGCGGAAAGACAAACAAGAAAGGCTTTTGTGAGTCCAACTGTCTCTCTTGACTTTATGCACAGTGTGAGTCTGAGTTTGGCAATGGTGATTTTGTGTTGTTTCTTTCTTCTGGCTGAACAAAAAGGATTTTACTCTCTAACAAAAAGGTCTATTTCTGTTGGGGATCATGAGCCTGTCAGTGGCAAAAACAAGCACTTTTAGTGAATGCAAGTTGACTGTGCTCAATTGGCACGAGTGATTACATTGCAGCCTGTTTTGCTGCTGCCGTCTGTAGCCTTGTCGCTCAGTACTGGACCAGTTTCACAAATTGTTATTCCCATTAGTCAATCAGACACAGAAACAAGGAAAAATGAGGCCAAGGTTCAAAAATAGCAAACTTAACCTTTGAGGGTGACCTGAATGCTGTAGCAAAAGTTATCTGTTTCTGACAGTGCCTTGCTTCCAACTTTTTGGGAAAAGTACTTGTCTGTTTGAGCATGACAATGCCATGACATCTACACATTCACAGTTTGTCATGGAAGAATTTAACTGGCCTGCACAAAGCTCTGACCTCAACCCCACTCAACACCTTTCTGATAAACTTGCAAAGCTGAAGTAAGCCAGGCCTTATCACCCAACATCTGTTGCTGACCTCACTAATGCTGAATGAGAACCTGCAAGCCTTTCCAGAAGAGGCTGTTATAGCAGCATATTAATGTCCATGGTTTCGGAATGAGGCGTAGATTTGATGTTTGCGTGTCCACATACTTCTGGCCATACAGTGTAGACATTTTGTTTAAGTGGCATCACCTGATGGATGAACATATTTTAACGGCTGATGACTGGTAGTTAGGTTCAATACCGATCAGTTAGATTCTTATGGGGGTGGAGAGCGGTTAACCCAAATTGCCTCAAAATAGCTCAGAAATGAACAAACTGGCTAACTGCTAATTTGCTTCCAGGCTACAGCTAATGCTAACCTCTCAAGCAGAGCTTTGAACCAGTGCGCTGTCAGAATTGTTTGTGTCTTGTGTTGAGCCGAAGCGTCTACCGATAACAGTAGACGCCAAATTTCAGGTACTGTGGGGGGAAGCCAAAACTACGCACCCCTGGTTCTGGTGGGCCGCAGTTAGCCCGGGCCTTTGTGATAGGATAACGGACACTCCCATCAGCCAACCAGCCGGCATCACAGCGGTCCAATCCCATCAGCCTCCAGGCAGCGTACATCTGTCCCACTTTGGCAATTCGAGTTCCATCACTGGCACAAGCCTGGACCGCTTCTGTGAAGTTGAGCTTGGTCTTGTGCTTTAAGAAGTACACAGTCCCTAATGCAGGAGGGAATGAGAAGTGATGAGACTGTCATGTATATTTAGACATTCACACACACACACACACACACACACACACACATACTAACCCTTGATAGAGGCGGAGAAGCAGAAAGCATCATAGCGGTTGAGGAGGCGATGTCGTTGTCCATAGCTGCGCAGACCAGGAGCTAAATCCAGGCCCCCGCAGCCTTCACGTGGGGCTGTGATTGGATACTGTACTGTGCCGTCAGCCAACCAGCCAGCGTTGCACCAGTCCAACCCCTCCTCCCACGCTGTGAAGAGCTGCTCAAATGTAGCCAGAGTGGCCTCCTGATCCTGGCACGCTTGTTTGGCCCCAAAGAAGTTGAAATGGTAGCGTCCTTTTTGAGAGAAGTAGGGGAACACTACGCCTGTAACAGGAGGAGAAGTATATCGTGATAGTTCGGATTTTATGGTCATACATAGCATTTGCAGGACAACTGATGGTTAGAGCGGCTGCCCCATTACAGAAGGGTCTGATAGGGTATATTTCAGAGACATGGGCGTTTGTTTTTCGGGATAATGTGCTGTTGTACAAAAGAGCTTTTGGTCCGCTAGCTCTATTGGCAGCTATTAATGGTAGTTCTGTAGACAGAGAGGTTTGGAAGCAGCCAGCAGAGACGTAAGGAGTCGTAGGGCCGTAATGTCGAGTGTTTTACAGAGGAATAGTTCCTCCAAACCTTAGGATGTCGAGGGCTTCATTCTTATATCTCTGTCAGCACCTCAGAAAACGCTGACACGGCATGTAGGTAAGCTGTCCCCCTCAGAAAGTATTCGTCAGTTGGACTCTATTGGCTGGTGGCTACGGTACGGCTACAGCACCCTTCTGTAACGGAACTCTCCAACACTGTATGGTGAGTAATTGTACCTGCACAGTGATGTATGACTGCAGAAACTACAGGTGTATATGGGAAAACTGTAACATTTTACAATAACATACACAAAAAGTAGTTACTGAGGAACTAATGAGGAACTAATTTGTTCCTCATTAGTTCCTCAGTACTTTGCTCAGTTTGCTGCTCCAACGAGATGGATGGATGGATGGATGGATGGATGGATGGATGGATGGATGGATGGATGGATGGATGTTTAAGCGGTAAGTAAACAGTCTGTGTTGAGAGCAAAGGAGTGGGGACACATTGACTGAACCTATCAGCGTGCATTTGATGATGATTTAGCTTTATATTAGTTTTTTATTTTATTGTATTTATCTGCGTTCATATGCAGATACCTGCTTACAGAGATTAGCCAAAATGGAACCCCCAAATATTTCCAGTTACCGTTGTTATTGATCTGAAGACGGTAAGCCTCTGGGTTTCAACGTTGGTGTTTCTTTCTCTCAAGCCCCACCAGGCACTTTACATTAAAATGACATTGCACTTATAAAAATAGCTTTTAGGCTAGATTTTCAGTTTTACGAACATAAAACCTTCAAAGTTTAAAAATTCACATTACAAAAAGTAGGCCTAATAGCTGATCTTGTTTGTTTGCCTTTGGAGGTATTCTGTCAACAGTTTTACAAATGAGTCTTGAAATGAAAATGCTTTTTGGGCCATCCTAGGAGAATCTGGTGCTGTATCAAGTTGTCATTATACATCCATGGGGCTCAGATTATTTTTACTCTTGGGCATGCTAGTGAATTAATCCAGTCATATGCAGATCAGCTTTATACTGTTTACGCTCCAGGAGAAAGCTGCTTCATCAGGTTCCATCTTGAACCAACCTGCTGCACTGTATGTCGACATGAAAGTTCAAGATGGGAGTCAAAAGATATTTTACAGCACCATCACAGGACTGCTGACATCTCACTCATATCCTCAAAAGGATTTGCAATGACTTATTTTAAATTTCACTGCACAGAAAATGACTCATGAGTTCAGTGTCCCAGATTCCTCACACATAACATTTCACCCTCATCAATATGCTTCACCCTACACACACACACACACACACACACGCTCCTCACCCCGCAGCTCCAGCTCCACCGTCACACTCTCGTCCTCCAGTCCATCAATCACCTCACATCGGTATCTGCCTGTGTCGTTGAGTTGCAGCTCATTGATCACCAGAGACATGTCCCCTGGTGCCGAGCGTCGCAGGCGCACGCGGCCCCGGAAGCTGCCGTAGCTGCGGTGACGGTTGCCCATGGCGACCATAACCTCAGTTTCCCTGGCCAAGGCTTCGGGTGAAACAGGTGCATTGATGGTGTTGGCGGGCAGCCAGGACCACTTGACACGGGTCCTGCGTGGTGTGGTCAGCTCAGGCTCGTAGTGGTAGTGACAGGGGAGGGTGACACTGCTCCCTCTGGCGGCCGACACTGAGTGCTCTGGGGACTCCACGTGGAGGCGAACCCCATTGAAATAGACTAGAAAAAGACACAAAGCACCAGAAATACAACATTTTGAGCAGGTGAATCTTTACTTTGTTCTCTGTATTTGACATTAAGGCCGTTATTTAAGATAAATCTCTCAGTGCCTTTAATCACTGCTGTGTGGAAATGTAGTACTGAACTGGTCAGGTAATGGAGGAGGCTGCTTGCATGAGGTGTCTTATATTATAATTGTATGGATTGATATCCATTTATTGGTATTTTCATTCTTGCACTTTTATTCATACTTTATATCAGCACTTTTTCTGCATTGTGCTGCAACTCTTGCACAACAATTTCCCCGTGAATAAATAATGTTATGTCTTATCTTATCTTATCTTGTCCTATCTGATCTGATCTGATCGTGTCCTGTCCTGTGGTGTCGTGTCTTGTCTTCTCATTTCTTACCGTACCTTATCTTATCTGAACGTGCCACATTGTATCATATTGCAACATAACACAACGTAACATAACACAACGTAACATAACACAACGTAACTTAACATAGTATAACGTAGCATAACGTAACGTAACGCAACGCAACACAACGCGTCGTGTCGTGTCTTGTCATATCGTATTGTATCTTTACGTATCGCAGCGTAACGTATTGCATTGCATCATATCTGGTGTGGTGTGATCTAATCGCGTCATGTGGTGTGTTGTGGTGTCGTGTCTTATCGTATCGTCTGATCTCGTCTCGTATCTGATCTGATCGTGTTGTGCCATATCTGATCTTATCTTCCTAATGTTTTAAATTTGAAAGCAGTTAGTTATAACTAACAGTATTAATGATGACTCTGTTAGCCCAAAATTGGTTTTCCCTTGAAAATGGACTTAACCCGAGGCTAAAAGTTGGCAGTATGAAACACTCACCCTGGGTAACCAATGTGTATGTGAAACAGGAAATTTAGTCCGGGGCTAAGAGAATGCAGTGCAAAAAGCCTAATGAACATTAGTAACTTTTTAATGCCACTGCCGATTAAACTTCAGTGAGGACGGCAAAGTGCCTTTCAAAATATTTAATATTCTGCTCAGAGTGACCCTGCTGAAGCCTGTGATGAAACACATTGTTCGCACCGTTGCACTTGTCAGTGTATAAAGAAGCCTCTCAGTGTGCAGTGATGTCTGTTGTCAGCACCTGCAGGCACTCTGTTCTGCTGTGCACAAGGCAAACACCTGTTGTTGATCAACATAAATATTTTATTATTTGCTTATCACAGTGTCCCTGGAGCTGTCTCACTCACCACTGCAACAATCTGTGTAGCATTTTTCAGCTTTGCACTGAATTGTGGGACAATATTGTCCATTAACAGCACACTGAAAAACTGTGATTCAGAAGTGAATTAAATCTGATTAACTTTGTCACTTTTTTTGTCTGAAACCCAGCAACGATATGCAGCTCTTCAGACCTCACAATGAACATTTCAACCTGGCAATCTCATGTGTAAATTATAACATTGATATCGACTCACTAGGATGGTTTACTGGCCAGTCAAAATGGAAACTGAGTCGTCAGAAATGTTATTATCCACACCCACACTGTCACATAAACAGTCCTAGGAAAGATCCACTCAGTTAAAGAGCGCAGTGGCTCCAAATGTCAAATATTTATCCCATTATTTCCTACTGACATGTGCTGTATATTTCTCACTGACACTGCTACAGCTGGGTGCAGAGAACCACATTATTGTCAGTGAGGAAACTAAACAGTGGACCAAGAGAACAGCTGGCAAACGAATTACTTTATGCTACACGTATTGTTTAGACACTAATATTTAATGTCTAGGGCAACATGGACATGTTCACTTCCTTTAAGTTGAGGTAAGTAGATGAATACCCTACACACACACTCTCACACATGTCTATTGCAACACACACCATCAATCACTAGCAGAGTTTGTTTTTATAACCTGGTCTGGCTCGGCTGCATGGTTGTCTTCTCCCAACACACACCAAGGTGTGTTGATGTACACAGATGAAGCATGTAGTTGTGTCTCACACACAGAGGTGGAATAAGTATTTAAAACTTCTACGTCAGCGAAAGTAATAACACTACAGTGTAAAAATACTCTGTTGCATGCACTGAAAATCTTACTTCAGGAAAACTACATTAGTATTACCATCAAATACTTGTACTTGTTACACAGAAAGGCCAATATTAGAAATATATGTAAAGATACGAATGATATGATCATACATAACTAATTTATTTTTTAGATATTCTGGCACATCCTGCATCAAACTGTACAGCTCTCTCTCTCTATAACAGCTATAATGTACATATTTGTTATATTGTATTACTTTTTTAAGTATCTTTGTGGTATTTTGAAATTGCACTTCTCAATTCTATATTTATTTTCTCAAGTGTTAGAGCACTTACAGCCTTATTTTCAATTCCTCTTAAAGCAAATACCTTCTAAGGGAAAAACCTACTTGGTAATAAATCTTATTCAGATAAATGTTAATCTAGATCTTATTATAAACTTCTCAAAGAGATGTAGTGGAGTAAAATGTGCAATAGGCTACTATTTATAAATACCCAAGTCAATTGCTTCAGACATAAACTCGAGTAGGTGCAGCCTAGACTGTTGAGTGAACTTACTGCTCAGACATGCAGCAGACACAAACAAACTTGCAGAGCCCTCCCTTTCTCACGCACGCACACACACTCGCACAAGGCGACAAAAGGGACAAACAGAGGACCTACTCTCTCCGTTTCCGTTTCCGTTGCTGATGTCCTGGTAGTAAAAGCCATTGTTGTATCCGGGGATCAGGCCCTGTCCGCCGGGCAGCAGCAGGTACAGGCAGGCGGCCAGCAGGGGGCGCAGCAGACTGAGCATTATGTTGTCTTCTGTTGAACCAACAATCAGAATAAATACTGCGCTCTTTATTCTGTTCAGATGACATATATATATATATATATATATATGTATATATACCAGGAGGACGCTGTGAGATCACAGATTGGTGATTGTTTGGATAAAACAATTAAAACAAAGCTCAAAATTATTTGTAGCACTGATAAGGAAGTATCAATAGGTTACCCTGTAAAAAGTAAAATAACCTCAGTATGGTTTAAATGAGACAAGACGAAGAGATTATAATAGAATTACAGAATTTAAAAAAAGTTTTATGCTGTCTTATACTCAAAAATGTGGAAAGACTCAGCTTCTATTTTAAGACATTTGTTGTTGTTGTTGTTTTAGCATGTTCATAGCTCACATTCCTTGAGTACAAACTATCTTCTCACAACCTAAATCTGAGAAAACGTTTCAAAAAATAAATGCACTGTAATGACTTATGATACATTAGGGGAGAGACAGAAAAAACTTTTCAGTCACTGACAAACGTCGCAAATGTTCATTTAATATCTTCATATCTTCTCTCCGCAGTTTCCTCCCATTCTCTGTCCCCTAGAAGTATTCAACCCCAAATAATTTCAATAAAATTTGATCATAAAACGTAACGTGTTTATTTATATTGGCTTAAACGAGGTTTTTAAAGTGTAAGAGCAGTATTTTACAGTCGCTCTAATATTGCACAGCCAGCTGGAAATATAAAGTAAGCGGACAGCCTCGGGTTCACATCCGCCGTGTGAGCGTCTCTCTGTGGGAAACTAAAAGTCTGAGGTCGTAAAAAGTCACTCACAGATAAGCAGTTGTCCGCCCAGCGTGTCTTCAGCTCTTCTCCTCCTCATCCTCTGCTGCGTGTCTGCTCACCCGACCCACACTCAAGAGGAGCGCGCGCCTGACGTCACCGGACGAGGCATCCCCTTTGAAGTGAACGGTGACCTCATCACACACGAGCACACTTTACATGAGCCCCATACAGCAGATAATACCAGTACAGGGTGTAAATAAGTGGGGGCTGCATATCTGTATGGACACTTGTACTTTACTGGAGTCTTCAGTACAGCTGAAAGCATTAGGGGAGACCGGGGGCGGTTGTAACATCTCAAGTTGCACCAATCAGAAAAGAGGCAGAACCATGAAACTCATTGTGCAGGTGGTCTGTGCTGATACCTCTCTGCCTGCCAACAATATATATTCTTGGAAGTTTATTGTGGTCCTTGGTATTTAAATGGTTAGGTGTGTTGTGTGTGTCGCGGTTGTCTTGGTTACGCTGCTGCACTACTACCGTTACTATTATTAGGGAGCTTTCACACCTGCCCTGTTTGGTTCAGTTCAATCAAACAAGTTTGTTTGCCCCATAAGTGCGGTTCCTTTGGGCAGGTGTGAACACAGGTGTGCACCAAAACAACCGGACCAAGACCTTCTTGAAGAGGTGGTCTCGGTCTGGTTACAACTCATTCTCTGAACCCATTGGCTGTATTTGGCGTCTGACTTCCAGCAGATACAGCCTCTGGGGGCAGACCCCCGATTTTTTGGCATTCCAGTTTGATTTGGGCGGAGCAGGCAAATTTCTGTTTCCGACTTCCGTTTATATATAAGTAAATATGCATTGCGATGGATTCAGAGTTTGCAGTGACGCCAATTATGTTCCGCCTCGTTAGTTCACTGCACAGGCCATTTAACCTGGCAACAACTGCAGCCGGCTCAAACGTGATTGGTCGATATCACGCGGACTACAAACAGCCTACAACCGGAAACCAGGGCTCTTCCGCTCTTCTTCCAGAGGCAAGATCTCTGGGGTTTGGCTACAAACTCTACATTCACTGAATGTAGAGTTTGTATATAGAGACTAGTTACAACTGAACTCTGGTGCGGTTTGTTTGTGGTGAGAACGTGTTCCGACCTCGATCTGAACCCACTGCGGTCACATGACACATTGTTTGAGTTAAACATGAGCATGTTACAGTCCTGGAGGATTATTAATGTGCACCTGTGGAAGGAGGGGCAATTGGAACATTTGAATTCTAGTGTTTCAATCAATATTGTGATACATAATAATAATAATAATAATATATTTTATTTATATAGCGCTTTTAAAAACTCAAAGACATGTTACCTACCATACATGTTACCTACATTAAAATTGTATCCAAATAACCCAAGAGGTTTTTAATTGATGACATCAAAACAAAAAAATGTTGCAATTGCCACCGGTCTCCCCTAATCGATTAATCAAGAAGTCAACTGACAGCTCACTATAGGCTACCTAAAGTTTGTGTTTTTGTTTTTGTAATGTTAAAAATGTACAGAATAAAAAAAAATTGATACTTGGCACTGTGTGACAATACAATATATCACGATACTATGCTGTATGGATTTTTTTCCCACCCCTACTACTACTACATTTTTTTTTTTTAAATGACCAAACAATCTGTTGATTAATGGAGAAAATGATCCACATCAACAAATCAAGTAATCTAATTATATAATATATAACGGTATAACAGTCATAGTCTGTATTATTAACTTTAAATACTTTTACTTGCTAACCTTTGAGTTAATATAACAGTGATACTAAAACAAACACCTGTACAGATGCAGTACACCAACACATCTTGCACACAGATGCCATCTGGATTCTATTAGCGTCATTGTTTAGAATAAATGGGGGTCAGGTCAAAGGGCCGACCCCTTTAATGACCTCGTCTCATCCCTCAAAAAATGTGGTCAAACCCAACATTAATGTACTCACTTGCAACCATTTTTAAACCATTTTTGTGTGTGCAACAACAAGACACAAAAATACAGCTTGTTAGTCTAAAGTGCAAATATAAAGCTTAAACGTGGATATTACAGTTGTAATGTCACCAGGTTTAAGTCCATTTAACAGCCAAGGAAAACTCTCATAAACAGTGAACGGACCAGGTGTGTTTTACTGCCTTTTCTCTGGATGACACCACCCAGAATGACCCGACTCTGACTCTGGAGTTTTGAAATATAAATGAGGTATATCAGGTTTTATGTCATTTTAAACTCTGGATAGAAACTTAAGATGAATCTTTAAAATGTAAAGTGTCATGCATGTGATGGAGAAACCAGGCCAAGCAGCACATTTTGTTTATTACAACAAGTAACTGAGCTTTGTGGCAGCTTATCCTGCAAAACAAAGTCGAGAGTTAAATATAAAAATTGTTCTTTTACACAGCACTGCCAGATCCTGTATTCCTGGTATTTGGGGGCTGACAGAGCATATTCCATGCCCCCTGTTTTGCCATGGCCTCAAGTAACACAGCAAATATTGCCACATGAACTCATATTTCAGTCATTAGCTGAAATAATAGCAGCCATGATGGAAAACAGGAGCAATTCCAGTTCCCCGCTGGGGCCTGAGAGAATGTGCTGCCACTGCGCCGCCCGAATATCTGAGTGAATGGCTGGTTATCACGGTGCAGATGGAAGCTGCCCTCCTGACATGAGCACACAGTGGATCCTGACACTGTGCTAGATATTATTGTCTGCCACCCCCAGAAGAGCCACAACACTCAGCAGCCCCCCAGACTAAAAAGTCTTGAGCCTTTCCGAGTCCTGCACGCAATGTTTTTTCTCTGTGGTCAGCCCTCTGTAGCCACACTTGTTTTTCTAGTGACTTGACTGACACCCAGCCGACATAACAAAAACCCAACACCACCACTATTTCAGCAGAGGGAGGGTGTGATGGAGGGTTTGAGGATGTTGACTTAAAAGATGGCCCAAAGCGTCTGGAAGACAACCAGGATGTTGAGGGTTTCATTTTAAATTACTGCTGTGGTCGCTAATCAGGGATACAATTTGTTTATTTACCACATTCACATATTTCTGCTTTCCGCCTTTCTTAGAAACATGAAGTTACATTAGACCAAATACCCGAGTGTCACAATACAACAGCTCGTTCAGGCTGTGTGACACACTGAGCTACATGCAAACAATAGCTCAGTGGTGTAGGAAGTATTCAGATCTTTTACTTAGAGTTCACACCAAAATCAAAAATGCACATTTTTCTTCTTGCCTGTAGAACTATTTAGCAATCTAGATTGTTTTGGTGTGAGTTGCAGAGTGTTGGAGCTATCTCATGGATGAAAGACTGACTGTACAAGATTTAAATATTAATTCATCATCCTTGGCTGTGCTGTAGTATTAGCTCAGTGGTGCTAGGTGAGCTAGCAGTAGATGCTTCCCTCTGTCCCTCTGACACAGCTTGCGGGGGGTTGGTAGAAAAAAAATATTTCCTACATGAAACTGCTCACAAGGTCTGTAGATTGTCTTGAGTAACCAAGTCATGATTTCTGGAAAGAGACATTGCTCTTTTGTTGCGTTTATCAAAGGTATTGTTAAGTCAGGAACACTTTGGTCAAAGAAAATTATATTCCCATTTGTAGTATTATATTTGGCAGTATGGCTCTGTTCTGGGGCCTCACTGCCTTTCCTTCGCCTACACAGAAAGCCTCATACACGTGCCTATGTGGAAAGCCTAAGGCACACCTCTCTGCCCTTCCACGTGCTTACCAGGAAAGCCTGAGGCAGAGAGAGCAAACCTCCCTGCCCTTCCATGTGCAACAACGCAGCACTTCAGCACAGAGCAGATTGTGTATTATGCGTGAATTAACAAGATTTCGTTGGTCCTCATGACTCCCACTGTCTGGCGGAGCTGCACCGCTCTGCACAGCAAACGCAGACGGTGGGTGTTGACGGATGGCGGAGCACGCAGTGGATAACCAGCGCAGCCGTTCCGCAACGGACACGCATCCAGTGGAATTCCGGCATAAGGCAGAGAGAGCAAACCTCCCTGCCCTTCCATGCGCCTACATGGAAAGTCTAAGGCAGGGGGAGCAGCAGAAAAGACCCCCGGGGAACAGAACAGGGCAGCATCAATGACAAACAGAAATGACATTGATAAGTCAGACACAACTGTTCCTTTAAAGGTGCTTGAACTTCAGTTTGAGTTTGAGTGACCTTACTTACAGTCTAGCTACATTCAAGTTACAGTCAAAGGCTAAAAAACAATGCTGGCCCAGAATCCAGGATCCGGATCACCACCAAACATCTCATTAGTTGTGGTTTGCCCTAACATGAACTCCACATGCCAGTTAACCTTCAGGATCCATCCTGTTGTGCTCCTCCGCCTCCTCCTTCCTTCATTCTTACTTTTTTCTTTACATGCACGAACCCACAACTACTGTCTGTCTGCAACTCCTCCTGCCACTACAAACAGCGATTTCATTGTGTTCTACCAACAAACGTGGAAATCCAGGCGATGACTTGATGATTTGTGTTACATTCACATTATTGGACAGAGTCAGAAAGAGAGAACATTATTGTCACAAAAGAGGTTAAAGTGACCAAATTTAACTATCTCTGGTTAAGGTTTGGGTCATCATTGACACAGAATTCCCTGAATTACAGCTTTGATTTGGTAAACTCCTCACGCTCACTCCTTCTTCTCTCTCCATTTCTCTGCACTGTCTTCATTATCATCTGAAATATGTACTTTGAAAAAAAAAATTACTTCCTTGCCTGGGATTTCCTTTTGAGCCACAACACTAGCATCTCTCTGGGGACGGCAGAGTTGGTCAGTCGATCCACCACTTTGGTCCAGACTGAAATATTTCTACAACTATGGATTGCCAAGACACAAAGTACCATGATTTATAGTTCCAGTGGGATGAATCACATGACTTTGGTAATGCCCCAACCTCTCCCTTCAACACTTGGGGTTGACATTTGCCAAAAATTGCAGTTCCTTCAATGGCAAACTGAGGCTGGCTCCAGAAACGAATCAATCTCCATAGACCCCCCGTGTTAAAATACCAGACTTTACAGCAGAAATAAACATGTTTACAGCCTGGTGCAAAAGACAGATTTTGGTCTCTATAGCGACAACAAAACTATAAAAAAGGAACAGTCATGACAACACCGACAGCATTTGAAGAGCCTGACTTTGGTGTCAGATCTATTGAAGTTAATGGGGTGTGTACTGCAAATTACACTGTAACCCATCATATCTTTGTTGTTTCAACTCTGACTGAAAAATCCTTCCACTAGATTAGAAAATGCACATTTTGTGATGCTTACTGACATTTTTTTTATGTACATATGCACATTCCTTTTCCTTGTTATTGGTCTCCAGACAGATCATGGCTCCGTCCAGCAGCTGCATCTCTGCTGGACCAAAACATTATCTGTCTGGAGACCAGTAACAAGGAAAACAAATACGCACATTTAGACAAAAAATGGTTCATGACAACTGAATGGTGGAAGGAATTTTTAGAACTCACCCTTTTACATTTTATTAAGAAAGTTACACATAATTGAGGGTGTGGCCTCTTTGAGTGGCAGGATGTCTGTGGAAAGTGTCGTTCACAGCTTCGTCTTCTCATCCAAATATGGTCACTTCTGGCATCAAATAACCAAGATGGCGACTGCTGATATGCCAAACTTGAGCTTCACCTGCCACCTCCAACGCTGTATCCAGTTCTCCAGTTCTATAGATCCATGTTACAAAACAGACGTTCACAAACCAGTGGGTGATGTCATGGTAATTATGTCCATTATTTCCGTAGATTAAAAATAATGGACGTAGCTATCATGATGTCACCCATTGGTTTGTGGCATATTGGCCATCACCTTCTTGGATTTTTGGAGCCAGAAATGACCATATTTCGGACCATATAGGAGCATCCAGCAGAGAGGATTGCAGATGGTAACCAGCTGAAACTTCTTCCAGTTAAAATTTCTTCAGGTGGTTTTTGGGAGGAGGTTCCCTATTTGACTATGGATTCATCACCCTCCTTAAACATGCCATCTCGATGGGGTCTAATCGGCAAAGACACATATTTCATTCTTATGTGTACATGTTAATAAATATTCTTTTTACTATAAAAACAAGTCTGTCCTTATTGAAATCTCTCCAATGCTGTTTGGCACACTGCAAACTCGCAGATGGGCCATTAGCACAGCACCTGCTAATGTGCTCTCACCGTTTTCTGATCCAGATGTTTAGGAGGTTGTTACGAGGAGCCCAATTATCTCCTTCTCTCCCAAACAAACAGACCTGGTGATTTACACCTGTAAAAACACTGAATAAATGTTGCAAAATTTGGGTTTTTCCCCGACACTTCTTGTTGGGGAGGAGCTGCTAACCATAGTGGCCGACACGAAAACACGAAAGAGCCAGTGCTTGGTTTGTCCTTTTTGGGCTACTGTAGAAACATGGTGGTGCTATATGGCGATCTCCCTATGTGGATACAAACAGCTCATGCTAAAGTAATATAAACACAACAATTCCTATTTTCAAGTGATTATACACTGAAGAAAATGAAGTTATGATGTTATATTCCATTTCTGCTTATATATCCACATACATCCTACACACTGGACCTTAACAGTGTTTTCAAAAACTGCTCACAAGCTGTTCAGTCGTGTGCCAAATGGCCTGAAAACGATGTGCAAATGTATGAGCTCTTGCTTGAGGGAGCAAGGCAAAGCTCTGGTGTCAGAGGAGCGAGAGGGCAAAAACTCTGTCCACTACATGCATATGACAGGCAATTAAATCTTGACTCATGATTTCAGTGAAGCACTGAAGCTGTTTTGGTCTGAAATGAAAATAAACATCAAATTTTAAGAGGCAGCAAGATAGTCATCAACAGCTCCTAAAACCCTGAAACCTCCCCTCAGTGTCTGTTAACAGCTCCAGCCCCCGCTCTCACCAGTGCGACAGCCGCTTCCCCTCTTTGTGTGTGTCTCTAAGCCATTATCTCCCACTGTGTTTGAAGAGACCAGACCGGTGCTCTTCCCAAAGCCCCAGATGAAAGGTTTTGGCCTGGGGCCCCAAATACCAGCAGCCCCTCTGAACTGCCGGGTGACTGCGGTGTTGGCAGGGGTGTAATTTCTGCAAGGCAGCAACATTCAGACCCAGAAAGGCCGGCGGAGATCGGACCCTGAGCACAGAGAGACCACATGAAAGAGGAAGACATGACTGCGTGTGTTTATGTTTGTGAGCTTTGACTGAGGAGCTGAGCAGGTGATCGTGTCAGTGCGTTCAGTCTCATGCTGTCATTAGACTGTAGTCACAAAAGGTGTGTGTTTGTGTGTGTGACAGAGAGAGTGTGGTGTTAGCGTGATTAGAGAGGAAGGCTTCAATAAAAGGCCAACAGGAGAGTGAAGTGTAGGGCTCAGGGTGACAGTTTGCAGCCTGATTAAAAGATAGATGTTAAAATGAGCTGTAATCACAAAGAAACACTATAATTTCTTATCTTTTTGTTAGTCAACTGATGCAAGTTTAGCACCAATAAAGATACAAAATGCCAAATATAGGATGTTGTTATGATAAGAGCTGCTCATTAGCTGTCAAATCAAAAGTTTCCAACATTTATCTGAGCAGAAATAACATAGGATTTCCCCTCTTTTCTGTGATGTCCCTGGAGATGGTGTCTGTGTTGGTACATACCTGATCTAAAATAGGAGTTGTTTTCCACGAGTGGATCCTTCCTTTTTAAACCCGCTGCTGTGGTGCCTCCAGTTTCCTGCCTCTATTGGCGCGACATCTCAGTCCATCCCTGGCCAGCTGTCAATACCCGGAAACCAAACAGGGAGAAGCCCAACACAAAGCTGATGGAGGAGCAGTGAGCCGGATTAAATTCCTCACATAAGGCAGCTCTGGGAGATATTATGCAATTTACATAAATAAAAAACGAGTGCTCACTTTATCAGTTTGGTGTTTAATGACCCTGGTAATGGGTTGGTTTGGGTAACATTCAGTAATGCTTCAAACGTGGGCAATAAAGATGCTTCTGGAAATGCTTAACATGAGAACCAGACATGCACGTGTGCTATAAACTGAATGCTACAGAGACAAATAGAACATTACGGCCAGTTTCACATTTTTCCGAGGCATCATTTCCTTTTCCTCACACACTGAATTTGAACATCTTGTAGTTTTTACGCCCCCTGATAATTATAAAAATCTTTACTGTCTACAAATGTGGAAAATTGCCTTCAGCTTAACCCCGTGCCTCACAGATTCAGGGCCCTAGGAGAACCCCAAGCCTTTTCATTTACTCTTACTCTTTACATACACATCACTCCACCATATCCATCAAGCTCTAACATGACTGTGAATATCACTCAGTATTGAACATATTAGGGTGAACTGCAGGACGAGAGGTGGCACCCCACTACAGACCAAATGTTAGCATTAGATCTTTGAATCATTTGTAAGTTTTTTCCTTTTTTCCCCTTAATTTTTCCAATTTGGATTTGTTTTATTTTGGAGGGGGCGTGTTAGCGGTCAGACATATCACCCATAGAAAGGTCTGCCGCTGCATCCGTCACCGCTGGATTAAAACACATCATAGTAAAATCATGCACAGTTAACACAAGCTGAAGAGACTGACACGTTTTGTTCTACGACCTAAAATCTGCCTGTAAATCCCACACTTGTGAATTTCTACGCTTTTATGTGTCTTAAAAAGGGCGGGTGCTAACAAATGGCTGAATTAAACTGCAGAACGTCATCACTCTGAACACAGCTGTGTTGTCTTGTTGTGGTGGGGATGTTAAATCATGTTTTTACTTCTGGTGAGTGCATTAATGCTTCATCATACAAGTGGTTTCATTTCTAAATATTATCTTGCTCAAAATATGAGTATCACAAATATTTGTTTGCCACAGACCTTATTTTATGCAGTAATCCAAAATCCAATGGAAAAATCTCATTGTATATTTGATGAGGGGACCAGAGCGGCGCTAACTGCTGCACCAGCCGACAGAAAAGATAGTACTCTGATAGCTAGTGGACAGCCCCTACACTCATGAGCACATTTCACTCTCTAACTTGGCATAGAGATAGGATCAGTTAATGTTCCCATCAGTTGCTTTTGGGAAACTTAGTATTGTAACATGGTACCAATAGTGACACCTCACTTCAGTCAGGACATGCATGAAAAGATGAAACTGTGATTTCAGAAACAAATAATATTGTGTCAACATTGCATGGAATGGAGTTTAGACAATTTGCGAGTGCTAATCAATCCACCATTATGAATGTCAGTTATCGTTGTTCAGTTACCCGCAGTCAATTGGCCACACATTCAACAACAATGGTACTAACGGGCGTATTTAACTAATGTAATTATGTTATTTGTCAGAGTCCTAAAACCCAGAACTGTGTTAGCATTCTGTGATTAGCACAAGCTTAAGAGACTTCCACATTTCCTTCTGCGACATAAAATAGCCGGTTGCTAACAAGTGGCTAAATAAGACTACAGAACGCCATCATGCTGCGCTGCACCAAACATGGCTTGCAGTCTTGTTATGGTGGTGACGTGTAGTTCGTTTAGCCCAATGCTAGCTTTTTAACTCTGGCGACTGCATTTAGGCTTCAATAATCATGAAAGTGAGGTGAGGTACAGAGCGTGTAAGAATCATTAAGAAAAATATCAGGTTTTTTGACAAAGAAATAAGTGTGACGCTAACTTCCACGTCTTCTGAAAAGCATGGTCTCTGGAGTGCTACATTATATCTGGAACTTGATGGGGTTTTTTCACATTGAGGGATACACCTTTTTCTCATCATTCATTCATTCATTTTCCATAACCACTTATCCTGTTGGGGGCCGCGGGGGGGCTGGAGCCTATCCCAGCTGACATTGGGTGAGAGGCGGGGTACACCCTGGACAGGTCGCCAGACTATCACAGGGCTGACACATAGAGACAGACAACGATTCACACTCACATTCACACCTACGGACAATTTAGAGTCACCAGTTAACCTGCATGTCTTTGGACTGTGGGAGGAAGCTGGAGTACCCAGAGAAAACCCACGCTGACACGGGGAGAACATGCAAACTCTGAACAGAAGGGCATTTCTTATCACGTGTACTAAAAAGCTGCACATTATTTCAAAACGACATAGACACATGTAATTCCAGGGCAAAACAAAGTAGGTTATTCAGGTTATTATATCTATTTTTATGTGTGTGCTCAAGCTGCCATCAAGAAAAAAAAAGATCAAGCTCTCATTTCAGGAAGCAACTGAAGGTTAGTGAGATAGGAAGCAATCCCTATTTATAACCAAACATGGCCTACACACAGGAAGCATGCAGAATTCAAAAAGTCGGCTCACAATGGGAATACAGCCATTAAAAATTGACTAGTGTAATTTAAAGGAGCAGCGCAAAGAAAAAAGCAATTATCCCATCACTGAATACGGGATCAGTGAGAATCTGCCTCCTTGGGCTGTGCAGAGAAAAGGACAATAGGAGGAAGGTAAGATGGAGATTTAGAGTTTTATTAAAGAACAAAGAGGACACAGAGAAGAGAGCGCTGTCATTAGCTCCTCAGCACTTCAAATGCCAGCGGCTCCAAAAGAGAAAACAGCTGGTGTGTTTGGGAGGTCCGCTGGATGAGATCATCAAGCAAGACAACTGTTGTCTTCCATGATAATTAGCTGGTATTTACTAATTGAGCACTGAGGTGACGTAATCCGGTGGTGCACGGGACTTTTTCCTACACTGCTGTGCTGAAACACTGTAGAGACATTAATCCAAACTGAGGTCCCTCCATCGTTTAACCTCCACAGTGTCACAGTACAAATGCTTTTTCTTATGATTCAGCCCTTACAGAGGGATTTCAGCACTTTAGCATGACCTTCACAGACTGTAATGAGGCTGAGAAGGGGACATGCCCTCCTCGGGTGAAGATACCTTTGGAAGATTGTGAGGTGGTATAAAGAGAGATTAGGCCCCTGGGGGTGTTTAAATGCTAAACAGGCAAAACGACCCTCAGTGGTTTTCATCTTTTGATCCTCCACCTTTTTAAATGGAAAACAGCTCCAATTAATTCAGCAATATGACTACTAATACAACCTAAATATTCCATCCAGCGATGTGCATAAAAAGGTACAGACTACTGCCACTGAAGCCATTTAGAGTCGATTAAAAATGTTTGTTTTAAGGTCTTTATTTATTCTTCATTTTAAGATACAAAGGCCAAACATAAAGGAATCCTCTTAGAAACACAATACTGGAATAAAAAAAAAAGCTTCAAATCCAGTCAAACTTCTATGAGGTCAACAGTCAGTATAGCAAGAAATCATATAATACCATAAAAACACATCATTTTCTTTTAAAATCAATCATAGAAAACCTGAACAGCGGGGAAACAAGATATCTACAATACTTTGAATGTTGATGAAAAAAAATGAAGCTATGTCACCAATAAATTCAAAATGGGTTCAGTTTTAAAGTCACACTAGTCGATAGATCGCATGCAGACGTGGATAACAAGGGTGACTGCTCATGGAATCGTCTGCAACAATAATAAATATTGTACAGTGTTTGACACCAACATCCATCCTCGACCTCTCAGTGGCACCGCTATCCCCTCATGCATTTTTTAAGGATCTTGAATTAATATTCATTGTTATCAAAACTAACACAGTATAATATTGCACAAGCCCATAATTCATAATTCATGGGGTGGAAAGGTTTAGAATACTGTGACGGGGGCGGCAGAAGCGGATGATATGGCGGGTCGTGTCACATGTCCAGTGGAACCGTAAAAATCAGTTTTAATTTGGTTTCTCTCTTGCAGTCTTATCAGCGGGGCCTCAGCTTTCAACTGGAGGCATAATGTTGGACCCTAAATAGATGGTCTGCAGCAAACATTTACATCTACCAATACTGACAGATCGCAGTACAGAAGTACTGTATATACGCATGTTACATATTAACACTAAACAACCAAAGCAGGGGGAGTACCCCCAGACTTTAGGTTGAATCTAACAAAGAAACTACATTGTCTTTTCTTTCTCTTTTATTTCTACATGTCATAATGAATATGTTTACTGTTTGTTCTTCAATGCTTCAACAATACTGCTTTTTTTTGTTGTTTTTCCTTTTTGGTTTTTTTAATATTTCAAATGTCAAAACACAAACATCAAAGTGCCTTAAAAAAACTGTGTGAACACAACTTGAAGCACAGCCGAGTGTGTGTGTGTGTGTGTGTGTGTGTGTGTGTGTGTGTGTGTGTGTGTGTGTGTGTGTGTGTGTGTGTGTGTGTGTGTGTGTGTGTGTGTGCGTATGTGTGAGAATTAGTAATGTTTCAGTAGCATTTACTGTACATTATGAGCAGATCTGCTTTGACCTGAGGAGATAACATCCATCATAAATTTTAAACTTGCAGCCTCTACACTATTGACCATCTCTAAGTTAGCCATGCTGACCAATAGGGCTGGGTATCGTTTAAAAGGTTACGATACCAGTTCCAAAACCAGTACCCTTAACATGATACAGATACCACAGTACTAGAGCAGTGGTTCCCAACTGGTCTCGCCATGGGGACAGCATGGAGGACAGTTGCGAGATTCTGCCTGGCTAAACACCCAGTGACAGGGCTAACTGTTAGCATCCCATGGCTAACAATATCGAATGGTTATTAATGGGTTTACCAAAAGAGTTGAGCTGTTTTGGTGCAAGTTTGTTGGGATCGTTTAACAGCTCTGTGCTGGATGTTAGCTGCTGCTGCTGTGTAGCACGGGCTGGCCAGACAGATGTTGAACTGACTGTTCACCAGGAGGAGAGTGGCAACACAAAGTTTGCTGATCTGATGGGGGGTTGGGACGGTCCTGGATTAGACCCCAGCACAGAGAATCAAACACAGGTATCGTTTGGAGATGTTTCGTCACTACTTTGTACTGGGTAATTTTGGTTTATACTTAAAAAAAGGTATCACTTACTGATACCCAGCCCTATTAACAATTGGTAATAAACACAATTCTTGAAGCATCTTGGATTATTTTGGATATAATACTGTCGTTCTAGTCATTCCAAGAATCTGTCAGCAATGACAAAATGGAGATGAAGAATAAGTGTCCCGATCTGAAATGAGAAAAATCTCAACACATGCTGCGTTCTATGATCACTCCGCTTCAAACAGCCTGTTAAAGGCAGGACTAACTAACCACAGACTGATCATTAACTTGTCTTTTATAAATTGAATTTGATACACATGCTGTGGCAGCTAACAACATGTGAACACTCCAACAACTGTCAAATGTAAAAATGAATGTGATCAAGCGATTCCGAAGGTGGAATCGTTTTCCGAACTTATGCAAGACGTCGTACAAGCTCATGACAGCAGCATGTTTAAATCTCAGTCAAGGGCTTTTTTCCATTTCCTCAAAGAGCATCAGAGTCTCTTCTCTTTCTCTGAACAATGATCTCAAACTCTTTTGTCCTTTGTTTATAATCTTGTCTGTCAATGAGGGCGTCTCCTCCAGCTTTGAGATCACGTCTGTTTGGCTGCTCAGCTGTCTAGCTGTGATGGTTCACTGATTATTCCCCACAATGACATGTAATGTATGGGATTAATCTATCGTTCTGTGTGTGTCTGCACCAGTTCACCATGTACTATACACTATATCTTACAATAAACCCACAGGAACAAAAATCTGAGGGTGCGTTGGCACAAGAATCTTGAGTTGATAACTTTACCCTGATTTGGCCTGAAGCCTCTAACAGAAACAGAAAGAGCTTGTAAAAGTTTGTGTTCGTAGATGTTCAGTAAAAATAAGGGTTTGTTCACTTGGATGTTCACTCCTCTGTCGCTGGCTGCAGAGTGAAGACTATCTTTACATCTTAGACGTTAACCCTCAGAAGCAGTTCAAACAAATGTACTGTGGGAAACACAGACTAAGTATTTCACTGTCAAAGCCACTGCAGAGAATATCAGAAACACTGAAACACACAAAGTGGGACACCTTCAGATTTTAAGTCTCTTATTTTGCTCAACTACTCAATATTACTCGCTTGTTTTTCCCGCTAAAGATGAACACACGTTTCTTTTACATTTAAAGGTCTCTTGATAATAAACCATTTGTATTTTCCGATGTGCAGATTCACTTTTTGGTAAAGAAAATAATCAAGTGTCAATGTATCCTCTGAAGATAGTATATATTCTGTGCTGATGGGAAGTGACGTGTTTGGTTATAGGATGTGTGCAAGCTGTTAAGTGGAGCTTATGTACATCACCAGCCATGGGTCTTGGAGGTTCAAATGTTCCAGGTAGAACTGATCTAGGATCAGAGTCTAGGCAGCACCAACTGATACAGCAGCAGTCCTGTTACCCCTGACCTCAGACACAGGGACGAGGGAGTCGCCACCTTTTATTTAGCCTGTAGGTGGGATAAAAATCTGACCCCAGCTCTGCTCAGTGATAAAGAAGATAACACGGTCGCTTCTTGAAGTGATCACAGATTTGGTTCAGGTGGAAAAAAGAAGAGTGATCTATTCAGGAAACGAACAAAGACGGGGACACTGTGAGCTAAACTCAGTCAGGGCCCTGGTAACAGTGGTTAAGGGTAACATCTCCCACCTCCAACCAGCCAGGGTTGGGGTGGTGGTGGTGTGCTACTCTGGTGTTTGCTGCCCCCTAGGGCTGAGAGCAAGGCAGTGCAGGTGTGGCTCAGGAGGGAGGAGGGGAGGAGGGGAAGAGGAGGGAAGGGAGGGGAAGGGGGGAGGAGGTAGAGAAAGGAGGAGGAGAGTGGGGGGAGGCTGAACCAGGGCAACGCTACTCGTCACAGCCCAAAAGCTCCATTCGCAGGGTGATGCGCTCGTGCCACTCCCATGGCAGGATGCGGACGAACCGGCTGTAGAACGGGGGCTCGAAGATGTTCTTTTTGTGAACGTTGTTGTCGCTGTTGCCTGGGAAGATCTGGACAAAGAATAACAACCAATCGAAATGAGTTAGATTAAAGCTGCTGCTAACCTCAGTGATACAGATAACAAAAGATGTTTTTTTGCTGCTTGTGTCCTTTTAAACTGAGGCTAAAGTTCATTTAATCCAATAATTATTCATTTCTTACACTGCACTTGTACTTGGACTTGGCTCCTTAATGATTGTTTTCAGCTGTAATTTAATGTCCTTTCATAATGTGTTTCTTTTGCTTTCTCTGTAGAGCACTTTGAATTGCCTTTTGCCCTTTGCCCAACACTGCCAACTCGTAACATAACATTTCAATTGGTCAACTCGAACTTGTTGCAGTGAGCATATTGGTCTGATGCCAGGGAATGATGACTGACCATAAGCATATGGATATGAAAACAGTCTCTGGCACAATGAAATAGGGATAAAATCCAGTGAACGCCTCAAACTAACAGAGGGGAGGCAGAAAATTTAAGTTAACTGAACACAGACGCCGGAGGAAAATCACATAAAATAACCTTGACAATAAGTGCAACCTCATAAACAAACTCAAAACATTATCCCGTAAAAGACAGATTCAATCATAAACTCAACTTTAATTATAAATGTTTTATCAGTTAAGTCAGAGGAAACTGTCAGTGTTTAACATCCTTGATTTAATGACTCATTTGGCTGCGCCCCAGTGCACATCTGGCAGGTAAAAAGATTTCTGGATGTATTATGAATACAGAAAACTAATCAAACCCAGCATCAACGTGATTAGTTCCAGGTGTGTAGATGAAAGAGTCGGACACAAGCTCAAATACTACTATTTTTTTTTAAGTTTCCATTAAGACCACACACATAAAACAACCTTCTGCAAAAGCCTTTCTTTAGTCTGTCAATAATTTATTTTAATTTTTTTTAGTTTTTATTTTAATCAAGTTGTTTATATATGGTGTATTTTCCAGTCAGATGTATTTTTGCTTAATTTTCTAAGTAATGTATTTTACAGTACAGAATAAAGGCTCAGTGAGTCATCAGGCTGCTGCCGTTGTTGTGTAGTGTAAATATGTGGCACTCCCACTGCAAAGAATTGTAAAAATACACTGGCCTCAGGAAAAAACACTTTGGTGGACACGGACCCCTATCCTGCAGTTTTGTTTGTTTTATTTCCACAAGGCTCGCTTCAGCAAGTAACTTTTCCTACTCAATATTTGTGGGGGTGTTTCTGGCCGCAGTTGGACTAACCTTGTCTCTCTTTGTGGTTTCGTCCTTCATGATGGTCCAGGACTGTCCATCATCACTGTAAGCCACTTTGAAGGCTGTGACGAACTGGACGGCGCCAAAGTCTTTGGCCCCCTGTGTGATGACTCCTGTGATCTTCTTGGTAGAGCCCAGGTCCACCTGACAGAAAAAAAGCTTCACTTTACAAACACAGACAGGCAAATTAAAGAAACAATGTGCAGGGTTGTCCAGTCCTCCTCTCCTACCTGCAGCCACTCAGACTGGTTGTTGGTGGCGGCTGTCCAGGCATTGGTCTTGCCCTGTTTGTCCAGCCGGGCGTAGTGAGGGTGCCAGGTGAAGGCCTCGATGCCCCAAGTGCGGAAGGTGCTGGAGGACGTGATCTGGCGGTCGGACACCAACCTGGACTTCATGCCCATCGGCTCCGAACAACCTGAAGTGTTTGAATACACTGTGGAGGTGAGACCAGGCGGAGAGACAGAGGAAGAGACAGAAAAGAAGAGAAATGGAAAGAGAGAGAAAGTATGATAGACAGGGGACGGACAGCAAGCGGCCCAGGCCAGCCAGTGATGTGAATGAAGCAGCAAACAGACATCCAGAGTTGATGATGCAGATGCAGTGGACAGAGAGGTGAATGTGAAGCCATAAATGTCCAGCTTTAGGCTTAGCTGAGCTCATATCTGTGAACCGCCATCTGGGGCTCAAGGTGGTCACACTCACGTTATTAAATTATACAGCGGTGATCCTCCACAAATTTAAAGTATTCTCATGCTTTCTGTATAATTTCACATGTTCAGCATGAGCAGATGGCCAACCCTAAAGTAGAAACAAACTCGTGAAGCTCATTGTGCAATACATAAAGGCTGGAACAGACTTTTTAATGTGTGTGCGTTAGTGAAGCAGCCGCGCATGCAGGTTGGATAAACAAGGGTCAAAGATGCATGAGAATGTTCAACTGTGCTGTTGCTGTCCAGCATCATGTAGCTGCTTACGCAACATCCTCTCATTTCCATAACATAATTTTACACTTCAGTTGATTCTCTCAGTGAGGTGGAATGAACTGAGTTTGATGTACAGACCTATGACCTTCTAGAGAGAAAGTTTTCTAATGAGTATTTTGAATGTTTTGAATATTTTGAGTGCAGTAAAAACATGTTTCTCTGTGTTTAAAAAAGGACCAAACCTCATGCATGCTGGTTGTGATCTCATGTCAGAGTGACAGGTGACCAAAACTAGTCCCACATTGCAAGACTTATCTCACGCTGGAGAAAGGTCTGGATGAACCCATCATAATTCCACACTAAAAGCACTCTGGGTTGTTTGTATTTGTTTAAGCTGGGTTGGTCAATCTCATTTTAGTTGTGGACCAGACCAGTAAAACCATTGCTTAATAACCTAAACATAACCCTTTTCAAAATTTTCCTTTTTTTTAGTTCAAAGAAGTTAATTCTGAAAACCCTCATCCATTTACAAAAGAAATGATGACCAGCCCGCGATATCCTGAGAAAAATATTTGCAAATTAAACAGTATGTCTCAGTTTTTCCACATTCAGTCAGTCTTCTACTCACTTTTAAAAATAATTTTCCACTGCCACTAAAGTGAAAGCTGTTGAAGAAGCAGGTTAAGCCATCCTCTGCCTTACAAACCATTTACAATCTGAAGTTTTGTCCGTGCTTTAGCAGCAGGGTTCCACCCATATTGTTTTAAGACAGATTATTTTGTACTGTACGGTTGACAATATTTTGCACAATGTTCAATATCTTTAAATATGACCACACTAGGTATTAATTGTTATTCTGGTCAGGATGAAAAGCCTCTGAGGCAGCATTTTCCATTAAGTATCTACTCACTTTTTATCGTGCTCCTGAAACCTGGCACCTCTCAGCCTTCACACGTGCATCAATATTAGATGTGCAAAGTCATCTAGTGGGCCGAATTGGACCCTTTGGTGGGCCAGTTCTGGCCCCCGGGCCGTATATTTGACACCCCTGGTATAAAACATTCACAATTGTTGGGTGGTGCTCAAGCCAGGATGCAACTACAGTGCCCTTTCCAAATAGTGTTGAGAGAAAACTTGTTATGGTGGGGCATTTGCACATGTGACGCAAGCCCTGAAATTAAATGGCTAAATCCCTGCAAAAGAAAATATTAAAAGACGTTTTAGCATGAAGGTCACTAGCTTGGAGGTTGTTGTTGTTGTTTCATGCACAGCAGTTATCCAACAGTGTGGAGATAGGTCTGGCTATGTCACGACAGGGATTTTGAAAAACGGTAACACGCTTGCTCTGCTTTCTGCTGATTCTGCGTGTTACCGTTTTTCAAAACTGTCGTCCCCATCTAAAAATAGGCATCCAATGACAGGCTTATACCGACTATACTTTACATCCTGTGAGCCAGACTACCCCAAAAACAAAACAAGCCTCAAATATAGCAGTCTGGGAATCATGCACAAAGTGGGGAGCACTGACAGAAGAACAGACACTGATCTGATACATTAGACAGCCATCAAGAGAGACAGATAATCAACAGCATAATGAGGCCGGCGAGTTCTAAAGAACCACGCTGGCTTTACATAAAAGACAGAAAGATGAACAGAAACTTGTTGCAATACAGAAGAGATAAATGAGTATGACATTTGCTTGCTGAGGTGACAATTTTTAGATGATGAATATGATCAACACTTTCTCTGCAGCACATAAATCTCTGAATCATTAGCATCTCATGTGCGGTACGCCTGCCAGTGTTACTACAGTAGAATATAATCATATGGTTTTGATAAAGCTGCATCTGTGTTCAAAGTTTCTGAGTCGTGCAATCGTCTGAGTAATATCCTGAAACACAATCAATCACTGAACGTACGGCTGAAAATGATTAGTGAGGAAACATAAGAGCTAAATGCTGCTTAACTCTGGATGACACATTTTCCCACCTGGAGTTTGAACAACTTAAGATGTGAAAAGATTGTTTCAGTCACTAACAAACATCAGTGTACTGGATGTGTGTGTGTTGTGTGTTTTCTGTGTGAGTTTACCGTTGAGCTCACAGCCCACCAGCTCCATGCGCATGGTGCACGCCTTGCGACACACCACAGGGATGATGCGGATGTACTGGGCAATGATTGGAGGGTCAAACAGGTTGGTCTTTGTGCCATCGTTGTCCACGTTTCCGACAAATACCTACAGAGTAAAAAGGAGTTTGTAAACTGTGTCAAGTTTACTGACAGGTTTACTACTGTAATGACAATTTAATTTCAGTAGGTTTATGTATACTAAAAAAATAACAATAAAACTAAAACATGATGTGAATCACTCCAAACAGGATCCATCTTTGTTGCATTTGTTTTTCAAGCAAACTTGAACTCCATTTGTTAAATACACACAAACATGATGCCTCTCTGTTTCACAGCTGGTGTTGTTGGCAAAAATGTCACAGTAAAGCTCCAGTAAAATGTACTGTGTGTACTGTACGTTGTGTTTGTCATTGCTCCCTCTAGTGGTTCATTTATACCATTTAGAAACACAGTGACATGAGCTGTGTATTGAAGATTGATGTATCTTGATGGGCACATTTTTCAGCTTGGCCGAGGAAAAAATAAATAATTGGAAAACAGATATTATGCACAGATTTTTGCTGCATTATGTTTTGTGTCCTCACATTGTCCTTCCTCTGTCCCTCTGTTCTGTACATGGTGTACGTCTTGCCGTCCAGGCTGGAGGCCACTTTAAAGGCCTTGATGAACTCGGCTGTTCCGATGCGACTGGCGCCCTGCGTCACGATTCCTGTAAAGCGCATTTTTCTTTGCATGTTGATCTGAAATTGAGGACAGAGAGCCGACATTAGTGAATTAAGTTTCCAAAAGTTAAAACTAAATATCATTATGACAAATTAAAGGCAGGAAATGTGGAGATGACAAGTAAATTTCAAAGAACGCCTGTGTGTGTGTTTTCAATTTATTATCAATAAATAGAATTAGTTGTTAAACGTGTGGATTTAAAATACATCTAAACATGTTAATCTCTGCATAATAATAACATTCTTTATATCCATGTGTGCCCGGTCTCACCTGTATCCATGGGTTCTTGTCATGTGCTGCGGCACTCCATGCGTTAACAAGTCCCTTGTTGTTAAGGCGGGCGAGCTCAGGTCCCCAGCGCTGCAGGCCCAGCAGGCTGTAACGGACTGATGAGGCTGAGATCTGGGACTCAGCGATGCCTCCTCCCTCCATGCCGAGCAGAGAAATACAGCCTGTAGAGGAGAAGAGTGGGGGGGGAGGGGGGGGCAAAGATTCTGACATCAGTGTGAGATTCCCCACTGTGGCTCTAATGCAGATTTGTCATACTGTAACCTTCCAGAAGCCCGATTAAAGGTTCATGTGGCTCAGTACTCACATTTCTTCAGAAAAAAAACCTCTTTGTTACCTGCAATATTTTACTGCAACTTAAAATTCATAAGGCCATGTAGTCAGAGAGGTCATTAAGGTCTTATTATACACATTCAAACACTATCTCTAACATGCTTAACCTTCACTCAGCTGTGTAAAGCATGAAGTCATTAATGATGCAGAGCTCTGAATCAGCCTAACTGAATAAAGTATTGATTCCTCATTTGGCAGGCTCTCTATATGCTGCCTACTGATCATCCTAAAATGCAGCAGCTTGGCCGCCTTCCCAATTCCATCATCTTTAATGTTCTCCTTCAATTCTACTTCTTTTAATTAACATATTTTTACAACACCGGCAACAGTGGATCATTTAGGGATGTTCCTCATGACTAATTCACCTGACATTTAGACAAAAGTTTGAACTTTAGGCGACTAGTCAAAGTAAGGGAACACTCTGAAAACTGCCAAATTTGAGCACAATTTAATCTGTTTAAACACTGTCTGAAAAAATATTACGTATATTATAAATGCCACTTGAAATCATTAATCATATTTTTCACTTAGCACCGTGCATTATGAACACATTATCCTACAAACACGACAGCAACTACATAAATAAAAGTTACAATAACATTTATTAAAAGCAATATTCTTAAGGAAAATACAACTTTGAAACGCGCGGTGATTGCAATCATACAAAATATCAATAAATTGAATGAAATTTTAACTGATTTGAACTGTGTCACTGGTAACTGGCGAGGGTGGGAACATTTAATTGAATGGTTGACTAATTGGGCATATACCTGACATAATGCAAACATCACATTTGAAGGGAGTGTGCCTTGGGGCTCGCACAATATCGGATTCTCACTACATGATCATCCTGATCAAACGAGTTTAAGATAACGATATTATTGCAATATCTGTAGGAAATTTGAGGGGATGGAGACAAAGCGAGAATGGAAATAAACGGAAATTATTTATGAGGTGCTGGATTATTTACACAGTATTATCTTACTTGAATTATTGACAAGATATCAACGTTTCATTTTTGAATATGGTCCATATCGGTATATCCCGACATCTGTAGTGTGCCTGTGTGTGTGTGTGTGTTTGTGTGTGTGTGTGTGTGCGTTGTCCTTACTTGAATAAATGTCAAGTAATGAATTTGTGAAAATCAGACACAATTCATACCTGATAAAATAAAATTGTAACATTATCAGATGAAAGTAATGAGTGATCAAGATGACAGTGATCCATCCATCTGTCTAGGACTGTTGACTGGTCACACTTACGCAGGTGGCAGTGTTTGCCCACATAAGGGGATGGGCAGAGGCATTTGAAATCTCCCTCCAGGTCCCTGCAGATGCCTCCATTCTTGCACGGCTGGCCGGCGCAATCATTCACATCTACAGAGAGATAAATCAAACCATCACTTACTGTACTCAAACATAAACAGCTCACTGGTCAACTGTTATCAGCCTGTCTGAAAGCAGATCACAGTTAGTTAGAGGTGTGAGTGAAGATCATGTCATGCTTAAGAGACAGGGTCGGAGATTTCTTCATCTGCTTCACACTGATGTTAGTTGAAGCCATGCCAACAGGACTGGAGCTGTAGTAGAGAGGAGGTTAGAGAGAGGAGCTCGTTTCTTGTCAGACAACAGCCTTGATCAAGAAATCTGTTATCAAAGAACCGGCTGCATCAGGAGATCATGTGGTCAGGATGTGGAGCATTAAGTGAAAGGTGGCAGGAGTAAACATGTTTCACAAAAAATCCAAAACTTCATAAGAAATGCTGCTTTCAAAAAAAGAGTCGAGGATCATTTTGGGTCATTTCAGTCTTTAATGTCCTTGTAACTCTTTGTAATGCCTCTTGATGGCGCCTCACCGACACTATCTGTTCAGCTCAAAGTCTATTAGATGAGTCAGAAAGGAGGAAAACGAATCAGTAGAATAAAACGGGAATAAACTCAAACTCCTTTTCATCTCTCCCCCACAAGAACTGTCAGTGTGACTAAACCAGCTTTGAACACGCTCTATATTGACCACATATGCAAGAACAAGGCACAAATTTAGCTGCCTGTATAGATGACTGCACACCAAAAAGAGGGGGATTTCAGTCATTCGCTAAAGCTTTAATCCACAGTGGCTGTTATTATGGAGGAAAATGCACGCAAACAGCCCAGGCACACCGATGTTATGTTTCTATCCAACAAACACACACATGGCAGCATCTCCCTACCCACATGCTCCCTCCATAAATAGCTCCGTGTCCAAGCATTCATTTTCACACTGTCACAGGAGGAATGCAGTCATTTTGAAATGTGCATCCATAAACTCGGGATAACGAGGTCCACTGTCATGACATCTCTGGCTCTGGGAACTCGTACTAAAATCACAAAAAACACAGTATTTCTGGAAGCAGCAGCGGGATATTTTAAACATCAAGCTCTCAACACTGTAAATAAGCTCTTTGATCAATTTACTGTCTTGCAACAACTCAGTAGACCTCTGTTTGTATATATGCCAATATATTCATCATATTAAGATATCATGGGCTTCTTAAGAATGTTCAAAGTGCTTTTTTAAGGCTACAGGAAATGCAATCTAAGAAGTATTCTAAATAAGGATACTGACTAAAGCCCTGTTTACATGTAACTAGTACTACCTGGGGACCCTGTGTGATTTGAAAATTACGCCCCCACAACTGTGTTTCATGCAGTGCATTCTCACAGGGTAAGTGAAGTCTGTATTCTACTGTAATTTACTGACATTATCCCTGGGATATGATGCATACAGTCATTTTTAATTCCACTCTACATAACACAGAAACACTTCACAGCTCCACTAGCGGTGATGAACAGCGTTAACCTCCTGTTGTTTCTTTACAAGATGGGTTAAGAAATAGAACCAATTCTGCCACAAATTGTCACTTGTTATCCATCTCATCATCTTTTGAGATTTCGATCTTCTGATTGATTTGAGCTTGCTTTTTCTGGAAGCAGGTCTCCATGCTGTGCTACGAGATGAGCCTCCTGCACCCAAAATACTGTCCTAACTTTAATATGTTAGGTTATTTGCGGTGGAACTTTTACTTGGCAAATTACAGAAATGGATGATTCTCATGGGATTAAGATCACAGGCAGCTGCCAAACTTATTAAAAATTTTTAGAGGCCCACGGGTATTATTGTAGTCAAGTTGTGCTGTAAGATCACTGGTGTTACTTTTATTAACCTACAGCATCTGTATAAAGAGAGGGTCACCTCTAAAGCTCGGTCTATTGTCTCAGACTCTTAACATCCCCTCCATGTTGAATTTCAGATGCTTCCATCAGGGCGGTGGTGTTGCCTTTCTAAATGTAGCACTAAGCGTTACAGGTCATCCTTTGTCCCGTCTGCTATCACTCATCTTAACCAACAGTGACCACTAATGTCCATGATTTACCCCCGACAGTGTGTGATACTGGATACTGTGTGTCATGTATTGTATTGTGTGTTTTGCTGTACTCGTGACTACTGTCTGAATTTCAAATTGCCCCTCTGGGACATTAAAGTTTACCTTACTTTACTATACTAGTCCCTCGCGAATAGGGCTTTAGAGTAACAGGGAGTGAGTTAAAATGATGCTACAAAGTATAACAAAGGCAGAATGTGCAGAACCCATTTGGTTAGGTCAGTCTTTGGTAAATAACAAATACAGTTGAGTCAGTTAGCACAACCCAGTAGAAAAGATAACAGGTTAAAGTTTACTCTTGTGCACATTATTTTAAAGTTTATTTAAAATCAGACAACTATTTAATTTAAATCAATGCAAAGATTCATTATTCTTCTGCTGCATTGGGCACAAACAACTCTGCTGTGTAGTATTTGAGCAGGTTTCCAAAACAAACGTCAGACTTAATGACGCTGACTGGACCAAATGTTGACATGCTCCATGATGTTCTCACCTTGTGTCTGAATTTAGCCCCCCTACAACCCAGAGACCTATATCGGTAATTGATAGAAGACTGACGTAAGGAAACTCCTGACATGCGTCAGCTGGTGGCTCCTTCTCCAGTAAGAGGATTGGGCACCGGGAAGATCATACAATTTGGTCTGCTCCAGGATCTAATCCATTTATCTGAACCAGAGGGAGGGGGTGTCAGCTGAGGAGGAGCCCTGAGACAGGTAGAGGAACACGTAGATGCACGGCAACTTACGTAATAAACACACCGTGGAAGACTGTGATATTGTGTTCAGGGACTTTTGTGTTAGCTGAAAAAGAGTATCAGTAGGAAATTACGTTTAATGTTCAGCTTGTTCAATAAAATAATGTTGGAAATAATATTCCTTTTTTTTTTTCAACAGCAATTTGTTTTTAGCATTATACTGAAAGCAGCAGAAAGGCACAACTGAGTACACTTCTGTATTTATACCGTTAATATATGTCAAAACATGGCACATATCTTAGCTGAAATATATACAACTCATAGTATTCTGATTCACTGTAACCATGCAATGACTTCAGGGTAAAAACCCTCTTACTCTAAAACACCAACCCAGAAAAACAATACCGACATCTAATCAGCTGTTACATATTTAGCAGTATCTGCTATCAGCACACTGGTGGGCAGAGCACATGCCAGACGGATCACCACTCCATGGCCTGTGTCCAACAAACCCTATAGCTCATAAAGGAAAAACAGCACACTACCACAATATTCACAGCGTCAATATCTGTCTCAGCGTGAAGCAAAAACCAATACAAATCTCATGCGGCTTGTTTGAAACCTGACCCTGATCAATGCAAAGCCAAGGTCAGCTGACAGTGCATGTGGTGATCAGCAAAGTTATCTACGTCCAGGATCTGTGCTGCAGCCAGCAGGATTTGGGCCTAAAAAAAGGCCTCAGCCCACGATGTACTCAAACTTCACAGTCTGTGATGTTTATGGTTTGACAACAACTCTTTCCTACGAAGCCCAGGAGCAGTAACTGTAAGTCAAACTAGGAAAGTCAGTAAAGAAACTTTTGTCCTCAAAATGTACTGTTCAATATCTAAATACTACATTTACTGTCAGTATGAACATCAACACAAAATCTGCAATGGGCCTGCTGTGGGGAAGAAAGTTAATCCATTCTTCCTACCAATGATTACTTGAAATAAGTTAATTACATATTTTTAATCACCACTCTAACCGTTGCCATGGAACAGCAACCAAAGAGGGGGGAACTCTAAAGGCATTATGGCCACCCGATAAACCCAAAATGGCATTATTAAATAAAAAAAGGACCAAAGGTTTCCAGATGTGTAATTTGCTGTGCACTGTGTGGACTGGCTGCAGTACCAGGGAGCGCCAGCAGCAACCCAGAATAGCTCTGAACTGGATCTCCGCCAGAGTGCCACTCTGCTGGAGGGATGCGGAGCTCTGAGATGAAACTACTGATGTCATAAAGTATATTTACAGAGCATATTATTTAAAGCTGTGTCTCTGAGAGGTCAGTATGAATAGACCAAGGCATGGTGACATCAGATCCTGTGTACTGATGAATGACAGCTGTGGTTCTTAGAGCTGCAACGTCCAGCACATTTTAATCCATATTATTGTATTTCTGCAGTTTGAATTTTAGATTTATTATTATTGTAAGATGAGCTCACCTAACTCAGAATGAATATTTGCTGTAGTAAGTAAGTTTTGTTAACTTTGTTTTAATAACTCTGCAGAGAGAAACACCTTAGAGAAATAAAGTGTCATCAAAACTCACTAAGTCATGACTATGCCCTTGTGGTTTAAATAAAAAAGGGAGTCTGGGAAGTTGTAAATGTTGGATTTCCCCCCGCTGCATGTTTAGTTACACAACACTATATTATGGTTACATATTTACACAAATGTGGTTGTAGTTTCTGAAGGATCTCAAGTATGGCGCTCAACCCCTAACTGCTTCGTGGTCAACAGAAGAGGAGTTACAGATGTGAATATACATTACTTGCTCAGCTAAACTAATTTTAATTTTTAAAAAACGTATTTTAGAAATAAGTTTTCATAATGTGCTAGCTTAGCAGAGCTGGATATTCAGGAATCAATACTGGGCATGTCTGGATCTTTGCTTTCTACACTAAGATTCTTTGTTATTCAAACCAACTTAATGGCAAGGCTCAATAATTTATTCAATAATTTCAACACCTGTGATTTCAGTTTCACCGGTTCCACATACATCAGCTGTATCGACTTCATATTTATGTGGGCACCCTCTGTGTTTAATTGTTGATACAGCCCCTATAGCTCTGTTGGTGTTTTCATGTTGATGTTTATCTGTCAAGCGTCAGCCTTGACAACCAACAGCTGCTGCTGTTACCTAAGTTCATGTTGTGATTCCAGGTAAGCAGCTTTGGGGATCTGACAGGACAATCTAGTTTGATTAATGCAGACAATAGTAAACAAGAAGCCCGATTCATGACGTGAGTTTACCAAATAACAGGCTTGTTTTGGCTGGTCCGACTCATTTTCAGTTGATGCTGTTCCATAGAGCAAATTCAACACAGTTAAAGCTTAGTTACTATGGCAACATATGCTGGGAACTAACCTGGTCTGGGGCAAGCTAACTGTCAGGCTAAGGTTTATTTATGGAGTTCCTGTAACACTGACCCAGCAGGAAAGCAATGATTTTACCACTGACTTTCTGGCGAGCTGTCACGTTATTTCACTTTAATAACCACTATCAGTTAATAAAATTAAGTCTATAGATAATTAACTTCAATGAGTAACAAATTATACAATGACAAATTATAAGATATGAACCTACATACAACCTACATACAACATGAAATCAAATGTTTAGCCTTATGCTGCATAAAAGTTTGAATCAAAATTACCCCAATAATATAACAACTACAAAAATAGTTAACACAACTGCAAATATGTTGACCAGAAATGTGGTACTTAAATCCATATGCCTCTGTCCTTTATATTCTTGATAGGAAACCATGTTTACGAATGTACTGATTTAATACACTTTAAACAAAGTAAAAAAAAAAACAAAAAAACATAGGGCTGCACAGTGCAAAAAACATCATATTAAGATTATTTTGACAGATATACCTAACAAGCGTGTTCCCTTATGCCTGGAATTTGATTTGTAGGCCGATTTGTAGGCAACTCTGTAGCACCACGCCACTTTATTTTTAATAGTATGTTGTAAAACATTGTACCTTTATCAAAAAATGCAGCTCCTTCAATTTGGATATTGCATTTGGCCATATTTGATTAACTGTACAACCCTAAAAAAAAGTTAACTTAAATGTGTTCAGTGGGTGTATGTAATGAATAAAGTTCATGAGATTGGACAGCTGTAGCTTGATCATGCTTAAGTGCTTAAATAGCCTTTTGGCATACTTAACATACTGAACAATACTTTTATATAGTTTAGTACCTGCAGCCATGTTCCCCACTCAGCTGTTGTTGTTAAAAAGTTCCACAAGTGTTTAATCTATAGGCTTTATAATGTAACCTATAGATTAACTGAGTAAACGTGTACACTCACAGCTTTGAGGTTTAATATGTGTATTCTTGTGTAAGGTATTTTAATAACCTACAGGTTTTCAGTTCTCACAGTTCGATTGTATCAAAATATTTGGTTACAACTGAACTTATTTGCTGCTACTTTAGGACTCAATCAGTTATTTCTTGCCAGCCTCTCTCTGGTTTTGTTTATGGCAGTTGCATCACCTTTTTTTTTGGTTATAAGATATTTAAAATCTTGATATATTTCTAAAAGTAACATCGGCGCTCTCTCTTTACCATGGCTGTTTGCCATGGTGTTATCGATTTGATCCGTGTTCGATCTCTCGGGCTGCTTAAGAATAGCACACACAAGCAATTATCGTAACTACTTGAACCCGTGTCGAACCAGTCTGATTGCATGAACTTCAAGTGACCTTTCTGGAACTGCTTCAGCCCCGACTGATTTCTTGGTTCATTCCAGTCACGTTTTGGACTTTTTTTTTAGCGTGCTTTATGTAACAGGCCTTAAGAAATGCACATGAGACAGCACAAACACACACGCAAACACACACACATATATATTATGTACACACACACACTGTACTACATAGGGGGCATGGAGCCCAGTCTGCCCACACTACCACATCCTGGGAGGAGCTGAAAACTCTCCCTTAACAAGTGAAAGAGCAGCACACACATACACACCCCCTTCAGCGACTTCCAAGAAGCAAATAACTGCCTTAATCTCTATGAAAATCTGGGATTTAGAGACCATAACTAGAAAAAGACTCCTTTTTCCCTCTCTGTTTCCATCCATCTGCTTTGGCCCAAAGTGAAGTGTACAGCGATTGACATCTCTCTCTGCATCTCCATAGCTGAGCCCCCCCATACGCACACACACAATGACACACACACACACTCCTCCTCTGCAACCCATAAAGGCTTTTAGGGCAAATTTGAAAGGACAGTCAGAAGTGCTGCAGTCAGACCTGAGTAGTGAGTGTGACATTGTCAGGAGGGCAGACTTAATTCACCGTTCCGCCTCCGCGTTCACTTTTCCGCCCGGCAACAGTAGCAGCGCTGACGTTGCGAGCGCTCAGCGTGGACCGCTACTTTCTGTTGGCTAGACTGGCACGAGGGAAGAACTGTGTGTGTATGTGTATGCTAAACAGCCTGTATATGAGATCATGAGCAGTGTGTGGTTGTTCATGTGGGATGTGCAGGGCGCATGTGATTAATCTTTTTCCAGTAGAGATTTTCTTGCTCCCTTGATCCATTTCTCAGAGGAATTTTAGACCTTAAAGGAGAAATGGATTCAGCAAAGAAACATTTGTTTTTTGTTCTTAACTTCTTACCATAACTGGCAGCAGGACTTGATGGAGAGGACGTTGCTATTTTCTTCCTTTATCCTATTTCCAACTAGTCACTCTTCCACTTCTGTACTGTTGTGTTTTTCTATTTATAGTTTAGGAGATGCAGTGGTTTGTGTGAGAACATATTCTTGTACATCTGACTGGAGTCAACAACTCCTGATCCAGCTCCGCGTTTAACTGTTTTTTAATTACAAAAAACAACAACAAAAAAAACCAGTTTATTCTCCAATGACAGGCTCCCATACATCCTCACAGTTGACTAGTGAGAAGATTGTAGTTACATTTCTGAACTTTTTATCAACTTCTACCCCCAAATGTCTGCCTAACTCTGCATTTTCCTGTGTGAAGTGAGTGTGAGGATACTAGTTAAATGTTTAACGACACTACGCCTCCCCTGGTTCACCACAGTCGCTGGTTTTCTACAGCTTGTCTCCTTCTCTGTTTCACGCAAACCATAGGAGCTGGCTGCCATGAGCCTCATTCCTTGGCCACGAATGCACACACACACAAATTAGAGAGCACTTAAACTGTCACAACACAGTCATCAGTAGCTGTGAATGGAGGGGTACCTCCCTGACCCAGCAGTCCTCAGGGGGGGTTCTCATAAAGCAACACGGTCAAATAAATTCCCCTCATCATTATCCTTGAGGCGTTATCTAATTAGTGTAAATGCCTGCTCTGCAGAGGGCTCTTACTCTGGCAGCTAAGCTAACAGGGCTTGCCAGAAGACTTGTAAATGTATGGATGTGATGAGCTGTGATTTATGGTTCTCAGGGGTAAAAGAAAACACAAACAGATAACTTGGCTGTAGATTTTAAGTCAAATGACAATGTTAGGAGTGTAAGTATGGGCTAGGGAATTCTAAATTAAAATAGTTGGTAACTTGGAAACAATTAAACTGGCTCAGAGAGGCATAACTATACTTTCACTAACGAGGCATGAGGGAGTTGAATGACATCTTTTTGTGAGACAGGATGTCTTCCTGTCTGGGTGGGTGAGCTAATAAAAAGGTGGTATATCTGACATGATCTCACTGCCGGTTCTGCTGCTGGCCTTGACTCATAAACAAGGAGAGATAGTGCTGAACTCAGCGGTTTCTCTGTCTGTGAGTGTGTGTGCATGTGCATGTTGTGTGTGTGCCTCCGTATGCAGCCAAGAGAACAGAGAGCACCTGGATCCAAGACGGAAAATAGACCACAGCGCAAAACACACACATACACACACTGCATTCTTTCCTCAAGTCGCATTTCCACTGTTACCTTTTCGCGAACTTATATCTGCCCCTTGGACACCTAGGATAAAAAGGCATACATGATCAAACAAATATGCAATTAAGCTTTTCCAAAAAGTCCCACTTGATTCCTGCTAAATTACTTCTTTGTGCACACTTGGCCACTGTTATTCTGCCGCCTCTCCCGCAAACAGTAGCCATCTGTCTGTGTGGAGGGCTGCAGGCAGTTGGAGGAGTGCAGCACATGTTCCCACCGTTGCTTCCCTCTCTTGGGCTGACCCTGATTGAACCAACCTGGTCTGAGTGACGTGTGAATGGAGCTCCCATAAGGACGACAGCTGTCTGTCTGGTGGCCACCACTCACAGCAGCTGTCTCCATGTTAGTGTGTCAGGTTAGACAGATTAACAGGGACCTCATTACAAGTGCCAATTCATTATATAGTAATGTACTATATCTACACTCAGTGAAAGAGAGATACCAGCATATGAGCAGCATTGTGACTTTTAGTTTGGTGTGACGCTGTTTGTGAAAGCAGTGAAGATGTGCTGCAGTGAATAATCAAGATTATAATTATGATTAATAATGGCATAAAATTGATTATTTTCAACAGCTCAAAACAACCCTAATTAAACTTTTAATGGATAATAAATTGGCACCAAAAGATGTTTAGTGGCTATGTGATAGCACCTAAGACATGCCCACTGATCTGGCATGTTGCAATGCTGTTGAGAGATTCTTCCAAAACTCATTCATAGTCAGTCTTTCAGTGTATTATTACACCACAGGGGTGCCTTATGATCTGGGAAAGGGCCTACGAAAATATTAATTAGCTTAAAACTTTTAATCTGGCCACAACAAAAATGCTAACAAATAAAAATACTGAACAACTTTCCATGAATCATGATATAAATATCCGAATATGACAAAGTGGAACTGATCTTGAATTGTGTCAGAATCAGCCTGTTACCCCTAACCTCACATTTATGACACAACTCTCCAGGAAATACTGATAGCTATTAAACAGCCACTGATATAATCCCAATAAAACTTTTAAGGAGGGAGCACAGACTTACTGTTCTGGCAGTGGACTCCTTCGAAGCCTGGCTGGCACTTGCAGACGTACTCGCTAAAGACGTCACCCCGGCGGGAGTGACCTGTCACCTCGCAGATGGCATCATTCTTGCACGGGTTGGGGTGGCAGGGCCCTTTTGGACAAGGAGAAAGTCACAGAAAATGAAGGAGAGGAGTTTAACAATTGTAAAAAAGTTACACAAAATACCAGCACCCATACCAGCAATACCAGTGATAATGTTACCAATAGAATACTTCATTTCATACTTTTTTTTTTTTTTTTTTACTTCATTCGATACCCATCATGTGAATGGAAGCATTCAGTTGCATAAAATTCCACCAGACACCACAGGCATGTAGTATAGCCATACTTTCAAGTGTTTTGGTGGCATCTCGGCATGCTAAACTGCTGAACTCTGTTAAATACACTTTGTTCAACTTCACCAAACCACAGACTGTATGGCATATAGCTGCTGCAGTAGTGGGCCAATCACATGTTGCGTTAAATCAAAGAACACTCCTGGCGAGTGGCAAGACTAAACACAGTCATCTCTTTCCTGGATCTGGATACAAAAAGAATTGAATGCAGGAATTGTTTCGATACTACTTGGTAATGGGTTATTTTGGTCGATACCTTAAAAAGGTATAAAGTATCAATATTCAGCCATATCGAGTGGTTCTATGTATGTAGGAATTTGGTTTGAGTGAAGATCAGGCTTGATCTATGTACATTTTACACTGGGTTCACAATACACAATATCAGCCCAATTATAGCCTGAGGCAACAATGTACAGTCTCAGCTTGGATCGTGAATGACAATAAATGTTGTACGCAGCAATCCATCGTTTTTTCTCATGTAGTGTGTCAGAGTAGACGGCAACCAACACCATGTCTGGGAAGGCTCACGACGTCCCTGACAGAAAGTCTACCATGTTTTGATTGTTTTTTTGGTCATTCATGCCTTTTCCCATCACAGCAGTCACTCTGACCAATAGAAACACAGAGCGAGTCACGGCACAATTTTATGACCCCACAATTGCCTAAACTGGAATAGTGACTGTGGGAACAGACAAAAATGTTGTGCAGTGTGAACCCGGCAGTAGAAAATGCAATTAATCTTTAGGTCAGCATTTGTTTAAGCTTTGCCAAACTGCTCACATGTAGAATTACTGACTGTGTAGCTTTAGAGCTGCAACAAATCACTAATTTTCTAACCAGATCGTTCTAAGCACCAAGAAGTGATTTATTTGTCTACATCGTCACTGACTTACCAGCAAAATGGAAAAAAAACACTTATATCTAAGACTCATTTCTATCTCGGAAGACTGACTTACCAGTCTCAGTCTCATTGCAGGTTTCTCCAGAGAAGCCGTCAGGGCAGATACAGATGAACGGAGATCCTGCCCCGGTCACACAGGTTCCACCATTAGTGCACACATTCACCTCACAGAAATCACCTGGAGAAGAAGAGACAGTGAGGGGGATTTCGTCAAGTTAAAAGATAGTGATCAATACACAGAACGTCAGGAACCTCACAAACACAGGAAGTAACTCGTTATAGGAATTATTGTGCCTCCACCCATTTTCATATTGTCCCTGCCGCAATCAAAGACAGATGTTGGGTGTTTGACTTTGGCTTTAAGACTCATGACTGATAAGATGTTTGTTAGGTGAGTAATGATTATTTGTAGTCATAAAACAAAACTTTAAAAAGTTGAGTAAACAACCCAGGCCCATGTTTCTTGACAGGGAGAGAACATTCAGATACCGTAGTAGTTGTGACTTGTGAATACTTTTGGCATTATGCGTGTTTATACTGCATCTTTTGTTCTGTGTGTAATTTCTAGCATTAAAACAAGTTAATACACAGCTGTGTTTCAGTTTTCAATAAAAAAAGAGTAAAACATGCTCTGACAGAGAATCAGCTAGAGTCATGTTTTCTCCCATTATTAAATTCTCCACTCCACTCTCTTGTTGTGCTGCTGAATAAAGAGTAAACAGCCTGCTGCAGGTTGGATGTGATGGTCTGAACAGCTGAGTAAGCCATCACTACACTGTAAACACAACACAAACACTGGATGCTTCCACCAGCATCACTGCTGCCTGGCCTGAATCAGACGATCTGGCAGCTCTAGGGGCACGAGGGAAATCGTGTCAGTGGGTGGGGGAAAAGAGGAATCAGGAGGCGTGTTGTGGTTTTCAAAAGCCTGAAGACCAAATGAGCTATGATTTACAGTCAGAGAGTTGGAGTCCAAAAGGAGATTTCTGCCCTTTGGAAACTATGACAACATTGCTTACAAAATAATGAAAGGCAAAAATTGGAAATGAGTGAGTTAGCTTTGCTCCTGACAAAATTACAGAATTTTAGTATCCAGTATACAACATAGAGAACAATGAACCAGTAATTACATTTTTCTTAATATAGACACAGCACATAGCATTTTAGAAGTAAAAGTTGCAATTAGACCCTGTTCTGACACTTAGAATATGGAGGAAGTGAATAATTTTGTAATTTAACACCCGCAAAAGCAGGGAAGGCTTCTCCAAGTTAACATTTATCATTTGGATAATTGTTAAGGAAATTGAGGTTGGACCCCAAGTGTCAAACTGGTGGTTTATGTACCACAGTGTCCGCCACAGAGACTAAAAGGGAGCTCTGTCTGACCCTGTTTTTTTTTTAGTCCATCAGCAGGGTACCTCTTCCCACCTCAAACTAAGTAGACTCGTGGGAGTAGATAAATATTTTTTTAGACTTAAAAGTGGCATTTTTAGTCCTGCTCAGGGTGTAATTCACAGAGGCCACAGGGCCAAAATGGCATTTTGAAGAGCCTGCTAACTTCCTGTGCAACCCCAAACTACACATACTTACACACGGGTTTTCCCATTCTTCAAAACACTCGAGGATGAGAGTAACCGGAGTAGTTTATTCAGTACAAACTCCAGCTAACAGTGAGGCATTGTGGAAAAACCGACTAGCTGGTCTTCAGAGACAAAGAAGTCAATCATAAATTATATTCAAAATAAAATATTGCACTTATCAGTTCTATTTTAACCTGATGTACAAAATCTGGATCTATTTTCCATTAGCAATTGTGGAGTTGTAGAGTAGATTAGCGTCATATTCAGTGAGAGGAAAGAGAGAAGAGAAATGAAAGCGATCCTCTTTGCCAACATCCTGTTTGGCTGTTTATCCACTGATCTGTACTTCCCATGGATGTCCAGTGTTATCAGTGCTGTATCCAGTGTCATGGCCTTCAAGTGCTTTCACATCTTGTGGGACTGTTAGGCAACAAGCTTGGCTGGCACTGCCAACACATTCTTATCCAAAAGTTGCCGCCTGTTTATCTTTGGGAAGGAACACAGCCTCCCTTCCTACACTGGCAGACAGCTCCCTTCAGGAAACCCTCTTAGCGCTGAGAAATAACAACGTTCAATTAAATGACCTTCCAAGAATATTTTAATGGTACCATCCGACTGATGACCTTGAAATAAGATCACGAAATAGGAAATAAACTGTCTCTTTAATCGATGCTTGTGGTCTTAAGGGTAATTCAGCCGGGAGCCAGCCTGGGTTTATTGAGGGAATAAAATTAGTGATGTATTAGTCAAGGTGGTCAGCCAAGAGACAGTGGTTCAACCACCAGAGCCTCCTTGAAAATCCCCGAAATGATGCCACTGTCTGTAAAAACCACGTCCATAAAACTACATGGGGGTGAAGAGAGTAGCCTACTTGTTTGTTTCCCCCTAGTCACAGTATATTTGAAATATGCTGGGATTTTAACAAGTTCTGCTTTGCACAAAGGACAGGAGACAGACTCAAAACTAAAAACAACTTTGAATTCAACCAATTAAAGATAATATGCAGTTGTGTGGTTTCCACCCCACATCAACAGTAAACTGCTACAGTTTCAGAGGAAACCAGAGACTTGTTGTTCCCCATTATCTCCAGCTGATAGAAATAAACAGCCTCAGATAAGCAGGAGTTTCTATTACAAGGGAAATATGTGGCTGCAGTTTCAGTGATGTTTACTGAGAAATCACTGCAGAAATATGGACTAGGTTTTGATTTCAGCTATTTAAAAATGGGCACACCACAGTCAATTCGCTCATATTGCAAAAATCTAAAACTAACCTCTAGTGATATCTAGCCTAAGGGCCTGTGTCCACATGGCGTTTTTTCCCCAAGCATCTTTTATCAATTGTTCCTAATAGGAAGAAACTTTTCAGAAAGGTGCTGGTGTCGTCACTGACGCTCCTTTAGCTACTTTCTACAACAAAGACTGTCACAACAAAAACAGAAAAGCCCATTTGTGGGAGTCAATCGACCAGAAACCTTGGTTTTATGTGATCATGTTATGAGATGTTCCTCTCTGACATTTCTGCCTCCCCCACTGCACAATGCAAGCTAATGAAATTTTGTTTGTTGTGCTCATTGCATTGATAAAATTAACTTTTTTTCTCTTTTACTAAGGTTTTATTGATACTACTTTCTACTCAAGATACTGTGCCCTTGAACACTGTTAAAAGAAACAGAAAAGTTGCTGGTGAATTCTTAATGACACTTTTAAATGCTATGAGGACCTCTGTTGTGTTTGAGGGCAACAGAAATCTCCGGGATCTGATAAATTGGACAAAGAAAACCCAAACTATCAGCATGGCTGGTTACCACTAGACCAATGGTTCTCAAATGGTGTGCTGTGATGCCTATCCATGTGTGCTGTGGGATTTTGCGATAACCACACATTATTGTTGCAATATTTAACTGGGCCTATACAAACAGTTATGATTGAATTTTTAATTGACTGTATCAGCACGTTGTTTGCATCCATTGCCTAATAAGGAGGCAAACTCTACTTTAATTTAATTTCAAAAAGCTTCAAAGGGAACCTTTTTGTCACCGTTCATGCCAGAGAATTATAAGTGTGACACATCACATTATCTTACATTATTTCCCATTCAAATGGATGTGTTATTGGTGCTTTGACAAATTTTAAAACATTTAAAATGAATTCTTGAATCATTTTCTTCATAAATATATCTCATGAGTAATGGTTCAATAGTTATTTAATATAATTAAATAAAAACAAACATTTATGTCGTGATAAGAGTGATAACAAATATAGGTGTGCCTTGAGATTTTTGCTTGGGCACAAAAAGTTTGAAAACCACTGCACTAGATTTAAGTGTGAAATGCTTTTGTGTTGTTTGGGTAAATCAACCCTTTAAGCTGCTGCAGCTGCCTTTATAAGCATAATTCCCAAACAAATCAGTCATCCAAAAATAAATCAAGTGTGGTGCAAAACTTATAGTACTTTTTGTCCAGGGGTCTCACTGACCTCTATATTAACCCTTGTTAGGCTGCATGTGCCTGAAGAAGGTTGTTGCGCAAGTAGTGAATCTTTTATTACAGGAACCGCAGCAAAAACAAGCTGAAACATGTTAATGATGTCTTGATATTTTACTAAATGTGGGTGTGGACCTGTAAACACAGGCTGGATTCCAAAAACAATATACGAGTCATTTTCATGTAAACACACTGATATTCTCACTAAGGAAGTGGGATAGCTATGAGTCATCTGAGGATACAGCCACAAACACATCTATTTTGCAGCATTTAATAACACACAAAACACATTTAATACATCTGTCAGAATTAGAGCGGTGCTAACCCAACATGGTGCCCCACTTTGTCCTCACCACAGTGACAGATTAGAAAGGTATGTGGAGTTATGTTTGGCAGGACAAGCCATTTCCAAAGGGCATTGTGCTTATTCTCACTCCTTATGAGTCACGGTCTGTGCCTTTCCCATGATGCCTCAGCCCAAGAATGAGGTTCAAATACCAGGCGAAAAACACACAGAGCCAGAAACACATAATGATTCAGTGCCCAATGAGACTTGTCAGAGAGAAGTTGTATGTGATTCTGCAAAAGCTTGAGCCTCAGATTAAGGACACAGCTGGTGTTGGACATCATCTCAGTGTATTTGACAATTTTTCTTTTAGTGCAAACATGATAAAATACCAAATAGCATAAAAGAAAGTCAGTTATCACACTGATTTAGGTATGTTAGTATCTATTATTATGGTTTGATGACAACTTTCTGTGCACACAGCCAATAAAACAAGCTTGTATTGGCTTAAATGTTGAACTATTTTGGCCTCTGTACTTCTGCTTTAACACGTGCAACTTGGCTACAAATACTTTAAGAAAAACAGCATCATATTACAGCAACTGGCGTTTCGCTTCAAGAGGCTGAGTCTGGCATGAGTGACCATAACAAGTCTTGTGTTTACTTCTTGAAAACGAATGAGCGGCACCAAAGCATGGTGCACAGAGCTTCCAGGAGTTACTACAGGTTAATCTGATGCTACTTAGAGGATCAACCAGCGGTCTCAGTCAACATGTTTGCCCTCTGACCACAATAGAGCCCAGGTGAATAGACGAAAAGGAAACAACTCCCAGGGCTACACAGACGTCACACTAAGATAGGAAAACACCTCAAGACTGTGTGTTAAAACCGTCTCTAGGAAGTCATCTAAGGACTCTGCGCTATGACTGAGGATAAAAATGAGCGAGCCATTTCAGGACATAAGGGTGGGGGCGGACTCTTCGAGGACAGTTACTGCAGCATATATAAAAGCGAAACAGCGACTGGTTATGGATATAAAACAGCACTTTAGATAAAAATCGCCTTGAATAAGTGAGCAATTGATGTGAAACAAAATCATTTCTGGGGGCTGCAGTGTTTCAGAGAGGGTTCACTGACAAAGCACGCTTCTTGCTGCGTTACGAAAGTACACACAGTGTGTGGCCATGGGCTAAAATCTCTTTCATCTGAATTAATCTTGAGTTATCAAAGATGACAGGGAATAAATCAGCAGTATACAAAGACAGTTTAAGATGACTTTAAAACGGATTAAAGTCAAAAACAAAATGTCTGCTCCATACCTGGTGGCAGTGCAGGGACTGACAAATGCATACATGTGAATGAACATGTGTATGGCTGTGTGTGGTTACATCAGTGCTCATATCTGATGTGTCCTGAGGCCTGAAAGCAGTAAACTCTGCCCTATGCTCTGTCACGCACACACTGGCATGCTGGAGCGTATAGGCTGGCAGGCGAGTGTGGGAACTCAGTGTTCCAGAAAGAAAAGGAGAGAAGCCTGCGTCTCACACTCTCACATGTACACGCAGCCCTTGTTAAAACTGTTAAGGATGTGCATAATGAAAAGGTTTGAGACCTGTAGAGTGCTCATCTAGTCTAAGGACCTGCCACTACTGAGTGCTACAGACATTAGTAGAGGGGAACCTGGACATGTGTAACAGGAAGTGGATTCATCAAGGGCAGGCATACCCGAGTGAGTCCTTAAATAACCTGAGTCTTTTCAATGTTAGGATCAGCGGGACTCCAGCTGCAGGTGAGCTTTCTGTAATCTGCAAGCGCTACTCCAGAGCAACACAGCCATCTGCTACTGCTCTAAAAAAAATTAAAAAAACAAGGGCCAGCCACTAAAAATACACACAGGCGTCACGCACCATCAACCAAACAGCACGCTTTTATCTCAAGTACCGTAACTGAAATAGAGCCTGGAATAGTGTCACAACAACTAACTGAATGGAGGTGCCCCCACTGTACGTATCAACACTGTCACTTCTCTGATCACACCAACACTTGTAAAGGTTCTGTGTAAACATTTCTTGCTCTTGGATTCAACTACCGCCGCCTTTGTCCTTGGCTTGATATTTAAGCTCACATGACAGCGCGTAAAATATTCAGCATGGCAGATTGGAAAGTGGGGTGACAGACACTAATAAAATGGCCTGAATTAGAAGACGCTCCATATTGCAATGAAACATTGATTAAGGAAGCTATTCAAAATTCAAATGGAAGAGAAAGTCCTGGGGGATTTGGTGGGAAAAGTAATGATAAAGTCATCAGATCTGAGGAAGACAGCCGCCCGAGGGGAAGACCAAATACGGACAGATGGTAAGAGCAACACAAACACTCTTATTTCTCTCACACACATTCACAAACTAACTGACACAGGAACACTGGGCTAGGGCTGCCTCTGACCATTATTTTAATTATCAATTAATCTGCTGACTATTTCCTTGATTAAAGGGTCAGCATGTAGGATTGAGGAGGTATACTGGCAGAAATGACTAAGTAAGTAGGGAGTGGGTTCTAATCAATGGAGATTGCTATGTTGCATCATCATGTTTCTACAGTAGCCAAGAGCAGACAAACAAAACAATGGCTCTAGAGAGGGCAATTTGTGTTTTTGTATCAGCCACCGCAGTTTGGAGCTCCTCCACGACAAGATTATCAGAAAAACAGTGATTTTATTTAAAACGTGAAACTGCTTAATTCAGTGTCTTTTGATTTGGAGAGGAAGAGACTTCGGGGGATAATTCAGGTCCCGGCAAAATATTCCTTAACGTCGGGATCTTGAGTTACCAGAGAAAAAAGGTGAGAAACCATCAGCAAATGCTGGGCTCATGTCTCGTCTCCAACATGCCAAAAACCGTTGGATAAAAACTAATCTGTAAACACTACTTTATTCAGTGGTTTTACCGGTTTAAATCACCTGATCCATTTGTTTCGGAGAGGAGGAGACCTCTGCAGATAATTTGGCTCCTGGTAAAAACCTGCTGAACAATAAGAGCTGAAGGAATTCTAACCTGGAGAAGTTTCAGCTGGTCAAAATCTGCAATCCCCACCGCTAGATGCCACCAAGTCCCCCGAAATCTAAAGGTGCTTTCACACTTAGAGTTGTCTTGCTTTGGTTCAAATCAGGGATTAATTCTGTTACAAAGTTGTATAATTGCCTAGAGTTGGTTCGTGTTCTCACGGCAGCATTTAAAAGTGGACCAGATCAAATGTCTGCACGAGAAAGCTGCTCTTGATTGGTCAGAATTGCCATGCAGGAAAAATCCAGGAAGTAATCAAAACGTTGAAGAAGAGTACACTTGCAAGATAAATGTGACACTTTCTAATGTCACAATGGAAGGACAACTACGCAGGTTGATTTTATATTGGACTATATTGCTGTCATTGTTCATTTTATTCAAACCATACAGTTTGAAAACGAGGCGCGGCTCCAACTAGAAAACAATGTTTTGATGCATTGGATGTGCTGAATGTGCATATTAAGGCAGTACAGGAGGAGGTGCACATTAATAATCCTCCAGGACTGTAACATGCTCATGCTTGTTTATCCCAAACAATGCTTACTGCAAAGGCAGTTGGTTTGGATTGAGGTTGGAACATGTCACCACAAACAAACCGCACTTAGGGAGTAAACGAACTTGAGTTTGATTGAACCGAAACAATCAGGGCAGGTGTAAAAGCACCCTGACACACTGTTCCTTTAAGTTATTAATTTATTTGTCCATTAATTGTCAGAAAATAGTTAAAAATGCACATGATAACAACAGTCCAAACCTCAAATATATTGAAATTATTATTACACATGATAAAGAAAAGCATTAAAACATCTCATTTAAGAGCCTGAGATAAGCCTTTCTGCTTGAAAATGACTGAAACAATTAATTGATTCATTAATTTGAATCACTGACAATTCTGGCAAAAGCTCAATCAACTAATTATTTCAGCTCTCACCCACTCTTCCGTTTAGTTGTTTCCAAGTAGACAGTCTTCCAAAACTATATTTAAATCCAGAATAATGAACTGCGTAAGGCAGAGTGAGCCACAGCATGTGTTCAGTAATAAGAGAGACCTTATTAGTTAGAAGAAATGCTGTAAGCAAAAGAAAAGGGCAAGAAGAGGTTATAGAAAGTATAATTCCTCCATCCCATCAACCCAAATAGAAGTCAGTGTATGATTTGACTGTTGCAGTGTAGCTGTGGAGAAGGTTAAGCCATCACATTTGCAGGAAATTTACCTACTGGTTAAGGAAGTCCGTTTACTGCCTGATATACTGGCAATTAGACCCTATCTTACACCCACAAGTTAATTTGCACCAATTCTAGCTGAAAAGTGTTTATATGCACCTGCCTAGATCCACAAATTACACACATACACACACTAAAGGCACGCCATTGGTCCAGCGCCTGGCTATATTTAGCCCTGGTTCACTCAGTTGCCCTAAGTGGTCTTGTTGTGAGAAAAGTCTGCCTCAGCCCTGACACAGAACACCATTTTCCACTTCTCTCCCCTCAGCAGCGAACAGACAGGACAAGTAAACTACAACCTGCTGAAATGAGCGTAATCAGGTAAAACACAGGGGAGGAAAAACCTTCCCTCAGCTCTTATCCTGCCCTGTAAACATTTTGCATGACACAGCAGCAACAAGTCCCGTCCTTCACCCCCTTCAGCTCCCTGACAGTGTGGAAAGGTCTCAGCGAGTGCTGTTGTGGGTGGAAGTTCACTGGCATGCCTGTGCTGGCGGCTGCATCCGGAAAAGTGACTCAACGTTGTGGTCAGTGCAACCACACCTATTCTCTACGGCCGTCCCGTCCCTGAGCCTCGGGGAACAAACACTTTGGGGTGTGTGCTTGTCTTTAGGCAGCATACTATTTCAATTCAATGCAAACAAATAGGTAAACAAAAAGTGCATTAAACATTTATGTGAGTGGTGCACTGGGCGGGATTTTGCAGCCTCTCTGTCACGCAAGTCTATATAAGGGCGTTGCAATAAAAAAAAGACATGGAAATTAGTCTAAATCTAAGTTAAGCAGAATAGTTTGGGGTATCTATAAAAATATATTTGGTTCTGTAACCTGGTTCCAAGTTAAGTAGCTGTGTTAATCTCCAAATTAAACAAATCCTCTAATCATCTTCATCCCATAATGAAGCCACTTGCTTGCGTGTGCAGCCTGCAGTGAGTTGTCAACACAGTGGATCAATTGGAGCATTTAAACATGTGCACACTACAGTGAAATGCGATAATTATTGTCCTGTCAACCACAGTGTTTTGTTTCAGCCTCTATTGTCTATATTGTCATATGTGGAGTCAGTTTGCTTATTTTATGATCTTTGTCTCTTCCTTTTCTTGTTTTATTGATAGTGTGTGTGTTTAGTGTTTTTGTGGGAACCCCTGGAAGACAGCGACGACTTTGTGAAAGCTACAGGGGATCTAAAAAAAGAATACAGAACAAAACTAATTATGTAAAAAGGTTTTATAAGTGGATTTAACGCTGCATTCTGATTCAATAAAAGCCCACGTCATGAGCTCCATGGGCTATTGAGACGATCAACCTGGTGCTTCAGTTAACTACTTAATACACTGTCCTGCATATCTCTAATACAGAAAAAGAAAAACGCCTGAAAAGGTGGCTGACTTTTGGATATGAGCATTGCTCAATGTGGCATTCCCTGTCATGAGTCCTAAGTCCATCAGACACAAAATACACAATCTGTCTTTCACACAGCACCAAACCCAAGTCATGAATTCTTCCCTTCTCAATGCTAAATGGAAAAAGGAACATTTCTACATTTGGAAAATACATCGTCACACCAAGAAAAACACTTGTGTGTGACATGTGATGCCTTCTCCTTGCCTGGTTTGGAGGCAGAAAGTGAAGGCAGGAGAATCAGGCCATTTTTAGTCTTTGTCCATCGGCCTAAATGTGTTTGATGCATGGAAATGCAAACAAAGCCCACTGCCAATGGCACTGGGTTAACACTGGAGAAGTATAATAGCCAGCCTGTGTGGTGTGCTCCTTAAAGGGGGCACTCTGCACAACATTTACCCTGAGGTTTCGTTTCTGTAATCATGCATTCATACATAACAGGAGCATCTGGCCTACAAAACTCCAGATATTATTCCAAATGTTGTTTTTTTTAATTATACAAGGTGTCTGAACATTTAACTGACTAATATTTTATATTCAGAGCCAAACAATGTCTCACTTCTCACATTCCCACACGTCCTGTCCACTCATTCAAAATGAAGGATCCCTTGAACTTGTGCACCTGGCTACAAATGCCCACTGCTCTGTTACTTTGGTGATGAATTGACGGCGCCACTTGTGCCAGGCTGACATTTAAATCACCACATACCAAACACACATAACAATAACAATATGAAGTACATTTCCACTCAGCAGTTTTGAAAACAGAGGGACAGAGAGTTACTTTTGCGAGGAAACTCAACTGAAACAGTGAACGCCTCATTAGTAACGGACGTTAACGGGCGGCGGTTTGAACTGTAAACAAACACAAAAGAGGACACTTACCGTTCACCCCAAACACCAGACACGCTGTGAAAAGTTGCAGACAAAGGAAAAAACTTCTCTGCTCCTTCATGGCTGCTGTTTGTCGCCAGTCGTTGTTCAACTGCAGTTAATTAGTGAGTTAAAGGGACGACGGCAGGAGGACAGCGGCGCTCCGGACGTTGTAGCTTCTGTGGCTCGAGCTTGTTGTGCGGCTCTAAAACTCCCAGGCAGCAGGCGTAGAGCAGGAGCACGTGCGCCTCAGCTCTCGGCCAATCACAGCCTGGTAGTTTAATTGTAACCCCGCCCCCTCCTTCCCGCTGTCGGTGACCAAAAACAGCACACACACACACACACACACACACTCAGTGAGGGCAGTAATCACCCTGGAAACAAAAGAGGCGTTTATGGCTAATGTGCTGCATTTAATTAAATGGCTTGATTAAGATCTTTGATATAAAACCACTGAGAGGAAAATGATTGGCCCCCTAATTTTGGCACAAAGCTGTGACCTAATTTAGTGTTTCCATGGGGCTACTTGAAGCTTACTTTTCTTTAATAAGATGTGGAAGAAGAAACCAGTGGTGAAGTTAAACACTCAGTGTACTTAAACTGAGGTAGGCCACAATACCTTAGTGTTTCATGCCACTTTATATCTTGTACTTAGGCAGCAAAACCAAAGTGTAGAAACAGGCTACTCTGTTACGGTGCAAAAGTGTTGCATTTAAATTTTTACATGATTAAAAGAAGTACAAAAGCATTGGCATCAAATGATACTTATTATTATGTATAATTATGTATTCCTTTAGTATTATATATACATTATTATTATTACAGAACTGTGTATGTGTATAATTAAAATCACTTTGTGACGTTTGTAGCGACTTCTATCAATAAAAAGGCCGCTGAGAGCCGCTCCTTCATTGAATCAGTCCACTTGACAGTTGTATAAGTTTAATTTTGCAAACGAAAGAAGACTTACAGTACAGTGATACGACGTGACGGTCAACAGAAAATATCAGAGCTCACTCAAACCCATTGTCTCCATTCCCGCCAGGGATTTAAATGCCCAGTTAAATAACTTAAACCACACCCATGTGTCAACCACCGGCTGTGACATACCTGTGTATACATACAAATAAACAATATATTTTGGCTCTTACAATGTTGTTAAATAAATGTAGTGGAGTAGAATGTATAATATTTGCCTCTCAGGTGTAGTGGACTGGAAGCAGGGGCGTAAACACACTGCTCAAAAAATTAAGGGAGCACTTGAATCTTGATAAACAAATTATTCAAGTAGAAAGTCTTTACTGATGTACGTTGGATAATTTGTTGAGAACAAAATGATGTAACAACGCTTAGTGGAAACCAAATCATCAACCCACTGAGGCTGGATTCAAAACCACACCGTAAATTAAAGTGAAAAATGCAATTCAAAGGCTGATCCAATTTCAACTAATGTTATCATGGCAACTCATATTATGACTCAGTAGTGTGTATGGCCCCCGCTTGCCTGTATACACTCCCGAAAATGTCTGAGCATGCTCCTGATGAGTCAGCGGACGGTGTCTTGGGGGATCTCCACCCAGGCCTGGATCATGGCATCAGTGAGGTCCTGGACAGTCTGGACAGATGTGGCGATACATAACGTCCCATAGGTGCTTGATTGCATTTAGGTCAAGTCAATGGCATCAATGCCCTTGTCATCCAGGAACTGCTTACACACTCTGGCCACATGAGGCCAGACATTGTCCTGCACCAGGAGGGACCCAGAACCCACTGCACCAGGACGGGGTCTGACAGTCACTCTGAGGTTTTCATCCCAGTATCTAACAGCAGTCAGGGTACCTTTGGTCTGTGTGACCCTCCAAGGACATGCCTCCCCAGACCATCACTGACCCACCGCCAAACCGGTCATGCTAGACGATGTTACAGGCAGCATAACGTTCACCACGGCATCTCCAGACTCTTTCACGCCTGTCACATGTGCTCAGTGTGAACCTGCTCTCATCTGTGAAGAGAACAAGGTACCAGTGGTGGACCTGCCAATTCTGGTGTTCTCTGGCGAATGCCAATTGAGCTGCACAGTGCTGGGCTGTGAGCAACGAATGATTCAGACTGCCACCTTGGAACTACACCTGTGTTTATACAAAAAACTAAATTAAAATGGTGCTATTTGCTATAAAATGCACCTCTGTCATAAATGTCATTGCATTTCTTTTCTTTTCTTTTCCTCTGGGCCCAAGGTAACTACCTTACACCACTGACAAGAGGTATCAAGTAGCCTAGCATGACATGGTAATACTCAACTGGTATAAAGTGACAAGTACCCTAAACAAGGGTGTAGGTTTCGTTTCAGCGGGGGGCAGGGGACAAGTATGGGGGTTAGGTTTGGGTTTGTCTGCCAGAAACTTTTGAGTGCCGATACACCAATTTGTGCATTTTCTGCATCAATTTATGCTGTACATGTCTTTAATTTAGTCAAAATTTTAGTCTTCTGCTACATTCCTGTTTTTATTTGTGGGGGGAGGATGGCAAATACATATGTGCTAAATATTAAGGGGGGTGTGTCCCCTTGATTCCCCCTGAGATCTACTCCCATCACCCCAAAATTGTAAGTTCAGTACCACTGCTGCTTTCCACCACTGCTTTGTGGGTCTACTTCTACTCCACTTCAGTGTGGAAGGAAATATTTATTGTAGTTTTTACTCCCAAAACATCTTTTTAATAACTCGTAAGTAAGATTTTAAATACAAAACATGTTAGAAGCTTTTAGAATATTAATATTTATCTTGTGAAATATTTTCAATGCAAGACCTTCACTTGTAGTTGGGCATTTTTTCAGTGTAAGGCCACCACTAGAAGACTGACACATTTGTATCTGAGGTTCATTCTGTCATGTTTTCACATGAGAAATATTACATATGCACTACATGTGCCATATTTACTACATGTGACATAGTGATCACTTCAAGTATGATTTTATGTCCCTCACAGAACAAAATTGAATCTATAGCTTGAAATGTGATGTCTTACACCTTACATGAACTGTCTGAAAACAACACATTCTCACTCCGATCTTGTCACATATTGATGTTTGGTCATGGCCCTTACATCCAGATTGACGTGAAAGGTACCTTGGGTGTGTTGGTTGTTGATGTTCTGGGACGTTGTGTCAAGTTCTGCTTGTTACATGCATTGTCTTATTTCAAAATACACTTCAATTTTCACATGAAATTTACCATTTACTTACAGTCTCTTTCAAAATAAATGCACTATGTCAGTACAATAACACAAATTGACTTTTTTTTCCTCCAACAACTAACGTACATGGTTGGGTTTTAGATAAAAGAACAGGTTTTTGAATCTTACAGGAGGCAAACACCACTCTCCCAAATAAAGATCAGTGCTTGTTGGACCCATCCACTACCCCTCCTGCCCGCCATACTTGGACTTTTGTCACCTTAACTTTCATTCTTGTCTCGTCACATTTCCCCCTGACGCTGCAGAGCGCCGTTTAACTGTAACAGCGACAGGCTTGGTATCATGTTGATGTTAAAGGACAGCTTTTTTGTCAGTGTCTGACTGCCCAAGTGCTGGATTTTGACGACTTCCGATTGAGACCGGGTTGAGAACTACTTGAGGGATTTCTGATTTCCCATTTCACATGTGAACAGCAAGATTTTATTTCTAACTTGGAGAGATGGGCAACTGTCCTGGGGCTAACCCCCCCCCCAAGTGCTAACAAAATCCCAGTTTCATTGTATTTCAGACAGATGGCTTTGGCGTTGGCAGGGACGAACAATAGGAGACTGACAAAAAACATTTACTACTGCTCACCCCCCTAACCTGGCCCTAGTATTAAATGTGGCAACTAAATAGTTTAATTACAGCTAATGGTAACATATGTACAGATTAAGTCTGTCACTATCTATACACTGAAATATGTTCTCAGGGTGTGTGAATTTACAGCAAGCACAACCCTTCAGTTTTTTTGTTCAGCAGCTGATTACGACTGACTTGTGTTGTTGGTCTGTTCTTATAGTTCTGGGAAAATTCCCATGATGGCGCCATGCATGAAATCCTCCTCTGAAATGCAGATTGAGGCCAGTGTTTTGTTGTGGAAGGCCTAAGGGTTCATCTGTGGGCGTTTCTCAAGCCGAAATCCAGCAGTGGGTCAGAGTTGATTTCTGTGCTCTCGGATGGAGTGGGCGTGAGGTGAAAAATTGTTTTTAATGGGCGTGAGTTTGAGAGGGATGTCCAGCAGTGTCAGACCCTTTCTCATTCTTCTTGCATGGATGAATGTGATTTAGTTGTAACTTTTCATCCTGCCCCAAATTTAGGAGAAGCAGACTAAATATAACAACAGTCACATGATTGTCAGCTTTAGATGACACCTGCTTAACAGCCTTGGAAGTATCTCGCTGCCTCTCATCTTTACAACTCCTCCCCTGTGGTTTAAAATGTGGCATCTACAGTAGCAGAAACAATGTTCCCAGATGAACTCTACACACTTTGATTGGCAGGGTGAGATTTACCCTTCTGTAGCCTAGTAACAAGCCGAAGTGAATTAAATGCAGCTTAAAGTGGTCTTACGCTCAGCGACTAGCTCACATACAGAAGAAAAGGGCTTCTTTGTTTCTGTGGTCTGTTTTATCACATCTCCACGCTTCATTCGTCTCTCGGTTTTCACGCACGTTAAGATCAAATGCAGTTGAAAATGATCAATCAGTCTTGAAGCTACACTGTGTTGAACTTATAGCCTTTCCTCTCACAGTCTGGACCAGGAACAAAAAAAGGAAAAGAAAAGTCATTCCCTTGAATGACCTTTTCCCATCAAAGCTAAATCTTCAGCTGTATGCAACAACACCAAACTCCTCTTACATTTCCACTCATTAGTTTGATGAGCAATAGTTCAGACAGAGGGTGAACATACTGTATGACGGGAGCTAAAGGACTCTGTGACCTCAACTTCTACTTGATGAAAGTAGTAGTAATAACATGAGAAAGAAAGTGCAGACTATAGAAAGTCAAATATCTTGTAAAAGTTTTTCTTTCTTACTGTCCTTGAATTACTTTCAGATGAGCAAATGTAGGAGGTTATTTGAGGTATTTCTTATCAAGGCAAACCAAGGTCATGGAAACTTACAGCGGCAGTATCAAAAGCTTCTTCCGTTCATTGGTCACACACATATGTTATGGAAAACCAGTATTTAAGAGCTGGTTAAAATGAATTAGCTCCCCTTATTGAACTAATAGCAAGATTGCTAACATAGACAGAACTGGAATGTCTTCTTTGAGTAGGTTTGAAGCAGTCGGGGTGAGGGTCAGCACCTCCAAATCTGCAGCCATGGTGGATTGCCCTTACGGGTTGGGAGAGATGTATACACCCTTCACTATATGATGTAACCAAATCATATGCATTGTAAAACATCAAAGACAGTTTTCCCATACTGAACACATTTGTATAAGAAAAACAGGCAGGGCACACCCTGGACAGGTCGCCAGACTATCACAGGGCTGACACAAAGAGACAGACAACCACTCACACTCACATTCACACAATTTAGAGTCACCAGTTAACCTGCATGTCTTCGGACTGTGGGAGGAAGCTGGAGCACCTGGAGAAAACCCACACTGACACAGGAGAACATGCGAACTCCGCACAGAAGGGCTCCCCTACCCCCGGGTTCAAACCAGGAACCCTCTTGCTGTGAAGTGACAATACTAACCACTGCACCAATGTGCCATGTCGGGAACTACTGGAATATTAAGAGTGAGAAAGTCCATATAAACAGGTGGGTCAAATGAACTCCGAACTTTCACCCCTGGAGTCCGCTGTTCGGTTCCTGTGTGAATCTTAAGCCAAGCCAGGCTTCTTCTAAACCTAACCTCATGCTTTTGTTGCCTGAACCTCAGGACTCAACCTCAAAACAAGGTATTTACCATACGTTGTCAGCTTATTTGACAAAGACTTGCATGTAACAATTGTACCAACTGTAGCTTTAATGAAATTACCAAAGAAAAACACTAATACTAGACCAGTGGTTCCCAACTAGTGGGTCCCAGTCCAAAAGTGGGTCGCAGGGTCCATTCTGAGTGGACCGCAAGTGACTGGAGAATGCATCATGTTTATATACAACACTCGATTTTGAGGTACAGTGAATTTCCAGTACAGGAGATTTATTTTGAAGTGCGGTTTCCTGCTGTAGAGTGACTGACTAACAGACAGCTACTTGTCAGAGTCAGCAAACGAGTTTGACAACAATGCCAAACATCATTATGACACTGAATATATTAAACTGAGGACATTGAACTAATGACTAAGGAGAAATCTGGATCCTGTGGCTGCACCAGTTGGGAACCAGTGTACTAAATAATACATTCAAAATGTGTGAGGAGAGTGTGTAGGAAAACAGGAGGTAACAGATAACTTTTATCCCAGGTTGCCAGGGTAGATTATGATGGCCTTGTCTCACTTCCCTCATTATCTGTCATGTTTCTACTAACCAAATGAAAACTAAAATGAATTGAAACTAAATAGAACTACATGAAACATACCATAGTGTTGGGTGCAGCGTGCACTCTTTTCCTTTAGTCTTTGCACGGTACATTTTGAGTTTAAACCATATGCCTGTATATATATGTAGGATGTCTTCATACGCTTCAAACTCAGGCCTGAGAGCACATGAAAACAGCAGGTAACAACCACCACAAGCCTCAAAATGTCTGATATTGCTTTATAAAATGTGAAAAGTTGATGTGGACAGCAAACTGCAGGGATAAGAGATATTTTCTTCTCTTTAAGTGTCACTGTTTTCATCCCTAAAATGCAAATGCTTCCATCACGTTGACGTGTGCTTCAACAAAGACATTTAAACCCCTCTTGGATTCTTTTTTTTCCTCAGAAAAAGAGTGTCAGCAAAATCCCCTAAACTGTGAAACCCAACAGGCAGAAAACGTCTTTATCCGTACAGTCATGAAACCATAAGAACAGTCATGTGCACTGTGGGCTGGCTGACGAGAAGCAGCCGTCAAATGTGGTGAGACTCCACAATGGCAGCGTCCTCTGATGTTCCCCTTCTATCACACAAAGCTTCTTCTCATGACCGACCCGCTCTAAGTCTGAGCCAGAGGATGAGGTTAATGATGGTTAGATGGAGCTTGAGTGTGACAGAAGCCGGTTTGATGCTAATCCTCCATGTGGAGCGCAGCATAATCCTGTACACTCAAACCCTGAGAAAATGTGGTTTACCTAAAGAAGAGTGTGACATGAGAAATGCGTCATATATTTCATAAATCTATAGCTGCAGTGTCAGTAAATTTTCACTTCTGTCTCCCACAGTGAAACGAGATCAAGCACTCTTTCACTTCTGTCTTCCATCTGGAAACACCAGCGAGGATTCACACTTATAATCAACATCATAGATAAAGAAGTGAGAATGATCGAGGAGGGGAGAGTACATTCTTGTGGCGTCATTTCTCTGGAAGAAGAATAAAAGTTACAGTTCAACTGAAGCCTCATTTTGACGTTTCATAGTTCATACAGCTGTTTTTGCCCAAATCAGTTCTGTGGCTCTCTAGTTTAGAACTAAACAAACAAAGTGTGTGTTACACTGGATTGATAAGATGCCAAAAATTATGTAATTAGATACAGAAGTGTGGACTTGAGTCGCATGACTTGGACTCAAGTCAGACTCAAGTCACAAATTTGATGAGGTAGTACTCAACTTGCCAAAATCAAAAAAGATTTGCAACTTGATTCAGACTTTAAAGTCTCATAGCTACATTGGATTTAAGCCTTTTGACTTGAAAATAATAAATAACTTCCCTCAAGCCCAAAGAGTAACATATTGTTTAATTTATTTAATTTAATTTAATGTATTTCCTGGATCAGTGAACGTTAATGTTATCAATTTCTAACAAGTTGACACTTAATTCTTCAGATCCACTTAGTCAAAACCAACCTGACAGCATCCATCCAGGTTATGTTATGTTGCTTTGAGATACGATACGACACGTTACGTCACGTTACATACATTTGTAACGTCAACTCTCTCTCCACTTTCAAATCCTGCCTCAACGCTCGTCTCTTTCAAATAGCCCATTCAGTTTGACTCCTGTCCGTCTATCTACACATAGCCGCTAATTACACTACATTTTATTCACTGTAAACTTGTTTCTTGATTACATATTTTTTGTTATGTTATTATAATTTGTATTATTCATTTTTATGTTACTTGATTCCTTATCTCATTGACTTTATTAATCTGTTGTTATTTTCTCTAGGTGACCTTGATTGTCTTGAAAGGTGCCTATGAATAAAATGTAATTTTATTATTATGTTACTGAGCACCAGTTGGAAAAAATGATAGCAAAGATAATTCATGTACATAAACTGTGCAGTGGTCATCAAAAAGCAAATTGCAATATCCAAAACGTGCAGGTCAAAGAGGAAATGACTTCCAACCTCATTTGACTTTTGAAGTTGCACAAAGAACAGAAAGTGGAGGCTCATATTAACATAGCTACAAGATAATGCTTAGTTAGCATTAGCTTAACAGCTAAGAAACTTCTGAACAAACTTGTTTTAACAAATAAATGCAAATTTGAAAAAGCTTTCATGGTTTTTGTATATGTAATGCTGGCATTATAGTTGTTGAAGAGTGCATTCTGACTTGTTTAGGACTTTAACCTCACAGATTAGGACTTGGGACCTGACTTTTTGAGTTTTGACTCAGGATATTAGTGCAGAGACTTGAGCCTGACTTGTGACTTCAAAAGACGATGACTTTGTCCCACCACTGAAAAAATAAATCAAATGTTCAGTTGTGCACCTGTTCCTCTTTTTCATTCACCTTATGATGTTTTAAACCACATAAGCATCAACTTCACTCAGGATGAATATAATAGTAGCTTGGTAACCGCTATTAAATAATGTGATATTTAGAATAATATGATAGTAGCTTGGTAACTGCTATAATATAATGTGATATATGTTCCCTGTCTGTAAAAATATTAACTAATAATGCCACATTTTCTCATAATCATCTTATAAGTATGTCACAAACAAATTATAATTCACCTATAATCCTTTTTTTTTAACAATCCTATACAATTATCAGTAAAACTAAATTAGAATCATGATTTAATCACAATGAATGAATAGTGAGCAGCCTACCGTTCATCACACTGTATGTCTCATTAGTGGATGGCGCCCTCCGGTGGTTCAAATACTCAGTGAAAGAGATTTTGACTCATCACTGCAAACTGAAATGACTCTCTAATTACTGCTCTACTGCAAACAATTTCCGGTTGAAACATGACAACCAAAAAAGGAATCTGTTGGTGTTGCATTGTCACTTCCCATTTAAGTAAAGACATCCTACCTGGGCACTGTTTTTAATCTATTGTATCACAGACACTCTTTAATCTTTGTGTAAGAAATTATAGTAACTTTATGTGAATTTAATCAGTTATAACACCCAATATGTTAAATACTAGTGTGTGAAATTATGTCAGTATCATCTGTCTGCGTGACACTCATGTGACAGCTGCGTGTCGTTGCAAAATAAAAGTCCATAATAGTCCACAACAGGCGGATGTCCAGTGACACCACATCATGTTGTTACTGTAAATTAGGCCGTTAGTTTTTCCGTAAGTAGGAAGTAAGCTACACCGCTGTTTGCTATGCTACCTTCCCAACTGTTGGATTTTTAACTATTCTTCCGACGAATACGGAAGCGCAAGTAGCTTATAACTCAGGAAGCGGTACTAAACTCATACATGAGCTTTGATAGCTGTTTTAATGTGTAGGTGATTACATTCAAAGAGCCAAAGTCATATAAAGAATAAGATAAATGTGTTATTTTTTACTCTTGGTTGTATTATCGACTCGGATACCCCAAAGTCGGAGCTTTATGAGTGTCCCTGAACGCGCCGTGAGTTCCCTGCTGGTTAGTCACTGCTGTGTTGTAAACAGACGGTGTTCACAGACTGACCTCTGCTCCGGGCGGATCCGACCAGAACCGGGACTGACTACCGAAACCCGCGATGGTAAGACCGGAAATATTCTCTGTATCCTTTTTAACACCACATGAAGTACTTTATATAAAGTTTACGTTGTGTTTGTGTTTGTTTAAGCTCCAGTTTCACCTCGACTTTCTTCAGGAACAGTTTTACTTGAGTGACAAAAGGAAAAGTGTCCAAGAAACTTAAACCGAGGACACTTGTTGCACACTTATTAAAACTATAACCGAAACCCAGCTGTTTGTTCTATTCTATTCTATTCTATTCTACTTTTTGTAGTTCCGGTTTTGTCGTTCATGCATTATAAATGTATGGAAATGTCATTTTAAATTAAATAACATGGTGGTTTTCTGTGTTTTGGTGCAGTCTCTTGTTTGTATACGTTTTTCTACCTGAGGCACTGAAACCAGCAAGTTTACAAGTATACATAACTGTTTGCTTTTCAGCACTGAGTGAGTATCATCCAGCAAAGAAGAGGGAGCACGACCACTGTATTCTCCTCGAAGTCAGACAACAAGGTGGGTAAAATGTTTAAATCAATATAGAGGGCATCTCTTCAGGTTTAGAGTTAGAAAACTATACATAGATATTGTCCAGAAGGAATTAATCAAGAGTTTTCAGTGGTCAGTATTGGTATCTGTACTTTTGAGTTGAAGCATTGGAAATGGGAAGTGGAAATGTACCTAACAGCCTACATTTATTTAAGTACCATTCTTAAGTACAATTTTGAGGTACTTGTACTTTGCATGCTTCAATATGCTTCAGGGGAAACCACTGTACTTTTAACTCCTCAACATTCATTTGATTAATTTAGTCACTTCACAGATTCACATTAATCATACTAAATGTAATCAGTAAATGTGATCAAAGTGTAGTACAGAATTCAGCTGCAATGAGACATGATCACACCACTCCAGTTTAAGCCTCTTCACACTCGTTCCCAGTATCTTTTAGAATAGGTTTTAAGATTTTACTGATTACATTTAAGGCTCTTCATGGTCTCTCTTCTAGCTGTATCTCCAATCTCTTAGTGCCGTACACGCCAGGACATACTTTGAGGTCCTGGAGCAGAGGTTTTTGTTTTATCCAGAGGCTTGGCTGAAATTAAAGGTGACAGCGTTTGGTGTCAGGGCTCAGAGGCTCTGGAACTTGGTCAGCTGAGTTTTTACTTCCTCAGTTTTTATATACTAAAGTCTTTTATCAGTTCTTTTAAAAGTTGTTGTTTTCAAGTCTTGTCTGTTTTAATTACTGACATGTAAAGCACTTTGTAACTCTGCTTTGAAAAGTGCTTTATAAATAAAGATTATAATCAATAGCTAAATTATATGTATTATTATAGAGTAAGATAAAACTTTATTCGTCTCCAGGGGGAAATTCATGAGCTACCCAGCAGATGAAGTGTGTAAAGCAATAAAATTAGTCCCACCCCCACCAGCTACATCATTAAAGTGATGTATGACATGACATGAATGCATCAGTAATTATAATCCAGTCTTATGATATACATTACACTGAATCAGGCCATTCTGCTTAAGGAAAACTTAACATATATTTGGATTAAGTTGAAGTTGAGCACTTCTTTCACCACCGCCAGTACCTGATATTTTGAGCCAAGAGCCAACGTTTATACATGTTGTTCCATATGTTGTAGTGCTGCCGCGGGAAGTCTTCTTGCAGGATCAGACAGATTAAGATCAGCAAATAGACCTCAGGGCAACATGAGAAAGTCAAACTTTCCGTTGACATCAGACCACAGATATTTTTTTCAGGGCGAGCAGCTCTCTAAAAAGAGAAATTACAGCACACATGCTGAGGAAGGCAGAGGCCAAAACCATCACGGGCAAACGGATAAAATACAGCATATACTGGTCCAGTTCTATTTTTATAACTAACTTTTCAGTCTCAGCAAGTCAGATAATTCTAACAGAGTCATATTACTGTCTAAATGACAATCCACTGCCTGTAAGCTCTTCATTAGTCATAAAAGTTAAATGCTTTCCCAACATGCTGTGCGTAGGTCCTCTCCTGTGTCCACAATGACCACCCTCGAGGACGGTGACATGAACACCTTCGGCCCGGAGCTGCCGGCCATGTTTGATGGTGTGAAGTTGGCAGCGGTGGCGACTGTACTCTACATCATCGTCCGCTGTCTGAACCTGAAGAGTACCACAGCAGCACCAGAGATCATCCACCAGGATACACTGCTCAACCGTTACCTGCTTAAATCCTGCCCACTGCTGACCAAAGAGTGAGTGTTTGTTAGTATATAGTTTTTAAGACTTATGAGTGATGCACTTTGGACTGGATCATTGGATGACGTCTGCACCTGACATACAGGTGTGAGATTCACTTACATGGCTTTTCAAGAAGTAATAGAACGTCTGACAAAATAATTGAGAAAAACAGAACTCTTAACTGAGCTGGTTTATCAGTTGCAGACTTGATGACTGGGAATTTGACATGACTTTAATGACTAAGACTTGACTTGGAAACTCGGACATGATCTTGGTGACTCTGAGGACTCAACTTGGATTTCATTTTCATTTCATTGTTATGTCTCCAATTGGTGATAGCCATGGCCTGAGGCAATTTATTTTGTGTTTTCCTTCCACACGTCTATTTGTCCTATTCTCATGAATGCAGTATCTCAGAACGCCTTAAGGGAGTTTCTTCACATTTGGCACAAAGAAGAACTGGTTAGATTTTGGAATTCAAAGGTCACTGCAACCTCATAAAATTCGTTTTGAACATAACTTAAGAATTTTTACTCTAATAGTGCTAAAACTTCACACGAATGTCTAACAGGATAAAATGATGAAGTGGTGTCAATTTGGATCTAAAAGGCCAAAGGTCAGCTTCACTTTGACATCATAATATTCTGTAGAAACACTTTTCTGGCCGTTAAAGACGTGTGAAGCATCCACGTTTTTAGAATATGTAGACACCTTGCAACAACATTCATACAATTTACACGCATTGTAAATTGTCATGGCTACATGAGTCTGGACAGACATGAACGTAAACTGTAACTGCAGCTTGACTGGTTTGTGGAGGCGGAAGTACAGCAAAGTAGTTTACCCACACAGTGAGGAGAAAAAGCAGGTAAACAGCAACTGCAAATGAACAAGGAGCAGTACAAGTAACAATTCAGACAAAGTCATTCTTCATATAAAAGATTCTAATCAACAACTCAATAATCAACAAACTTAAAAACGAATTATAGAGAGCTACGAGTTCATGAAGTGTCGGACTCACAATGGTCAAGAAAGGATCAAAGTAGATTTAGCAGAACTGCTCTTCATGCTGCTCGCACATGGATTGACTTGCTCATACTGCACATCCCATGAGCTTGGGCCTCAATCACTTAAGACAAGTACATCATTTTAAAGTTATGCTAAATCTTGTTGGCTTGAGACCCACTTATATCTAACACATTTACAAGTACATGGGAGTAAAGTGTCTTGAATTACATGATTTGTTGGTATTAAAATGTCACCACAAATAAGCAATCTTCTCCAGCTCAGAGCTCAAATCCAGCTCAGCTGCCCAGTTAAATGACTGATGATGCCTGTAGATCTGTCTGCCACCTCCTATAGTTGGAGTGGTATGTGGCCTGTCTGCAGTGTGATAGTCTTGGCTAAGACGCGGCTGAGACATCTTCAGGGTGGAGGTTACAGCTGTGATATGTAATATGCTTTTCTTTAGATACATTCCTCCCCTGTTGTGGGGCAAGAGCGGACATGTCCAGACGGTCCTGTACGGCAAGATGGGGCGTGTCAACACTCCAACGCCCTGCGGGGTCCGCAAGTTTCTCCCCATGCCGGACGGGGCCACGGCGACTTTTGATCTTTTTGAACCTCGTGGAGACCACAGCACAGGAGGTCAGTGGCAACAGCTAGTCTGTCTAGTGAAGCATCAAAGCAACTGGTTTAGGATTAATCACACAACCACTGATCTTCTGTTATACTTTGAGGGATTATTTTTCAGTGATTATTGTTTTGTTTTTTATTTTACTGTCTTTCCTCTTGAGTTTTATCTGCTTTTCACCCTGAAGTAACAAGCAGCTCATACTACAGTTTGCATGAGCAGGAAGACCACTAATGAAATCCCAATAGAGCGAGAATGCCACGCATTTCAGCAGCCAATTAAATCAACATGCAAACACACACACATTTTTACGCCTACCCATGACTCCACCTTGAATGTGTCCCCTCTTGTTTGTCTGTGTGTATGTCAGATGACATTACCATGGTAATCTGCCCTGGGATCGGTAACCATAGCGAGAAGAACTACATTCGGACCTTTGTGGATCACTCCCAGAGGCAGGGTTACCGCTGCGCCGTCCTCAACCACCTGGGAGCCCTGCCCAACGTGGAGCTCACCTCGCCGCGCATGTTCACCTACGGTAACAAGGGAAACATCACATGGCAGACTTATAAGTACACAAGTTACAGTACAAACCATAGTGGGGAAGTTTACTTTAAAATTAGAGGAAGAAAAACGAAGCAAAGTGAAACAAAACAGAATGAAGTCAAAGTTGCAACATAAAAACACAATGACAAGTAAAAACAGAGTTTCATAAGTATTTATCACTACGACACAGTTTTAAAAGTGTCTCTCTTTTATTCAGGCTGTACCTGGGAGTATGCGGCCATGGTGGGTGCCATCAAACGAGCTTTTCCTCAGACACGGCTGGTGGTTGTGGGCTTCAGTCTGGGGGGAAACATCGTCTGTAAGTTCTTGGGTGAGAACAGATCCAACCAGGACCGAGTGCTGTGCTGTATCACCGTCTGTCAGGGTTACAGCGCGCTCAGGTTGGTAAAATGAAGACTAAACACATGTACAGAACCAGGACTAAAAAAATACTAAGATTAGGATACAGGACCAGTGTTTTAAATACCGTGCAAGCATGCATTTATGCATTTGTGTGTGTGTTTGCGTAGGGCCCAGGAAACATTCCTTCAGTGGGATCAGTGCCGGAGGCTCTACAACTTTGTGCTAGCGGACAACATGAAGAAGCTCATCCTGTCACACAGGTGGAGAAACACAACAAACATTACTGCAGTTACAGATGTGTTAATCCCTTTAACTTTATGACAGTGTCCTTTTATTGTTCATAAATTGTCATTGCTTTATTCTGGTTGTTGTTTCTCTGCATTAATTGTTGCAGTGGATTTCTGCAGCAACACACTAAGATAAACATCCATTGAGGGCATTATTTTTTTTCGACAAGTATAGACAAGAAATCATTTCTAGATGTCAGCCAAATGCTGCACAATGAGGCTATCAGTGTGAACAATTTGGAGTTGCTGCCTTGAAACACATTTCTGACGTAGATTACCAGCTAAACAAATATTTAACTTCTTGCCCTGATTTGTCTAAAACCCTTCATTGTGTTGTTCAACAGGAGCACTTTGCTCAGCCTGAACTCCAGCCACATCGGTGAAGCAGACGTAAGCAGACTGTACGCAGCCACGTCCCTGATGCAGATTGACGACAGCATCATGAGGTGAAGTTTGTGTGGATTTTATATTTTGTTTCGGTTGCTAATGGCTGCCACAAACTCTACAGCCTCTCATCTCTGTCACTGATCTTATCACATGATTTGTTCTGCAGAAAATTTCACGGCTACAACTCGTTGAAGGAGTACTACGAGAAGGAGAGCTGTGTGCACTACATCAAGAACGTGAGTGTGTGCAAGTTTGTACAGAGAGCCTGACAGATACTCAGTTACTGTACTGTACTGCAAATATTAATACTACTAGTACTGTGTTTACCTCTGCTGTGTCTTCAGTTACTACTGTGTCTATTCCTGTGCTACTAGTCTGACTGTTACTACTGCCTTTACTGGTTTTGATGCTGTTGATACTACTAAAGTACTTCATCTTTCACTAGTAGCACCACTCTACTACTCTTCTACTGTTAGACCAACTTTTCTACTATAACATCTGTGAGATAATATTACTCTCTTTGACTGACACAAGTCGGCCTCATTATAACTCGCAGCATTCACAGACAAAGCACTTGTCTATTGCTGGACACATTTTCCCCACAAATACAACATGCTAATGTTATTAGCACAAGCCTATGGCATTTTACATTGTATAAATTAGCCTAGCGACTAGCGGGGATTTCCTCTACTCATATGAAGCCAGGATGAATCACACAAGACTTAACAAATGCTATTTTGTGGAGGCTTTATTGTCTTCGCAATTTATTGTTTCTTATCTGTGAAATTAAAGTAAATAAAAGCTTCCTTTTCACTGAGGGAAAAGGTTTCAGACAGGAGGTCTGCATCACCACGATGTGTAGTTTCATTTCTGGGGAGGTGCACGTCAGGCTACAGTGTAGGGTGTCAATTTGGCGTAGGAGTAAAAATCCCCCTTTAGACTGTGTAATTAACATATTTTTCCCCAAAATAATGTCCCATGATGGACACCAGAAGGAGGGGCTTCACCTCTTTATAGTGCTATTGCATTTACAGCAACAGTACAACACTGACTAACACACTACTAAACCATCGTCTACAAATACTACTTCTGTAACTCTACTATCTCTCCGTCCTGAGGCAGTGCTTTACAAACATTCAGACACAAACTGTTGTTTTGTCTCCAGGTCACTGTCCCTCTCCTGCTGGTCAACTCCTCAGACGACCCACTCATTCATCATTCATTGCTGGATATTCCACGCACACTTGCAGGTTTGTGTGAAAAGACAAGATTCATTCATTAACGGTAGATAATTAGGAATATTTGAAGTCGTATTTTAAGGTGTTGTCAGCTATAATAGATTGCTATGGCCATGATGTGGAATAATTCGTCAGTTACAGTAATGTGAAATTTGTGATGTGTTTTATGCAAATGCATTTAAAGTAACCCTGACATGGTTTGACATGAAATATAAAATAATATGATTTGGCCAGGCTTTATGGCTAAGTCACCTTTATTGGCACATAAAAAAGGGTTGTTGTGGTAGAAAATCCTTCATCAGAGTCTCATGATTAAGTGATAAAGACTGTGAGGTAAGTTTCAGTGGAGGAGTCACTGAAACTGTTGCTATGACGACTCATATTGTTTTGAATGTTTTGCGTGTTTCCTAGAAAACGAACGGGCACAACAGTGAAACATTGTCCTCGCAGTGACACAGATTCAGGCCAGTGTAGAGCAGAATGAACCCGTTGTCCCTCCTCTGCTCTGGAGCCGGACACTAGAGCTGCAGTCTTAAGTGTTGATAAAGTCTTGTCGCAGCTATCTGCTCAACACCGCCCAACCCAGACGGTCTTGTTGAATTTTTCAGGGCCATGTGATACGACTAGGCTGTTGGATTATATATATAGAGCAGTGTGTGTGTGTGTGTGTGTGTGTGTGTGTGTGTGTGTGTGTGTGTGCATGTATGTGCCCTGTCTTGCCACAGTAGGTCACATGCACTGGCCCCTGTGTGTGTAAATCAGTGTGAGTAATGACTTAAACCTTGACAAGTGAAATTCTAAACTAGTCCTCAGTGGTGGAAGGTAACTAAGTACATTTATACAAGTTCAGTACTTAAATACAATTTTGACATACTTTACAGAAATATTTCCATATCATGCTATTTATACCTCTACTCCACTACATTTTGGGGGAATAATATTGTACTTTTTACTCCCCTACATTTATTTGAAAGCTTTAGTTACGTTGCATTAAGATTTCTAATACAAAATATAAATTAAACATTAAAGTGATGAAAACATTAATCATCAATAATTATTATCCAGTAAAATAAAATATATGATTCTGGAATGGGCCATTATGCACAAAGAGTACTTTTATTTTGGTGCTTTATGTCTATTTTTGATGCTAATACTTTTTTACCTTTAAGTATGAGTTTGAATACTGTACTTTTACTTGTAACAGAGTATTTTTACACTGAAGTATTGCTGCTTTTACTGAAACAAAAGCTCTAAATGCTACTTCCACCACTGCTAGTTCTCTGCTTCAAGGAAACATGAATATACATAATTATATATTTTGATTTCATGTTTCCCTTCCTTACTTAGGGGTGGGCGATATGGCCCTAAAATAATATCATGACATTTCAGGGTATTTTTGAGATAACGATATTCTTGATGATATGACAAAATAGTTAAAAAATATTTTATTATTAATACATGAACATAGAATTGCAACAAAATAAGTGATATAGTTTTACAGTTTGTCTTCAAATATTCAGTAAAAACTAAACAAAAATTATCTCTCATTTCTTTAGTTTGTGAACAACAACAGTAACTCAGGGTGAGATTCAGATTCTGTATACAATATTAATAGTTCAACAAAAAAAATGGGGATCTATATATATAAATCAACAGGTGATTTCCTTGTTTTAGTAAAATCCTAAATGATTGAGTTGTTTTTTTTCCACCTGGACCTTTATGCTCTGCCATTTCTCCTCAAATCATCACACTGTAACCTGTGACACACTGTTATGATACCACAACTATCTAGTAGTATCAAACTACTAGGTTTACATTGCCAAAGGTTCATGACAAAATCACTTGACGACACCGACTCCTGTGTGCGCACAGCGAGAGAGGAGAGGGAGAGACGCTTTGCTGCTGCCAGAGGAGCCGCAGAATGAGTTCCCTCTGAGCAGTAAGTCACTATAAAAGTCTGAGAAGTCCAGGGCTGTTCATAAAACATTCAGGACGCCACAGTTTATTCCACACTACTGAAGCTGCTCCTCTTTTTTGAACCACTGTGGAGTTTCCAGTTAATAACTATATATAGTCACGGGTGTTCGTAGTTCTTAATAATTTTGTGACAATATTCTGCACAACCCTGGAGATAAGCATTAGAGACACTGGTGCTGGTTTTAATGCCTACCCGATAAACCCTCAATATCTAGTTGAACTTCAGTGTGTTAATTTGTGTGTGCAAAAAAAATGTTACGGCAGGAGAGAGTGTGTCGGTGGTGTAGAGTAATAGAAAGGGAAAGGAGGATTTCTGTGCAGGGACCAAGTGTCTTGGCCACTGGCCTCACAGTCAGTCACCTATACAAAGCAGCGGAGCTTAATTATTTACCCTCACACTGAGAAGATCAGGGTGCCTTTAATTACCAAATGACTGGAGATGCTTGACCAGGAAAAAAGACTAATTGGCCCGATGAAATGCGAAAAAAAAGTTACGACCTCTTAAACACTTCAGAAAAATGTTTCTGCTGTGCAGTCTTTAGCAAAACTATCTGTTTCTGTGATTGTGCCAAATAGTGCCCATCTAATCCTAACTGAGGCTATATAGAAGAAGTGGTTGTAGGGTCCAGGTCAGCTCCTCAGGTCAAGACTCTACTGTCCTTTTACATCTTAAGGAGAAGGGGCACTCCTTTGAGGACAGCACCCACCTACAGTGCAGTCTTAAGAACCCTCCCCAGATGGCTTAACACCCATTCACACCCATCTGACCCTGACAACACACATGATGGCTGGGTGGGTTAATGACTTGCACGTGACCTTAGCAACTCTGACATTCGGAGCTCACGTGACCTCAGCGACTCTGTAAATGGATCACACCCACACAGGGTTTAAAGCCTGTGACTCCGCATCAGTGTGTTACAACTGCACATTCACAAGTGCATCACAGAAATAGAAAACTGGTCAAACGTGGAGAATCACTCAACCCTGCCAAGACACAATGCGTCCTTATCACTAAAAACCCACACCTGCAGTCAAACAATGTCACCCTTACACTTTACAACCAGAAAATAAACATTAGTAACACAGCAACGTTCCTTGGGCTAACTCTCCAAGCAACATGACCTGGACAAAACACATCGATTACCTGGAACAAAAAGCAAACGATAGACTGAGCCATCTCAAAGTCCTCTGTGGAAAGCATGGCGCATTATCCTCAACAGTCATCAAAGTCTAACTATCATACATACGACCACTTCACACTTCACAATACTCTGTATTGGATCTGGATCACCATCTCCGACAGCCAACTCCAACGTCTGCAACTGGCACACAGACATATTTGAAGACTGCATCCGACAATCCTGCCCTCCAGAAAACCTTACAGGAAACAGCTGCCAACCCCTGTCATTCATTCTACAGCTGGACAAATCTCCCCAACCACCCAACCCACCATTACCAAGTAATCAACTATACTATTCCACCACTGCTGCCTAAAATCACCTACATGCACACATAAACATTAATGTAAATAACACACACACACACACACAAGCCCCCCCATTCTCTCTTCCTTTCCATCTGTCTTCCTCTTGTTTCGTGCCTTGTCTACATGTGTCCTCCAACCTTTAAAGTTGTTTTGGTTCTTCCACCTCTGCCATCAACCAAGATCACCAACGATGGATAGAAAAGGGTAGAAGCCCTGAGCTATCCCACCAGGCTCATGGTCTACTATTTGTTAGTCTGTTAGAACTGAAGAAGCCTCTTGGATAAGAGGTGAAACGTCTTCAAGAAACTCAAGCAAGTCCAGTTGCTTACAATATATCACTTAGGATTACCATGACCTGAGAATCTTCACCAACCTACCACAACTGCCTTTATTCAGGATAAAGGTATAGCAATGCCTACCCTCCACAGCTCGGTTGAATATGATTTGGTGGTTCTTTGGCCGACAGATCTAGCTGGTGAGGTTAAACTTTACGCAAATGAACCAATGTCATGTTGGTGTGATGATTGGTTCAGTAGTTTAAATGGCTGGCACACAGACAACCCAAACAAACCTCAGCTTTCTATCCTGTTACAGATACTTCCACTGTGTGTCAACAGCTGTTTGGAATGATGAATGGGCTGGCACTAAACTGAGTGTTAGCTATGCTTTAATAGTAAATACTGCTGAGTAATAGAAAGACATTAAATTATCGTACCTCTCCTTCTGTTTGTAGAAAAGATGCCCAATTTGATATTCGTCTTGACCCAACACGGAGGCCACCTTGGCTTCTTTGAGGGAGCCGTGCTGTTCCCTCAGCCCCTCACCTGGATGGACAAGGTCATAGTTGAGTACACCGACTCCATCTGCCACTGGGAGAAGAACCGACCGGCCTGCCAGAGGAGCAGCCACCAGGACATGAACTCCTCCTGCCTGCAGAGTACAGGGGCGACAGTCAGTGGGTAACACACTGTACACAGACGTCTGGAGACAAAACAACAGACTAAAACTACAAAAGTCTTGTATTAACTCCTGCATTGCTGTGCTAATGGCTTTACGGTTTAGTAAATAATTCTGGGAAATGTAGGAAATCACTGAATGGATAAGAAAAAGCTGAGTGGAAGTGGGAAACACCAAGCTATAAACTGAAACCCACATTAGACACCTGTAACAAGACCCCATGGTGAACTGGTTCTTCCTCTTGTTCCCAGTTAACCTCCAGTGTAACACGAGTTCACCCTCTGCTGGTTTTTGGCAGCTGCTTCTTCTTGAGTCTGGAAAGCAGTGTGATATAATTAGTGGGGGTACATACTGATATCGGAGAATGAATGTGACCTTTGACCTGTATGTAGAAAGAAGATAAATGTTTGTTTTTCTACTTGAATTAAAACTGAAAACTTTCCTACAAAACTTAAATATTCACAAGAAAATATAAGTCAGATTTGGCAGCTAAAATAAATTAAATCATTCTTAAAACTGTAAGTTTATCATAGTGTGAAGGACACAGTCTGAAGCCTTGAACCTTTAACCAAAATATATGTGAAAACCCACATCAGTTAAAGCTTGAAGAATTATATTTAGGGTTGGGTACCAAACTTGCTACTTTTAAGGTTATGGACTTAATAACATTAGTACTACCAAATACTGATCCGCGTCAAATTGACTGGTGCCAAATTTTAGTACCATAAGCCCCATTCCCACCAGACAGTTTCAGTACAGTACCTTTGGAACCAGAAGTAACCCTTCAGACATGGTACCTAGACCCTAGTCCTTCTCAGGCAAGCTCAGGGGTTTAGTGTTGCTGGAGCCCACAGGAACAACGCTCTGCGACGCTTTTTTTCCCCTCAGAGTGAGGATTACAGTACAGTATATGCAGTTCACATAGTCCGGGCGAAATGAATATATATTTTTAAAGGCTTGAAGATCCACTCATTTCTAAAAGCATCTGTCATCCAAGAGAGAAAATAAAAACTGATGCAATGGTCAAAATTGTCATATTGAAATTTAGGGTGTGCTGATGGATTCGTCAGATCATCAAGCAAAGTGACTGTCCACTATTGAACAATCAGCGGACTGCAGTGTTTTTATCTCCATCTTTTAGTACCAGATCTGTGTGCTAGGTGCCCCAACAGAGGGGAGTCCAAAAATGGGGACGGTACAGAACGGTTTCATTGGTACCATCCACAACTTTTCACAGAGGAAACGGAAAAAAGAACAGTTCAGAACAGTTCTGAACTGAACTGCACCGCACTGCTTGTTGGAAATGGGGCTTTTGAGTACATTTAGGTGAAAAAGTAACTTAGAGTATAGAGAAAGAAAGAAAGAAAGTGAGAGAGGAAGACTACGTCACCCCTGCAGCTTGTTGAAGTCACAGTGAGTCAGGGCAACAGCAAACCAAAAGCAGTTACATTTTTACAACTGAAACTACACTTTTGTTTGTACAGAGTGTAGAGTACCGAAAAATGGTACGGTTAAGTACTGGTGTTGTATTCCGTATTCTGGTACCGTACCGGTATTGGTTTAAATGTGACCGGTACCCAAACCTAATTAATAATTCCAGATTTAAACTTGTAAAGTTCATGACCAGATTTAAGTGCCTTAATATGAATATGAATCTGCAACATATTTGGTTTTTGGGCTTGTGCTACCTCTGATCAGCAGCAGCATGACACGATTTATGGTTTACAGTAGTGATTTTCAGCTGTTGCTCAACATAATATCTGTCCTGTTGAGTCAAAATGTAAATTAAATTTCCTTGAAGGTATACTATGCAGGAATTGTCCATTAGTGTCTGTAAAAAAAATGGCCAGGAAAAAATGATTTACTGCTTGGAACGAGCTTTGTCTGCTCGACGTTGTGCCTCTTTTTTTGTCTTTTCGGCAGTTTTCATAGCTTTCTCTTGGATGTATGCTGCTTATTGTCGGACAACAAGTCGCTACATTTTTATAAAGTCCCGACCTCATGTGCGCGCTGTTCCCAGGAATGTGCTGACCTCAGCAAAATGATAAAATACAGGCAGAGTAGTCTCTGCAGAAAAATACACCACCACACACACTTCTAGTGGGTGATAAGTGATGATTGAGAGGGATTAATTTTATGAGTCTAAACATTTTTTTTAGGAAAATCCTGCATAGTATATCTTTATATTGGTACAAAATGATCTTGTTAGTTTCCATTAAGATAATTCTTCAGTTTTATTGCAGAAAAAATGGGTTATATAACACCCAGTTTGGTTTATTTGTATATATTGAGGCATAATTTGACTCCAGTTTTGCACTTTGCATTTCCATTGTATGCAGTGGACCATCAGCCGGCACTGTTGCTGCTGACATTCAAAAAAAGGAATCAGGATGTCAGGTTTTCAAAGAGATTATATAAAGTTATATAGAGTTATAAAAACGCAGACAGACAGTAAGAGTGATGTTTCATTTTCTGTGTTGTTGAATAGAAATGCGGTCACTTCAGATGAGCTAGTGTCAATATTGTACTGCTCCAGGTCAGCTTGTCCCATTCCATGAATTGCTGCAAATAGCATGAGGATGGTGGTCAGACGGTACAATTTCCCTGAATGCAGCTGTTAACTCCTAACTGCTTATCACCAACAGAAAAGGTCCTTTCAGAATTTAGGACACAAGATACTTAAAATGTCTGCATGACTGTTGAGGACAGAGCCAGGTCAAACTGTGTTTACAAACACTTTGAACGGAGAGGAGAGGAGAATGCATATGGGACGCGAACAGTGAGTTTATTATTTATAATACTAATAATCCAATTGTGGACTTTCAGTTTATACACCTACCAAACAAATGGACCAAAGCACTCTTCACTTTTCAACAAAAAATTTCGACTTTGTAATTTTTAGTGATTCTGGAGCATTTTGGCCACATGTAACTCCCCTAAAAACAGGGACATGGCCTCAGCTCAAATACAATGGAGGTCTCATATCTGACATTACTTGGAACAAGGGCTTATTGATACATTTCATAAGTGACCAAGGTTTTTTGGGGTTTGTTTTAAGCTGCTTATTATTGCTCCATACCAGGTGGGTGGAGTTTGCCATGAAAAACAAATAAATACAGTGAAGAGAAGAGACAAGAGAAAAGAAAATCTTTCTTGGATTAAAGGGACAGTTCACCACCAAATCAAACATATTCTTCTGTCACCCATAGTGCTGTTTAACAGTCTAGATTGTTATGGTGTGAGCTGCAGAGTATTGGAGGTATCAGCCGTAGAGATGTCTGCCTTGTCTCAAATATAATTGAATTTGTTGTCACTCAACTTGTGGTGCCCAAAGCACCAAAAAAACAACAACATAGAAACCCTCTGAAAATTGATACAGTTGGTGTTGTTTAGTCAACAGAAACTAGTTCCCAGATTAAACTGCTCACAACAAGGTCTGTGGATTATCTTGAGTAACCGGGTCATGGTTTCAGGAAAGAGACATTGCTGTTGAGCTCTTCAAATGTATTTTTTGGCACTTTGAGCACCACAAGCCGAGTGCCATTTAGTTCCATTATATTGGAGAGAGGGCAGACATCTCTACAGCCCATATCTCTAGCACCAGGCAACTCACACCAAAACAGTTCAGGTTGATAGAAGCGCTACAGGTTAGAGGAAAAATACATAGTTTGGATTTTTGTACCTTGGATTCAGGAGGAGCAAAGCAGATTCTGTCCTGGCCATGGAACAGTGGACCAGTTTGCCCATCTAGTCCACATGTGCATTGTGGACTTGGAGAAGGCTTACGACCGTGTCCCAAGCCGGGGGGAGGAAGGAGTCTGGTTTGGTGACCTCAGAATTGTATCTCTGCTTTTTGCAGATGATGTGGTTCTGTTGGCTTCATCACACTGTGACCTCCAGCATGCACTGGGGTGGTTTGCAGCCAAGTGTGAAGTGAAGTGTGAAGGCCATGGTTCTCTGCTGGAAAATGGTGGATTGCTGCTTCTGGGTTGGGGGTGAGTTACTGCCCCCAGCGAGGGAGTTTAAGTATCTCGGGGTCTTGTCCGGCTGTGCCGGACTGTTGTGGTGAAGAGGTAGCTGAGCCGGAAGGTAAAGCTTTTGATATACTGGTCCATATACATCCCAACCCTCACCTATGGTCATGAGCTCTGGGAAATCACAGATATAAGCCGCTGAAATAAGTTTCCTCCATGGGGTGGCTGGGCTCAGCCTTAGAGATAAGGTAAGGAGTTTGGACATTGCAGTTTGGACACTGCTCCTTCACTTCGAAAGGGGTTGGTTGAGGTGGTTCAAGCATCTGATCAGGATCCTCCTGGGCACCTTCCGTTAGAGGTGTCCCGGGCACGTCCAATGTTAGGAGGCCCCGGGGCAGACCCAGAACATGCTGGAGAGATTACATATCTCGTCTGGCCTGGAAACGCTTTGGGGTCCCCCAGGAGGAGCTGGAAAGCGTTGCTGGGGAGAGGGATGGCTGAAACACTTCACTCAGCCTTGAACATGGATTGATGGATTTTGGGGTGAACTGTCCCTTTATAAAACAGAAGACACAGGAAAACTACCACACAAACTTACCTCTGTTATGTCTCATGAATCAGTATATTTCCATAAGAAACGTTTTGACAAAGGTCTCAAACACTGAGAAATTCAGAATTTTATGTGCAGAAATATTTTGTTTCCTGTGGTTTACTCTGCGCCTCCAGTGTGTGTGTTGAATATGAGTCACAGTTTCCTGTGAGTAACATCCTGTCAGACGCTGTAAATAAATGCAGAGAACTCCACCCAAGTTCATGCAAGTCTTATTAATCAACATTTAAACCATCATGTTTAATACAACTTTCTGTAATTATAAAGCCTAATATAACCTGCAGCAGCACCACTTCTGTGCCTGTATGTGCAATATGTTCTGACTGTTTGATAAATGGGCTGCTTTTCTTGCACTTTACTGTCTTTACAGTTCTTATTGTTCTGTTTGGGAATATAGTGGGTGTAACAATTATAATCTAATCTTCATGTTTTGTTCTGATATGGTGCACAGTCATGACTGATTAGTAATATTTGAACTCACCCATTAATAAATATTTTTCACATAAATTCGTTTTGGTCTGATTATTATAACCTACTCTAGGTTTTTCTTTTATAGCCGTAAAATTAGCGTTTAAAACATCTGTCAATCCATCACTTTGGTCTAGACTGGAATATCTCTACAACTACCATGAGACTTTGTACAGACATTCATGATCCATGACTCATACTGACTTTCCTGTAGCTCCGCCATCAGGTCAAAATAATAAAAGTTTGACCAAAGACCTAAAAAAGTAAACCCATCAACCTCAGTTAAATGTAAGCATGCTGGTTGGCATGTTGGCACTCTAAACTAAAATGGTGGGTCTGGTGAATATCAGCATGTGAGCATTGTCATTGTGAGCAGCACAATTTTTTTCCCCAACAGTGGGCGCGCTCCTTTTCTTACAGCCACAGCAATCTGGCCACATGGAGGCATCACTGTAAAATATGGATCTGTCAGAGTGGGGTTTTTAATAGGGTTATTACCAGCCAATCACAGCACAGTAAAGCAGAACTTGGCAAAACACTCCTGGGGGAAAAAATGAACGCTTGTGAACATGTTAGCGGGCTGCAGCATTTAGCTTAAAGCACCACAGGGCAGCCTCACGAAGCTGCCAGCGTTGTTGCTGACTGTCTTGTTTATATTTCAGATAGATGCAAAGACTACACTTCATATTTATATACAGTTTATTGTACATTTATTGACATTCTTGTTGGTGCACCAGGGTAAAACTTCATAATATTCATATGAATGAAGAACAATCTAAAAAACACATGAGAGACAGGCACTTGTTGGAATATCAGCCTTGTACTTCAAGGAGAGATGGATGAACAGAGGGTGGAAACTCAGAAAGCTGGAGCCTGCCAGTGTTCAAACAAGCTGTGTGGGTGAACTGTGGTCCAAACAAAGCACAATTTAACAGGTGTGAGATGGTTAATCTCAAAGACAGGGGGGTAAGTGCTCTCATTTGGCTTAATGCGGGTCAGCCTGTGTGTTTTGACTGAATATTTTAAGAATAAAAAACTTAAATGTATCTGAAGGGTCAAAGAAGTTATATATACTTTACAGTAATGCTGACTTTTTCCCAAAGCATGCCACTTTAGGTTCAATACTGTCTCCTGGACAGACACTGGCCTCCATTCATTTGAATATGGTGTGAAATTCAACTTGCAAAGCCTTAATAGTGAACTGATGTGAAGTGAGGCCAATCTTAAATCATACTATCAATGCTTTAGAAAATAATCTGCAATTGAAGTATGTAGTATGTAGTATGGGACTGGAGGCACTGGCAGATTTACACCATTAAATCTGCCAGTGCCTCCAGTGCCATACTGGGTAGAGATCTGGCTTTGGTCATCAGAGCTAAAAATGAGGAACTGTTAGGTGTTAAAGTGTCGACCAAATGGTTGATAGAGAATAATGTGGTTTACTGTTGGACTGTGTTTTGTCAGGACCTCTGGAAAACAACACCATCTGAGTGTCTCACACACTTTCATTCATATTTTTTTCCTACAACCACACAGCTAGATTTGGGCTTTGAGTCTCCACAGTCTGTGGGGGGTTTGTTATACATAATGGCTCTTCGCCTGGTTTGGCGCAAAGGGATGGAGGAGGCTTTAGTCGAACAGCTTGGCTGCTGCGCCCTTGCCATCGTACTTGGCACCTTTTCCGTCAAACTCAGAGGGAAGGATGTCGGCATCAAACTCCTTGTAGTAGTTTTCCAGCTCGTCTCCGTGGACGAACACCTAGAGCAGAGACAGCAGCTGTTAGAGACATTTGAGACTGTGGGAATTTTCAGCACCCGACTGTCCAACATGTAAGTAAGTGGGAATTTGAGTGGATATCTGTAATACCCTGCGGTGGGAAGTCTTTGTAAGCTTAAAATTCATTTGCCCTGCTTGATCCTGTCCCTTTAAAAACCTTGTCAGCACCCCAGGCCGACTGGGTCCAGACATCCCTCATGCTGGGGAGAAAATTTATAATAGCAGAGCGGAAGGTGATCAGCTTACTGCCAGCCAGGGTGTGGTTCTCCCAACTGGGTATTGTGGCTGCACACGAGGGCCTCTCCTTTAGGCTTATTAGTCAGGTGGAGAAATACTAAGTGGACGAATTACAGCCTCTTCATTAAAGGTCCCTGATGTAACTGTATAATAACATACTGGCTCCAATCCACCAACATCAGTGTGATCTCACATGCAGTTTCTCAGTAAATTGATCAAAGTCTGAGGTGCTCTCTCAGCTTTGACTGTTTTCTCTAACATGATCGTTTCTCACAGACTGAACTAAGGAGCAGCAGTGTTGCAGTCAGTCATTATCATTGAATCATCTGTCTGACTCACTCTCTCTAGCAGCTTGCTCTTCATGAGTGGTTTGACCACATTGTAGGTGGTGGTGAAGTACCAGGGCTGGTGGATGAAGTGCACAGCTTTGAAACGGGCAGGGAATGAGTCCTGGTGGGAAAAGGAAAAAGTAAGATGAGGTGGTGAGAGACAGTAACTCCAAATAAAGACCTCACTGAAGAGTCCTGCAGAGAGTAAAGAAGAAGAAGATATACTTTATTCAATTTTTTCACTCTGTTATCATATACACACAGGCCTGGAACAAAAGAAAAGCTGGCACCCCTCCAGCTACCAATCCACATATTTGGTCCAGATGGGGACTTAAACTGGCAATCTTTGGTTCCCAACCCCAGTCACTATGGACTGAGCTACTGCCACCCCAAGGCTGACCACTGAGCAGCTCTTAAAGGTTGATCAGTGACACCTGGGTTTAAGGACAGGGAAGAGCTTTTTGTAATCTAAACACACCTGATTCTCTAACCTGCAAAGTGCAATCAAACATGAGGAATAATCAACACAATCTTCTGTAAATCAAACCTATATTTCCACTTAACTCAAGCATCTAGCCATCAGCATCTACAATCTTGAAAAATGAAGGTATAAAACCAACTAAACCTAAAATGTTAAATTGGCTTTTTGTCTCTAGAATATCCATCTCTCCCAGCCTTCATTCTGCCTGTAGTAACAGACCAGAGTGTAGATTCTCCCACCTGCAACATGTCCACCATCTTCTTGAGCTCGGTGGGTTTGATTCCTGACGCCTGCTGCATGGTGAAGCCCTTGAAGTTCTCAATGATGCAGAACCCGTTGATCTGAGTCTCCTCGTTCTCCAGCAGCTTCTCCAGGATCACACAGTAAGCACGCAGGATCTGAAAGCACACACAGGTTAATTAATTCTGTACTGATTTTACTGATTTTAATCTTACTGTAATCAAATCAGATCTAATTTAAATGAAAAGTGAGTGTGGTAATATGTATATCTAGGTGCATTGTGGGACATGTAGTCACACAGAAAAGGGCCTGCTTACCTCATCAAATGTGATCTCCTCATAGTCCCAGTTCTCAATGTTGAAGAGCAGAACCACGCGGCCATATTTGTCTCTGCTTGGCAGGATGCCGGGGTAGCCGGCTTCAATGGTGCTGCGTACGGCCTCCGGGGTCAGATTCTCAAACAGCTCGGGGTAATCCTTCCTGAAACGCACGTAGCCTGGGTGGAAACACGGGAGCAGATTATACAGTCACACTAGGCTGTAAGTTTGATAGTTCTTGGTATTAAGTGCTGACAGGGCTTCATTTTAGTTGCTCAATAACACTTAGAATATTTAATCATAAATTGAAGTGCTTTTTCTATTCATGATAAAACAGGTCAAGTCACACTGTCTCTAAAGTACTGAGTTTCAGTGATGATATAAATGCTTTTTTAGCATGAAAATGACCAGGTGTAAATTTTGGGTCATTACTTTCTCATTGTCAGAATGTATTCATTGGTGTTAGCTTTTTAAAACATATAATTTGAAGCTTGTTTGCAATTTATTTCGTTAGTTATTGTCGAGGGACTACGGAACAGTGTGTCTGTCTGTCCATCGTTATATTGCACACACCAGATTCTAGACTTTGAATGCAGGACTTTTACTTTCAACAGGGTGCTTTAACACTGCAGTATTGCTACTTTTACTTCAGTTAAAGATCTGAGTACGTCTTCTACCTCTGCTCATACCGTACAAACACATTAACATGTTTACTGTAGCTTTCTTTGGTGCTGGATTCATTTAGCGGAGCTGGTGGGAAACAGTCCTGTCAGTATGTTCATGTCTGCCGCTTCAAACTGTGTCAAACGTACCCTTCATCAGGTCAAAGGCTCTGGGCACGTCGTACTTCCTGGCGCGGATGAAGCGGACCAGCAGACTGTCTGGTTTCTCCCCAAACGTGTCCTGCACGCCCTTGGCCAGGTCGTCTCCTGCATCTGCCTTCTCCTTTATCATCCCTCGCAGCTCCTTCACCGCCGACACACGCTTCTCATCTGTCTCGTTCAGCTCGTCCTTGGCCTGAAGGGGACAGTTAGCTCTCAGTTTTGATAGCTTTACATAGTTCTGTGACATAACTGTCCTGATATTCAGTCCATTGTCACCTCATGTTAGCCATTCTGTCAGTGAAGAACTCACAAATTCACCTGCTCGACTCAGCACTGCTGTGTTATCCTAGATTTCCTAGACAGCTGATACAATTCATACAATGCTAGCAGGGTAGCCCAGCCAGTCTTTTGCCCTCTGAATCTGCTATTTTGTATTTTTATTGCATTCATTTGAAGAAAATTAACTTACAGCAAAGTACAACAAGCGGGTTTTGACAGGAGCTACAAGAGGGCAACAAGAACAGTGTCAGCAGAGCCAGGATCACTTTAGTTTCTTGCGTCTGCTGACACTGCATGATGAACTCAACTCTCTCTCAGCTTAATTTCTCAATTTCTAAATGTATCTTATATTTATAGTTTAACACATTATAATCAATGATATGCTGTACTACAATGATTAAACTCTTGAATGTAACTTTGTTTTGTGCCCTGACTTGGTAATGTCAGAACAGCTCTGGTTACCTTCTGCTTGGTGTGGTCCGGCAGGCTGGCGCAGGGTCCAAACACTGGCCCGTGGTCCTTGACGGTGAGACGTTCCAGCTTGGCCCTGAGAGCCTGCTCCTCTTCCGACACCATACGGTAAGTTCCACTCTGAAAAGAGAGTGTTAATGTAAGAACAGATGACTTGATAGGATCGACGGTACAGCTTGGTTGTGCACTTACAGGTGTACACAGACACAGAGAGGCACCTTTCATGGCAGTATGACACACACCAGTGAGCAGCAGCTTGTAACACCGGCGGCAACTACCATGATATAAAGAGCGAGAAAGACTTTCTAGGGTGGGCAGAATCAGAGGTGGATGGGTCATCTAAAATTGTTTTACTGGCGCCTGCTCAGAACCTGACCATTGCTACCAATACTAAAACAAGACTTTTTTAAAATTTAAAATAAGAAGCCACTTCTTAAGTACTGGATGCTGTCCAAACACAAGCAGCCATATAAGAACTTTACATTCAGTAAATATCTGATTAATTAATAGAAAAGACGACAAATCTGACCAGACACTGACATAATTTGACATCAAAAAAGTACTAAGGTTTGATACCCAGCCCTACAAGTTGCTGTTTGCTGTCTCTGTTTTCTATGTGTTAAGGCCAGGAATTAGTTGCCAATTTCTCAAAATGGTTGCCAGTGGCAACCTGGCAACCTGCTGAGCCCTGGAATCAGATATTTATCTATAATAATAACAATTGCCTCTGCTCAGCAAGCTGCTGCATTATTGACCTCACCTGAATAGGTGTATTCTACAGTGGACAGTTTATCATAGCAGCAACATCACAGGTGTTATTAATAACATTAATAATGGATGCGTTCCATTAAGCTGTGCCAGTTTCAGGGCCCTGGCACTGTGGGTACTCACTCACTGGCAACAGCTTAGTGCATTTGTACTCCTCCCTGCTGACTGCTGGTCAACCTGGAGATCTAAGTTTGTTTCTACTCCTGCATGTTGCTTTGGGTAAAATAACTATGTTAATATAATTCTCTCAGAGGACTTGTACTGTGTGAGGAGGTTTAAAACATGGCTGTCCACTAAGTATTGCCGGAGCAACAATCAATAGGTCTCAGTGTTTGATTAATCTCCCTCACATGAGTCCAGTAAAGCCTATAAATACACGGTAAGGACCACTAGTAGAGATTAGCAGCTAAGGCTACTGTAGCCGCTGACGGCACCTTAACAATGGGCTTTGGTGTTGAGAAATGTTGAGCTGCAGCTGAGTCCATGTTACAGCATGATGAATAGGTATTTGTCTTGGCCAGTTACCCAATCACACACAAGCATTTCCTCCTTTAATGTTCCCATTACAGCTCAGAAATCCAAGTAAAATATCAGCACTGATGCATTCTCTTTGAGCTAAAACAGACAAATACTTACAACCACAGCCATGTCTTCTGCTCTTTCTATCAGCTCGTCTGGAAGAAAAGAAAAAGGCAGGTAAAAACAAACAATTGACATATTGTGATCCACTTTAATCTCCCTTCATCCCACCCTCCCTGCCATCACAGGGTACTTTGATTTAGCTATATTTAGCACTTCAGCCAGTCCTGGATGGTTTATCAGGAGATTTAATGGACAGTCTTTATGTTTCATAATCAACATGCATGCTGTTGTTGTCCAAGTAGTTTTGTACTAAGAAAAGTTGAGAAATTCAGTTTGTATAATTTGTATTCAACGAGTTGAACCTTAATATTGCCTTTCATTTCCCGTGAAGTGGGTTTAAAATAGATAAAACTTTTTCTTTTTTTTTCGAAGCATGTTGTGGCATCTGCAGTATCTTCCTGTTCTCGTACTAGTGGATTGATCATTTCTCAAATAAAAAATACAACCTCATTCTTTAGCTTTTAGACTTGAGACTAGAAGACTTGAGACTAGACTTAGAAATGCTCAAACAAAACAAGAAATTCAAAGATGTTCCTTAGTCTTTAGGCAAATGTGGTGGACATATCTGAATACTGCATTTTATAGACTAAGATTAACAATAACCAGCAGATTAATCAATAATGAAAACTGTTCCCTAACTTTATGTTAAATACATCATGCTTAAACTGAGGGGAAAACTCAGCACACATTTGCATTGCTGCAACATTATTTAAAATAGAAATTCTTGAATGTCTTGTGCATCATTTTACACACACATCTCCCTTTAATCTTTGGAAACTTTGAGCATTTTCTTATAGCTCTGATGTGCAGACAAGCATTCATGACTTTCATAAATAAGTTACCTCTCCATCTCTTTGAGTCTTCTCTTGACTCAAATTTTGCATGCAGAGGTTTAGAGAGACTAAAACACCTCTCACCTGACGCACTGTTTCTATAGCATATTTCCAAAGACCACATTTACAGATACTGTTGTATTATAACATAACAATATGCCCATCTGTGGACATTTAAATCCAAGGTTGCAGAACCACCAGCACTTGCATTTTTGGGATTGTCGGTCCCAGTGGGAATGCAGCTCTGACCCTTGCCGGAGTCAGTCCCATGATGCACCTACTGAGCCAACAAAAGTCTTAACTTGTTTAGATTTAGCACCTCAAATTACAAGAACTTAATTATTTTTGTGAGCCTCAGTATCCAGTCTTTTGATTTCTTGCCACTCTTTAGGATAAAATCAGTGTCTCTGGTCCAAGTCACTGCTCCATTAACAGTTAAACTACAGTGGAACCCAGAGGAGCTGCAGAGTTTGAGAGCTGTACAACATCTGAGGAAATAAAAGAGAAGTGAAACAGCACATCAGTGGAGGAGTCTTACCTGAGGCAGATGTGAAGTCGCTGGCGGGGAGTCGCAGGGAGCCTGTGTGGAGCGAGGTGGATGGGAGCTGTGATTTGTAGTGTTGGGATTAGTGTCGTCACCAGATTACACCCAACTTTTTTTTCTTCTTTTCAATCAGTATAAAGTGGCAGAGGGAGGGAGGAAGTGATGGCGAGGGTCTGTGGCCAATGGTGGAGGTGCTCCCGTGATGAAAGGCAGGGCCAGTGCACATTTTGGATGATGTAATTTTGAGTGCACACTTTAGGTAAGAGGTGGTTTAAAGGGGGGTGGAGGGATTTGATTGCATTCCAGGGAGACTTGAGTGAAAAGTAGAGCCATTGTGACCGCTGAGTTCCAGTTTGATTTCTGCAACGTGATCGCGCTCGGGTGAGAGGAGGCCTGTATTCAGAGGGTCTGTTGCACATGTTTAGAGACATGATGTTGAAGTTGAATAGGAATTACTGTCTTTTTACTGTTTTGTTTGGTATGCATTTTTAATTTCTACCAGCTATTTGGGATTAGTAGGATTTATAAGTATAAACTACACTGATCACAGATAAACATGTTTTAGCCACAAACAGGGTCCCGTGTCCTCACATTTTGGGTTTACCTGACCTTATACTTCATTCTGCTTAACTTAGACCCGTTGTCTAATCCATGTAAAATCAAGATGGCAGCCATCTCTGCCAAGTCAGTCTGCAGCCGATCCCGACACCAACATAAACTAGGTCAAACATGATCAGATTTTATGGTTGAAATGTGTTTATTTATGATAAATAATGCTTGTGGTTTGATATGACAACAAATTTGACCAATTCTAGCAAAAGTAACAAGATAAGACGCTGTTAATTAGGAAGTACTCGTTTGAAGACATTGGGACCTTATCATCTATTGGGACTTAATTGTCCTCTACAGTGTTTAGTTTTTTATACTTATCAGGCTCTACTGATCCCAAATAGCTAGGACAAATCAAAAATGCATACCAAACAAAAATTTGGGTCTCAGGAGGTTAAGCAAAAAACAAATCAAAACAAATTGCATCTGCAAACCAGTCAAGCTGCAGTTACCGTTCATATCTATATCTGTCCAGACTCAAATGTAGCCATGACAGTTGACAATGCTTCATATTCTAAAACATGGATGCTTCATACGCATCTTCAAGAATCCAAGTGAATCCAAGTGTATCAAATTTAAATAAAGTCCCTCAAGGCGTTCGTGAGATATCACTTTCATGAGAATGAGACACACAAGGTCACAGTGACCTTGACCTTTGACAGAAAATCCTACACATCTTTAACCAGGCAGCACAGAGGATCTATACCATCAGCACAGTTTCAAGGTGAGTTATGACGTTGAATAATGGGCAGAAAAGTGTTCTATGTAGAACATGATGATGTCACAGTGAAGCTGATCTTTGACCTTTAGGTTATAAAATATCATCACTTCATCATTTTATCCTAGGAGACATTTAGACTTAGACTTAGCGTAAAAATTTTTTGAGTGTGAGTGAGTGTGTTTTGTGAGGTAACTGTAACCTTTGACCAAAAATTCTTATCAGTTTATTCTTGTGTCCAAGAGGACGTTTGTGTTGTTGAGATATTACTTTCACAAGAATGGGACAGATGGATGTACCCAAAACTTATTGCCTCCAGACACAGCCACCACCGATGCATAGGCATAAAAACTAGCTTTTGCTTTGTTTGTATTGTTGTAAATTGAAAATCTTTGGTTTGAACTGTTGGTTGGAAAAACAAGACAGTTTGGAAGTGTCAAATTTGAAATTGTGATAGTAATTTTTTCTCTATTTTTTAATGTTTTATAGATGATAAATCAAAACATAATAGTTAGTCTAATCAAGAATGAAAATAATCGTTAGTTGCAACCTCCACTGCTACAAGGGAAAGATAATTAAACACATTCCAACTGAGGAGGAAAAATGTAAAACCATTGCACACCAGAAATACACACACACACACACACACACACACACACACACACAGGAACAGGGATTTGGATTTAGACTTAGCTGCATTCATATCAGTAAACATGGACCCTAAACGATCCACAGTTCCCTGCGATCAGATTAGTTCTCACACACATTATATCAGCATTAGGAGCTGAGAGCAATATAAAGGTTTATATAATGTGATCAGTTCTGCACTCAGTTGGTGATTGAGTTAAAAAAAAACAACAACCCTGTAGATTAATCTTTAGTAATTGAGCAACAGAGAGGTGTGCATTAAAATAAATGAACAAAGAGCCACTGGACAGTAAATACAACACCATACTGTAACTGTATTAGTTTTTGGTTTAGTTTAAATTCAGTTGTTATTATTAAGTGAAAATGATGATTTTTCTGTCTTATAATAATATAATGTATTGTTTCAAGACTGTGGGACCTTCAATCAGTTGAGAAACGTCTACAACATCTGGTGTAGACTGTTTCACAGTGGAAACATAACAACTGGCTCAAATAAAAATTACGGGGCTCATTTATTTTCTGTTGTTTCAGACATCATTCACAGCTCAAAAACACATTTGTGCATTCATTTACCTAGTGATCCTCAAACACATCCTGAGCTGCAGGAATAAAAATGAGTGGTTACTCTTGGAAAACAGGAAAAAAGATGGGATAAACAGGAAGGCAATCAGGAAGACAAAAGTATAAAAGGAACTAGAATTATTGCTTCGCAGTTGTATGCTTCCATGAACCTGTCAAGTTACAGTTACACGTCTGTAAAAAAAGGACGCTTCACACACGTCTTCAACCCGAAAACACAGAAGATCGATACAATCAGCACAGTTTCAGTTCAGTATCTGAGCAAATGTCTCCCCTTTTGTTCCTGAGTTACTGCATTGAATAATTGATAATAAATTGAATAATGGCCAGAACAGGTTTTTGCTGAACGTTATGATGTCACAGTGAGGCTGAACTTTGATCTTTTGGACTCATCACTTCATCCTTGTATCCTCTTTGACATTTCTGTGCAATTTTGTCATAATCAGTGTTTGAATTCTTGCGTTTTGGCCAAAAACGTGATTTGTGAGGTCACAGTGGCCTTAACCTTTGACCACCAAATTCTAACCAGTTCATTCCTCAGTCCAAGTTGACGTTAGTGCCAAATTTGCATAAAGTCCCATAAGGCATTCTTGAGATATCGTCTTCATGAGAATGATGGTGCGTTAGTTTTGTACTCAGAGGTCGGAAATACCCAGTTCCCAGTCAGAAGTTTAAACTTGAACGCACCCTGAGATTGAATTTCCAACTCGGAAACTCGGAGCAACCGCATCAACCCCGACTTATGAATTCAAGATGGCTGCCGGTCACATACATAGTGAGTAAACACTCTGCTAAAGTACTGTTTATAACAATTTTATCTTATTTGTTTTACATTAGGTCAGCCTCACCTGCAGCTTTCATCAGTTGGAGTGCATGATGGCTTTGAAGCTGTCTATACTCCGAAAGTGCAAGGGCAACAAAGGCTTTCTGGCGGGCGTCCATGTTTTTTTTTTCGACTTGTCCCCGGTCGTCAACTAGAATGCAAAAACTGTTGTCAACTCGGAGGTGACGTCATTCCCACTTCCGACTTCTGACCTCCGAGTACGAAACGAACGCAGCATGAGACACATCAGGTCACAATGACCTTGACCTTTGACCTCTGACAGAAAATTCTGATCAGTTCACCACCAAATCCAAGATGTTTGTACCTAATGTAAAGAAATTCCCTAAAGGTGTTCTTGAGATATTGCGTATACGAGAATGAAAAGGAAGCAAGGTCAAAGTGGTCTTGACCCTCGTCCACCAAAATGCTGTCAGTTCATGGTGGAGTTAAAGTGGACAGAGAATGTGATGGATGAAACATAATGTCTCCAGCCTCGGCTATTGCTGGCACAGAGGCATAAAAATATCAATGAGGATGGAAATATTAAACAAATATAAATATATTAAATGATTCAATTTGTTTTTTCCTGTCATGTTATCTGGGTCGTGTGATCCCATTGCCTCCCATTGCTTGTTGCTACTATAGGTGAGACCACACCCACGCTGTTTGAAGCTCTGATCAAGACCTAGTTTTCTAAACATATTGGCTCTTCTAATGATTTAGTCACTACAATAAAGGCGTTATAGATTTCCTTCCTGGTTACATATTTCTTCTTATATTTTGGAATACTTGGATCGTCCATCCTGAGTTGCAATCATGGTGTTCAGGTACCACAGATCATATGAACATATTCTCTCCATTAGATCCCATTTAAAGGTACTGTATCTCTCGACAAGACAAATATGACAATATTTCATCAAACGTCCTCACAGCTGCTGGACCTGATCTGTGAAGGCTACAATCCTTCAGTGAGCATCTAAACATCCAGGTCAGCAGAACGACCATGATTTTAGTAGTTGATTATAAATGAGGAGGCTTAATTTTGATTTAAAAGATCTAATTTCCGCCTCTCTCCTTCTGTACATCCAACAGTTAACGGACACATCGACGCAGCCGGCTGTTCGCTTGTGTGGTTAATGTTTGGGAGTCGTCCATCTTCCTCTCTTTGACCCTGGCAGCTCTGATGTCACCACCACACGTTTTCCTCCTGATGCAACGTTGGAAAAAAACACAGGCAGCCGACTGTTAATCTGCTGAATCAGGCCTGATCTTACTCAATAAAGCGATTTGGGGAACAAAATTAGATGGATTGGACAAAACAATGCTGCTCTGTGTTTGCTCCCTATAGCCTGAGCTGAGGGGCCAAGTTCAGGCTTTAGGTGTGTGCATGTGTGTGTGTGTGTGTGTGTGTGTGTGTGTGTGTGTTCATTGAGTGAGAAAGACAAAAGCACATGGACAAAGCTATTTACAGAGGAGCGTAACAGAACGTACAGCTCCACCTGCAGCTCACTGTGTTTCATATTCAGATAACGTTAGTGAAATTACACAGCACAATGTGTCATTATCTAGAGTTCCGCTCACATATTTAGATCCTGACAAACTTACATAGAGCTGTGCAGCATGTCAGCTCTACGAGTCACATGGGTCTGAGTATTTCAGTCACCGGGACTGAACTGGGAACACTGGAAGAGAAGAACAACCGCCATGATTATTGGAAACATGGTGCTTTTGTTTGACTGCAGTAAGTATTGTAAGCCCAACTTCTCTGCAGTGGATGTTGTAACCTATTTGGACACGGTGCCATTAGACGATTTCAGATCCTGATCCAGTGTTTGTGACGGACTCTTTCCCAACACTAACAGAGCCGTGGTTTCATGCGTTAATATGCTGCTAACAATGCTGCCGTTAAAGCTGATCTGGCGCTGGAACAAGTGGGACAACTGTGATGCCATAGTTGTGGAGTTTTGCCTTTGCAATTAGCGTGACCCGTAACATAATGAGTCAAGCCAACAGATATACAAAGATACAAGCCAGAAATTACAGTATATATTAGGGGGGAACCCTACTGCCCCCAAATATTCAAATATGCTCAAAATGTACACCCTAATGTACTGGTCAAAAAAATCTAAGGAAAAACACTAGAAAACGACATCCAACCTCACAACAGTCATAATTATTACTGCTGGTTGTAATGTTAGTGTACTGCAGGTCTGTGTGTTGTTTGTGGAAGTGGTGTTGCCGTACCTGTAGCCCAACAGAAGCTGTTGCTCGACTGCTGTGGGTACAGTCAGTATCAAACACTTTACAGTGTCTGTTTTTTAACTTTCAAATGTATTAAAACGTGGAAAAACTAGAATGTAATCTGAGTGTGACGTAGGCTGTATCACTGACAATTATTGTAGTTTTTGTTAAGTGTTAGAATTTTATGAATAGTGTTGTATGAATTTCAATACACGCAACAAAATGTCATGACTCTACTGCTAAGTCCAAGACTTTTCCAGGCCTGGAAAATGCGTTTATGAAATTACATGACTTTCCCAGTTTTCCATGACCTCTAGAATCCTGTCTGTAGAGCTGAAGGGAACTGCAGAGTCAGGTGATAATTCTCTCTGGGTTCATCATGACAAGCAGCACATTTTACTTATTATAAAAATATAGCTGCTTCAAACATTGACTTATTCCATATTTATTTCAAGGTCCTTGTAATAAGCTTTGGTTAATAGGTCATAAGGGCTTTATTAACATTATGTTCTAATAAGACTATTAAGTGCAAATAATGGCATCATAAAAATATATGTTACATTATAAAACATATACAGGCATTTATAAGAAACACATTATTATGCATTTATTAACAGTTAACGCTGCTTTTGCAGCTAGTGGACCTAAAACAAGAACAGTGGCCTTGCTAGTGTTAATAAATCCTTTGTAGTGCACTTATTCAGACTTTTAAAGAAATTATTTAAAGAGAGAGGTGATGACATGCAACAACAACAACAACAAAAACACCTGCACCAACAATTGGGACTCATATATGGTGCGCAGGCTCTATGGGTGAGCTACTGGGGCGCCCTGTGCACTTCTTAAACTATGCTTAATGTAGCTCCCCTATCTGGAATGAGTGCTACATGTGTTCTAGGTCGATAAAATGTAAATATAAAATATATACAGTATTTAATGGTGAAGCACTATGGAAGCGTATTGCATTCACTTGACAAATAAAAAAAATCTGTTTTATTGAGTAATTTTTTCTGTTTTTTGTGGTATTTTTGTTTGTTTTTCGGTGTAATTTTTTCTGTTTTTCTGAGAATTTTTTTCTGAGTTAAGAGAGCAATAGAACAACAGACGCTTTCATTCCTTTCTTGAGAGCTTGATATAATGGAAGCAAACATGACCCGCTTGTTTAGTTAAATCCAGTTTTACTTTGTTTTGGGTTTGAGACACTGGGAGATACTCTTGTCTGTAAGTCATATAGATGGTGTTATCATTAGTTTGTCAACTTTACGCAGGCACCTTATCTCCCAGTGTCTCAAACCCAAAACAAAGTAAAACTGGATTTAACTAAACAAGTGGGTCATGTTTGCTTCTGTTATATTGAGCTCTCAAGAAAGGAATAAAAGCGTCTGTTGTTCTATTGCTCTCTTAACTCAGAAAAACAAACAAAAAATACCACGAAAACCAGAAAAAATGACTCAATAAAACAGATTTTTTTATTTGTCAAGTGAATGCAATACACTTCCGTAAAGCACAAAACACTTGAACTGAAAAGCGTTAAGGTGTTTTTTGTTTTTAACTTCTTACATTTACACATAAATGGCACACACATTAATCAAAGAGCGACAGAGGCACAGACAACACTGTGCTGACTCTGCTTAACACAGTTACAAAACATCTTGTGCATCCTAAAGGATGTGCCAGGGTTTTATTTGTGGATTTTACTTCAGCTTTAACTCAGTGAAGGCACATATACTCCTGAAGAGACTAATTGATCTTTACATTAACACAGGGTTAGTTCTCTGTATCAGAGACTTTCTTACCTGCCGTCCACAGAGAGTCTGTGTCAGGGGAACATGTCAGATGACACAAAGATGTGTTCTTTCTCCTGGGCTATTCTCTCTGTTTACTCATGAAGCTATGATCTATGAGAAATATTTCAGATTGTTTAAATATGCTGATGACATGGGCTTTGTTGGTCCTTTACGGCAAACAGACCCATCGAGTGAAGCCGCCTACCTGGCCCACACTAAGTCAAACATGGTGTCGCATCAGCAGGTTAGAAATTAATGTGGCCTAGATGGAAGAATTAATTATGTGCCTGAAACTAGATCTGAAGACGGAGCCAGATTCACTCGATGGCCAAATTTTAAATACCTTGGTACAGTTAGAAACTCCTGTGTGAGCTTCTCTGGAAACACTGAGTATATTTTCAAGAGATGCTCACAGCGACTTTCTCTTCTTAGGAAACTCAGTGGCCTTGGCACTAGTCGGCAGATTTCACAAAACTATGGTTCAGAGCGTTTTAACTTTTCACTTGGTATGCTCAACCTTACTATACTATAAGAATAAACTCCCTGGGATTGAAACTATGGCAAGTAAAATAGTTGGCAAGTCACAAAATCCCTCGACCCAACTCTTTACAGAAAGGACGAGGAAGAAAGTGACGAGTATCTTAGCCATTAGCTCCCATCCTCACATGAGCTAAGTCTTTAAATCAGAGCGCAAGAACAATAGTGTTAATACGTCCCATTCACTCACTGAAAATAAACAAAGTGTTTCATTTGAACAAGGTGTCACTTTATTAGGACATTTTAAGAGCAGCTTACAGTGAGAGGTAATCAAGTACAATTCAGAATATAAAACCTTAAAGGCCACACAAACATGGAGGTAACTGCAACACTGCAAACACCAAAAATACAGTTTCAACTCGTTTATAAAAATGCTTTTCCCTTTTGAACAGTGAAAAACATTTTTAAAGCTGCAACTTGCTCATAGCAGCCACATTTCCATGTTCTCATGTGAACAGAGACGTTAAAAAACACAGTAGTGTTTCCAAAATAGCTGTGTGTGTGGCCTTAGATCAGACTCATGTCTTGATAATAGTTAAATTTTACCTTTCAAGTAAGAGCAAATACTGTTTGAACTCCAAACTCTTCATATCTTTAGTAACATCCAACTTTAAGAGCACCAACATTTGTCACCCCTTAAACATCAAGTCACAACTAACTCGATAAACAGCAACTCCGCAGATTAATATCTGGTATCACAGCAAAAACTCTGCTGTTAGGAACTCCAACCATGTTTAACATGTTTAAAAGTAATAAGTTAGTGCTTTTATTTACGCAATAAAGTTATTTTCTCCATAATGAAACAGTACATCTTCTCATAGGACACAATGCAAAGTATATTTTCACCTTCTCTCCATGAATGAGCCATTGTTAATTTACTCACATGACTTTGATCCAGACTTGATTTACTGTTGAGATATTGTGACTCACATTATTTATCTGAATCTGCTCTGATGACCGCTCGTCACCATGTAATCTGTTGAGGTATTTCCCATCACACGTCATTAATAGTCTACTCTCATTGGCTGTCAGCTGTGACATCATCAGGCCAGTACTCATCCTGCATGTAGTGGTTTGAGGAGGCGAAGCTCGGCTGGAGCGGAGCGTCGTCGTCCCTCAGCTTGTTCTGCAGCTCCTGCTCCCACTCGCCCTCCACCAGCTTGTACAGGTCGAGAGCGGCCAGTGCGTCCTCCACCGAACAGTGACCTTTCCTCCCCACCTGGACAGGTACACACAGACAGAGACAAAAAAAACTTTAAGGGGGAACATTTACTTGCTGTGCCTTCATGCATGAGCTGACAATGTGACTCTAGGGTCTAGGTACCATGTCTGAAGGGTTACTTTTGCATCAAAAGGTACCGTACTGAAAGTGTTTGGTGGAAACGGGGATAAAGCTTTCTCTGGCCAGGATCCCGGCTGTTTGATTCACCAAATACTCACACACATTTGTATTACAAGTCTCGCAATAAACTTTAACATATTCAAAGTTCAAAATGGTAAGAAAAAAAAAATCTTGATGCACATTTTTGTGACACCTTTTAGTAGTTTTCATGAACCCCTTTTGTATCATTTAATATGTAACATGAGAGATAAGCTATTTTAACTGGTCAATAATCGTCTGTCGTTTCTAGGAGAAATAAAATCACATATTTACAGTACAAGCAGTGTGATGTGTCTCACCTGTATCCTCCTGTTCAGCAGCCTGCTGGCCAAGATTTTGAGGGAGGAGCAGCGCTCACGGGGGAAACCGGCCAACCGGCTGAGGTGGCGCGTTGTGCATGTGTCCCTGACCATGTGACCTGGATGGATCATGTCCAACGCCTCAAAGTCATTGTAGATGGAGTGGCCGATGACCACTTTGCCCTCGAGTATACTGAGAATCTACAGGAGAGAAGTCACGCAAAGGGCAGAAGATGACAAATGTAAATTTACCTGCCATCACTGATCATGAATCATTTGAAGTTTGACCTCTACATAATGGAGCTTTATGTATGATTTAAAATGTAGACACAGCACAAAAGGTACTTTTTGAAATATATATTTGGTCACTGTCATGCTTTCTTGATGGTGAGAGATATTTATGAGGTGAGACAGAAGGAAGGATCAGCAGCAAAGGACCCTGGGACGGACCTAAACCCAGGACTCAGCCTTAATGATACACTCTGTACCCAGTGAGCTACCAGGGGCCCAAACACACAAGGTATCTCAAATATTTGCGACTCATTTAACCTGCAGTACAGCTTCAGGTTTTACTGGTTACTCAAAATTCCATAAACTCAGTGTGGAGCGAAGTGAAGCTCCTGCTTGGGAAAACCAGAAAAACATATTTACATCAAGTTTCTTTATGCTAGCTTCATCTTTTGAACTTACACTTCAGTGAAAGGCTATATTTGTCACATGACACATTGTTTGGGTTAAACATGAGCATGTTACAGTCCTGGAGGATTATTAATTTGCACCTCCTCCTGTACTGCCTTAATATGCACATTCAGCACATCCAATGCATCAAACATTGTTTTCTAGTTGGAGCCGCACCTCGTTTTCAAACTGTATGGTTTGACTAAAATGAACAATGACAGCAATATAGTCCACGATGAGCAGCGCTAAAATCAACCTGCGTAGTTGTCCCTCCATTGTGACATTAGAAAGTGTCACATGTATCCTGCAAGTGTACTCTTCTTCAACGTTTGGTTTACTTCCTGGATTTTTCCCACATGGAAATTCTGACCAATCAAGATTAGCTTTCTCACACAAGGCATTTGATCTGGTCCGCTTGTAAATGCTGCCGTGAGAACACGAACCAACTCTAGGCAATTATACAACTTTGTAACAAAATTTACATTTAAGGCATTTCCCTCTGAAGCATTTCAGCTGAAGACATTACACTCGCTGTGTCCATGTGTGCGTCTGCCTCTCCATGTGTGAACTAATACACAAGGGAGGTATTTTGAGAATCAAAGTGTGGGCCTCACCTCCTCCCTGGCCTGAGCGAAGGGGGTGGCGTTGTGCAGATGATGCCTCTGGATGCCACTCCAGCGAGTTCTGTAGTCTGTGACGGGCTGACACGGTCTGACATATTTATCATACAATACGTTTCCGTGATAGTCCAGGATGCTGCAACGGGCCAACTCACTACAGCATCCGCCGGGCCCCGTCCCCACCATCTCACAGTCCAACGCCACCACTGTGGTATGGCACGAGCTGAGGCACGGTGAGCTCCGTCCACTTGCCGGAGGACTCGCCTCAGAGGAGAAACCACTGTCCACCTCCCATCTGTCTCTGAGGGCTGTGACCAAACTGCAGTGATCAGAAGCATTGACCTCAGAGAGTCCAGGTTTAGATACATCAGTCCTTGTGTTTTCAGAGTTAAGAGTGTTTTGACTTTCCTGGTTTGTATCGCTCAACTTTGTTTTTTTGATCAGTTTATTAGTTTCCAGTAGTTCGTTGTGGTTGTCCATCGTTTTCCTCTTCACGTTGGCGATCATCATCTTCTGCTGGTATTTCTTCCTGGCTCCTGCGCTCTCCATGGCGCGAAGCATCATGGATTTTTTGCACAGATATCTATAGTTGCTGAAAAGCCCCCACGAGGCGGCTCTTTTCCTTTTCGACATGTCTGCCATCATCAACAAATGAAACTGGGCTTGTTGTCATTTTCTGAGGAAATAAAAAAAAAAAACACAAAACACCATGAGCAAAGAAATTCAATAGATTAAAAGTAGTATTCAGAATTAAATGACTAAAATCTACACATTTGCTCTGATAAAGGGTGACACTGTACCCTTCTGTCACTGGGGCTGTTGCATAACCTTGGTTCTTATCTCAGTGTGTGTGTGTGTGTGTGTGTGTGTGCACATACAGAGTGAAGGTAACATACAGAGAAGTGTCATGCTTATGAGACCACGTGTGGACAATAATACAGACAATACATTACAAAGAAATTACTTTATAACTAATAAAATGTTACAGTCCATATGGCAGACATGACCATGCAGACATATCACTAAAATTAATGGGAAGGTGATCCACAGCAACACATTACATTTTATGTTGGTAACTATATGTTGATTGTATGTATGCGTATGCTGACAAGTCACATTTATCCAAGGAGACTTGTCGCGTTTGACAAGTGACGGCAAATGCTGTAATGTCATTGAGACAGTAGCACCAAACTCCGTTTAAATTTCCGTCAATTTAGCTTTAGTTTTCCTTGACGGCAAATATACTTAACTCAAGCCTGCCTAAAATGTATCAATTCATCGCTGGAATTCAGCGGTAAATCCAGCATACTTTAATTACAGTAATGCCAACGTTATAGATGTATGTACAGTCAACCAAATTCTCGTTCACAAAAAACGTGTCTCGTCAAGAAAGGCCGTGATGGACAGCAGCCATCATTGTGGCCCAACTAACATTATCGTTATAAACAGAGTACAGTTATTTACAAAGACATGTTTTGTAGGTTTTAATTAAGCCGAATTAAACACTGACCCTAAATACTGAAGAAAACGCGGGGACTCGTGTTTTCTGTAGTGTTAAACTTTGTCAAAAACTAACACCAACTATTATTGCCAGATATTTCTACGGAGTTTGGCGTCCAGCTCTGGACAACCGACTGACGCTTAGCTAGCTAAAGAAAGCCACGTCAAACAAAAGACTAAACATGATTCACGGAAGAAAAACATCACGTAACAATAATGCAAATATATAAACGTGTTGACAATTAAACACAAGATTCGATACGACACTGAAAAATATCTACATTACCTTCTGAGGTAGCACGTGTACAGTCTGAACGTGTCCGGACAACTCTCCTCTACTCTACATCTGATTGGCTCGTTCTCTTCTTCGTTTGTGGTTTTACAGGAAGCGTTCAACTGCCAAATACCTGCGGAGTCGCCACCTATTGGTTGAATGCGCTATTGCCCCAATTTCCACAACAACATTTCACAATTTAGCATAATAATAATAATAATAATAATGATAATAATAATAATAATAATAATAATAATAGGGCAGGTATACATAAATTTAATTGAATTAAAAAAAAAAATAGGAATAAAAAATAATTAAATTAAATTAAATTGAATTTAAAAAAAATCTAATATGACCACAAATACAAACAAACTGCAGTAAGTAATATTAGGGAATAAATAAAGAAAATTCAATTGAATAAAATAAAATAATGTAATCACGAACAAATCCCTGGAGTGTGGCGCATTCATTTACACACACATGTAATTGTGGTGTGTAGCTAAGTGCCAATCACAGAAACTCAGTTGCACCTATCACCTGTGAGAGCACTACTAATTCAAAAATCTCTGAAAGATACCTCTGCTGATCTACTAGGTCACATACAACAATGCCAATTTAGACAGGTTTCTTAAAATACCCAGATGTTTGACTTAAGAGTCTTTTATTCTGCCCCAAATTCTAAAAAAAAAAAAAAAAAAGAAGCCGTTGTTTAGCAAGGTGTGCTGGTCTAAATTAATCTGCAATTTATTATGTTGTAGTAAAAGGCGTCTGTACTTAAATGACAACACATTTAATACAGTATAAATCAGCTGTTTCAGTTTTCTATTCTGAAGTGATGGGAGTAATTTATCCCAAATTGTTTGTGTAATTATTTACAGACTGATCATAAATTCAGTTGAACATTGTTTTTATATCCACGATCCAATTTATATAGAAGTTAAAAAAACAAAAACAAAAACAAAACATCAAACTGATTAGTTTAGTTTCTGTTAATGAAAGAAAGCTTGAATTAATTTGTTAAGGAAAATGAATCTCCTGAGCTTCTAAAATGCCAGGATTTTCTACTTTCCCCTGTTTTATATCATCATAAACTGATATAAAACTTAGGTTTTGGACTGTTGCTTGAAAAGAACAACATATTTGATTTTTTTTTATCATTCCAATCATTAAGACCAAACAATTAATTAATAAAATAATTTACAGATTAATTTATAAAAAACTGATAGTTACAGCTCAACATGTCTCTGAATCACTACGTGCAATGATACGATACCAGAAATCACAAGACAGGGTTCTGTTCCTGTTCATGAATGAAGGTCATACAGTTAGTTTTGGTTTTGTGGGCCTTTTTATTTCACAATCCTTCCAAATGTACAAAAACAAAGACGTGTTACAAAAACAAAAAAAAAACAAAAAAAAAGGAATTCACCATTACCATTATCCCCTGTGACGACGACAACAACAAAAACCAAAGCGACAGATGACTGGAGACTGGTGTCAAACCAAAGTGCATCAGCCTGAGGTGTAGTAGACAGACCAGGGGAAATAAAAATCTCAATTTTCAAAAGCTGTCCCCTCTTCCCTAAAAATTTGTTTTTGTTTTTAGACATCGGGCAGACCCTGGCCACCACCTTCCACAGTTTTCCCAGAGCAGCGGAGGACCTAAAGGGAGGGCCGCATCTTTTTTCGACTTGGCCTCAGAGCATTCGGTAGTTCACTAAGAGAGTGGAATATAATTTAGTTCTTTCTTCGCATGGATTTCCCCAATCCTCCTCTTTCTCTTCCTGTTGTGGCGGGGATGTTGAGTTCCTGTTTGGAGCTTTTATAGCTCTGTCTTGTCGTCGTCGTCCTTCTTCTTCTTCTTCTTCTTGCTCTCCTCCTGCATCACCAAGGGGTTGGTGGCCTCCCTCTTCAGGTAGTTGATGAAGTCGCTCACCTCGCGACCTCCCTGCAACATGACACAGCAGTGTTAGCAGGGTGGACACGAATATGACTTTACTTTGTTTTAATGATTCAGTTGAAGCTGATTCTCACCTCGTATTTCTTTGGGCTCATCTTACGTCCAGCTGGGGCAAAGTACAGTGTGGGGAAACTGGGAACAAAAAGTTGAAGAGATCGATAAGAATTTATGTCATAACGTCATACTTTTTTCAACAGTCAGTGTTGCTCACATTTATTCTCGATCTGTAATCACAGGGACCAAGTCACCAAAATGATGCCTTCTTAACCAGCATTACTACACCCATCAATCAAAAAATGTACTTTATAACCCGACTGAGACAGGGATCAATATTTGGGAGTTTAAAAACTCCAATAACAATGTAGTAATTTTTAAAAAACATGAACACATAAGCAAAAATATTTTGATACATATCCCTTAAATTTGTTTTTTTTTAAAGGGCAACTTCTGTATTTTTGGACCCTATATTCCCATGCTTCTGTATCTAATTGACTAACAGGAGCAGTGTTAAGTGACAGCGCTGCAGCTGGCAGCAGCAACACAGGCTGCAATGTAACTAGCGCCTATGGATTTGTTTGCACCATCAATTTATGTCCTCTAGAAGTGTCTGTTTTTGCCACTGACAGGCTCAGATTGTTATTTTAAGTGTGTGACACCATTATGGAAAGGATCCCTACAGAGACAGACCTTTTATTAAGAGGTACGATCCTTTAGTTAAACCAAAAAGCCTGGAAATTGCCTCAGTGAAACCATCAGACTCCATTTAAATAAAGTGTTGGAGCCACAATAAACACTGTGTTTTGTTTCATGACTAAATGTATAGTGGATGCAGTTATCAAACTGACCACAGGGTGGAGCATTCATATGAGGGGCATACAGGCAGGCTCCAGGTGATCAGACTCAAGTGTGTGGAATGTGGAGGCAAACAGTTTTTGACTGTGTTGTGGCGCCGAATCCAAAGAGACAAAACGCACTGGACATTGGTTTATTGGAGCTCAGAACAAGTTGACCTATTTGCACCTCAGTGGCTTGTTCAGATTTTCACTGCATAAACAGTGTATATATGTCAGCATATTTTCACTTCTAACTGGGTGAATTAAGAGTTTATTTCAACCAAACCAGAGTTGGTGTTGGTTTGAAGGGTGAAAAGATGAATCAAGGTGGCTTTTGTGAGCTTTATTTATTTATGACGACTTTGAATGTGTTGTTTTGCGATGATAAAATTACTTTACATTTAAAGTCTGGTGGGTTTGGCGACTGGTGATTTCGGAGCCGTTTCTGGTGTAATTCTTAAACAAAAAGTGTTTTAAGGAATATAATGAGCAGCACTGTTGAGTCTTGGTGTTACAATTTTTCAATATTATGTGCCTGCAACTCCCAAACCTTCATGGCTTTCCCTGATTTAAGGGAAGCCTGAATAAGACACTTAATTGACTCATGACTCACCCGCTGACTTCATATGGAGATGGCACATCGTTTGCTGTGGCGTCCATCTTGGCAATGACAATGTTGGGATCACCCGCAAGCTATAAGAACAGAGGAGAGAAACTGTCAACGGTCTGAAAGCTTGTTCACAAAATCTACTTCTAAACAGTGAGTTTTGTCTGCACCATAAAAGCCCAACAGCAACCAGTCTAACATCTGAATTACAGCTTGTAAAACAGCACTCGCATTAAGTGGTTTCTGTTGTTCTTATTTTTTTTACATACAAAAGTGCAGAACTAAAAAAACAAAACTAAAAAAGGAGACACTTCAAGTCATTTGTTGGTTGAGGTCATTAAAAAGCTCACCTTCTCTCCCAGCTCATTGTATTTGGGCTCCAGGCTCTTGCAGTGTCCGCACCATGGAGCGTAGAACTCAATCAGTGCGTCTTTGCTGTCATCGTTGACGATGGAGTCGAAGTTCTCAGCCACGACGACCTGAATACAAATGACAGACGTTAAACGTTTACTCCTCATGGATTGAGTTATTTTCTTACATTAAATTTTATAGAAAAATCAGGAGGTCACACACAGAATGAATTAACAGTACAAAACATCCCAACACGGCACATGTTAAGGAATTGCTGTCATAATTTCGTCTCACCTTGACAGGCCCGTCGTTGTTCTCTGGGATGGGCTCTGATTTGAGATAACGCTTCAACTTGCCGTCAAAGTAATCCTGCAGGAAACGCTCCAGAGCTTTTCCATCTGCACTGTTAGGAGAAGAGAAACAGACGTTGTTTAAGTTATAAGTAGGGAAATGAAATGTTTGGGGGGGAAAAACAAACACAGAATCAATACATTGCTAAGTTGTCACTTGGATTGGGAACCATTAATCAGACTTTACTGGAAAATTTACAGTGACTCAGCTCCTACAGGCAAATGTATTTCTGTTTGATTAGTGGTCTAATAAGATTTGATTGGGTGCGATATCAATTCAATTAGGGATATTTACCATAAACAGTTTCTTTTAACTTGTTTGTGCGTGCTGTGCTAATGAAAAACATCAATTTTCTACGTGTTGAACAGGTGTGCTGAAGTAGACTTGGCTTTTCACTCAATGGTTTTATTGCACTGTAACGAGCGTAGTTTGCATCAACTGCAGTAATCTTCACTCCACTGTCTCAAACACAGCCTCTCTGATCTTGGCTGTTTTCCGGAGAACGATTTGGTGAAAACTCAGCCTTGGTTAACCCTGAGATGAGGGAAACTCTGGGGTTTCTGTTCTAGAAAAAGCAGTAACGTAAACTCTGCGAATCAGTTATTGTGGTTACTGACTCTGAACCTCACCTGCTTGCTGGCAGTTTTTTTTTTTAAACAAACCCTGAGTCTTGATCTGCTTCTATACTCTGTCTCTGTGGTGGTGAGCAATAAGAAAATGCAGAAGTAAAGCCTGTAGCTCGAGCAAAAGCCTGAGAGAGCCAACAGAACTCCAGCTGATGACCCATTTTGCGTCATTTGGCTGAGTTTCGCTGGGAGGGGTGCAGGGATATCTAGGCACTTGTTAGACGGAGGGAAGTTTACCACAGTTCACATACACATACTACTCACGTGGTTTTGATACAAAGCTGGTTAAAAAAACTGAACCCAGGCCATGTGGCAAGGACTCATCGTGTGTTATATGGGACGCCTGCTCTACCAGGCGAGCTAATGTACGCCCAATAAATTGATCATTTTACCCCGTTCCACTTTCTGTAGAAACATAGTTAGTTCAACATTCTTTCAAAGTCTATCCAAAGGGAGGGTGCATGTGTATAATTAAATCATTATACATGGAAACAAGAAAAGTAACATGCGACTTGACTTACGAGAACTCCTCGGTCATGACGTATTTGTCTCCCTTGCTGGTGCGGATGGCCACCAGAGGCAGATCTGATGACCTGTCATCCAGGCCGAACTCCGACACATCGGACCTGAACTCGCCCTTGCTGGCCACGGCGAAGTTCAGCTTCTTGCCCTGATCCAGGAAACTCTTGGCCACCTTCATCACTCTGTAAAATGTTAAAGTTTGGTTCATTTTACAATTCACGCTTTTGAAAATGAAGATTTACGTGGCATCTCAAATTCAAGGCTGTATTTAGTTGGTGAAACTTTAGCTAAATCCAACTATGAGGTGGACAAATGACTTCAGCTCCACACTCTCAGGGGTTCAGTTAGTTAAAAAAAAATTGTGGAAGATGGAGAGAAAACAAAACTTATTTTATTTCAGTTTTGTTTAGGCCACTGCTCTGTGCTCAGGAAAGAACAACCCTGGGGTGAGTTCAGAGACACCTACCTATTCCTCCAGTAGTTTGAGCCCTTGGGGTTTCTGTGATAATCAACTTCATAGTATGCCACCAGCAGGTCCTTCCCCCTCAGCTGATCCTGGTTGTCTTGCGTCATGTGGGGACAGATTCCAAAGCTGCGTTCAAAAGAGAAAGTGAGAATGAGTTCACAAAAGGAATTTAAACAAACAACCTGTACTCCTTTCATCGCTACTGAGCAACCACATTATCAAGTTTGGTTTGTTAGTTTGTTTAAAAGGTTCAGAACTGGTCACACTGTTCACATCTTTCATAAAGTCTCCAGATTATTTTAAATATGCCAAATATGCTTCTGTTCTGCAGACTTCAATGTCACGCAGTTAGTGTTTAGACAACAGCCAGAGCTGCAGCAAAGTGAAAGTAAAAGCACAGTTAACAGAGGTATCTTGTGTGACGCAGGAAAAAAAAATACAGTGAGACTCATCTGCAAGCTCTGTCAGTCGACTGTTAGCAGGTGCACTGGCAAACCACATGTACGTGAGACATGCACATAACTACTGTAGACGTTTTTTGTTAAAGTTTTATATATTTGTGTGCTTAAAGTTCCAAATAAAAAGCAAAGTACAGGTGATATCTGTATTCAAATAATAAAATGTGAAAGCAAAAAGGCACTTATCACATATACTGGGCAAAAATACAGAAAGAACTGCAAAGTAGATTCATTTTATGCAATTAACAAAAATAAACTAAAATGTTTGTATTAACTGCATTAGTTGTATTAGTGTAAATCTGATGCATGTCTTCTCCATGTGCAAGATCAATGTTTTTTGTGCAGGGTCCCTGAAAAATAAATGGAATTAACTAAAACTAATATGGAAACACATAATCACCACATCACTTTTCCAGTGCAGTCTGACGGGGCCCATACACACATCACGAATGCAGGCGAAGGAATGAAATAGCGAGCCGGTGGTTTCACACTTAAGCTCCTACATTAAACCACGTTTTTATGCACGTTAGCAAACAACATCTTTTAAAAAAAGCCTATCTAACAGTCCGGCCGCATAAACTCACAGATGATAAGCCACCTAAGATGACCCGGCATTACTGGGTAAGATAAACAGGCTAGCTTGTTGTCCTCACAAGTGTCCACGTGTCCTCGATCGTGATCATTTTTTTCATTACACTAAACCCCTTTTAACACAGAGATTGTGCTAATAGATCTGCTACAGAGTCCCTTCTTTATGTCGCCTTTGCATTCTTTAATAGAATCAAACAACAGCAGCATCATGGTGCTCTAGTGTGTGATGTTAGACAGCATGCCAGTATCGTGGAAGCAAAAGAAGCGTGACAGGCGTGACATGTAATGCAACAGCTTTGGCCTCTAGTGTGACATATAACAGTCGTTTTGACAAAGATTTATAAACAACTACAGCCATTTAGCATCACTGTTATATGGCGTCCTCTGCTCAGAGGATGAGGAGCTCTTAGATCTCATTGTTTCCCCATATTTGTGGACATTTTTGGGCGCTGTTATTCTTTAAAGTTAGCTGCTAACTGCTTTTTCAATCCCCCTGCGGTGGTTCACACTCAAAACACCTGATTTGAAGAGGCAGTGTAAAAGGGGTTTAAGTTTCAAGATAATGATTACGCTTCAGTGATCGAAATGCATCAAACAAACTAAGGCTTCACTCTGATTCTCTGTTGTTTTGTCTGTATTGTTTCAGTCTGCTCCTTAGATAGTGGTCCAGCCACGATGATTGACAAAGGCTGCAAACAGGATCTGGTTGTTATTTTTCTATTCCAAAAGAGTCACTCCCTTATCTTTATTTAACCTCTGATGTCATCACGTCAGATTAAAAAGTCCAGTATTTGTCCTAACAATTACCAAACACTGTTCGATACAGCCTAAATTTACGCAACGTTGAGCAAGCACTGACTGTGTTTGCAGAGCAGTCACCTCACCTACTACACCAGGTCCTGTTGGCACGGGGCCACAAATGTAAATACGCGCTGTTACTATGCAAAACGACTGTGTATTTCACAGAGCGTGTTCAATGATGGACTGAGATAACTGTCCCTACTTAAGCAAATAAACACTCACATGTTGTCCTGGATGAACTTCTTGATTTTGTTGCTTGTGTATTTGTCCTCGCTGTATTTCACGGTGCTCTCTTCGAACTTGTTGTTGAGTCTTGGTGGGCGGAACAGGACGATACCCCTGTAGACAAAAACAAAACACAAGAAGTGTCACTGTAATCTTGCTGCACCAACAGCAGCTACACTGGTGATATCAAATGTGTAAGGATGCAACTTTTTTGTGCAAATGTCTGCTTCCAAGGACACATAGCAAGTATGATGACTGGGCCAAAGGCAGAAAGAGCTGCTTACTCTCCGTCAATGCCGTGGCTCTGGAGGAGAGCCTCGGAGTTGGTGTGGGCAAAGCGGTAGTTGTCCCTCAAGGCGCTGGCTGCCTTCAGGAACTCTGTCTGTGCTGTGCTCTTATCATCAGCAAAGAACCCTGGGAAGGAATGGTGAATTGTGTTCAGACCAGGATGCAATAACCATGGTACCATTGTTTACAAATTTTGCCAACAGTGACTGAAATTCAAACAGCAACTCACCCACAACACTTGCATCTTGATCTGATGTGTATGCTGCCAAGTCTGCGTCTGCCTTGAGCTCCACAGAAGCCGGTCCAGCCTGCTTCTTAAGGAAACTGACAATCCCATCTACAGAGAGCGAGAGGAAAGCAGACGCAAAACACAGACAGAAGAAAAGATGAAGAGGCAAAAAATAAATAATGACCAAGAGCTGACAGAAAAAAGCAGATATAAGGAGAATTTGTTCAAGTGTGAGACATTTTTAAACACGTAAATAAATCACATCAGCAGCAAATACCTGCAGTTCTGGGACCATCATAGGGACCACTTTCCTCTCCATCCCTGAAGATTTTCAGGGTTGGGTAGCCATTGACACCATATTTGCTGCAGATGTTGCTGTTGGATGTGCAGTCAACCTAAGAGGAAAAGAAAATCATTCACCTTCTGGAGAGACACGGGGTATACCAGAGTACAGAGTGCAGAAAGCCACACTAAAGTGGACAAAGTTAAGAGGACTGCATTATGCAATACCTTGACCAGGGGGACGGTGCCTTTCAGACGTGTGGCGGCTAACTCGTACTCAGGTGCTAGCCGTTTACAGTGGCCACACCTAGGAGACAGAGGACACGGATCAGTAAAGCAAGAGTTCCACTAAATGTATTCAAGTTTCAGCGTGGCAAAGATCCTGAGGGAGATCTAGTGATTTCACAGTGTGGAATTTGATACCTCTGACGTAATACAACAGGATTTGTGAAACATAAAAAGTTTGTTAAATGTAGAGTAAAAAACTGATTCACAAAACTGAACATACTTCACTTTAGTATAAACAGTATTAGGGTTGAAACTAACTATCAATTTGACTGATTACTCCTCTGATCATTCGACTGGTCCATAAAATGCCAGCAAATACTACAAAAGTTATAATCAAAACTTTCAAAAGCCTGATTTGGCATATTTTGTCTGTGCAGTAGTACAAAAATCAAAAGATTAGATAATAAATATGACAAGAAAATTAGCAGATATTCACATTAAATCAACTGGAACCAATGCATATTTGAGAATACTGCTTGAAAAATAATGTTTCCGCTCTAGATAGAAATAAATCTTCATTGAAGTGTTTAATTTCAGCGTTTTAATGCATATTATTCTGCTTAACTTCTATTTTGTTCAAGTTTGGCACAAGCGAACACGTCACAGTTATCCTGGACCAATCAGACGTGGACACCAAAACTTCCCTGGCCAATCAGAACGTTACAACAGTAAAATGACACACCCCTAACTTCCTCATAGCTTCATTAGCACGCAGTTTCCATTGAAAATAACTGAGAGCTGTTGGAAATACGAGTCAGTGCTAATTGTCTTTAATCTTTACAGATTAATGTTTAATGTTCTGACAAACTGAGGAAGTGTTTGACTCACTGGCGCACATAATAAAAACGTATGAATACAGCTAGTTAGCTACACCTTTCCGCTTCTAGCCAACATGCTAACGTTTGGTCACAAGCCAATAAACCGAAGATAATTTGACAGTACAGACTCTAGTTATGTAAAAGGGAAACATGTATGGTTGCAGTTTACACAACAAATAAAATGCTTTTTAGTGAGGTGCATTCACGGTGTTATAAGTTCTGCAAGTGAACGTCAGTTAGCCGAACTGTTATCCACGGAACATTAAGCTAGCGTTGACTAGCTTAGATTCACGCTTGAGACCTGTTTTAATTGCTCAGATACGTTTTAGAAAACGAGAAAAGACTCACCAAGGGGCAAAAAATTCCACCAGGGCGAGCCCATGGTCTCCAATCTTGCTTTCGAAATCATCGTCCGTGTATTCAAGCACATCACTGGCCCAGGTGAAGCCGGTGAGAGCGGCCAAAAAGATGAGCCTCAACATCGCACACCGCGCTGACTTTAAAGTCTATTTCACTTTTTGTTTTGAGAAAGAAAAGTTCGCCCCCTGTGAAGCTCTTCGGCGACGTGGAGGCCAAAGCTGCGAGCTCCTCGGACAGGCCAAATGCAGACTAGTCGATAGAGAAAGAGAAAGGGATAGAGGCGGTGAAGATGTGCAGGCAAACAGCGGGACCTCTCCTAACCACAGTGTGGCAGCCTCCCATTGGGCCATCCGAGCTGTCACTCAGCCTCGATCAGCCAATGAGAAGCGGGGAAACGGGATGTCGTCAGTTTAAAACCAATCACATCTCAACAAAATCAAAACTCCTCTATCGCAGTATCCGACATAATATCTGTAACACCGCATATTTATAGGTAGTATATTTACTCTTTTTTAAGTTAAACTGACAAAATATGAATTTAAAATACAGCAACCAGTCCTTAGCCAACAAACTGAACAAAACAAGAAAAGCATAACACATTAAAGAACACAAAATACACACCATAAAAATATAAAAAGGCATTTTAGTAATTTTGTGCATCACACAGGACACAAATGAAGTGGGGTATAATCATATGAGCTTACACGTGGGATAATCAATCCAGTGAATGAGAAGGAGCCAGTGTGAGTCAATTAAGAACACTTAAGAAACCCCTTAACAAGTCTAAGGAATGGGACCCATTGCTTATTAAACTTATGTTTTAATCCCCTGACTGCATTTCTGATCTTCTTAAACTGGATGTGGTTAGAACAGGAACAATGCAAAGGTTGTGAGAAGGTTTCCCTTCCAGCAGGATTAGGGACTGTTCTTTATTTGTCAAAGGAGGGGAGTGGCGAGGGTGTGACTTGAACCTCCCTGAAGCTACAGATATTTTACCTTGAGCCTCCCCGAGTGACTGGAGGAAAATGCATGACCCTCGCTCCACCATGAATTAGTTGTAGATGTTTGAAAGTTGAAAGTTAAAGACGAAATCCTGGAGTTGAAAGAAGCCTCGGTTTATCACTCTTGTCCTGATGTTGTTGGTGTTTTTTTGGCGAAATTTTAAATGAGACTGGATATCAACCAGTTTTCAATCAGAAATACACGTTGAGTAATATACTAAATACAAAACCTGAGAATATTTGGCACTTTAGCTTGGTAAAGTATTTAAACAATATGTTGATTATCAGGATATTTCCCGTTAATTTCCTGTCTAGCAATTAACCAGCTAATTCTTGCAGCTCTAGTCGCTACCACCAGTTTCTGGCTCCGACGTCAGAGGAAAGATCAAACACACTGATAACACTGTTGACCTGCAGGTGTCTTCAGTCTCTGTGCCATGTGTGTGTGTTGTGGAAAAACTAAGCCACCAGGATTTAGTGTGCAGGATGGAGCCAGCACTGATGTAACAATCACTTAACCATTATTACTCAAAGTTGGTTTTCTATTGGTTCTAATCCATCTATTAAGGACTCTGTGTAGAAAACAACACGTAAACAAACTGGTAAATCACCTTTATTATTGCAGCTGTAGAGAGTTTTGTTTTAAGATGATGATAAATGAGCACAGTGTGTGTCCAGTATGATTAAGGCTCCGTTTTCAGCTGGGTGAAGCATTCAAGTGTCAGTTGGTTTTTGCACCAGTTAAATACATTAACAGTCCTGCAGTGTTACTCAGTCTTGTGGCCCTGTCTTTTGTCTTTTTGTTAGCACTGTTGCCTCGCAGCAAAAGGGCGTCTGGTTCGAACCCTGGTTGGGGGTTTTGAAGCCCTTCTGTGCAGAGTTTGCATGTTCTCTACATGTCAGTGTGGGTTTTCTGCAGGTACTCCGGCTTCCTCCCACAGTCCAAAGACATGCAGGTTAACCTGTGACTCTAAATTGTCCGTAGGTGTGAATGTGAGTGTGAATGGTTGTCTGTCTCTACCTGTGATAGTCTGGTGACCTGTCCAGGGTGTACCTATATCTTATTATTGAGGACAACAGCCAACAACAGGCTTCATATTCATTAACACGGCCACATTCAAAATGTGCTGGGTCTTCTTTATGAAGCTGCAGTTATATTACTATTCCAGCAGAGGGAGCTCTCTGACAGCACAGCATGCTCCTCTGTCACTGGTGTACAACACCTTGTCCATAGTCAGGTTGGTTATTTTAGAAACATTATATATCACTGTTATGTGAGTCATACGTCGACTGAGGCATAGAGGCCTTTTAAGGTTTATTTTAAAGGGACAGTTCACCTCAAAAATACATATTTTATCTGTTACCAGTAGTGTTATTCATAAATCGAGATTGTTTTGGTGTGAGTTGCCAAATGTTGGTTTTACTGGTCTTAAAGATGTCTGCCTTCTTCTTCTTCTTTTTTTAAGATATTTTTGGGGGGCTTTTTAGCCTTTAATGTATAGGACAGACAAGTGTGAAGGGGAGAGAGAGAGGGAGTGACATGCAGCAATGTTTAGATCTGGCTGTCACAAGCACGAGCCTCTCGTCTGTGAGCGGATGCACGCTTCCTTCTGCGTGGTATATCATGTGACCTGTGTCACATGACCCTTACATGAGCTCTTAAATTGCACACCTGTTTCCAGTGCATTTTACACCCTGGTGAAGACACCAGTTGGAACCTGTTGGTTATCCATGTATTAAGAAACTTTAACTACAGTCACGGTACCTTGGGTGCATTTTTGGTCTACCTGCTTTTACTATGGATTTTTACACTGACTGAGCTGGCCAATTGTTGTTTTTATCTTTAAGTGACTCTTTATCCGATGCACGACATTCTCAGAACACTCTCAGAGAGTTCCTAACTTTTAGTAGGGGAGACCGGGGCTAGTTGTCACACGGGTAAGTTGTCACACTGCAATTATCTTCTCCACCAGAGGGCGCAACTAAAAAGTGGAATACTAGTTTTCTTCCTTTGCATGGGCAGGTCACATGGACTGAGTGAGAAGAGGACAACACATTGTAAGTTGAGATGAGCACCAATTAACCATTTTCCACCACCCAAAGTAAAAAATATTAACTCTATATTTTTTTAAATAAGCTTCGTTCAGATAAAAATCCTAGCAGTTATACATGTGGACTTGTTAAAGTAGATATTAAGGCATCCAGTCATACCTCAGTCATTGTTCCAATTTAACCTAACTTTAAGATAGAGCTAGCATTAGCAAACATGGCCGTTTGGGGCAACTTGTCACAGTCCTTTGGGGGTAAGTTGTCACATGTGACAACTTGCCCCAGAATAATAACTTTCAAAAATAATTTAAATCAACACATCCTAATGAAAATGTTACTTTATTTTTACAGAAAAAGAGTGGTTTAAAAGAGAGGAGAAAGTGAGAAGATGGTCAGGAGTTATAAAAGAAAAACAGAGCATGGCAGTGCAGCACCTGACGTGATGTTGAGGGCAGTCAGGCAGGTGATCCTAGGTCACAAGTCCATCAGGAGTACGGCGAAGGACTTTAATGTCAACTACCGTACTTTGGCGCGGTACTGTAAAACATTCACACCAGCTGAAATTCAGGGTCAGACAGCTATCCCAACTACAGTGGTTGGGTACAAATCACCACGGCAGGTTTTCAGCACAGAGATGGAACTGCAGCTTGAGAACTATATCAAGAGATCCTCTGACATATATTTTGGTTTGTCTCCATCAGAGGTGAGAAAGCTGGCATATGAATTTGCAGTGGCAAAGGGCCTGAAATTTCCAGAGGCTTGGTCAGACAAAGAAAAAGCCAGCGCCGAATGGTTTACAGGCTTCCTAAAGCGGCACCCCTCACTTTCTCTTAGAAAACCAGAGGCAACTAGCCTTGCCAGAGCTAGTGCCTTTAACAAGGAGAATGTGAAGTCTTTTTTTGACAATCTGGAGAAAGTGTTAACCAGACATTCCCTGGGACCAGGAGATATCTGGAACATGGATGAAACTGGAGTGACAACGGTACAGAAACCAGACCGATTGGTAGCCAGGCGTGGCTTCAAGCAGGTGGGGTCACTGACATCTTACGTCTCAGATCGCCCCTACCAGGACCCAGCTCTACCAAGCCCAAGCACTAACCCAGCCATTCCAGGCTCCGAAACTGAACCATCTTCTCCAGGCCCCAGCACTGATCCATTCAGCACCAACCCAGCCATTCCTGGACCCAGCACTGGCCCAGCTACTCCAGACCCAGGCACCAACCAAGAGGCTATTCCAGGCCCTAGTAACCCAGCCTCCTCCACCAACACATTTACTCCAGAGGATATTAGGCCTTACCCAAAAGCTGGTCCAAGAAAAAAAGTTACCCAGCAGAAAAAGAAGAGAAAAACTTCTATTCTCACTGACACACCTGTGAAGGAGGCCCTTGAAGCTGAAAGGCAGGCACAAGGGAAGAAAAGACTGTTCAAAAAGAAAGGCAAGGCAACCAAATCTAAAATGCCAAAGAAGCAAAGCACAGGGAAGAAACAGAGGGCAGATACAAAAAGAAAAACTTAGGCATAGAGCCATTTGGAAACAGCCGCCCAGGAGAAAAAATGGGTGCAGTGCATGATATGCGAAGGATGGGCACATGAAGAATGCACCCCTGGCAATTCAGTCTACATATGCCAAAACTGCAACTCAGATGAGGAGTCTGACTAGTGAGCTGAGGTTTTGTTTGAGGTTTTGTTTTGTCCCAGGACCAGTTTAAATGACAGTTTCATAATGCATGTTTCATAATATTTCATTTTATTTCATGTTATTTCATAAGATGCATGGCAGGCAATTCAATCTACATAAGCTATGGCAAAACTGGAACTCAGATGAGGAGTCTGACTAGTGAGATTTTCTTTTGTTCCAGGACCAGTTTAAGTGTCAGTTTCGTAATGCATGTAATATTTCATGTTATTTCATGTTTCATGTTATTTCATGAGTAATAAAAGTGAATTATTGTCGTTTATTCACTTTGAATTAAAAAAAAATAACAACAATAATTTTGTCCTTATTTTATTGGTTGCAAAATACAGTGTGACATCTTACCCAACATAGTGTGACAACTTACCCGTTGGTGGGGCAACTTGTCACATGGTGACAATCTCCATTAGATTGCTTATAACTCTGCACTGACACAAGATATGAAAATGACATGAATACAAAATATATACCTGAGACTTTGGTCTTTCATCTGGTACATATTTTTTTTTTATATGATGTTTTGATTCCAAGATATATATATGAGTGTAAAAAGTGTGACAATATGCCCCGGTCTCCCCTAAGGAGTCTTAGCTTAGGAGTGAATAAAGGAATAAAGTAAAGTTCTCAGAGCAACCCTGACCAAGGAAGGGATAGAAACCTTTACCTTAGCGAAGACGTGTGGTTGAACCTGTTCCTAGGTGTGATGCCTTCTTTTAACAGGTGTGATTGGCTGTCACAGACACGCCCTTTGTAAGTAATTTATTTGACCATATAGTAGTTTGGAGTCATTATTATACTTAATGTATTCAGTATGTATTCAATGCATACTTTGACGCATTCTGCAGGCCCAGTGTTTATGTCCAAGTTAAAATTATTATCTATGCACTGAAACTATTTTTTTCTCCATTATTATAAACCTTGCTTCCTGAACAGACCAGTTTCTTTCAGTGACACCTCAGAAAGTCTCATCTCTGTTCTGACTGCCAATCTGCACTAATTCTTCAAAGCGGAGCCGTCTTTCTTCCAGATCAGCCACCGTTTACTGTAAACTCACAGCTGAGATGGGAACGGCAGAATTAGATGGAAATAATTCAGGGACCAAATGAGGTTCGAGGATCCGCTCAAGGTTTTTTTTTTTTCCATCTGGAGATGACGGGCTGTTCATGTCAGTGGAGATGTGAACAGTGCTGCACGACACAGTGTTTTGGAAAATATGTGTACAGTTGAAGGTCACTGATTGGACACCATTGGCACCTTTGCATATTCTCTTGACACATTACACTAAAGCATTTTATTATCAATGCATCAACGATTTATCCCACGGTCTGTTACAGCATCGTCATCACTATTCAACCATTTTATTCTAAGAATCTGTGTTTTGTGCAGCTGTGTGCTCTGCAGCACTGTAGAGATTTGTTCTCTGCTTTTCCCCACAAAGCCCCTTCCCTCAAAAATCCGAGCCCCCATTGCCTCTGTGAAGTGGTTGCCACGGCAACCCGCTTGCTCCTCAGCCATATCTGGAACAAGTAGGAGGAGAGAAGAGGTCTGCAGCATTATGCTGGTGACATGCTCCGAGTACTATGTACTGAGATACAGAGAGGAGGGAGGGAGGGAGGGAGGAGGGAGGATGTATTCAGGACATCAGAACTGTCCTCCAAATCGGTGAAGAGAGAGAAACAGATTCCTCACAACAGCCAACACTTGATGTCTCAGCTGAGTCTTGTCAGAACACTGAACGCCTTGTTGTCCATGTCAGCGTCCAGACCACAACACTGGAAAAACTGTTGCCTGTTTCATCACTGGAGACAATAAAAATCTATTCATCCACAATGGGACAAAGCACTTGTCACAGACTCCCTGCACTGCAGAGCAAACACTGCCATCTTTGCACACACACTTCTAAACACCAAGACAGACACATATTTAGGTTCATATTCACCCCAGCGTGCAAATGAGATGGCACACAATTCATTTAGCATATTTCCTTCTGTGTTTGTGTGTTTGCAGTACCGTTGTGCTGATACCACAGGGAAAACTGACATTGAATACACACAATTAATTTAGCATTTTTCCTTCTGTGGTTGTGCACTGGGTGTTTGCACTAGTGTTGAAATGATACTTGACTTTTTATATTTGATACGATACCTTGAAAAAAAATCAATATTTAATATAATTTTCAAAACCTTTAACATGACAACAACAACTGTACTTTTCTTGGTTAGTAGCAGAAAACAACAGAATGATTAGTTAACATTAACACTAAGAGAGAGCAAGAAAGCGCAGCTGGTATGGGTGTATCGATACTGCTGAAAATGAGTATTGAAACCATCCATCAATTTTCACCCGCTTATCTGGGGCCAGGTCGTGGGGGGCAGCAGGCCAAGCAAAGCACGCCAGACGTCCCTCTCCCCAGCAACGCTTTCCAGCTCCTCCTGGGGGACCCCAAGGTGTTCCCAGGCCAGGTGAGATATGTGGTCACTCCAGTGTGTTCTGGGTCTGGAGGCATCCTGATCAGATGCCCAGGATGCCTCCTGGGCACCTCCCATATCTACTACTACTACATCTCATCTGCCCTGGGAACACCTTGGGGTCCCCCAGGAGGAGCTGGAAAGGTTTGCTGGGGGAGAGGGACGGCTGGGGCGCTTTGCTTAGCATGCTGCCACTGTGACCCAGCCCCGGATAAGCAGATGAAACCGTTTGAAATATTGAGAAACAATACAAAAAAGCTTAATCAATATTTTTGACAGCACTTGTTTGCATCATACTTTGTGTTCACAGTCAGATTTAATAGTAGTTCATCATGAAGCTTTAAAGGATGAGTGTGTTATTTCAATACTTTCCAGCTTCCCCAGCGTGTCTGTGACACTGAGCCCCAAGACCACTGCTTCCTACGTAAGACATAAATCTTTAAAAATGGGTCTATATATTATACAGGATGTTTACTGTCTGTAAAAATGCTCGCCAGCCAAAGTGAATGTGTGCCCTCGCTATATTTGTATTGTTTTCAGTGCTGTGTCTCTTGGATGCCTGCCATTTACGGTCGTGCACCTGGTTGCTTCCTTTGAATAGAGACCCGACCTCACCTGGGCGCTGTGGGATTACACGCTCATAAACATCCCAACACAGAATATAAGAAGAGAATAGAAAAAAACAGACAGAGGGCAGAGTTTCTGCAGAAAAATACACTGCCAAGCACCTTCAGTGGGTAAGTAAGTAAGTCCTGAATAAAACTGCAAGTCAAGACATGCAAGTCTCCAGTCAAGTCCCAACACCGAACTTTGAGTTTCAAGTCCTTAACAAGTCATAATGTGCTCTTCACCAACTGTAATGCATTTTAACAACACAGTAATCATTTATTTAATTTACTAAAACCACGAATGCTTTGTAAAACTTGTAGTTCGTTAAAAGTTGTTGTGTCAACTCACATTTTTCATACTGCAATTTCTTTTTTGCTGACTACTGAGTAGTTTTTGTACGTGAACAAAATTACGATTGGTATAACTTTTTCCAACTGGCGCTCAGTAACGTAACGTTAGCTCTTCACGGTTCTCTCCTGCAACATGACTGGATGCTGTCACGTTGGTTCAAACTACGTGGATCTGGGGAAGTGTCGACTTGCTTGGAATGAACAGATGAAAAGCGTTAATGTTTGTTGATTCAGGAGTGAAGGGAAATTAAATCATGACGCACTTTTTAAATAATGTAGCTTTCATTTTTGGGCTTCAGAAGTCATCAAGTATTTTCAAGTCAAAGAGCTCAAGTCCAATCATTGTGTCATTAGTGTTCCAAGTCCAAGTCAAGTTGCATGTTTTTTGATTTTGTCACATCAAGTGTAAAGTCATCAAATTCGTGAATCGATTCTGATCAAGTCCAAGTCAAGTGACTCAAGTTCCTGCATCTAGAGATGAGTAATCAATTATCAAAATTGTTTTTATTAATCTTCCATCGGTCAGCTACTCAACAAACGCTCTGTGGCAGGGAGGAATAAGATATATCAGGCTTTGGAGATGCAGACAAACCCTGTAAGTGAGGACAAATTCATTTTAAGTTATGGTCTTCTCATGGGATTGTTGACAAGAAAAACATAGAATACCACCTGCCTTAACTGATGCTTTTAAAAGTCTGCCTTTGCAGTATAAACGAGGGTCCTAACATTTGTAATGATGTCAAGACACTCAGACATCTTCCAGATTAGACGTCCTTGGCTCCGTGTGAAAACAAGGACCCTGAGTACCAGCCTTTCAAGCATAACACAGTTTTGTTACGCCTCTGACTGAACGCTATCACGTGACACTATGCAACCACGCTGATCGCAATCACGCTCCTCGAGCTTGGTCACCATGGTTACCTAAAGCTTGGGCTTCAGGCTTTGGCAAAATCCTCCTGGATACCAAAGAATGACCTCTGGTTTGTGTGGAAACTAAAAAAAGCAACACTCCATCAAGAAATGAGAGACAGGCAGAGGAGCTACTGTTAAATAGATGACTTCTTTAATAAAAGAAATTACACTGTGACATTCATGAGGCGCTGGAATGATATTGCTTCAGTAGCTTACAGTACAGAACCCAGCCCGACCAGTGTTATAACATCACATTTTGAGACCAGCGTGTCGTCAAACATACAAATCCCCTGGAGAAGGCGAGTCTCTTCAGTCTTACCCTGTTAATCTACATTCAAATCCACTCAAAAATGGTGAAAAGAAACTGTGTACACACAATCCACAGTGAAAAGTAAAGCACAAATGGATGGACTATACAAGCACCAGATAATAGGGATGAGCAAACGAACATGTGGGAATGAGGGGAAGAGACAGGCTGAGTATAGGACATGCGGCAGGAAGGGACCGAGGCGAGGTAAAGCCAGGTTTAGTGGGCCGAGGAGTGCTTTGGGAGCAGAGCCATAGATACTGTTTGGCCATGCACAGACGGGCAAACTGGTGGCCATCTTCACTCCATTACATCAGCCTACAGTTTGTGCATCCTTCATTAATGTTTGCTGCCATTTTAGAGCAAAATTTGAATTTGAGTTTAATATAAAACCCTTCAAAATAATTTGAAACACAGAAGAGCCCATTTCTGGGACCTGGTTTGGTTTAGTCAGATAGCTGCGTATAATATATATATAGAGAGAGATTATATTATATTATAATATCTATGGGCACAGAGCAGGAGGGGGGGTTGTGCATGTGTGTGTGCCCAGAGGTTTGTGGGGTGGGGTGGGGTCAGGGATCAGTGTCTACTTGAAATACTTGACAGGTGGGGGCACCTTGATGTCCTGGCCTTTCTCCAGTCTCTTCTCACACTCGATCAGGTAGTTAACACCATCGACCACTGTCTGCACCAGCTGGACCTGAGGGACGGACACATCACATTTTAGTGCATTTATCCATTTTAGCATACGAAAAACAATCAGTCTTATATGTCTTAAACATGTCTGGAATGTTTTACTTTTTTAGTTTCCAAAACACTCTTTTGGCCCTAATAAAAGGGATCGTTTGGATCTTTCAAAGTGGGGTTATATGAGGTACTTATCCACAGTAGGTGTATTACATACAGCAGATGTCTGCTGGCGTGCCCCCTGACTGGAGAAGCAGGGAGGAGTATCTACACAGCAACAGCAAAATGTATTTTAGCCATCCAAAAAAAACCAATAATAGTTTAACTGTACACTATATTTAGAATATTCTCGCTGCATTATCTTGCTGCAGACAGTCATTTTCGATGGAGAAGCCGTTAATGGCCCCATCTATCCTTTAAAGCTACTAGGTGAGTAATGTTAGCTTGCAGAACATAGAACTACTGGTTCACCGCTGCCTCGCCTGGCATAGTTTGTTTGGGTTATTGTGTGACCAACCCTCTAAAATACAGAAGTCACACAATGAAGGAAACAAACTACGTGATCAAGGCAGCGGTAGACCAGCAGTGTTCAGGAATGTTAAATCACAGTTTTTCTCAGTGGAGTCTGGCTTTGATATTGACAATATTCTAAATATTGTATATCACTGCTAGAGAGAAAGTCTTTTCATAAAACTGGGCTATCTACTTTTGAGATTGGTGCAACATGACCAGAGAAAACAGAGGAAAGGGGGCTGTGGAATTTGCTTTTGCTGAAGAGGCTGAAAAACTCATAACTGGCAGGATGAATAAAATATGTTTCTGAAAATGTTTGAGGGATAGGCAATGCATTACCAGAGTCCTGGTTTATATTTGTTAAGCACTGCTTAGCATTATGGTTTGATTTCAGCATTTTCAGCCTCTAATTTTACAATACAGGGAACAGTATGGGGCCCACTTCCTGTTAAGAGACTCTCGTATTACAGCCAAGAAGCGCACTAAAATATGTTTAGGAAGACATTTTAGGCGAAAAATAAGCAATCTGACATCTGACAACTCAAAGTGCTTTTTACTTTGCTTTTTACACTACGAGTCACATTCACCTATTCACACACTGGTTGCCGAGGCTCCTGTACAAAGGTACCATCTGCTACCCAGTTTTTAAGACACTTACAACTGATGGAACAGCCACCGGGAGCAATTTGTGGTTCAGTATCTTGCTCAAGGATACTTCGACATGCAGACTGGAGAAGCCGGGGATTAAACCGCTGATCATCTGATTAGTGGACGACCTGCTCTACCTCTGAGCCACAGCCGCCTGGAATCAGTGCTACTTAGCTTTGTGGGCACACAAAAATGTAGAAGTACAATCGATAGTCAAGCAACAGCCCTAGAGCCAGAGAATATTTGAGCTGAGAGTTGAATAGGGAGTTCAGGGCACTGGTACGATGGAGGGAAGTCTACCGCAGTTCATTTAGCGTCAGTGTTGGTACTCCTGCTTCTCCAAACAGGGGGAAAGCCAACAGACACCGACTGTATGTTATGCACTGATTATGGATAAGTACCTCATACAACCTCACTTAAAAAGATCCAAATTACCCCTTTAAGAGTACAGGTGACACAGCTTTCTCCAAATACAGTGACTATCAGTTACTACAGACGCAAAATCTGCAGCCCCGTCATCTGCAAACCTCTCTCTACCAAAGTATGGACATTACAGACACACGTAAACACAGGCAGTCTGCATTCTAAACCGAGCAGAGCCATCAACTCGAGGCCGATAACCTTATCCAGGAACGCCTCCACTAAACTATGGTCAAAAGTACAGCCCACCTCCAAAGCAGACACTTGCCTGCTGCTCTCATTTACAGCAACATCTGTGAGATAGTTTATAAACTGTAGCTGCACTGTTTGAATACAGGAGGCTCAGCACAGGATGTTTTGTACTTTCTGAAAGATGAAAGAACATCAAATCTATGGTCATCAACTTGCATTTTTTTCCACATCCTGACTTAGATACTAATCAGATAATGTTATTGTGTGTGATGAAAACATTACTATGTCTTATTAACATGTGGCCTGACTAAAACCATCATGAAAAGTCATCAGGACTTAGGAGCCCTTTTCCTAAGCTTTGCCAGGAATCAAGATTTTATTTTGCACACACAAGATACTGTCTCTGCTCTGGAACCTTCTTCTCCTTAATGTCCTCTGGTGCTTTGCTCCAGCGGTCCCTACTTCGCCTATCCCTCCATCTATTAACTTGCTGACTCCACCCTCAGAGTGCTCCTGTCCTGAGTGGACGTTGGAGTCAGGCGGCTGCAACACTGCGCTTAAACCTCTCTGTGTCCAAGTCCTGGATTTATTTTTGCACAGAGACAAAGAACAGTCTCTGTCCAGTCAATCACAAAGAGTCACATATTAAATTAAGAAAATTAGATGAGTGATTCTCACTACGCCCAGAAACAGTAAAGAGCCATCTCCACTCTGCATGTAAGAATAAAATAAGTGACCACAGGCTTAAGACAATAGAGAACAGCTCCATTGTACTGTACAACTCTGTCAGGCGTGACAGCATGACAGCATGAGACAAGGACATAACAAAGACAAACTACATGTACAGTCTGGACAAAGACAATTCTCCTCTCCTCTCCTTTTCTGTCCTTTCCTGTCCTCTCTTTTCCTTTCCTTCCCTCTCATCTCCTTTCCCTTTCCTTTCGTGTCCTCTCCTTTTTTCTCCTCTCCTCTCTTTTGTTTTCCTTTCCTCATCTCATCTCCTTTCCTTTCCTTTCCTTCCCTCTCATCTCCTTTCCTCTTATTTTCTGCCCTTTCCTCTCCTCTCTTTTCCTCTTCATTCTTTTCCTGTCCTCTCCCTTTTGTCCTCTCCTCTCTTTTGTTTTCCTTTCCTCTTGTCTCATTTCCTTTGCCTTTCCCTTCATTCCCTTTCTTTCCTCTCCTCTCCTCCTCTCTCCCTTTCCTGTCTCCCCTCCTCTCCTCTACTCTTCTTAGCTCTCGCTCCTTTTTTGTGCCATATTTAAGTTGCTATTTGTGCTCCACAAAATCCAACTCATTGACACAAAACATTCGCTTCAAATTGGTCCAGTTGCTGTCCGACACATTACTAATGTCTCCGCAGTGACATGGTACACTCCATCAATAAACAAACATTCATTGATTAATATATAAGTAACTAACCCAGACATCTGTCGGGGGGTCCAGGGATCCTTCTTGGCATTTTTTCTTTGATAGACAAGCTCTGTTTTGATGCTTTTATGCACTGTGTCACCTTATTTACATCCCAGTACAAAGAAAATTCCCAGTGTGAGTAAATTCATTCTAATTGTGAATTACAGCATGATCAGCAGGCCACCCAGCACCCTATCACAGGCTGGATAGCATGTATCATGGGGCTCTGAGATTCATTACAAACTTACTCATCATTGTGTACTACACTCAAAAGTGAATTGGCCTGCTTTGTGTACACTCTGCCTTAGTCACTGCTGTGTTTTTATTTACAGAGCTATTGTTGGCAACCTACTTAACTTCTCTTTTGAATATGAAATATGAAATGTGAAAATTACAATCTCCGTTTGCAGGACTTTTTGTGTCTTGTTGTTCCCAAAGTCAGAACTGAACTGGGTAAAAAAAGCATCAGATGTTCTCTGCACCTACAGCATGGAGCAATCTGAAGAATGATCTTAAGCTTCAAGGCATGGTGACCTTGAATGAGTGTAAAACCATGAGTCCATCATTTTATGTTACTCTAATCCATGTGCTTTTATGTAAAGTTTATTTGTTGTTGAAACTGTGTTGCTGCTATTCTTGGCCAGGTCTCCCTTTTAAAAGCGATCTTTGATCTCAGTGGGACAACCTTGGTTAGATAAAGGCTAAATAAAAATAAAATCAATCCGGTGGTAAGTTGAGTATAACTGTGCTACACTGACAGCACTATGATGCAATAAATGTTCATATCAAATCGTTGTTTATAGGACGAGACATTCTGCAAGTGTGCAATGTTCCTGAGAAGTCATTATCACTGATATGTTGCCACATTCACACCCAAGGAACAACTACAGGAGCAACTCCACTGACGTAAAGTGGCAGGTGAATGTTTTGCTCTGGGAATGAAAGGTAGAGAATCACTCACATCCTTTGTTTTTCTGTTTTGTTTTTCTCTGTGCATTACCAGAGGTTTGCCTACCTCAGACAGTCCCAGGCGGTCCAGGTTGGAAATGTCGAAGGTACCACCCACGGCAGCAGTGTCCACGCCGCCGGTTCCTCGCTTCTGCAGGCGCAGGTTGTCCAGGATCTTACTGAAGCGGGGATCCTTAGGGTTGGGGAAGAGGAGTTATTCTACACACTCTCAAAGCACTGTAATCACCATAATACTCAGTACGCAATTTGAGTTTGCAACCACCAACATTTCATGAAGAAAGATCTTATGAACAGCTCATTCTAGGTGAACATGACCAACAAAAGTTCTGATGATGCAATTTGGCAGTAACTGTTGCAATCACATCATCAACATTATTTTCAAAGTTAAGTGAAACAGATGCAATTGAGAAAATAATTTATTTGGCATTTTGTAACAGCCAGTAGCAGTACAAATCTTGTAGGTGACATGCATGTTGATACAAAATGTGGAAAAAGAGAGAAAACCAAACTAACCCTGCTGCTTGTCCCATTCTCATCTTTTAATTTAATACTTTGATTTTTTTAAGGCCATGCAGATGCTCTATTTTTCATTGTGTGACACAAATAAAGTGGTAACACAATCGATCCCACATTATCTACAGCTCCTTTTGATGTTATCAGCCCATTAAATGGCTGTTATCAGTTGTTATAACTACCATTATAATGCTTCAGATGGGCTACTTACCAGAAAGCCAAAAGGTGCTACCTAACACTTCCTCATACATTGTTAACATTGTGAAACGACTGCAATTTGATAAGGTTTAGGAAAAGATCAAGATTAGGGTTCAAATAAAGCGGCGACCTATATCTAAAAGTTAGATGCTTCTTGTCTCAGTCAGACTCTGAAAAGCTGGTGCAAAAGCAGCCAGAGTTTTAAGAACACCAAAAGGTCTGACCACATAGCTCCTATTATATCTTCTCTTCACTGGCTCCCAGTAAAACAGATTATTGATTTTAAAATACTTATTTACTTATTGTTTTTAAATGTTTTAATTGTTTAGCTCCTTCCGATGTTGCTGACATGCTCATAAAGAACACACCAGAGATGCCCCAGATCATCAAATACAGGTCTACTCATTGTACCTAAAATCAACTCTCAATCAGCTCATGGTGCTTTTAGTCATTATGGTCCTACTCTCTGGAATTCTCTTCCACATGAACTATGATCTGCTACAACATTGTTCTCTTTTAAAAGCAAACTAAAAACGTATGTTTTTCAGCAAGCTTTAGTTGGGTTTTAAGTGTATTTTTATTTGCTTTAGGAATTAGTATTACTATAGTTATCTCCCCTTTTTTAAGAAAAACGATAATAACAATACCTTCTTATTTTGTTTGTTTTTATCATGCCCTGCTTGTTTTTATATATGTAATATTTCATTATCTTATTTATTTTATGTTTGTCATGTACCGGTATACTGTATCTTAAGCACATTGACTTTACGCTTGTCATATGAAATGTGCTATATAAATAAAATTGACTTGACTTGTGGATACAGTAATTATGATGGTGGCAAAGGAGAGTCAGGAGATGTAGAATAAAGGCCGAGAAAGTCTGTATGGGGAAGAGGTCAGGGTGGATGATGGGTCAAACAAACAAAGGACTTTCTCCCAGGAGACCCCTGTTTGTGTCCCGAGTGAAGCCATTTTATCCTACATCACTATGTTAGGTATGTTTCACACATGACGGAAGCTAAGTATGTTCCGCAAGTTAATTTGTGTACATAAGTTAAAATAAACAAATGGTAACTTTTGGTTTCACGTAGTACACAATCAGTGGTCTCCTGGGTGAAAGTCCTGTGTTCTTTATGCACGGTCACCTAAGCTTTGGTCATAATTACTATGGCCACTAGAGGTCGCCACCTAACAATAAATTTCGGAGGTAGAGTTGTGCCATACTACCTTAAATCCACACTCCTGATGGCAACTGATAACAGTAATTTAATGGGCTGATAACATTCAAAGCTGACATCACTGCTGCTGATTGGCTGAGCTTGAGGGCTTGGCCTTCTTAATATCCAGGTCAGCCGCAATGACGCCTAGAGATGATGCTGCTAGCTGGTCACTTTCCTCCATGGCCTTCCACTCGTTGGAATGCTGTGTTCTGTGTTTGTGTTTGTGCTCATTACAGCGAGCCGTTTCATTATTGTTAACCAGTTTGTTTGATGACGGGTGGGCCGCAGTTATCCTCTGGTCATATTGTTTGTTGTTTAGCCTTTAATGTGTGTGTTAGCTTCACGCTAGCTAACCGCGCTTGTATATACATTATAAGTAGCTTGCACTTTAGATTATGTAGCACAAAGCCGTAGGGGTGAACTGCTATTTTTGTTATAACCCTTTTTTCTCCTGTTTTTATTTAGTTTAGGGAGTCAGGCCCATTCTTTTGTTTGTAGGGCCTAGGCAGCACTCTGGGGGAAGATAGGTGGGTTTTGTTATTTTGCCCATGATTCACCCTCAAGTCCTCCTACTGTGCACTAATTTCTTGTATCACCTGTTTTAACAGAAAACTATTTTTGCCTGTAAAAAAAACTCTTAGATGAATTGCATTAGCCATAAATTGCTCACTGTTGTTCACACATCCATGCTCACCATGTCACTTTTTTATGTCACTCTCCAACACCCCTAGACTGCGACGTAACATATCTACTTAAGAAAAATATAAAATTATTTTCTTACTGTTACATCTATTGTGTTACCTTGCTCAGCAGGGGCAGCTTGACGTGAACCCCGGCCCTGAGCCCTGTGCCCAGGTTGGAGGGGCAAGTGAGGATGTAACCGAGCCTCTCGTTCCACATGAACTCCCAGCCTCTCTCCTGGATCAGACGCTCCACCTTAGAGAGACAGAGGGAGAACCAGTCGCAATATAATGACTGTGTGTTTCATCATACTATCTCTGACCTTTGGTATGTTTGCTGGATGTGTACATACTGTTCACACACCGCAAATTGTTGTAGTAGCTGTGGATTTTTTTAAACTGAGAAGTAAAGAGTGGAAAGTTGCTGTCTTGGAGCAATACTGAATGAACTCTTGTAGGAGTGGGCTGATACAAACACTGGCATAGTGTTAGTGCATACAGTTTAACCGATGCTAATGTAGCACTGAGGTGTTCTGTCACCCAACAGTGCAGTGCCAGATGTTGCATTGCTTGTCCTTTGCTCTTTCTCTAATGGGGAACTTGGAACACTTTGATAAATAATTTATGTTTGAACAACCACGTTGGGTCTAAAGGCTTTATTTTCGTGGCAGGGCAAAGACTAGTATAAGCAGTTTTTTTTTTGCTTTTGCAAGTGTACACTAGATGCTTTTACACTGTATTAATGCACTTCCTTTTTGGCTGATTAAATCCCTACAGCCATCTAATGACAGCAAAGTCTGTTCCAGCTGCTAACTTCAAGATGCTGTGCCCAAGTGCACAATGGTCCTTGGTTAAGTCATGCACAGCTGACACTAGACTGCTGTAAAGTTACTGCTGTAAAGTAACCACACCAGCGTCTCTGATTCACAATCTAGTTAAAATCTGAACAATAAAAAGGACCACAAATGACTTTCTTCATTTATTAGACACATTTTTCTCCTCGCGATCTGTTACGTCACTCATCAACTTTTATGAATGCAGTTAAATGCAGAGAGAGTCTGTCTGTCAGCAAGAGACACTTTTATATCAGTGATCGTCATTTCCATTCAGTCACACTGAGACTGATCATTCCTGGGCAACACGGTGATGAGTTACAGAATTTTAATTTCCCCGAAAACATTTGGCCTTATAAACCATTTCCAGTGTTCAGAGACACCATAATCATGTTCTGGATTAATAAATAATGAACTCACACTCAGAATATCAATAAATATAGATACAAATAATTAATAAATGACATAAACGCAATCTGTGACTGCACAGGACACAGTAAAATATAGAAAGCAGGTTGTTCTTCATGTGCAGCTGTTAACAGAGACAAAACACTGCTGCTCTGCCATTGATAACTGGATGTATTTGGGTTCAAGTCCTGGTCAGGGCAGGTAACAGATTTCCAGTCTGGACCCTTAGGCAAGGTTCTTAATGCTGCTAGCCTACCTCAGGATGAGTGAAACCCCAAAAACATACCAGCTCGGACATCGCCCGGGTCAACACCACGTCAGGTGCTGGGGAGCCGGGGCAACCTGATGAGAAATTGGCTACTGGAACAAAACATAGATGAACTAGACCAGAGAATAGGGAACTGTTGGAATGCTACTATTCAAATAACCCCAGCAAGAGGGGCTACAAGCAGAGGATGTGGGATATATGGATGCTTCGAAACCCAACATCTGAAGTGGCAAAGAAACAACTCCTAGCCCAGTGTTCTAACACCCACAAACGGCAACTGCTACCACAACTAGAAATTGATGAGGTGCAACAAACATGCTTCAGCAAGGAGGAGACAGAACAACATTATTATTCCCACACTGCAAGATTGGGTACCAAGCCCAGCAAGGGCGAATGACCTGAGATTGAGATTAATGAATGAACTGGGCGGCATGTACCACCAACAGATTTAATGAGTGGCCGACATCAAGAAATGCTACCAATGGCTGGATAAGGTTGGACCGCAAGACACCACCAATCATGGCAGCACAGGTCTCTGTTCAGAAGAGTGCTGTCCTAGGAAAAGCTAAGATACTGCGCAGAACCGTCAAACTCCCAGGCCTTTGGTAGAGGACCCAAGCTTGAGGAAGACACACCACCACCTCCAACGGGCATTGCCTCACGTGACGTTTCAGAGGAAAAGATGTCTTATTTCACTAAAGGCATGTTTTCTTGTTTCTTCCCTACTCGCATGTCTCCCTCGTGTCTTACGAGGACGAGGCTAAGACATGAGGAAGAAACAAAAGTGAGGGAAATGTAGTTGCAAGACCAGGTATTGGGATGAACCCATAGTGTCTCTCTGTCTCATCTCAGCATCTTTAACAGTCCACACACAAATGTTGCCTTACCTCCTTGAGGCCTCTGCAGAACCTCTCAAAGACTCTTTTCATGTTTCCTCCCTTCTCCATGGAGATGACCCTTGTGTGATCCTCCTCATTGATCCAAATCAGGAATGTCTTCTCGTTGTTGTGCCTGCACCCAGAGAAGTTATACTCAGTATTGATCCCTGTAGGTTTGGGCTATTTGTCCTCTGTGTTTGCACCATTGTAGCTATCAGTGAGCAGTGGAGAGACACTGCAGCACCCAGGGTGGGGTAATTTATTCTGATGCAGTAACCTCTAAACTTGAACCTAGAGCTGATATTCCTTTCTTATCCACAAGCAGAACATAAATTAATATTTAAATATTTTTTTCCCCAGACTGAATCAATGCTTAAAGGAGCAATAAGCAAAATTCATCATTTCTAGATTGAAGGAATTAAAAAAATTGCTATGTGAAGAACTAGAGGTGTAATTTCATCTGGAGTATAGCATGACCTCACACAACCTCTCTCTGTGTTGATCTCCAGCCCCTTGTTTACGAGCCGGTCCGGCTGCGTGTACATGTGAACCCAACTATGTGTACAAACTAAGTTGGCTGTTTAGGTTTTATTTCCTCGCCCCTGTGGATTCACTGCAAGCACAGCCAGTTAGCCTCTGCTAGCCTCCCAGCTAGCGGGGGCTAACCGGTGCTTCCTCCTCAGTCTCCACTTCACTCAGCTGCCAGCACAGCCAGTTAGCCTCCCAGCTAACGTTAGCCCCGGCTCTCCGTTTGTATCCAACCGGAGCACCGAGCCCTGGTTTGTTATTCAGATTAATGTGGGAAGAAGCAGCGGGTATATCGGGCAGCTGAGTGAAGTGGAACCTGTGGAAGAAACACCGGGACCGTCTGGATGTAATAGTCCGTGAAGATGCTGCGGTTCTCGGCTGCACAGACGAGGAGAGTGGGGTGGGGGGGTGGAGAGCAGAGGTAGAGGGAGGAGTGGCTCATGACACACTTTGTTTTGGTCTACAGGCAGTGCACAACAGCAAACCTAGCGGTGAAACGATTTCGCTTTTTGCCCCTTTAAGTTATTTTTTGGAAGCCTATTGGAAGACAGTGTACAGGATAAGTTAATTAGCAGAGATTGGTGATGGGTTTTCTTGACTGAGAGAACCATATCATATTGTCGAGTAGAGGGGAAGCCATTCACCATCAATCACTGACAATAATGCTCGTTTTTACCTCAGGTCATTGGGCCTTGTGGTATTGATTTGTGACATACTCAAAAGAAACCTGACATCTGATAAACGATAACTCAAAGTAAAATCCATTGGATGGAAACCTCACAACTCAGGGATATGTTTGTCAGCAATTGGGACACCCTTACAAGAAAGGCTTTTCTCTGTTCTCTTTTTCTAAAAAATAGTTTAAACAAGTCGATATATGAGCAAGTGTGCAGACAGAGTTGTACTGACATTCCTATCTTTAGCCGTGCCAGTGGTAGGGCGATATGGATGGTGGTGTCAGTGTTGGTTTGTCTATTCATTGCTCTTACATAAGTGTACAGATAGACAAATGTCAGCAACTATTGTATGGGTTAAATGGCACAGACATTCAGGGTCTTCAGAGTAGAAATCTTAATGACAAAATCCCTGAGCTGTTAATCTTGTGTCCTTGGCTAGTACAGCAATTCACTTGTCGCACACATACAAAACTCAAATAACCTTTGTCTCTAGTCCCATGGGGAATTAAGATTTCATTCTCAAGGGAGATCAAAATAGAGAAACAAGATATTGCAAAAACGAAGATCTAAATTGCTGTGAATTGTGCTGTAAATATTTGTGGCAGTATATTAATCATCAAGATCTTGGTCACCCTCCAACCTCCCCTCAAGTGCCACAGTAACATTTCCAATTGCAAATATAACAATAAAAAAATTGAAAAAGCAAAGTACAGCGACATTTGCTGAACACATTCATGTTTCCCAGAGGAAGCAGTCATTGAATCTCGATGACCCAATGATCCCTCCTACCACCAATCTCAGGGCGAACTCTCCACTTTTATACATGACATTCCAAATTTTTGAGTGCACAAAGCTGCTGTCAGCTGCTACAAAGACTTTTTGTCCACACTGACCTCCTTAATATTGTTAGAGATTTAATAAGGTAATGGATAGGCTATGGAGACAGCAGGTTGGGGAGAGGAAGAGAAAGAGAGAAGGGAATACAGTAGTGCAGTATAAAAAAGAACATGAGTAAGGAGTGAAACAACAAAGGAATATTAGAAGGATGGGGGGTTGTTAAGCATAAATGCGAGAAAGTAGAGCATGACATATGGGAAGTGAAAAAAATGAAAGGAGAGTGGGGGAGAATGAGCCAGAGAGGGAAAGAAAAAGCTACCAGTGGACCTGAAAGAAGAGATGATGGAGGGATGGAGTGAAGGTGAATTATTAAGGAGAGGAGAAGAGAGGAGAGGCTGATACGGCTGGCAGACGGAGAGAGGGGGGAGGCTGGTGATTGATTTTGGCTGGCTGATGCCCTGCATTTGGCTATTCCTGGATACAAGCTAAAACTAAAGGCTGAGGGAGCACTGTCTGCTTTGCTAATACACCTCCACCACAGCTCAGCAACGGGGAAATGACATTACTGGTGCAATCGTGCGAGCTTGGAAAGTCACTGGAAAGTTCATAAATGTCAGTAAGATTAAAGACTATGGGGCATTTTTTTCCACATTTTATTTGTGTTCTGTTCAATATGAAAACTAATAAACTAAGCATTGAAAGACTGACCTATTTTTGGACAGAGGGAAGTTTACAGTTGCAGATTTTGTTTGTGTGACCTGCTGCCAATTTCCAGCACAGGAGGAAAAGGTTCATTCAAATCCTGATGCATCTGAATGATTTAGATTTAGATTTGCTAGAAATTATCCACAAAAAAGAAAAGGAGTAACTATCCCGAAAATCTATTAAAAGCTGGCAGCAAATGCCCTCTGTTTAAGATTACTGACCATGTTGCTCCAGTTAAAACATAACAGTTATATGGACGACTAAAAGCACTTAAAGAAATGGTGGAGGAAGTGAGGATGCCAAAGAGAATCGGATGGAGGACTGAACATAAATGGTGCAAAACCAACCTACAAGTTCACTAAACGCTATAATTATAACTATTGTAACGCTATAATTGTAAGTCAGCAGACATTCAGCAAGTTACAAACTGCTCAAATCCATCATATCAATTCAATTTTGTAATGTTACATTATTTTACAAGAGTACCTCAGGTCTGTCCTCAACTTCACATCAATGGACCTACAGACACCCTGTATTAAATTAAATACTACAGCAGATAAAGAGCTCCTCTTGCTCTGTACAATCCACTAAAATTATTAATTCTTTCCTTCCTAACTTATTGATATCTCTTAAAAACTGACAACCCCAAAAGACCATACTAAATGGTCACTCTTTAAGGAGGCATGTCATTTCACTGATACTCCTAATACGTACCCTTGACTCACCTTTTCAAAAATAAATAAATAAATAACCCACAGTAGAGCCAGGTATTCTGTAATTCAAAGACTTCCAGATTCAGTTGGTCTGTCTGCTTCATTCTTCCCTGTTTTCCTTTCAGGATAGGAGCTCCTATGTTCTAATTCAAAGATTTACATCTATTGAAACAAAACTTTTCTGAGGAGTTCCATAAGGGTCAATACTGGGACCTTCACTTTCTAATTTGTTAATGCTCCCGCATGGCAGCACCATAAAAAAATTCAACGTACGTATATCTTGCTTTTCATATACTAATGGTACACATACTGTGTCTCCCTTTTCTGTGATGACCCAAATTAAATAATCAACCCAGTAAAATAGACAATTAATTTATTTACACTTGAAGTCACCGCCTCTTAAATACAGTGAATAAGACCGAGCCTCACTATTTAATTTGGATGCTGATCTAAATGTTGGAGAAAAAAAGCAAATAACATACATGAGCTGCTATTAACTTGACATTTGAAGTTTTAGATTTCACAACTGATTTTGACAAACTGGTTCATGCAGCCATCACGGAAGAGTCAAACATGACTCACTGCTGTATGGATTAAGCCTTTCGTGCTCACATGTAATGCAATGCAATGCACGACTGCAAAGATAACATTGCCCTGTCTTGCCTTGAATAAATAAGTTTGCTCAACAAGCCAGAAGATTGTATTCAAAGGAATAGTGACTTACCAGATACCACGGGCATCTGGCCAATCACGAGCCATTCCTGCACAGGTCAGGAGGGGTGACACAGGCTTGTCAAAGAGAAAGTGGTCCTGTTGTAAATACAGAGAACAGACATTTTTTTTACTCAGAGTGCCAACAGTGGTTAGCTTGCACTGGACAGTATTGTCAGAGTGAGGCAGAAACAAGAGTGTGAGACTTGAGAATTCAATAATCTGGTCAATCTGTCTCATTGTGGACAGGAGGAAAATGCCATGGCGGGCTCGACCCACACCATTTCTGATTACATGTGATAAAATTGTCTGCTCCTTGTTTGTTTTCCTGAGCTAGAAGTTGTATTAAGTTCCACATCCACAGTGGCTCAACATATTTACCATGAGAGCATGGTTTTCACTTAAGTAACCTTACAGGAAATAAGATCAGTATACTCAGCAATTTGCAGATTGATGCTGTGTACTGTCAGATCCAAAACTGTTCTAGCAGGACAGATCATATATAACCACTGCTGCTACTCTGTTAAAATGACTGATTTTAAGATTTAAGGATAAGGATTTTTGCAATTAAGTCAATTGTTATGCAACACTGTTTGATGAAGTGACATAGTGAACTGTTCTGGTGCTATATTTAACTAGAATTTTAATGCGATTAAACTACTTTAAGGTAATCGGCGCCTGTGAAAAGATTCTGTTTATACAAACACAAAAATCTAGCTCTAGGTCATGCAAGGTAAAAAAAAAAAAAGCCTATGTTTGGAAAACTACCTAGCGTAGCCATTAGCCTAGATTCTTTTCTTACATTCACACTGTAACTATTGTAGGCATTTTTAGAGCCCCTTTTAAAAACACAACCTCTGTCTTTCCTTTAAAAATTGCAACAAAAAAAAAATCATTCTTGTAAAATCCTAAAACTGGAATTATTAAATGTCATTTGACATACAGAAGTGTCAAATAACACTGCTAACCCCTCCTTTCCCCCCTGAAGCTATTTTCCTGCAAAAATGGTGCATTAACAATTCAAGTCAAAAGTGGTACCTCAACAATGTGCAACATCTTCATATTCATACAGAAGCATCACTCACATCGATCAGTTGTTGCTGCTCCTTATCTGTCATTTGGGTGAGACTGTAGTACGTCCCAGTCAGGTCATCCTTCAGGCCGGCGAGGGCATCCACCACCACCCTCTCCACCTCCCTGCGCTCCGCCCGGGTGCAGGCGGGGGGCAGGCTCAGCCCTCGGATACTGCGGCCCGTTCTCACCCTGGACGACAGCACGTAACGTGGGTCAAAGTTGCCCGACTGGATCTGAAACAAAGGCAGGTGGGGAAATAGTTCAACATTTGACTTATCTTACAAGAAGAAGTTCTGTTTTGTCAGTGAGAGTGTTACCTTGCTGGCATCCAGGTCGGTGGGGTGCCTCATGACGTGGGGGTCATAGCCATTGTGCCTCTCTTTGATGATGGGATCCAGCAGATCTGCAAATACCTGAAAAAGACCCAAGACATTTTATGCATTACTAATTTGGGTGCTATGATGTGGACTAAATATGTGGCATCTGACATTATCCATATCCACACAGGTACCATTTATGATATGGTGTGGCTGGCATTCATTCTGCCATAGCTATTAAATATATATATACTCTAGTTATCTCTTTGGCACTCCCTTGGTTATCTCCCAGTCCCTTGGCACTTTTTTGATAAACAAGCTCTATTTTGATGTGTTTTTATGCACTTTGACATCTCATTTAAACTAAAAGTACACAAATATCCCAGCATGAATCAATTTATTTTCATTGTGAATTAGAAAAAGCTCAGCAGGCCACAAGGAACCCTATCTGGCCTGCAGGCTGCAACTTGAGTATCACTGCTGCACACCTATCCCAAACTACCTCAAACAACAGTGACTTCTATCTCAGTTCAAATAGATGCTCTACTAGGGTTTTTTTGTGATATGCTAATGATCAGGGAGAGTCAGTCTCTTTTTACTTCTTAATCTTGTGCTTTATAATAGCTTTTATTCAAGCTCAATCTCATATACAGTATAATAAAGAAAAAAACATGAATCTGTTTCTCTTTATATACATCATGTTGATTGGATAGATAGTCTTTCTATGTTACTGTACAGTCCAGGCTATAACTCCATACATTTCCCAACAACATTATCACAACTCTTTCATTTGAAGGTGACCACTCTCTGCACTTTTGTACACTTACCAGCAGCAGTAATACCACACCCACATCATTGAAATCAAAAGAACCACCCATGTGGAACGCAGGGAGTATTAATGAATCATAAATTGCATAACATTGTAGAGATACTGTATGATAAACATTAGCTAGAATACAAAAATGAGATTACAGCCAACCAACAAAAGGGAAAATTTAAGGAAGTCATAACATGGTCAGAGACTTAAATTTGATCAAAAATGTTCAACAATCAATCAACAGTTTATATCAGATTAAAAAACATACTGACAACTGGAAGAAGTCCTGGATTTTTCTGTGGCCTCTAAAGGCAGCATGAGATTAAAATGGAAATTCAGTTAGACCCTCACTATAGATAGAAACTGAGATATCCCAAAAGGGGTGTCCTAGCCTAAAACTTTTCCTCTCCTGTTCTGTAATACTCCCTCCTTTATAAAAGGACAGGGAGGATGGGTGGTTGCATTTTTTTGTAGTTGTAGTCAGACAAATTTCCCAATCATTTCTGATGAGTCACCTATGTTGAAACCAGACCGGAATGCAAATACAAATAACCCTTTGCAGTACTTTTATTTACAGTGTCACACTCTGTAGATTGGACTTTAGTAATGTTGTCCTTGTCACTCCAGCTGGTGGCGTTGGGAGGCTATACAATACAAATGGAGATGTGCCCTTCTTATCAACAGTGAGGAGCTTGCGTGTGTGTAATATCTGACCTCGTAGGACTCCTCGTCTCCTGCCACCATGCCAACAGTCTTAATGAATGGGTGCCCGGGGTTGTCCACACCCGTCTGGATGGCCTGGTCTAGCGTGTATCCGTTGGGAGTGGCCTTGTCACACAGCTTGGCATAGATGGCAGGTGTCAGGTTACTGGCCATGCAGTTGTTGTGTTTGCGCAGATCAGGGTACTCCGCACTGCACAAATACAATGTCAAGATAACATATTGCTGTATTGATCTTTGAAAGAGAAACAAAACTGTTAACAGTATGGGCACAGCTTAAGTGTGGAGCTGTGCCCTTGGAGCAGGTACGGAGCGAGTGATTTACTCAAGGACACTTCCAAATGGCACGTACGCAGGTAACTGGGGTTTGTGTAAACCTGTGACCTTATGGCTATGGGACTCCCTGCTGCAAAATATGTCTGATAGTTATACTGCAGATGTGGGTAGTAGTGTCTGATACACTGGGACATGGGGAATAATGATAAAATTTTAATTATTTAACTTGAAGACAACTGAATCTTACGGCTCAAGTGAAACAGGCATAACAGCAACTGCTGTTTGACATTAAGTGTTAAAAGTGCCATTAATGTAGTGCTGATGGAAAGAGAGACTTTAGATTTATGTTGTTTTAGTAAAAATAATGCTGCTGATATAACAAAAAACAGATCATAACTAAATCATCTAGCTTTAAATTAATTAATCAGCCTAATCTCCTGCTGTCAAAGACTGGTTTTTATCCAAACAAAACTTTTCTAAGGCCAGCAAGGGAATGAAACTGGGTTTGGCATGAGAGAAGGTAATACTGCAGATGCAGCACAGACTAAGTAGCTTATAGGTTCCTGTTTCCTGCTATCTGACAAAAGAAAAGAAAGGCTAAGATATTCCAATACAAAATTATACAAAAACTGTATTTTACAATTTCTCCCGTAACAATCACCAGGCTGGGTGATGTGGTGAAATGCAAATATCACAATATTTTTGATCAAATGCCTTGATAATACTTGATAATACTGACTTCTGATAGTACTCAAATGGTGACAGAAATACTCAATTGTGTCGTAAGTACTGACAGTAAGATAGATTGAATACTTAGTTGATGACAAACTGGAGCACAGTGTGGTAGTTAGAAGCTATGCTGTGATAAAACTGGATCTGGTGACTGTGGAGTGTTCCAGGAAGTAGCCATCTTTTTTATCTTGCTATTTTGTCTATTGCCTTACATTTTATCTACTCCCTTTGTTTGTTTTTATTATTATTCTACAGCCCTTTAACTGAGTGCACTAGAAATTTCAATGACAATAAAGGAACCCTGAACCTTGGAAAACTGCAGTTCCTTGAATAGCCACTTAAGGCTGGCCCCAGAAGTGACTTAATTTCCAAAGACCACCCTGTTTTAGCCAATTTCCCCCTCCATGACAGCTGTACAGCACAAGCGGCAACCTCCGAGGCTGAAAAATGAAGCCAGTGCGGAAGTGACAACATCTGCATTTCTCTGAATGGCCACTAGAGGCTTGCTCCAAAAGAGAGTCAATCCTCATAGGCTCTCCCATGTTAAAATGCACAATTTAACATGTTCATAGCCTGATACGAAAAACAGTTTTGGTCTCTATAGCTAATGTCAACATTTATGACAACTGTGCTGAGGGCAATTTTTGCATAATTAAGTCTGTGAGTCAAATCCACCCCTTACTGCTCCAGAGCTCCAACCTCTCATCCAAATACGGTCTGGCTCCTAAAATCTAAGATGGCAACAGCCAAAGAGCTAAACTCCACAAACCAATGGGTGACGTCATGGTAGCTACAACCATTATTTATACAGTCTATGGTACAAAAGGTGAATTTTTATACAACTTGCCTGTTTTAATTTTATGCATAATTAAGAGCAGGGCCTCTTTGAGTGACAGACTGTCTGTGGATAGTGTCCTTGGCTTCTCAGTCAAATCCACCCCTCACTCCTCCACAGCTCCAGCCTCTCATTCACATATGGTCACTTGTGGCTCCAAAAAAAAAAAAAAAAAACCCCTAAGATGGCTACGGCCAAAATGCCAAACTCAAGGCTTCAAAATGGGAGTCCACAAACCAGTGGGTGACACCACGGTAGCTACGTCCATCATTTTATCCAGCCCATGATAAATATTCATGCTTTCATAAATTATTTACACAATGAGATTTTTGATAAATAATAATCAGTGGGTAAAGACAGATAACAGAACAGCTAAAGCAGTCTGGTAAGTTCAGAAAAATATATCACTTTACTGTAATGTAGCCTTTAAAACCAGGAAAAGACAACACTTACAACATACAATATCCAAAATTAGATGATCCTAGTCTCATGTCGAGATATTGATATATTGCCAAGCCATTCTGACGAGGACATGGACATACCTACGTAAAGATTTTGTCAGGGATAAACACGGCTTTTCAGCTTATTCATCCTTCTCCTGGTCCACTACACAAAGGCAGAAGTTCCCCTCTCTACCACAACAATGGTTAACATTATCTGTACTAGCACATGATCTGCTGCATTGATTTTTTTTTAAGTATTATTATCGTTTTTCAGGGCCTTTGATGCCTTTCTTAAATAACACCAGTAGAGGGATGACAGGAAATGAAGGAGAGAACTGTATCTAAGGTTGTAGCCTATGGCCGGCGTCCCATCCCTTAAGAAACACAGGCTCCGCATTACAATGTTTTCAGAGCCAGGAAAACACAGGTGGTCACAGACACAATATTTGGGCCAAGATTCAGATAAGTATCATCACACTCAATGTGCTCCAATATTATGTGCACATTGTAAAATGTGCATTTGTGTCTGTTTTTATCGCAGGATTTAATAATGCCAATGAACTGCCTGGTCAGCGTCTTAGAGCCCATATGTCCGAAAGGAATGATGGACATATCGCTGGTCACTGTTACACAGTCATGCTGGGCAATGCAGTTTATTGCCAAAGGATTATTTTAACCACCTTTGCTGCAGTTATTGATCAAAAATAAACCTGCCCTGTGGCCTGACCCTACATGCGCTTGTGACATATTTGATATTAGTGTTTTTATATTATGATTCACCAACATAACCACAAAGTCCCTAAGGTTACACTAGTTTTAATGATTAATAACACAGAGTTGGGTGTATCCAGTTGGCAGGATTCAGGGTATGATGTCAGCTTAATGATTATGCCTGTTAATTATATCAATAACACTTGATAAGAAAAAGCAATTGAAGGCTGTTTGGTTACTCTGGGAACTGAAACACACCTGAGGTAACCTCAGACAGCTGACACCCACAGACTGATCCCCAAACTGATAACAACACCTTTATAGTCAGCCGTGGAATGTTACTGAGTTAATTCACTTAAGTGCAAATTTAAGGTACTTGTACTTTACTTGAGGATGTCCATTTAATGCTACTTTATACTTCTACTTCACCACATTTCAGAGGGAAATATTTTGGTCTACTTTTCATTCTACTGCATTGGACAGCTTTAGTGACTTCTCAGATCAAGATTTTAAACGTCAAACTTTTAATCAGTTTATAATGGGGTGAGGGGAAAAAAATCAATACAGCTACGTTTTACGATATTTTTGTGTGTCAATATTGTATCATCACACAATGACAAGTATATTTTTTTTATTATATAAATGTCAATATTACAAATACAAATTAACTTTAAGTAGCTCACTAGCGTTATTAAAATTTTACCTTTAACTTTATCTTATTTGATAAAACAAACGTTGACACAGTTTTCCTTCAAGGACATAATTTACAGTTAAGAAAAGGCAATAAATCACAATATATCGCAATACTCAGCATATTGCAACACATTTAAAATCGCAATAATATTGTATCGTGACTTAAGTATCATGATAGTATTGTGTCGTGGAGCCTCACCAAAGTTGTGAAAATTATTTTTTAACATTCAGATGGAGCATAGACGGTAATTAATCAGGAATAAAAAAATTTCTTTAATAACATATAACACACAGTGCTGGGAAGGTTACGTTTGAAATGTAATAGGTTACAGGTTAATAGTTACCCTAGAACAAATTTAAGTATTTTAATTACTTCTTCAAAGTAATGTAACTTATTACATCCGATTATTTTTTTTATAACTTTTCTGACAAATGTTTTAAACTTGGTAATGAAGCTGAAAAAATGTCCAGATATAGGCTGGGCCAAAAGAAGGAATTTCTGCACAACAGAATTAATGTCATACACTATAAACTTTTTTACCAAAAAGAATACGGTCAGATGTAACGTCTTTGTCATCAACACTTTGATAAGTAACTGTAATTTAATTACATACCGTAAAACTTCAATTAATAGCCCGGGCTATTATTTGCTCAAATCACTGAACTCAACGGGCCTATATTTGGGACAGGCCTTTAATTCCTTTCACGAAAAACTGTTGCTCAACAAAGATCGGGAAACACAGTCAACTTGTTTTTTTGAACCAGTATAAATGTTACTTATTTAAAAAAAAAGCTTCAGATAATATATCAATTATGGATCATTAATTTGATCTAGCTCCGACAGACAGCGCACTACAGTGTGAGAGTTATTTCACTTCAGGATTACGACACCCGGCGTACCAACACAACACAACTATTAAAACAATACTCGCAACTTGGATTAATTTCTATGAAAAACCCTTTTGATTCTTTTGATCTGAGGATGCTTACGGACTAAAGGAATATGACTAACTTACAGGGTAATCGAGGAATGGACACATAATTTGAGGTAGCTAACAACCCGAAGAATTTCTATTAAAAAAATAAACTGCTTGGTAACCAGACCAGGCTTCTAATAGAGACAGGCCTTTATTTATCAAAATGTGTGGCCACACCAGGCTAGTAAAAGAAACTAGGCGTTTAATTGAAGTTTTACAGTATTTTTTTCACAGTAACTGTAACTGATTACAACTACATTTATTTTGTGATTTAATTACTCCCCAACAGTGATCATAAGACTGAAAACTATGATATTTTGCATGATGATTTTTTATTTTGATACCTTGCAATACATTTCAAATGCAGTGCTTTACATTGTAATTGTCTTTTAGAGTGGTATTGGTCCTTTTACATAAGTAAAATAATTGTATACTTCTCCTACAACTCTTTACAGTAACATATTAGTAACATTCAGTGCACTGTAGGTGCTCTTTAGGTGTGTGACAGTTATGTAACACTCTGGGCAGGGTTTTATATCAGGCAGCCGATAAGATTTTGTTTATCTTTATAGACACACTGCTTTATAATGCAGCGTGTAGCAGATCACGTACGCGTCATCTCCCCAGCCTCTCAGTGTGTCATTAATACAGCACAAGCTATACGGAAACCAACTGTTTTTCCTTTTCCTATAAATAATGTGTCTAATTATGGCAGAATTAACCTGTAGGCACTTCACCTTTTCTCATGAATGTTATGTTACATCTGTATTTTAGGAGTAAAGGTGTGTTTACGGTGCCTCTGAAAAAAGAAACTGTCAAAAACGCTGCGTTTAATAAAGTGACTGTTAACAGCTTTGGTTGGTATCTCATGATGACATCCAATAATATTCCAACTGTCACTATGTAATTAGCTGCTGTATGATAGTGTAAAGCGATTTTCTCCAGGTCAAGGTTATTGAGGCTGTTAATTTTCACGGTACTTTGATGTTTCACACCCCGCCTTTTTTTTTTCACACGTTAAATTGTCCCCGTGAAACACAATTAACCTGCGTTTAATTCGCGTGTCGTGACATTATGAATAACCAGGACATGTTCATTAATGAATGTAAAGATATACAGTTTGTTACAGAGCCATGTAATGGACACAGAGCGGTGGGGTAACGGTACCTGGCGGGGTACTGCCTGCGTACAGGCACTCCGGCGCTGACATGTTCCCGGTGGAGCAGGAATCCAGCCGTTACAGAGCCCCCCACCAGCGACAGGAGCCCGATTTTTCTTTTGGAGGAGAGGATTCTTGAGAAGCTGCTCGCCATGTTTGTCTTTTTTGTTTTCTGTGTAGGTGTTTAAAAGGCAATATTTCCACGGTCGCAGGGAGGAGGGACAGGTGGATGGGAAGGAGCGTCGGTGACGAACAGCCTCTGGTGGAATGGTAACGGCGGGGAAGGTTTTAACCGGAGCGACGTCAAGATGGACGGAGACACACAGGACGACACCGGAAGTTCAGCTGTGGCTTCAAAATAAAAGCGTAAAAGACCAAGAACACTATGATTTCTTTTACATAAATTTAATTTTGTTCAGAAATATATATCGAGTGAATAAAAAGTCTTAAAACTTTAACTTAAACCCGTTTAAAAGGAAGCAAGTGTTGCATTTTGATTTCGATCTGTATATTTGTTTAGTAATATAACACTGGCATTGTTATATTCCAATCACCATAAAAAGTGATGGAAATGCTAAAAAAAAATCTCATAATATGTCAGCTTGCTAGTGTCCTTTTTTATGGTATTAAATATCCTCCTTGGACCCCGCGTCCTCATGAGGACATCACATTTTAGGTTTACTGGAGCGTCTACTTCATTCTGCTTAACTTAGACCTGCTGTCCTTGCTCTCGGACACCTCTTTGTGCCATTTAGTGGTAGTAAGAGCACAATACACCAATCCATGTAAAAACAAGATGGCAGCCATCTCTGCCAGGTCAGTCTGCTGCTGACCCTGACACAAAAGTGGACAAGATACAGAACCTGGTCACATTTATGGTTGAAACTTGTTTATTTATGAATAATAAATGTTGTAATTTGATGTACCATACAAACTTTACCAATTTTAGCAATGGCAACAAGCTAAGACACTGCTAATAGAAAGATATTGTTCTATCAACAGCTCACAGAAGGACATTGGGACTATATTATCGTCTTGTTTGAGGACACTGGGATTTTTTTATCGTCTCGTTTAAAGACATTGTCACTTTACTATCATTGACAATGTTTGTTTTTTTTATACTTACCTTGTCCTACTAATCCAAAATAGCAAGGAGAAATTAAAAATGCATACCCAACAAAAGTTCAGGTCTCAGGAGGATATACACAAAACAAAATGTATAATGTTGTTTTTCTTATTATTTGTACATTAAAGAGAAAATATTAGCTGTCTGGAAAGCCAATAAACAAACTCTTGATTTAACAAAAATTGAACATGATTTTTTCTTATTTCAGTTCCCTCCATCGGGTTACCTGTCCTCCAGCCAGGTGCTCTGCTGTCTCATGACTATTACTGTGGTCATTCATTTAAAAACTCTAAAAATAAAACCCTCCCTGAATTTACATTTTGTACATGGTGGAAATGACAGTAACCCCAAAGGGGCAGGTGTTCTTTTAATGAAAAAATACATAATACAGTCATTTATCTTACAACACATGCCATATTTCCTAAAAAATGGTTATACTGTGTCATTTGTATTGACTATTAAAGTCAGAATTAAGCAGGGTAAAATGTCAAAAATCTGGCTCAGAGACAAAGGAAATAAAGCTGAAACCACAGCTGTTAAATTTATATAAATCTTTGTTCTATGTTCCTTTTGGTGTCAAGTAAATATGACAAACATAAAAAATAAGAAGTGTGTTTTTGTTTCTCTAAATACTGACAAGGCCACAAAAATCACGATACTTAGAATTACCCATGTAAGTAGAAATATACTCATACATCTCACGTGCATGTTCTATTTAACACCTGCATCCAAAACCTGAAACGGCATTCAAATCAGCAGCAGCAGCAGGGTAAAGGTAAAGACAGATCACAGTTTAACTGACTGGCATGAAAATCATTGCAAGTTAGGGCACGTCCTCAGTGATTTCTCTAAATTTATATAACTTGAATGAATGAAAAAACTCCTCTTAAACTGACAGGTGAAGAAATCATGAGATCACAAGTTGCTTTTAATCTGATTTCCCATTAGAGCAGTTTGAGAATTTATCAGCTGTTATACAATTTTTAAACTACTTGCCCTCTATCCATTGCACAGGAAAAATAAAACTGAATTGCAGATGTAAACCAACACCAGCTTTCAGCCTTGTTTTGCAAATGTTGGAGTTAATGGCAACTGGTTTGACAAATAACTACATGACAGTGATAAAAATAAATAAATCTGTATCTAGACGAATCAATCACATCTAAAATGTCAGTGGTTCAGATGACATTTAAAGGATATTCCTTTATTTAATACTGTAACTGAAAAAAGGGTGATCACTAAGGATTTTATTGTGAAATTTGCTTTGTACAGGAAGTCACATATCTTACTTTGTCTACCTTGGCAGTGGTGGAGAGGTGCGTGGTGTGAATACTGAAGGGCATCAGTGAATAGGGCTGCAGCACTGAAAGGTTTCCCATCACGCTGGGCTACCCCAAAGCCTTAAAACACACAATGCACTCACTCAGTTTTTCCTTTATCACAAGAGTGAATAAGAGTTGCGTTATGCTTCTGCATAAAAGCTCATCCCAAGGTTGATTCAGTCTTTCCAGTGATTCATATAATAAAACACTGTTGCAACTTCCTCATAACCGACGTGTCACTGGTCAGTGCGACTTCACACCAGGAAGGCCCTCACATGCTGATATTAAGATTTAACATGCCTACTTCTTTCAAAATGGCCTTTTATTCTAATTACTTTGGCAAAAGCAGGTAATAAGATCTGTGCCCTGTGCAGTTACAGACCTGTCCACTTCCAGTCTGTAGTCTCCAGACAGAGGCCATACTGTTTCATATTCAGGGCCTGAGCTTCTTATGGAGGATCACGCTGTAATCTGTGGATTAAAGAGGAAACAGTGGGCGTACAGTGATCAGATCAAAGTTCACATTGCATTTCTGCAGAATAAGGAATCAGTTACAACACAGCAGGATGTATTTGAGGAAATAATGTAGTCACACTGTGCTGAACTTCAACCATCTGAACGATAAAAGAGAAAAGACGTAATAAGTGTTACTGGGAAATGGTTGTCAGTTTACATGACTTGTTTTATTGTTTTACAACACTGAAACACAGCGGATAGAATCAAACATTGCTACACATTTACTCAACTTGGATACAAATATAAAACTAATTTATTGGTAGTCAAATCATGTTCACCCTTTACTACTTAACTACAAGATAACTTGGATTAAAGGTCACACATCTTGAAGCTAATCTACCAAATTTTCCTCACAAGTAGGTCTGCAACTAATATATTTTCTTTAAAGTGATCTATTAATCTATCTATTAAATTGATTTATTAATTTTTTTAATAAAATGTCAAAAAAAAGTGAAAAGTCCTGTGTAATCTCCCAAAGCCCAAGATGATGTATACAAATACTAAGTTTTATCTGACCAGCGATGTGAAATTCCAAATCTATTCAGATTATCATCATGTATGACAAAGAAAGTATCACATTTTTAGATATAGGAAGCATGAAAACTGCAAATGTTTGACTTTTTTGCTTCCAAAAAAATGTTGATCAGCTAATAGTTGTACAGTAAGATGCAAGTTACCGGAATGGGAACAGCTGTGGCTTGTGAGGGAAACCACACAGACCTGTGACACCAACACCCACACCACACACCTGGTGTTAGCAGCTTCATGCTGTGGGAGAAGGTCCTGAGAGGCTTCTGGAAGTACAGTACACTCAAGCTGTGGGGAAGTCAAGTCAGTTTACAGACCATAATACAATCCGTCATTTGTTGCAGGACTTAAAAGCTGCTGTTCAGTCACTGCCCCTCATGCAATATCACTCGAGCTTGAGCAGTAAGAGGGGTGGAATTTAAAGAGAGCAAGAGACTTAAAGGGATAGTGCACCCAAAGATGAGAATTCAGCCATTATCTACTCACCCATATGCAGAGGGAGGCTCAGGTGAAGTTTTAGAGTCCTCACATCCCATGTGGAGATCCAAGGGGAGAGGGGGTAGCAACACAATTCCACCTAACGCAGGCTGACAGCGCCCCAGATTAAAACGTCCGAAAAAACCCCCACATAATTGAAACCACAAAATATCTCCATACAATGAGGCTAAAAACAGAGTTCAAATGACGTTATTCCAAACATCTTTTTATGTCGGGGCTTCAAGACACTTGGATCACTACAGACGAGCAGTATGGAGATAATTTGTGGTTTCAATTACGTGTTTTTCTGGACGTTTGAATCTGGGGCGCTGTCAGCCTGCATTAGGCAGAGTTGTGCTGCTACCCACTCTCCCCTGGGATCTCCGCAAGGGATGTGATGACTCTAAAACTTCACCTGAGCCTCCCTCAGCATATGGGTGAGTAGATAATGGCTGAATTTTCATTTTTGGGTGCACTATCCCTTTAGGGCACGACAAAGGATGCTGACTTGAACAGTGAATACTTTTGTTCCATGCTTGTAATTATTTTTAGTTCTATCTACAAAAATCTGTTGTCACCCCATTTTGTCAGCGTCAATAAAGCCTAATTACACACTGTGTTTCAGCAGGCCTTTTCACAGCTCATTTTTAATACTTATTGGATAAAAAGCACAGGTGTTACTAACAGCATTAACAATGGCTCTGTTGTATTCCACAGTAAGTCAATACAGTTACAGTGAGCCAGCATTCACAGTATCAGGACCCTGAAACTGATTCAGCTGAGCAGAATTCTGCCAAAATTACTTTTGTATTTTCATTCTTACTGCTGTATCACATCTTGGTTTTCAGTGGCACTGTTAACACCAACATGAGCTGGCACACAAACACAGCACAGTGAAGAGGTGCGTCACCTTATCTCACTTTACAGCACACTGGTGCTCGATGCCAAGCTAATCTCGTGATGATTAACAATGACATTATAGGCTCTCATGCCCTAAACAACCTGCAGTTCTGATGAAACAAATAGATAATATTCATGATTCTAAAATTTGGGGTATATTATCGGGAACTATTAAAATGTAATCTCCTGTGTCCAACACCTCCCACTGAAATCACATGGAGTGTTATACTTGTAGAGAACTGACCTTTGAACAGGTGGGTGATTACTGGACGAAGGTATCAGGTTTCCTTTTGTTTGCTGGTCGTTGATAAACTTGATTTAGAAAAGTCACACTCATGAAAAAAACAGTCTGTACAGTAAAGTGAACTGTACAGGTTCTCTGAAGTTTAAAAAAATACATCTTCAATAACTTAATTAAGAAAACATATTTATTTACATTAGACTTTGGTAACACAAGGTATTTACAATGTGAATCACTCATTAGGCCTTCCCTTTGACTTAAAAGCAAGTTTATGACAAAAACAAACTAATAAATAAACATGAATAGTATTCATAGAAACAAATTTAGACTTTCAACTTGATTGTAAAATTGCTTGGTAAAATTTTAAGAAAAACAATGACTTCATGTCACTATCTTCCAACGATTAGCTTCAGAGAGACCTACACAGAAAACATGACATGCTTTAATGATAAAATCACTAACGGGAACAGTTTTAAATGTCTTGGCAGAGCTGCATAGCTTTTAAACCCAGTGTTTAACCTATGGATGATCTCAAAGAAACAGTTCTGATTTTCTAAGGTTGGCTACACGAGGCTCTTATCCATAGAAAGAGTATTACAAACAGTGAATGAAAGTCAGCACGTCCCCAGTTTGGAGAAGCAGACAGGAGTACCGCCACAGAAGATATGCAATGTACTGCCGTGGACAGGGGCAGCAGCAAAATGTTTTCAGCGACCTAAAAAAACCCCATCATTCTCAGTTAAAGTGTACACTATATTTAGAATATTTTCACAGCTTCACCTTGTCACAGACCACAACTTCGGACGGGGGAACTGAAACCATGTATGCTCTCTTCAAAGCCGCCTGACTCCTTTGACAAAGACTGACATTTTACCTCACAGCAGGTATACTGTTCCTCAATAGCTTAGTTTGTGTTGCTGTGTGACTTTGGTGAACCTAAATCAACCATTTTAAATGCCAGAGTTACACAAGAATACAAACTAACAGAGGCAGCAGTAAATCAGCAGCTCTTTTTGTTCAGCAAGGTAAAATTACTGTTCTTGTCCAGGGAGTTCAGTCTCAGTTTGCTGTCAGAAAGAGCTGTTTGACGGTAAAGATAAAGCAGTGAAAATATTCTTAATATAGCATGCACTTAAAAATAATATTGATTTTTTTAAGTGGTTAAAATACATTTCACTGCTGCCCCTTTCCATTGAGGTAAATTGCTCAGTTTCTGTGGCATGCCAACTACCATCTCTTGTATATACCACACAGATTGTGGTCAAGTACCTCATACAACCCCACTTCTAAATATCTGAACTATCCCTTTAAAATGTTGTGATTAAAACAAAAGCCACTGGTTGGAGCAGAAAATGTAAGGGTCAGAAGTGTTGGTGGAGGAGACTGAAAGGGACAGTCACTTATCTGTAAAGCCTTTCAAGTGGTGCTTGAAAGACATCTTTCAGATCTGCCATCAAAAGCACTCCTGACAAAACACGACTGAGAAAGGCTCAAAACTTCACAGTAAAACACAGAATGGCTCTTTTTGCTTCGCTTGCCAGACGGTTTTGTGGTTCAGTGGAGCAGTCTCTTCCTGCTGTACGTCCTCCCTGTGTCTGAGCGTTTGAACGGCTGGCTGAAGGGAGAGAGGTCCACCCCATTGACTTCCACCCTCCTCCCTGAGGCAGCCTCACCTACAAAGTTTAGGAAATAATGAGGATTGTTCGCTTGTCACTTACTGTAAGGTGAAAGTTTACTTCATCATATGTATCATACATATTTTTGCAGTTGGTAACTTTTATAAAAAATAACTTTTTGTCATATCTCCTGAAACTGACACTATATTCACATGACACAAAATGAGACAAAGTATCTGTGAAACAAAGTCATAATCCTCGGCCTACTCTGTTGCCTTGTTGCACTTCTATTGACATTAATTCATGTGAGTGAATAACCAGAGCTGAGGAATCTCTGAGGAACACAGCTTTCAATCATGTCAACTGCTGCGGGAAATGTGGTCTAACTATCAACTTCGGCAGCGCTGATCAAATATGATTCAGGATTCTATCTCTGCATTGCCTATTTCTTATCTGAAATGTTGTCAGAAACATATTTTAGTGTACTGTTGAGCTGTAAAATGAGAGCGCTGGTCTACTAGGTGGGGACTGCTTGGTAATTTGGTTAAATGTTGCCAACATGGCGGCCAGGTCACAAACTTTCTTGTTTTACAGCTAAACAGTGGGGCACATCAGGACCCAATAGCGTATTCGCTACAAAAGATATATGGTCAAACGCTTCCCAGACAATCTTGGTAAGTAGTTTGAGTGATTGGATCACACTGTGCCCTTGTGGTTGTTTACACCTGTCTTTAGCACAGTCTACATCTGATGCAAACGCCCAAGATGCATTTTAAAACCAGAGTCAGTAAACACAGTAATAAGCCCTATTTCCACCAAATACTTTCGGTATGGTACCTGTGGAACCAAAAGTAACCCTTCAGACATGGTACCTAGAACCTAGGTTTGTTTAGCGTTTTCATCACAAACAGTATCCCTAAATATAGGCAGGGTGGTCGTCACTCACTGCTCCGTCCAGCACTCACTGTATTTCCTGTCTGCACGTCATCTTTCATCTTTTCCGACATTTGACAGTCTCTGTCTCTGAGATATTTAGAAATAGTGGGTTTGTGCGTTTAGTCCTTCTCAGGCAAGCACAGGGGTGTAGTGTTGCTGTAGTGCACAGGAACAACACTCCGCTACGCTTTTCTTTTCTTTGCTTTTCTATGTCATCCAAGAGAGACCATAAACGAGAGAGACGCTGATGGATTCACGTCTTCAACTCATGCATTGAGTAAAATTACAAGTAAACGTTCCTCCTTAAAAGTTGCCGGCAGTCGGCCCAGTGAATTAAGCCATTTATGCAAAACATCATTTCATTTTATAGCGACAGTTTACTTATAAATGCAAAACTCTCCACCTTTTAGTACCAGATCTGTGTGCTTGGTACCCCAACAGAGGGGGGACCAAAAATGGAGACGATACAGAACGGTTCCACCGGTACCATCCACAACTTTTCACAGTGGAAACTTAAACTCAAAAAAAGCGTGCCGAACTGAACTGTACCATACCGTACTGCTTGGTGAAAACAGGGCTATAGAGAGTCCCTTTAATTAACTGGCAAAAAAACAAAAAAACAAAAAAAAACAACTGTGAAACAAAAGCACTGTAAATCCTACCTTTAAAATTTGGTGTTCTCTTACTGGCAGAGCTGGCTTTGCCCTTGAACAACAATGGAGAGTGAGTGAGGGCCAAAATCCCACTCGCTGTCACTGGCTTCCTCACCTTTGAGCTGGGAGGAGTCGCTGCTGTCAAAATGTAGAAAAAAGCAGTGATATAATCAAATTCTATTCAGTGACTTTACACAATCATTTCAGATGAAAAGTTCAACTTTCAACTTATTATTAAGTATCTTAAAAGCCATTGTTTTAAAATGCCAAGACATGATATCCATTTCTGTATGGTGGCTTCAACTCTACAGCAGCTCTAAAAAGTGAATCCTACACTTAAAAAGTTGAAAGATAGATTATTTAAAACACATTCAGAACAAGCAAAACTACAGAAGATGTATTTGTTACAGCTTTACATCTGTGAATGCTGTCTTGCTTTCCTCTTATATCACATTTTTTTTTCAAAACTGTTTCATTCAGAATCAATATGTATTGATAAATCAGTATTTTTGACAACAAATTGTAATATGTAAACCACAGCTTACCTGACTTGACGTCTCCATTTCCAGTGGCCCAGAAGATGTCTTCCTCACCTCTCTGAGGATCAGCACAGTCAGGCTGCTGAGCCAGCTTCTCCATCCAGCACAAGTCTTCCAATGAAGAAAGAGGAGAAGCATCTGCTCCAACTGGGGGTGACTGTTTGGAAGTCAAAGTGGATAGTGCAGCTTTGCTATTTGAGGGCTCATCTGTGTCCTCAACGTCCTGCAATCTGCTGACTCCAAGCTCAGCTTCCTCCAGCAACTCCACCAGTAAAGGCTCCACCTTCAGGCCACGATCCTTGCCTCCAACCACTCCAATCTGAGCTCTCTTCCTGCGAGGCCAGCTGTTGAGATTGTCCGGGGTCACCTTGCCTACACTTTGAGGGGAGGGAGTCAGGGGAACCACGTCTGCAGGTGCCACTGGAGACATTGTTCCCGCAGGATGGCGTGTAGGTGTGTAGGACTGACAAATGTAAGTTTGGACGCTTCCACCTTTGCCAGGCGTGCTCTTGGCTGGGGTGACGTGAGCACAGATAGATGGTGAGACACATCCAGGATCTCTTTGCTTTGATCTCAAAGCCAAGGGGCTCTCCAGCAGAGAAGGTTTCCAACCAACTAAAGGGCTTTGACCTCCTGATAGAGGACCTCCATCTGAGGCCAAATCACCTGCATTCATAGAATCTGTGCGCTTGAATTTGAGCTTGGGAAGTCCTGATGTTTGCATTTCCATTTCCACTTGGTAAGTCAGAGGGTTTGGAGTACCCTTGCTGTTTTGTCGACTAAGTTTTGCTGGGCCTCGAGGGGTTGAAAATCGAGGGGGTTCATTTCCGTACCCCAAACGAGCAGCAGCTTCTCTCTGTTGACGATCAGGGGTCTGCCGGAAGCCGTAGCTCCGACCAGGTGTGCCTTGGGGTGACACACGTGATTTAGGAGAGACTGTGTTCGACAGAAAGTCTTCACCGGACTTTGAAGGCTTCCGTGAAAAACTAATGTTCATCTTGATACCGCCACTAAACTGGGTCTTTACAATCGCAGCATCTACAATGTCCATACTTTCATCTTCTGTGGAGGTAAACTGTGAGGAGTCAAACTGCTGGGAGTCTGTATGGGAACTAGAGTTTGTTTCAGAGATTTGGGAAGATTCAGCTTGTACCTGATCTTTTGAGTGTGACTGCATGTTGTTTTCCACTGAGTCACAGTTCTCAGCAGAGACTGTGTTCAGTTTGGAGGAAACATTCTCACCAGAACGGGATCTCAAGTTATGTCTGGTGGGTCCAGCACCTTGAATGGACCTCGTTCTTGTCAGGGACTTTGCTGGAGACTTTCCTGAACTATTTAATCCTTCTGAAATGGTGGTAGCTCCTACTGGTGTAAATTCTGGCTTAGATGGGGATACAATGTTTGAACTTTTGCCTGGAGTTCGTCCAGAACGAGTAGTCATTGCGTGAGTAGGACTAGGGGTCTTGGATTGAGTTCTAGTGTTGGGTTTAGGCGAAAGGTGGTGGTCTAGAGGTGGTGTCAATTGTGGAGGAGGCATTTCCAGTGGAAAAACAGTTCCATCTTTTTCAGGTGTTTTTATCCTGTCGTGAAGTTTTTCAGAGGCACTCTGATTTTTTTCCTGTGTTAAATTAACGCTACTTGCAGTCTTTTCTGGGGACTTGAAAATGTCTTTTTTAGTGTTTGTGCTTTTGATAGGACTGCTAAACTTGTTGGGTGTTTTCACCAGTCTTGGAGAAGAGCGGGTCGCAATACGAGGTGACTCTGGCACCTTGAAAATGCTGCTCTCTGCAACCCTACATTTTCGAGGGGATGGAGACCATGTGACGCTCTTCTTGGGAGTCCTGGAAACTGGGCTATTGAGAAGATGTGATCCAGAAGAGGGATGGCATTCAACCAAGGCCTTAACAGGAGTCCTGAGAATACCCTTTAGCGGGCTCCTCACAGGGCTCTCCTTAGTAGGTGTCTCTACCACAAGAGTCTGTCTGGCTGGAGATCTGAAAGGACTGCCTCTCAGAGTCATTACCAGCTCACAAGATCTTCCTGCTACAGGGCTCTCTGTAGCAGAGAAAACACGCATCCTAGATGGAGGTGGTGTTTTGGGGGATCCTGGGGATCCTGGGGTTCGAGGGGTCCTGGGTGTCCTGGGTGTCGTGATCCCTTGCATGGCTCTCCCACGCATGCTGGGGGACTTTGTTGGTGTTTTATTTGGACTCTGAAACAAACACACAAACAAAAGTCATCAAACCTGCAAAACAGATTTTTGGCCACTTATGCAGGACAGCTAAACAATGGGCTAAAACTCAACAAACCTCACTAAAGAAGAGCAGAGCTACAGATAGGGATGAAGATTATCTGTAGGTTCAGTGCTATGAGTGACCCCTTTCACACTGTCACTGGTTCCACAGTCAAGATTGTACAGTACACTAATGCATGGGATGAGTTTTGGTGAACCATATTATTACAAAAAGAACTTGCCTCAAAGACACTGGAGTCTGTAGACAGCCGTGACCTGGTGGCCCTGGCTGATGGCTCAGATGGACGACTTGGGGAATTGGCAGCCCCAAAAAGAAGTCGCATGGGAGACCGAACTGTTTTAATATTAATCCCGCTGATTTTGCCATCGCTGAGAGTGAGCTGGGATGCAGAGAGAGCCCTGTCCAGGTTGCGGGAGCGAGGCTGAGAACTTGAGTAGAAGACATTTGAGTGTCTTCGAGCGAACTTCTTTATCCTTGGGCTTCTTCTTAGGTCTGACACAAAACCAAAGCACAAAAAGACAAAGTTATGGATAGTGCTCCAAGGAAACAAAATAAATAATAAATAAATAAAATCAATTCTAACTACAATGAACCAGTGTCAAACTCAAGAGGTTTTAAAAGCACCCAAAATTCATTCAATTCAAATCAATACATTCATGTCAAAAAAACAAACTAGTAACACTACAAATACCTTCTGCGGGTTTTACTGGTGACTCTTCAACAATGCACTCCTCAGTTCGGACAGATCTCCTAAGAAAAAAAAAAGAGAGAGAGAGAGAGAATAGTGAAAAACAAAAACGATCAACATTAGTTAACAATAATTAGCAGCTGCAGATGATTTCTGGGTCTAACAATACATATAATTACTGAGGAATTGGCAAAAAATTCTCAATAAATCTTACGATGGCAGCTGTTGATAAAGAAAACATACCTTCCCATTTTCTGCCGGTGCAGAAGGCGACTGGACACTTGCTTGTGGAGCGGTGTCTCACACACTTTCTTTGTTAGAAGTTTGTGCCCCTCTGGAATGAAAGAATTTCTTTGAGATAAACTGCTTCAAAATAAAATGGATGTGTGGTGGCACAAACTCCGATAACTAAAAAAATTACACTTAACTTCTACCTTAAGTGGGATTTATACTTCTGCTTTGAATCGACACTGTACCTATGGTGTAGACTTTGTGTCAATGTAGAGCCTACACTGTACCCAATACCGTAGCCTGATGTGTTCTTCCCCAGAAATGTTACTACATGTCGCAGCATCACAGACCTCCTGTCTATTTTTATAAGCTGTAAGTTGTAATGGAGCCGAAATTTGCAATGTTACCTTTGTTAAATGTTGCTATTGTCCCTGGCTTCATATGGGAAGAGGAAAAGTCTGATAGCCGCTAAGCTAATTTATACAATGTAAAAGGCAATAAGCTTGTGCTAAAAACATTAGCATGTCGTATTTGTGAGGAAAATGTGTCCAGATAAAGACAAGTGTTTGTCTGTGAATGCTGCAATTATAGTGAAGTCAACTTTTGTACTTGTGTTTGAAGTTGTCGCTATTGAGCGAAGTTTAATGTGTGTTTAACGTGTGTGTTTTGAATTAACTCAATTTTACAGCATTTCACAGAAACCCCACTGCCAACTAGCGGTTTCGAAGTGTAACTGCAGAGCGACACAGACACCACCGCACAAGCATGAATGGTCATAACGGCATAGGCCACGTATGTAGGCTATACATAGAGCTGACACACAAGTATAAATCCCGCTTTACTGCCAGTCTAGCAATAAATATTTGAATATCAATGTTTAATGGCTATATATTGAAAGTAAAATGTTTTCCTCTCCTGCAGATAAAATCAACTTTCACTTCTTCATTTAAAAATGTTTTTTCCCCTTCGATTGATTCCCAATAATGAATCTATTTACCCTCAGCTTCATGTGATCGCTTGCGTTTCAATCCTTCCATAGCAGACAGAGACTGGCTCCTCGACATCTTGGCTTTCTTTGTGGGGGAGACAATCTCCTGGTTGAACAGATTTCTTCTCACCTTCGTCACCTCTGTGGACAATCAGAACATGGTCTGTAGTTAGGACTTTCATCTCAACATGTTGAAGGTCAAAAGTGATACTGCTCCAAAATCTGTAGAGTATAAAGCAATCTCCCTCTGTGAGCTTGAAAAGAGGATTTCAAGACTGTCTAGTTCTTTGTGGGGGACAAAAAACACAGAGGCTCAGTTCATCTTGAATTCAGTCAGTTTCAGGGCCGTGTCCTCTTCGTTGGTCTGTCAGAAGTGGCATATTTTGCTTCAGCTATGAATGATTACAACATGCTGAACAGATGAGTTTTGAAATTAATTCAAGCTGTTCATAATTCAGAACTCCAGAGGTTCACTTTTATATTTAAAATATGCGATTTAGGGTTTAATAGGCAAGTGGTATCAGATGTAATTAGGTTAGATGTAAAACAGAACATACCCTGGGTTTCTTGTTTCTGAGGTTGAGGTTGTGGTTGTGGTTCTGCAACAGGTTTCTCCAAAGCAGCACTGACCTTTGATTTGGACTAATGAAAACACAATTAAGCAAGTCAAAAAATATGTATTAGACAGATAAAGTAACCATGAAACACATACTGTACAAACGTTCTCTCATGTCTCTTAGTTGCCATTATATGCCATTTGATGATTCAACACAGGTAAGAACCCATCAAAGAGACATGGAAATACTAGTTAGTTGCATAATAATCCAACAGACAAATCAGCAGTGATAAATTATCTGTGGTCATCTTACAGCTCTTGTAGTCTTTTTGGGGATCTCTATTTGGCGAAGACTTTGTGATGAATCAGTCATACTGCGATGACGAGTCAGCATCCCACTCCTACAAAAGACCAAAAAAACATTCTGGGCATATAACTCTCAAAATATGTATCTTCATAGCTCTGACTTTTGATGAACAAAAGGTTTTGCTGCAGCAAACACATAGCCTCTCCTCACCTCCTCTTGCTGGTGGAGCGATTTCGCAGGTCCTGCAGGCGATCTCTGCCATCTAAAACTCCACTCTGTGTGGAGAGGGGAGGTGAGGAGGCTGAAGGAGAAACGCTGTCCTTGGTAACTGAGTCGTCGCTGAAGAAGTCAGCGGGCAGGACAGCTACCAAAGCCTGAGGCAGCTGAGTTCCCAGACTGTGGTAGATGTCTGCAAGCACTCTGGGAATAGTGGTCAGGAACCTGCCATGACAAAGAAACACCACTGACTATATAACAACTATGGAAGAGGAATATCTGGCTCATTTAAAATCACTGTTTCCCATTACAGTTCAATGTGGATACTGTTTACTAAGTTGGTGTTCAATCTTGCCATTGAAAATCAGTTCTGTAGTTAAAAACTAAATATTTAGCGCAATCAAGAAGCAAGAGTATGTAAAAAAAAATCTAAATCATGATTTTGTAACTATGTGAAAGGCAATTCCTACAAATGTCTTCAATAGATACTGCTTCTATGTTGTCTTTCCCAGCCCTTCTCTCACACACTTACCCTGGGAGGACGTCATCTTCAAGGAACCTTGCTAAGCAAACTGGGTCTTTTGTTAGGGAGATAATCCTCAGCATTTCAGCCACCTGAGGAAAATAAGAGGTTAGAATTTACTTGTTTTACGTTTGCTTTACCTTGCTGTGTGAGTCAGACAGGCAAAATACTGACAGAGAAGAAACCATTTCTTATTTCAATACTGACAGTGTTTAACTACACAGTCTATAGCTCCATAAAAGAGAAGATTCAACTGCATCATTGATTAAACTGACTCAAGTCTTACCTCCTCTGCCATCTGATCAACATCTAGTGAGTCAGACGCAGAGAAAAGTCTGCACAACTCCAGTCTCAGCAGTGCCTGAAGCTTGCACCTAAAGGAGAAAACCAGTGTTATGGCTGACACCTAGATATAACTGATTTGAGTTCAGAAAAGAATTGCTTTTTTAACCTTAATTTGTCAAGGAGGATCGGAACACAAGTTTATCAGCTAACAACAGTCCAAAAACAGAGCAACAAGTATGTAACCCTAACCTTGACCAGAGTTTCACCTGCTTTACTGGTTCTAAAAGCAAGTTAACACATCAAGGTAAAAGGAACTCACTCTCTGACTTTGCTTTCAGCATCAGCAGCCGTGCCATAGAGCTGCCTGATTGATTTGCTGGTCTTGACGAGGTGTTGCTGGACAAACAGGGAGGTCTTTACCTGTAAAGAAAATTTCAGATATGCAAATTAATCACAGTTCTGTTCAACTGGCCTTTAATGCACTAAATGTGATGCAACTACTGCTTTCATTATTTCGATAACAAAAGTATCTGCATCTTATATCAACATCTTGTTAGTGTTCATACAGTGGGTATGTACAAAAACACAATCTGGCAATGTCCCAAATTTAGAACAAAAGAATACTTCACACATCTATTCCCAACCACGCAAAAACTGCTGGATGAAGGTCTAGTTACCGAGACGTTGCATTACAAGCATTATTTTTGCAAGTGGAGAAAATGTACAGTCTGTTTATCTACAATATATAGAATTTACCAATCTGAAAAACTGATAACTGATAAAATGTCCGATTGTCCGTAAATGAGCAGCACAACTACCTACCAATTTTTCCAACAAATAATAACCGGTCTGCAGTAAAGTTGAAAAGTGGGTCAGGTCAGAATCTTGAGGTACATTTAGCTGCCACGTGTCTCACCTCCAGGTCTATCTCTGTCCTGTGGAAGGTTTTCACAGCCAAAAGGAGCTGCTGGACACCAGTGACGAGAGACGGGTCTCTCTCTGCCACAGTCTTGTCATAACTGGACTTCAGATGGGACAGCAGCTCTGCCTCATTAGTGAAACCTGGGCACAGGGAGAAGACACATTATTTGATTTGTTACTATATCAAAGGCAGAGTATGACATTTTGGGAAGTATGCTTAAATGCTTTAGCAGGGTGAGTGTTGTAAAGTTTTAACAGCGACACTCACTGATGGTGTTTGCTCCTCCAGATTTGTTCCTGTCACTTGACCGTCTCTTCCCCTGTCTGTCTGGCCCTCTGCTGTCGGCCCCCGGCTGCTCAGACTCAGACTGATTCTTTTGGGCTTTGACATTCAGCCTCGCCACATTCAGCATCTGCAGGGAGCGGCTCATGGTCTTCATCTTCTGTTTCACCGGTGTGCGCTGGGCGCCACCTGTAGATCAAACATGGGAAATGATAAGACAACTATTTTATATTATTTTCCCTCAGATCAAAATCTTGCTTATATTGGAAACTGAACATTTTTTAAATATGACTTCTATACTTTCACAAAATTCAACAACCTTCATAGGAATATGCATAAAAACTGAGATAAGGCTTTCTCACGTTTCTTGCCCCTCTTGGCATCTGCACCCCGGGATGTTTGATACAATTCAGCCAGACCACCGATCAGCTCCTGCTGTAGGACAGATAACTCCTCCTCTTCTCTCTGCTCTGGCACTGCATGCAGCAACCTATTCAACAAGGTAAGTGAAACATAAGGACCACTTGCCACTTTTTGTGCCAAGAATAAGTTTGTTTTTGACTGCTTTTGATTATTTTTGTGTTTAAATCTTTATATAATTCTTGCTAGGAAGTGCTAAAAAAAATTACACAAAAAAACTTGAATGATGATCTCCTTACCTCATCGACTCCATTAAATGGGAACTAACTCCTGACTGGTCTGACTGAGGGAACCAACTCTCCAAAACGCCTGTTGTCAGTGGGGAACGACTAACTTCCTGCTGAGCCCACTCAGGAACCTGATAACCCTTTGGCTGGTCTGAGGAATAAAAAATAGTCAGCAATAAACAGGTATACATTTGAGGTTTCATTGAGGCACATACATAAATTAGAAACATAAAACCCCCAAAAAAGTGATCTGACATTTTGAACTTTACTATTCAGTCCTCACCATCGTCACCGTCACCATCCTCCTCCATTATGTCATACACTACTCCCAGAACACTGCTCACAACATCTGGCAGCTCAGCTGAAGTTTCTGCTGAGGCAGGGGCAATGATCTCAGTGGTCAGGGTCTGGTCGTGCTGAGTGACTCCAGGCTGGAGGATGGTGAGCAGAGCTGTAGTGTGTGACAAGGGGGAGAGGACAGCCGAGCACACCAGGCCGCTGTCATTCACCTCAGAGAGCTGGGAGAAGCAAAAGATGAGGAACGTGGGAGAAGTACATCAGTGAATGCACACAGAAAAGAGGGAGACTTCAAAACAGGATATTTTTATATATAATGCAGCTGCATGTTCCAACTGGACCCTTACTCAACTGGGCTATTTGCCGGAAACTTTTAGCTGTATGCCGTTAGCAACATACGCTGAGGTTAGAACAACAGGTGGACTGGTGTGTGAGTAAGTCAGACTATGGCAAGCGGGAAGTCGTGCCTGCAGGTTCACAGTCAGCTACAACAGCAACAGAGAGACGGTTGTGTTTAAGACAAGGATGGTGTATCCGTGTTGCTCTACCGCTCCAATCAAAGCCCGACTCCTTATCCTCGCTGCTTTCACGCAGACTTAAGATGCAAAAACAGACTGGGATAAAACGAGTACTGATGCAATTGGCATTTACGTTGGCATAGGTGGAATGAATTAAAACACTCCTTATGCACAAGTTTTACTATTCTTTTTATTTTGTATTTTCATTTCTATAGCATAAGAGATACTTTTTAGTTTTATAGGTGTTCAAAATGTTCCTTGTTTCCATAATGAATATTGTTTAACAAAGTTGCCAGTGGGCAAAATTCTACATCAGACTCCACTAAGAGGATTTTTCTGTCTTTGACAATTCTTTCTACTGTCTGCTAAAAATAACAGAAAAGAAACGTATCCTTATGTGTTTGTTTTTTGCCCCTCTGTACTGAATTCACACCAAACTGTGACTCCTAAACCAGGGTATGAAACAAGCTGTAAACTCTGTGTACCGTTACAACCCTATTGATTATGGCAACTGGAAAACTTTATAATATCAAAGTCCATTGTAGCATTGCACTGGAAAGCGCATCTCAACAATCAATTTATTATGGTGAATTAATACAAAGCTAAGGAGTGCCATCATGAGACCAAAATATGTATAGAAATAGAATAGAAATTTCCCTCAACACAGGACTATTTATTTACACAGCAGATATGTATGCTGCAACAGTAGCCCTTAAGTGGGTCAGCTGTACTATATAACTGACACCCAATTTGCACATGAGCCCCTTATGAAAAACAGCTCTGTTGTATTTGGATGTCTCACCATGTGCAGGCCACGAGCAGACAGCTCCAACAGAAGATGCTGGAAGGCATCAGTCCCCTGGTCACTGCTGCTGGAGCACTGTAGCACCCATGACTCTGTAGGGGTCTGTGTCAGTGAAGAGGGATCCCAGTCCTGCAGCATTCCCTTCAGACACACTTCCACTGACTCTGGGAGAAGCCTCTGTCTGCAAGACACTGGCTCAACCATGACACCGCAGCTCTGTGTCACATCACCTGGTTGGGGGAAGAATAACACAACACATGAATAAAAGCAGTTCATTCTCAACATTCTTTTCAAGTTCAGTATGCTTTACTTCCCTTGCCCGTCATTGTGCACCTCATTTCATTTCTGCTGGTGAAAATGGTTAATGGTCAGATTTAGTTGTCTTTATGTTGTTGATTTGCTCCTTTTGACACAAGGCATTGTTATAAGGCCCCTTATCCCTGTTTTGTCTTCATCTGCATGTGTATTAAATACCAAGAAACTGAGGATGTACATTATAATGTCTCACTCTAATATAGACCGTTTCAAACTGGACAACATAAACATTCTAAATGGGTCCCTTTGTATTTCCTGTTTGAAAGTATGTTAATGCAGACGCTGACAGGAAGTAAACAGGGACCAAAGTTGTTGCCCTAGCAACAAAAAAGCAATGAAACGGTCCAAAGCATCTGTAGAGATCGTAACCACAGTTTCAACAGCTGCACTATCTCAGGCATGTTTGAGCCATAACAGATGATGCCAACAGGTAATTTCCATGTTACCAACCTTGCTCCCACCGTAGAACACCGCCTATGACAGGAAAAGCCAGACAGTGCAGCCTTTCAGAAGACAGCATGTATCCAATGCTGGACTTGAACACAAAGGTATCTGTCCTGAAGTCTGAGTCTGGCTTTTGAGTGGAGCACAGGTCCAGCAGGGCAACCACAGGGATCACTCTGCCGCCAAGCTGAGCTAAGATCCCAGACAGCCTGTCAAAGCTGAGGTGATCCTCACACCTCAGGACCTGCAAGGAGACAAAAGACCAACTTACATCAGAAGAAAAGAGAATTTGTTTTAACAGCCACACAGGCAAGTTAGACAGATAGCTATCTGTAGCTAATGATTGGATGTTTATAGCTATTCTGAATTTCACACTGACTGGTTAGTTTGGTTTAATGCCTTTATTTTAAAACATCTACAAAGTTTTTTAACCCGAAGATGCTGGGTCCTATTTCTGCAACATTAAAAGGTAAACTTATATTTTAGAGGATTTGAAAACAGTAACAGCTGTATTGTCGGTGAGTGAGAAATTAAGGGAAAAGACGAGATAAAGTGTCTTGGTTCAGTGTCGGGCAAACACCTGCCACCAGAAAAGGACAAATGCATTTTGGCACTCACAAGTCTCTGCTGGAGGGATGGACATTATTCTTCCACAAGATATTTCCTCATGTGGTGTTTTGATAATAATAGTGGAGAGTGCTGGCAAACACATTATTTTAAAATCTCCTATGGGTGCTCAAAGAGTTGAGAGCTGATGACCAAAAGGGCCAAAGGATATACACATATCATTCAGTGACCCCATGTGCCCTGTCCAGATTAGAAGCATCTGCATTTATACTGTTTCTCCAATCATTTATTCTGTGTTTTACCTTAAACTGTAACCCATCCCTATCTCAATAGGCCAAAAAGTGTGATACACAGTAGCTTAAATGTTCCTGGTCTTATGGGCTGCTTTATAGTTAAGTGATATGAGCATTTGTGACTGCATTAGCTCCCCAAAGACAGTGGGACACTTACCTGCTTAACTCTTGCAGTCACAACACTGATTTTGTTTTCAAATACTGTATCTACATCCAAATTATTTTTATAGACTGTTTTCAAATAGTGATTTTTGATTTTGTCAAAGTTGTCCAGCTCTTTTGGTACCCAGTGGTATATTCTCCGTGCTGTACTCACCTGAACATGTGATCTACTGTCAATCCAGTGCAGCACCACCTGTCGCTGAACCAGCATATCGTGAAGGCCCCTGGGTATTATGTGCTCCGTCACATCTGTTGGCAGGTCACGGTCTCCCAAAGAAAGATAGTCCACAAGTTGTGACCTGGAGCGTGGACACTCCGAGACAATAAACACCACATTCCTCCCGTTGCTTGAAATCTCATCCTCCTGTGAAACACTGGGCTTCCCAACTCGGCTCGACTTCCGCGGCCTCAAGGACAGTTTGGTGGGAGAGGTGATGTCTGGTCTGTCCCACTGGAAGTCCAGCAGGGTTTCTTTGAGTGCATTTTGAACTGAGGCAGAATGACTGGATTGCTGCCTCTGGTGAGAAGGGCACGATTTATCCTTCAGATCAAATTTGGCTTCAAACTCTATTTCAAAGTCCTCAAAAGTTTTGTGGCGCAGCTCCTTGAAGTCTGACCCCCTTGATAGGAGGCTTGCATTGCGGCCAGTCTTGGACTGGAAGAATTTATAACCCCAGCGCACTTTGTCAAATCCGTATTTATAGCCGCAGTGCAGCAGGGTTAGTAATATTCCCCGTTTTACGAGATGATTCCTGACATCCAGTTGATCTCCTGAATGGTGATCTCCGTAATCCACATCGATAACAAAAACCAAGTTGTGTAAAGCCATAACGTCAACTCCACTGTCCCCGAGTGGCCCCAGAGCCGTTAACTCAACAATAAGCCATGAAAACAGGCCAGCCTCGCTCAAATGTCTTCAGGTCCGGTGTCATTTCATTGTGTGTGGGCGCAGGGACGCCATTTACAGCTGCAACTAAGGACACTTCATTTTTCTAGCTATCTTGCTAACTAGCCATCGTAGCTAATGTTACACAAGTTAACGCAGTTACAAATTAGCTTCGGCTACCGCGACATGAGTTTAGCGCCCGCCGTTGTTTGAAATAACTTGACACGCAAGGTAAAAGGGAAATACCCCGATCTTATTTAGCTATCAACCTACAGAAAGTTTCCGTATAACGTTAGTCCTGTAACTAAACATATTCGCCATTTTCTCATGATACTCTGCCCTCAACCGTTCGCGCTCCTTGAACTGGAGCCCACCCCTTTGCTGTGATTGGTTGCATTCTGTAACAACAACATCCTAATTGGCTCAAAACAAGGCGTAAACTAGCCGGTGATTCGCTACAAGTCTCATCTCAACTTTTTATTGGGCAAATCGTCTGTCAATCAAATCTGGACCGACGTGCTAAATGTCACATGAAACAAGAACAGGGAAACTTGCATTTAACTTTTAAAAGCTACAGATTGGTGAAGAATTACGTACGTCAAGATTTAACGGGTGACTTAAAGATCAAGTTATACGTTGGTCTGCGTCTCTGAATTGTGAAATATGTATATAGCCTGGTGTAATTTAAAAGTGAAAGCTAACTACTGTACAGCATAGTGCCAGTGCCGGACTTAGCACATTCAGTGCCCAAACCAAGTTCCCCCCACCCCTAGCAAAAAAAGCATGATTATATTTTATATTTATTATTATTAACACTATGAACATTATTCACACTTATTCCATTTCTGGAGTGAAACAAAGAAACCAAAATGCCCTTCTTTTGTTGAAGTATGTTTATTCAGCTCTTTAAATGCCCCCCCCCATCCCAAACTACAAACAATTAAAAATGTGTTAAAGCCTTTAAAATCTAAAATGAACAGCAGCGCATACTGATAACACCGGAGTACATTGCTATGATCGTCTTTGTTTTAAAATATAATTTTTAATTAAAATGTTGGCCCTTTAAAGATGTGTCAGATTTTTGTCCTCTCTGTCAGGATTTGTATAAAAACATCAGTTAAGCGATCATAATAAGGGGTTAGCAATATCACAAGGACTCCTGTCTCATTACCTGGTTTCCAAAAAAGTGGGAATGCTGTTCAAGTACTTTTGAGCTTTTTATTTTTTTTGATAAATAAAAATAAAAATTAAATAATTAAATTAATTAAATAAAAATTATGATTTAAAAATGATTCAATGATGATTAAAAATTCATAAATGTATAACTTTTAGTCAACTCTATAGGCCATCAGCTCCATCAGATCTTACCTATGACATCTATTATGTGTGCTATTCAAGAAAAAAATTAAATCACCAGGTTAGCCCATTACAAGATTTAATAGTCAAGACATAGCTGAAGAGTAAAAATCAACAAAAAAAAACAACAAAATTCTTATTCTCAAGAATAAGTGAGCCAACAAACAGTAATAATACATAATCAATTTTTTCCTGCTGTGCTCCAGATGACCTCTGCCGTTTCACTTTCTTTTGCTCTAGTGCTCTCCACGTATACTTCACTCCACCACACCCAACCATGCTCTAGCATGTTCTGACTGTGATGCTCACTTACTGATGAAAATATTCAGGTGAACTTCAGGACAAAGAGGGGGGTACCCCTACTACAGACCGACCATTAGCATTAGATATTTGGCTAATTTTCCCCTAATGCTTGATTTAAAAAATAAATAAATATTTTCCCCAGACATAGCCAAACAAGTGAACTGAAAATCAAAGAAAGGGGCATCCATATGTTGTAGAAATATATTGTAGTTAAGCCTTGATTTGAAAGTTGAATTGAAGATTACAAGATATTTTTGGACTGGTAAAATCAAGGCAAATTAAGCTTGAAGTGAGACACACCCTACATGTCAAAGGACAATAATATAAGAAAGGACTTTATTCATCCCAAGGGCTTTGGTATGCAGCAGTTGCACTAAATAGAAAAGAGTCCATATATAAAAAGGGGGGGGAATTACATTATCAATAAAGAGCCTGTGTTTGTTTATAGGAAAGAGACTAAATAAAAAATGGGCAAAGGACTGAGACTGGTTTTTTTTTTTTATCGTGTTGGTTCACAGACGACTATTCACTTGCTCTGTGATGCCAAGTAAAGCAGTGAGACTGAGAGCTTGGCATCCTCAACTATTCTGTCTCTCACTTCCTAAAATGGAAAAACTCTCATTCAGAGCAACATTTGGCTTTGATCTGGAGGTCTGGGTCTTCTCACTGGTTTTTCAACATTCCCTCAAGGTTTAAGCAAAGTAGAATTCTTTGAGTGTGTCTGCAGACCAGAGAAAAATATTCTATGTGTGGCTGATTCATATCAATTCAAAAGCTACACATATGTAAGTACAAATTAGATAGGGTGACCATTCCAGGATATAAAAAAAAAACATAACAGAATAGCTTTGACCAAAATCATAAATATGGCAATATCATCTTTAAGAACAAGGACCCAGCTTCTCTTTTTTTCCCCAGACAATTTGCAGACTATGTAAGTGTAGCATCCTCCTCCTAGACTCCCCAGGTCTGAAGGGCAAACCTGAAAAAGAAAGATTTAAGGAAATAGAACACTGGTAGAGGAGGTATGTGGGTCACCTTCTGTTTTGCATCCGTAATCACCTCTTTTCTACAGCACCAGGGGGAGATGAAGAGCTTAGAAAAGCTTTGAAATAGAGAGAGATGAAAGGAGCATGCTGAATGTTCTAGACTCTGCTCTCTGTGTCCCACCAGACACCCCCTAAGTCATGAGACCAGGATGTAGGTCAGGGATGCTTTTAAAGAGAATGCTGCTGTTTAGACACAGATGTATGCACGAATACTGTATGCATAAATGTCCATACATACAAGGAAATGTGATGCATGCATTCCTACCACTGTACCTTCAGGTAACTCAGTAAAGATAAATCTTTGTCAGGGGTCAAAGTTCATGTGTAACATAAGAGACGACCATAATTAATATTGCCTGGGGAGTAAAACTAAAACAAGGGAAATAACATTTTATGGTTTCACCTATGTTCTTATATGGTTATCATACAGTAACTACAACAAGGTGGCCCAGAGAGAAATGTCTCAACAGCTTAAGCCTGTTTAAACCTGGTATTAACATGCGTCTTGAGTGACCTGATCACAAGTGGACAGCGCTAAATACAAGTGTATACAATCACCAAGACACATTGTGGTCCGATCACCAGCTAGTCTTGGATGCATTTGATCGCATATCTTTTGTAGTGTAGATGCTAATGCGTCCTGATGTATCCCCAGTGAGGACTACGTCATCAATTCTGGTGACAAGGGGCTGATGATGAGCTGGATAAAGTGTTGCGTGATCGTCCGTTATTTTGCCCTATGGAACGAAACATGTTGACTTCTACAGAAAGCAATATCTTTAGTCGTGTCGACACAACTGTCAGTGTGACTAGTGAGCATGCTGGTGAGAATGTAGACATAATAACAGTGCGCACGGCCCTTTGACCTTCCAAGAGAAGTAACAGAGGTAGTAACAAAATCTGAACACTAGTGGTCAGCTGGAGACACACGATAGACACAAGTGTGAACAGTGATGTGCCTCGGCTGTCCACTTATGTTCACATCACTAATTTATATGGCACTTTTCATAAGACAGTAACACAAAGTGCCTCACAGAGGTTAAAAACAACAAAGAACCAAAACAGAAAACAAAAAAGAAAAGAGAAAACCCAGCGTCCCACCCCACATAGAGATACATAAGTATACACACACGCACACACACACCCACACCCACATACACTAGCTATCACTAAAGAGACATGGCTGAGCACCGAGACCCGAGGCAAGAAAAAACCCACCTCTGGGGGCTGTCCACACTGAGAGGGACCATGGACCATATCTCAAAAGTTAGATCTTTTTATCCGCTAAAAATGTAGAAACTGACATCCTTGTTTTCATTACATTTGGTGCAGACAACTGTAACTTGCTGTATTCCCGTCTCACCTAATACAGCCTCTCCAAGTGGTTTGAAATGCTGCAGCAAGAGCACTTACAAAATCCAATAGAAAAATCCACACCATACCTTCTTTAGCATCTGGTTACCTTTATGCTTTAGAATTGGATTTTAAAAAATTTAAGGATTGTTTTTAAAGCACATTTGGGGTTGGCCCCTGATTATCACTAGCCTACCATGAGCCTGAAGGCAGCCAGAAGAGACTGAGCCTGTGGAGTCGGGGCCCCACAACTCTGGAACGACCTGGCGGAGGAGATCAGGCGGACGGGCTCTGCTTCGTCTATGAATTCTGTTTTTAAAATGCATTTTTCTTCAGAATTGCTTTCTCTTGAATCTGTTATTCTGCCATTTTACTTCTCTTATTTCATTGTTTTTCAGTTTTTTAGTTATTCATACCCGCTTGTAGGCCTGATTATTGTTGTATTAGGTTTACTTTATATCTGGTACTTTAGTTTCTCCTGTTTTATGTCTTGGCAAAGCACTTTGTAAGTTGTTTTATAAGAGTGTTCCATAATTCAAGTTATTATTATCACTTTTATTTTGTTTTAAGTGACCTTGTGGTAATAATTAGCAAGGTTGTCTCTTGATTTTTATCTATTATTCTGTTTTACGTCAGACTTTTAGCTTTGTTTGATTTTTAAAATATTAAAGTGTTCAAAATATTCAGCAGGTTATTTCTGGACTTCACTGCATACCTTAATTGACACTAAACAGGCAAGTGGCCATCATACACCCCCTGCTATAAATGTCAATAGATTCATCAAAATGCAATTAGGGCAAGTGTGCACATGTGAGTTCTGTGACCGAAACAGTACAAACACACAATAGAACCAACAGGCTGTTCAACATAATGTTCTTCAGGCTGTGGGTGGAATCACTGAGCAGATGCTCTCAGCTTGGCAGAAGCGACTCCTGTTCCACAGCAAATATGGTACCAGACATTATTCATACTGACCTGTATACCAGTGCACATCACTACAAGAGCCTTGCTAAGATGTAAATGAAGTCTTCTTTACCTCACTGAAGTGGGACAGTCTTCATTCAGAGCCACACTGAAAGGCTTTTCTGATCCTACTGACCCTAAAAATAAATCTTTCTGTCCCTGCAGGCCGGCCTCCTGGCTTGTGTTTGTATTACAAATAAGGCAGAGTGCTGGCTTGTTTTGGGGACATTTCCTCCTTGGTTTTGGGACATTTTGTAAGTATGTGGCACATAGAGTGCTTTCCCAATTAACTGCGTTAATTTCATTATACAAAGCCAGAATAATGAGAGCGGAGACTGACTAATATGATTATAATGAAATAAAATAAGCAAGTTCCTTTTTGTTCATTGACAGATTTAAAATAAACTTCTTTTGCAAGACCAGGATCCATTTTACATGAAAGCAAGCAAAGCATGCAGTGTCTGTTTTATGCTATGGTGACCTTCCCTATACATGCATCAGCTGTCTTTATCCTGAAGCCCAGTTTATCAGAGTGGTCTGTGATTCATAAGAAAAACACAATTCCACACACTGTTTAATCTTAAACAAAGTGCGTGATGGTAATCCGTCTGGGTGAGGGACTCTGATGACTATGCTGTTATGTCACAAAGTTGTAACTTCCTCTTTCACCTGTGACACATCAGCGTAACTGCCTGACTCATTCTCAGGAGATACGATAAATCAGATTTAGTAAAGTTAGATTTGAACTATTACATTTTGAGTGATTCTCTTGCTCTCATGAAGCTGAAGTGTTCCGACTGTAATCCCCTTAAATACTTTCTACTTCAAACTTTATTGTCTCTGCACACTTTTAGACCACAGCACACAGTAGCAACATGCAGTGACAGACAGCAGTACACACTGAGGCCTGTTGTTTAAAGCAACTATGGCTGCAGGAATCAGGCTCTTCCCAAAACGAGCCGTTCTGCACCTGTGCCCAGAGGGAAGTGGTGTAATGCGTTGATTGAGCGGGTCTGTCATGTCCTGTTCTATTGAAGTAGCAATGGGTGCAATGGCCCTGATGTTTAACTCTGTGAGGTCTGGTGTGGGCAGACTGATTATCCTGGCAGTGGTCTTAGTTATGCATGTGAGTTTGGCCCAATCAATAACCAATAGCATGTCGAAGAGGCAGGTGGAACAGAACAGTTTGAGCTGTCACTTTGTATTGTATGCCCCTGTATTGTCTGTCCTGTGTGTCCATGCTAAAACATTTTACACTGTCTTCTTTGTTTATTGATTATGAGCAGCTCATGTTAAATTGGCAATCCTTGTATTCAGTCAATAATGATGTAGAACCAAACAAAAAGACAGTGATCAAAAGCAGAAATCAGACACACATTATGCAAACTGTACTTTTTTGGAAAAAGGAAGCAGGCAGGTATTTCACTCAGAAAATGTTGGCATTGTATGCTTCTGCAAATCACGGACACATTACATTTGCATGTTTCATACACATTATATCAATGTTTCTAAAGTGACTTTGTCACTGTGTTTCCTGCCATAATAGTGGCATGAAAAGCGGTTGTTTTTTAATGAGGAATTGCTGCGTTTGCTGCCGGGATAGGGGCACGAAAAGAAGTAGTGAACAGTGCTCCATTTTGTGTTGGAATGCAGTTGTTCTTGACCGAACATTGCCCACTGGGAGACTGGCACGCAACAGTTGTTCTGTATGCAGACATCATTGTGTTTCCCGCCAGGATAATGGCAAGAAAATTGTTTGGTTTTCACTGAGATGAAAAGTAGATGTTCTTCACAGGGACATCACTCCATTTCCTGTTGGAATAGTGGCATGAAATGCAGTTGTTCTTGACCAAGATATCATTGCGTTTCCTGCTGGGATAGTGGTGCGAGAAGTGGTTGTTTTTTACTGAGATATCACTGGATTTTCAAACGGGGTTGTGCCCCCAAAACTGGGGTATTTTAAGCCATGATGATCTTCTCCAAACCATAATCACATGGATTTTGTGCCTAAACCTAACCAAACATTAACCACAGCCTTGTTGAAACATAACAAAACAAAGTTCTAATGTGTCCTCAATTTACAGAAATGTACAATGGCAACATTTTTTTCCCAGAAATTGAGTTGATTTTAGATAAAGAAAGGAACAAGGGAACATTAAAAGTAAAGCATTAAATGCCTATAATTTCTCCTACTTTAGCATGTAGTTGTTAAATCTAGTACAGAATGCTTCCTACAGATCTTTATGTAAGTGACAGCTGTTACATGATCCCATGTATAAGATAAGAAAAAATGTGTGCACTTCCACTTGGATGAATCAAAATGTGAGAAAACCTGAAGAGTCGGAGACTGTGCATTTGTGTTATGTTTGCTCTCAGCTCTGTCTCATCTTGTCTGTCTGGTCAGACTCCAGCTAACACTCTGTCATTACAGTAGTGCACTTAAAGCAGTGATGTTGCCTTTCAAACATCTTGGCATCCCACCTACAGCACGGGGAAAAAACAGGCACTTTAACAAGGTTACGTACTTTCAGCCTTCATGTCCTACATTCTAAAGCTTTGAGGTTATGTTGCCTGTTAGCTGGCCAAACACAGTGTCTGTACAGTTTGTTCCATGTGCTACAGGTTCTATTTAACAGATGATTGTCCTTTTATGCAGTTCTGTCTTCTGCCAGGTTGTTAACAAAGACACCATGCATGCCACAGGGTCGCATGACCCCTCCTTGAACTCCTCTCCTGTTGATTCTAAGATTTAACTGATCGCTTTTAGGGCCCAGCTCAGGTCTAGTTCATACCTCCGATCTTGTAAAGGGTGAACTTAGAAAGAAACAAAGGTGACAAAGCCTTTGGTGTCCAGGCACCAGGCATTAAAAGTTTCATCTTGAGGCAAGAAGTGCACAGTTCACGCTCTTCACACAGCATTCTGGCCAAATTTAGGCTATAATCTGCCTTTATATCATGTATTTCAAACTTTAGGACACCAAGCATCTGTCAAGCAGTCAGAATCAGACAGTGAAACTGATTAGGAGGTAAATATCCTCATACATAAGATTTGGTGGGGACAAAGTAATGTTTGATTCATTACAGTGATGCTTTTGCACACTCCCTAATCTCCTCTGAAACATACAAACTAGGTTGCTGGAGAAAGTAGGCGGAAAGTAGAGGCATGATGAACTGGATCAATCTGTAACCCCCGCACACGATAACAAATATGTTCCTCTTATGTCCGGCTCTCTCTCTTTCTAGAAACTGCCCCCCTCAGTTCAGAAAATTCAGTGACGCAAATGCTTCCAGAGTTGCGTTGTCACACATGAAGACAGGCAGTAATTCTGCTGTGGATATGGTTAATTATGACAGCTCTACAAGCACTAGACAAACAATGACTAATGTGTGTTTTTGTGTGAGAGATGTACGGAGACCTGTCATGTGCTACCAGCTGGTCTTTGTCCATCCTTCCTGTTGGTTGGGAGACAGAAGGTAGCTGTTGTTAAAGGAAGGGGCAGCTGTTGTGATGTTGATTTGCTTTGCTCGCTGTGTATGCAAGATGGTTGAAAGAAAGGCCGTGAAAAGACACCAAACTACATTGATTATGTAAAGGTCGAAATGTATTTTCATTAGGACGTATCCTGTATATTGTGTTGTTTTTCTCTGGTCATTATTTTGCATCTACAAAATTTAACATTGACGACATATATATGTTGTTTACATATTTTATTTTGCTCTTTACATTAAATTTGGAACTATCTAATATTGCCCACCTTCCGTGCAGGTAATGAAAGTTATGATTAAGTTTGGCGAAGTGATATACAAGATGTGAGATGCCACTATTGTTGTCGATGTTGAGTTGTCCTAAGTTCTTTTTCGGCCGTTAAAGTGGATTAAGTTACACAGAGAAGCTGTCCCTGTGCTTTTTACTTCACCCACAGCCCTTTGATAGTTTATTCAGAAACTAGTTAGTTAATAGGTAAGACAGGAGAGAAAAACCTGCCTTACATACACTAATATCCCACTACTAATTCAAACATGACAATATCCTGAATCTGATCCAGAATATTCCATTTGGATATGGATTCTTGCATTTTCCGATTAAGATGTGTGAAATGCAAATATTTTTCAGGTTTTAGGAGCTTTCTCTGAGATGTATATAGCACATTTTAAAATGTGTCTCAGTTGGGGTTTTTACTGCAGTTTGTTACCCACAGCCCCTGGCTTGTTTACAGTCAGTTCTGTGAGTTGTACACAAGCCAGCTGACAAAAAGGTCGAAAGATGGGGGTAGAGATGCATGCCTAAAGGAAAAGCCCACATATCTGGTCAGAAGGAGAACACACCTACTTTTAAACATTATGAAAGACTTGGACATCAACAGGTTTTTGGTGAAGTGCAAATTTTGCAACGCCAAACTTTCCAAGAAATTGACTGAAGAAATGAAAGAAGAAGGCTGTGACTGCATGGTTGATCAAGTCCGCCACTGGTGGAAAACTCTAAAAAAACACAACAATGTATTTTGACACATATAGGCAAAATGGCACAAGCTGTTCTTATATCTTGACATGCTATGGGGGCATTTTATGTTATTAGGAGTATCCACAAGAGGTGGACGATATAGCCTTAAATAATATCATAACATTTGAGGGTATTTCTGCAGTAACAATATTCCTGACAATATGACAAATAAGTAAAACAAAAAATATTATTAATTTAAGAAAACAGAATTGCAACAAAATAAGTGATATAGTTTTACAGTTTGCCTTCAGATATTCAGAAAAAAATAAAGAAAAATGATCTCTCATTTCTTTAGTTTGTGAACAACAACAGTAACTCAGAGTGAGATTCAGATTCTGTTACAATATTAATAGTTCAACTAAATAGAATATAAAAAAATGTCCCCTGGGATATGTTTTTTTCCACCTGGACCTTTATGCTCTGCCATTTCTCCTCTAATCATCACGCTGTAACCTGTGACAGGCTGTTATGATACCACAACTATCACACGCTCACACGTATTAACATTACCAAAGGTTGACGTTTATGACGACACCGACCCTCGTGTGCACATGGCGAGAGAGGAGAGGGAGAGACTCTGTGCTGCTGCCAGAGGAGCCGCAGAATGAGTTCCCTCGGTAAGTCAGTTAATTTCCTGATTAAAAATAGTCCCCAACAAATGCACTATTAACTCCTGTTTGATTAACATCTGCTAAAAACTATACCCACCTTTTTTAATAATGTTCTAAGCTGTTCTTAAACTTTTAAAACAATGTATATTTATGAGTCATTTTTGAAAAGACTTACACGACCTTAGTTGGAACGAATGGGTGTTAAGTTTCATGCCACAGACAGAGAATTTGGAAACTGTTATGGACTAGCGTATTGTTGGTTTTAGTCTTTTCATGGGATTTGTTGAAAATAAACAACACAGTGCTCCCCCTTTCTGTCTCACAAACCCTGATCTTCAATCTGTGTCCCTGTGTGATTACATCTCCTTGTGGCGCAGGCATCACAGTCCAAGCTATCATACGTCCGGAGAGAACGTCTCTCTCATCTTGCAGATTTACTTAATCAGAGTCTATTTTTAGTCAAGCCACAAGCAACCCAAGCAGGTTCTCAACTAAAGCCCCTGCAGCATTGTCTCCGTCTGCAACAAGCTGCTGACTCGCACTCGGATGGAAGTCATGCATCACGTTTGGCTTGTCACCGAGTGGATTAGGAGAGTAGGGTTATTAGCAACAGGAGGGCTGCAGAGGCCACTTCTCTCAGCAGGCTGGTGGTTGTTGTGGCTGAGTTCGCTGATGACAACCTGACATTACTGAAAGTGCGTCACCAGCCCAGCAAGCGTGCAGTGGACGCAGAGCAAGTACTGAGTGTTTACATACGGGTCAGACGTCAGTTTATCTTAACAATAACACTGGAGATGGACAGCCAGTATAGCAGGGATTCTCAAATTGCTCTGCCCAGGGGACACATTTGCAAAATGGCAAGAGGCCAGGGCCAGTTCATAAACAAGTATCAAAAAAGAATATGTATGTATATATATATATATATATATATATAATTAACCTTTACCTTTGTCAGGAGTGAGTAGGATCCTAACCTAACAAACAAGCTCTATTTTGATGCTTTTTTTAGTGACCCATGGCACCTCCGCATAGAAATCAAAAAATCCAAGTATGAATCAATTTATTTTCATTGTGAATTAGAAAATGATATATTATTAATAATAATCACTTTTCGGTTTAGAGTTTACAAAGTGCTTTAACAAACAAGGTAAAAGCAAAAACAGCATACCGGTAGTCAGATTGATAAAGAAAGTTAGAAACTTAAAACAAGAAGACAAAAAATGCAAGACACAAAATGTCAATACCAAAATATACAAATAAAAAGAATAAAAGCAATAAAAAGAAGACATAAAACTAAATAAAAAGATAGCATCATGTAAATGCAAGTCTATCAAGATGGGTTTTAAGAAGTCACTAACAAGTCATAAAAAAGTCGAGGGGCCCTGATGACAAAGGCGGGATCACCTTAAGATTTAAGCTGCGACTTTGAAACAGTCAGAATGGCCCCACCTGAGGTTCTAAGGCGGCGAACTGGCTTGTATGATGTCAACATTTCTGTTATGTAGCTCGGGCCAGACCCCAGTGATCTTTTAAAATGATCTGTAAAATCTTAAAATCAATCCCAAATTGAAAATGGTTGGCAGGCCACGCATTGCCCTAGCCTGCTGTAACTGTGTGTTCTTATCCCCATACTACCACACAATATAGCATGCCAAAAAAGATTCAGTATGTTCCAATACATCGTATGTGACAAATGCAGTATGCAAAAATACCAGGGTGTTCTGCTACATCCGGTCTGATTTTTTGGTCTAGACAGCGGACGATACGCCACGTCGACTGAGCTGCAAACAGATGACAGCGCATTGACAGCTGTCAGAAGTCGCAATGATGAATGACAGCGAATTCATGCACTGATGACCAGTCGAACAGTGATAATAGGAATATTGATTGTTAAGTTAAAAAAGAATCATAAATATTACAAACAACAGGACATAACTATAAAAATATCAATGACTACGCAATGCAGACGTAATTTCACTGTCGCAAATATAATGCTAGCAACAACAGCATGAACGTCAACAGTATGTACTTTTTAATGGCAGTTGCAGTACATGTGAAAAGTAAAAAGAAAAAGTGTGCGATTTGGAGCGCATCCTTAGTTGAGTACTGCAGTAAAGGCTACACGACACCTGATAACTTCTTCTTTTATGTCATAAACATTTGTGATGGGATTGTATCTCTTCATCCATCTCTTCAACCTTGTAGGTTTGCTCTTGTTCTCTCAGATCCATTGTCTTGGTGCTGAGACTTGTTGACCTTTGCATGTCCTCTTATTGTTCATTGTAGTAGTTTCTATCATTGACTGAGTGTAAATCAGGTTGGATTACAGTTTCAGCACAGTTAATGTCAAAAATATCTGAATAACTCAGGCCAACTTCAGTATTTTGTTCCAATAATTGCACCTCCAAAGTAGGAAATGTAAAAGAAATGGCAACAGAAAATGACTCAAAATACTTGAAAATATTTATTAAAGTACATATAACAAACATCGTAACATATATGTATAAAGTAAAACAAATATAAAGTATAAAGGTTATGATTTTCTTTGAAAGTCAAGGTGACTTTAGAAGTCAGAAAGAGCAATAAAATATCACATCTACAACTCCACTTGGTTATGAACAAAATATAGAATAAATAAGGACATTTAGAAAGGCATTTTCTTTTGCTCAGGAATTGAAGCAACAGCAGAGATTTCATTCACTGTGAAGCTGGAAAACAAGAACTCAAAGTCCTGACAAAGCTTTGTAATGGTACTCCGCCGCTGCAGTGACGGCCGGGTCACTGCTGGCACTCCTTACATTGCTTAGTCAAAGTATTTACAGTGTGGTAAGTCACAATGCTAACTTAACAGTCCTTTGTATGGTGACTGGTCAAGTAGAAAAATCTGGATTGAAACAAAAATACCTATACAACTTTAAAATGGAAAAATATCAACCAACTTTCATCATTCAAGTTTTCCTCATAGATATCTACAGTAGAAAAGGAATACATTTGAAGAGTGGTGTGTTCAACACAGCGTCATCTGCTACTCTCACACTCGTCATATCTATACAGCAGTATAACCAGCCTGTGGCACTGGTGGAGATCTTTACAGATGTGCATCTTCAAGCTATACACTGTATGTTGATATGTTAGTATAGATTAAATGCAGGCAGCAGCAGCTTACACACACAGGCAGGCTGGCAGACAGGCCAGTTTGGTTCAGTTCAGTTGGCCTCCATTTGAAGCGGCGTCAAGGCGAAGCGAGGAACATGGTTGCCAGGAGATGGGCACGTCCCACCCCTCACTGAGTGGAGTCGGAGTCACTTGAGTCCAGGCTGGCCTGTGTGGGTGTGGGGGTGCAGCTGTGATGGGCAGCCGGTGGACAGTGGAGGGTCTGTGTGCTCCTCCGCAGGTTCTCCAGGGACTGCAGGAAGGAGCGGCGTGCCCTCTCCTCCTCCAGTGGCGAGGAACCCTCCTCTTCTACTTCTGCGATCTCAGCAAATGTGACAGGCTGTGTTTTGAAGCGAGCCTCACGAGGTCGGCGGGAGCGGCTCTTGCCTCTTGCTGGGCACTTGGGGACAGGCAGCTGCTGGGGGAACTCCTCCATGGCCGAGGCCATAAGGTGGGCCGGCAGGACGTGGAAGCCAGAGGCCTCCATAACCATCTGACGCACAGCAGCCATTGGTAGACCAGAAGCCCAAATTAGTATAAAAATAAATCTAGTTTAAATCAAATGCAACACCAAGTGTGGACGCAGCTGGAAGACGACAGCTGATTGCCTGTGAACGTCTCAAACTTGTCTGTCCTTGCTGTTTTTGGTGCTTTGTCTTGTTTGAAGAGAAGTCTCTGTCTCAGAAGCAACAAGAAAAGAGTTCATCCAAAGTCAAACAAACACTCCTCAAATCTCCAGGTCCAGACACAACAACGATTACCAGTCTGAAAGGAATAACTGCTCTCGCTCAGCTCTAATCAGCCTCTGTTATTCACTCCTCGATGTGAGTGCTTCTGTCTCAACTCTGCTGTCTCTTTTCTCTCTGGCTGTTTCTCGTTTTGTGCGTGAGTCTCAGTCTGCTGAGGTTAATGCCACCAGCAGCTCCAGCACTCGCCTTTATAGCAGCACACTACCCACTCACTGTCTCTCTCTCTCTCCCTCCCCACTCCCTGTGTTTGCCAGGTCCCTCCCTCTCCCCTCCTTCCCTCTCCGTCACGGTTCCGGCCTTCGCAGCAGTCAGCCAGTCAGAGTCACCCCACCAAAATAAACATATGAGGAGAGAATATCTGTGTGTTTGCTTGGGTGAGGGGGCTTTGCCGGATTTGTAGGGGTGAGAGAGCTTTGGAGACAGAAGAAGAGAAAGACAGTGGGGGGAGAAATGAAGACGTAAAATGCAGTGAGTCTTTCGGGATTCAGAATTAGAGCAGGGAGAGAAGTGGTCCAAACCAAAGTCAAGGTTGAGAGACTTAAATTCATGTTTCAATGGCATAATGCAGGACAGTGTGTCCTTGGGACAGACATGGGTCGGACACAGCTCTGCAAGAAATAACTACCTTTGTAAAGAGTCAGTTACAGAGGTGTTGCTTCAACTGTGGGGCAATTTTGGTGTCTGTGAGTTGTGGTGTTTTTGTATTGCATTGCTTTATATTGGGAGATGGTTTTATTTATTGTGCAACGTATGGATTGCCACATGTATTAATCGTGATTCCAGAACAGTTTGCCTGAAATTTGAGGGTCTGGGTGATAAACAACAACCAGCCAAATTGAGTAAGCATGGAGCCCACACTGTAACTAACTGCACTCCCTGAAGAAACATTATCATAATTTTGGAAAAATGAAACAGTGATTCCAGAGAGAAGCAGACAGAGGGCTCTACGGGATGCAAACACTGCTCTCCCGGGTGAAAGTTGGACCTCTCACATTCGCCCTACCCAAACTTTCGTTTATGTCCCGCCGTGTTTCCAATGACACCACTAAGTGCCATTAAACTATAAATGGCAACCAGCCGCGTATGATGCCAACGTTTAAGGAGTGTCTGACGCCGCAAATCATTGCCCAAGTGTTCACTTTGTGAGACCGGCTTGTTCTGTAATACTGTGAAAGTACAATATTTTCTGAGACTGTTATTGCACCATGATAATCTCACACCGTTGCAACCATAAGCACTATACATCCATTGTCTGCCATTTATTTCCTGCAGACCACTTTTAAATACCAAAAAAAAACAGAGCCCGCTGTTTCTTAGCAAGTCACTGCTGTGTGTCCAGTGGCTTTTCAGCCACCAAATGTGGGTGCTTTTCAGCGATCCGTCAATGTATTTCCAGTGAGGATAGTGCCATTAGAAGTGGTTGTTTTTCACTGACACATCGCTGAGTTTCAAGCCAGGATAGTGCCACGAGAAGCAGTTGTTGTTTACAGAGACGTTGCTGCATTTCCAGGCAGGATTGTGCCCCCAAAGGTGAGTGTTTTCAGCCAAAACATTGCCAAAAGGTTATTACAGTCTCTGTAAGGGGAACAGCCACCTCATCCCTTACCTTGTGTGTGTACAGTAAGGCAGTCTCACATGCGTACCTGCACACACAGACCAGCAATAAGATATGAATGTACAATACTGAACTTCTTTGGACTGTGGGAAGAGGAAACCCAGAGAGAAGATGTAACAAAGGTCCAGGTAAAAAGCAGGAAATTCTTGCTTGATATCAATGAATTATTATTTCATAATCATGCATTTAGGTCAGCTGTAGCAGAAAATCTGGATTTCTTTATGGCAAAAATAAAAAGAGGGTAAAGTTCTTTGAGCGTAACTAAAGCATTCAGGGTATTCTGGCAGCACTGATGGTGTTCAGCAGCATTCTCATGAGACATTTGGCATCTCTCATATTCACGGACAACCACAAACTACCACGGCTACACTGTTGTGGAGGTATATCCATATCCCAAACAAAGTCTATGAATTTTCTGTCTGTCTGCTTGCTTATTTGATGGGCTGCGTTGTAATATTTTCTCACACTTAAGTCCTAATGAATACAAATTTAGAAAAAAATAATTAGTGACAATGACCAAAGACGAGCACGTGAGCAACGCCACGGAGGGAGAGGAAAGGTGATGAATCATTTTCACGATGGCCTGTTTGTTTGTGGTGGTCAGGACATCCAAATTAATTTTAGAATGACAAATTGATGCCATATCATAGCGTCTTAATTAATTATATGTTACACAAATTAAATTAGGCCAAAATATTTACAGTTACAGATCCATCCTCAAACCAGAACAAAATAAATGTTGAGGATGCCTAATTTTCACTCCCACCACTGTTTTAAAGTTACAGTATACAGGGTAGGGGAGTTTAGGGTAAACAGACTTACTAATCTTAAAACCTATTTTTGTTAGACTATGCTTGAGTACAGCTCTCAGAAGGAATGTTTAGCCTACATTTGAATCCATCCCATAATAATCTGGGCTGTTCAAATTACAAATCAAGTATCCTTTAAACCCCATTCAGAACAAAGATTCGCTATGAGACGAAAACATTTAAAAACGTTGCAGAGAAAGGTTGCAGCGGTGTGTGAACTGAGCTCGACTCAAGCGATGGTATCACCTGCAACTCCGCTGGTCAAATCGCCGGCGGCTGGTTTTAAAATGTAAAGCACGTCGCCTGTTACAACAGCCAGTCGACTTTTAGTGAAGCCGCTGGTCAAGTCAAAATGACAGCAGACGGCATGTTTGCTTGCTCTGCCATAAGTATTTCCATGTTAGCGCATGGAAGGGTGGAGAGGTTTGCTTTCTCTACCTCAGGCTTTCCTTGTTTGCATGTGGAAGGGCAGAGAGGTGTTCTCTCTCCGGCTTCGCCTCTCCACGTAGGCTCTTGGAAGAGGGTTTCTGCGTAGGCCTAGGAAACGCAGAGTTTTCTGTGACAAGTTGTCCTGACTGAACTAACAAAACAGCATTAGTATTAAAGCCATACTCTGAGGATGAGTTTATGAAGGTATGCATGCTGAAAAAACAGACTGATTGTGCAAATTGCACTCATATTTTTTATGACATCTCAGGCTGTTCACCATCTGTTTGGGAATAGAGGAGCATTTTTAGAATGTACTTCTTTACTGTAAAAGAACAAGGGAACTTTGGAGGTTTTGTTACTTATAGGTTAGGGCTGTATGTGGTGCATAAAAAAGAGTTTGACCCCCCTGAATAAGAGCAAAAACAAAGGGAAGTTACTTAATGTATGCACCTGATCCTGATGTATACATCCATTATCTGAAAAATATAACCAGCTATTTAAGATTATATACTTTAAAATCAACATTTTAAACACAGTGGTCATGACCGCTAACATATGTACTTGGTAACCTTTGTCTCTCATATACATCATGTGGAACTATTTAAATGTTTGTGGATCAGACAAATAGGTCACAGACAGTCACACAGGATGCTCGGTCTTATCAGTCACAGAAGGCAGGGAAACAGACACACAAACACCCGAGACTCATCAGCAGTTCCAGCATCACTCAACATGTCACGTCATCTTAACTGTAATCGGAATGACTATATTTATCAGTGTGGCATGTCAGGGCTGGTGTAGATGGGTTGGCTGCAGTTGAGTGACCCACTGCAGATTTCCTCACTCCCATGTGACACAGGTTTTCTGATCAGAGCGACATAAATCTGTGTTGAGTCACATTTTCTCAATTCTTATCCCTGACATTGAGTTTTGATACAAAATCACGTCCACTTGTGACATTAATTTGAACGCTCCAGACAGAGATCTTTACTGCTGCTTAGAAAATAAGCAACTCTTGATTCTGCATCTCAACTCAGTCAGAATCTTGAAGAAAATATATCCTTCCAACATGTGAGGGAAAAATGAGACAAGTGTCACAACTAAGCAGAAGTGGTATTGTTATTATTAAGTTTAATTTATGCTCAGTCACTCCGCAATCTACCTACGGAGATGGTTGTTTTGGGTCCCAACTATCACCGTCACATACAGTAATGTCATGGGGGCATCAAGGACTGACGTACAGCATGGGTGTGACGGGACAGTTCACTCACCGCTTCCACAAACAAGTCTGGTAAATAAACTAAGAACACAGTGTTACTTCCAGCAAATGAACCAGGCTTCAGTCAAAGAGATATATTAGTTTATTTCTATCTACGTCCGTGATTCTAAGTTTAATTGCTGTGGTTAAATATTGTGCTGTCTACTTACTGTCACCAAAGTATGAATTCAGGATGTTGGAAGCAACAGGGTTTTATGAGATGGTCAAGTGTTAAAGCATAAATTAACTTCCCAGAGCAGTAAAATCCTGTCTGATAGCATTATGAGCCTTTATGCTGCGTTTTGGTGTCTCACCAATGTCAGTATCAAACAACACGCCCCCACCGATGAATGCAGGGCTTTTTATGGTCTGGATTTCCGGTTACTTTGCAACTGTTTTGTTTTCCTGTTTGTAATTTTATCCTGGTACCAGAGAAGGGTCATGCCCTGAAACAGACCGGCAGTGTGAATGCTCCCTTTGAGACCTGAAAGCAAATGTTTAGCTCGGAAGATGAATTCAATATAGGAAATGGACAAAGTTATAATTAAAGTTAAGGGGACAGTTCTCCCCAAAATTAAAAATACATATTTTTCCTCTTACCTGTAGTGCTATTAATCAGTCTAGATTTTTTTTTGGTGTGAGTTGCTGAATGTTGGAGATATCAGCCGCAGAGATGTCTCCCTTCTCTCTAAAATAATGGAACTAGATGGCGGTCGCCTTGTGGTGCTCAAAGCACCAAGAAAATACACCTGAAAAACTCGACAGCAGTGTCTCTTTCCAATTATCATGATCAGGTTACTCAACATAATCGACAGACCTTGTTTTGAGCAGTTTCATATGGAGACTAGGTCTGTCAGGCAATACAGGTACAGGTAGTATAGCTGCTGGATTTTGGACACAATTGTCCCCCCTGTCCTCTACCACCAAAACTGGTCTGCAGTCAATTGCAATCCATTTTGTAAGGGAGTAAGTTAGTCGGTCACAGGTAGACTTACTCAGTTTGAAGGCCTGGTGCAGTGTGGCTTGACGAGGCTGGCGGCTAGTGCTAGCATCAGAGGCTGTGCTAGCTCAGAAGTCCGGGTTTGCAGCTAAATGCTAAATATTCCAGGCTTTAAGATAGTATGAAAATTCCTTATGGCAGAAATTGCAGCGAACAGTGCTCCTTTTAACAGTTTCATCTGGGCATATTCTAAATGTAAATGTTTCATTCACGGGGTGAAGCAGCATCGTCTCGGCTGCCTCCATCATGTCACAAAGTCACTGTGGAACTGTAATGCACCAGGTCAAAGGGCACCACGGAAAATGATTAATCAGTGACTAATTGAAATCAAAGCATTATTTTGACAGCCCTAATAGACACTATTTTCTTTCTAAAACTACACCTGCCAGCTGTTTTACTGCGCAGAAGAAAGCGTGCATCTACTCATGGATGAAAGGCTCATGATCGTAACAGTTTAGGATGTAAGCATTAACAGCATTACAGCTGAGCTCTAACATTCACTTGCTCAGTCAGCTAGCAGTAGATGCATGCATTCTTCTGCACATGGATAAAGTTGGCAGGTGTAGTTCTATAGAAAGAAAATAGTCCCCTCGTGAAACTGCTCACAACAAGGTCTGTGGATTATCTTGATTAGCCAGGTCATGATTTCTGGAAAGAGAAATCGCTGTTGAGTCTTTCAAATGTATTTTTTTGGCACTTTGAGCACGACAAGCTGAGTGCCATTTAGTTCCATTATATCAGAGAGAAGGCAGACATCTCTTCAGCCGATATTTCCAACACTCAGCAACTCACACCAAAACAATCAAGACTGATAAATAGCACTACAGGTAAGAGGAAAATATGTATTTTTGATTTGGAGGTGTACTCTCCCTTTAACGTTCTGTATGTCAGGTTGTGTTATCTCATACATACAGTTCATTCAATGAACTTTTCAAATGCACATATATGAAAGCAGGGTGACGGATAAGTCAGTGACACACACCTCCGAACTGTATCATAATCCATAATCACAGTCAGTGTCACAGTGGGCAAGGCAACATGTACACAAACAGCAGAAACTCAGGGGGCAAACCCTGAGTGTCATCCACAGTTACTACCCACAGTTACTAATATTAACTTGTAGTATTACCAACAGTGGCGTGTACATCATGCAATGTATGATCAGTCGTACCGAGGTGACAGCCTTTCAAGGGCTGACCACACGGGCTTTCCTTCACCGTGTTTGTAGAGGTCTCAGGAGTTACGTTATGGCTGAAAACGACTCCCCCGTTTCGTCATGCATTCCTGAGATGACACCTCAGGAGGGTGAGACGGAGAGCAGGTCATCCTGTTTCTTGTCTCACACACACACAGACACACACACACACACACACACACACACACACACACACACACACACACACACACACACACACACACACACACACACACATACACAGGCTGTAAGTCATGGAAGTAAACTTGCAAATACCTCCTTGCTCTATTTTAAGTAGATCTAAGGTCACTTACGATCAAGTCAGCAGCTGCTGGTCAAGTGACATCACATGTCATTTGTAATTCCTGTTTAACCATATGTGTGTGTATGTGTGTGTGTGTGTGTACATGCATACATGTATGTGCATGCTTCATTTCTTGATTTCATATCATCACCCATGTACGTGTTTTGTAACATGTCTTTTTGGGAATGAGACATGTTTTGAGCAGGAACTGTGTGTGCCCTTGGGGATGTCTTGTTTTCCTAAAAGCGCCTGCCGAGGCTGCATGTGTTGCACACAAGGACAACTCTTCTGGCAAAAACAATGCCCAGAAAAAACATTTACACTGTACTCGTCTTTCAATCACGTTGTTAAAGGCTTCTTTAAAAATGAAGAGGTGAAAGAGGACAACTGTCCTAAAAATATCACAGTCCGTGTTAGTGTACTGTCTCATTTTCCACATTCTTCCACTGAAAATAAAAGCAGTTATGTGTAGATTTTTTTGCTCTATTATTTCAGCATTCATGTTGTTTTCTACTATTTCAAAAACCTTTAAATGATTTGGTTGGTATAAGTTTTTGTTTGTAAAAAATAAGGTGAAAATCCGAGTGTCCATTTTTTTCAGAAATGCTTAAATCATTCACACGGGCTTTGACAGCAAAAGAGTCAAACAAAATTTTAAGGTAAAAAAAAACAACTCAACAACAAATACCATAATTTTGCCCCAGATGTTTGTTCGTACTTTTTGAATGTAAATCTAATTTTTGGCACCTAACACATTTGAACGTTGGAGTTGTTCAGTGCATCATTAATGCATGTTCCTCTCCCTACGTCCAAACAGTATATTGAAGCATAAGGAGGGAGTTAAGGAAGACAAAAATATCATCTTTAAAAAAAACTAATTGTCTTCAAAGAAGGATATTCCTCTGCTTATCGCGGTTTCTTTATTTATATCAAACATATATTTAGCAGGCATCACCCTGGGTGCTGTGTTGCTCCATCCCATCCTGTATCCTGTATTCAACAGCTGATGGCATTTCGAGGAGAATACCTCCAGCAGGGAGCACGGGCAGAGGCAGCTGAGAAATAATCCCCTCCAATCCTGTCCTTGATCACCTACACCACCATTGTCCCGCCCTAAACACACTCAAATGTGCACACACACACACACACCTATTAAAGGTGATTTGAAATAGACTGTCATAAACGGGATTTGGCTGTTAACTGGAGCACTTGAAAAATGTTTTGTTTTTCATAGTTCAGTCTCACTACTCTGACAAACCAACTGTGCAACCTGCCAAACCAAACAGGTTTAATTTAGCTTGCAAGAAGTTCAACAGAAGATGTATCCTCATTTTGAGAACCACTAAAACTAGGCTAGTATGTCACTGATATAAGTCTTCATCCACACTTATACATTTTCATTTTAAAACTCATAACTATTGCAACATTTACGCTTAGAGTCTACACTATTCCAGTATTTTGGAACTGGAGGTCTTTGAAAATACTGCCGACCCCATTTTAGTTTAAATGTCAACATGAGTTGACATTTATTCTGAAGTAGTCACAGGAAATGTAATGTGTCACATTATGTCAGTTCTGCATTTTTTGACAGTGGATCAGTTTGAAATATTGCAGGGATCAATGGAACAGTCAGGAGCAGCCACAGTGAGCTGTTAGATGAAGAGCTGCAGGCGACAGGCTGCACACCTCCAACTTAGCAAGGTTACTAACACCTTTCACGACACATTCTCACTCCGACCTCGTCACATATTGACGTTTAGTCATGACTTTCCACGTCCAGATACCATATGAAAGGTACCCTGGGTGCATTGAATGTTGATGCTCTGAGACGCCGTGTCAAGTTCTGCCTGTTACATGCATTGCCTTCTTTCAAAACAGACTTCTGTTTTCACAGGAAATTCACCCTTTATACAGTCTCTTTCAAAATAAGTGCACTATGTCAGTACAACACCAAGAAGTGAATTTTTTTTTCCTTCAACAACTAATGCATGTGGTTGGGTGTAGGAAAAAAGAACAGGGTTTGGCTTTATAATTTTATGGGGTGCGAACACTGCTCTCCCAGGTGAAAGTCTGTTTGTTGGACCCCTCCCACCTGCCCTACTTGGCTGTATATCATGCCAATGTTAAAGGCAGGCTTTTCTCATCAGTGTCTGATGCCGCATGTCACTGCTTAAGCCCCGAATTTTGACGTCTTCAGAGTGAGACTGGGTTGCCTTTCACTGTGTCCTGCTGTCTGCAGACTCCAGACACGTGCAGTGTAAAATCAGATCACAGTTGCTCCTAGAATGATGGAAAAAGGCCAATTATTGCCTGACTTCTTTATTAAAAAAAAATAGTTGTTGCTGGCTGCAGAAATCTGTGACTTGTGGTATTAAACTGCATCTGCTGTTACCACTAGTAACTACAGATGTCACCACATCAACTAGGACTGCAAAAACGTAGAGACTGATGCTTTAGGTCCTTTGACACATGTTTACGAAAAGAGCTAATACATAGTTATACAAAAGTGTTATAATTAAATTCATTATTATATACTGCTACACCTCTAGTAAAGGGCCTTTAAAGGTGCTTGCAGCAGCATGTTCCTAATGAGATCTTCACTGGAATATGAGCCAGTATCAGTGACATAATATGTATATAAATACTACAGTCCTGGTTATGAAACAAGGGCATATGCTGGAAAAAGAAATGAGATGGAGTCATTGTAATTAACAAGAGGGCTCGACTTTCATTACGTTCCAGTGCATTGGTGTGCAAAGTGTGTGTGCGTGTGCAGTATGGATGTATATACTGTATGTGCAGGTAGAGTTACACGGCTCAATGTAAAGGATTAGTTCAGGGGCTGAAGTATAATTGGCACAGACGACACCAGCAGAGATATATCTCAATATAGAACAGATTTCGATTGTCATAACTTATGCAAGCTGCTTTACGTTAATTAGTGCAGCTTACTTAGGCGCCATACAATCAGTGGATAGTATGTGCTCAAACAAATGCATAGCGAGACAGACAACCCAGCAGATGTGGCACTAAACAGCTCACACCGAAGCCACGGGAGGTAGACAGACCAGCGCTGTGTGTTTACCAGCTGACACTGTTGTGGCCTTTGGCAACACAACGATTATCTGAACTTGTGTAATCAAAATCAAACAGGACTCAATCAGCTGAGTGCCTTTTAACACACACACATCTAATTAGGCACACGAATGCACACAAAGTAAAAGTAAACACGTGAACTCTTTCGTTGTTGGTTGCTGTTGGCTGCTTGACAAAATTTAAAAGCTTTAACATTAAAAGAGGACATTCTCACAGACCTATCTGCTACATAAAGTATTTTCAAAATATAATATATATAATAGTGTGCAGTATTTACTACACGCAGTCTGTTTTAAGCGTGAGCACCCAAACTGAAGCCAGTTGAAAAAGACCAGTGTTGTGCTACTTTGCATGCAGAAAAAAAACAGAAAATAACATGTATATATTGACATAAAATGTCCAAAAGAATTACTTCCACTTAATGTGTGTGGAAAAAGAGAATAAAACAAAAAAAGAAAACAAGAAAGAGAGTCAATCAAAGCCATTATCCAGGTCCAGGGGTCAATAGGTGAGGTACACGCCACAGGCTACATTCCTGGCCTGGCAAATCACCCTGTACCCTACCGCAATGGGACGCCCCATGTTACCATGGCAACCGAAAATGTCAGGGGACAACGGAGAGGAGGGGGAACCAAAGTCACACACACACACACACACACACACACACACACACACACACACACACAGCTCAGGTTCTGAACGTGTTCTCTCCCTCCAAAAGAACTACGAGTGAGTACGCTTACAAAATCTCAGTGACCTGAGTCGTGAGGGAGACATTTTTGACACAATGACAATGAACTTTTTAATACACAGTTTTGTTTTGATTTGTTTTGCTGCAGTTATGTCTGAAAGGTGCCAATTAAAATGAAAAGTTTTGAGGCGAAATAACTGTTATTGCATTAAGTTGTATTATAAGGTGGATCTTATGTTTTTGTTTGTGCAACAAAATATGATATTTTATGCTTAATCAAGGGTTTACATGTTATTCACTTTCTTTGGATTGCTTTATATTGAAAACGCATCTTTTTTTCTCATATTATGTCCACGCAAATTTATTTGTAACTGAAACTGTAATACTAAACTGCAAATATCAGTGTTAGAAAGGCCACATTTGATCAGTTTCTGATTGATGTGTGACATATTAATATTCTTGGATGAGACACTGCATGTGCGATGCATGTTGCAATGTTTCTAGGCATATTTTGCAATGAAATTTCAAAAGAAAAATTGTGATGCCGTCTCAGGTTATGACATACAGACATACAGATACAACTGTTGCCGTTCGATGCAGAGCTGAAGCATGGCCTCAGTGAGCTCCTGCTCTCTCTGCACGGTTAGCACGGACTAACACAAGGCAAAGTAATCTCATTCCTTCTTGTCATATTTCACCTCTTTGGCCAAAGCCTGGCAGCAGCGGTCAACACCTGAAACCGAGTTGTTAATTTCAAACCAACACCGAAACTGCCAGACTCTGTTGTTAAACCTATTAATAACCATAGGGTAACATTAGCTGTGTAAAGCTAACTGTTAGCCCTTTTAAATTGATACACAGAGAAAGATTAGCTCGCTGGCTAAAGACGTGCAAATTTGCAGTCGCTGCGACCATGTATGCACCTGCATTCATGCATTGCCTCTTTTTGCCAATTGGCAAGCGCACGTCATCAGGTATCCTTTGACTCATGACTAATCTTTTCATAAAAACCCTGGGAAAGTCTGTGAATCCATCTGGAAGTTAGGAAGAATAGGCCACTCTCACTGCCACATCCCCTTTTAGCCAAGTGACAAGAACATAAACACACTCACACACACTCTCGACCTCAACGCCAATAGGGAAATGTTTGTGGATCAACTGACCAACAAACAGAGTGACCTACAGGGCTGCCAGCAACTGGTTGCAGCTGAAAAACAAAAATGACCACAGTAGTTACAGTTACAGCTGTTTACATTTATGCAGCATGTTCAGTGCAGTAAACAGGATACTGATGGCTAACATCACTCGTACTCGCTGGTGTAGTTTACAAAGAGAGGTGGCTTAAACTGTGTTTGAAAATACACAAGATGGTAACAGAGGCGATATTGGTGTAAATCAATAAGCATGTCATCCTCTCTGAGTTGGCGTGGTTCCCCTTCCCTCCCTCTCCGGAGACTGAGTCAGTAAGACACCATAGGGACAACATGGTTATTTATAGACTGAGACTTGGAGACTAGGAAGGGTTCCCATACGGGAACACTGTGTCTGTTTACACTGCACAGCCACATGCATCCACAGATAAATGTTGTTTTAGTGTCACAGAAGGAACATTAAAAGATATATGTTGCTTTTTGTTTTTTAATTTTTTTTCCTACATTTATGCACAAAACTTGCAGTTTTTGCCACACTGACAATGTATCAAGCTTCTGTTAAATATGGTGTTCTTATTAATACTGATTTGAATTGCAGCACTATCCATCCTATTCCACTCAATACACATGAACTGATAGACATGGTACTGCCATCCAGACTGACCTGAATCTAGAATCCAGGTCAGAGCAGCTTTGTGGGGGGCACATGGGTGGTGAAGGGGTAAAGTTTCCATCCACCACTGCAAAGACCCTGGCTTTGATTCCTGGTAGCTGTACCTCCGTCTTTGCCAGGCCTTCCAACAAAAACAGCTTCCCTTGGTCACAGGTGGGAAGCTGGATGGATTCCCTGTCCTTGTCTCTGCACTACAGATTCCTAAAACTGTGTGTAAGGGAAACGTGAGTCTTAAATGAATAAATATGATTCTACGTGTCTTCATAAGACAGACTTATTTGCATTGTAATTGTGGCCGATGATGCATTGATAAAAAGCTGCTGTTAATGGACCCACAGCTGTGACCTCCTGGTTTCAGAATCGTGTCTTCAAATACTGTTCCTGTATATAGCATTTGGTGCACATGTAAAATTGATTCCTGTGAATCAGTTTGTGAAGTGTCACCACACTGGCGGTGCATTACAATCAGCTGTCATGTCCTCAAGATGCCACTAATGATGTGTCTGTTCATGTGAGATCAGTGCCAACTGCTGTAACTCGCACAGGAAAGACGTGACTTCACAGGGCAGGGAGTGGGCATCAAAGACGCATTGAGACCAGCTGAGGTCATGTTTTCCACTTAATCCAAAATTAGAACAAGGCATTCAATTGAAAATATGCTGCAGGGAAAGCTACTGCTTTTTACCAAAAAGAGGAAAGGGCTTTTACTTTTGAAGATTATTATCAAGATTATTTGTTTTGATAAATTCCTCAAGTAAAAAACAACAACAAGATAATCACAAGACATATGTTCCAAATAGAGATTATTTGTAATAAGTAATCATCTTTACATTGCAAGAACAGCACTGTACACTTTGGTCTGTATTTAAACAACCTACAGCGCATAGTTTTAAGTGCATGGCGCAAGTGCATTAGAGTGTGTCCAACTTCAATTTTGCTAGTTCAGTCAGGATCACTTCAGTCAAAGAAAACTTTATTTCCATTTGCAGTGTGATATTTGGCAGTATGGCTCTGTTCTGGGGCCTCTGCCTTTTCTAGGCCTACTCAGAAAGCCTCTTCCACGTGCCTATATGCATAGCATAAGGCGGAGAGAGCACACCTGTCCTGGCTTGTAGAGGAAGCAGCAACAGTAGGCAGGCCAGAGCAGTTTAACCAGGACGCACTGAATGAGATTTGACTATTGGTTGATTAGGCTGTTTGAGATCAGCTGAAGTAGCTGGGATGTGAGCTGAGCTTCACATCGTGTCCTGCCTAAACTAACGCTATACTCAATATAAACATTCCATAATGTGGGTACAATGTAAGGTGCAAGGGGCAAAGGGGTTTTATTTAGTCCCTTAATTAAGCATAGGTGTGTTTTGGGTGTCATCCAAAATCTCTCTTCTTGTGGATTCCTACATGCCCATGGGTGCACAGATGGGCGCAAGTACATTTGTTACTTACACAATGTGGGCGCTGGCCATAAAAAAAGGCCAACTACGTCGGTCTGAAACTAGCTGCCGTGTATAAGATATAGGGCCCTTAATATTATGTAGAAATGCACACCTAATGTACAAAATAGGTTTCAGTGGTTCGTTACCATTGTGCAACATTTGATTAAAACATGTTTACTTCAAACTTGTACAAAGACTAACAGAAAAAGACTGTGATGAAGGAGGAGTGAAGGATGAAAGAGAGGAGGAAGATATACTTGTGACTCCCTGTAAGTCCTAACAAGCATTATAGTAAGTATCAGGGAAAGACTGTGATGTATCTTAAGTGCAGCAGCTGATTTCAAGTAAACACATTTAGGGAGAGGGACACAAACATATTTATCTCTCTCACAGAGGACGAACAAAGAGAGGCAGCTGCAATATGACCTGACTGATGGGACAACTTGACCAAGCTAGATAAAAGAGAGTGGGAAAGGTGACAGAAGACAGGGATGGAGAGGTGAAGATGAAGAGGCTAATAGGTGAAGAAATAGGAGGAGGAGGAGAGGAGCAGGCGGACGTGCATTAAAGGAGTGAGCTGAAGGCATGAAGCCCAGCCGAGGGGAGGGGGGTGAAGTGAATCGGTCAACTTGTTCCCAGAGCAGCTTCCCAGCAAATCACAGCATGACTTCAGACAGCACTTACGGCTATATTAAACATGAACACACGCACACACACACACACACGCGCACACACATACACACGCGTAGAAAAAACAAAAACGTGTATATTCTTACAGTATACAGTGATGTGTGTGCATTTGGACATACGGACAAAAACAAAAACTTGCTGCCTCACTCTTTCATAACACTCCATGGAAAGCGCGGGACACTTAAGTTTCCCAGAATGCAACAATAGTGACACAGTCTCCAGTGCTGAGTTTTACTGACCTGCAAACATCCTGCCTGCACGCTCAGAGGCTTTTGGGCTGGTCTTTTCGAAATGGACACTCTGCCATTTAACTTGTTGACATTGTGTTTAACTTCAGGGTTTACCTCCACCGAGAAACGACATTATACAACCAGGATTTATTACTGTTCAAACACCTGCAGCTTTCCCATAATACAAACATGGCAGCCTGGTCAAACTGGCCCTTACAATACAGTTATGGACTTGTGGGGAAAAATTTAACTGTCGAACTGTGGAATGTGGAAATACAAACTGATGCAAACTATATGAAGTGCTACTTGGGGTAACAAATGAGAGACAATGAGGCTTCAGATCAAAACTGTAATGTTTGATATTATATCATTTCTGCTCTTCCCTGCAGTATTTTCGGTAACACTTTACTTGAAGGTATCTACATAGGAGTGACATGACACTGTCATAACTATGACATGACATGGTCATGAACCTGTCATGAATATTATGTACATGACATAAACGTTTATGACTGCTGTCATTAAATGTCTTTCGGTTTTTGTAAAGACAAGTTGACATTGTCTGGGTTGTCCTGATTATGACAACTTGATATTAATCAAAGTGACATTACCAGAAGTTGTATTTGTCATGACAACTTGACATTAACATGAAATGCACCTCTTTTTGTGTTTAGTTGACATAATGATTGACACAAAGACAACTTCTGGTAATGTCACTTTGATTAATGTCAAGTTGTCATGATCAAGACATCCCAAACAATGTCAACCTGTCATTACAAAAACTGAATGACACTTAATGACAGCAGTCATAAACGTTTATGACATGTACATAATGTTTCTGACAAGTTCATGACAGTGTCATGTCATAGTTATGACAGTGTCATGTCACCCTTATGTAGATACCTTTGAGTAAAATGTTACCATATTTTCTTATCCCTTTGCACTGTAACAGGCTATAACCAAGAAAAAGATAAAGATTAATTCTATGGCTGCTTTCACACTGTAAGCTTTATTGCTCAATTCAGATTTATTGCTGGGATACTTTTTTTCTTTGTTTGGCTGTTAACATCATTTTTAAGAGGCCAATACCAGATTCTTTTGTGAACTGGTTAGGCCCTGAAATTTGACTCTGTATAATTGCCTATTCAGATCTGTGTGTGTGTGTGTGTGTGTGTGTGTGTGTGTGTGTGTGTGTGTGTGTGTGTATTTATAAACACTGTATATTCAATATATAGTGCCACATTCAAAAGTATGCTTAACATGCTCATACAGATGACACATTAACTAAGATTCATTTCACAAGTCAGCTTGTTACTTAATTATAATGTTATGTAACAATGTTACATCTGTACTTCATATACTTGGCATATACATTTCCCACTGGATTAATTTCTATATCCATGTGGATCAGGACTTCATTATGCCATGTAACCTAAAGCTCTGTAATCAAGCATGGTCCAGCAGTTTACAGTTCACTGTCTGCTAATCTGAGACCACAGAGGCTGGTGGCAGGAGATCAGGTGGCCACAGCGCGGACAGAAACGTTGCTGGATTGAGGCCTAATTAGGTGTGATCCTTACAGTGGCCCCAGTCGCCACATAGAGAGCTATAAAGGAGTTAGCAGCAACCGCAGCTCTGATAGAGCTCCCGTAAAACCCAAATGTTTCCAGCTCTGCACAACAGGTGTCGGGATCTGGAACAAGCAAACAGTGGCTAACACAGGAATGCCGGGCAGCTTGTTAGTGAACTATCGTGTCGCATGCCAAGTTCCTTTCCAGGCAGAGTGGAAAACGTCCACAACAACAAGACAGAGCTGGGAAAGCCCTGCAGGTACAGGAAGACAACGGCTAATTCTGAATATGAAGTGGGAATTAAGATGGCCACATGCACTACAGAAATTATTTTTCTCTGACAATAAAGTCCCCTCAGTGCGACTGATCGTACATTGCATGATGCACATGCCACTGTTGGTAATACTAAGTTAATATTAGTAACTGTGGATAATAACTGTGGATGACACTCGGGGTTTGCCCCCTGAGTTTCTGGTGTTTGTGTACATGTTGCCTTTCCCACTGTGACACTGACTGTGATTATGGATTATGATACATTACAGAGGTGTGTGTCACTGACTTATCCTTCACCCTGCTTCATATATGTACATTTAAAAAGTTCATTGAATGAACTGTATGTATGAGATAACACAATGTTTATTGTCCTGACATACAGATGACTACATCCTCCTTAATTTTTGCTTTAAAGGGACAGTACACCTCCAAATCAAAAATACATATTTTTCCTCTGACCTGTAGTGGTGTTTATCAATCTTAGTCTTGGTGTGAGTTGCTGAATGTTGGAGATATTGGTCATAGAGATTTCTGCCTGCTCTCCAATATAATGAAACTAGATGGCACTCAGCTTGTGGTGCTCAAAGTGCCAAAAAAATACATTTAAAAAACTCAACAGCAATGTCTCTTTCCAGGAATCTCTCCAGAAATCATGACCTGGATACTCCAGACTTTATTATGAGCAGTTTCAAGCGAACCAGATCAAATGCCTTGCGCGAGAAAGCTGCTCTTGATTGGTCAGAATTTCCATGTGGGTGAAATCCAGGAAGTAAACCAAACGTTGAAGAAGAGTACACTACAGATAAATGTGACACTTGCTAATGTCACAATGGAGGGACAACTATGCAGGTTGATTTTAGCGCTGCTCATCGTGGACTATATTGCTGTCATTGTTCATTTTAGTCAAACCATACAGTTTGAAAACGAGGCGCGGCTCTAACTAGAAAACAATGTTTTGATGCACTGGATGTGCTGAATGTGCATATTAAGGCAGTACAGGAGGAGGTGCACATTAATAATCCTCCAGGACTGTAACATGCTCATGTTTAACCCAAACAATGTGTCATGTGACTGCAGTTGCTTCACATCCAGGTCGGAACACCTTCTCACCACAAACAAACCGCACCAGAGTTCGTGCGCACCTGAGATTGTTGTGTTCACACCTGCCCAAACGAACCACACTTAGGGGGCAAACAAACCTGAATTAGATTGAACTGAATCAAACAGGGCAGGTGTGACACCCCTTTAGAGATTTCTGACTAACAACCACTGTCTACTTGATGAGACCCAAGAGAGAGAGAGATGTTGCAGGTTGTAAAACTAAAGCATTCTGCCTGAAAATATCAAAACACTCCCTAAAGCTGAGGGACTTAGCAGAGTCAATAATTTTATAACAAGTGTTTCATATTAGACAGAGTATCTAATCCTTTGTTGATATAAAAATATTGATTTGTGCAGCTTTAAAGATACATATTTAAAATAAACAACACACTACAATAAAAGGTAACTACGAATCACTGAGGAACAATGACAGCTGCAGATGCACCGTTGACAATTTAACAACCTTATTTCATAAAATTTGAAGGACCTGTAGTTCCTATTTTGACTATAATTATTCTGATTATGAATCTCAACCTCTACCAGAACAACCTGTAATCAGTGAGCAGGTGCAACATTTGGTACAGGGCACTTCCAAAAAACAAACACACTAGCCCAGATGTCTTGAACATAAGGCACTTGTCCCCAAAACTAAATTAAAATGTTCAGCCCAGACCGGCTTCACGTTCAGTGGTGTGACGTTCTCTTCTGGAACAAAATGTCCCAGTCTGTGCCTCTGGAGGCCCGGTACCAGGAAAGCCAGTAAAGTCGGGCACAGCATGGCAAATCCTCACCTGCACTGCACCAACAAAGGCCTAGGACCTATTAGACAACCTGCTGCACTCACTGTGGGACTTCCTCATTAACTCATTACCGTCTCTCTCTCTCACACACGCGCGCAAACACACACACACACACACACACACACACACACACAAGTTCTTACAAGGAGAATGGGTGTCTGCTGTTGACCCTATTACACAGTACAAGTCCCAAATGCCTCTTTATATTCTGAAAAACACATCCTGCAGTCTACTGTTCTATCATGTGTTATCAAAGCTGTTTGCTCAGTACTAATGGAGTGTGTGTGTGTGTGTGTGTGTGTGTGTGTGCGTGCGTGTCGGGTTTATGACACGCAGTTTGGGGAAAGATAACGACCGGTATGTAAGACTTCAACACATCAGCAGACCAATGTTAGGCAAGAGTCAGATGGGGCAACCGAACACGTTGTCATGGTTACAGTGAGTGCTGTACTGATAGAGAGGCACTTGGAAATTGAGGCTGCATGAGTTTACAGTGTCTTGTCAGTGTCAAGTAGTGTTTAGTTTGAACAGTAAGTAACTGAATACTTATTTAGTCATCTGCCGAAGCCTTGTTAAGCTAAGCTAAGTTAAGAAATACAGCTCTGAACCATCAATGAAGGTGGAGACTGAAGTCAATGTCACTGCTTTCAAGTACCGGTAAAACACTTTGCATCACAGCGTCTCTCCCTCTCCTCTCTCACGAGCGCACGTCATCAAGTGATTTTGTCATCAACCTCTGGTAATGTAAACCTACGTCACATTGTCAAGAAGAAAATCATTACCACAAAAATACCCTGAAATATCATGATATTATTTGAGCGTCATATTGCTTGGAATATGCATCCCAGACCACCTCAGTAAGTACTTTGAGTGATCAGATGACAGTGCATCTTAGTGGTTGTTTACACTTGTATTTGGCACTCTCCACTTGTTATCAGATCACCCAGGATGCATGTTAACACCAGGTATAAATGGTCTATTGTTCTATGAATTTGTGGGAACGGGCGTTAGTGTGTGGGTCTGAATGCACCATCTATTTGTGAATGGGTCTGTTACACATGATTGCAAAGACCAGCTAAAATACACCCTGACATTGGCATATAGATGATTGTGCACAAAACTCCTGCAACAGTGCTTTGGAACGACCGAGAAGAACCAATGAATGCAACTTTAGGTTTTTCTGCACATATAAGGAGCTGCGTACATATTTTTTGCTTAATGTACACACAGAAACATGCTAGAAGTAGGCCAAGAATTGCTTTATAAACAACAGAATGCCAATGAAAAAGTTAAAGCGAGCCACTCAACCCGAGCATACAAGATACTTATCTGCTTTTCTTGGCTCTTGTGAAGCTTTTTGTGCCAGTCTTGGCTATTTAAACAACCATGTACAACTTCTGTATTAGAAGTGCAGGACAGTTTGTTCTACTAGATTAAACTTTTACATGATTTACGTATTAACCATGGGATTGTTTTCCTACAAAGACCCTCTGCTTGGAGCAATCCATACGACACAAACAACTATTAATAAACTGCACAGAGGGTGATATGTATGATCGGACTTGTACCACCAAGTTCATGTTACACGGCCAGTGAGCTAACTCCTATATATAAAGACATATAACATAACACCAGGAATCACCCAGGGGAGTGACCTCAGTGTTGTGACACTTGACTGAATGTGTGATCCTCCATTTACACAACAGCACTGGATGAATTATCCAGAAATGCAAAGAGTGGAGACACATTTGGAGAGTTCAGGTGAAAAAAGATGCTCATCCGCACTGAGCCTTTGTTGCAGTCATATTTACTGGGACTGGTCACGGAAAGCTACAGCAGGATACTTTCTCACAATGCTTAATAGCTTCACTGAGTGCCAAACAACATTACAAAGGAGCCATGACTGTTTTGACATCATGCATGGGTCTTTTAAGAGTGTGTAACTTTCCAACTATGCCAGTAGAGTGATAACTCTTTACTCTGACACAATGATTTTTAAAACAAGGCCATGTCTCTAAGGGTGAGGTGCTGACTCAACCTTCTGTGTCCCACAGACACCAGTAGACACCCTGGTGATGCTGTGTTCGGTCTCTCTATTTGAGCTTCTCTCTTTTTTTTTTTTTTGCCTTCAGCATGGTATTAAGCATGTAAAACATATAATCAGTTGAACTGAGGTAGTTACTGTGTTGGCCAATCCAGAACATCCTGAACAATTGGACAGCAGAAAGTAGAACAGACTTATTCTTTGGTGATCCAACAGAGATGTGAAAACCCTACCAGAATCAGCCTGTGTACGCAGGTTTTTAAAACAGGTAAACCTGCTAAGAAATAGGCTATAGACTCCTTTCCAATTGACCCTTTGCTAAGTCCCACCCCTGGATGCAGACTGGCCAATCATAATGTAGCATTGAGCCTGCTCAGACCAGGGTCTGATAACAACACAGCTGTGCTCCATTGACTCTAATGCAGTCATTTCAGATTTCCTTCATTTTCAGGCTGGTTTTGTGGATTTGGAGCTAAATGTTGTGCCTGGGGCACGTCGTGTATTAATGATACTCGTTACCTGGAGAGGTTGGAAAAAGATATACGTTTCTTCCCTGTTCCAAAACCAAAATCAGACCCTGAAAAGTATAGGGTTAGCTAGCTAGCTACTGAAGATATAGCCTACTGAATGTATACACATGCTGCTTTTGCTTTTTATGATTATAACAGTGAAACAAAGACAGACCCTGCTGTACAGGAACCAGTGAAGGGAAGCAGGGAAACTTTGCTGATATTTAACCAGCCAGGAGATCTCTGCCCTGTCTGGTGGCAGAGGTCCAGGTGCTAGCAGCAGCACGGGGGTGAAGCCAAACACAGTTCATCATCACACACTGTGATGCCACACAGCTGGTTCAATATCAGCAAAGTTTCCCTTTATATTCATTGTCTTGTGTGGCGATCAGCAGTGATGTGGTGGTTCACTTTTACACTGTGATCTGTAGCCTATAGTTCAGCTTTAGCTTCTAACTATCTTTGTCTTTTTAACCTGTTGTTGCTGCTGAGTCAGTTTGACATCCTGGATATATCCTTCAAACACAGACTGTAGACCCCTCTGTCTGCTTCTCTCTGGAATCACTGTTTCATTTTCCCAAAAATATGATGATATTTCTTCAGGGGATGCAGTTAGTGACAGTGTACGGAGTGTGTGAGCGCTGTTTGTGCCGAGATTGACGGTGTTTTGTGGTGGCGCTTCATCTCACCAGTAAAGGAGATAAAATTAGCACATTCACCCAGGTTTGTGTTCCCATCAATGCCAATCAGAGCCAGAAGTGATAAATACCCGTGATTACTGCAGCGTCTTTTGACCCGTGTGTGAATGCCGATTAAAACCTTTCCCACTGCATTAAAAAGCCAGATGTTAGCAAGTGTTAGTGCTTTTTTTGTGCAGTGGGAAAGGGGCTTTAGCAAATATCCTAATACTTACCGACTGCCCTGTAACACGATTTAATACACCCACAATATGAACTGATCAAGACTTGTTTTCCAACAAACAGCCTTATCACATCTTTTGGGTGTAGTTACAACAATGGTTGCATAACTTTTCTTGTCTCAGAGATCATGGACAGAACCTTACACTCCTCTCTGTATTTTGCAAACATTGTGCACAGACCACAGTTTATTTTCATGACAAACTTCCCATCACAAGGGGGTATTTTGTTTAAACTTGCGGTTAGCGTGCCCGATTTAGAGTGTTAAAGCTTCTAAAAATAAAGGGTTTAAATTCCATTCATGTATTAAATAAAGTTTGTTTTGCTTAGTTGACAAAAAAAATGTTTTATGGAACATGACACAACAGAAAAGAATTCAGCAAATTAAGTGTTTATTTCACAACCACAGCAATCAAGAACATCTCTTGTATCTCTTCAGTGTAACAAAGTAAACATACTATCTCATCATGTAGGTGGTGAAAGTAGTGTGTACCCCTCCTTTAGACACTTAGACTTTCCTTAATTGTCATGTTGGAACAGGACCTAAAGTTGTTTCCCAGAAAAGAAGCTCCGGTGATCAGGCACAGTGCCAAAACTGTGACTCTTATTGCAATATTACTAACTTTGTGTTTAAATAGAATCCACATGGAACTTTCCCAGGAGTCATATTTAGAAACCAAAAAGTTATTATTTTATAATATATATATATATATAATATAATATCGCATTGTGCTGTCTTTACATCAACACCAAATTTTAGTGTAAACAATCAACAAAACATTCCAAAAAGAACTTGAAAATTAAAATGTGTATGCAAGTAATTTGCGTTGTTTGGCTGGTGTTTGTACAGTTTCCTGTCCTCAAGTACACTTTTCATACACAGTGTATGTTATTATTCAGCTGCTACTACATTGACTTGTGCATTTTCTATCCAAAGAGACTTGTGTGAGCACGTCTAAGATGAACTGTAACGACTCTGGTTGAGGATATATTAGGGGTTTTAAAAAACCTGAACGACTTCTTTGAGAGACTGATCAGACGAATCTTGTTCAACAGCACAATTAACTAATTCCAGTCCTGATGGAGCTGTAATTGGCCTAAGTGGCCACTTTACTTGTTCCTTCCCTTTTAATAGCAACTCTCCAAAAAAGCTCTCCAAGAAAAAACAAGGCAGGAAACCTTTTACATTTTAAGGCATTTCACCAAAAGTCACATCGACAGTGACTCGATGTACAGTCACTGGGTATATCACAGAGACACTTTTCATGACAAGTCATTTGGGTTGAGATGTATTTTTAGCATATGAACCAGAGATTTTATCAAAGTACCGACAAACGAACAGAAACGGTCTGTGCTACATAAATAAATAAAGTCAAAATAATATGCAGAGCTGAGCAGCCTTTAAATCCTCATTGTTACTCATTCTTCTGTTTAGCTTCACTGAAAACACTGATATCTGATAATCACCACTGGTCACGACTGCAGTGTTATTATGGTTCAATTACCCAACAGGTGAATTCAGGCAGACCTGAAAATCTCCCTAAGTGTTGGAGAAAGCTGTTATTCATACTGTGGCCTGTAACTCAGTGATGTGTTTGCAAGACTTGTTTCAAAAATTGCTCACGAGCTCACTGAGAAGGAGGATGAAATCTCTCCATTGCTCGCGCTCCAGCCATCAGATCTAACACTGTGTGGCTCAGTATTTGAACACACTGTTTCCTCAGATTTAGGTACCTGACTCTGAGGGGAGTTTACGGTTGCTTGGATGTAAATCGCAGCTTGGTTCCTGGTCTGTGGCCCTCCGGCTCTGAGTAGATATTTCTGAAGGTCAAGTTGATGCGTGGGCCTCGGTCATGGTACTCTTTAGCCACTTGATGCTGGTGGAGACAGAGAGACAAATAAATGAGGCATTTTGAATTCACATTTAATAGTTACTTGTTGGTTTTTTATCCAAAAAGATTTATATATACATATATATATGTGTAAGGTTCGGAGGTAGAGCCTCTAATGCTCTTTCTTTGATTTTCCACTAGCAAAAGTTGTGGATGGTAGGCTGCCTGGTAACTTGTAAGTTTTTTGATACCACCTCGGTCAAGGTTCCAAGCGAGCTGAGCCAGTACTAGAAGGAGGAGCTAAAACACGGCAGACCACTGCCATTTTTGAATAGTAAAGCTACCGTCAATAGTGACTGGAATTTCTATTCACAGATTTTTTTTAAAACGCAGTCTTCAAAACTATGTTGTCCACACACAACGGACACTTTGCCATACTACTGTCGAAGCGCAGACAAGCTGAAGACAATTCTTTACGTGCTCAGACTGTAAGTTTTCTTCCTCACCCTGCCATTCACTCCTTCCATGCATGCTCACTCAATATGTGTCTTCAGCTGTTTTTCAGCTGATTCAATCAACCAATAGCACAGTGACACACCCTCTCAGTAAGCCTATCATCTTACTGCTCCCGTTTTTAAATATGGTTCTTTCTCTACTGTAGTTCTTTCTTGCTGGTGTTGTGAGCACCCTCCACCTCCCAATCACAACCTAGTCTTTATAGATTCATCAGCCTCATCCCAGTCAGCAGCCTCAGAGTCATCAGCCACCACCAGTGTCTGGACTCCATGGGGAGATGTACCCTGCTGCCGCTCAGATGTCCCTCGATCACAACATATCTCCCTCTGGTTTCCAAGCACCAAAGATTTATGTTAGATCGTAATCAGTACAAATCACCTGGTTATCTGTTCACTCATATTACGTATTACATAATATCTTTACCACACTCTTCTGTCTCTCCTGATTGAACTTATTCATAGTTCCAAGAGCCCCCCGTTTTCATTGTGTCTGCACCACAAGAACTAAGAATGATCATAGTTATTAAAACTCCATTTAAGGGATCTTTTTAGCTCCTTTTTCAGAGTAAGTACTCTCCCAGCATAAGAAGAACCATGAGTGACATGTGTACATCCACTGGTTGACGCATGAGCAAATGCAGCACCAGCAAACCACCATTTTGAAAACAAAAAACAAAAAACACAACAGTTAGCAATGGAAGAAAACACAGAAAAACCGACAATGGACAGACAGTGAAACCCAGGCTTTACTGAGCATATATGAGACAGTGGAAATACAACTCACTTTTTTACTCGTCAAAGCCAAATATAAGAAGATTTTCCATAGCCGGTTTACATCACTTCAGCGTTCCTATTGACAGTACGAATGCAGACAGAAAAAAGCCCTTGAAGGCATGTAGTTCTCTGGGGAGCTCCCCAGTGAACACTTCCTCTCAGGGAGTTCACGGAACAATTTGGTCTAAAACAGCCTATAGTTGCAGATGAAACAATCTTGCAAGTGTTGCATTGAAGACAAAACGGCAGTTTCAGACGGAGCCACTACGGAAATCAGCTGAGAATCCCACCTACACCGAGGGGGTACTATTTGAAGTGGGAAACAAAATAGAGAAAAGGTGCCAAAAGTGAATCGAGATGAGCCGAACCATTAAGTGGAATTACAGCAAAAGCTCTTGTGGACAAGTTGCCAATAACAGACACACTGGCTGCTTTTGGGAATCCAAACTGTGACTAGCTGAAGAACAGCATCTCGGGTCTTTAGTTCTTCTTACCAAAAACATGAGCTGACATGAGACAAGTGCAGCAGTGTCTTGGTTTTTGGTTCTATAATAATCAAATAAACTTTTCTTTTCTTTTTTCTTTTTGTCTTTTAGGATTAGTATGTGACATCTCAGGAATCTGATATTGTATTCATATTATAATAAAAACATTTACAACTTTTTAATTTTAAATAAAAACATATGAATAAAGATTTTAGACACACATTTTTTTCTAATATGCAAAAAACATTAAAAGAAGAGGAAACTCGGATCCATGCCAGCATGCAACTGAGACTGGAAAATAAACAGATATGAAAACAACAGGAAGGAAGATTAACATTTTTAGATGTTTCCTAAACACAAGTGTACTTTTACTTTTCATCTGACCTGTGCGCACCATACACAGGTCAATTGGAAAATGTGATAACAGACAAAGAACACCATGCTCTTACCATTTCACATATGGGGTAAAAGGCAAATTTATTCCCCTGAAATGCTTTCTGGAATAACATGGACAAAAAGTCCAGCTCAATCATGTCTGGAGCTTTTGCAAATAAGAATAATTTCCACTTGAACATCTCATGCCCTCAAAAACACAGACACACACACTCCTCCGTCACCTACATCACTAAAGGAGGTGAAAGGTTTGCTTCTACCCAACAGTGTCAAAAGAAAGAGTCCAGAACAGGCAGAAATAACCCGTATCCTTTTTCAAATAAGTGCAGTACTTGAGCAGGATTGACAGGTTTAGTTAAATATTTAGCACTCACTTTCAAACCTCTCTAGCTGAGCCAGGAGGTTTTATTAGACAGACCAGAGCTGCAGTGACAGAGGAAGAATTAATGGACGGTGTGATCTTCTTTCTCTGGCAACATGTTTAAAGGAAAGATAAAACCTTTGTTGAGATACTCAGGGAGGTGTCACCATAAAACACCTGTGACCTTCAGTCTTTTTTTCTCTTAAGCTCAAACCTCTTTCACTCTCTGTACTTCTACCTCTCCTTACACCCCCCCCCCCCCTTATTTTTCTCTTACTCCTTTTAATTTTCACTTTATAGCATCGCCAGCTGAACTGTTTTAACACAAGACATTACTAAAGTAGCATCTAAAACATGAAAACCCAAAACTATGACTATCTTTCTCGCTGTATCGCTCTCAAAAACAAAACAAAACAAAAATTACAATTATCGCCCGACAGTATTTCCCTCCGCACACCAGTTGAGTTTCTCTTACAGTTTACATCCATGTCTGTGATGATGCTTCACAAACCTTTCCCCCGGCAGCACAGGGTATATACAATCAGCGCAGTTTCAAGATTTGTGACACCAAATGGGTATCTAACCAAATGTCTCTCCTTTTGTGTCTGAGTTATGACACTGAGTAATGGCCAGAAAAGTGTTTTTGCAGAACATTATGATGTCACAATGACCTCTGAGCTTTGGCCTTTTGGATATAAAATTTCCTCACTTAATCTTTATATCCCATTAGCCATTTTTGTAAAGTTTAGTCATAATTAGCGTAAGAAGTCTTTAGCTATGGACAAAAAAATGTTTTGTGAGGTCACACTGACCTTGACCTTTGACCTTCGACCACCTAATTCTAATCACTTTATTCTTCAGTCCAAGTGAAAGTTTGCTTCAAATTTGAAGAAATTTCATAAAGGTGTTAGAGACATGCTTATCATCATGCTCAAAAGAATGAGACATATGCAGGGTCAAACTGACCTCGAACTTTGACCACCAAGAAATTCCCTCAAGGTGTTTTTAAGATATTGCGTTCACAAGAATGAGAGACAAGGTCACAGTGACCTTGACCTTTGACCACCAAAATGTAATCAGTTCATTGTTGAGTCCAAGGAGATGTTTGTGCCAAATATGAAGAAATTTATTTAAGGGGTTTGTGAGATATCACATTCATGATAAAGAGATGGATGCAAGGTCACACTGACCTTGACCTTTGACCACCAAAATCTAATTAGTTCATCGTTGAGTCAAAGTGAACGCTGCTGCCAAATTTGAAGAAATTCCCTCAAGGTGTTCTTGAGATATTGCATTCACAAGAATGAGACAGACAAGGTCACACTAACCTTGACCTTTGACATATCACCACCAAAATGAGTCAAAGGGGATATTTGTGCCAAATCTGAAGAAATTCCAGAGTCATAAAAATTTGACGAATCATGTGAAACTGACAGACATATAGGGCCCTATTTAGATGGTCTAAAGCGGACGGCGGAGGGCGCATAGTCCATGTCGCATGTGTCATTGCTATTTAGATGCAGGCGCAGTTGTCATTTTCACACCTTGCACCCTCGTCGTCTAACTAGCAAATGAACTCTGGGTGTGTTGGTCTAAAAATGAGGAGTGGTCAGGCGCACTCATGGCGCGTTGCTAGTTAGATGACGTAAAAAGCAAATGCGCCAGTGACCAACAAAAACCTGGTCTAAAGTCAATGGCGCAGTATTTCGCTGTTAAACAAGTTAGTTATATGTGTCTCTAGGAGGGTGCACAACGCGCGTGCACTCTGCTCAGACACACACGGAGCAGCCACACATATGCAAAAGATAAATAAAAATATGATTACAATGTGAAAGGTTATTATTGTGCACATTAAAATATTTAGCAGAAACACGTCTTAATGGTCAGTCATTAATCAGAATGATCTAATCGCAGTAGTAATGATCATCATAATCCGGGAGGTCCAAGAAGTCAGGATGTTGGAGAGGGAGCTGGGCTCTCTGACCTCTCGGGTTAAAATAAAATAAATTGAATAATTTACAATTTGTTGACAGCATTTCTCTCGTGCGCGCGCTCTCTCTTTCTCTCTCACAGTCTCACTCTGTTACTTTTCTTTTGGCTTTTCTAAGATGACAGATGCTGAATATATACTCCCTATGTGATGCTGTGGCTGTTCGTGGCTGGCTGAGAGGGATGTGAACTCATTAGCTTGCAGCTGTAGACCAGCAGCTCCCATGGTGGAGCTGTACTGAGTACTGAGAAAAACAAAGTTTTCTTGACACACACAGTGTTCCTCTCCTTCACAACTGTTTTGTTTTGCAACCTTATTCCATTTATTTCAATGCATGTTTTAAAAACAGGGTAAAACTACATAGTAAGAGCTATTTTATCTGCTCTTCCAAAGGCTGAAAACATTTAGTCAGTTTTAAATATAAACCTATTGTAATAAGATATATCTTCACTGTCAGGTGTAATGCACTTCTTTTTAACAGAAACCAGCTACACTCTCTCTATTATACACACAAAGACTCTTCCTCTTCTTTCATGCTCTCATATAAACCTGGCCACTGTCCCTGATTGTAAAACAAATGACTGTCATTATACCGAAGCCCTGTTACCCTCTCAGGGCCACACCATCCATCTTTGCTGCCTGTCGGTCAGGGGAGGAACCTGAGCTGCTTGAACACAGGTCTATCCTCTCACGTGTGTTGAATCGGAAGCACTTACACACTCACTCTCACACACACACACACACGCACAAAGGCACAACACAAACAAGAGCAGAGCAGGTGAGATCAGTCTTCACCTGACCTCACCTGGCTGAGGCAGGTGAGGTTTTCAGTGCATAGCTGTTTACTGTGAATGTCAAAGAGATTACATGAGGTAATGGATTCATTTGTGTCGAGGTTACTGTTTTCATAATAGTTAGTTAGACAACATCACGCCAATTTCTAGCTTGTCAGGCTTCAAGTAATAGTTTCACTCGAGATGAATTTCCCCTCGCCTGGAAAATGGCTGAGATCGGGTGGTAGGAGCAGTAGGGTGGTGGTGACGAAAGGCTGCGGTCAAGTCAGACAGTTTCCAGCAGCCTCAAAGATTATACACAGTCACAGAAATATTTACATCTTGTTAGATCCTTCTGGAGGCTACCTGTAGTTTACAGACCACAATACGACCTTCATCATTACTCTTATCAACAACACAAGATATGTTTTATAATAGATCAAACCTGTGTGAGACTAACAGACTAGAATATACAGGGCAACACTGACATTTTTGGAGAAGATGGGATTAGCAGAAGAATAAAGTGTATGCATAAGGCCGTTCCAATCCACACTCCATTTCAGGAGGTGGCGGTAATGCACCTAAACGCTGTTTGACAACCACCATAAAATAGCAGAAGACGCAGAGGAAAATGAGTGAGTTTGTTTCCATGTGTGATTGACGTAAGTAAGTTGGGACCACGTCGGACACAAATATAACTGGGATACATTGTGTAGTGATTGCTACTAGTGATCAATTCTGTGCAGGCCTGGCTCAACTAATGCGTCTATTATTAAATGATATATTTTGGGCAGGGCAACACAATGGTTTGAGTTGAAGGTGTGAGAAAGAATAGTATCAGTAACATTGTTAACACTGTGCTACATTACAGAGAAATACAAAAGCGTACTAATGAACCTTCATTAATATAGGCCTATATTTTATCTACAAGTGCACGTCACACACTGAGCGAGCCGCCTGTTAATGACGCTGTGGGCTAATGGGCATGTAGCTACTTCCATGTTTCAGATGATACGTCATGTTTGTAGTCGACCAATGAAGATGAGTTTACATGTCATCTTGGGTTCATCCTTTATTTCTTGCCACATGGAAAACACACGCTCATTTGCAAACCGTGACAGACAGATGGTTCATCCAGTCACCTGTCAAGTATTTTTTGTGTCTGCCCTTTTCCAAATAATCTCCAATAGTTTCTCAGCTTTTCAGATGGTTTTGTGTAACAAACCATCTGGTGCGTCAGGTTAATGTCCATTGGCCATGTCGCCTGCATGGGCCCTTGCATTTGATTGGTGGAGCCTACCTGCCAATCATCTTGTGTAGCTCCATCCATCAGCAAAAGTGTCCCGTGACCCAGAGGAACCCGAATCCGCTCCACATAAGTGAAGTCACCATTCTCCTCCTGACACAAAAACATAAAAAGAGAGTAAAGCGCAATGTATAGTTGTCTAATAATAATAATAATAATACAAACACACAATTGGTACAACGTACGGTCACATGACTGAACACACACTGAGTTGAGGGCACATTCTGTTAGCTGCAAATCACGACGATATGCCACTACAACTCATCTACACTGTGACTAATGAAGCCTGCCTCCTGAGAAGTGTATACTTTAAAACTTAAAATAACACACAACTATTAAACACACGCCTTTAAATACTCCACTGAGTCTAAACACAATACCTGACTTAAGCCTTCCCCTCTGTGTCCAGCTTTTCACTACCTTACCTTGGCTGCTGCTCTGCACTCCACTACCCTCACTCACTTCTTTTTATTAAGATTTGCAGTGGTTCTGCTTTATTAAGTACAGTAGCGTGCAGCAGAGGCAGGAGATAGCCTCTCTGACTGCGAGCCAAGTCATACCACCACACTAACTCATGAGAAACAGCAAAAGGTCAGAAAGAGTGTCTGCAGGTTTTAGAAGGCCAAATCAAATACTTTATGAGACCACTTTAATGAATACTGGGAGCTGGAGGAGAAAATATAATAAAACAAGACTTTTTTTCTAAATTAACAAAACAAGTGTATAAGCAAGTATAAGAGCAGTATAGTATCTGCTCCTAATGTGAGAATGGACACCAGGTTTCATGCTCTACCATCCTCTCACCAGTGGAGGCTGCTTGCGGAGGCTGAACACTCTGGTGTCGCCCAGACTGAGGGAGGCGATTGTGGGCTGGTTACCCAAAGAGGCCTCGTCGTCACTGTGCCAGCCGATGCTGTCATGGCCATCCCGATACAGGTTACACAGCAGTGAGTTGAAGCTGCAGCCACTCGCCTGCTCCACTGCTTCACGAAGGGTAAACAGCAATGGATGCCACTATGAGGGAACGAAGAAGAAGAAAGACAGTTCAACATATATTCAGGAAGAAACACTGTAAAAAATGAAAGAAATTGATAATGAAAAAATCTTTTTAACAAGGAAACAACATTAAAACAAATGAGACAACAGCACAAGGGAGGAACAACAAAATATTCAAAGAAAAGATTTACAGATACAAAACAGCACTGTGGATGGTGAGAAGTTAAACCAAAATACAAACATATAAACTAACGTAAAATAAATGTGAGGATTACTTTAAAGTCTTTGAAGTGGACTTTGAGGTTTAATGGTTTTATCTAACCTGTGTGTTAGCAGTCATGGTGGAGCGAGCATATGTGTAGGGCAACTCTCCGTACCAGCAAGTCAGCCTGGGCTCATCGTACGCCTCACCTGGACCAACACACACAAACAGATACACCTTTACTTCAAAGGAACCAGTTCAGACGACAGTCAGGACATTTTGCAGTCTCTATCTGTAACTAAGTCTGCTTAACTTCCATGTAGCTCTCAAAATTTAAACCTGTAAACCCCAAATTTACAGTCACAAGGAGAATGTTACCACTGTGGATTACGTATGCTGAGTAGTAAGATTTTCCATATTGGTGAGAAAAATAATACAAAAGTTTCAGTACTCATACTAAATAATACTATTTGAGTTTTGTAGTTTGGGGAATATAAATACAGTTTTTATTAAATCTATATTTAAATTCCTTTAAGGCGTTCTTCAGGTATCGCATTCACAGGAATGAGATGGATGGACGGACAGACACCTCGAAAACATAATGCCTCCATCTACTGCCTTTGTTGGCCTGTATTTGACTAATAATGTGAAACGGAAGACAGAACAATGTTTTCTGTTCTGGTGCTGTTTTAACTGACATTAGAGGAAAACTTCAACCCATAAATGACCATTTGCAAATCAATTACTCACCCCATGTTACTGTGAATTTGTGAAGAAAACTTGTTTTGTTTTTTTTAATGTCTCCGCAGCCAACAAAAAATTAAAAAATTTGGGAAAATTCTTGTTGAAGTAAATGGGGTGTTACTGTACGCCTTTGCTGAATCTGAACTAACCCTTTAAAAGACCAAAGTCACAGATGATTGAGGCAGCAGTAGACTAGTAGCTACTGTCTTCAGCAAGGTAAAATTACTGTTTTTGTTCAGTCTGGCTTTGAAGAGCGCATATGTAAGTTTAAATTAAAGTCCCCATTGGAAAGAGCTGTAAGTTTGGGAAGTACTGAGCATAAAAACTGATAAATGTGACTTGGATTATACTGCATAAATTGAGTTAATTATTAAAAACATTATATGTCTGTCATTTTCACAAGGTGAGTCAAATTCATTTGATGTTTTTTGTAGAACAATACTGCTAGACAGAGTCATAATTTTGTTGGAGTTTGTAAATCAATTCAAATCAAATCAAAGTTTATTTATATAGCACCTTTCATACAATCATGCAGCCCAAAGTGCTTCACAGAGCAGGAGTAAAGCCCTGAAAAGGTAACAAGTGAATAGCTAGACGTTATAATGATAAATGATGAAATATTTCAAATAAATAATATTTAAATGAACAAATACATACAGAAAAGTAGAAAATGCCAAAGACAAGAACTAAAAACAGAGGCAATAACAGACGAGGTGCCATTAAGTTAAAGCCAAGCTAAAAAGATGTGTCTTACAGTTTCTTTTAAAAATGTCCACTGAGGTGGAGTTCCTCCTCAGATGCTCAGGCGGACTGCTCCATCCATAAATGAATGTTTTGATATAGTTTTGCTCTTAAACGCGGTCACCTTTAACTTTAGTTCAAGAATTTTCTGTTTTTTGATTCTTTGTGTACTGGAGGCATATAAGAAAAAGTATGTTTTCTTCACAAATTAAACGGCCATGCATAATTGAGATACATATGGTGTTTTAGGGGCTGAAGGATTTTTGTTTTAACACCAGGCTGAACAGCAGTGTTTCACTGCCCTCCCTGATTGAACTCTGACCACAGACTGGATAACTGCTGCCTAAATAAACTATAATTTGATTTAGATCATGAAATGTCAGAGGTAAAAGTCCGACCAAGACTCAAAGCAATATTTGATATTTGCCTTAGAGAGGACACATGAAAATTAATGTAGGAGTGATTCACTGATTGATGAATTGAAAACAGGTCATACTAGTGGTTCCGCATGTTGCAGCCCAGTAATACACTGGTTACACTGGTTTACTCCTGCTACCTTTTGAGTATCAAACACTAAATCTCTGCAGGCTTTGAATACACTAACATTTTTTTTCTTTCTCATTGAGAACAGCAGTTGTGGACAGTTTTTCTTCATATCCATCTCTATATTGCATCAGTAATTGGGTCACGGCAATTTCAACTTCAAAGGAGAATGTATCCAGTCTGTTTTCATAGCTACTTCTTTATTTTGCTGAATGACAACTATAAGTAGGACAGAAAGCTGACACAGTTTTGTTCTTAATATATTCCTTTCCTACGTTACACACATGTAGAGGGATCATCTGCACCAGAATCTATTTCTAGCAGAATGTAAAGTAAGGTTAGCGTCTAAATCCAGTTTCTCTCTGTCTGTGTTGCTCTGCTGTTCTTTCTCTGGGAACAAGATCTCTTCCAAGAACCAATTCTCTGCCGTGAGTGTGTTTTGGCTGGCCCTCTGGTACGAGAACATGGTGAAACCAAAACAAACTGCTCGAGCAGCCATTGCTTTTTATGGTGCTGAATTATTCAGGGCCTCTGGAGCTAATACTTATAAATATCTGTGAATATTTAGCAACTTTCAAAAGTCTTGCCATGAAAAGATGCTATCAGTGGAAAGATTAACAAAACCCTACAGGATCCAATTTGGAGTCGTGAGCAATGGTCGGAAAAACTGAGTCAAGATGGTTTTAAAACAAACAGGATAAATGACAGGCGATGGAGGAGAGGCGACCGGTGAGGGGTTAACATCCTTTTTCCGCTATTTCCTCTTTAACCCAAACATCACGTGGACTTTGTTGACAAAGCCTCAGCACTGATGGATTGAGATTACACAACTTTATGTTCTGTGTTTAGAAATCATCTGAGTCACTTGTCTTTATCGTGCTGTTTGTCTGCTGCGGAGCTATCGCAGAGTTAACACACAAGATGGATGAGAGCCAGCTGAGAGAAAGGCTGATTCTGAGGCAAAGTCTGGCTGCAGCTCAACAGGCTCGCTGTATTATGTCTTGGTACAATGTGCGAGTTATTCTTTCCTCTTAAAAGGAAAATGCCAACTGTTTGCACAACTTACACGAGAGCAGCTGCAGTTTTTGCTTTTGGCAAATTTTTTAATCCTCTCAAGACATACTGTTCTTTTTTAATTGTTATTGTTATAAGTAATAGCATTGGTGGCAGCAAAGGTAGAATTTTTATTAACATCAGTGTACTCTCTTTTTATTATTATTCATCTACACTCACCGGCCACTTTATTAGGTACACCTTGCTAGTACCAGGCGGGACCCCTTTTTCCTTCTGAACTGCCTTAATTCTTGGTGTCATAGATTCAACAAGGTGCTGGAAACATTCCTCAGAGATTTTGGTCCATATTGAAATGATAGCATCACACAGTTGCTGCAGATCTGTCGGCTGCACATCCATGATGTGAATCTCCCATTCCGGCACATCCCAAAGGTGCTCTGTTGGATAGAGATCTGGTGACTGTGGAGGCCATTGGAGTACAGTGAACTCATTGTCATGTTCAAGAAACCAGTTTGAGATGATGTGAGCTTTGTGACATGGTGCGTTATCCTGCTGGAAGTAGCCATCAGAAGATGGGTACACTGTGGTCATAAAGCGATGGACACGGGCAGCAACAATACTCAGGTAGGCTGTGGTGTTTAAACCATGCTCAGTTGGTACTAAGGGGCCCAAAGTGTGCCAAGAAAAACTCCCCCACACCATTACACCAGCAGCAGCAGCAGCCTGAACCGTTGATACAAGGCAGGATGGATCCATGCTTTCATGTTGTTTACACCAAATTCTGAATGTGGCAGCAGAAATCCAGACTCATCAGACCAGGCAACGTTTTTCCAGTCTTCTATTGTCCAGTGTTGGTGAGCCTGTGTGAACTGTAGCCTCAGTTTCCTGTTGTTAGCTGACAGGAGTGGCACCTGGTGTGGTCTTCTGTTGCTGTAGCCCATCTGCTTCAAGGTTGGACGTGTTGTTGGTTCAGAGATGGTCTTCTGCAGACCTTGGTTGGAACCAGTGGTTATTTGAGTTACTGTTGCCTTTCTGTCATCTTGAACCAGTCTGACCATTCTCCTCTGACCTCTGGCATCAACAAGGCATTTTGGCTCACTGTATATTTTCTCTTTTTGGGACCATGCTCTGTAAACCCTAGAGATGGTTGTGTGTGAAAATCCCAGTAAATACTCAGACCAGCCCATCTGGCACCAACAACCATGGCACATTCAAAGTCACTTAAATTACCTTTCTTCCCCATTCTGATGCTCAGTTTGAACTTCAGCAGGTCATTTTGACCATGTCTACACGCCTAAATGCATTGAGCTGCTGCCACGTGATCGGTTGATTAGCAGTTGAACAAGTGTACCTAATGAAGTGGCCAGAGAGTGTGCCCAACAGCAAACCAGCTGCAGTGGGAGAACCCTGTTCACCCTGCAGCTTTCATCATAGGCTCACATTTCACCCCCTCCATTATGCTTACCCTTAAGCCCCTGGTACCCACCCTGTCTGTAGTTGGTCTTCTGGGACCAGGGAATCTCTGCTAACAGCTTACTGAACATCCAGTCCGCCTCCTCTGGGGGAAGAAACCCAGGCAGCAGCCGCAGTCTGGACAGATGGAAAGACAAAACACACACTGACACCAAGTACCCAGAAAATGAAGGTGGATACATATATATACAGCATGTAGCTCATATATATTTAGGGTTTGTACAGATTAGTCAAAAATAGGGCACCCTGGTGGCCTACTGTGTGTTTTGGGTGCCAACCAAAACTCCCTGTTCTAAGTCTGGACATGAACTTTTTTCTGTCACCTCTATTCTATCAACTCTCTGATAGAGGCTTAATATGTAGAATGCTGCAGCGAAGATTCTAATTGGTACCAGAAAAAGAGACAGCATTACACCAGTACTAGGATCCCTGCACTGGCTACCTGTCAAATACAGGAGTGCTTCTGAAGTTCTCTCATTTGTTTTTAATGCTACAGTAGGTAAGGTTTATTTAAAAAAAAAATAACTCTCTGTCATATTTACTGAAACTGTCACTAAGTCCCAGCAGCAATAAATGAAACAGATAATCTATGAAAAAAACCTCTGGCTCCTCGTGGCATTTACAAGAATTCAGCGTGACTAAACAAAAACAACCAACCATAACCAGGAGCAGTCTCTAACACATGACGAGCCATGCTCCTGCCCAAGTAGTGGTACGTGTGCAGCGTGCACAGCAAAGACAAGTAAACAGAGGGAGAAGATGACAAAAAGTATACTAAACATAAAAGAAACAAACTGAGCCAGAAGTGAAAGAAGAGTAAACATTTCAGTGGTTAGAGAGCTACGGCACCTGAAAGGATTCAAAACCGATGCCGACTCAGGTTCAAGGAAGCTGCAAGGAAGGGAGGTTGCACATTGTATGCATGAGCAGTGATTAATATTATGTTTAAATTCTCCTCCTGGCTCTGATTAGTTGTTTTTGTTCAGGTGCTGTAGATTCATGCAAATGACACAGGGTGTCTACAGGTATCAGACAGTCAAATTTAATGCTTTGTAAGACCCTTTCAAATCAACCAAATTTAGGATAGACTTTTCGCGTTTTACTTATTTAAGCATTGCAGTTAAATAGTCTATATATGTGGTCTTGTGCAGAGGTAGGTGTTATGTAGGAATATTGTTATTAGAGTGAGTTAAGTCAACCTACATTTTGTCAACAGGTAAGAGTAAAATGTAATTCAATTCAAATAAACACAAGAAGTTTGTGCTCTAGAAAAGGATCAACACTCAGTGAATACTCTCCTAAACCCTATGATACGCTATTATGGCAAGGCTTAACTATACAGACCAATGAGCAGTGATAACTAACATGTCTTTGGGGTCATCGGGTGGGAACCTCCTTTCACCGGTGTTTCGTCTAGTTGGTCCCACGACACGAAGTATTATAGGTTTTTTTTAGAGATTTGTAAAATTAGAAATGTCAACTTTCACATAAAAAGCGTCGCTCCTCTTCACAAAAAGAAGCTAAATAAATGAAATACGATAAAATGTTTGTAGTAGTTAAGACCTCATACATTCAAGTTTAAGACGATTTAATGACTTTAAGGCCTTATTATTACAAAATTGAATTTAAGACATTTTAAGACTTTTTAAGGACCTGCAGACACCCTGTGACATTAGGAGCACTAGGAGGAACCTAATTTGTCAAAGATTTTCTGTCTCATGTACTGTCAGCATACAGTAACAGTTACAGAAAATATGACAAAAAGTTATATAAAAAAAAAAGCCATGTATGGGCACCACTATACTTGTCTTAACTCCTCTGGTCCTACTCCAACTCTAGGCTTCTCAGAACAGTTACTTTGAACTGTTTCACAATTGAGGCTAGTGGGTAAGGAGTCCATACATTCCAGGTGGCAGCCCCAACGCATTCGATTAGCCTTCCACTTTTGATCAAATCAAAAAAAAAAACATCAGCTCAGTACCTAATAAGTATATGGAATATTCTGGTTGTTCAGGAAGCTTACGTGCAGCATGTGTTCATACATATTTAGCATCTGCTAAAAAACATTTCTGTGTCCTCAGAGGGTTAGCACCAGTGAGGTAGGAAAGATAACATTCACTGAGAGATATATTCACTGTTGTTTGTGGGTTGACTGCCATCTAGTGGAATTAAAACTCAATCACAGATTTGTTATATTCACTAAACACACTGTTTTAGTATTATCACTTTTTTTATTATTCTCTTCTTTTCCATTTATTTTGCACTTTTTCATCCACACAATAATATTGCACTGACCTGGACACTCCTGATGGTCCATGGCTGATCTCATGATCACCTGCTTGTCTGTCCAGGACAAAATTATGTATGTCAGCGAATGTGTACATAGCGTACAGCCCAATATCGGGCCAAAATATCACAGGACAAAAGACAGAGGCATGTTTATAATAGAAAGAGTCTATCCAGTAGGGAAAGAAATGTGTTACTTACTCTATCACCTTCTCTGGTGGAACATCTCTAACTGGCTGCAATGTAAAATGGACACAACAGAGAAAGATCAGTACAACCAAATTACCCCAAAATTCTACAGTCACTTTTTGAGTTTAGTTTCTACCTTGGTGGGCTGAAACTCAAATGTGTTAGGTGCTTTCTGTGGCCCATGTCCCCATGAGCTAGGGCCTTGGTTGACATTTTTGGGTGGTTGCTTGTTTGAGACTGCACCTGATGAAAAAACAAAAATAAAAAGCTGTTGTCAACACATTAGGCATGTTAAAAGGTATAAGAATCCAGCCTCCAGAGCTACGATTAACTAAATCTATAAATAATGATCTAATTAATGATTAGCAGGCAGAGGGAGTCACATACAATCAATAGAACAGTATATGTAATAGCCCTTAACTTACCTGCTGGTCCTGAGTGTTTTGGCAGTTGTTTGGCCCAAGAGCCCTGGACTCTGGCTCGCTGACGCTTATCTGACATCACAGCTGCGGGGTGACAAAGGAGGAAGAAAAAGTTTTCATCAGAAAAGAAACAAATTCTCCACAAACCAACAGGAATACAGACAGCTCATCACTTGTGTTAGATTCCTCCTAAAAAACACTATAAATGAAAGGACCCATTCATTTTAATAACTTTGGAGGTAGCACAAGACTGCCAGCAATAGTTGAGGAGTAGTGAACTAAATGTAGGCTAATTAAACTTGTAGCTTCCCCAATACTGTCTGTGACAAGGACTGAAGTGACATCCAACATTTAGAAAACCAAATAAATGATTGTACACATCCTGCTCTATTTCCTTCTTTCAGTGCATGGCTGTGTGTGCAGTCTATGTGCCTTTAATATTTGGTGGCAGTGTTTTAGTTTTGTAGTCCTTTGTAATTCTTCATCTATTATTTAAGAGTCTGATATAAATTTCTATGTCTGTTTTATAAAGACTTTCATCATCGTTGTTTTAATTGACGCTGTATTCCACTGCATGAGCTTTGATGTAGTTTGTCTGTCTGCTTTTTATCTTAGTTGTGTCTTTTAATTGAAACATCAAGCTGCTAAATTGAAGGATAACTTGAAAGCGATTCATTCACAGATACTGGCCATTTTGAACATTAACTTACTATTAGATCCATTGTTTTTTATTTAAGGTGCAATCCCTGATTGAGCAATAGGTAACAGAAAGGCCTACTTGCTGCATTTCATTGGTGGCAAAGCAATTGCTGCAACCTCTGCCTCCTGCCCTCCCTCAATGGCAAGGCAGGTTACTGAAAGTGTACTCAATGGAAAAAGACAGCAAAACTCCATGTGAAGAAGATAGACACTTTTTTTTAGTTTTATGGGCTCCTGTAATTATGTATTTTAGATTACCAAAGTCATAAGGCAAAGGTTTTTTCTTTTGAGACTCCTAATGTTGATGTGCATGTTACAATGATTTGTAATTTGCATGTTCGATTACATATCTGTGAATAGTTTTATTTTCTTAATTATTTCCTGACATAGCAGCAATGTAAAATTCAAAGTTGCATAAACATTTTGTTTAAAAAAAACATCAAGCTGCTGATAAAAACATCCTGCACATTTTTATCCCAAATAGAAATTTAATTTCCTCTTTAACTAACATTTAATTAACATTATCTTCTACCTCGATCTTTTCAATTCTTCACTCGCCGAAAAACATCAATTGCAGACTCATAAAAGTATGTTTTGATTTTATTCTAGTTTTAAATATGCAGCAACTTGATTTAGTCAAAAAGCTACCTACCTTAAATTATATTTGAGTGACATGTTGACAAAAAACAACAACAAACTATAACAAACTCTTAGCCTAACCCAACTGCTGAAGCTATCAGTTAAACGGCATTTTAGCGAGTAACGTTAAGCTTGTCTAACTGGAGCAAACCTATATTGAGTTAGCTGGCTATGCTAACTGAGCTAAACCTACTTTAAGTTACTTCAGTAAACACTCTGTGAAGGTCAGAATTAAACAAATATTTTGTTGATTAGTGTTGAATCAAATCTTTAAACAACTCACCAAAATAGCTGCTAATACACAGCACTTCAGCTGAAATACAAAAGAGACAAGTCTACTGAGCTACAACGTCTGTGCTGTGACAGCCATGGTGAACGTGTGTTACAAAAAAACAAAGCCTACCCGGAACTGAGATGGAAAAAACGGTTCCGGCATGTTCTTTGTTTCTCTGTGCCTCTAACCTTTGATTAATGTGATCCAGATACAAAAGTGGAAAGTAACTAAATATATTTGCTTAGTTACTGTCCTTCAGTACAGTTTTGAGTTACTTGTACTTCACATTATGTGCGACTTAAACCAGCACTAAGTAACTTTTCAACCTTCATAAAATATTTTCATAACTTTTGTGATGATACATCGACTTACAACTAGTTGAATGACACCTCTGTCATGGCCTGAGGGGGTCTGTATTGCTTTAACTGGCACTAAGCAACTTCGAGGAGGATGGCAGTAACCCTGCCACACAAAAACTACAAATGTGTTGACTGCTTTACGGCATACGTCACTTCCCCCTTTCCCCATTCGTTACAAAGACGGAAGTCGATGCGAAAGCCTGCGCGCAATTACTGCTATCATGGCAGAAGCTGCAAAACAACCAAAGAAACGAAAAGTTTTGTCTGAGGAGACAAAAAAAAGAAAAAGGGAGGCTACCCGGGTGAAAGGACACTCAAGGATCAGCATTGGCCCGGCTTTCACTCGTTGGCGTGAGCTCAAAGACGAGGAGGGATTTCCGACCGATGCTGCCTTGGCTCTGTTCCTGCTGGACTAGTAAGTAGCTTTCGATGCTCAAATCAAAAATATAATGCTGATGTGAGCTATCGGAAATATGCGTGGTAGCAATAAATAGCTCCACACTGACACGACCAGCCACGCAACAAATTCAAAAGTACTGTATAAAGAAAAAACAATGCGATGACTGCAAACCGCAAATATAAAGTTTGAGTAAAATATGTAGGTTCCTATTGTGGAAAGATCAGTCATACTGAATCATTGTGGTGTTATCATGTCAGTTTGTATGTACGTGACAGTAGTTTCTGATGATTATTATGTAATAGTTTCAGAGAAAAACGGGATTCTTGTCGTGTTTTTGTTGAGTTGACTACAGTGATTGCAAAAGAAGTCAACCCATGTTGCTTGCTCTAAATAATCAGTAAAACAAAACCCGTGTGCAATGTGCATTGAGTTATGACTTTTCATAGTCCTGCTTATCAATAGCACCTTGTGCTGAGTGTAGCTAAAATTACAGGGATTGTTGCATGTTTAAAATTCTACATGTAATGTTTATTTAGTCAGTCCTGAAGGGTCTGTGTGTAGCTCACTTCAGTAGCACCAAGCACCTAACTTTGAAGGTTACAATCTCAGTTAGCCAGTAAACTTGACATCTTCAAGTCAGTCTGATAACAAGATATTTTTGTTATTGTTATGTGTCTATTGGACATTGTGTTGTGTAAGGTGTACGGTGTTGTTCCATATTTATTTTTTTCATGTCATTGTCTTTTTATATTTGATGTTGTATTGCTAATTATTGTTATTCGTATCTTATAATTCTCTAGTATAACATAGATGATGCATTTTATTACATTGTGTGATGTTTATATAGTGCCTTTATTTCCAGTGTGTATACTTTTGTTTGTCTTGCATTACTCTTGATCCATATACATTTCTTACATGTTATTTCTCTACAGCTATCAAAAGAAGCAAGTAATGTCTACTCCCCACAAGCAACACCTCCAACCGCTACAGCCTATAGTTTCCAGCTTTACAGAAGAGTCGGACCATGTTAGGTACTTTGTGTTTCCCAGGGCCTGCATTTGTTTGTTTTGGGCAACGTTTAGTATTTTTCAACATGTCCTATTTTCTGTTTTGACTCAGGGGAGAACCGATAGAGGGTGTCCAAATGCTGGAAGAAGGCGCTGGGGCAGAATCTTACAATCTACTCTATCTGCAGCATGCATTCTCTGAGTGTTGTGAAGGAAGAAGAGCGGCACGACTCTCCAGATGACTCCAGATAACTTCTAACATTGTCACACAGATTATTCAGTGTTTCTTATTTTAACTGTCATAGTTTATTTTTTATCCTGCTCTATTTATCCATGTACATGCATCACACTCCCCTTTTGTTTTGTTTTTTTTATTCACAGTAATTTTTTTCAACTGTCATTGTCGTTCATTTACTACCACTGTAATACAGTGTTGTTGTGCCATTTATTTATTCAAATCATACACATATCCCGTCATTGCAAAAATGCACATTGCATTTATGCCACTCTTTTTTTTCATGATATTTCTTGTGTAACACTGTGCATGTGCCTGGAAATGTCTTTCTTTTTTCTCTAGGTCGTATGTTTTACTTGTTACCTCCTTAACTGTGAAGGGACAAGTGGCAAAATAACAATTTGAATGTGACAAAGTACTTGAATTTTGAAAACTGTGAAAGAGGGTGTATAAATAAAAGTTTGTCTGGGTCTGTCTGGGTCTCGGGGTTCAAGTCCTCTGGTGTCCTACTTCTTCCCCTCCCTCTCCCTCTCCCTCTGCCTGCACCTACTCCCCTCGCCCCTCTGCCCCTGCCTCTGCCAGCACTAGTGTGTGGGGACTCAAACTGGTGGAGGTAGTGTCCGGGACAGCAAATTCCTGATAAAACAACAGACAGAAATGTTATGTTACAAATGTAAAAAATGTTGATGTTCAATAAGCATCAGAATCATATTGAACTTTATTGCCGAGGACATACAGGAATTATAACAGTAGAGGAAACCATACAATGTGAAGAAAGTGTTTAGAATGAACAGTAGTACTTTCCCTGAGAGACTGAACTGTATATTCGTGCGAATTGTGCAGGGTTGATATTCAGGCAACGCGGCACCTTCCTGCAAGTATCTGTACGTGTGTTTACTGTGAAATTATCCAACATAATGTTTTATTTATCTGTTTCAGGCTCAACTCGTCAGCCGCTCGCCGGTGACGAGTCGGGTGAGGGGGGGCGGTGGGGGAATACGGTACTAAACCAAAGTTAAACGTTTCTTATTTTCAGCGTCGTCATATGATATTGTTTAGCCACAATTAGATTCATTACCTCATCGCTATTCATCCTTCACACAGCCACTGGAAACAGCAATGTAGCTCAATCCAACTACAGGCGACCGGGAGATCAGGATTTTATGACGCTATGCGCTGGTCCTCATGGGAAATGTGGTCTTCCTTCAGGCAAAACACTACCGCTTTGGACCACTGGCGCCGCCAAAATCAACCAAAACTGAAAGTTGCCTTAATACTTCTCCACTACATTTCAGATGGAAATATTACCACTGTTTACTTCACTAATTTGCCAGCTATCACTAGTTTGTTTGTAGATTAAGATTTCTCATTCCATACATAGTATTGTGAATAAAATATGACACACCATTATGGATTAAACTACCCAACAGTATCTAAACTACTAAACATTAGCTCCACCTTCATGAGCAACAATATACATGCTGTTGCACCAGTGCAAATAATCCATACAATAAATACAGTGGGCTACAAAAAGAAATAACACTTTGAAAGAGCCCATTCTATACTTCTACTTTTCCTGATAATTATATTTATATTGTTTTATATAGTATTCTTTCATGCAGGACTTTTACTTACACACATGTTTTTATAGTTACTACTACCTTTACTTAAAATACAAGTACCCTAAAACTTCAGTTAAAAGCCTAGTCCCAATTAAACGCTCTCTTTTACTAGCCTGATGTGGCTACACATTTTGACAAAAACTGCCAGTCTCAATTAGAGGCCTGGTCTGGTTGCCAAGCAGTCCATTTTTATAGAAGTTCTTTGGATGTATAAAAAACGGATTATTGGCTACCCACTTGTTTAGATCAAATAGCATACAATACAAATACAAATATAAATCTTTAAACTTTTGTCAATGTGGAGATGCTAATATTGTTAGCTCATGAGCACCAGTGAAGACCTCAATGCATTGAAATATACCATCCATCCATCCATCCATCCATTTTTGAACCGCTTATTCTCTTGAGGGTCGCATACACCCTGGACAGGTCGCCAGACTGTCACGGGGCTGACACATAGAGTCACCAGTTAACCTGCATGTCTTTGGACTGTGGGAGGAAGCTGGAGTAAACCCACGCTGACACAGGGAGAAGATGCAAACTCAGCACAGAAGGGCTCCTTCCTTGGATTGAACCAGGAACCCTCTTGCTGTGAGGTGACAGTGCTAACCACTACACCACCATGCCGCCCTGAAATACACCAGCATGATGATAAAAAAAAAGTAGTGACTCCATCTGAAGCTTGCATAAAGTCAGAATATGTGTCCATTCCTTGATAACCCGGGAGGTTATTTATATTTCTTAAGTCAGTAAGGGTCCTCCGAGCAAAAGAATCAAATATGTTTTTCATAGAAATTAATCCAAGTTATAAATATTGTTTTAGCAGGATAAAGCTGTTTTGTTTCAGTATGCTGGATGCAATAAAACAAGTGTTATAACACATAATTGATGTTATTCAAAGCCTAATTTTTATACACGTAATATTTATACAGGTTCAAATAAATAATTTGATTGTATTTCCCATCTATGTTGAGCAACAGTTTTATGTAAAAGGAATTAAAGGCCTGTCCCATGTAGACGGCTGTCCCAAATATAAGCCTGTTGAGCTCAGTGATTCCAAATAATAGCCCGGGCTACTAATAGAAGTTTTACGGTACTTCTTCCAGCACTGTCAAGATCTCACTGGTGTTATTGTGCTACTGGGCCCCTATGATACACAGTACAATCCCAAAAATCTTACAAACTGTCATTTTAGTCAGCTATTTAAAGAAAACACACACACTTACACAATCACATACTGTATGCCAAAGCTTTTATTATCAAACAGTAGAAAACATGTTTCCTGCTACATAAATGTAAACAGTGCACTTTACATGTAGAAACTCAATTTTCTTTATTTTCAAGCATATTAAAAGACTTGTTACAAAGGAAAAGCTTTCATAAGACCACTTATTTAAGGCACAGGTCAGACCAAGTCATATAGGTATTCAATTGTGCAGCAGTCCTCCTGTTTTTAAAGTAAACATTTGGTAGCATTTAAACCAGTATGATGTAAAACCTTCATATTTGCGTTTTATCTTCAACTGGAGGAATATTCGCTCCACAGTAAATGTTCTCCATCGCTGTGAAATCCTTTCAAAACACCGGAGGAACTACTGTAAAGGTGCAGCGACTGGGAGGTTTGCCTTCGTCTGTTAAAGGTTTACATTTGATTAAAAAAAGGCACAGAAGAGAGACATGGTCACATGGACATGGCACCAGCTGAATAATATCCTTTCATAATACATTGTTAACCAGTCAACACCAGCTCATTGAATCTGACCCATTTCCAGCATTCATTTCAGTATAAAGTTACTTGTGTTTAATGTGCCAGTTAATGAGAACTGTGTGACAATCTTTGGTTTATAACAAGTGATAAATCGGTGCAACAACAACCCTCCACAAATTATCATTTTAAATATACTGAAAAAACGCAATATAGACACAAAGGGAAGAAGGAGCCAATGCATGCTGATAGCAGTTCAGTAACGCAAGTAAGAGGACCTGAAAGAAAGCAGAAACTACCATCTCACCTTTAAATGGCTCAGTGATTTGTAAACAGAGCAATGCTGAAAGCTGAGCTGGCTCATGTGTTCATACAAATATAAAATAAATAATTTTACAAATATATATACTGCATATTAAAAAAACGCCCACCACCATTTTCCACTGCTTACAACAGCAGGGTTAACAAATCACTCATTTTTTGGTTGTAGTATTTCCACCATCAGTGTCAGTGACAAAATTATGTCCTTAACCAAGAGCAGCATTTTATTATCATTTCAGCTCCTGCCTTCTTTGGTTATTTTTCACCAGACAAATCACATCGGGTCAGAGTTTGCCGTCTTAAACACAAAGTCATACACATGCTTTGATGAGCACCTTTACCGTGTGAAATGTGAAATCTCAGGCAACCCTGGAGGACCAACCCCACAGATACTAACACAAGCTCTTCTTTGTTTTAAATGCTGCACCGGGTCAGAACAGAGTGGCTGCCTGCAGATTCGTCAGCCATCTTTCTAATCACTCTTCAGAGATGTGCCGTTCTTCTGCTGTCGCAACTTCCTCCTCTGCAGGTATCCAGTACGCTGCAGACGGTTCATTCTGGCTCCGAAGAAGATGACCAGGTTGCTTGGCACCAGCTTGGTGGTCACCCAACCCTGCAAGGAAAGAAAGGACACAAAAGAGATGCATGGGTTTACAATTGATTTAAAACTTCGGTTCAGGCTTTAATCTTAAAAATTTCAAAAACGTTTCCAAGACATCTTGAAAAATACAGGTTTTATGTCACTTAATCTAATTTTGTAGAACGTTAAACCCTAAGAAAAACACAACTAATCTAAACTAAACTAAACAAAAACAGAAAAGTGAATTAAAGGTGACATAATGCATCCAACACTCCAAATCCTGTTATTTTATAGCATCATCAACAGTTTCCACATATTGTTTAAGACAAACTACAAGTGATTTGTTGCACGAAAAATAATGGTGGGAACGTCACAGAGAGTTGGAGAGAGGAGTGCCGGGAGGAGAATGAGACTTCTCTTTGAGCAAGACATGGTTACACACACTAACAAACACACAGGATCATCAAAAGGTTTTTAAAAAATAATAATAATAATAATAATTTCTCTGTAGGGTCTTTTTGGCAATCTTTACAGACACTTATAGCAATCTTGGTCATCTTTTGTACTCCAACACAACAAACAGCCAGACTCCCCCTTAAGCCAGGCTTTGTCACAATAACCAACAGGTCAGCAAAAGGTAAAGAAAAGCATTTGATTTCTCTGTAGGATCTTTTCCATAATGCTATCAGACACTCATAATATCAGTCTGAGCTTATCGCTGGCAAAACAAGCACTTTTAATGGATATAAAAATCAGTGGTGCACAACTGCACTGCAATTAAATTGCAGCATGTTTCTGTCATGCAGTGGTCTCATATTTTGTCTCTATTAGTCACTTAGACACAGTAACACGGGAAACTAGTGTCTCAGTTCAAGAGTACTGACGTTTCCCTTTAAGTCTGACATCCCTTACTAAGAGCAGCATTGAAGTAGGGTTGCAACGGTATGAGATTTTCAAGGTGTGATAGCAGTCTTAGAATATATCGCAATTTCATGGTATTACAGAATTTTTATGATTATCATAGATAAGCAAATGTACACGGCATGATAACCGTTAACTTTTATATCACGTTATACCTTAAAACTGCTATATAGCTGCAACCCAACATTGAAGTTAACTTGATGTATTCCTGGACATGTATTCTGACGTTTCCACTTCTTACCATGACAGCGTGGGGGAAATAGCCATTGGTCTGGCTCTGCAGACCCACAGTGGTGAGCTCAGCTGCCACATAGCGCTCTGGGGTGGGCTTGTCCAGGGTGGGCTTCCTGATGCGAGTCATTTTGGTGGCCACAAAGAAAGGCAGCACACTCTGCATGAAGACAGTGAAAAAACACGTTAAGCCTGTAACAAACCTCCTTTTTTTTCCCCCCCCAATCAAAGAATACGCAAAATTTGAATAAAACAAATTCTTAGTTCTTCCTCAGGTTAGTGTGAAGTTTCAAACTTCCACAGATGAACTCCAGATTTGCAGCACAGACAAAAGTTGCATCATGTGCTCTGCTGTGAGACTGACAAATAACCCTGTGAAATGCACTCAAAATACATCAGATCTTTGCTGTAATCAGGTCTGACGACTGTGGTTTCATCAGGTGAAAACATACTCTGAGGTTTGCTGAGGTGAAACTGCGGTGCACACTTCAACCACAAGGTGGCACATGAGTGAATACTACAGAGGGTGCTAAAAACAGAACAAACAAGCCTTATGTGGAACAACATTTTCAAAAATACCTCTTCCCTGAAAAATGCATATCAGGGGTTTAATTTGTGAATGTGTTGTTGTTCCATTAATTTTCAGCCAACACTGGTTGGGAACAACAAGATTTTGTAACTTCTTTTGAGTTAAATCTGTGAGGGATTTCATTAATGGACATATCTTATGTCCTCTGACACAAAGTCTACAACAAAAAGATGTCTAAAAAATTAGAGAAATATAATAAAACTTATTGGTTATGTTACATATACATTTTTTTTAGTTTTTGTCGAACATTTAAAACGTAAAGCCACCATTCAAGTTTGGTCGACAGCAGCTGCTTCAGTCTTCACAGTGCAGATGTCCTGTGGATCATACACACTCCCATGAAGGGTGAGGTGAAATCGCTGTGTATAATATTTTCAGCTTGGATTAGGATAGTTTGACAGACTTCCAGTGAGCAAATGACACCATGACAGGAGACTGGGCCTACAGTGGTATGGTTTGTGCTACACTCTCAGTTTGCGCAGGGAAACAATGTTGTCAAGCTTTTCTAACTTCCTGGCATCAGCCTGGGTCAAAGTGTTGTCACAGTTGAGAACACATTCTTATGCAAAAAAAAAAAATCTTATGCAGGGCAGAGGAGAGGGATAAATCTCATTAGGTAAGTCCCAAACTCACCTGAATGATGATGCCCTGACGCCTGTACTCCTCCTGAAGGCCACGAGAGAAGAAATCCACAAAGGCCTGCACACAGACGAGTGAAAGATGGTTAGTTTTAACACATGAGTTTGTAAAATGTTGATTTGTTATTACAACCTCCAAATGAGGCAAAAAATGAAGGGTTGGCTTAGCGAAACAATTTAGTCTCCAGAGAGAATTCTTGCTTGTTTAAACAGGACAGACAGGTATAGATGTTGAACATACCTTTGTGGAAGAATAGACAGTAAGCAGGGGGACGGGGTACATGCCGCTGGCAGATGAGATGTTCAGGATGACACCTTTGTTACTGAGAAAAAAAACAACAAAGTGGATTTAGGACAAGGTCTTGAACAGTGAATGAACGAACTCCACGATTCAAAGCTACCATGATTTGATGATGTGGCATTGAAATTACACATGACAAAGCAAGGGTGTGCTTCAACATTGGGGGGGTACATAAAAAAAAAAAGAAAAGGGTATTGGGGTCCTCTGGCCAACGATAATAAGCATCAAACACTTAATTTCCTGCATGATAGTGAATATTATGCACCAATTTGCACTTTTTCTGCATCAATTTATGGCATAAATGTCTTTAATTTGGTCAGAGTAAATGTCCTCTCCTACTTAAATGCACATGTTCCAAATACACCTTTGCAACAGAGGCTTCATTGTTCACTTGGCATCTTAAAACAGTAAAAAACCTTAATCTAAAACTGCTGCCATGACACAAATCTACATCAGAGGGCTTTCCTCAATATGTGAAGCACTGATCCCAGAACAGCACAATACATTTTCAGAAGTCCTTATTTTGTCTTCAGATCCACAAACTTTCAAAGATTTTCCATGCCAGTGGGAACCCTGTGTCTATACACATTCAGCACACTCACAGATACACTCAAAGTGATGTTACACACACACATACACACACACACACTGAAACAGTGTGGTAGTGGCCGTGTGTGTTGCCATGGCAGCCTGTTGCTGCAGTGATGTAGTGGAGCGACGCTCCAGCCTCACACGGCACCAAATGTGCCTGCGCTGCTATTGGCCGGCAGGAGTCACATGGGAACAGAGCAGCCAATCGGGTGGGAAGAGCACTTTGTGTGAATTGAAAGCTTGTCAGCATTGCGAACAAAGGAGGAGAGGAAAAGAGAGATGCAGTGATGGAAAGGGCTTGGTGAGGATTTCTTGTCCCCCTTTCCCGTTAAAAATAGTCACCTTTATAAAGTGCAATCTCCCAAAATACTGCTCTCAGACAACAAAAAGGGGATTCTGTTTAATTCTGAGATTCCTCCTGCAGCCTCTGTGCCACAATCCCTCATTCACGACACTGATATTTGACTGCAGTCATGTCGCAAAACATGGAAGCCTATCATTTAACTCACCTCTCAGCCATTCTGGGCAGCACCAGACGGGTCATCTACAAGAACAACAACAACAACAACATAAGCTCAGTTAACATCAGCTGACACACAAAACAATGATGAAACTCATGAGGGAGAAGAAGGGGACTGGGGAAAGAAGGGAAAGAGTTTTATTTAAATAAAAAAAGACTAAAAGTAAGAGGGAGAGACAGGCAGAGACCGACACAGGGAGAGAGTTGCGTGGGTGGCGAGTACAGACAGCGTTGGTGTAGTCCACCATTGCTTTGGGAACAACTGAGACACTGCAGGTACCATGGTAGAAACAGCAGAGGAGGAGGAGGGTAAAGAAAAGGAGGAGAAGAACAAAAGGGGGGTAGTGAGGGGGGGAAAGTGATAAGGCATGGATCAAACTTTAAACAAACACTTGGGGCGTGATATAAATATGGAGTTTGCAACACTGGGCTGAAGGTTTGGGGGGTATTTCTTCCCCGGAGAGCAAAAGTGTGCAGAAAACAAACTCACCTGGCACACTGAGGTAATGTTGACGTTGATCATGTTTGTGATGAACTGAAACACAGAAAGCGCCAGTCAGATAAACACAAGCACATACGATGATGCAGAAATATCACAAAAGACATGTTTGTTGTTTAGAAGCAATCAATATGATCACTAAACTGTTAGGCATGAGACAAAGATAATAAATCTGCAAAATAGTGCATGCTTTTTCCTCACAGGTGTACACAAGTCACTTATTTTGCACTCCTAACTAGCAGCATCAGAGAATTTCCACGTGCAGATAAAGACGAAATAAGAGCACTCACATTGTTCAGATCAGGAATATGGAGATAGTACTCAGGGTAAGGGTAGGACACACCAACATTGTTGACTGTTGAAGACAAAAAAGGGAGAAAATAATCTTATTATTCAACTCTTTTCACAACATAACCAGCTACTGGAGAACTCAAACTCACAAATTTCTACCACAAGGTGGCAGCAAAAGCAAACAAGATAGAAACAAGCATTTTCTACTCCACACAAGACACAGCCACACCTTACAACCAGTAGAGCACAATTGGTATCATAAAAAAAAAGGACAAAGAGTTCCTTAAATGTTCAACTGAAAAGTACAACGTGAACTCTCGAGTCTAAACGTCTAAAATTACACCGACATGCCAGGAGTCGTGATGGCGGTGTCGCAATGAGGTTTTCTGGAAAGTCTCTAAAGCTCAAGGCAGACTTCTTAAAAAGGAATGTAGACCTCTGAAACATTTTTGTGCACATGTGTGTTCATCCTTTGTGTTCTGGTAACGTGTCTCTTTCACAACAGCGTCATAACTCAAACAAACATAACCCCAGTCAACAACATGTGCATTGTAGTTTGTCTGTCAGGCGAAGTTGAGAAAGTCATTTCAAGTACCTAAATTAAAGGGGACTTTAAAACTATTGAAAACAGGGGAAACGCCAGCTTACATTTCCACAGCACGTGTTTTACAATTTGCTTTGACTGATGCGTGTAATGAAATCCAGAAGGGAGGTTTGCCAACAGTGAAACAAAGGTTACAAACTGTCTGTGCAAGTTTTCGTACTCTACAACACCCTCCAACCCCAAGAATTATGTCCAGTTTTAAATACTAAGCATCTAATCTCAATACAGCTCGCACTGAATACACAAGTTATGATGCTTCGTTTGCCTTTTGCTGTTGCTTTGCTCTTAAGGATATATCTTTATTATTTATGTCTGCAGTGACACAGCTAACTGCACTAAAGATGCAGCAAAACCAAGCAACTTTTCCATAATATGTCGACATGCAACAGGTGCCTAAAGGTAATCACTGGACAGAGTAGTAGCAAGCATAAACACACTGTCCTGACTGAAAAGCAGCTCTTACCAAGAACACCAATCTCAAGACCAGCCAGCCCCGCCTCGATCTTGTCGTAGATGTCTGCCTTGCCGAAGTCCACTGCAATGGTCTTTGTCTCCACTTTAAATTGCTCCTCTGTGAAAGGAGAAACAAGTGCTCATTAACTTTAAGGGTACAGTGATATCTGTGTGTGGCAGTGAACATAAAAGAGTTAAACTGTAAGGATGAAAGTTTCATGGTGCAATTTTTTGACCCAAGCTCAGAGTGAGGTATGTTTAAGATAATTCATCTCCACAGCACACACTCATATCATGCATCCATGTGTCACAAATCAGCCAGCATTACGTGGCCCAACAACAGAGCAATCCCCCTGTTTCAAAACCCCAGATCCATTCAAATAAATGGAGCGTGATAGCAGCCACTGTCAGACTCGGGCTGAAGAGGGCACTGCGTACCAACAAACCAGCAAAGCCATCCCCCCACCTCCTCTAACCTCCTCTCCCCTCCCTCCACTCCCTCGTCATGTTTGACGCGCCTGCTGCAATTAGAATTTATTGTCCAAAGACTCGTTTAGCTGATAGGTGGCGGAGGGAGTTATAAGAGGAAAATTCCTGGGATGTGCCTCGGTAAAGACCAGGAGTGTGTCAGTGTAGTTGTGAAGAGATAAAAAGGGGGAACCTGAGAGGGGTGCTAGGGGTTGCAGCCTCCCTGAAAGCTATATCCAGTTCAGATTATTTTTAGTCATCACAGCTACTTTGAGTCCATGTCAAAGAAAATGATAAAAGCAACTTCAGACACAAAGAAGCAGAAATATTACGGCTGCCAGATTGGAGGAGTAATTTGGGGTTGCCGGGCAGGTGCGATCAAAAGTCAAATGAGACATTTGCATAGAAGAGAGGAGAAACACTAATAAGAGTAAAATAGAGGTGGGACAGGGTGGGTTTGGTCGGTTACATGCTAAGGAGGGTGGTTTTGTCAGACTAATCGTGAGGGAGGAGTGCCAGAGTTTGGCACGCCGCATCCCGCTCGTGACTACCCATCAGCCCCCTCTGTGGACTTGAAGCACGACAGGGGAAATTGCGCTGTGGGAGACGTCAGAGACAGATGGAAAGAGAGCGAGTCAGGGAGAGGGCACTATTTGAACAGGGGGTGGGGGTTGGGGGGGGCGCTCACCATTCAGTCTCTGTTAAAATCTGGAGATGGGCCAGAAAGGAGGAGGAAAAAAGTTTTTCCCTTTCGTATGGGTGCTCAGTTTCTGTCTGTGTAGACGTGAATGAGGAAACCCTGGTCAGTTTCTCACAATTATCTCAGAGGAACAGGTTGGTCGATCAGGCTGGATTTTTTTCTGTCTTCGTAGTGACAGTGAGGAAGTAAAACACAGCCTGCTTTGCTGGCTGCATGTTTCCAATTCACCAGCACTCAAACACAATGAAGGCCTGACTTAGCAGGTGCAGAATAGCGTGAAAAATAGGATTCAGAAATTACTCACAAAATGACTCTGTGAAACAAAAGCATACTGTTTTTCGAAAAAGGAAGTTCCACACCTTTGTTGCCACAAAAAAAGTGCTAACTTGTATTTTGTCCTCATAACAGATCATTTTCGCTGCTTCTCTTCGTTTTTGACTTTATTCTAAATCCTTATGTCGAGGATATGCTCTCCTATAGAGGCCTGGGAAACCCTGTAGCTGACGGGGTAGGAGGTTGCACGTCACTGCCTGCCCATACACACATCCTCATCAGCCCACTCACTGTGCTCTCAACCCTGAACAGTTTTCCATGATGTTGTGCAGACACACACACACACACACACTTACACACACACACACACTTACACACACACACACACACACACACACACACACACACACACACACACACACACTTACCAAGTGACCTGGCCACGTCATCCAGCTTTTCCTGGGAGCGACTGATCAGCATCATGGCAAATCCTCGACGAGCAAGCTGCAAAGGAAAAAAACGGTCAGTGACGAATACACAACTTTGACCATTATAGTAACATACTGAGGACGGTGTCACACAGCGTGCTGGCAACTACAGATGGTCGCAAGAGGAGACGGCAACTTTTGGACTTCACTGTCCCGAAATCAGAGATCTTTTTGTGTCTCATCATTTTAATATATATACAAATTCTCTAAAGCGTAGGGGTTAAAAATCGCTTCACGTAACCCTGGAGAAAAAAGTTGATTGTTTAGTCTCATTCCAAGGTCGTCACATCATGACTTGGTTCAGTCTACCAACCCAAGAGTCGGTTTTTGGAGGAATGGACTCAACTATCTTTCTCTAGAGTTACATACGTCACTTTAAAGTTTGTATTTCCCAAATTTCAATAAATGTGCTCAACTCTGGATCAGAATATTGGGAGAGCAATAGTAACATATTATCCAAAATGTCTCCTATGGACGTAGATTAATCACTCCTCTTTATCTGTACCTGCAAACTCAGTTGCTTTGCTCACTTTGTTGGAGGCATGCTTCCCAAAGAAAGACTGACAGGAGGCTTGAGAGCTGAAAAGACTTAAGGAAACCTCAGACTTAATTTTAATTTAATTTTCCTCAACTTGTGTCTCATTTAGAGCAGCAATGATATATCGATTGGTCGTCAACTGTTAACTTTTAAGAGCAAAGTAAGTTTAAATTCTCTGATTCCACTGTCTTAAATGTGTTTTCTTTCTGGTTTCTTTACTCCTCCATGGCAGTAAACTGATTGTCTTTGGGTTGTGGACAAATTAAAACCGTTGAGGGTGTCATCTTAGACTCTGGAAAGCGATCCACATTTTTCACCATTTTATAGACCAAACAACTGATTGATTAATCAAGAAAATAACCAACAATGAAAATAATGGTTAGCTGCAGCCCTAGTCGCATTCTGACTGGCTCTTCTGGATGCACAAAGACTCAATCAACAAGTTTCCTCAGCCAGGTTGATCGTTGGGTATGTGGGCACGTTGCTGTGCGGTGAACAAATCTGCTTGTGCAATTCAAATGATTTGAAACGATACACTTAATTGCACAGAGGTAGATTTATCACATTCCATGTGGAAAGCAGAATCCAAGTGTTGTGTTTCTGCATAAACGTTAACGTGCAAAAAACACCCTGCCTGGCATAAAACATTGGGCAAAATGGTGGCCTAGCGTTGCGTGACAAGCGGCTAGCCCCACTGTAGCACCGACAGCAACGGTATGAGTCAAAGGCCCTACATGACTATATTATACAGCCAGCACACCCACACTAGTATGGGCCAAACACGTGGCAGGGTAGCCCCTATTCAACGTGCTTGTTACCTCCGTATGCGCTCTTGTTGACGAGCCTGTGCTGAAGTGTGTGTGCATATGTGTGTGAGGACTCTCTTCCACGTTAATAGGCCTGTAAGAGCTCTCCCCTACCGTGGCCTATGAGTGAACACGGTGTGTGTGTGTGTGTGTGTGTGTGTGCATGAGTCACAGCTTTGCCGTGAAAGAAATGAAATAAATAAGGGTCCAGGAGCCTCACCTCCTCCGCATAGGATTTCCCGATTCCATCCGTGGCTCCCGTCACAACTGCAAGGAGACAGAAAAGAAGAGAAAGAGGTTAGTACTGGTTCTCTGAGCAACGCTTTTAAACTATGTAACAGGGCAGGAGTCAAGTCAACTTCTGTTCACTAACGAGGGAGTAGATGTTCTTAAAAGTCGCCGAAAGTTGAGTCGAGAATGACTGACGTGATTAAAACCGTGGTTTCACTTTGTATATCCAACCTAGGCACAACTTACTCGAACCCTGTTCAGTGGCACATTACATCAGCAACATCTCACCGACAAGTCACGCCAGACTGACTCATTACTCTGGCACATCTATTATGCAACCGCCACCGAATCTGTTATCTTTGCATCTTGTGACAGTTGCGCATAAATCACAAATATGACCCTCTTTGTTCACAGGCTCGCAACACACCTTCACATCAGGTTTGACCACCTATAATCGTCATCATATTAGCTCAGAGCCATAACATGGAGTTAAGCCCGAGGCTCTTCACAGGTGACAGATGGGACAGTCATACGAAGTCTCTACCGGCCACACCCCATGATACTATTCACCTGCTGTTTAGGAAAGCCTCTCTCTAAGCTCGACGATGACAGGGTGTCCATTCTCAAAGTACACACAATAGGGAGCGTGCAGTTCAATTTTGGAGCAGATATGCAAATAATACAACCCAAGATAATATGGATAGGAGTCAATTCACAAAGATAAAGCTACAAAGACAACAAAGGGGATGGAGATTGTATAGAGGCGGAGATAAGATGGTATAGATTAAAGCAGAACAAAAGATAGAAGACAGCCTTCAACACCCACTGATACCTCACTGGGAGCAGCTCATCTGATGCAAAACAATATGATTTTCAAGATTATGTTCATCTAACTGGCAAGGTTAAATCAACTGTGGGCTATCTGCAGTTTAGACAAAAGGTGGAGGAAGGAGAATGGTGGAAAACCGGAGGAGAGGTTTCACAGGCGCATGGAAAGATGGTGAAAAGCGGTCGAATCGTGGGGAGACGAAGACGGAGAGAGGAGCTGATGTTCTTCTTGTGTTCAGAGTTCTCCTCACCTTGTCAAGCAAGCAGGGCTATTTTTAAACATTCACTGCCCATCAACCCCAGCTCCTTCTTGACTGACGGAGGATGGGGGGGAGAAAGGATGGATGGCAAGAGGGAGGAGGGAGAGAGAAGACACAAGACAAACAACATAAAAAAGGGGGTAGTGGTGGTGGTGGTGGTGAGGAGGGATTGGGGGTACTCACAAATACACGCACACATAGTTGTGCATCATGAATATATTATTAGCAAGGCTTGATGAAAGATTAATAGAGGCAGAGGACATTCTCTGGCAAAGAGCTGGAGAGCAGGAAAAAGAGACAAGATGAGAGAGGGGATGCGGAGAGGAGGGAGTGATGACGAACATGGAGCAGGAGAAAGGAGGAGGGCGAAGTGGGGTAGGGAGGGTGGGGGGAGCGAGGAGGGATCCTAGGGGCGGCTAAAAATAGAACTGGAGCGAAGCAAGAGAACGAATGAGTGAAGGAGAAAGAGACAGAATAGAGATGGCGGTGGAGAGGAGGAGGAGGTGGAGGAGGAGGAGGGGGGAGAGAAGAACAAGTGAGTGAATGAGAGAAGAGGAGTGAGAGCGAGAGAGAGTAGCACAAAGTCAAAAGTGAAAAGAGAGAAGAATCCCTGGTTATTTTTAAACCTCCCCCGTGTTAAGAATGAAACGCTCCGTGGCAGAAAAGCCTCAATGGGCGCGGGCTGTACCAAATCAGGCTCTTGCTGCAGATGCAGGTGGGGGCAAACGGAGGCAGGGAGAGGCTACATTCGCTGCAAAGTAAAATGGCTAAGGTGGGGGGGAGACAACAACCACCTCAACAGAAAATCATTAAATCAGCTTTTTCCTAATATAATCTAGTGAAGTGAATGAGGCTTGTTTGCTTTACGGGCAACAGGGCTCATATTTTACACAGATCCATCACACATGTGCCACAATATCATGGCTGACAGGTGGGAATCTCATACTTCTAAGGAAGTGTAGCTTTTCTGGTGGCAATCATGCAAATTTTGAGTTTATCTGATGAGTGCTAAAGGAGTGTAATGAACACAAGGGAGAGGAGAGCAGCATGAAACCGTTTAGATCATGAAAAATCAACACAACTGGAGGTAAAGTTGCTGAATGGTTACAGAAAGACAGCCCTTTCTTAAGCAAGAGAACAAAAGTCCTGACTGATAAGGAATACCTTCCACGATACTGCTGTAACTAGGCCTAAGATACCTCCGAGGAAGAAATGACAGGCCATGTCAGCAACTGAGAACTAGAGAAAAAAAAACAATCATAAAATAAAACAAGAGCACCGACCACATTCCAGTCGCATTGGACAGTAAAAAATACCCCAGAGAAAGGCACCTGGGATGACGCTCGTCTGCATGACTGAGTTTCAGGTGCAGAGCATTGCTCCTGCGTGCAAGAATGTGCGCAAAGCATCTGCATTTGAACTTTAACCTGATACAGGAGAGCATGCAAGAATGTGTTATGTGCCAAAACACGTGTGGTACATGAACATACGGTACTTGGCTACGTGTCACACTACATATGTTCAGGCTATGCATGCCATGCATTGTAAGATAAACAAGAATGTCCACTCTTCTCGTTTTTCAGTCTCATTTCTTTCCGCTAAAACAAAAAGGTGAATTTTGCTTTAAAGGAGCACTAACCCTGGATTGTCTCATCACTAAACAACGATTAACATCCTTCCTCTTTGCTAAAACCTGCTGCATGTCACGTGGAAAACTTCCACTCTGCAAGTGTATGGTATTTGAGTTAGTGAAGATGCTGCTGTCAGCCAATCAAGTCTTTAAACTCATTAAATTAATAATCTTTTAGCAGAAATATCAAAGAACATTTAAAAATTTAAGCCATAGAAATTGTGTAATATCAGAACTAGCGCAGGAATCTGCACATTTTTAAGATAAGGTGACATTTTGAAACATTTCCAGCTCTGCACTCTCAAACTTCTTCAAATGAAGTCACAGTTTAACAAAAAAAAAAATGAACGCAAATGAAAAGTATAAAACTGAAATATGTAAAGGGGATTTTGTTGGGTGGTCTGAAAAGTGGGAGGCCAGATACGATGGAGACAAATAATCCCTCTATCCACTTTAGAGAACAGCTGGATGAAAGAAGAGGAGACATAAACATCAGAAACTATTTTTAGTGCCACTTACTTCTTTAAAAACACTCTACTTTGAATTGTGATTTTCCACTCTGCATTTGTCTACCCCTCCCCACCTCCACCTCCACCTCCACCCCCCACCCTTCCCCACAACCTCCAAATCCTCGTGCTGTAGTTATGAATGACTACACTCCTCCCACTCATTATATAATAGTACCATTTTCTCAATAAACGTTGTCTGGGGAGTGAGTGAGAGTGAAGTGTGTGTGTTTGTGTGTAACGGGGGGCCGGTACAGTGGGATGAGGACACCGAGTTCCTCTCGAGTCTTAAGATATTTCATTTCTTACTTTTGAGTTGCTATCATCCATCATGAGTGCAACTAATGCAAAAAAACTATAACAATTTACAGGAAAAAAGGGACAATATTTCAGCCACAAAGACAACTGAATGAAGTCTGATGCAACTCTTTCACCTGTAAATGGTGACCTTTCAATGATGAACACTGCAGGTGTCACCTTTACAACTCCTCACTGATGCACAAGCAGAACACCACATCAAAAATACTACTGCTCAGTCCAGTCAGAAGCACACAAACACCCCAGTGCTCCCACTAGGAATTAATTCCCCTAACATGAGCAAAGCATTACATCTGTGACACACACACACACACACACACACACACACACACACACACACACACACACACACACACACACACACACACACACACACACACACACACACACACACACACACACACACACAGATGTAATGCAACAAAAACGGTCTACGCAAGCAAGCACGTGACTGACAGCAACGCCACTGACGCTCAGAGACGCACACAGACAACAAAGGGTGAATGTGTGTTGATGGGGCAACCACATATGAGAGTGATGTGTACCATGAAAAAACAAAAAGGAGATTGGGGAGAGGCCAGGGGGGGAAGAGGAGTGTGTGTGACTCCATGAATGTATTCAAGTGTGTGCTGGCAGAGAGGATGTGTGCACCACTGCCTCTCATTCATTCCCAGCAACAACGCTCATTTCCCCCCCATTCCTGCGCCTCTGAGGGATCTGGTCCACCATGCTGGCTCTGAAGCGCCCTGACGGGGGCGCATTTGCGCCGCCGCTCTGCTGTGCTTAGTGCTGCACATCACGTCCAGAGGTATTGACATCCCCCAGCCTTTTCTGTCTCCCTCCCTCCTCAGCAGTGGAGCAGCCCCTGCCGCTGCCTGCTCACTATTCCGAGGGTCTAAAAAAAGCAGCAGGAGGAGTAAAAATAGCAGCGCGCCTGCACTGCCTCGTCTGGGAGCTGCCTGCCTGCCTGCCTGCCTGCCTGCCGCAGCACCTGAATACCAACAAGATCCCCCACCACCATCGCCATCACCACGACGACCAGGATTGCTGCTGCATCCTCAGCCCTCCACCTAAAGCCCCCCGATGCCAGCATGAGCACTGCAGGCTGGGGAGGAAAAGAAACACACATAAGATGTGATCTGATGAGCAGAGGAGGAAGAACACAAAGCTCACTGATACATGTGGAGAATTTAGATTAACGTGGACTGCATGAGAAGGCACGTGTGTGAGGATGAGCAGCTCGTATTAACAAGACAAAAGAGTTATGAATATGGAGATTCAGATTTCTATGAATCCACTGATTATTCCTCTCAAGATTAAGGTGGGCTGATTAGTAAAATAAGCTGATCTAGTGTTTAGTTGTGAAGAAAACTGGCATGGCCCTGACTATCAGTTACCCACAGGGTGAGTGCTTTTTTTTTTTTTTTAGAAGATTCAACTTCCTATGCAAAGAGAGTGAGACAGAGCTAAAATGAGCGCAAAAACTTCCCCCCCTCAACCCTCCCCACCACCACCACCAAATCCCCAATTAAGATTCTCAGTGAGGAGAGACTGCGGTCCTTGTATGCCCCGCTCTCGTTACGTACTGTTATGTAATCTGTCGCACCCCAAACTCGCCTATCAACGAGCAGCCCCTCCTACCACAGAGGGAGGAAAAAAAAAAGATGGAGGGAGGGATGCAGCAGAAGATCCAAAGACAGCACCCCCCACCCCCCCCACCCCCCACCCCCCTTCCACCCACCCTCACCCAAACACACACACACACACACACACACACACACACACACACACACTCCATTCTCCATCCGCCCACCTTCCACATTCAAACACACACACACATGCTGCTTTAAATAGCAGGGGAGAAAAGTCACATGGGTGATATAAAAGTCGACAAAAATAAAGCTTGATCGGGCCGGGGGAGAGGGAGAAATGAGGGGAGGGAGGGTGAGAGACAGGAGAAAGAGGAAAAAAAGAGAACATGTACTTCAGAGCTGCCCAAGATAGAAGCTGCATCTATATTTGGGTACAGAGCAAAAAATAGTCGTGTCCCCCCTCCCTCCTCCAGTCACATGCCTTGTTTAAAAATCAATAGTTTCCTTTGCCACAATTAGTTGTGTTGAGACAAGGTGATTTTAGAGCAGGAAACAAACTTCACTGTTTGACCGCGTGCCATTAAAAGGACGGACTGTACTGTGTGGAGGTTCAAACAAAGCCTACAGTGTCCTCTGACTGGAGGAGTGTTAATCAGTGGAATCACCTGCTGGAGTGTTTGGTGGAAGGGATGGAAACCTGCATGCACTCAGCCCTCCTGTTGGATCATTTACATCCCTGCATTGGTGACATAACTCAGACTAGTGGATAAAATTGATGCGGAGTTCCTCCACAATTTAAACAGCACTTACTTGTATCTCAAAGACTTGTGTACAGTTTATCATCAGTGTTGAAACCATGATTGTTAGCTACCGATTCCTCGCCAGAGTTTGAAAAACTTAAAATCCACACCCAGGTGCCTTTTTTCTTCCTGAAACCACATCAATCACCTGCACACCATCTTACACACTGTGTGCACATGCAATAAACACTTGTCGGGTGATTGATGTGGTCAGAGGTTCGGCAATGTCTTTGATCAGAACTTGACTTCATATCATTGTTCTCAGCTTTGTCCCACAAAAGACTGACGCAATTACCTCTGACAACATTTCAACTGAAACTCTCAACTGAACAAACTGCCTCTCTGGCATGTTAGACTGCAACCAACGAAGCAAGACGTCACTTTACAGAAACCAATAAACTGCTGATTCAAATATGCTGGTGGTCCAGTATTGTGTGTTAAGACAACGCAACTCAGCAGCAAATTATTGCACTAGATGCCCTTGTGATCCTGAGGAGTGCAACGGATGTTGTCAGACAGGAAAGTTGGGGAAAGTTAGCTAAGGTTCGCAGCAAAATTAGAGTGCATGACTTAAGATGAACAAAGAAATATTTGGTGAGATGTTGATACTTCAACTGGAAATTTTTTTTCTGAAAATGGGCTGGGTTTCTCTGTCTAAGACATTCATGCTAATACCAGTTTTTTTGCATCGTTCAGTATTGGGCTACCTTTCAGGTGGAAGCGTTTCAGTTATTTTGTCAATGTAAGGACTTCCATTTTAAGCCTCAACAATTTGACAATTAATCAGTTAGTCAAACAACAAAAAGTTAATCTGTAACTATTTTGGTAACTGTCTAATCATTTAGGCTTCACATAAAAATCTGAAGTCCTAACATGGACAAAAAAACCTGAAATGCCTCTGCAAGTAAAAGTAATATTGAGTGATGAATGATGTTTGTCATTTTTTGAGCAAAAATACCTCAACCTTTGCCTGAAACGTTGCAGCATTAAAATCATTATTTTGCAAGTTAGACAGTACATGTGAGTCTTTTCTATGAATTTTATTCTTCTTGTCCCTCACCTCTGCACCTGTTTGGAAATAGATATGTGAAGTATTCCTTTGTTTTGAGCAAAAATACCAAACATTCCCTTGTTCCAGGTCAAATTAGTCACAAACTGTGAGCTTGTCTTTGCGTTATATGATGGTAAACCTGATTATCTTTGGGTTTTAGCCCTAACCCCCCCAACCCTACCCCTAACCCTAACCCTAGACCCAAGCAATCTAGAGATGTCACTTTGGGCTTTAGGAAACTGTAGAGTTTTTAAAATTTCTCATTTTATAGATGAAACCAAACAAAAACAATCGGCAGTTTAAATTAGTAATGAAAAAATTAAGTTAATTGCACCCTTACACTATTTAACCAATCATTTCTTTGAAGAAAATTACAACAAGTTACTAGATGCAGAAGTTATCTTAAAACTGTTCATGTAGTCTCAGCAGTGGTTGAAAAACCCAGGATAATAACTTTAGAAAATATGAAAAAGATAAGAAGCGTCTTAGTGTTTGTGAAGCTATAATATTGCCACTTATTGTTTTTTTGTTTTTGGACAAATAATCAAGTTGGAAATGTACTACTTTTGTGTGCATTGAAAATTAATCAGTACTGGTTTTGATGCATAAGAAGCATTTAACTATTAAAATCAGTATTGATTATTTTAGTCATGGGACAGTCTGAGAGGAGGTTAGTGAGCACACAAATATGGAGATGGATGGAGAATACGAGAAGTAAAACTGGAGAAGACGAGCAACATGCTCAGAGGAAGATGGTACTGTAGCCTCAAAGAGAGTGCAAGATGTAGAGAAACAGATACACAGACTGGCTGAATGGGGAGATGGGTGAGAGGAGGGAGGGGAGCGAGGAGGAGGAGGAGGAGGAGGAGGGATAGAGAGGAGCTTGAAATGAGGGAGATGCAGAGGATTTTTTTCTCCCTCTTCTCTTTTTTTTTTTTTTTTACCCAGCATCCCTGGCTCCGGCACGTGTCACAGAGCGTGTTCATCACATGAACAGCAGTGTTCTCTCCCTCTCTCCGCCCACACACACACACACACACACTCTCTCTCTCTCTCTCTCTCATACAAAGCACTAGGGGGAAGCACATTCACAAGGATGAAGAAGTGGAGACCCTGCCTCAGTTGATACACATGGATAAATTTCATTCACATATGTGCATTTTCCTTACCATGAATGAAGCCTAATGCCTATTCATAATTTTTTTTTTTTTTTAAAACAAAAACACTGACATTTATTCCCCCTCATAATAATTAAACACCACCCTGCCACTGTGATTCGCCCGCAGCTGGGGTTGATAAACTTGCACGCCACAAATGTTTATTCCTGCAGTCGAATCAAACTCAACGGAATTCTTGCGTAAGTGCTGACACAAGTCTTTGTCACTCTTGTGCTGTACTGATGAATGGCTGCATCCCTCTTATATAATAGGACCATTTTCTCAATAAACTCTAATGTCAAAGGGAGGAGGGGGGCACTTCTGAGGCGCATGTGACATCACTATCTACCCCCTCCCCACCCTTGCAAAAAGCTCCCTTTGGTCTAATTTACTTCCCTATAATGGAGTTTTACACACACGCAATAGAACAGACACTGGCTCCCTTATATAATATGAGATGCTGGGGGCTAAGAGTGGAGTGAGCGAGAGGAGAAAACTGGGCTCTACTACACATTAGAGTCAAAAGATGCTCCACCGGACAAAAAAGCATAAATATTAAACACTGCATTATAAAAACAAAAACTGCAAAAATACCATGAAATACCTTTAAAATCTTTACTCCAAGACCTAAATATCTTTAAAACTGCAGGGATCTCCCATTCTGATGCACCTATTGTCAAAAATCTGCCAAGAAATTAAAGAGTTGTCGGATAAAAAAAGAAGTGTCGTGTTCTTGAGCACTGCCATTCCTTTGCTCAGGGTTTTAAAAAAAGAAAAACTGAGCTGCAGACATGGATTGGGCTGGCAGGAGGTGGGGAGGGTGAGAGTGTGGATGCACAGTGCAGCAGAGAGGCTGGGGAAGCCGCCTTCATCCATTCTGTAGTGCTGATACTCTGCCGCTAGGAGTCTCCTCCACTAAGGGGAAGACCAGCAGAGGAACTCCAGAGAAATCCCTGCTCTGCTCTGCTCTGCTCTGCATGTGAGAGCTGCAGAGCTTCAGCACTAAAAGATGTGCAGTGATAACAAGACTCTCTCTAAACTCCAAGCTTACAAAAGCAACTCTGAATACAAATGACCTGACCTTGCATAAAAGGGGAGGAACTGACACTTATCTGAACTAATTTGAGCTGTTACCAAGGAAACGTGACCTTGCTCACCTGCCCCAATCAAACCTGTCTGACCAGGAAATGTTGGTTGCCTCCTGTGTTGCAATAACAGCCATGTGGGTTTGCAAAAGGCACATGTTTAAAGGATGAGCCAAGTAATCCAATTTGGCACATCTTTCTAGGAAGCATGTCAGTCAAAGATCAATTTAAAATGTGACTCATTTTCCTGGGATAATCATTTAGTGGTTGTTTGATTGGCCGATATCCTCATCACATAAAGTCAAATGAAGTCTAAATACAAACCCAGTGGCTTAACATTTAATCCAACTACCAAAGCTTTTAAAAGTAGGCATTTAAAGTCACAGAATATTCATGTACAGCTAAATTCTTCCTCAGTTATCGGTGATACACCACCTTTTAAAAAGGGCTGGTGTTGTGAATTTCAAGTTTGAATGTTTTTCTACAGATATACACTTGAAATTAGTTAATATGCACTATCATGAGTAGATACAAGAGTTTAAGGTTTGTGAAAAACCCTAACAAGAGGTATTATATGACTGCACAGCTCCTAAGAGAAAGGAGATTTGAAAGAAAATAGGTAAATGGCTCAGGCAGTTTCTGTAGAGCAGCTACAACACCACTTCACATTTATACCTGTGTTGCCGACTTGACATTAAAATAAAAGAACAATACCAAGCCTATTTGATGGTTAGAAATAATTTAACTTGTTGCAACAGGTGCCTCAGTCTTTCAGCCAAAAGGTGGAGACACAAAGTCACACCACTTTACGTAAGTGGACGGACATAAAAGAAATCACAGCACTGCCTGAGCTGGCCAGACCTGCACATCTGGTACAACCAGCTGAGGAGAACAACTCATACCTAGTAAACATCCACTCTTCTCTACCTGTTCACTTCCTGCCATGGCTCCAACCGTTGTTGGCTTGTCTGACTGGTGCCAGGAACTGGTTTCAGGGAGTGGCATTCAAGTTCACATGTTACGAAAAGGTATACAAGAGTAAGAGTGGCCGGTGTGGGGAAGTTAAGATAGGAATCCTTTCTGAAAGTGATGGTTTAGAGCATTTCTTGCACCCTAAAAATACAGAATCACATTTGACCCAGTGTAATTGATGCAATAGAGAGGTTCTTTACTGCACCAAAAAGAAAAGGAATAATTTCTGGTAAGAGATCTCTAGTGCGAAGTTAGAGCTACATCTGACAAGATACTGGGGGTGCTGGGGGAGGAGTGAAGGAGGAGGGTGGGGTGGGGGCTTGGGAGGGGGGGAATCACAGTTTCTATATGACCAATGGATGACGAAGCGATGAAGAAGCGCATGACTCATCGGTGTGCACCGGTATTCCTCCGCATATTCCAGCAGAATCACACAAAAAAAATGTACATTAGTCATTCCTAAAGGCACCCTACCTTTGCGTCATGCGTTTCATTCCCTCTTATGGCGCACAGGGCATCAATTAAACACTCCATTCATAAAAAAACGACGATTTGGAGGCAAAGTGCGTCACGGTGCAGATAAATAACTGGGTTATTATTTAAAAAAATAAAAGACAACAACAAGCATTCAAATCATCCGGGTCGCCTGCTTTTAGGGGTGTTAGAGGGAGATTATCAACCTATCCCGATGCGAAGGGGAGCGCTCGGCAAATTGCGCAGCAAGAGGCTCCAGACGCAGCAGTCTTCTCCAAATAGGAGACTGGAGAAGTGGGTCAAGCCATGGCAGGGCGATTCCTATGAGACTAGTCTGTACCAAACCAAAATACACTTAGATTTGCCTGCCAGCTCGTTCCTATGTGTCCAAGCACGTTGAAAAAGTACATTATACAGTCAAATCCAATTAAAGACGTTTTAATCTGTATCTAACAACATGTAGGGCAAACGGAATGGGACAAGGTAAATGTGACAAGGAACCGACGACACAAGCGAGAGCATGACAAAACACCGCCTGAATATAATCACATTCAAAGTGAGGTGAAAGATTATCAACACAAGTGTGAAAATGTTTGAGAAGCTGCCCCAGTGAGACATATTTGGAGGAGTGAAAGGCTGTGAAAATGATCTAGATGTAGGTCACGTTTTAATTGGGCATATGGGTTTGTCCTACATCATGCGGATGGGCTAATGTGGTTCAGTAGTGCGCTGGCTGAGAGCTCACCCACATAAAACAGCTCTCTAAAAAGTGCGCATAGCCTGCGCAATTTGGCTCCTGGCTCACCAATGTGGGGCATCCCCCTGCCGCTCCAAATGTGGGTGAAAACGCTGACTGGAGCCCCTGGCAGCAGACGGTGCTGTGTTTGACGCGAGGAGGGGGGAAAAAACCCAATTGAGCTAATAAGGACCATTATCTTGCCAGTCAATCAGCTGCTTACCTGCGCTTGTTACGCAACACCAACCTCCCCTTGAATTAAACCACACAGAAAAAAAACGCACCAGAATGCAGCTCCTCTTTGTGCCAAAGTGAAGTTTCAGCCCAATAACCTCATTCTGGTGTTTGCACGTCGAGTCCACCTGCCTACTTCTGAGCTGCCCTCTTCGTGACCGTGATGTAGGTGGCGTGAAAATTGCTGTGACCCAACTCACCTGCCCATTTGCCCAGCTTCGGAGAGAGCAGCTGCCCGTTTCCCAAGACCCAGATCCTAAAGCCTGAGAGCAGCCTGTAGAGCAGCCACAGCGCCAGGGAGGCCACAGTGAACGCGCCGACCCAGAAGAGAGGCGTCTCGGCCCTGCGGAGCATCTCCTCAATGTACATGCAGTTCATGGCAGCGGCTCGCGGTGACTCGGCGTGTGTGAGAGTGTGTGTGTGGAGACCTCAATTTTAGGCAATGTGCTCTAATTTCCAAGCCACAACGTGAGAGAGAGTCCCTTTATAAGGAGGTTGTAGCATCACACACACTCCCCCAACTCCCCCAACACTTGTCTAGCCTGATTTAAAGTGCGCCGCCCACCTCCTACTCCGCCCCGCCCTCCTCCGCTCCTCACCGGCTGCAGCCGCTGTCTCTCGGCGGATCCGCCCCGCCGGTTGGTGCGTTTGCAAGTCAGTCAGCTCCAGAGCTTCCCCCATTCATTCGATTTTCTGTATGAAGCAGGGTGGGTCAAAGGGAGACCGGGATGAGGAGTGATTGGGCAAACATTACGGCAGCTCCCATCCGGAGTCAGTCATTGGCTCTCGTCGGAGCAGGTTTGTCGGTTTCAGTCAGAATTATGAAACCCTCCAAACCCACGCTTTCGGAAAAAAACTGCCCACACCACTTTATGAATGAAAGGATGCTCTCATTGGTGAAAAATGCGCGCGTCCTCCCGCCCCTTGGAGGGCGCTTGGAGACACTTGATTGGCTAAAGCGGTGCCAGTCTGTGAGGTCAGCCTGCTCCCACTTAGCCATGACTCACTCGTCTATTTTAGGTATTCTGCCTGCATCATACTGCTGAAAAACACGAAAAATGTGGAAGCAGGTGCAATGAGGCATCTTTGCGCATAGATTGACTCATGTTGCGCCGGGTATCTCTTCCACACTCGCCTCTGCTGCAACATGCGCGGGTACAGGCTTCCCAAATACCAAAAAAACTACAATCCCCAGCCCATGTTGAGACTCTCGCGAGAGTTCCCCCATCGTAGTAAGTTCCCCATCCCAAACATTGAGGAGGGGGAGATGAGATGTGATGTGTGCGTTACATAAACACTGAGACAGGCATGTGAATTTCCATCGCTTTATTTAACTGTGTTTTCAACATTTCTACGCACATAAATGAGCCAGTCATGCTGACAGATGTTGGATGTTTCAGCACAACCGACTGTCACGATTTTCTCCTCAGCAGTATGTGCTCTGTTCCCCACTCCGACCCAGAAAGGCTATTTGCAACAGCATTTTTTCCCTCCTCTCCTCCAATTCACCCCCTCTGCCGCCATGCTCCCTGTCTCTCTCTCACTCTCTCTCACACACACATCCAAACTAAACATGAAATTCTGACACACCGAGGCTCCGTGGCACAAAGCAAAGCCTGTCATGTACTCAGCAGAGGGACAAGAGTATAAAAATGTGTCTACATGCTGACAGTCGTCGTGCAGCTGCTCGCATTCTTTGACACAAGTGGAGGGATCGAAGTCAACGTGACACCGAGAGGAAGGAGCAGCAAGTTGTGTAACAATTTCAAACAGGGGGGGAAATTAAATGTATTTCTGACGAGCTGCCTCTCAGTCATGTCTGACATGTGTAGAGTAAAATAGGTTTATCTGGCACAAAATAACCTTCACAAAAATAATTTTACAGCACCGATTTAACACTCTGACATCATTGCACAGCCAATATCATACATGTGTCTACAATTTAATAAAAATATATCAACTCACATGCAATTATTTTTGCACACAAATATTTGCCAACAATTTTCACATTTTAAACAGCACATACACACCCTTGAATTAGTCTAACACAGCCATCAAAGTAATATTAGTTTTGTAAGAAAGTAGCCTCAAAGTGTGTTTAAACTCATGCCACTAAATATCATCAGTTTTTAAGCATGGCACACACACATTCCTATCAGACGATTTGAGAGTCCACCTTCACGTCTTGGTCGTGTCCTCGCAGCCCAACAGCTGAAAACAAGAGAGAAAATGTGGATTTAGTGGTGCACAATTCCCTGTGAAAATCTCTACATGTGTGTGTGTGTCTGTGTGTGTAATCTGCAAGACGTCACACACGCAGATAACACAGAGAAAGTGCGCAAACATGTAAGAACATCAACCCATCCACCGCATCTCATGTTGCATTTTTTTTTTTTTTGCAAGGGATCTTTCATAAATAAATACGCACAGGAGGCAAGAAAATAAAGTAATTACCTGTGGATTTTGTGCCACAACGATACCACAAACTGCAGCTTCCACTCTTCTCTAATTTCAGGTTTTTGTTTTGTACACACGAAAAGTATATTTGCCCCTCCTGGTATCGATAGCCCCGAGAACACACTCACACACCTCCTCCCTTAAATCCTGCAACACAATGCTGCTCTCTCATTCAAGTTTCTGCCCCCTCCTCTCAACACACACACACACACACGCTTACACACACACTTTCTCTCACCTCGTCAGTCGACACTAGCCCCATGTTTGCACACACACACACACACACACACACACACACACACACACACACACACACACACACACACACACACACACACACAGACCCTAAATCCGTTTTCTTTGACACATGACACACAAGTTACTCCGTCCAGTGCGTTACCATTATCCTCTCTGTCCATACAGTAATCAAAACCTCATCCTATACATTTTTAATTTTGCTAATCGTGAAATAAAAGATTTCAACATGAGCACAAATTGACATAATTTAAGAAGATAAAAAGAGCCACGCCAGGGCAGCGTCTCGGACTATAATTTCCTCTGTGCCGATCATTTCTTAAACTGATAAATTAATATCAATATCCCAACTGTCACCACTAATTTCAGCCACTTTCTTTCTACAAATTGCACCCTGCTGTTTGTTGGAAACATCGTAGTTTATACACACTTTTGTCAGAGTTTAAATGTCAGGTCAATTCACGTGTTTTTCCTAAATTCACTGCCCCTTTTTTGTGCGTCGCTGTCCACACATGTGGTGCTGAAACGCGCATTTCAGCACCTCAGACGTGGACGACGCACACACACACCCCTTAAACACTCCTAAAGCTTCCCACATGTAAATGATCGACCTCTGCCCTGTGCAGCGGTTCCCAAATCTGCACGAGCGTCAGACACACACCTGACAGAGCCCTGCGAGCGCACCACTCCTGTACCGTCCTCCACACACAGCTGTCCACCCTGCAGAGGCTTCTCCTGATCCCGTTTGGCTCATGATATCCCCCGTTAACGTCTCTGACACAGCGTGCATGTATCAGCTTAAAAATAACTTTTCAACAGAAGGGACAGCAGCGCAACACACACAGAACAACTCCTCTTTTACACTGAGATAACCGCGACATTAACCAGGGAAGACCCTGCTCCAGCTGATCCACAGCACACCCCCCAAATTTCCTTTTCTTAACTCTAAACCCTGACAGCTGCGTCCACCAAAATATCTGCCCAGTGAGTCACATTCAAAGCCTTGGAATCATCTGACAAGCGACACAGCCTCACTGCATCCCCCCAACAATATTACAGATGTCTACAATTATGATTTATGTGTTTATGTTTATTTCAAACATACATACCGTCCTGTTTCATCCGAGGACCGTAGCAACGTCACAGCAGCTGCACCTGAGGACACACACAACCGAAATTAGCTTCATCTTAATTTCAGCAAAAAGACCCACACAACAAACAACATTTAAACTTCTTATGCTATATTTTTCCACGTATGCAACTTTTCAAAAATGGCTGACAAAGATGACTCAGACGCCACAGCAAATATCAGTCGATTTTGGCAGCTACAACTACAACAATATAGATGGATTTATTTGGCAAATTGGCAGCTTTTTAAAAGTATAAAACGCTCTCAATTTTCACTCAATAGCAACTTCAAAATATATTTTAATAAACTGCAAGGTGAGAAATTACCTCATGCTGTGTGTTGGAATTTTAAGACTCTTAGAGTGGATGTATTTTCACATCAGCTCTTTTCTTTCTTTCTCATCACATTTTATTTTACAGTTTTTCTTTTCAAGTCAGTAATTAAGTGTTATAATAGGACTAGAAGTTTAATTTGTACACACAACTAATGCTATTTGCTACTTTTTGTTTTTGTGTAACATAGCTCATAACGTACCTGTGTGCATGTGTGTGTTATGTCCAGTTGCACCGCTGCTGCCTGCTGTCACATCGTCCCTTTTACTCTGCAAGAAATAAAAACATAAAGACACATTAAAATGCATTTAAACTCACTGTGTCATCATACAGTGGAGATTTTATAACACACACACAAAGTGAAAACACAGAGCAAGAGAAACACACACTCCGCCTCGTGCTGATTTCAAACAGAAGGGCCAGCACACACACACACACACACACACACACACACACACACTCACAAAAGCATGAATTAAATAATTAAACACAACAATCCCAAACACTTCCACATTTAATGTTTTTTCTTGCCTGTACAGTTTGATCAAACTCTCACCGTCATATTCAAGAAATTATAGGGAGGCAAGATACATGTTTAAGTTCAACACACACACATACACACACACACACACACACGAGCATGAATTAAAGAATTAAACAAAACAACCCCAAACACTTCCACATTCAACATTCTTCATGTCTGTACAGTTTGATCAAACTCTCACCTTCATATTCAAACAATTGAAAGTTAAGAAAGATGTATGTTTAAGTCCAACACACACACACACACACACGTGCGCGCACACACACACACACATACACAAGCTCACACACCTCTCACTCGTGCACGTATGAGACTAATAAACTAAAAAAAAAAAATGAAGACATACTGATATATATATACATCCACCCAAACACACTCTCTCACACACACTGCACCACATGTAACACTCCGTCTCCTCACGGTGCAACACATCTTTAATATGAACAGCTTGAATTACAGTGTGAAGATGCCTACATCAAAAAGCACCCTGTAACACATAAACTGTACATTCATTAAAAATCAGCTCAAATAAAAATTAATTAAACATCTGTTTTGCAAAACCAGCACTAACATGAACCTAATAAATAACTTCAGATTTTAAAATGGGGTTCATTTTGTCTGAATCTGGGATTAATGTGCATGCAGGGAACATATCTTCAACATAAATTAGTTTTCTTTCAGATATAAAAAGAAAACAAGTTTCACATTTAAGCGTCACGTTTGTCTCAGCTTTGTGGGTTAGAATTAACACCAGGCGTTAACACACATACAACAAAGAGTTACTGCTGCAAACATGAGCTGGATTCTAAATATAAAACATTAAAACATAAATGTTGCCTTATGTATGTTTTGATATTTAGTTGTTGTACGTTAAATAGTTGTGTCTCAGTTTCTTATAGAGGCTGACACACATACACACACACATTTCCAGCCGTCATGAGTGTGTGTGACTCTTGGCAGACCTGCGTACATGAGTGTGAGAGTGTGTGTGTTCATGTCATTTATCTGCACTTTTACAAAACATTTTAAACCAACTTAAACTGTATTTTGGTCCAGATGAAACTCACAGGGATCATGTGCGTGCGTGTGTGTGTGTATGCATATGTATCACTCAGCAACTTTGTGTGTCTTTAAATTAACCTACATTCATGTTTTAGGATTGTTTAAATTAATACCACACACCAACGCCCCCAAACACACACACCAATTTTTCATATATGGGTGTAGATGCTCAGAAACACATACAGACCCACACACACACTCTTACAGACAGTCACTCACACTCCTGTGATGATAAAGCTGGTATATCACAAATTAAAACCATCCTGAGTTGAAGAGGGAAAAAAATGTCTTGAGAAGTTTAATATCGTTTGAACTATAGTGTGCTAAAAATGTTGGCATTGTAGTTTTACATTTCACAAATACTGTGCACACACACACACTCTCTCACACACGCACCACACTCACGGACAGTCACCCACACTCTTGTGATAATAAAGCTGGTAAATCAAAAATTAAAACCACCACTACTGTAAAAAATGTCTGGAGAAGTTTAATATAGTTTAAACTACAGTAATGTGCTAAAAATGTTGGCATTGTAGTTTTACATTTCCCGTCAATACTGTACGAAATATACATTTAATACATCTAATCTGCAGTTTGATATTTTATAGGAGGTTGTAGCATCATTACCGGGTGTCATCTCTCTCGGCTTTACTAACTGTGGTCGACTCCACGCCTTCAAGTCAGCACGCACAAGCTTCTAACACACAGACAAATACTGTACGCACACATACACACACTCTCACGGACAGTCACTCGCACTCTTGTGATAAGAAAGCTGGTAAATCAAGAATTAAAACCACCACACATAGGACTAAACACACACACTCACACACACTTTAGGGCCGCTGAACTGCACAGATCAAACGTGTGAGGAGTGACCACAGCATCCAGATTAGACTCATACACCACCTGATATTTGCCTGTAAATATCAGAACTAAATATGAGCCTGATGATGTCATCTGTCTTAAATATGATGGACATAATTCTACTGGACCAGCATTAAAGTATCACTCTGCAAACTATCACGGCTATCTACCTAAATTAATGTCAGTAGTGTGTGTTTAAAAAGCAAAACGTCTGCACACCTGTATCAACCGGTACGTAGGAGAAGACCACGGGCCAATTATAATAGAGCAGAGAACGCCTGCACACTGTCTTCTACAACTGCAATAATCAGAAATTTATGGGGAACAACATTTCGGTGCAAAAACCTTCACCAGCGTTGGGAGCTCTTTGCTTTATCAGTGTGGGTTCAAATGAAAGTTTCTGACAATCAACTGCTGCAAGTGACTGAACGAACACAGACATGGCAGCACTGAATATCTGAAATTCTTTGCCATCAGAAGAATAACATTTAAAGGTCCTCAATATACACTCGCTTACTAGTTTATTTAGGTTAAAATTAACTCACTCTAATTCAGCAGTTATGCAATAAATCCTTCCTTCATGGAGGTTATAATGCCTATAGCGCAGCACAGTTCAACAGCACCTCAAACTACATCCTCCAAAATGATCCCACAGTTGAATCAATGCCTCTCAAAAACAGTTTCGACCTAAAACCTACATAACAGATTTATTGCAGGACTGTTGTATTAGACTGCATCAGCTTTAGTTAGGTGTACCTAATAAACTGGCAACTGAGTGCAAGCAATCAGCAGACTTAATGCAGAAATACCAGCACTGGGGCTGACCGTCAAAACCCCCATCAGACAAACTCTTGTTAAGATACATTTGTACAATTTTAGGGGAAAATAATTAATACTCTGGAGCGAGGATTTACCCAGCTGATGTTGTTGCTGTTTTTCTGGGAAGGTTTGGGCCATCTCATGTTTAAACACAGGGTCCTCCTGTTGGTTTTATGTCCCAACCCTTTAACAGAGACACAAAATCCCCAGATGGGAAGTTGGTGAGGAAACAGATGTCAGATTTAATATTTAGGAGACAAAACTCTTCCCCATTTCAGGAGGGACCTCCTAGAGTCCACATAAGGTCCCCTGATGATTCCCTGCACCCTGGTTTGAGAACAATGAAGCTAGTTAAAGATTAAACGAATGCAAATCTATGAATCCCACAAAACATCTGGATCCAGCAAAGTTTTGGTGACACCACATTTAAAAACACTGCTCCAGATACTTCTATAAATGTCACCTGGTGCCACATGAGGTGTGCCGTCTGCACCTCATGCTCCTCCATCCAAAATACTTCACAGCTGAAAGGGAACTTAATCAACTTGCTTTTTAATTCCTGAACTATTTTTGATGGCGATGATTCATAAAACTCACTTATTCTGCTTGCTTTCAAGTCGCAGGCAAAAATGGTCACAATGTCAAATACTCTGACTGGGTCTGAAAAGTGTTTTTTTGTTTTTTAAATAGAAAGGTGCTTTTAAGCTCAGCTGGAGCAAAAAGTTTCTGCATTGACAGACACATGCTGGCTGGTTGATCAAATATTTTAATGAATAAAATGATTCATTTTCCACTTCACTGTACTTGTTAGAACTTGACCAGCCGCTGCCTTTTCCTTGCTCCACCTGTCTGCTTGTTTGTCCAATTTATTTTTCTTTTTTTGATACACCGATTTCATGTAGACAATCTAAACATCAGTGTTATACAATATATTAGACCTAATTTAACATTTGTGGACAGATTACATAAGGTAAAGCCATTTTAAACTCAGTTTCACTCTACTCTTAAGCTTCTAGTTCTCACATAGAGTTAGTCCTTATTTTAAAACCTTTGTTCACCTTTTTTAGTGGAAAAAATGAGTCAGGTTTAATATTTTTCTGTATGTATACCTTTTTGTTTTAATCTGGAAAAATAAAAGAACAGGACCCAGTCATGCTTAAGTAATTAAAATACACATCCATTTACCTTCCCATACTGTGATTAGACGACTCTCTGTAGTACTGAGGACAGAGGTGGGGGAATCGGGTGTGTTCCACTCCAACCGGCTTGACTCTCCAGGTTTCGGGTGGTGCTACTGAACAAAAAAAGGTGTCGATTGATCCCAGCTCTCTCGCCGCCCGTCCGGCTGCCTCCTCCCTCCCTGCTGGCCTTTATTGCTCCTCTCTGCTCCATCAGCTGAGTTAACTTCCATTTTCTTTCCTCTCACAATCATCACTTGAGTCCTAAGAACACAAGAATGAACAAATTCAGGAAAAAATGCTATTTTTAATGGCATACATGCACCTTAACACACAACTGGGTGCAACAAATAACCCAGTCAACAATAAAATGTCATGACAAAACATATAAAGAGGTAGAAAAAGTTACATACAGTGAGTAATTAGAGTTATTTTAATATCCTGCAGCAAATATTTAACACGTACATGGAGTTGGGACTGTAATTAACAGACAAACAGTCTGTGTGTGTGCAGGTAACAGGGGTAGGACTCCTTTTTGGGGCGGCACACAAACCGCAGGTGTCCCGTTTTTCTCAGCCCCTCCGGCCCACAGGACAGACTGCTCACAGTCCCCCCCCCCCCCCGTCCCCCCCCTTTTTTTTTTTGCAAGAATGATTCTGCATCTGCTGCGACGTTACGGTGAGATACACACACTTACACAGACACCAGAATATATCACGAGGAGACTAAAGAGTGCATGTCAAAAACACACACTGTTTAATGGGTGCAGAAACACAAAAAAGAAGTGAGGTAATGTCACAGGAAAAACAAAATGAATGGGAATGAACATGCACACACACACCCACACACACACACACCTACAGACGTATAACCATCTTCTTGTTTTTTTCTTTAATACTCTCAAATACATAAAACTACATCAGGGCTCACACACAGGAATGGCACAGTAAATTATTGGAACTTTTTATTTTACAATTGCTAACAAGCATTTACCTGTACTTCAGATACTTTTTCTATACTCTTAACACAGCAACACACCTACATCAGACAATTAGCCAAACAATTGCCTGCTCAAAATCAAATTTTGTTCACTGAATATTAACACTGCATTTTTAAAATGCAAAAAAACTTCCTTTCTATATACACTAATTCTATCAGAACACTCAATATCAAATCTTTCAAAACACACACACTCTCTCACAAAAGCATGTTATCTATCCAAGAGGAACGCACAGTCAATCGCAGCATAACCTCTTTCAAACTACTAACATTTGATGCCATCACAAAAACTGCATTATTTTTCAATAGACAATTCAAAATCCGTATGATTTTTATACTTCTGTTTCCTTTCACTTTAATTTTTTTGGTTGAGAGTTGAATGTGTGCATTTTTTGGCAACATACGATCTAAAAGCGAACAAGTCATCTTCACTTTATAGAATATACAGTAGAAAAACAGTGACAGAATTGCTGCAGTAAAAGCTTTATTAGCAACGTGTAATTGCTGCCAGAGATCAACAGCTCTTACTCCTCTCCCCCTAAATCTCCGTCTCTCTTGTCCTGCTCCTCTTCCTCTCCCTCACCCAACTCCTCCTCTCCCTTGTCCAGACATTACTTTTCCTCCCTCTGCTTCTCTGTGTCGTTTTGTATCCAGACTAAATAAAATCAATCCAAAAAGTCCCCCCCCCTTTTTTACAGTATATGTCTACGTAAGTGAAAGAACTTTGCTGTAACACCTGGCTGCGTCTCCACTTGAGTAACCAGCAGTGGTAGGTGTATTTTACACAACTAACATCACCTGTTTCTCAAAGTTTCAATAATCTGTTCACTCAAAAATTCTAATGAGCTACTCCAACATAACATTTGAGCTGTCACTATTGCAGAGGTAGACACTTTATACTGTATTTATGGTTTGTTAACATTAGGTTTTGATTTCTGGAATGCTGTGTGCAAGCATTTGTAAATAAGATGAGAGGGATCCATAATTTTGGTACTAGGGAAGCCTGCATGCAAAGGAAATTTAGGCAAGTGTTAACTGACGGCATGTTCTGAACAACATGAATTGTGTTAACCTGTTCAGTTATGTTCCAGACACGTAAAAAATATTGTAATGATGGATTTCTACTCTAAATGCACTCATAAATCATTAGCAAGTAATATGGGTGTTTTTTTGATGAGGATACTTTATTATGTGTTACTTTTTTCTGTCCATTCCAGTGGACAGAGAATCTGAATGTTTTGTATTCATTCTCTGGAGACATTCAAATCACTCGCCCATTACAATGGACTCATATATTTTTGAAAAAAAATCCTGAGTCAAGGCTTCAAGTCTTTCATGTGATTTTTTGAAATATATAAATAATCTAACATCTCATGGTTCATTTGAACACAGTTTTAAAAAATATATCTACATTAACAATGTGTCTTGCACTTCCTCTTTGCCTCACAGTCAGCTATACTTGTTAAAAAAGGGGGCATGGCTCTACTGCAGTCCACCTTACCCCTGATTCACACTGCACAATATCAGCCTGATTCTAGCCCGATGCAGCGACGTATGGTGTCGGCTCGGATTGTGAACGACAATGAATGTCGTGCAACAAATCGCCTCACGACGTTCCAACAGAAAGTCTAGCATGTTTGATTTTGTTTTTGTAGTTCACTACTGCTCCCGTCACAGCCGTCACTTTGACCAATAGAAACACAGCGATCTGCTGCGGTAGACAACTGTATGACAACAACAACCCAGGGTTTTTGATATTTCCTGTAGGGATGTTACCACACAGAGTAAAAAGGAAAAATAATGGTGTGAAACAGCAGAGGCTCTTTATCAAACCAGCCAGTACTGCCATTAGCATCAAGCTAGCAAACAATGTTACTTCTTCATAATGGAGGATATAAAGGAATACAATTTAAAATATAGTGGCGGGGCTTTTACTCACCACAACTGCAGAGGCTACCAGCTTCATTTGAAACAGACTACATCATAAACGGGTTATTTATTAATCCCTCTGTATTTTTATATTTTTACTTTTCATCTGCTCCCAGTTGCCTTGATAAAGTTAATGCACTGCGCCGTCATTTCAAACTCAACTCTTCCTGTATATGTTTCAAATTAAAAGCCTCTCATAACCTCGGCTGAGAGAATCCCTTCATTTCCTAAACAGGCTTTTATTGTGAAAAATCTGCAGGAACTTGTTGTGGAGGATTCAGTGACTTGCATGTTTGCGTATGGTACTTCAAATGTGGCTCCGCCCATCTGGTGGTGCTTTTTACGTTACTACAACGTTTCGGCTGGCACGTGAACAGACACAGTGACTGAAATAATAATAATAATGATAAAAACAGGACAAGAATAAACCGATGACATCACACACCATGAAAGACGACCGGGGATGATTGGTGTGTGCCATCGTGTAGTGTGTCATGTCTGTCGGCCAAGCCACAGCATGATTTTATGACTCCACAATCGCGTAATGTGACATAGTGACTGTCGGAACGGACAGAAATGTCATGTAGTGTGAACCAGGCATTAGATGATGTGGAACACTGTGATTGGTTTATGTGCATTCTGTTACATTTAGAATTGATTTTAAGCTCCTCCTCCTTGTATACAAAGCCCGACATGGGCTGGGACTGAGCTACACTGCTAACTCCCTTGTTCACTATTTGGCTCCAAGAACACTGCGATCAAAGCTATGAACACACTACCTGTAGATATCAGGGAAGCTAGCTCGCTAAATATTTTCAACAGAAAGCTAAAAATGTATCGGTTCACTTTAGACTTTAACGAGCTCTGACTTTGGTGATACATGTCTGAAACTCTTTCTTTCTACGCTTCGTGCTGCTGCAACTCTTTTAAAATCTTACTTGATTTAGTGATTGAAAGTTTTACAACTCTGATTTTATGAATCAGTTCTGTTTAATGTCCATTCTATTTTCATGTGAAGTACTCAGTGCTTATAATGCCTTTATTGTAACGCACTTTGTGCTGCCTTTCTTGTATGAAATGTGCTCTATAAATAAAGATTATTATCATTATTGTTATTGTATTGAGTCAGATGACAGTAATCATGGATCTCTAGACATCCTAGAAAAGTTACGTCCATTTGAATGGATCTAAACAGGTTAATGTTAGGGTCCACTGCAATGTTGTGCTAATATTAAAATGTGGCTACAGATTGCACAAAAGGATGTTAGCGATTGTTAAAAATAAAACCAATACACTGCTTTTTGCACTTTGTATTTATCTAGAATCATCTGAAATCATCACTGGTATCTGGTATGTGTAGCCATCACACACACATTACCTTAACTGTGAACTTTTATATATTGCTTTTGTGTAACTTAAGTGTATTCACGAGTGTAGTGAAGAATATACTCAAATAAACTAGATATACCCACGTCTTTTTATGGCTGTTTAAATTAAACCCACCTATCAACCAAAAAGCCACTGCAATATATAGTGCAGCACACCCACTTCCTCTTCAGTAACCTACTCATCTCCTTTGTAGTACAACCATGTTGGCGTCTTCTTCAGCTGATTTTATTTCTTTATTTTGCTGTTCTAACACGTGCACCAAGACAAATTCCTTGCAGACATGCATTCTGTGAATTACATCTGATTCTGACATTTTAAGCATCAACTTACAATTTTTAACTAAACTTTAATTTAATATATATTTTACCAGTCCTACAATTTCCTCTTCAATGTAAAGCATGAATTTTGAACACAGACGTTTAAATCAGACTAAAAATAAATGCGTGAGTGTGTGTGTGTGTCGAGTGTGTGTGAATATGTGTATGTCTGTGTTTGTGTCTCTCAGTGTAGACGCAGGTTTTGTTACTGTTTTTGAACCGGTTGGTGTTGTTTTTTTCTTGCATATTTTTTCCTCGTCTTGCTTTCTTGTATTTAATTTATCAGACTCTTCTGTACATGTCAGTCACTGCTCTGTGCATTTTAACATAAAGCAAATTGAGTACACATGCAATCAGAGATGCTAGATAAACATAACTGCATTGCCTTGATAAAACAAAAAAAAGAAAAAAGATGACAACAGATACAATTTTACAAAACAAAGTTTGATCATCTGAGTTAAGATGAGTTCCCCTCGGTCTAATTTTTCTTCTTCACAGCATGACTTGTCTAAAATATCCATTTTAATTTCTGAGAGTTTGACATGAACCTCTTCAGCACCAGCTTTGTGAACAAACAGCCTGTGAGATGCAGGAGTGCTGCTCTGCCTCTCTGGAGCTCTGTGCCTTTAGCTGTACAGTCAGCCATTTTCTGTCAGACATGAAGAGGCTTCACTGAGGCTGCACTGCTCATGAGAGGAAGCCTTTTGTACCCACATTTGGCTATAAACACCCCTACACGGAGACAAACATATGTAGAAGTTAAACGAAAGCGCTAATGACTCAATCCTTCAGGCATCCCTCAACAGAAGCTGAACCACTCACCCAATGAGTGGTCTCAACAAAATGGCTGCCCTGCATCTTCAAGGATAATCTATACATTTAAGTATACATGGGAGGTAGATTTAAATCTGATTTCACCTGCATTTGTAGCTTTCATCATTCAGCTGTGTTTGAGATGACTGAACTGACTCAACCTGCAGGGTTGTTGTTTTTTTTGTGTTTTTTTTAAGATTCTGAAAAACAACATTATTTTGGGTACGTTAGGAAAAGATGGCCATCAAACAAAGGTGATCAGTTGTCATTTAAAGCTGCCTCTTTCTCATGATAGTTGCGAAATATGAAAGCAAATTGGTATTATCACAAGAGTCAGAACTTTTCCTTTCTTTGTTTTCATGTTTCCTGAAGAAAAATTTGACTTTCTGAAATTTAAAATTCAACTTTGACCTTACAGGGTCTCAGTCATTCGTATCTGTTCATTTATAAAGCCATACCTGGGAAACTCCCATCATACATTTGTACTCTGAACAGAGATCTGATTGTAGGTAGAGTCTGAGATCTTAAGATTTAGTGCTGTTGTCTGTTGCATGGACTAAACTGGGAAGGAAAGCTTTAAGTATATGTTCTGCTCCCTTCGCTTGGAACAGCCTTTAGAAAGATTTGAAACTCAGAGAACTGGTCTCTGCCTGCTTTTAAAACTCTCCTAATTACAAAGGTGGATGAATTAGTTGCTGCTCATCACTGTGTGTTGGTATTCTAATATTTCTACATGTATATCTTCTATGTTTTTATTGTTACTGAATCACCAGAGGCCCGATGATACGATATTATCATGATAAGTCACGATACAATCTCATTATGATTTTAAACGCTTTGCGACATGCTGAGTATTGCAGTAACAGATATTGCAGTATATCACGATTCATTACTGTATCGCCTTCTATCAATGAAATAAGCTTTTAAGACGTTGAGAAGACTCATCACTGTGACTCCTTCATAAAAATCCATGCTGAAGTCCAGAGATTCCTTTTATGGCAGTTTTTTTAACAAAAGACTGACAGCTGGGATAACAAAGGCAAAACTAGACTGAACAAAATTACGTGACGAGACAAGACAGTCAACAGAAAATATCCTACCCTCTTTGTCTAAGTGCTGCCACACCAGCGAATGAAAAGGTGAAATAATGTGAAGCCACACTCCCGTGCCATTTACACCTACCGGAAGTGACCAAAAGAACGTGTGCAGCAGTAACAAATAAGTTAAGAGTAGGTAATCTGCAAATTATGTCGCTAAAGCAAAACTTTATAAACATCTGTTTTATTTAAGAAGACAACATTTTTAGTCCCTTCATTTGTATTGCAGGAAAATACACAAAGTGGACTACAAAAGCAAATGACTCAATGAAGCACCAAACATTTCATTTATAGTTGCAATATGAATAATTTGTGTAGTAAAAAATCAGTACTTGGCATCTGTGTATCAGTACAATACAGCCATGCAAAATATTGTGATACTATGCTGTATCATTTCCCCCCACCCTTGTTAAATACAGGTTAAAAAAAAACCTCAAAGTTGTAACATTTTAGAAAATCTGTCCTTTCTTAAACTTTGCTAACTGTTTACATCCCCACAATCCTGCAGGTTTGCACTGAACGTACGATGCTTTTGGTTTAGCAGGTTTGAACTCAGCCAGTCAAAGTCATCTCTGGTAGTTATGATGACAGTCTGGACACAATTTTACTTCACAAACTTAAAAGCTCATCTATTAATGTCATTAGTGTAGGCTTCAAATGAAGATTTGTGCAACTTGTGATGATGTAAGTGCTGTTGTTGAATGAAAACCTTGAGGAGAGACGCTGATGTGTGACATTTTTTGACATCATAACAATCACAATTAAATGTACTGAATATAAGAAATCCACAAATAGTAACCCATGACACAGAGGAGTTTAAAATGTTTAACTTTACCTCACTTTGATTTCCTGGTCTAACACGTGTCTTGACATCAAAATTAAGAACAGTCTTTGGTTGAGTTAATTGAATCTCAATTTGAAAATCTATCTTTTTTTGCTTAACTTCCCACAATCAGGTAAGTTTACAGCATTTAATGTGAAGCAGTTACAGTGGTCAGCACTCACTCTGAAAATGTATCCAGTAAAATACCCTTTCTTTACCCTTTTCTCTAAAATTTAAGTATTTCTAAAGCTTCATCTCGAGTTAAGAAATCATAAAAAAAGAGCAAAATCATTCAATCTAACACCAGTAATGTATGAACATTGAATTAATCCACTCAAAGAGAAGTATATGAGGTGTGACAGTTAAAAACAGATGATTTGGGATGTTCTCAGTGAGACGAGAGAAATTATTCTCATCTAATTAAGAATCACGTGCGAGTATTTTAACTGTAACGTTTTGACTTTCAGTGAATTAAAAGCATCTTGACGATGTGAGGTTTGTCCAAAAATAACCCCAGAGACGAGACAGACGGACAAACTTTTGTTTACAGGATGATCGAATGTACCCCCCTTGTAAAAGCAAAAAAAACATCTGGCCACATCTGCAGAGAGACACACTCACACATACACATCCAGGAGCACACGAACCCTTACACACAGATGCACGCACCCAACCTCTTCCTCTTTGTATCAGTCAAAAACACATACAGACACACACAAACGTCCATTAAGGTTGTTTACTGCACCACTGAGGGTACGGCCACTTGAAACGGGGTTTGGAGAAACAGAAAGAGGGCAGTTTGCACAGCTGACGTCAGGAGGTCATTTCTATGTCTGTTGAGATGGTGTGAGTTTGTTGTTGAGCAAAAGTTTGAGCAAATGTTTATTTTTGTCTTTGAGTAGACTACATAAAATTTGGGATTCAATGCACAGACTGGGGGAAGGAAATTAATTGAAATTATTTGGTTATATGCACATTAATTTCTTTTATTTTGCACTCATGTTATAATACATACTAAGTGGGAATGTGATCCTTTCCTTGTTTTTGTCTCAGCTTGAGTACTTGAGCATCATTATGATCTGTGAGATGAACTTTTGTTTAGATGACGGCAACAAAAATGCATTTGCTATTATTATTGACAGCTGATTCAGTTACATAGTTTGTGTGTTTTTTGGTCTGCATGTATCTGACTCCAAGCTGCTAATCAAAGATCTATTTTAACCTTCTGCTGTACATTATCAACATTACAGCAGCTGTGTGTCTGGACTGTTACAGCCAGTGTGGTGCTGCCCTGGTCTTTCATTGAGATGATGTAGATGTATTAATTTTCCAAATTCTAATTTCTACCAAATTATATTGATATATTAATATTTGTTTTATATATATCTAATCAGAGCCAGTCATTAAATAGGATTGAAATGTTTTTTCTATATAATCTGCAACAGCTTTGAGCTTACTATTTTATGTGGCACCTCTCTAAAAGGAGGACAAAATGACCAAAAACCACAATAAGAGGCAAGAAAATGTTAAAACACCCCAATAAAAATAAACTGTCTTCAAATTTAACTTAATCAAATTCTTCCTGGAGCAGAAATGTACACATGGCACTGAAAAGGCGTCTTAGGAAAGTAAAAAGACAAACTTTCATAGCCTTCAGGTATGTCTCAACGAGATGAAACACACAAATAAACAATCACAATTTAATCCCTAGTGTCCTTTTCTTAGGTTTGGGTAAATATTTTCTCTGTGAGTGTGTGTTGGCATGCATGACTGATATCCAAATTGCAAATTAAAGTAGAATAATCTCAAACTCTTGCTGTACATTATTGGTATTGCGCATGTTTGGACTGTAAGAGTTAACGCTGCAGTGCCCTGATCATGACCTGCTATTGTGGAGAGATTAAAAGAGAACCAGCGTGCCGAGAAAAGAAGTTCGAGTTGATACATGAGGGGTTTTTTTATCACCTCACTACAATTTATACATATCAGAATAAAATAACGAGTTTACATCTGATGAAACATTGTGAATTATACTGCTTTTCACTGAGCTTGACATAGAGTTTGTTAGAAACACACACACACACACACACACACACACACACACACACACACACACACTGAACTGTAATTGTCAAGAATGTAAAACTTCACAGACTGTGTTTTCAGTTTTGAATCAAACTAAAATTTGCTATTTAAAGTATATTAAAGTACATTCAAAGTTGTTATGTGTTATAAAGGTAGACAGTCTGCAGACATGACTGTCTATGCCTTGGTCAGTTAACTGTTCGATACACACCACCAAAGCTCCAGTGTTCCACTGACGGTAAAAAAAATATGATTTAATCAGCACAGTTTGGTGTAAAATACTTCTTATCTTCTTTATATTTCAACCCTTAACATGTGTCATATTTGTCTGTCAGGTTTTGGTGATGCCACACACTCTGGACAATTCAGTTTGAACATCAGCTGCTAATTCACAAACTCTTTTTGCTTCTAACTGTTTCCAAACCGACTGCGTAAACCCAAAAAGCACCCAGTAATCAAGCTGGAAAAAAAAGAGTTAAGTTAGTGGATTTTTCATAAATATCTCAGTGCTTCTTAAAATATGTTTCCTCTTGTCCTTCCTCACCCTAACTCTGACGTTCTCTATGTCTACATCAAATGTGAAAATGTGAAATGATGATTAGAAATATGTAAGAAAACAGAAAACAGGAACACAATCAAGGTGTCTGCGTGTCCCAGTCTATTCACTGGTCATAACACACATACCTTGACTCTAAGAGATGGCTGCATCCAAATTCTGTTTTGCTTGTACCTTTACTTCTCTCAGTTTTCACCTGTTTGTTAAAAATGTATACCTAATTTTGTGTCATTAATTACATCAGAGGGAAAGATTTTAGTAAAACACAGTTATCTGCAGAAAACCAGTTAGATGCATGTGGGAATCAGCTTCATGCATCGGTCTAAGTAATGATACTTTCTTTAAAAAAAGGTTCTGGTACTTTTCTAAACTTCCTGCAGCTATAAAAACATCAGATGTGTAACTGTAGTGTGTGACTTCCTTGTTGTTGTTTTTCAGAATATCAGATTACCTAAACCTTGAGTTTCTCACAAGGTCATTTGTTACGCATACGTGGAAAGACATCTAAGACTAACTTATATTTATTTTCTATATTTCTAACTGAAACTAGTTACTGAGCTGGTCTGAAATAGATATTTTTTCTATATAATTTATTTCAGTGAGTCTTTTGTTCTTTAAATCAGAATACAAATACATGTCACTCTCAAAACTCCTATCACATCACACAGCTCTGTACTTGTTGGAGGGAGGAGAATAAAATGATTTGAAAACTGAGTAACAAGAGAGGAGAGGTTCAAACACCTCAAATAAACACCTGAGCAAAGTCTATTTTCACATTCAAGTAAAGTATAAAAGTAAATTTGATCTTATCCTAACAAAAGTGAAAAGACAACTTTTCCTTTTAAGGTCAATTGGCCAAAACACACACACACACACACACACACACACACACACACACATGAACCCGTCACAATTTTACCTCCAGTGTCTCTGACAGTGTTTGAAAGCAGCGTGTCCCTTCCAGTTAATGTAAAACAACAACAACAAAAAAACTGCATTTAAGTCAAAATTACTTTCTTAACAATTCACACAGAAAAACACAAACTCTGTAAAAACTATAAACATTCAAAATAAATGAATAATAAATTACTTTAGTGACCTCAGCTGTGTTTAAAGACCCTCTGAAAGACTTGCTCTAATCCTGCGCCCTTGTGTTAACGGTCCGTCTGCTCTTGTTACGAGTTAAATATGTGTTTAAAAAATAATTCTGAGTGTTTTAATATCAAATTAAATATGTCATTGATTTAATATCAGTGTTTTTCTTCAGGTCTTATAGTATAAGAGGGGTTACACAAATGTATTCATTCAAATGTGAAGTGTGAAGCCAGAGTGTGTAGCCATCAGAGTGATATTTATAGTGAAAGGTGTAGGTGCGCTAACGTTACAGCTTTGTCTACATTTTCAAAGTATGAGGTTGTGGTTTTATTTATTCAACTGTTAAATTATTATTTCTTTCCCTGTTAAAGGTTTTTCTGGGGGGAGTTTTCCTTATCAGCTGTGAGGGATGCCGTATGCTGTAAAGCCCTCTGAGGAAATTGTGAAGTGTGATATTGGGCTTTATAAATAAAATTGAATTGATGTGAATTGAATCCTCCACCTCACCTGACAATGCAGGTGATGTAGGAGTGTAAACTGTTTGGCTCAAACGTATCGTTTCACCTGGAAATACGTCACAATATGGAAGCTAAAGGTGCTCAAACTGCCCTGTCACACTGACTTCAGAAAGATGTTGACAGAGAATGTTAGAACAGTCCTTTACCTTTATGTATAGCTGACATTTTTTAGTGTTTGAGGTAACGATGATAGATCAACAGGCAAATCTTCTTTCTCCACCTAAGATAAGAGATGGAAAAGGGTTTGGCTTCAGATGTCAGGTATTTAAAGCATTTATTTACAGATACATTATTATAGGAAATATGGGGTTTGTATCTTTCTTACTAAGAGTACTGTGTTTTACTCTTTACTTTACTAGAATGTTTAATTTTAGCATCATTTTAGCTGAATATTAGCTGTAAGGGACTGTTCTCCATTTATCCGAGGAGGGCAGTGGCTGTGGTGTGACTTCGTTTTTCTTTCCAATATTTTTTATTTTGACCCTCCCCAATTCTACAGATTTTTCCTTGAGCCCCTCAGAGTGACTGGCTGTGAATGCATGACCCTCCCTTTACCATGAATAAGTCAGGAGATTTTTTTTTCTCAACTTAAAATCTGGAACCCTGTTAAGGAGGAATATAAGTTACAAGACAGATATTTAAAGAGAGATTTTTTTGGGGTGTATTGCCTTTAATTGATAGGACAGTTCAGTGTGAAAGGGGGCGAGAGAGAGAGAGGGAACGACATGCAGCAAAGGGCCACTGGCTGGAATCGAACCCAGGCTGCTGCAGCAAGGAAGAAGCCTTTGTACACAGGGCGCCTGCTCTAAGCACTAAGCCACCGACACCCCAACTAAGAATAATTAGATGGTGTGCCTAAGACTCCAACTTCAAACTGAATCAATTGGATCCTAGATTTAGAAAGTGGATAATCAAGGGCATAACGACATATCACCCATTAACAGACAAGGGAAGATTACAAGATTTTCAAAATTTAAGAGGAAAATATGCTTTGGAAAAACAAGATTTTTATAGGTAAATACAACTATGGCACTATTTTAATCAACATGGTACAAATCACTCATCAGATCTAACTATGACAAATGGTGTGATTTTGGTGTTTTTAAGGTAAACATGCCTTCCAAACCTGCCCATGCTTTTATTTAATGTGCATAAAATAAACACAAAATACAACCATTTAAATTTGTTTGGCCCTCCCTTAAGCCAAAATAAAAAACAAGCCCCTTCCCCAGTGCTTAGGAAGTTATTTGAGATGCCTTTTTGCACCACCCACGCGTCCATCAGAAATAATGAACAGTCCCTAAATACAAATACTGACTGACAAAAAGGTTGGGCTGCAAACAGGCCCAACAAGCAGGACCAAACAGTAGGGCTGCCTTTTTGTAACAGGCTCACACACTCAGATGAGCTTTTCAACATTTTTATGAACTCAGACTTTCTCTCATCTGGATGTTAGTGGCTGGACAGACAGAGAACAATGTTCAGAGAAACTGAGAGGACATGGTAAGAAAATTAACCTGAAACAATCAGTGAGGGGGGAAATGTTTCCCCCATCATGGGTGAGAATTGTGCTCCTGGTTGAAATCATGAACTACAGTGAGAGGAGACGTAAAAGAGGAACCTAGAGGTTTGGAAAAACCTTCAGCAGAGATGATCTGAAGGAGGTAGGAGGGATACTCTGCTGTTAGACTTCTAGTTTTCTGATGTTATAGTCACGAGTATTACAGCAACAGTTAAGTCTCACTGACCTGTGAAATCGTGGTAAGTTTGTCTGAATATCTGGCAACAAATTGGAGTCAGATTTATGTCCGGCTGCCACACATGAAACAGCTGGCACAAGATGAAGTATAAATGATTTTCAACTGATAATTTTATTTTACAATATGTTAGAGCTGTTAGTGAGCTCATAATATATGTCAGAGGAGTTTGTTGCTTTCAGGTGATGCACAACATCCACACTGCAAAACAGCTCAGAGGATAAAACATTCAAGTTACGTGGATGTCTAAAAGTTACAGGTTGATTGTATTAACTGTATTATAGGTTCATTTTTAAAGACTTTTTTTGTCTATACTGGATTTTTTTTTGTCCTCTCTAACATGCTCATTCTCCTGCTTCCTTTCTTCACACATATTGTACGTGTTTTTGTGTGATTAATTCTGTTAGTTTTAAAGTTTCTGGGAAAAACTTAAAAAAGAGAAATGGGTTTATGATTAAAATGAGTGAACACTGAGCGGTGTAACGTCTGATCATTTGGCTCAAGAGCACTTGGCTGCACTGCACAGGATTTTCAGGCTCGAATGATCAATCTGTGGGCTTCAAATTGTGGAAATAAGATTGTGAATTATTTTAAACATGTTACTTTTAATGTCACAACAAGACTACTGTTTTCATGTGGAGTCACATATGAAAGAAAAACAGTTTTGTACACAAAGTCTTTCCAAATTTGGACATTTGAGCTGTAAATTGTGTTTTCTAAAAGTAGGAGTGACTTTTAAACTTAAACGTTGCACAAAAAACCTTAAGTAAAGATTTTACTGTTAAGGCTTGTAAAGGTTTCCTCACAATAAAATTGGTTGCACAAAACACCCTTAAGTCTTCTCCTTAAGATTTCTCTAAAATGTTCACTTAAGTATTTATGGTTTTGTCCTTGTCTTTGTTTTACTCTTAAGGAATCCCTAAACTGTTGCACAAAAGATCTTAGCAACCACAGCAAGGTAAAAAAAATTAAGTTACCTCTTAACTGCAACATGACCGAGTTTATGGTGATAAATGAAAAAGACTAACACACCCTAAGAAGAGTGTTCTGCAACCAGGAGAACCCAGTGGAGACGCTTTTGATTTCACACTACAGATTTGACTTAACTAATTTTTGTTGCTTCTTCCTTTAATTGTTTTCTGTTTTCTGGTATTTGGGGATCAAATTTACTTTATAATTTGTGCTTTCTATGATTGTGTTCTTTCAGAAGTATCATCTTCTCCTCCTCTGACCAACATGGTTTTCTTGTCGTCTTTCCTTCTGCCAATTTTTCACTGTCTAACTTAGGCAAATTTGTGAGATAATAACATGCATCCCAAGCATGAGCCCAAGCAAACAAACAAGCAAACAAACAATTTCTGTGGAAACTTTAAATGCTGTAAAATCTCGTTGTAAATGTGTTAATGTTTTTCCAAAAACTCAGGGATTCTGTGCAGCTGTGTAAGTCCCTCAGCTGGTTAGAAATTAAGCCTTAAGTGTCATAGTTAAGGAGAAAACTTGAGGTGTTTTGTGCAACTGGTCCCTGGGTCTCTGTTGTCTGTAGAATAACTGGATCTACTGGATCTGGATTGTGACTGGAGCTAAATGATCTGCCATGATTCTGGCCAAATTTGGTTATATGAGGAGAAGCAATTGTTCTCAGAGCTGGTTGTCTGAATAACAGGGAAACAGCAGCTTAAGTGACAGGAAACACCTTTTAATGTTTGTATTGGAAAGCTGTAGGTGTGTCAATATTTCTTGTTTGTCAGACACTATAAACTGTCTTGATGTAATAATTTGGCTTTCTCATGAGTAAACCCTTAAATCGAGGAGTGGCAGTCACTCTGGTAATAAAAGAAGCAATAAATCTTCTAAAACATGGCTGATATTTGTCGAAGTTTTCAATTTTGAGAAGTTAACAGAAATGTTTCAAACCTGCATCGTTGAACATCCTCTCTGTAGGAGATGTATAATTTCCTGAAAGTAAAAACTTCTAATTACATTATTTTATCGTAGACTAAACACTGTCAAAATGAGTGATCAAATGAGGGTTTTCTTTTATATTAACTGCCAAAACAACACAATGTTCACATCACATTGTATGGAAGTGAATGGTGATGGCTGTCTGACAAATGTAAGAAACCATTAAGATAAAGTTGTTGTTTTTTAATGAATTACCTTCAATAAGCTTCACGATTGCTCATATATGTCGTTTTAATTTTTGATCATCATCAGCAGCCAGCTGTTAGGATCAGACCTGGTGATGTGATGCACATGAACACACTTTAAATAAATAACATAAGGGCACTAAAATGTTTCAGCCTATAGTGAAAAGACTTCTCTCTCTCTTTTGCTTTTCATGCTGACTTTAACTGCTTAGTTTAAAAAAAAAAGGGTGGGGTGGGGTAGAAAAGAGCTTTTCTTGTTTAGGCCCTTCTTCAATATCATCACTACAAAGTCCTTTCATACAGAAATGAAAAAAGCAAGTTTTATTACACAACCTGTCATCTACATTTCAATCAGAAGAAAACTCCATTAATAAGGAACATAAACTTTTCAAAGTGTGTGTGATAAAAACGGGGGTTAATGTAATGTGTGAACTGATATGTGTCAGTGTGAAGCAGCTGATCAGTGTCATGATGCTGCATAATGAGTTTTATGGATGAAGAATAATCATAAGGATTAAATAATAAAAGTCATCAACTTTTCAAGCATCTTCGTTTGTCTGTGCTGTTGGAATATTTAGTTCAGGTGTTTCACTTTGTGCTCGTGTGTGTGTGTGTGTGTGTGTGTGTGTGTGTGTGTGTGTGTGTGTGTGTGTGTGTGTGTGTGTGTGTGTGTGTGTGTGACACACATATGACAATTACAATCACCATTTACATTTGCTTCATTTGGTTACAAATAATCATTGAAAAAGTATGAGGGAGGAAAAACAGACATCATGATTTTAAGGGTCTTAATCAAAATACAAACACACATTCACTGGGTTTACAGTTTGATTAATGCATCTCCTTTATTTGTGTTTGACTTAAAGCACATGATATGCTGCTTTTAAAATTTGCATCAAATTTGAAGTTATTTTGTGAAGAATGCTGCATTAAAAAAAAAGTTTTCACATGGGTTCATCAAAATGTTAAAGAGGAGCATCAAAGCGCTCTGAGGAAAATTTAAATCCCATAAAAAAAGATACGAGTCGGATTCAGAGCTGTTTTTTTTTTTGTAGAAATTATAAAAGGAAGTAGCTGAAAAAGTCGGAGGAAAATGTTGGTTTTTGGAGTTAATGATTCATAAAATATGGTGGTGTAGCTTCTGACATTCTGTGTTGTGCACAAAAATATTTTGATATTCAAAATGTTCATCTGCGTTCATAAACATTATTACGTGAGGAGGAGAAAGGTGGATAAATGATGACAATAGGTTTGGGGAAAGTTTAGGGTTTGGAAAAAAAAGATTTGTTTATTAACAACTGTAGCGTGTGTGTGCAAGTGTGCATGTGGGTGCATGTGTGCGTGTGTGTGTGTGTGTGTGTGTGTGTGTGTGACAGACAGTGAAGAGAGATCAAGAAAAAGAAAAAGTGTGAGAGTGAGTCAGTAAGTGTCAACACGAGTGCGTCAGCATACGAGTGAGAATTTGCTTGTGAATTTGTGTATTCCTGACATATGCAATTGTGTGAGATTGTGCATGCGTGTGTGTGTGTGCGTGCGTGCGTGCGTGCGTGCGTGCATGCATGTGTGTGTGTTAACCAAGGTCCATCAACTGTAAAGAAAAAGTGTGGAACAGAGTTTGTAATCATTTTTCATGTAACTTGTTCATGAAAGCCTCTTGTTAAAAATAAAAAAATAAAATAAAAAGAAATTTAAATGAATTTAAATAATTTAAGGTATAAATAGTTTAAGTTTTTATTTATAGTTTAAATCGACTAAATGAAACCTGAACAAAACAAATTAATCAGACGTTGTTTTGTCCCGTCGACGGTTCAGAAGTCCTTGAACTTGAAGTAACAGCCGCACACTGAAGAAACTATTATTAGTTGCACACGTAATTCTGCATGTGTGTGTGTGTGTGTGTGTGTGTGTGTGCGTGTGCGCGTGTCTTTGTGTGTATAATATGTGTATCCATGTGAGCCTGGTGATGTTTTGACCAACAGCGTATGACAAATATCCCACAAATACATTTAACCATCTGACGTGTTTGTGTGCGCAAATATGATGAAATGTGAAATATTTTCTATTTATATTTGAATGTGTGTGTGTGCCTGTGTGTGCGCGCATGTGTGTGTGTGTGTGTGTGTGCAAATTAAATGGACTGTATGCTGTGATGCTTCATTCACCTACGTCTACAGAGCCACAGAAGCAGCTCTCACAGCACTGATGACGTTCGGACATGTGCTGCTGTGTGTGTTTTTGTCTGAATTTGTGTGTGTTTTTGTCTATTTAAGAGTGTGTGTATTTATCTTTGTGTGTATGTGTGTGTGTGTGTGTTTCCTACATCAGGGGCCACAAAGTTGCCTCTTACCAAACCTTCACTTCCCCCCTCTTCCCACTTTCCTGAATCATTTCACACCACCACCTATGGGACGAGCCGGCTGCTTTTCTTTTGACTCATATCCCTCACAAGTGTGTGTATTTGTGTTTTTGTGTGTGTTTGCTTGTGTGTGTGCCGGAGAGCAGAGGTTAAATGAAGGCCCAAGATTCAAAGTCATATATACTGTACATCTGGGGTAAACGTACGCAGAGATGCTGCCATAACTAGGAGGGTGGAGTCTGCTACAGGACATCCTGGCAGAGAACAGGAACCTCCGATCCAAACTGACGTGGCATTTTGCCCTCCGGTAGCACACACACACACACACACACACACACACACACACACACACACACACACACACACACACACACACTCACACTTACACAAACACACACACACTGCACCACACTTCCGTCCGGATGTGCCCCCACCCCACCACACCACACACTTCATATTTTGGTGCAGAGCTTGGCAAAATAACAAATACGTCTGTTTTCATGCTTTGCTGTTAAATATTGACTTAGTGTGGAAAAAACATGAAAAATTATAGCTACTGCGCAGCAATGGTCGGGGCCGGGCAATTTTAGGCAAAATTAGGCAATTCTGAGCAACACACACACTAAAACAAAGCATATCACAACATAGAAGTTGCATCATATAATTATGGCATGCCCTTCAAATTGTGGATGAGTGGCTGAAGTGATCATAATATACAAAGGAAAGAAAAAACTCAAGAACAAGAAAGTAAGAATAACATTAACTGCTAGCAATTATGAACAAACTGGCCTGATATAACTTAAAGCTAAACATTATCCATGGTGACAAAGATGAAGACATTTTTTAAAATGTAAAAGTAGCTATTGGATAGACTCTGCATACTGACTGATAGCGAAGCCAAATAAACAGGGAAAAGAGACAAGGGATAACAGGGAAAAGTGTTGATAAAGAGTGTTTGTCTCTCCGCAAAACTGTCTGGATCATAATTATTTTAACCTTAGTAGTTTCTAATCCACATGGCAAGATGCCTGAACATAGGACTTTCACATTAGAATGTCCGTTCTGCCATCAGGGTGCCAGACAGTAGCCATCCATGCCATGGAAAAGCAAATTTCAAAGTGAAAGTTCCAAAGCTGTAGCACATATGGTTGATTTGTTATGAATTTTCAAAGTTTTGAAATCTAGAGGCTTGCTGTAGCGCCACCATCAGGACTATTGTCTTGTGTTTCCAGCTGAGGACATCTGGCATGGGACTGGACCTTTATGAAAGGTTTGGGTAGATTTCTCATATGGAAATGTTGATGAGCTGAGGCTTGAACTCACAATCTTCAACACCAAGAACCATCCTCTATCTCACTGAGCTAATTGGCAAAAAGAAATGTCATATGTAGCTTCACAAATGGACTAAGCCAGTCACCTGTGTGCAAGACAGCAGCTGTTAGTGTGTAAAGGCAGATTTCAAATGGCTGTCAAAAATTCAGTTATTAAGACAAAAATCCGAAAACACACACACAGATTGCATCTAGACAGCATGGAGATGTTGGTAATTTGTTTTTAACAATGATTTATTGGCTCCATAAGTGAAAAACTGATGTTTAAAAATGCCATTTTTGCATTGACTCCAATTGTTAGCATGAGAGCGAAATTCAAAATGCTGTAAAAAATTCAGTTTTTGAGATAAAATTCTGATATTTTCCAAACATCATCTACCATGTCTCCAAAATTTTGTCATTTGTTTTAATGAACATTGAAAATGTATTTAGCAAGAATTTGCAAGTATATGTTTACAGTACCGTTTCCAGTCAAACATTTTGATGCACTGTAGGCTCAATTTTTGGATAAATCAAAAATCTGTGTGGATCGTTTGTGTAGGACAGTCTGAAAATGCTCTGTAGCAAGTTTGGTGTCAATTGAGCAAAAATTGTGGGACGAGATAGGTTTAATAAGTTTTACAGTTTTTGAAAAAAAACAAAAAAAAAAACAGAGTGATGGACTTCATAATTTGCAATAGGTATTCAGTATTGGGGCTACATTTTGGTGAAAGTTGCAAATCTGTAGCACATATGGTTGATTTGTTGTGAATTTTCAAAATTTTGAACTTTAGAGGCTTGCTGTAGTCACACCATCAGGACTATTGGTCTGTTTTTGCAGCTGAGGCAATCTGGCATGGGACTGGACCTTTGTGCAAAATTTGGTGATTTTTCGTGCATGGGAAGTATGATTTCCTCAGAAGAAGAAGAAGAAGAAGAAGAAGAACATGCAGCATAACAATAGGGTCCTGGCAGCTTAGGCTGCCTGGCCCCTAATAAGAATCACCTCCTGAATCTTAATCAATATTTAAAGTTATACATATATATAAAATTAGTTAAATGTAAATCCCCACAAAGATATAAGACAGTTAAGATATCTGTATTCTGTGTTGTTCTCAAAGTTAATAACATGCAAATATTAAAGGGCTCAATCAGGAATATTCTCAACTGACAGATTTGAGGTGTGTTAAAATGGAATGGAAACTGAAGAGTAATTGATAAAAAAAAAATTTTAATTTTTTATGTTATCTTATCACAATTCAAATTTAAATTTCCAAATATTTAAATGTATTTATTATTTATTTATTTAATTTTCCAATAATCCAAATTTAAAGACATGTCTGTCAGCTTGAGAGAGTCAAATCTTAACTTGTGAGTTTCTGTGGTGAGGTGACCATCGTGTGCCTTTAAATGAATTATGCTACATATAAGGGGGATATCTCAACTTAAAGGAATATGTCAATCACAAAATGATTATCTGTGAAGTTATTATTCACCCCATGTTACACTGAATTTGTGAAGAAAGCTTTGCTTTTCTCGCATGCCTCCACGTTGAACGAAGAATCCAAAAACAGAGAAAAGTTTTCCTAACTTGGAGCAGTGTTCATATTGGCAGCTTTTTCAGATTTAGTCTTGAGATGAAAATGTTTATTAGTTTTAGGCACCATTTAGTCATTTAAATCCTTAATTGTTTTAGTTGATGAGTTTTAGTCAACTTTTAGTCAAAATGTGTTTTTCTTCCTAAAGCAGGAATTTTTTTTACCATTTATAAAACTGTCCCTAGTTCGTATCACCCCCCCTTGAAGATCCGCATATTTATTTGAACCCAACAGCGACAAAAAAGCCTGTCTGTATATGGCTATTTAGCGTAGCCTGGCTCGGGTCGGACACAGCAGAAGTCAGCAAACCAGAATACGACACCTCGGTCGGGCATTCACCAAGTGGAGAGAGCTGAGAGATTTGAAAGGTTTTAAACTGATCCCGAGTTGGCCCTTTTCCTAATCGACAGGTATGTAATTTTTGTTTTTATTTAGAGAATATACCGCAACTTGTTAGACGTTGTTTCACTTCAATTTATGACGACATGGAAGTTATAAGCAAGCTAAATATAATGTTAGCTGATGTGAACTGCTCTTGTCTAGTAACGTTACAACAAACGCCACAAAATGATCTGTGACTGTGACCATGAACACAAATATACAGCAGGCAGTTGTCCTCAGTTTATAAGAAATTCAGAGCTACACCAGAGCATTTATGATTTTCCTCTTGCTCTCCAAAACAAATGCATGTGGTTATTGCTGGTTGCAGTCGAGATTTTACGAGTGAAGCTAAAGGCTGCAGATGGAATTTTACAACACCAGGCTGTGGGTGTCATACGTACCGCTTCGACCAAAAGGGGCGGTATAATCAACGAAAACGGAAAGTTCCGCACAGCTGCTTTAAACTATAAGGCTAATGGTATCAGAAATTGGAATCAAGGTGACAGGTTATATAAAATTACATTTAGACATATTTTTTTCTCCAGCTACAAATGATTTCTTCACACTTACAAACTTGTATTTCTCCAGCAGAGATTTGACAGGTGATTTACAAACACGCAATTACTGATCTTTAGTTTTCTCTCTGTATTTATAGGCTAAAAAAATTTGACACCCTAAATAACTCATCTGAGAAGACTAGGATTTGTACCGAGATTCACTGTAACTTTGATTGGTCAGTCTCACTGTTAAGAAGCAGAAAAATAAGTTATGCAACATGTTAGTCTGGAGGTTTAAACTCGTGTCTGATTGAAACTAAAGTATCAGCTCTGTCTGAAAAACCTGATCTGAGTTCAGACTGTTTACTTACAGCACAGCTACACTCACAGATAACTGAGCCTCCAACCTGCCTGTCAAACACCATCAACCCATAAACCTGTTCCTGACAGTCCGGACCGGAGTGGAGTCCTGCGGGGATCAGATGTGAAGGCTGCTCATTCTGCTGCCGTTCACCGGCTAACAAGCGGAGCTAGCTGCTAACAGCCACCTCCGCAACTAACAAACTCCAAAAATTCATTCAGCAGCTCCACCATCCACAGTCAGACACATAGCTGATTATTTACTGCTGAATTACAGCTCATAACTCACTCCTATGGCTGACGCTGCTCTGGTGTGAGTACGGTGCAGGCTAGCGAAAAATGCTGGTGCTGACTATTAACTGGAGTTTACAGCCAGCCGATGCTCTGATCTCATAATACTAGTGCAGCATTAGAAAATATTTGCAAGCATGGCTATTGTTGGCTATTCTGTTCTCCTCTGCTCATATTTGATTGTCACGATAGTCCCCACTTACATTTTAGTCTTGTTACGTCTCATCAATAAAACTGAAACATAGATTTCTTCATAGCTCTTTTTAATCAAGATCTACTTTTTGGCTCACCAGACTTCGTCACAGGAAAAAATGTCACAGCTGATTTGCCCACTTACGATGTCGTTTCTGCATCACACAATCAAGAGTTGTGATACGTCGTCCATAAATATGAACACATGTGATGTAAGGTCACGTGACAGGCAACACCTCTAAATATCAACTAGTCAAGAAGACATTATCTATACCAATACATCACACCACTTTATTATCCATAAAGCACTTAATACGTCTGATGAACAACGCCTATGATGTCATGTAACTCTACAAAACCGTGCACAGCATCACATGAAAATATGTCTCTGTAGTGTATCCTGTACTGCAACATTGAGAGTACTCACAGTAACTGGGAACTAAATCATAAGACTAATTCTGGAAGTGAGTGTGACGATATCTGTGGCCTTAGAAAGGAATCCAGCTGAGTCTCAGTACACACAGACGGTGGGCAAAATAACAGGAACTGCTGCTTTTATCACTGTTGAAATGTAAACTTTAAGTAAAATGACTGTAGAAAAGGTTTTGTTACATTTAGATAGAGTCAGGCGATCTGTTTCCCCCTGGTTCCAGCCTTTGTGCTAAGCTTAGCTAAGCTAAGCTAAACCAAGCTACGCTAAACTAAGTTAAACAGCTGTTGGCTGTAGCTTTATATTTAACAGACAGTTAATAGGGTGGAATTGGGTGGGTATTGAGAGTGGCATCTTCTCGTCTTATTCCCTGCTAGAAAGTGTAATTTCAAAAATGTTGGAATATTCCAACACGCTCTCATCCCAACTCGTCAAATATTATCGCATTGTCAGTGCTGTTCACGTCTACATATTACAAGCTAGGTATCCTGCTGTGTTTGTTGTTGCCGTCCAAGGGCGGCTTGTCAATTTACACCTGTTAAATGCATTGTGTCTCAATGCACTTTTCACAGGAAATGTGCAGTTTCTGCTTGTTAGATGCATACAGCCTTTTTTAAAATAAACTTACAGCGTTTGTAAAACACCTCGTGTTTACGTTTACTGCCTTGTGCAACACAAGCATGTGGTTAGGTTTAGAAAAGAACATCATAGTTTGCCTTAACTTTCATACAGGAAGCAAACACCAGGCTCCTGGGTGAAAGTCCGGAGTGTGATGGACCCATTCACTGCCCCTTTCCAGCTCCTTATATTAGGTCGTTCCCAGCAGCATTTCAAACTGATGTTATCATACTGCTGCAACAGGTGTCATCTGACCGTGTTGTTACCTGATGCTGCCTGTCTGCGTATCATACTGGCGCAAGCTGTCGGACCAACCGACAGCTGTCACACCACTGTGACAGGTGAGTTTTGGCATTGGTGTTTGACGCCAAAATCACAGACCAAGCGGCGATATTTGACAACTTTGGAATGAGGATTCAAGGGACTCCCTAAAAGCTTGGCATTTTAGCCAGATGGGCCTGATTTTGCAGGACACATCAATACATGCTACATGGGCTCAGTGACCATCTGAGCCTGCGAGTGCATGTTCTTACTTTAAATGATAACCTACATGCACCTTTGTAAGAACGCAGAACAAAATATCTGAATTATTTTGGTTCAATGAAAATGAGAAGTGTGGGCTAGCTTTATTTCTAAAGCCTGAAAATTATACCCTGGAAATCCAGAGTTTTCACGAGAGCACAATTTGAATTTGCTCAGCAAGTCACTCTGGCAATCAGTAATGATGCTCATTACCTATGTATGCCCTTGTAGCCGAGCTGCACCAATCACATCGGTGTATCTGATATAGGTGGGCCAGAGGCGAGCTAAACAGATGACGACAGCGCTGCAACGACAAAGTCCAGAATCAGTCAGTAAACATTGCAAGATGGCTACGGATGAACAGCAGTTGTTTGAAATGGCTTTGGCCGCTACAATGAACAAGTTAGATTTGGCTTTTTCTCTAAAAGAGGAACAGAAGACGGCGCTTGAGTCTTTCCTTTGCAAGAAGGACGTTTTTTCTGTTTTGCCGACCGGATACGGCGAGAGTCTAATCTACCAGTTAGCTCCATTGGTAGCTAAACGTATACGTCACCCCGTGTATTGTTCTGATTGGTCGTAGTGTTATCCAATTGCGTGCAGTGATATTTACAAATGCATGCTTGGTGCCGCCCATTTTCATTACTCATGGCCAGACCCTAAATCTTTCTAGATTTGGGTCTGGATTTCCAGGCTATGAAAATTAGACAAACTTCACTGAATAATGCACACATCCAAAATGAGATCAATTTATATGATGCACATGAAATATGACGGCATACAGAATATACTATTCATGTTTTCATATAATTTCTATATTTGGACTCACACCTGTATACATGGAAACTGACAGTCTGCCTTGTAAGCCCATTAAGGCTGGGCATCTACTAATGCCAGTATAAAGACACCACCATCTGAGTATGTTGTTGGACATAATTTAGTCCATCTAGATGTATTAAGCACGATTTAGTTGTACATATTTTCCAGTGTAACTTTATGATGGCCACTTTAAGAATTTATCAGCAGTCAGGTAAAAGAAGTTAGAAAATCTGAAGGGAGGTCTGCCAGCAGTAGCCCACGAGGGGCAGGCATTTAAGTGTATCTTCAAAAAATGATAATCACAAAATACTAAAATAAAAATCATCTCGGTTTGAAGTTACAATTTGGCATGAGGTCTCCTCTAGGTTTAATCTTGGGATTAAGGCAAAGATTAGGTTAATAATCAACTTTAAAGGTTACGGTTTTGCTACCTTATCCAAAAAGTGATGAGATGGACTAATGCGAGCCGATGAGAACGCATCAGGCATCGGGCTTGTGAATGGTTACTAGTAGCAGGTGGCACCTTATAGTAAGGTAGCCTTGGCCACCAGTATGTGAATGTGTGAATGTGACATGTAGTGTAAAAGCACTTGAGTGGTCAGAAGACTTGAAAGGCACTCTACATTTGCACTCCGTTTACCATGTGAAATACCAAGTTTTTAGGGAGTCCCAAAACTTTCAATTTTGGTTTGATACCAATACAACTTGATTAAAAGATCATCATTATGATTTCAAAAGAGAACTTCACTGACTATCGGTAGGAAATGGGAAATTAACTGCAGTCTTCTGTGGTACAAACTCTCCACCACAAACTCTTTTAAGCAACTCTGCAGTACAATAATGATGAAACGTTACTTTAATGGTAAAAGGCAACTGACTCTGTGAACCAAGTTAGTCTTTCCTCATACTTTGGTGTGTTAATAAAAACATCAAGTTTTTAACATCAAGTTAAATGAATTTTTTTGCACAGAAAATATTTTGTTACTTGCCATTTGAGTGTGTGTGATATCGTTTTTAGAAATCTATTATCTGATTATCTAATAGGGCATACTGTCATTTTATTATCTATAGGAGACTAACATGCTTCTGTGATGAGTAACACTGTGGTTGTTCTTCAAAGTCTACTTTAAAAAGGACAGTGGGAATATTTTCCCCACAACCAGCATCTCCACCCAGTTTGTTTCTTATACTTTTCTGTCACACATGTAGCTCCACTGTCATACCTGCAGTCGTGGTAAGAACACACTCCACAGACCAACGACTGATGTTGCTTCAGTGCAGCGGGACATCACACACTGGGTCCTATGTAAAAACAAACAAACAAACCCAGAGGGAAGTTAAATGAAAAAGAAAAAATCATTCTGCATTTTTTTCTGAGATTAAAATACATACTTTAGTAGATATCATTGACTTTAATCAACTCTAAAATTCCTTTTAAAGTGGTTAGAAAACACAGAGCTCGTGGGCTAGAATCAGCCTGCCCTAGGATCAAATTTGGTCCACTGGAGGACTTTGCACACCTGTTATTGATGCACTTGTGAAGGCAAAGCGTTGTCAGGTTTCAGGAGAAAGTTTAACAGTGAGTGGCCAACTTGAGACAATAAAAAAAAGACAATGAATACGTATTGTGGTCATATTTAAAGGTATTAAAAATTCTGCAAAATATTGTCAATCAGAAGCTTCAGTACAAAAGAATCTGCATCTCTATCTCCCACTGCCACAACGTTTGATTTGTAAATGCTTTGTAAGGCAGGGGAGAACTTAACCTGCTCCCTTAAAGGCTGCCACTTTAGTTTGGTGTGGTGTTGCCAACATTTATACAGTAGAGAGGAGATGTATGGAAAACTTTGCATTTTTCCTTCTTACGACATCTCAGGTTGTCCATCATCTGTTTTGTAAATGGATGAACATGTACTTTACACGAAAAGAAAGGGAAAAATAGAGGTGTTGTTATTTATTGGTTATTATAAAATGGTTATACAGGTCCAAGAACACTTGACATCAAAATGGGCTGACTGTGGCCCATGAACTAAAATGATTACGACACTCCTGCATTAACAGGTATTATTTTGGCTTCAAAACTGGTTCACACCCTCAGTAACAAATCAAGAAGTTGAACATGTGGTTGAAGGTGGTGAAACATTTTACACATCTGCTTATTTTCCATTAATGTGACAAGACGATAAGACCTTGTATGCTTATTTGGGCATAAACAGGACATGTACGCAGAGTAAATTAGGCTCACATGTGTTCTGACTGGTTAAATCTTAACAGGGTTGTGTTCAGTATGTTGGTCAAAAGACAAGATGCACAGAAATCAGTTCTCAACCAAGCTCTACCTGCTTCAGCAGCACAAACAAGAGTGTAAATCACAACATGTGCACCAGGGAAACATGCTGCTTTGTGTGTGTGACTAAAACAGCCAACTTACTATAGGAAATATAATTTTGTATTAATCTGTAATAATTTCTTACTACAAATGGAAAAACTTCATTTCTTTAAACACACTTAGTCTTTTTTTTGAAACTATCCTGCTTCAGTAAATAATATTTGTTATTTGTTTTAAAAAATACAGAATGCAAAACTAAATACATGCAGCACATTAACATGAAGAGGTCATGTTTCTAACATATAGGAGGAAATCCACAAATTAAAAAACACCTCTCAGACATCAAGGAAACAAAGTCCAACCAGATCTGTTCAACCTAAACCCCCCAAACCTGCTCAACAAGTATTTGGTTTATCTCATCAGTGTGTGACAAGTCAAATGAACAAGTTTGGCTCTAAAATGAGACGAACACCATGAAAAATACAACACTAATGTTTAGAAGTGAGTTAAGACACCATTTTATTTTATCCTATTTGTGAAAAAAACCCAAAACAAACAAACAAAAAAACCTGACCTGCAAAGTAAGAATGCTTTAACATAGAAGGACTCTCTCAAATGAGAAATACAACATCCTTTGAGTGGATGCATTAAGTGTTCGAACGCCTGTCCACGCCCCCCGTCATGTCCATATCTGCCATCTCTCAAATTGTCACTGATATCTCTCCATTTCATTAAGACTTGTTAAAAATCAATATCAATATCAATATTATAATATATATATATAATACATCAATATTTAAAATTTAAAAGCTGCATCTTGTTGCCTTAAAGCAAACCTGGGAGGGACTGGACAGGAACAACCCACTAACAACACAACGACCAGGCAAATAAATAAAGCTCTCATAATCTCCATAAAATGGAAAACTAGGTTTCATGTTTTCAAAACTAGGGATCCTGAAATTTATCACATAAAACATTTTTTTCTCAAAATGTAGATACTATTTCACATTTAACACTTGAGATTTAGTCACCTGCTGCATCAGCCCAAAAACTGCCTATTTGACACGTGTTGAATGTAAAAATAAATTTAACTTGTCATGACCCAGTATTGTTCTGGAAATATCCATGAATCATCTGACAAAAGAAAAAGTTAATATGACTTGGGGAACGTGTCTTTACAGTGGAACCGTTCCTCTGATGATGAAGTCCAATCTCCGGAAAAAGGTTTTAATACATTTTAAAAATCTCTCTTTTTGTCATTGTGTCTACTTTTCTGTTTTTTGAATGTCACATCTTTGTGACATGTGTCACACGGTACTGTTCTAAGAAACAAAATGTTAAAAAAGATAGTTTGATTTTGATAAGTAAATTGGCTTATAGGGCTGTCAAAGCCTTATGATCTTTTTTTTTTTTTTTTTTTAAAGGTGGAGACTAAAGTGTGTGTGTGTCACCCACGTCACATGCATGCATTAAAGAGAGATCTTCCGCAGGGGAAGTGTGGATGTACCTTTATCCTACAGCATGAAGAGGCAGGATGAGGAAAAGAAGCAGATGCACAAGTTGGAGAGAAGAAGGAGAAGGGAGTGAAGAAGAAAAGAAAGAGAAGTTGCCCAAAAAGAAGGAAGAGGAGACACTGAAGGAGAAGGAGGAGGAGGAAGGGGAGAACTCATCAGCCGCGTTTCAGTCAGTCAGGATTTCCCCTCTGTCAATCCTCACCTCGGGCCCCTGAGAGAGACGGAGTGAATGAGGGAGGAGGATAAAGATGGACTGAGGGGGAGAGACAGATGAGAGAGGGGGAGAGAGACAGAGAGAGAAATCACAAGTGAGACAAAAACTTAGAGACAGGAGAAGAGACCAGGGGTGAGGAGAAAAATGCATTAAGAATTAGAGGGGAAAGCAAAAGGGAAGCAAGAAGCATTTTTAAAAATCCACGCAGGGAAGATGGTCAATAAGACAAATGGATCAGATGAGAGTTGCAGTTAGTGCACGTTACCAGTTGAGATGATGCATCACTTCAGCTCTTTGCATGTTTCTACAATAATCTTTCAATGTATATGCATTCTGCAAATACTCCTCTATAAGGTATACATCAGACCAGCAATACATCATTCAGAGTAGGCTCTCATCAACATGCTGCCTTTTGGAGTAAACAACCTAGTGTTCCACGTATGCGGCAACAGCAGAGGAAGTCAAAACATGTCTCCAAATACAACTTTAAACAAACAGTTTAACAGTTTAGTTGCTTGCACCAACGATAAATCCAAAAATGCTGACCTGTGATTTGTTTCCCTGCCCAAAAAACATATAAGGGCTTTGGCTCTAAATCATGGATCGGACCGGCATTGTGTCATCACCAATGGCTAGTCCCCTTTTTGGGGGACAAAATGTGCGTCACATAACGAGAGAAACCGGAAAATGTTCAGAAGCTGTTTGTGAAGCAGGTTAGCTAAAGTTTTCACACTGAGATTAGAGGCACATAACATGCATGAATATTCACTGTTAAACCCCTTTTCCACTAAAATTAGCATGTGTACGCAGGATTTTTTAAACAGGAGAAAACCAGCTAAAAATTGTAGGGCTGCCCCCTAAAAGTCCACCAAATGTCAACAACAGAAGGGTCATTAGTCGGCAAGATTTCATTGGTCGCCTAGTCGCAGAAAAAACAAACAAAAAACAAAATGTGAAACTATTAGGAGCTGCCTCTTGTCAAAATAAATCAAAACCTATGTGACTGGACCATGTAAGAATTTAATTTGAAAGGACAGACACAGGAAGTGTCCACGCTCAGCAGTCAGACAGGAGTCAGGTTAATTCCCAGGGCTGGTACCTGCGGTTATTCCACAGGCTAGTTAATAACATGTCGGGCAGAAATTACAAAGTGTGGGACCATTTTGAGAAGGTGAAGGACGAACCCAAGGTGATGTGTAAACTCATCTTCATTGGTCGACTACAAACATGACGTATCATCTGAAACATGGAAGTAGCTACATGCCCATTAGCCCACAGCGTCATTAACAGGCGGCTCGCTCAGTGTGTGACGTGCACTTGTAGATAAAATATAGGCCTATATTAATGAAGGTTCATTAGTACCGTTTTGTATTTCTCTGTAATGTAGCACAGTGTTAACAATGTTACTGATACTATTCTTTCTCACACCTTCAACTCAAACCACCAATAGTGTGGTCAACAGCTAATGTTAACTCGAGTAGGAGCTGCCCCAATGCAGTCAAACAGCATAGCAGCAATACTGACGTCTCCAATTACATCTCAGCCAAGATCAAACAGTTGCATGTTAACATGTTGGTTATTTACAGGCAACACCTAGCCCAATGATACCCAGTGATTCAATCAAATGCAGACGTCCAGATAAACTATGTAACTGTGTTGGGTCATTGATCCAATTGAACAGGGAAAGACTGAAGAGTTATGATGGCGAACAACCTGACTTTATTAAGGAATTGCAAACACTCAGGTTCAAGCAAGGTCACAAAACCATTTTTAGACATTAGGGGTTTGGTAATGCACATATTTATATTCAACCGTTTGGTGCGAGGCTTCGAGCTGGGTACGCATCACAAACCAAACTATAAGTTGAGCTATCCTGTTACATTTGGAAAATAATTTATACAGCTTAAACTGTGTTTAATATAATGTTCTCAGTACCGCTGCGCTCAACAAGGCAGCCCACACAACACAATAGGCAACATTCAACTCCAGTGAGACACTCTGGGAGGCACGCTAAGCTAGCTCACTGCAATATGGTCATTAATACTATGCCAGACCAGAAATAAAAGATCCTCCAATAACCTACAGGTCTGGTGTTTGGAGCCACAAAGGTATGTCACATCTGCTACATGACAGTAGGTTACATCAGTGGGAATACTTCAAACATGTCAACTCATTCATGCAGACATCACCCCAGCGTGTTAATAGGCGTAACTAGACGATGCCTCAGATGAATATGCCAGATCCTCTGGCCAAACAAAATCTCCAACCTTTAACTGTACAAGAAAACAGGTAACCAGAGCATCACCAAGGAAATCACACACACACGTTTGGCTATGAGCTCAGAATGGAACAGCGCCGGGAACTGGAGTTAGAAAAGATGAACCCGTCATGGGGAGAGGCACAACATGTTGCCAAGGATCAAATGCAATGGAAAGAGCTTCTTGAAGCCTTGTGTCTCAGAAGATGAAGAGGAGTACGTAAGTAAGTACGATGAAAACAAGGTGCAAAACAAACTACTAGTTAACATTATCCCTGCAGTATTTAGGCAGCCATTCTTACCCGAATCAAACAGGACAAAGAAAATCACTGCGGGGATTGGTAACGTAACATTTACTGCCACTGTTATGAGAGTAGTAGTAGTGAAATTGCAGGCTTTACAAACATACTTAATGTAACTGAGTCCCGTTCAATATTCCTTCATGAGTCAATTTCGGCCAAACTGTAGTTCATGCTTTGTGCAAAAAACAAAAGCCTAAATTATGATGTTAGTTTTTATACATTAAAAAACCCCACAAAGGATATTTTTCTTTATTTCAGAGGCCAAACTGTTTCTTTGTGTTTTTTCATAACTACAACACTATATGTAATATTTTTTAAGTACCTGTTTTGTTTTATGGGCTGCTGGGAAGACGCCCCAGAAGATGGATCACTCAGTTGTAGCTTCATCATTGTTCAAAGTCAAAAACATCATACTTTATGATGTTAGATTTTATAAATTAAACTCTTTTTTGCTGTATTGAAAACGTACCAAACCGTGACACCACTATGTTGCACTGAACCGAACTATGAATTTTGTGAACTGTTACACTCCTATTAAACGTGTCTATAAAACGTTAGTTTAAAAATAAATAAATGCATACAGACTAAGGCTGTCAAAACAACACATTAATTCCGATAAATTAATCACAGAAAAAATAACGTGTAAAAATTTTTTTTTAAAAAAAGGAACACTGATTAACCACCTTTCATGGCTCAGTGTGTCATTCCAGACCAAGTCGATACTGCTCAGCCCGTAAATGGAACATATACATTTAAAACTGCCCAGAAGGAACTGTTGATGTGAGCACGGCTCTTTGTAGTTTCTGCAGTAAGGAATTTTCATACCATTGGAGAACTTCAAGCCTGGAATATCACGTCAAAACAAAGCATTTAGCAGCAAATCAGGAGGTCCGAGCTAGCACAGCCTCTGATGCTAGCACTAGCAGCCACACTCGACCAGGCATTCAGACACAAAGTGAGTAGGTCTACCTGTGACCAAACTAACTCCCTTACTTAATGGATTGCAATGGACTGCAGACCAGTTTGGGTGGTAGAGGACAGAAGGGGCAACTGTGTCCAAAATCCAGCAGCTTTACTACGACGCATCTGCTAAAATTCAGTTGAATTGAATCTTTAAAAATACTTTCACAGCAAAAGTTGATGTATGCAATTGATCTTCGTCTTTTTATCCTCAAAAAGGGGCACAGCCTTGATGTATTGCAAAGTACTCGTATGTGCCAGCCTGACGTATTGGTAGTGGCAAAGTCCGCCATTCCCCCACTGGATTCTGGGGATTTGCAAAAAATGATGGACAAACACACTCAATGGGCGATTTTAAAGAGTGATGGAAAACTGCTGTGAACTTCTATCCCACTGATATCAAACTTACGTTTTTACAGCATGTCAGACCTGTACTTCCTTTACTTTATTTTCTGTTTTTTTATTTTATTGTTTTTAATTTGCGTACTTTACTTTGTTACTGCTAAATGCAAACAGCAAACAGTTTCTACTCCAGCTGCTTCACAGTAAAAATATTCAACTGACCAAATGCAACGGTGGCTTTTGCTGTCAAGGATTAAAAATGTGTCTACAAAACAAGACAATGGCCATTTTTGTCCTTTTCTCATCAGTGTATCATTTTAATTGTTGCAAGAGAAACGTAACAAGAGCAAGCAGCCACAATGAGCTGTTAGTTGAAGAGCTGCAAGCTGCACACCTCCAACTCCTCAGCAAGGTAACAACATTCACTGCTGCCCTGTTGTTGTTGTTGAGAGGCAAATGGCTCATCATATCGCTGTGGCATTTATTCTAGATGGACTTCTTTATTAAAACAATGTGGATTTGGTTCGGCTGAGCTGTAACCTGATTCACCAGTTGCTCTTATTTCTGACAAAGCGGCTGCTTAAACATTGCTGTAGTATCAAACCAGGCTTGTTGTTACCATGGTAACCACAAGTGTCGTCAGATCAACCAGGACCGAAACTTTTTTCCCCGCCAATTATTAATGTTTTCCTAAATCTTTAAAAAGTTTCTACACAACCTGAGCCTTTATCTATACTCTCAGGAAGTTTGATATAACAGCTTTTTACATTTAATTGAATTTAAACATTAATTTATGATACGTTTTATGTTATTTGTTTGTCTGCATGACTTTTAAAAAAGACCTTTACCATCTAAATAAACGCACAGATTGGAGTTACTTTTCTCTGAAGTCCAGTTCAAACATTTTTGAGCTCCAACTGTCATCATGACAATAGCATATACTGTACATAGGAATTCACAGAGGTGGGACCAGGTCAGCGTTTTTTAAGTCACAAATAAGTCTCAAGCCCAAATCAAGACAGGCAAGTCCCAAATCAAGTCCCACGTCCTAAACTTTGAGTTTCGTCACAGTGCACTCCATCACATTTAATGTCACAGAGTAAAAATACATTAAATCTACAAAAATCATGAATGCTTTTTACAATCTGTATTTATCTTTTAAAGGTCTAGTGTGCAGGTTATATCGGCATCTAGTAGTGACGTTGTAGAACTGAAGCTTCTTCTGTGTGCCACAGTGGAAGACTACGGTGGCTGATGTGAAAACGTGAATGGCTTCATCTAGAGCCAGTGTTTGGTTTGTCCGTTCTGGGCTACTGTAGAAACAACGTGGTTGACTCTGTGAAAGGGGACCTCATCCATATATAGATATAAACAGGAAAACAATTCTAATAGACCCTTTTAGGGCTGACGTCACAATGCTGTCATTTTATTAGCTGGAGGCAAAGTATGACTCTCCACCACAGGGCTGTAGGCTACATAGGAGTCTTAAAATGTCGTCTTGTTGTGTTATTGGGAGCCAGAATAGAAGGAGTCATGGCTCAAAACATAAATTTTGATACCAGCCACATACCAGACGCCACTGCCCATCAACAAAAACAAAGACAACTATGGTTAAATGTGATATGACGAAAGGACTGGACGGAGGCCATCATCAAAAATGCTCACATGTGCAGCACACACTTCATATCAGGTTAGGGGAAAAGTATTTCCTGTTGTAGGGATGAATTACGTTATGTGTATTAAGAGTGAGAGCACAGGGGTCGGCCAGTCTGGTCCCGTTGGTCAGTGTTTACTTATTCAAGTAATACACACGGTCTTGGAGAGTGAGTGACCTGACGTGGTGTGTTCGTAAATTCAGTCTGACCATCTACACTAAAATGAGAGCCCTGTCGGTTGAAGAAACCAAGCTTTATATTTTTTACATGAATTAACAGTTAAGCTAATCACAAATTCACTCCACTCGGCACTCTGCTGCTCCGTCTTCAACAGACAGAGTGGTCAGAGATTGCTCTGCTACTCCAACAGTGCGGTGCACTGGATAACCGAATAGTACATTCAGACAGCACTCCAAATTTACAAACAATCCAGTTTGTGCCAGTAGTATTTCTGAATGCACCACTCTTATTATCATCCTCCAGTGTCTAAAATAAGCCAACACAGCTTTCTAGCTAGCGCTAGCTAATGTCTGTGGAGAATTATTTTGCCTCCAGCTAAGCCCCGCCCACCAAAAAAATGTCATACCATGTGCTAACAGTAAACGAGCCTATTTTCAGGTGATTATAGACGAATGAAAACATAGTTATGAATATTGCATTCCATCTCTGCTAATACAGCCCTCTTAATCCGACACACTGGACCTTTCAAACAAATTTGAAGCTGTTGCGTCTCCATCTGTAATTTTTTTAACCTGCACGCTTTGCATTCTGAAATGTTTTGTTTACCACCACATAGTTTTTGTACACACAAGAAATTACTTTTGATTTAATTTTGCCAGTTGGTGCTGAGTAACGTAACATTAGTTCTTCATGGTTCTCTCCTGGAACATAACTGGATGCTGTCTTATTGGTTCAAATGAAGTGAATCTGGGAAATTAAGTATTGACTTTTTGGATAATAAAAGTGTTAATGTTAGTTGTTTCAGGAAATGAATTGATTTGTGACATGTCTGAAATAACATAGCCTACTTTTTAATCTTTAGGCTTGGGGTAAGCTATTCCATTTGTTCAGGTTCTGAGATATCAGTGTTTGTGATTTCTGCCTCCATGAACCCCAAAACAATGGAGGTGAATGTGAGTTTGTTTCTCGTGGTCACAGCATTGAAAAATTAAAATATGAAAATTCTGTCTTTTCATTGTACAATTTTATATTTATCACACGTCATCGAAAGAAGTTGATGTGAACATTTTTATAGTACTATTGACACTGACATCATTTTCAAATGTAATTTTTCAATGTTGTTTACAACATAAACACAACTCCATTTACCGTCATTGTATTGGGGTGGAGGCAGAATTGGTGACAAATATCAGGTTCTCTTGTAAAACCCAACTGAAACTCACTAAAATAAATTAATAAAATAATACAAAATTAACTTGACTAAATGCAAATGGCATGACATCTCGGCAAGATAATTGTGAAGCTACAGACCACTGCTCGAGATGAACAAAAAACATCAGTTGATTTTTAGCAAGACATCACTGGCATTTCCAGGGGCAACTGTGCCACTAAAAGTGGGTTGCTTCGAGCAAGACATCACAGCGTTTCCAGCAAGATAGTGTCACTTCAATTGTTTATTTTTTTTCTGATTGAGCAAGACATCGCTGGCATTTCCAGGGGCAACTGTGCCACTAAAAGTGGGTTGCTTTGAGCAAGACATCACAGTGTTTCCAGCAAGATAGTGTCACTTCAATTGTTTATTTTTTTTCTGATTGAGCAAGACATTGATGGCATTTTCAGCGGCAGTTGTGCAGCGAAAAGTGGGTGTGTTTTAGCGAGAAATTGGTATAATTTCCAGCTGTGATTGTGCCACCAAAGCAGGTGGTTTTTAGCAACACAATACAGCATTTTCAACAGGAAGGTCCCACCAAGTTTTTTTTTTACGAAACATCAGCAGCATTTCCAGCGGTGATTGTGCCACCAAAAATATTTTTTTGAGACATTGGTGAAATTTTCAGCAGCAATTGTGCCACGGAAAGTGTTTTTTTTTTTCTTAGCAAGACATTGGCAACATTTCCAGCGGCACCTGTGCCACGAAAAGTGGGTGTTTTTAAGCAAGAAATCGGCATCATTTCCAGAAGCAGCGATTATGCCACAAAAATGGGTGTTTCTTGGTGAGACATCAGTGTTACTTGCAGGGACAGTTGTGCCAGCAAAAGTGGGTTGTTTTCAGCAAGACATCACACAAACGCTCACATTCACAACTCAGGACATTTTAGAGTCACGAATTAACCTGCACGTCTTTGGACTGTGGGAGGAAGCTGGAGAACCCACAGAAAACCTGAGTTAACATGGGGAGAACATGCTTGCTTTCAACGACTGAAAACAGGTGCAAATCTAAAAAAAAAAACCTTAAATGTGAGCTGGTTAACAAAAAGAAAAGTATGAACACAGCTTACAGCCCATCAAGGAATAATTTGGTGATTTACAGGTTAAACAATTTATAGAAGTCTACATCCCATTTAACACTTAGATGTCTGTATTACAATGCGAAGCAAACACATTTAGCACAGTCTTCTAACCTGCAAATCACCAAATTGATGCCTCCTGGAAATCTACAACTACAGTCCTAAAAGTGACTCTTCTAATGTGTTGTCATCTAGTTTCTTCCTTGCTTGACGTCACGTATTAATTAATATAATTCACATCTTAGTGTCTTAAAATACAACTCCAGCCAATGCAGCTCTTTGCATGTCGGGCCACAATAACTTAAAAAATAACTTTTAAGCAATACTGCAGAGATACAGTGTATTCATCAACAAATATTACCCGATGTAACCAAACTCCAGTGTCTGTTCACATGCTGAAACAGTCGAAATTAGAGTCATTTGATCAAACAGCAAAGCTGTGTAAGAAACGTCTACTGTATCTGTTTTGACATCATCAGGCTCAGTTATCTGCAGACAATGCAAAGACAATGTAGGGATGGACTGCAGACGTACACACAAACACAGACACACACACAAACACACTGTGTCATATTAGAAATGTGAACTTGGGTACGCATGACAGAAAGTCTATTTGACTGCAATGACTGACGGACACAAAGGAATCAAAGGAATAAGATTGTGTGGATGAATGGAAGTATGTTCTACATCATGTGTGTGTCCGTGTGTGTGTGTGTGTGTGAGATCTCGTGTGCAGGCCTACAGTTCGGGCGTATAAAACATTGCTCAGCTAAAAATAAATAAAGGGCTCGGGAGAGGAGCGAAAAGCATTGTGCGCTGTGAGTCACGACCAGGAGTGGTGGTGACGATACACTCCCCCCCCTACTGCACACACATACACACACACACTCACAATCACACCTTCTCCTCCCCATTCAAATGCTGACAGGGAGAGTACTGGTTCTCAACACCAAGAGATCAAGACCTCCAGAAACTCCAAAAAACTTACCTCAACACACACACACACACACACACACACACACACACACACACACACACACACACACACACACAACATAAAGCCGAGAAGGAGGCAGACTATAATATCCAGTCACGTGACAAATAGTGAGCCAAAAAATACACAATTAAAAATACGTATTTTTTAGACAACTGAATTTACAGAAAAGCATTCCTGTCTGTGTTTTCTCCAGAGAGTTTCTGATTAAAGTAAATCTCACACCACTTTTATGCCACTTAACACAATTTATAACATAATTTTTACATTATAAAGATACATATACCAGGCAAAAAGGAATTGATAAACTGAAGTTATTTTTGTGTGTCCTACAAATTTTGGTGGGTTTACTCTCCACAACATCACCGTGTTGTTCCTGTTTTTTAGACACAGACTTGACTCATGCCCAAAATTAATTGAAAATACAAATTATATTACTCCTACAAAAGGATGAGTCATATTCAGTGGGTCAACTGCAAGACGATGTATGCTTTCAAACTTTACAGAATTATTTGGCTATATGGCAATTCACTGTGTTATCAACGAAGAGATTATTCTGTTTTTAATTCAGCTTGTCTGGACTGCCAGTCAACACCAGTTAAAGGTCCAGTGTGCAGGATTTAGGATGATGTAGTGGCAGAAATGGAATATAATAAAATAAGTTTGTTTTCTGTAGAGTGTCATCACCTGAAAATAAGAATCCTTGTGTTTTCGTTACCTTAGAATGAGCCGTTTATATCTACATAGGGAGCAGGTTTTCATCTGCGGAGATCGCCATATTGTACTGTTTCTACAGCAGCCCAAAACGGACAAACTAGACACTGCCCCTAGATAAGGCCATTTGTATTGTCACATCAGCCACAGTATTGTGCAGCCCCTCCACGATGAGCAGCATCGGAAAAACACGTGAAACTGCTTTATTCAGTGTTCTTACCAGTTTAAATCACCTGGCTTGTTTGTTTTTTGGAGAGGAAGAGATCTTTGTGGATAATTCAGCTCCTGGTAAAAAACCTCCTGCACTATAAACACTGAAGGAATTCTAATTGGGAGACGTTTCAGCTGGTTGCAATCTGCAATCCTCACTGCTAGATGCCTCTAAATCTCCCTAAATCACATTAGACCTTTAATGAATGCTCTTACATTAACAGATGGACAAGTACAACAACATTACATGAAAGACAGACAGCTTAAAGAGATTGTGTTCCATAGACAGGAACACCTGGGAGAAATTAACTGAATGTGTCACTTCTTTACATGGCTGTCACGTGATAATCTCAGCTCAATAGTTTAGGTCCAGACAAGTATGACTGTTTAAGGTTTAGCAACTAAAACACTTTGGTTAAGGATACAATAACAATTTAGTCTTGACTGCAAAAGGAAAATGCTGGAAATAAATATGAAAATGTTTTGGGGATGTAAATGGACAGCCCAAACACCAGAGGAAAATGTACATTGTACATTTCTGTACACCACAGATATGTTACATTTGTACGTGTTTTTCACTGGCCACTTTTACACTGCCTCTTCAAAGCGGGAATTTCACGCTGTTATGCCGCTTTGCTGTTCTGTATGAAAGGTACAAAGATAGAGGTGTCTCGCCTTTAAGGCGGCATCAGAGGTAGTAACAGTGCCAAAATGATGTCTGTATAAAGGCCCAGACACACCAAACCAACTTCAGATAACTAGCAGTGACAAAAGCCCGCTGCTGCATCACCTCACGTCGCCTGTGTCTCCATAAAGTTTGCACATGAACACACAGCAAAGACTTCAAACAATGGCCAACCAGCATTCTGTGCTTGCGTGAGAGGAAGTAACACCAACAGACAGCGTTCATCTGTAATCGTCACTCAAAAAGGGAAAACCGCCGTGATGCTAGTTGGCCAGTGAGCACATTAACAACACAATCTAATGTTAACAGAACGAAGCATATTCACCATGCACCAGGAAACAATAACACAAACCATCACAAAATATTTCTGCTAAAGAGCTCAATTGCTAAAGAAAAATAGTCTTACTGTATGTTACAAATTTGTTTTGGTCTCACTCCCTCTTGACTTTAGCTCTTTGTTTACTTTCCTCACTCCCATTTCTTTTCTTGTGCGCTGAGCTGAACTGCTAATCAGGGTGATTTCATTCACTGACAAGCTCTGCAGTTGCTGATGCTGATTCAACATGCTGAACCAGCAGAAAAAAGGCAGACTAGCCCTGATGAGGGCCAACACTATGGGACACACCGCAACAATAAGGGCAGCAGATGCTCACAAATGGTCCAACATTAGTGAATGGTCAACTATTGGCTTGATGTGTCAGGGCCCTGAAAGGGACAGCCAGCAGGACAGGATAATGGGCGGCACCAGTGTAACATTTGAAAGACATGCTTTGCGTGCTGACTCACTGCGGGAGATTTAAAAAGCAACTGATAGCAGCTGAAAACAACTGCAAAAATTAGGAAAACAATGACGTCCGGTAGCTCCTTACCCTCCGAACAGAGGACGAGATCAGCCGCCATATTACAGGGATGGTAAATAATTGATATTGCCATGTTATGCTATTGTTCTTGTTCAGAAAGTGTTATTTCATGTGAAAGCATGCTACATGTCATACTGGAAGCTGATGCTGTTGTGTAATACCCATCATGCCTGTTTCGCCTCCACAGTGCCGGTATGCTGTCTAAAATCACACAGTGGAGCAGTATAATGCTGCCGTTGTTAGGTTCTGTGTAAAAATACAAAGGCAACATAAAGAAGGGACTTCATAGCAGCCCTATGGTGAGATGTCTGTATAAAAAGGGCAACTGACACATTGTGGGGTTTTGCAGCAGTGTTTAAGCCATGGGACCTGGGTGTTATTAACTGACACATCGCAGCGTTTCCTAGTGGCGTTTGAGCCACCAAACCTGAGTGTTTTTCACCAGCTGGTCACTGCTTTTCCAGCAGCTTTAGTGCCACCAAACATGGTTTAAAGCCACATGTTAACCCCAACGTTGTAATGTTTCACCCTAGAGAAAATAATGTACAAATTAAAACATATCCATGGTTTGCAGAAATATACAGTTCAAACATTTTTCTGGCAGCAATTGATTTGAAATTGAATCTGGCAACCTGACTGGCAGAATAAATGTTGGCAGTGTACGTTTCTGCAAACCATGGATATGATATATTTGTACCTTTCATATGAAGCAGTTATGTTTAAATTTGACCTATCTTTGTTTCAGTTTTCAATTTTATGTTGTGACAACACTGTAGTTTATGTGTGGTTAGGCTTAGGTCCAGAAAACACTTGGTTAGGGTTAGAAAAACAACATGTTTGGGCTAAAATATCGTAGCTCAGTTTGACTGCTACAAACACAGCTGGACACCACTTTTTTGGTCTAGAACAGTGGTCTGCTGCTTAACAGCCAACTCATCCAGGCCACCATCCCCATCCTCCTGATGCAAAACTCAACTCATATACAGCCTGTTATCTGAACTACTTCATACATATCTGTGGTGTGAAGAAACGTACAATACCAACATTTTATTCTGGCAAATGAGCTGAATCTAGACCCTCTATGTCCTTTACTTACTTTCCACCAAAGTGCAACAGAGTTTTTTAAGGTTTTGGGCATTTGTGTATTTCTTAAACATATTGGGAGGAAAAGCAGGTTGTGATGTTTTGTTCTCTGGAGAAAAAAAACAACCCCTCAGTTATCTTGACTGACTAAAATCTCAATTCGAACCAGGTTTGGGTAATGTCAGACTCATGAAAAATGTCAAGCTCCGTGACTAAAACCCTCCACTCCAGAGCTTGTCCTCCTCCAGTTTTTTTTTTCAAAGTACTCATTCTCTGATTTAATAGGGAAATACCACTTACATGAAGAACTCATTTATTACTCAGTTATTCCTGTGCTCTTGGACAGATCAATCTATATTTGTCAGCATGCACATCTCAAACCAGAAAGTAGAAAGAAAACACCAGCATGATCTGGCCTTTTTGCTCATTCTTAAAAAAAAATCCATCCTTTTTGAGTCATGTATGGTAATTTCTGCTTGTGTGTAAATCTTTTCAGTGCGTCAGTTTTGTAAGACCAGTTGAGACGAGTCTCCGTCTTCTGCCATTTATATCGCCAAAATTAAACCAAATTAAGCTTATTGAAAGTTCGACCAGGCAGACTTTTTTCACGCTCTCATTTCATTCACAAATCTCTCTGCCTCACTTCAGCTTCTACACTATGAGCTGACTATGGGCATCACTCTAAATTAATCCAATCAGATTTTACCATGATCTCTCTAGGACAATCAGATCATTGGGGTCAAATTTGAAACTGTTCTCTCAGCTGCTGTCAGTTGTCATTTCAGGACAAACCAACGTGACCCACCTCCACCCCATTCACCCCCAGTCTTCATCACATTCACTGCCCTGTCCTGCTCCTCATCCCATCATCCTCATCCTTCAGCCATCCCTCTCCTCACCTCTACCACCAGTGTCTAGACTTGCATCAGAGGGCATTTCCGAAACTAACCATGGCATCTCCACCCCCTAAATATACACGTCCAATGAGTTCTAACCGCCAAAGAACTTTTCGCTATTCAACTTCATTGTACAATATGGAATTAATTATTTTTCATTCTAAAAAATTAAGTTTCTCCTCAATGAACTTAAGAAATATGCCTCCACCAGCTATGAATGCTTCATCTGTAACAAGCATGGGTTAAATTTCAATCAAACACGAAACACAAACTTCCCTTTTAGAATATCTGTAGACATCAAGATCTGTCAAATTCAACATAGCACTGAATACAAAGCAAATACAGTGACTTTTACACCAACATAGAAAACCTTTTTCCCTCTCAAAGTTGCCAGTTTTCACTTGATTTGCTCAAACGAATAAATGAATTCAAATAAATTCAGTAACATACTGAATGTAATTAGTTAAACTGAATGAATTTCGCGTTACTAGTGCTGACTAGACAACATTAGCACCCCATCCAATTCAAAGGACAAAAACCTGCTGAGTGGCAGATTTTGAGTCCAACAGCTCGGTGAGTGAGCCATTCAGCAGTAAGTCCAGGTGTGATGCATTCAGAACTGTCACAGCCCCAACACACAAAGCCAACCTCATAAAAGCTGTGCCAACAAATCCCAATGAAACGCCTCTCATTACTCCATTAATTTCTAAAAGAAATTTGATCTCAAACCGACCAAAAAGACAACAACCAACAGACCACTGTTGTGCACTTATGTTCTGCACCTGTGAGACCTAATCTAGTCGGTAGTTTTCGTTCTCAAGGCAAAAACAATGGGGAGAAGGCAACGTAAAGACTAACTAGGCAACTATTGTCATTCACTTGTAAACCAGCTTTAAAGGAGTTCTGTTCAATAATCAGATTGTATTTGGATTTAGTGTTTGTCTGTACACAACTCTCAACATGGAAGTCACTGAGCCAGCAACTAGCAGCTACAGGTGCCAAGAGCACGAACAGCACTAACAAAAACAACAGTGCTGATATAGCTAATGGGGTTAACTGGAGAGGAAATGGAGGGTTGGCCATACACTTCTACTACACCCCTGTCCTGATAAAAATGTTACCCTTGTATGTTTTGCAAACCATGGATTCATTACATTTGCACGCTATATGTAGCAGCTACATTAAGACCTTGCATTTCAACAGTGCTGTGGTTAATGTGTAGTTACGTTTAGGCACAAAAACCACTTGCTTATGGTTGGTGTGTCCCAGTGATCCTTGGAGCTGTGTTGTCTGCTGCTAATAGCCCCTGGCAGGGCCTCCCAAGGCAAAGTGGGCTCAGGGGAGGGGCCAGACTAAGAGCAATTCACGAGGATTTAGATGATTCGGCATATTCGCACTGTGAGAACCTCGCCCAGTATAGGGACACCAGGATGGACTCTCACCTTTTCCAGAGTTGCCCAGGGTGAGAGGCGCCAAGTGTGGGTAGGGATACTTACTAGTCCCCAGCTAAGCACTGCTGCATTAGAGCTTTCCCCAGGAACAAGAGGGTCACTTTGATGCGACTGCAAGCCACTGAGAGGTCTCTCACTGTTGTTTGGGGATACACGCCGAACAGTTTGCAGTACCCAGCCTTTTTGGAGTCTCTGGGCGGTGTCCTGAAAAGGGAGCTGAATGGGGACTCCATAGTTCTTTTGAGGGAACTCAACACTCAGGTGGGCAACGATGGAGAAACCTGGAAGGGGGTGACTGGGTAGAACGGCCTGACTGACTTGAACCCAAGTGGTGTTTTGAAGCCTCATTCATGGAGGCGGCAGCTAAGAACTGTGGCCAAAAGGTCGTCAGTGTCTGACGTGGTGGAAACCAGCAGTGAAGGAGGCCATCACGCTGAAGAAGGAGGCCTTTCTGGCTTCATTGGCCCAGGAGTTTCCTGAAGCAGCAGATGAGTACCGTTTGGCCAAAAGGGCTGCAGCTGTGGAGGTTGCTCAAGCAAAAACCCAGGTATGGGATGAATTTGGGGAGGCTATGGAGAAGGATCTTCGGTTGGCCTCAAGGAAGTTCTGGCAAACCGTTAGACACCTCAGGAAGGTCAAGCAAGGCTTGTCTCAGGCTGTGCTTAGCAGGGGAGGAGAATTGCTGACCCAGACGGGGGATTTTGTTGAGCAGTGGAAGGAGCACTTTGAGGAACTTCTGAACCTGGCCATCAATTCCTCTGTGGAGGAGGCAGAGGTTGCTAAGGTAGTCAAAAAGCACCCCAGTGGCACCAGGGTGGTGGTTGCCACTTTCAAAAAAGGGGACGGTGGGTGTGCTCCAATTATCAGGGTATCACATTGCTCAGCCTCCCATGGAAAGTTTATTCCAGGGTGCTGTTAAGGAGGCTGTAGAGGATATGGTTCTATTGGCTTCATCACACCGTGACATCCAGCATGCACTGGGTGGTTTGCAGTCGAGTGTGAAACAGTCAGGGAGAGAGTCAGTACCTCCGAGTCTGAGGCCATGGCCTCTGGGTTGGGAGAGAGCTACTGCCCCAGGTGAAAGAGTTCATGCATCTTGGGGTCTTGTTCATGAGTGAGGGTAGAGTGGAACATGAGATGGATAGGAGTGGCATCTGCAATGATGCAGGCTCAGCACCAGACCATTGTGATGAAGAGGGAGCTGAGACGGAAGGCAATGCTTTTGATTTACCGGTCCATCTGTGTCCCAACCCTCACCTATGGTCATGAGCTCTGGGTAGTGACTGAAAGAATGAGATCGCGGATACAAGCAGCTGAAATGAGTTTCCTCCATGGGGTGTCTGGGCTCAGCCTTAGAGATAGGGGGAGGAGCCGGGACATCCAGAGGGAGCTCGGAGTAGAGCCGCTGCTCCTTTGCGTCAAAAGGGGTCCGTTCAGGTGGTTCGGGCATCTGATAAGGATGGCTCCTGGATGCCTCCTGTTAGAGGTGTTCCAGGCACATCCAACTGGCAGGAGGACACAGGGCAGACCCAGGACATGCTGGAGGGATTTCATATCTCATCTGTCCTGAGAACACCTTGGGGTCCCCGAGGAGGAGCTGGAAGGCGTCACTGGGGATAGGAATGTCTGGAGTACTTTGCTCAGCTTGCTGCCCCCACAATCTGGCCCCAGATGTGCAGACGAAAATGGATGGATGGATGGATGGTGGGACCATCCTAGCTTGAAAAACTGTAACAGGCTGCTAAATGACACCCACATTGGGGGGCTAAAAAGCAGTTGGAAAAAGAGCTACAAGTCACTAAAAATCACCCACATATGAGGACAAAGACACCGTTGGTAAAAAAGCCACGGGTCATTTAAAAAAAAACACAATCAGGGGCTAAAAACCCACTGGAAAAAGACGCATGGGTCACAGAAAATAACCCATGTTTAGTGGCAAAAAACTGCTACAAAAAATGTCACAGGTCACTAAAGATCTAAAGATCAAGACTAAAAGTGCACTGAAAGAAGAGCAACGGGTCAGTAAAAACACCTGCGTATGTCGCTGAAACACCATTAAAAAAAGAGCCAGAGGTTGCGAATGAACACCCCCCTTTAGGGGCTAAAAACCTGCTGGAAAAAGAGCCACAGGTCGCTAAAAATCACCTGCATATGTGGACAAAGAAGCTCAAGAGCTAAAAAGCCTCTGGAAAAAAGCCATGTGACACTAAAAAACATCTATGTTTAGTAGCTAAAAACCCACTAGAAAAACATCCAACAGGTTGCTAAATAACACGCACATTTAGTAGCAAAAACTTGCTGAAAAAAGAGCCACAGCTCGCAAAAAAAAAATCACCCACGTTTCGGAGCTAAAAATTCGCAGGAAATACAGCGATGACTCACTTAAAAAACAACCAGTTTTGTTCTCTTAAACAGTGGCCTGCACACCATCCACCATCCCCTCTAACTCCCAGGGACAAAGTCAGCTTATATACTACGTCACTTTAGTCGTACAATGCAAACATTTTGTTCTGGCAACTGGGCGATATTAGCAGTAACCGTAAAGTATAAGCGCAGTATGTGTGCAGCGCAGAGCAGCAGTGATTGGAAGTTTGTTCAGTGAAGTTTGGATAGACACACAGGACTCACACATACTAACATGCACAGGAAGCCGAACCAACTACCACAACATAAAACAGAGAAGCTCAGATTACAACATGCACAGAAGCAGTGTGACAGAGCTCTTTTAAACAGCACCGCTGTACATTTGAAATCTGTATTAACAATATGTGGCTGAAATCACTCATTTGTTAAGTTAAACAGCCAGTCAGAGCTCGCTCTTGCTCACTGCCTCCAACATCAAGTCAAGATACAGTGCAAGAACAACAAATGCGCTTTTTAAATAGTTTTGATATTTTCTATCTTTAAAATATCAACAAATTGAGTTCCTACAATACTGACCCTTTGAGTGCTTTATTGTGATTATTTGGAGTGTTTTAAGTGCATCAAGTGTAATTTCCACAAATAGGTTACTTGCTTTTATTGTGTCCAACCCCTACACATTATTATCACATAAGAAAAATTGATTGTAATACCATATAGCAAGACGGTTAATAGAGGACGAATTAATATAAGATTATATAAAATTTCCAACACTGTCTCCCAGAAATAAAGTTTTGATTTTGCTTACTTATTTTGGTACAAGTGTGTTACCTTTGGCAGACAGGAAGTCAGACTGTGCACCAACATATATGTGGATAAGAGGGCTGATGAATGTATTGTATTTAGAAAGGTTAGGGTTCACTAATAGAAATAAGATTCAAATATTTGTCAGAATTTGTAGCCCTGTACTCGAGTATCTCAAGAGTAGTGAATTGTAATGGTCTAACTGAGTAGCAGTGTACCCTCTATCGCTGTGTAAATGTATTTTGTTTTACTAGTAATGCTGAACTTTTTTTTTGTTTTTCTACCTGTGAAGATATTTGTGACGGAGTTGAAAACGATGTACCGAGCATTTGTTTTGTATTGAAGATCCTAAAATAAATATTCAAAAAAAATTCTCATGTCCATAGAAAACGGTATACGGTCAGCATTTTGTTCCCTTCAATATGTTTTTTTTGTTTTTGCAAATTAGTTGTATATACGTGTAAGTCAGGGTTGAAAATTTCTCCAGAACACAATCAAAAATCAAATCAAGGTTTGCATATTTACAGGGACGGGTAGAAACGTGTTGGAAGTAACGCACATGAGTAAAAAAGTGTGTGTTTTTTTAAGGAACCAGTAGGTACTTTTTAGGTTGCATTTTTTTAAATTGTACTTTACTCAAGTATATTTTTACTTCACTACATTTGCCATTTTACCTTCATTACAACTCATCTGCTCTAAATGTGGGGACTGATTGAAGAGGGAAGAACTTCTCCTGCAGATGCCAAGTCTCCAGCTGCCCAGAAGAAAAGGAAGCACCACCTGTCTTTTGACCACGATACAATGATGACGGAGCAAAACCCAGAACAAAAGACAGCTTCCAATGACAATTTCTGATTGTATCTGGCCACACTTTTTACACCAAAATCTAAAAGAGACAACAGTTATATGATGACGTGCTGCTGAGGCTCCTGAAAATCAGAGATTTCTGCTTTCCTAAACTAATTTTCTAACCTTCACAACCTCACTGACGTAAGTTGAACAGTACTGTAGGTGAAAATGTAGTCAGCTAGCTAACGTTAGCTACCTTAATTTTTCCATGTGTAATGTTATTTTGATGTCATGATAAGGAAGAGAGGAAGCAATGGAGAGAGAGAGAGAGAGAGAGAGAGAGAGAGAGAGAGAGAGAGAGATCAGCTGTATAGGCTTTCCTTAATTTTTTGATTAGTCTACCTGCTCTACGTCATCAAAAAAAGTTTTTATCAACAAAGGCTGTTCTTTCTATTATTTTGCACTGACTCACAAACACCCTAAAAACAATATATATATATATACATATTAAATGGAAAGTAACTTGTACGTTGTGTAATTTGTGAAACAGCTACTTTTCACTTTTACTTGAGCAGGTTTCTCAAACAGTAACTTTCACTTGAGTCATTATTTATAGGAATGATTGTACTTTTACTGGAGTAGATTACAGATTTTGAAGCTTTTAGCTAACAATAGAAGCTTTGATTCTAACGATTATTCGATGCATCACCACGATCAGGTTAAAGTGGACTGTTCTGAGAGGGAGGAGCCAGTGTTTCTCAACAACACTGAAGCAGCGATTGTTCATGCAAGCTTTATATCCATGATACATACAGTTACTGCATTTGGATATCAGGATAGCTATTAAGACTTGGCCTTAAATTCAAACTCTTTTGATTTAAAAAAAAAAAAAAAAAAGTAATCAGTGTGTATCCATATCTGCATCCATGCTGGAGAATGTAACTGTTCAATGTTATATGGTGCAACTATTTTTGTATATTTTTTTAAAGCTATACACACATACAAGAGTCAAGTTTTGGGGTGACATAGAGGAGAAAGTCCTCACTAAGTGTTCTAACAGCAGCAATGTTTCTGGCTTCTTCTGGAGCACCGTCAAACACGACTGACTGTGCTCACAAGTGGGAGGCCAGTGAGGGATCATGTTCTTGCTGCTGCACTAGTGACAACATGAAAATGATTACTTCCTTAATGTTAGGGGACTTTCGTCATCATGGTAACCATAATGAAAACATGGTGAAGGTGAGGGAACGATTGTCATCATGCTTAAAAAAAAAAGGTTGAGTGACGGTTGGAAACAGGAAACAAAGAAAGCTAGAGCGCTTCATCACCTGAACGTGCTGTTTTGGGGTACTTGCTGAAGCAGCTGATGCTGTTGTTCTTCTTGGGAGGACATTTTCTATATAACAACAAGAACCTTCGTATAAGTTACACCCTGCTGGTGAACCTTTGTCCTGTGAGAAGATGTTTCAGAGCACAGCCAAATTGCCAGGGAAAAAAATGTTGGCATTGTATGGTTTTGCAAACTAAGAACACATAACATTTGCACGTTATTATGTCGTGGATACATTAAAACTTTACATTTCAACAATGTTTAGGCACAAAAATCACTCAACTAGAAAAATATTTTGTTTCAGCTAAAACACACAGTCTGGAGGGCACAATCAATGCTGGAAAAGCAACAATATTTTGGTAAAAAACTATTACTTTTTGTGGCACTAAACTTCCATATTTAGGGCCTAAGAAGAGGCAGGTAAACAGCGATGAAAACAACCAGTACAGAGGTCTGCAGCTTGATAGGCGTCTTGTCTAAGTGTCAGGCCATCCACCATCCCCTCCACCTCCCAGTGACAGTCAGCTCATTTACTATGTCACTTAAGAAACTTTGATATGATACACATGAAACGTACAATTATAATGTATTAGTGATTTACAGAAATGTACAAAGCCAACATTTTCTTCTGGTGACTGGGCTGCAGAACAGACATGCATGCTCAGACCAAGAGTAGAAGTTTGCAGCAAGGAGAGCAGTGTGAGAGGATGTGGCCCAAACAGTTTAGCTGAAGAGTGGGGAAGTAGGGATTCCCTTCATTAGATGCAATTCATTATGTTCAAACAGATCCTCAACAAGTAATAACAAATGTGAAGTGCATGTTGTCGTTTGTGTCAAATCCAGAACCAGACAAATCTGACAAGAATGCTTTAATCTCTTAAGACAAAACACCACGGAAAAATTTTGTGTCACGAACAGAGCAAAAAGCCGCTTCTGGGATCACAATGTTAATTTTTTTTATAGCTAAATTCAGTAAAAGTAGCATGAAGTGTGCAGTCTAACGGAGTGAAAGTACATATATTTTATTGCAAATGTATCTAAGCAAAAATTAAAGTAGTCTGCAGAATAACTACTCTTAAAGGTACAATTCATGAAAAAAAATTACTCAAGTACATGGTACAAAGAATGCAACACGTTACTACCCACCACCGGCAGCAATGTATGCAGGACTGACTCAAAAGAAACTACAGTAATCATGCTCATTGTAACAAAGAAACGTGTCATTCAGGGCAGCAGGGTGGCACGATCATGTGTTTTTAATGGTTCTTGGACAATAATGGAGCTCTATGGCACAAATTTAACACATGAAACATTCAAATGTAACATATACATGGTTGCAGAAATGTACAATGCCAACATTTATCCTGGTGACCGGGTGAACGCAACACTTGTTTGTACGATCAAGTCATTGTTGGTTTTTGTCTTGTCACTGTATTTGTTAACAATGAGAAAAATGTAGAATTTCACCAGCTTCATCCGTTTATTTACGTTTCATTAAGTCTTAAAGTTATGCATAATTAAATGCGGGGTAACCTTAGGTGACAGGTGTTTGGTCTGTGGGTCCGATCCACCTCTCACAGCTCCACAGCTCCATCTTTTCATCCAAATATGGTCACTGCGTGCTCCCAAAAACCAAAGTGGCGACAACCAAATTGCTAAACTCGGGTTTTAAAACAGCAGTCCACAAACCAACAGGTGACGTCACGGTGACTACGTCCATTATTTTATGCGTCTATTTAAACCTGAACCACTCAGGCTGTTCTCACAAACTGTTCGTATGTTTTCCTACGAAAAGTAATGTGCCCAAATTCATAAATACATGTATTTATGAAAGGCTGCAACCAGGTGGCCAGTGCCTATGGGAGTAAACAAGGAAGCAGCCCTGAGCGGTCTTATAAGTAGGCAGGATGTGGTGGTAGATGAGTCACAAAAACCCGGACTTTTACCCGTGACTTTCCCCCGGAGCCACGTTTTCGGGACAATGTGGACTTTGAGTCATTTTAAGGTATGCCCTCACCATGTTTCTATTCCTATGCCTAGAACAGTTCGTATGAATTAGCACCCTACGAATGAAGTTACATGCTCATCAACCAGTTACGTATTTAACGTAAAGTTATGAAGGCTAGGTTTAGGAATAGACACATGGTGAGGACGTATCTTAAAATGACTCAATGTTCACTCAAAGTCCACATGGTTCAAAACACGTGACTCCAGGGGAAAGTCACAGATAAAAGTTTGGGTTTATGTGACTACGAATGAAGCATTTAACTTCATTCGTAGGGTGCTAATTCATAGGATATCATACGAACTGTTCTATGAGAATGCGTTGAACCATGTGCTTTTGTTGCCTAAATGTAAGGAAGTTAACCTAAAAATGAAGTTTTCTACCTACGGTCTAAGTTTATTCGGAAAAGAGACTGTACACATTTAACAAGTGGAAACTGTACACCCTCCTTGAATTTATTTTTAGAAAGACACAATGCATGATATTACCCGAAATTGACACGCCATCCCTGAGAATCCAAAACTGACGCAGCAGGGGTACTTAGAGTGTCATATTCTGATGTGTGGGGCTTCTAACAGGTCGTCGGTATTTGACGAGTTGGGAGAGAGAATGTTTTGCCCCATACTGTCTTACACACTGAGAACAAAATGGAAGGTTGAATGTAATGGAGGGCATCGTTATGACCCACCTACACACACCTACAATGGTTGTCTCCCTCTATAGCACAAAAACCAAATGCAAATAAATCAAATAACCTTAACCATTAACACACACAAACAATTAATGCTCAAAGGTGACATTACCTTCAATCCAGTTATAGAGACGAGTCTAACAAGAGTAAGACGCTATTTTGAAGATGTGAGTGGGGCAAACCCCTCGCTAAGAAAAAAAAAGTCATGAAAAAAAAATGAAGTAAAATGGTCCATGATTGTCATTTGTTTGTATATCTTAAATTGTGTATTGGTGACATTGGTCACTTTATTACAGATGACACATTTAAGGAATTAGTCAACCATGTGAATTCTGGCTGCATCCACATGTGGTCTTCAACAGACTACAGACTGACGTTACTGAGCAAAAACAAATAGCTGCAGCTCTCCATGGGATAATCTGCAAAGATACACGCATAAATAAATATTGTCTATTTCTGATGACAAGTTTTAATGCAGCACATGCTGTGTGTGAGCGTGCGTGTGTGCGTGCGTGTGTGTGTGTGTTGTGTCGATAGAATCCAGGTTTGCCTTTTTGTAGCCTACGTCTTCAAAGCCCCTTGGTCTCAGTTTTAACCATGACGTCATCTCCCCAAATATAGCTTCGCACTGGTAGCTCGTTTTTAGGAAAACAAGATTGTCAGTGGATATTTAGGAACATGCCGTGATTTATCATACACAGGTGGGGTGACGTCAGGACAGGAGTGCTCTCTTTACAGACTTCATGATACATATAATGGCATAAGAAAAGTCCCATCACATTGTAATTGACAGTAATTATATGACAGTATATTTAGAGCTGTAGATCGCGTCACGAGTCATTACGGATACTTATGATTAGATTATGGGGAAATCCTCCAGCACAGTGTTACTGTATTTTGACCTAGAATCAGTCTGTTAGCAACATTTAAAATGTCCGAGTTCAAAAAGCCAAACTAAGTGTATTATTCCACAACACCATGTGATGATTTGATGACTGTTAAATGACGCCACGGTTTCACCCTGACATCAGTAGCTTGAATGATAACAGAAAATACACACCAAACTATTCCCACTCTTTGATGATAGACCATTTTGCATCCTTACTTGAATCATTGTGATTTGGTGTCACACACGGTGTCACACACCACGTCACATCACCTTTGAAGACGTGCAATTAAGTGATACAAGTACAATCACCACAGCTGTATACAACACCACACTAGAAGCAAATAATTTCTATAACACACCAAACAGCTCATGGACCAAATCACGTTAGTGTTTTAAAAAAATTACAAAGCACACACAAGCTTGTTTTCACAAGAGAATTGTTTTTTACAGAAAGAAAAATTTCCTTATTCATATAATTGGTGCAAATGTGAGACCTGTGAGGACTCAGTTTGGTCAGTTTTTTTGTACAGTTAAAGGGTTAGTTTACCCAAATTTCAAGCATATATTCTCACGTACTTCTCGTGATATCCAGACATGTATGATATTTTTGGTTTCATTTGTCCGTCTCTGAGATTTCTTCCACCACCCGACCCCTGCTGTAAAATTACATTTACAAATGTATCAGCAACATATCTTACTAGAGTCAGTGTCCATGTTACTCTGGATAATAAACAGACATCGATGTCTGTAAACAGTTTTTATTTTATTGTCCCAAAGACAACTGCTGACAGTGTGTATAGTGGATTATCCTGATAAGTGAGACACTGGAAATATATTTTTTCAACACTGTGAGCAACACAAACACAATGCCATTTACCTCAATTGTTTTGGGTTGGAGGCGAGCAATAGCAGAGATTTGTATATCAAAACCTGGTCGATAAAAACTAAATATTGGCATGGCTACAGAGGGAGTGGAAATCACCAGAGGCCCAATGATAAACGGTACGATATTATCGCGATACTTACATCACAATACAATATTATTGTGATTTTAAATGTGTTGCGATATGCTTGCGATAACATATATTGCAATATATTGAGATTTATCACCATTTTTGAACTGACAATTATGTCTTTGTCAGCACTTGCTTTATTGGATACAATTTTCACTCTGTTAGTCTCACTTCATCTATTTTTATTGCAGCAAAATGTATCGAGTGGACTGAAAAAGCAGCTGATTTCATTGTTCTTGCAAGCCAATTTGTATTTCTTATATTAATAATTTACTTAACAAAAAACTGATACTTGGCATCCATGTATCGATGCGATATAGCTCGGCAAAAATATTGCAACATCATGCTTTATCAGTCCCCCACCCCCACCCCCACCCCTATGCTACAACACATACCATAGGGGTACATGAGAAAATACTTTTTTGTAATTTTTGTAAAAAAATCTGTAGTACTTCACAAAAAGCAATGCTTTACTAACGTACTTCAAAAATACCACTACTGCAAAGGATTCTAGGTGGTGTTTTAAGTCACACACTCATACACACATGCTAAAACATCTATAGCATCCATTTTGTTGCTTCTGTTGCAAGAGAATATGGTTGTCAAACCTACTTTGATGAGCACTTCCTGTCTTAGAAGCACAGGCTTGTGAGGAGCACCTGAAGGCACCATCTAATGCAACGACGCAAAATAGCTGCCATGACATGTATCCAAAAGTATTCTAAGACAGCAGGTAGGGGCAAGCTCACTGACCTTCCCAATTAACACAATTTATACACATCAGCAAAATCATATTTGCCATAAATGTCTCACTCAGTCTCACTCTTTCATAAACCTACAGTAAAAATTGATCATTACTGCAATAATATAACCTACTGCACAGAAACAGAGAAGGCCGTTGTGTTTTGTTACAATACAGACATTTTGGCCTCAACTGCTGCACCAGGTCACGACGCGCTTCCCCTCTGCTCGTGCTGATAACTACAGCGTTATTACAAGGGCAAGTAAATCTAAGGTGACGTCGAGGTGTTGCCTGAACTGTCGACGATATGATGACTCACACTGGGAGGTGACAAAGCAGGTATTTGGGAGGAGACTTCACTGCTGCTGGTGCCAAAAAAACACACAAAGAAAGTAGACACAGTGGATGTTACAGTCGGGCACAGCCTACACGCACGCTCACACCTGCTCAAACAGCATCAATTCATATTTATAATCACTGGGTAACTTTGGTCATCGCATAGTTTTACATCCAACACTGACGCTAAATACAGAAATACAGCTGCAGTGTGAACGGTGCACCAACAACACAAGTATCTCCCAAGTTAAACCAGATTTTAGACCTCATGGGCGTGTGCACGGGATTCTCCCACACTATCCAAAAATATAATATCATACATCTACTCATATGATCCGTGACAAAGTTATGTTTGAGATGCAGGACAACAGCAAAGCACAATTCCGGATGACAAAACGTGCAAAATGTCACCGAGGTCATCTCATATAACACAGCACTAACTAAAATCCTGATTAGGAATAATATACTGACATGACAGGACCTGCGTAATACCAGGCAAACTATCAAGTCACTAACACACACTCCAAGACCCTCCTATGGATATATCAGGAATATTACAAGGCTTTTATTATTCAGGTATAAAATTCACAGACTGCTACTTTTACGCATCATTTTCAGACGTGTTTGACGACACACTGAGAGTCTCACACCATCATGAGAACAAAATTACTCCACGTCTCAGACCGTAACTCAACATATAGGCGACACAGCACTTCTTGGCATGTATAATTTAAAGGCCTACAATGAATTGAAATAAGAGAAGGAAAAAGAAGAGAAGGGAATCCAGCAGCAGAAGCCCCTGCGCAGACACAACTCCTGCGCTCAAGCACCGAGCAGTCATAACGAGCCTCACGCAAAATGCAATTTAAAGGGTGATTTGGGTTTGACGTCATCCTCATCCTCTAACACATCTCAGGCCGTGCAATTACCTTTCTCGGATGTGGAAGAGGGGGAGGACAAGGAGGAGGAAGGTCGGTCGGTGTCTCTCCTTCTCTCTTTCTCTCCCTCTCTGTGCGCTCATCGGTGAAAACATCCAAAACGCGGGTCCCCTTTTTTGTTTCCTCCTCCTGCGCACAGCTGGAGGCTCCCACAGCGGCGGCAGGGTCCACCCGGGCACGCAAGTCACCTCATCTCCATCTTTTGCTCTTATTGTCATTGTTCCCTCCTGCAAAACAGAGAGACAGACACGCACGGTGAGATTTCTGTAAAGTGAATCTGCGGGTAGTGCGTGCGGGCCTACACGGGCAGAACACAGTTGTGGGGATGTGGGGAGAGGTGGGGAAACTTTATGACCTGTAGCTGGCTGATACCAGATCGCACCACACAGCTACAAACATTAACTATTACAGCAAAGCCCCCTTTTTACGCACCAGATTGATACAAATCCATACAGTAAAATCTAACACTTACGTCACCTTTAAGAGGTGCATGGGTAACTTTACCTTCAGTCACACCCTCACTCAGGCAACAAGACAACCAGACTCACGCACACTGCACAAAACCGTGGCTTTTGTCACACGCACTAATAAGACGGAGGAAAAGAACCAAGGCGGCTCCACAGGTCAGAGGTCACAGTGTTTCCTTTTATAGACAATAACGTCAGCTGTCTGTTTTGTCGTTTCCATGTGTGTTTCCGTTTGTTTCCGTCTTTTCTAACTTTATTAAGAGCATGCGCCCAGCTCGAACACGCGCTTCAGGTCATACCTGCAAGAAGGTGTATCTCGGTTGGCCGGAGAGCGACGGATGCGACTACATCCTCATTTCGCAGCCTCGCACGAGCCTCAGCATCTCAGTGCTTTGCTCATGGGCTGGGTCACACGCCCATTTAGGTAATTGCAAAGGATTTTTTTGACAAGGGTGTTAATGATGCCTCCCACAGTTAACTTTTTTCTACTACTAGGTTTCCTTTTCTGGCAGCTCTACGTCATCGCCAAAAGCCACAGAGATCAGCCATCCAAACGGTTTAATTTTGATTTCAATTACGTCACATTCTGCTCTCTGACGTGCGCTTTTTTACGTGCTGGCAATGTATTTTCTTGCCAAGCTGCAGGCCTGTAACTTGCAGGTCTTGCAGCGCAAAAGGGGCCTAATATTTCATAGTGTACGTCACTTATGAGCAACCCCCCCCCCCCCCCCCCAACTACTATTTGTTTCTATATTGGAAACATATTTTAGCGTGAATCATGATTATTGACACTAATGCTCCCCTCAACTGTGACGGGACAGCAGAGAGCAAACTGAGCTCAAAGTTGCATGTGCTTTTCTTCTCGGGTCTAAATTGAATTGCATCTTGTTTTGCTCTTTTTACTCTGTGTTTTGAGAGGGGGAATGCTCATCTCTGGCATTTATTTTCATAGCTGTGATCACTTGGTGTGCACATATCAACTCATAATTCAGCCAGCATTGGAAGCCAGAGTTTTCTGGTGTGCTGCAGAACTTTGTGAGCATCAAGATCGAGTGGTTAAGCTTGCAGAAAATTTCGGCTTGTTTTTGTTTTGGATCTGGTGGGTCAGGCTGGAAAGGGACGTGGTCGTGTCCGATTTGTCTGTGTGCTATTTGTAGGGGAACGTTGACAGGGAACAGTGGTGAGCAATGCTTGAGGTGGATTAACTACTTTTCACAAAACTGGAAGGGAGACACGTGTGCGTTTCAACAATGTGTGTGTGTGCCTGTGCGTGTTAAAGGGGAGGCTGCGTGGATATTCGCACGGAGGCTACACACACAGATAGAGAGAGTGAGAGTCGTTACACGGTCAGTCTATGAGGCAGCGAATGCAGATGTTCCTTATTCCTCTCCATCTGCCAATCTGGGCTTCTCCCTATGTTAGGATGGCCTTGTTGGGGAATCCCTTGCATATTTGCTTACAGGTGTGTGCGCGCGTGTGTGCGAGAGAGAGAATGTGTGTGTGTGTGTGTGTGTGTGTGTGTGTGTGTGTGTGTGTGTGTGTGTGTGTGTGCATGTTTCCCACATTATTTTATGGTAGGGGGTTTGGGGTTCAGTGACGTCCCATGAAAGTGGCACCCCACCCTCCACAAGACACACACGCACTCACACACACCCTCCACTGTTTTGCCCACGTGCAACTTGTTCATTGCAAGGGTCTCCCCGTGTTTACACTCTGCTCTGCTGGGGGCCACTGTCACTTGTTCAGTGTGGGACTGGGGGGTGTTTGGGGGGGTGTGTTTGGCTGAAATGACTAAATCTTGCATGGGTCAAAGTTTTGGGTCCGACGAAATGTTTGTTGACATGAGCACCAGAATTTTTTTTTTGTTCTGGACCCTGATGCACACAAGAGTTGGAGCAAAACTTGGGTGCGACGTGGCTGCAGAGCTTCGCCACAATTTCTAACAAAGAAGAAAACTGTTGACTGGGGGGGGGGGGGGGATGACACACGTATAAGGGGCTGAAAAGCAACCATGACAAAAACGCTACTGCTGTGGCAATGTGGGAAATAACAAGAGCAAATAAGGACAACAATAAAGCAAAAAGGAAAATTCGAGCAGAAAAAAAGGAAACAAGCCCTTTAAAAAAATATAGGTTTTTAAAAATTCCACGAGTGGAGCCGTCTTCCGATGTCGATGTCTCGGCGCGGCGAATGCGCCCTCCGCAAATGCTTTTTGGGGTAAGGGCTTCCCAGATTAATAGTTATGAACAGCAAGCCCAGACCGCAAAAAGATTCGTGAAGGACATTATCTGCTGCTGCTGCCGTCCGACGGAGACTCCGTGACACCCGGGGAGTCTGCTCTCTTTTCGCTTCCGTGAATTTATCTCCCATCCCGGCTTGATTGTATCTCCAGCCATCGGCAACCCGAGGCGAGTGTGTCCCTCCAACACACACACACACACACACACACACACACACACACACACACACACACACACACACACACACACACACACACACACACACGGATGGGGATAGGATGGATGGAGAGAAAGAGAAAAGAGAAAGAAAAAAGGGGGGTCTCCGGATGCCAAGGCTGCTGCTGCAACTGAGAGCTGTCCAAGGTCCTTTCGCTTTGATTCCCCACTCCTTCTCCAGTTTGAATTCTCCTCTATCTCCCCTCTCCTCCCTCATCCATTCCTTTCTCCTCTCTCTCTCTGTCTCTCCCTCACATTTCCCTCTCTTTTCTTTTTTTTTTTAATAATAATCATCCAAACGCTCGGATGTGCAAAGCCCGTGTGAGCTGTGCATCGATGCGTTTTGTTGTCAGTGTGCTCTCTCTCTCTCTCTCTGTATTATATTCCCTGGTCCGTGGTTGTGTCTCCGTATAGTGAAGCGCTGGCTCTCTGCAGCCGCTCCAGAGCTCTGGGTGAGGAGAGAGCAAGGCTGTAAACTGCTGGCAATAAATAGAGAGCAGGGAGGGATCTTATTGGAGAAACCAAACCTCGTCATCAACCAATCGGTGTCTCGCTCATATAGGGACCCCCCTTTTTGAAAAAAAAAATAGACAGGGCTAACCAAATTGTGATCTATACCAGAGAAAGTGTATACTTATATGCATTGATGTAGGGATATGAGCATTTGATGCGGCTATTTGTTAGTATGCATTTGCATTTTTTCTTTTTTTTTTGCAGGGCGTTTGGCGAGGCTGCGAAACTGACCGTCGCTCTTAAATGGGTTGTATCGTTATAAATAAATAAATAAAACTGAATTATAATAGCAATAATAATAAACAAGACTGCAAGGATGAGCTATTTTCATCTGATCACAAATAACGCCCCCCTTTTCCTTTTCTTACGCACGCTACAAGCGACATCACATGATTAGGAAAATGCAAAGATGTCGAGCAAATAAATATATAATAATAAAAAAATAACATGTCGACAAAAGTGTGGGAAGCTTCGCACAGCCCTCCACATCGCATCACAACATCAGCAAGAAGCATCTGAGGCGACTCATGGTCACCTATAGAGTTCACCGGAGGGTACCACTGCAAGAAACGACACGGGGGTCTCCGAACTGCAAATTCAGTCCGGAGCCGCGATGGTTCCGTCATTTACAGCGTTTTTAAAGGTTGAAACCAAACAGAATGACACAATAACATCACCGCTACGGTAATACTGCAACAGTTTACAGCTTATACCGCAACTTATCAGAAAAAAAACACCAACACATTGCTGAGCATCACATCAAGAGTTAAAGGAGTTAATCACGACCGCACTCATTCTCACACACAATCTTTAATATTTTTTTGTGTTTGGTTGTTGTCAAATTTAGCAAAGTAATAATCAAATAAATTAACTTACCTGTTTTTATTTTCTTGCAACAGTTCCATTTGTTTTTGTTTTTTTCAGAAGCCACAGTGATGGGCTATCTCACCCCCCCTCCCTTAAACATCCCTCAACTTCCCCTCCATGCAAGTTACTGTACCGAAGTAGAGGCCGGGTCACGATCTGGATCCGGACCCCCTCTCCTCGTTTCCCCCCTCCCCTTATTTGTACCAGGTTTGATCCCGAACCAAACATACACCTCCCCCCTCCTCCTCCTCCTCCTCCTGTCCGTCCTCCCTCCCTCCCTCCCTCCTCCTCTCTCTCCATCCACACCGCCCCACTATCACTGATGAAACTCGTCTGCATTCAAGTTGGCTGCCAGCAAGCAGCAGGGCTCACACTAAAAACAAGCTTTGGGGAGAAAGGAGATATTTGGGATTGAAGGGGGGGGGGGGGGGGGGGGGGGGTGTTAGGGAGATGGTTAGTGCATACCCAGTGCCTAAAGCCCACCCCAGACCCCCCAAGACCCCCACCCTTTTCCCCTCCCGCCATGCCCCCCCCCCCCCCCCTTCTCCTGGTGTGGGTATTTTTTATTGGGTGGTCTTTTCATTTGCAACCCAGTCAGTCACGATTCTCCCCCACCGTCTGCACTGCACAGCGACTGCCTCTCCTGACGCAGCCAACGCGCACATTACTCACTTTAGCAGTCACGACTCGGGAATCCGTGTTGTTTCCACCGAAATTACACGCTCGGTATTGAATTATTGAGCATGATCTGACCCCTCGAGTCGGTATTTGCGCGTTTTGACCGACGAAGAATCACATTTGTTTTTGTGTGTGTTTGGGGAGGTGGAGGAATGTATCGCAGGTGAAGTACAATCGGGATTTTGCATGACAAAGACAGGTGGTCGATGTGGGTTTTTCCTCTCTCCTCGTGTCTGTGGCACGGTAGCCTCGTAGCCTGCATTCAAAATACTGGGAAAATTGGCCAAAGTCGTGCACAAACTGGAATCGGGGGGAGTGAGCGCGGTTCTCGTGTCCCAGTCGGGCTGCAGAGCTGTGCAGACGCCTGTAGCCTATTCATCATCTTGCCGGTCCGGGTCGCTAATTCAACACTGATACCTTAATTGAAAGGGTGATTCCTTCAAAACTCTTTCTTGGAGTAGCTATAGACGCGGTTACAGCGACGCTCCCTTCGCCTCCTGCGCGCCCTCCTCGTCGCAAAGTTATTGTGCTGAGACAACAGCATTGGAGTTATTTTTGTTGTTGTTGTTGCTACTTTCTTAAACATTTCTACGCGCGCTGCAAACTTCACGTGGCTGCACATCTTCTGTTCATTATAACGCGATGGCAAAACTTCACTTCAAAAACAAAAAGGCTGGATTGGTGAAGAAATCTGATGAGTTGGTCAGGCACGGGAGGATATGACGGGACTGACGTGAGCAGAAGAAGAGCTGATCCAAGTCGGTCCGGCTGCTGCTGCCTCTCTCTCTTTCTCTCTCTCTCTCTTTCTGTCTGCCTGCCTATGGCATCCGATGAGTCCGTTCAAACTACACAGGCGGGAGAGAAAAAATCTCTGTTCTAACATATTTTAGAGCCAAATGTCTCCCCTCGGTTAGCGCAGGCGATTTAAAAGGAGGCGGGGGTTGCTTCAGTATTTCTCCTCCAACGTCGCTTCAGGAAAGAGGATTCGCCCAGAATAGCTGCTGTTGGTTTCCAAACAGGAGTAAATAAAGCTTTTGGCTGCCAGGAACAACACCAGCCACCCCCCTACACACAGACATGCATACAAACACACAGGCAACACCACCAGCAACAGCCCACTACCGCCACTTGGTGTAGTTTCAGCACCATTGCTGCTGGACAGCTCCCGGGTTTCCCCATGCGGTGCGCCTGGTCTCTGCTGCAGCAACAGCTCCTTCACTTCACTTCACTCCCTCCTCATCTCCTCCTCTTCTTCTTCTTCTTCTTCTTGCTCCTCCGCCGCCGCTTCTCTTCTCTGTCAGCACGACTCCTCTTAAAAACAAGAATACGGAGGGGAAGGCGTCCTTAAGCGTTCATCAGAGAAGGGTTCCCCTCGCTTTCGCGGTTAAGCAGGGAGATGGGAGGGAAAAAAATAAATATGTGATAGAGACTCAACAGCGCCAACAGACAAAGGGAGTTTTTGCACTTGCTTATTTACCAAAAGGGGTGATTCCTACTCTGCAGGAAGGGTTGCTCTATGCCTCGGCTCTACAGTCAAACATGGCTCGTAAAGCATGCCAATAAAATCCATGCCTACGACCGGGAGTTGACTGTTTTTGCGTGCAAGAGGAAAAAATGTAGGAGAGGGGGGGGGGGGGGGGGGGACAACATACTCGGGATCATGCACTAGCAAATACACGGAATTAAACACTGCATGTGCAAGGGTCTCACTCACCGTAGTGCAGCCACGTCCTTGTTCTAAACTGGAGAAAAGAGAAACACAGAAAGGTTGAGATTTTAGTGGAAAGCCGCAACAAGAGTGTGGAAGAAATGCAACAGATTAAGTCCTCCATTTGTTATTATGTAGGCTTACAGTGGCACGTCCAAGTTTGCTCAGGATCGCCTCCCTTTTTATACAAGTGATACCCGTCTGTCTATTTCTGGCGCACGATCAAAACTATGATGCTATTTTTAGGTCACAGTACGAGGAAGGAAAAAAAAACACTCACAAAAGGCATCGCTTAGGAACGTTACGTGAAGTGCATGTAATGTAAATTAATTTTGCCTCTCCAACTCTGCACAAGAGCCCCGATTCCCCTCCGTTGCATCATTGCAGTGATTTTTTTTTTTTTTTTTTTTTTTTTTAGGAACCCAATGTGCCTCCAACAGCACCACCACCACCTCATTCTCATCCTTAAAACACACTACTTTCACCCTCCACAACTAAAATCTAGAACTCGCCGTCGCTGCCAATATCATCGACAATATTTGATGTCTTGTCGCCCTCTTCAGAAGCTTCTCGTCCCAGTGTCACTTCAGCAGCTGAAACTCATGAACGCAAAATAGGTCCAAATACTGATGAAGGCGGATTTACCCGACGCTCCCTGCGGGATTTTCTTTTTTCTTTTAGTCGACGGAGCACTGTAAAATTTAGTAATTAAGCTTTGCTGACGAGAAGAAGAAAAAAATAAAAAATAAAAAGCCATTTTTTTTGGTTGAAGGGCTGCGTCAGTCACTAGGCATTGACGTCACGTTTAGATTCTCTCACTTTACAGCCCGTAGAGCCTGATTAAAGACACTGCCGCTCTGTGATCAGCTCTTCGCAAATGTGCCATGGAAAAAACGAGTGACAAAATAGGAAAATATTACAGGTGGATAATGTGGTGTGGACTCGTGGAAACTGCAGCTTTGGAGAAGGTTATCTCCTGGTAAAAACCCTCCTCTAATGCTGGAGCATCTGGGTTTCCATCCAACCTCCCCCCCTGCTCTCCCTCCCTCCCTCCTTTCCTCCCTCCCTCCCTCCTCTCTGCCTCCCCTCCTTCTCTTGTCTCTATATATCCCCCCACCAAGCGTTGGTGCTGTTTAGGTCTTGGAGAATTTTTATCCCAGCATCCAATGCATTTGGCGGGCAAAACACTGCATCTCTGAGCCGGAGGAGAGGAAAACACAGCGAGCCGAGCCGCTGCCTCCTCCATCTCCTATATTCACTGGCCGTGCCCACGCACCAGACCCCGCTCACCCCACGGAATAGACCCACGGGGAGCGCACACTTGTCCATGCAAAAGCGCACAACAAACCTCCCTCCACAGTATGCTCTGTCTCTCACCCCACCTCCCCTTCAATATCTATAACACCTTTACTGTAAGACCCTCTCTCCACACACACATACACATGCACATGCACACATTGCCGTCCATCTGCACTCGTGCCGCGTGGAGATTCACGAGACTTAACGGGATGGGATGGGGTGGGCTGGATAGTATTGGGGGTTTGGAAAAGGAGGTGGTGAGTATCCACTGAGTGGCAGCTACCTAGAAAAGTCGGCTCTGAGAAGGGAAAAGGGCTGCGCCAGTCGCATCGGTTTGTGCTATTTTTATCCCTGCCTGTAGGCCAACTGTATGTCCGTGACTGCTGGCGAGTGCATGTATAGGGACAGACACCCAGCGGATTTAGCATGTCCTCTACACTAAGAAACCAAGCATACGGAATCACAGAACAGTAAAGAAAACGATAACACGGTCAGTTGTTATGCTCTGGATATTTTGGCATCTGTTACTGTCTGTCGTGGCTTTATTTTGTTTCCCACAAATCCAAACACGAAAAGATGAGACAATAGTCCCATCAACTCCACACACAATCCACCACCACGAGCCACCCTGCACACACAGAAACACATGTACGCACACACACAATTCCCCGTAGTCCACAATCATTCAATCAAAGAGGGAGCAGTATCAATGGGAGTTGCAGCCGAGGTTCCTCAGTGCAGTGCGCCAAGATCCCCGCGTGGTGTCGACAAACTCGGCCGGAGATCCTCCTTAGTCTACTTCTACACCCCCCACACCTCCCTCCGCACCCCCAAAAAAGTATGCACTCCTGACTCCTGCAAGTTGCAAGCCGCAGCAGACTTTTTTTTTTCTTTTGTGAAGCCTTTGTCCGACTGTATCTCACAGCAATAAGACACAGAACACGACGCAGCTCTCATTGCCACAACTAACTCGTTACAGAGGGTGCTTTCCCCGCTTTAAAACAACCATCGATGCAGTAATATATGGAGAGCTTTAACCACCTACACTCAAACTGCCCTCTTTAGGCTGATGCACATTTTCAGTGAGGATATATCACGGTGTCAAACTATGCAACTCCAGAGGAAATCACGTCTCACTACTTTCTTTTAAGTACAATTATTTTAGGTGATACGCAACGTTATTCACCAATATTTATTGCCTTAAACCAACTTTGCCTCCTGTGGCGATACGTGGACGCAGCTTCAATCTGCAGAGGTGCTTTCCATGGTGCTGAACACCTCAGTCTGTCTGTCGTGTCCAACCACCACAGCACCCCTCCTGTTCCACAAAGCAACTGGTGTAATCTACACAACACACTCCACAGTCACATGAAACTGATGCTGATATTTCAGAGCATGCAGGCTTTTCCAGATGCAGTTACATCGGCTGCCATGACCAAGAACATGTAAGTCTGAGGTGGCTTGCAACACGTGTTGACTGACGCAAGTCCGCTGCGCAAAGTTGTTTACAAGTGGAGAACTAAAGGCGCATTACCTCTAAGCTGAGCTTTGTCTATGACAAATATACACGAATGAGGGGCTGTCACGCTCTCTGTCTCTCCAGACACTCACATTTGCTTTAGTGGCACGACAAGGAGGGAACCAGTGTTGCCAAACAGCAAAACATGCCACAGATACTAGGATCATGCAGAAAAAATGATATTCCCCCAAACTTTCCTTCTCTCTGTCTCCCTCTTAGTTGTTACTAGGCATCTCAGCAGAGCAGGCAGCCTAAAGCAGAGGATCCCCAACACGTGAATACTCCTACGCATTACCGCAGCCCGCTTTCTTTGAGTGTCTGCAAAATCCACTCCGTGTTCCCTATGCACACACAGAACCAAAAGAGCCTTCTTAAATATAGTGACATTGCTGTGTTTATATCCTAACCTGGTCGCTCCCGGAGGCAGCAAGGATTGCAAACACCGGCATGCCCTGCGATGAACCTCAGTAAAGTCGCCTTGGACGTCTCGTGTGCAGCAAATATGAAAGATGGTTAGTTAAGAGCTTGAGTTAGATTTCTCCACGAGAATCCACAGACTGATCACAGAGGCGCACACGCGCGTCCCCCCTTAACAGACAGACATCCTCACATAAATTAGATCATTGTGTCAAAAAGATGTACTCGAACTAAAAACGGCGGGTAACCTGACTTTTGGATGGCGTTCCCCGCCACTACATCTCTGCTCGTGCAGTGCTACTGCCCTCAGATCAACCGCTAATCACCGAGACTCTGAGTCCCAAAATATCTACGCATGGTCTGACTGCAAACTTCCCTACTAGTACAGAACATTCCGGGTCGGGACTCGCGCCATCTACAAAAGAAAGCACTTACCTTTTTGATTTAGATTTTTGTGTCTCTTTTAAACTCTTTTTAAAGAAGGGCTGTGTGCAGGCTGAGACAGAAAGAGGAGACACAGAGAGGGTGAAAAGCAGGGCAGCCTATACAGCCTCCCCTCCTGCGTCAGGATGGAGAAAGCAGGTCAGTCCGATGTGCGTCGTCTCCCAGTTCTGTCGGAGACTAAAATATTTGGTGTTGCCATTCAGGATTCAGGGAGCCAGCTCAAAAGAAAGGTGGGTCGGATGGGTGGTGGTGTTGGGAGGGGTGAAGGGTTTGGGAGTGGAAAGGTGGCGGTGGTGGTTGGAGAGGAGGTGGGGGGAGAGTACACAGATTTACAAATGTGAGCCAGCTGATAGAAAGAGCCCGCCAAATCAGGGGGACTTTACGCAATTGGGGAGGCGCGCTGCACGCTTCACCTCACTGCATAGACACACTCTCCCTTTCTCTCTCGCTGTCTGTGCGCGCGCGTGTGTGTGCGTGTGTGTATGTGTATGTGTGTGAATGACTTCCAGACAGAGACGGAAAGCATGAATGGGGCAGGAGAAGCGCGACTGAGAGTCCGCGCTATTATCGGCGCAAACCCGCCGGGATGAGAATTTAAAAAAAGGCACCAAGGCAAAAGTAGCTCGCGGGAAGAGACTGGGAATTCACAGAGAAAGACATAACCAGGAGGAGAGAAGCATTCATGTCACAACACAGGGAAAAAGTGTCTCGACGACGTGCAACCGCCTCTCTCCATCTCTGTCTTTGGCTCTCTATCTGTCTCTGCCTCTCTCCCTGGTCCTCTTCTCCAGCAGTGTGCTATTGACCTGCATTGACGTCATTGCGTCATTAGGTTTCCCTTAGAAACACTGACTTTCAAAAATAGTATCAAATTAATTCAGCTGGCAAGGAGAGAGGGGTGGGGCTTATGAGTGTTTGGGGTGAAGGGGGGTGTGGGTGAGGAGTGTGTGTGTGTGGGGGGGGAAATCGTGTTTTATTCTGAGATTTTTTTTTTTACCCCCCCCCACAACCCCTTCACATCCTCCCCGCGCCACCATCATTTCCAAACCGACTGGGGTGGAGAGCTGGACCAGACACGTCGATATCTGAAGCCTAAAGACCCACTGCTCAATGTGGATCCCCGCTGGGAATAATGCAAAAATAACTCAAATTCTAATTAAATTTCACATATGCATATTAGTCATTGTTGCCAAAGCAAGTATATAAACACAGAGACTATGAAAAACGAGGGCATAAATAAATCAAACATTGATTCATCTCTCTGTCTCTCCCTCTCTCTCCAGTCTAAAAATATCCTCCAGCCTCCAGCTGACCACGTTGAAAACCTTTTTTCCCCATTTAACCTGCAGGTCTTAGAGCCAAGGGAGCCAGAACACCACGCAGACAGACAGACAGACAGAAGTGTAATTCTACAGGTTGTTGGGACACTGGGTTCTTTAAGGATTTTCAGTTAGGATAGCAGACCTGTAATGAACCCCAAAAACCCTTTAACCCAAACAGACAAATCAGTAAACAGAACTCAGTGTTCTTTTCGATTAAAATGTGTGTTATCACTGCTGCCTTGGGACATGCTTCACAATTTAACTAGTTAAAGGGACAGTTCACCCCAAACTCAAAAATACATATTTTTCCCCTTACCTATAGTGCTATTTATCAGTCTAGATCATTTTGGTGTGAGTTGCTGAGTGTTGGAGATATCAGCTGTAGAGATGTCTGCCTTCTCTCCAGTATAATAGAACTAGATGGCACTCGGCTTGTGGTGCTTAAAACACCAAAAACATACATTTGAAAAACTCAGCAGCAGTGTCTTTCTCCAGAAATCATGACCTGGTTACTCAAGATAATCCACAGACCTTGTCATGAGCATCACATAGAAACTATTTTCTTTCTACCAAACCACCCGCCAACCGTGACACCACGTAGAAGGAAGTGTGCATCTATTCATGGATGAGAGACATGCTCCTTGGCTAACCTGTAACCATAGACTCTATTAAATAACGCACATGTCAACATTTGTCCTGCTGTATTTCCCCCTGATGCCACCGGGTGACGTTAAACAATAATGCTGACCGGCCATTTATCATGCCAGCATTAAAGGATGGCTTTTATCGTCAATGTCTGATGCCAGAAGTCACTGGCCAAGCACTGGATTTCAATAACTTTGGAGTGAGACCAGGTTATGCTGCCAGAGTCAACCTCCAGTGGCTGTTCAAAGAACTCCAGTTTTGGCCCCCTCCGCCTTGACTTTATTTTCTAATCCCAGAGGATGCTGCTTGGCTGTAATGTCAGCTAGCTTCGTGATGCTAGGCAATCTGGCAGTAGAGGCACACTTCCTTCTGCGTGGTGATACGATTGATGGGTGTGGTTCAGTTCCTACATGAAACTGCTCACAACAAGGTCTGTGGATTATCTTGAGTAACCAAGTCATGATTTCTGGAAAGAGACATTGCTGTTTTTCCAAATGTATTTTTGGTTCCTTTGTGCACCACAAGCTGAGTGCCATCTAGTTCCATTATACTGGAGAAATGGCAGACATCTCCAACACTCAGCAACTCACACCAAAATGATCCAGACTGATAAATAGCACTACAGGTAAGAGGAAAAATATGTATTTTTGATTTTTAGGTGAAATGTCCCTTTAAATGTTCTTAGTAGTAAGCCTCACAGAATTAGCCACCAGCATGGGAAGTAACGCTGAAACCAAAGTTGAGATTTAATCGGTTCAGGTGTCACTGCATACAGGTTGAATATACAGGGAGGGGATGGTTTTAGTTTCATGTAATGCAGTGTCTGTCTTCATTGTTAATCTGTATCCTTTATTATGTTTGATATTTCATTGCTCTGTAAGGGACTTTGAATAGCTCTGGTGTATGAAATGTGTTCTACAAATACAGTTGCCTTGCCTTGGAAAGTTGTATTTGTATCTGGAGGAAGTGTTCACAGTTGTGTGTTGAGCTTTGCCTCTGGGAGCTGTCCATGGTGCTGAAATGTCACTACAAGCTGAAAACCCTCAAGATTTTACAGTTAAACTCTCAATTTTTTGTCCACATTTTCACCAATTTATCCAGTGTTGTTGTAAAGCACCTTTTTTAAAAACTCTTCAGAAGAGTGGCCTCTATAAAATAGCGTTAGTGCTATTATTTTGACAGGCCTCTGACTCATCTGCAGTCCAGGAAAATATCGTGACTGGTAATTGGTAATGGGCTGATGAAGCAAAGTGGCATCATGCTCGCCAGAATCACTACAGAACTGCAATTCACATGTCTTTTTCACAAGCTATGGGAGATTATATGGAAAATATACACAATGAAAACAACATATCTCTAAATTAGGTGAAATTTTGAAGGGAATTTCCTCCTGACCTCATTTTTAAACTAGAAAAAAAGCAGTTTAAAACCCCTTTGGGTTATCAGGAAATCTCATTGTTGCAAATGCCAATTTACAATTCATGATCTTTGGGGTAAACAGCTAAACAAACAAAGACATAAAAACTATGGATGAATAAATACAGATTTTACAAAAGCTATTTAGTTATCTATTAAATCTAACTTCAACTTTCAAAATTAACTTTGTGGATTGCAGTAGAGAAGCTCAGTAGAAAAACTCATTGTCCGCAGTGTCTCAGTATCCATCAAAGTAAACAAAACTGATTTACATTACATAAATAAATAAATGTACAAGTGTAAATTCATGTTTTTCATAAAGTATGACTTTGATTCTGATTTGTATGTGGACTCTGTCTGGAGGTTATAGTTTACTCACATACATTACTGTATTTAAAGCTACAGTACGTAATTTTTTTTTTTTTAGCAAATTTGACTTAAAGGTGCCGTGTGTAAGAATGTGGCCAAAACGGTTACTGCACTCAAATTCAAAATACTGCCGCGAGTCGTGTCCGCCCCCCGTTCAAGCAAGTCCAGCTTCTCTGCTGCTAACACTGCTGCCAGGATACAGCGGAGGAGGAGCCGGCTGCTAATGCTATGTACCGGGACACTGCTAATGCTGCTTGCCGTGCTGCTAACGTTTGTTTCTCAAAAACATTAGTCGGGTCGATGACCCACCTGCACTTGGGCTACAATGTATAATCGAAAATGAATAATAGTTGAAAGTATTCGAAATGTCTATCCCCGTCTAGCTATGATGCTAGTTAGCCAACTTTGGCTAAAGCTTACCTGTCGAGAAGAGTAGCCACTTTGACATCCGATTTCAAATTCTTCTCCGCTTTTGTCTTGCCATTTTTGGAAAATCATAACGAGGTCATTTGGGTTTAGTCGCACCGTCAGCCATTGTAGCTCAGTCAAAACTACTGGCAACCCGCATGCTGAGACACAAATTCAAAATATAAAAATGATTTGCGTACCATAAAAAAAATTTTTTAATGCGAATATTCTGGCTGTACTATTGCTGTCGGTATTGCTGTAATGTTATATCAACATTATTCCTTCATCTCTGTGACATATTAGGATGATTTTACGACTATTTGCTTTAGATTTCTTACATATAGCTCCTTTAATTTAATTTTTATAACTGTCACTATATCCTGACATTCGTACATGAGGCAGGTAATCTGTGAAAAGAACATGCTCCTCTGCCTCCTCATATACCCCTCTTCCACCAACATGGAACAGGTTCGGTTCCGGTTCCCACGCCTAATATTGAACTGCAGGTTTTCCTTGACCTGAGGTGCGACCTGTGATCCTATCAGTGGGCGTGTCATATTCTACAGCAGTGGTTCCCAGCTGGTCCAGACATGGGGTTCAGATTTCTCCTTAGTCATTAGTTCAAGGTCCACACAGTTTAACATAGTCAGCGTCATACTTGTGTTTGGACATGTCATGTAGATAGTTCGCTGTATCTGTTAAGTAGTTGTACGTTATTCACTCACTCTACAGCAATAGCTCTGTGCCGTAAATTTACTGTACTTAAAAAATAAAGTGTGTTTTTTTTACAATGCTGACACATTTGCCAGTCACTTGCGGTCCATTCAGAATGGACCTGCGTACTCTGGCTTCTTCCCACAGTCCAAAGACATGCAGGTTAACTGGTGAGCATGTCAGCACTATGATAGTCCAGGATGTATCCTGCCTCTCTCCCGACGTTAGCAGGGATAGGCTAAAAGACGTCATAAAGTTTGTGTTGGTTTGGATCATATAGGTTTTTGATCGTGTTATGCAGAGATGAAGTTAAAGTGATGAGAATATATAGAAATAAGACATTGCGTCAGTAGTGGACCACACTAGATGTAATTTTGAAAGGACTTGGCCTGCCGTTTCGTTTCTTTTTTTTAATTTATTCTCAATAAACCTTGTTCAGCCTTTTTCCTGCATCATGTGAGTTCTGTGGATCTCCACAGAAGAAACAAAAACATGAGCCAAAACCAAGACACCTCACAGACTAAGTAGCCTGGGAACTTTGGTATATTGAAACAGCGGCTATGAATAGAGTTTCTAATGGCATTTGCAAGTATGACAAAAAGGAACAATCCGAGCAGAGGAGTTTCTAACGCAGCTAGATCATGTCATGTCATGTCAATCACTGCTCGTGAACTGTGATCAAATTAGGAACTTTGCTCGAGGTAGTGGGTGGTGCTTCGGCGGCCAAGTCACAAACTTTCTCATTTTACAGCTAAACAGTACACTAAAAAAAGTTTCTGAGAACATTAGAGGTGAGAAATGGGCAATGCAATAACATTACATTTGATCAGCGCTGTCTATGGCCTGTGGCCTGCAATAGGCCGAAGTCTCCCATCATGGGCTAGATTTTCTACAGCCTGAAAACAGAGCCAAGCGAAGGTGCAGAAGTCAAGTGTTGACCAGTCCAGTTCCAATATGCTTAAATTTTATTGTGGGATTTCTGCCCAGTGGCACCAAAATTAAAGAGCCTACCTGAGCTTTAAGTGATCACTGGTTTGATACCCACTGTCAGCCCTTATCCGACGGGTCAATGTGTTTCCATGTCAGAATCTGGAGCTCTAGGAACTGTCCAATCCTGACCTTTGACCTAGTTAAGAAAGCAAAGAACACAATGTCCAAATAAGCATCAGCAAAAAAATAATAATAATACACTTGCCTGTTGCCAGTTATTTTCCTGAAGAAACAATGTTTTGCAGAGTAATCGGCTGTTGTCTTTATATCCACAATGTATGAGAAACATCAGTACTTTGAGTCTTTAATTCAGTATGACTAAGAGACATGTTGTTTTGGAAAAAAGCTATCCACACCTTTCTCCAAGACACACACTGTCATTGATGCATGCATGACTACGAAACACACAGACACACACAGACACACACACTGTACATACAGTTTTAGCTACTTATTTGGAACCTGCCCACTTGTTTATGAATTTTTAGACTGCCTCCTTTGAAAAGTTGCCCAACCTACTTTAGTCACTGTGTTTTTTTGCGGGCGTGCCGAACGAAACTGTGCTTCTATGTGTGATATATGAGAAAGAAAAGAGTGAAGAAAAGAGAAGGAGAGGGAGGGAGAGAGGCAAGCAGAGAGACTGTGACAAAAATACTTCACCATTAGGACTGAATTAGGCCTTATGATTCATCCCCTTCAATTGAGACACACATTTCAAACACTGTAGGTTGTTCCAGCTCACGTCTGGTAGCCATTTAGCACTACACCTTTCAGGTTTTTTTGCTGTGAGACTTGTGCACCAAACACACTAAAAAAAAGGGTGTGAGTGTTGTTTGGGAGGAGGAAGTGCAGAGTGTGATCAGCATCAGAGAGGACAGATGCTCGGTCTACGCCCAAATACATGAATGTACCACTAACCTGTTCAGATTACTGCGAGGAAACGGTGGTAGGGTGTCTATTCTGGGTTTGTGGCCCGCTGAAGAGCCGTCGAGGATGTCCTGGTGCTTCATGGAGGCTCTGTAGCTGCCGCTGACCTCTGACCTCTCTGCGAATGAAGGCAAAAGATGAGTTTTCTCACAGGAATCAATCAAGGAATCACAATAAACGAGTAAACAAGAGTAAATAAGTGTTGCTGCAGGTACAAGCTTTGCAGGACTCAGAATTGTGTGATCGCAGTACAAGGCGGGGGACCCACATGGGGAGCAATGTATCATAGAAGACGTCATCAGCACCAATGGAAGTCACGCAGCATTTAGGGGTCAGTGCCAAGGCTGACGACAGAGTTAGAGAGACAGAGAGAGATCCTGGGTGTGACTAAGACACTCTGACCATGGAAAAACAGTGTGCTGTTCTCCTTTCCTCCTCCATAATAACATAAACACACGAGTCAGTCAGCCTGTTTGAGCGGAAATGTTAGTCTTGATAACGAAATGAAAATGTCGCTCCCTCCATACGGCCTATTGAGCTTCAACCCTCCGCCTTTTCCTTTTTTTTCTTTAAGCATGTCAATACAATAATAATACCTTCCAAAACATTTGCCTTGGGTGTATGATGGCCCCCGTCTTTTCCACTTGGATCTCTGCTTGTGTGTGTGTATGAGTCTGTTGTATACACACAGGTCCTTTTAATTTGTTTGATGTCCCCTCCCATCTGCCTTGTGGCTTTCCATTCCGACTCGTAGGCTGCTTCTTTCTAGGAAACAGTGGGTGTTTTGGTCTGATGTTTACTATTGGGCCCCAGTGGATGAGGGCGAGCATACACACAGAAAAGAAGGGATTCAAGGGACCCTTTGCCGGGGTAATGCTTTACATACTGAATCATTATAACTGAAAAAAGAAACCTCAGAGAAGCGTACAATTTAACAGCTGTAATGCCATGTCTTTGTGGATTTTATTTGGTTTGATTTTTGAATTTTATTCAGGCCTAGTTAAATTGTTTCCTTACAAACTAGCTAAATAAACTGGTGACCTTCCATTCAGCTACACTTTGGTTTAAATGTTAATTTAAAGGAACATTTAGGGGGACTTAATGGCATCTGCAGATTGCAACCAGCTGACACTTTTCCTGCTTATAATTCCCTCAGTGTTCATGGTTCAGGAGGTTTTTACCGGGAGCCGAATTATCCTCCGAGGTCTCTTCCTCTCCGAAACAAACAGACCAGGTGATTTAAACGGGTAAAAACACTGAAGAAGGTAGTTTCACGTTAGAAATAAGTGTTTCCCCTATCTTGTTTGGCACGTCACAGATTGGCCACCAGCCCAGCATCTCCTAATATGTGCTCAACTTTTTTTTCTAAACCAGAGGTTCAGGAGGTTTTTACCAGAAGCTGAATTATGAGCAGAGGTCTCCTCCTCTCAAAAACAAACAGACCCGGTGGTTGGAACCAGTAAAAACGCTTAATAAAGCAGTTTCACTTTTTCTGACACTCTTGTTGCAGAGGGGCTACTGACTACAAAAGGCTAAAAGGTTAAATTAGAAAAGAGCCGAGCCCTTTAAAAAACCTTTAAAAGTAGTTGAATTGGAGCATTTCATACATTATTACTATCTGAGAAAATTAAGGACCATTTTTTGTCCAATTTGTTTTCTGTCGTAGTTTTATGATAATTCACAAAATAACTCAAACTGAAGCAAAATCAAAGAGAAGCTTAAAAAAAGAGGAACCATCGCCAGGTTTACTATGTAGGATCATTTTTGTTGAGAGTGTGTACAGAGGGATGGCTGGCCAGGTTTTGTTTGAATTTCAAGCCCAGATTAAGGAACCCTGCGCCCTCTCCTCCCTCCCCTCCCCTCCCCCTATTTATTTTTCCATCTCTCCTGCCTAAATGATGTCAATGGAAGCAGAGCTATAGTGCTATTTATAGAACACACACACACATACACACACACGCACGCACACACACACCACCACCACCACTTACATACCCCCCCTACACCCAACACCAACCATCCTTAGCATCACATGCTTGGTTGCGAGCTCTGGTGCACACAATAAACCACCTCAAGAGAAGAATCCGCATGAATCGAGCCGCTGAATATTTATGAACGGCTTTGTCACATGTGCGCCGCGCGCACACGCATGCGCGTACGCCCCCTGTCCCATCACCCCTCCTCGGCCCCTCTTTAAAGTGTGTGTGTGTGTGTGTGTGTGTGTGTGTACTGTATGTGTTTGCCCTCCATGCCTGGTTATTGCCCGTGCAGCCGTACTTCCCTCTGCAGGAGAAAAAAAAAAAACAAAGAAAAAGAAGAAGCCCATTGAGAGGGACAGAAGCGATGCGCGCCCCCTGCCTTCTTATTCTACTTCTGCTGCTGCTGCTACTCTTCATTCACTCATTTCGTGCAGTCATTCATTCATTCATCACTTTCCCACTCACTCATTCACACAAATCCTCCCGTGGAGTCTGTGAATGGGCGCACAAATGGGATGAATGCGGGGAGCCACCTGTTCAGTTAGTGCACTGTTTGCTGCTGTTATTATAGCTTGTTTGGGGGGTGGGGGGGGTGTACAGTTGGGATCACCATATCAGGCGCGTGTGCGCGCGCGTGCATGTATGGGGGGGGGCATCTAACAACACGCCAAGTCTCAGGGGACACCAGAGTACACAGTGTTCCCTGGGTATGAGTTTTGGGAGCTCTAGCCTATGCATAGACCAAATACCCCCCTTCCCCACCCTCCCCTCCACGACTCGTTCTGTCTCTTGACATTCACATGCTAGATTACGTAACATAGTTGGGGGGGCTGGAGTTGAAAGCTGGAGGAGTGGTGGTGGTGGTGGTGGAGGGAGGGAGGGAGGGGGGTGTTTAAAGTGTCCTTCTATCACAAATAAATGCACGGTTTGCTGCACAAGCGTCTTCGATTGAGAAGAACTCATGAGGTCTGTTTTTTTAGACTGCCTTCTATTTCTGAAAGGCGGCCGTGATAAAAATAAACTACACCTCCCCCCAACCCCCTCCCAAAATCCATCATCCACCCCCATCCACTCTTAGATTTAGAAAAGCTGAATTTCAACCCTTCATCAACGGGAACGTGTAAATATCTGGCGGCTGATGATGCGCTTTATCGCTTTATCGGCAATATGCGTAATGGTGATATTGGGTGTCTACGCGCAAAGACACGTCCAAAAATCAGATTAATCATCGCTTTTTATTTCCTGAATATCTCACTTTAAAGATGATATATATAATTTTGCTCTATGTGTGTCTTTTAGTGGCAGAGAGGCTTTAAATCTTCAAATATTTCACATTATTCTTGATTAAAATGCTCATTATTTGTCTCCGCTGGCATCGTTTGGCCATTTTTGCGGTACGACAGGCGGATTTTTTTTTTTCTTAAATAGCCCAAACCAACCCGGGCTTGGTTTGCATATAATACACAGCAGCAGATAGAAAGGCTGGTTGGTAATTATAGCGATACTGTGTGCATCCACAGCGGTCACACGTGCAGCAGCCGCTTCCCTGCACTCCTGCTGAAGTTGACATGTTAACACTCACTGGCTGCTATATTTAGCCCAGCCTCACAGTGCTGTTACTATTCCCAGCATTGTACATGAGGGGGCGGACGGTGCGTTTTTTCTTTTTTTATTATTATAAAAGGGAAGAAAAAGTTCCCTTTTCACAACTGATTTATTTTTCCGCGTACAGCCCGGCTTGCTGATACCTCACTGGTTCAGGGACGCTGCAGTTAGAGAACATCACGATTCATACAGTGATTGGTGATAAATTATTGCCTGAGCAGAAACAGATGATGATGATGCTGGGTGCAGAAGTCAGGTCATCAGTGCTTGATGGTGGATCGCTGACCTTGACCTCTGACCTCTGTGTGGAGCAACAGGACAGAAAAAAAGATTTTCCTCACATTATTATTAAACTCTTTATCAATACTTTCAAAATGTCTAACCCTGCTTAAGTGATTGAAATGTGAATTCCCGACTAGGAAAATTCACGTGAACGCCTCATCAAGTCGAACAATTCGAAAAGTCGGCGAAAGTTTTGTGCTGCATTCACGTACTCCTCGGATAGTCCAATTTCCTAATGCTAATAAAATAACTTGACTGACTCCACACTCTTCCTAATACCATATTACAAATTACAACTGAGCAAAAAATTGACATGCTATATGAGAACTAATTAAAAGTTGGGGCAAAGCTTTTGATTTACTGGTCCATCTATGTCCCGATCCTCACCTATGGTCGATAGCTATGCATATTGACTGAATGAATGAGGTCGCGGATACAAGTTGCCGAAATTAGTTTCCTCAGAGGGGTGACTGGGCTCAGCCTTACAGATAGGGTGAGGAGCTCAGACATCCAGAAGGAGCTCGGAGTAGAGCCGCTGCTCCTTCGCATCAAAAGGGGTCACTTGAGGTGGTTCGGACATCTGATCAGGATGTCCCATGCAAGGTGTTCCGGGAATGTCCAACTAGCAGGAGGCCCCCGGGTAGACCCAGAACATGCCGGAGGGATTATATATTTCGTCTGGCCTGGGGAAGCCTCTGAATCCCCCAATGGGAGCTGGAAAGTGTTGCTGCAGAGAGGGACGTCTGGAATACTTTGCTTGGCCTGCTGCCCCTTGACCCAGCTTTGGATAAGCGGTTGAAAATGTACAGATGGATGTAGACTGATTTGCAATATGGCATTTGGTTAGAACCCACTGTCCACATAGAGTGACGTAGACCCTAAATTTGTTAGAAAAGTTAACCCATGTATTAGTAGTAGTTATATGGGACTGGTGTACTGGTGCAGCAACAAGTGTGGGACCAGTTACTTTGTAGTGTAAAACTGTTATCATGCTTTTCAAATGCTCTGAGCAACAAAATACAACACATCTTCTATGGAGCATGTTGCTTCCACATCATGGGTTAAAGTTCATGAACAAACAAAAGTCAGACCTCCAAATTCGGGGACCATCCGAGGAGCACATGAATGCAACACATGTCAACCGGAAACAGTACTTTTAAACTTGCACCTCATACACCCGAATCTGGTAATAGTACTTTAATGTGTTAATCTGTGCTTCAATCAAATGCTGCTGTCACTGTCATGGAGTTAATTCTTCAAAAAGTTTGTCATGCAAAGCTCCCCTTGGATGTATTATGGGCAAACCCTGTATTGGTTACACTGCCTGATTCATGTCAAGTGTGATTTCAGCACCAAGGACAGCTCCCATCAGGCCCTCACACACAGAGGTCCAGGGTCATGTAACATAGTGCTCTCTACATATGGTCCATACGCTGTCGTCCTTTCTCCTCTCCTGGCAAATTTCAAATTTTCCTGGACATTGATGGAAAACATCACGAGGTCATGGATGGATGCAAAGCAGAATTCATAAGAAACTAGAAAAACAAAACAGCTTTCACTTTCACTGGACAAAACTTTAAAGGGGAGCTACGCCCATACTACATATTACGTGTCAAACACAGTCAAAAATATTATTTAGCATGAACAACTGTCTTCCAAATACCCCAAACTAGTCTGCTAAAACTCAAATTTGTGTTGCCATCAAGTAACTTACATCATCTAAAACTGCTCCACAGAGAATCGTTGCATCCAAAATCATATACTGTACACTACATACTCAGTATGTGTACTATACTTTTGTGTGAATAAAAAGCAGGCTAATATGTATCTTTTCAGACACAATGACCTGCAATTACCAGCTCCCAGTTACACAAAACACCTTAAGTTTTCTCACTGAGTATAACACTTGGGGCTTAATTTCTCTTTAGCTGAGGTACTTACTTAAGAGTGTTGCACAGAGTCCCCTAGAAAGTTTCCTTAGTCTAAGGCAAGAAAAAATTTAGGCATTCAGTGCGTTAAAATACATTTTACAGCCATCAAATTCTGCAGTTTCCATGGTAACCATTTGTTTGTTTGCACTTACACTTTTGATACCTAGAGTCTTTTGTCATATGGTTTAACTAACTTAACAGGATTCAGGTACAAGACCAAGCAAAGGAGAAAACCTTAAATACTTAAGTGAACATTTTAAGGAAATCTGGAGGAGAAGATGTGTTTTGTGCAGCTGATTTATTTTCGGAAAACCTTAACTCAGCCTTAAAGGGAAATCTTAACTTATGGCGATTTGAGCAACCTACTTCTGGTGCACCATCCAATGAAAAACAGCTGAAACACTAAACAAAGACACAACAGTATCTCCCCCTCCTTCAAACACAATGATTCTAGACAAAAGAAGACAGGAATGTATGCACACATATAGAGGAAACTTTATGTAGCATTTGGTATATTTGAGCAGCTCTTATCATGGATCCTACCTCCAAGTCATCTAACTTTACTTATCAAAAATACTCTTTAATGGTACCACTTGTTTTCTCATCCTAGCTGCTTTAATACAATTTGAGTCCCTTTTAAGCCTGTTGTTCTGATAAATGAATAACTTGTTGGTTAGTAAATAGAGCTCCGCTCAAAGTGTGACATATTCTATATATCGGTTAGAGGGGATCAATTGTTTCTCTCAGTCTATACATAAAGATATGCCTATCAATATAGATCATTTATAATCATTTATAATCTGGATGATGTTCACACAGACCAGATAGAGACACAAAACAACCACAAGGAGGAGCAAAAGACTACAAAGTGACAAAAATGACCAAAAAAACATACAAAATTAGCTCACAAAGACAGAACACTGCCTTAATAAGACACAAAATTACCTCAAAGAGAACCAAACGACAACAAAAGACACAAAACAACTACAAGGAGAAACTAAAAGATTACAAAGTGGCAAAAATGACCACAAATTTACCTCAAAGGAAACCCCAATTACTATAAAAATACACAAAAATGCCAAAAGACACAACATTAGCCCATAGAGAAACAAAATTACGTTAATAAGACACAAAATTACCTCAAAGAACCCTAACGACTACAAGAAGACACAGTACAACCACAAGGAGACACAAAACAACCATGAGGAGACAGAAAATGGCCAAAGAAAGACACAAAATTAGTTCACAGAGACACAAAATTACCTTAAAGAACCCAAATGACTACAAAAAGACACAAAACAACCACAAGGAGACATAAAGTGACTAAAGAGACACGCCATGACCAAACAAAGATATAAAATTATCTCAAAGAGACACAAAATTGCTGACAGAGAAACAAAATTACCTCAATAAGACACAAAATGACTAAAAAGAGACACAAAAAATCTAAAAGAGAGTCAAAACAACCATGAGGAGACACAAAATGGCCCCAAAGACAAATAAACCCATAAAAATATGCAAAATAACTTCAAAAGACACAAAAACAACATAAAGTCTGTGTCTTGCTCGTATGTCAGAGAGATGGTGTATCTGTGCCCAGGGCCCCATTTCCTCATATCCAGCCATGTATTTAGGAGCTCCCTGATGCACCAGGAGACGACATTTCCCTAAGAATTTTCTTGAGATGAAGAATTCTGAATTTGACTTTTGCAGTTTGCTCTAAAAGTTGTGATGTGAAATCAAGTCGGTTTATTGTGTCAGAAAAACAGGAACTAGACGTTGAATATAACTACAGCGATGAATATTCTGCTCTGCAGGACGGCAGTAGGTAAATCACAAACATATTTGCTTCAATTGTAACTATTAAATCAGCGTGTTCGCCAAAGTTATATCACCTCATTCAGGACACAAACCTTGGCTTCATGTTGCTGGCACTGTTTTTTCCAACAGAGTAGCAGCACTGAACGCAACACACAACAACTAGAGTAGGCTAACAAGTGAGAACACAATGCACAAACACAGTAGTGTGGCCTGAGCTCAGGCAACATTAAGATCATCTCTGAGACTTAAATCACCTCAACACTGGCAACAAGAGCATTAAAATCAAACTGTAGGAGCTTTATCTGTTGTAAATATGCAGGAAATATCCACCTATGCATGCTCAGTGTAGATTTTGCCTCATGTCTGTTGGGGTACAGTATGCAGGCCTGGTTTGATCACCACCACCACCACCCCCTCCCAAAGGTTGGTAATAAAGTGAGGAAACCCATTGAGTTCCACCAAGTGCTTCAGGACTATTGATTTACCTTCACTTCTACTCTCACATGGACTCGTACAGTCGCTCCTTCCTTCTCTCTTTCTCTCTCTGAGGGTCGTCTTCGCTTCCTCTCCCGCTGCTGCCGCCCACTCCTCCTCCACCACTTGATTATTTTCAGCTCCGTGTGTGTGTGCGCGCGTGTGTGCAAACGCATGTGCCAGGCATTGGCTTGCTGGCTGCCTTGCTGACTGGCTGGCGGGCTGGTTTGGGAAATACCTGGTCACGATCAATGAGGAGAGGGTTTATCCCAGTTGCATACCGCCCCCTACTGTCCTGAAATGAGAACTTAAGCTTAGACCTTAAACGCACCATGATGCCTGTGCCAAAAGATGTACAGTATCTCTGCACACATAAATACATTTAAAAAAAAAAACACCATCCGCCTGCAGATCAGTGAGAATCAAAGATCAAATCAGTAAATTAAAATGATTGATGCACTGCATCACAACATATTATGATTATTCACACATAAATATTGCCTCAAAACTCTCCAATTAATGATGCATTTTTGTTGCCATCTCCCCGCTACAGCCTCGGTTCATTTCAGCACTGACTGAGCAAAATGCTTGACCAGTAATTGAGGAAAAAGGCCCACACACCAGCCTCTTAATCGCTATATATTCCCAAAAGGGAGGAGATGTGATTTTTCTCCTTCTCTGCATCGCTCGCCAGGATCGCAGTGTTCCTCCGTGCGCCTTAAACCGAGCAGAAATACAAAGAGAGACAAAAAGACATCATGAAAGCTTTAAGTGACTCGTTCGGTTTGGGGATAAAAATAGATCTCGGTTGCTCTGCGAGGAAAACCCTGGTCTGGATCGCCCTCTAGAGGGGAGACTCTGCCAGAGACGAGGGATAATTTATGGATGGACAAGCTGCTGCTTTTCTATTTTCTGCAATAAAAGGTGCTGAATTGGTCAACAGTCTTTTAAAGCAACAGTCGATGCAGGCAACAATCTATATTTCCTATCAATCTTTAAAGAATAATCAGTTTTATCATTGCAAAGCCACATTTTTATGCACTAATACATGTTTATCATGTTTAAATGTTTCTTTTAATGCATTAATTAACTTCATTTAGAGCAATGCACGTCGATGGAACACTGTTAAACCTTATTGTGCATGTGCAAGAGGACGATAAAGATGAGTTTATGTGGTCTATACTCATGCACATCCTTAGTTACATTCAGAAAAGCATGCATTTCTTGTTTAAATCACACTGATGCATGGAAATAACATTAATTCTGCACGATACAAGGTCTTATATTTCTACAAATAATGCTGCATCTGTATCTTTTCATTAAAACTTTCATATAAAAGCTTTGGAGGTTTTTCCCCGAGTTAAAACTCTTCACAGTTGCCTCTCTGCAAAACGCTTCCACAGTCGATTCAGAAAATTGAGTTTGAGCGCCCCTCCTCCTCACAAGCATCCACCTACACACACCAGCACACACGTGTCTTCACATGCAGACCTGTAGCACCCACTGAGAGCTCTCTGTGTGTCTGTGTGCGGGTGTCTGCTATCTTTGTGAGAACCACTTTTGGACCTTTTCGAGCACATGTTTTTCATTGCTGCATATGGTTTAGACACAAGATTTGGCTTTGGTGCAAGTATTCGATTGGTTTTAGCCACGACTCGAGATTATGCAGACATATTTGAGTTATATTAGGATTTGGGCAGGTATAGGGGAGATTTAGTTTAGTTGTAACTTGGATTTTGGGGTAAGACTAGAGTTAAGATTGGGTGAGCAATCTTTCACATTCAATTACTGTGTTTAAGACCCAGAATAATACAAACCACTGCACCTTAAGACAAAATTGGATGTGGGAGTACTAACCTAACTTTTTAAATTGAAATTTAGGACCAGGTTAAGTACAGATCTATTTAAAATGACAGCAAATTCTAAATAATGCAAACTCCAGAACTGTTTAGGAATATCATAAATCAAGATTGTGGCTTAAGAGCAAATTCCTGTCTGTAGCACAACCATGTTGGAGAAGATGTGGAGCGATAATGTGGATCGTACTCATATATTTTGGCTCTGTTGTGAAAATGTATAGTTTATTCTCATATGGTTATTAAAATTTTGGGTTGTGATAAACCTAGATCATGCGTGGTTTTGTACTTAGGCAGTATGGCAGGAGGAACTGTGTTAAGAGAAGACAAATACCTTCGATGGCAGAGGCCCCCCAAGCAGGATAAAGCACCATGCCACACTACAAAAAATGTTTAGAAATGGCCTGTGGAGGAGACAAAAAGCTCAAGGTGTCAATTCCCAGGTCCCAATCTGCTCAAGGATTCTTGTGACGTGACCCCAGATGTAGCCTTCATCCAAGGTGGGGCCCCCTTGGATCGGACTTGGCTCTGACCTGTTGAGACATAGACACATGATCTCTGGGAGTGTCCTGCAGTGTCTGGCACCAGTGTGATGGCGGCAGATTCATTTAGTCCAGTGGGTTGTGAGGTGGGTTAATGGCACGTGCCACAGATGCTCATTCAGATTGGGATCTGGGGAATTTAAGGCCAGGTTGACACTTTGAGGTCTTTGTCACATTCCTTGGGCCATTCCTGATCGATGTTTGCAGTGTGGCATGGTGCATTATCCTGCTGGGAGGCCACTGCCAAAAAAAGGGTTAAAAAAAAAAAAGATTGTGGCTTTGGCGTTGAGTTCAAGTTCACTTTACGTTAATGAGTGTAATGAATGGAAGGCAGTCACAACTATTGTAGCATGAAGTAGTTTGTGTGTAGAAAAACATGCACAAAGCAAGCGGGAGCCTCCAACACCATCAGTGTGTGTAAAAAATAAAGTCTGTGTTCTCAACATGGCAGCAACTATTTATAGCCCGTTCAATTATTGAGAGCCTGATTCTACTCTTTTCTACTTCAAAGCTGACACACCCACTGCCAGCACCTCAACACACACACACACACACACACACACACACACACACACACACACACACTCGCGCACATGCTCATGCACACTTACTGGGCTGAGGGGAGGGAGGAGAGGGGGAGGCACAGTGTTGATGCAGACATGTAGACAGCCGAGAAGGCACGTTTGCGTATGTGTGTGTATTCTAAATGCGGATGCCAGATTGTGAGCTAAAATTACCCTCTGCTCACTCTGCTTTGGTACGGATATAGGTGAGTACAAATAGAAAGGAAGAGGGAAAAGGAAAGACGGGAGGGTGGAAAGGATAAATGGGATGAATGAGTGGGTGATGGAGTGAATGGATCGTCAGAGGACAGAATGGGAGGAGAAAAGGGAAGTTTGGAGAAGGTTTTGAACATGCAAGTAAAGTTCTGAATTGTGTGGAGTTGGAGCTTAACAACCGATAACTTCTACATAAAACAAGGACAAGAGTTCATACTTCCATACAAGTTTATGATAAAAATCCAATGAAACAACATCATTGATTCATACAAAGTAGCATAGTCAGCCAATTCAACTTAAGCTCTATTAAAAAAAGAAAACAAGATTAAATAAAAAAGGTATAAAGAAATGCATTCATCAACATGTTCCAAGCAAGAGGATCTTCATCTTTTCCTACAACAATCCGACAAAAATATTTATCAGTTACAACTTGGCAGTCTTTTGTTCCACAAAAATACACAGAATAATATTTTAAAAATTAAGGGGGGAGAAAACATTTAGATTTACTTAGACTATCGCCTTGGCCAAGAGGATTATGGGGAGCAAATGTTGAAAAGTCTGAACCCGTTGTCTGATATTCTGAGGACAGGAAACCAAACCCCCACCCCTCCAAAAACAACAAAACTGGATGTGTGAATTGGAAAGTGAAAAAGACGTGGAGACCAGTTGAAGGAAAAAAAAAAAAAAAAAAAAAAAGGAAGAGGAGTAGTTGACAAATAGTCCATCTTGGTGCGGAAAAGATCCTGATGTGATGCAGTTCAATGAGCAATATGTACTGTGTGTGTGTGTGTGTGTGTGTGTGTGTGTGTGTGTGTGTGTGTGTGTGTGCGTGTGCGAGAGGCTCAGTAGATCCGGCCTCGACTCCTGTTGCCTCTGCCTCCGAAGCCTCGTCCTCGGCCGCCCCTGAAGCCACCGCGCTGCTCTGGAGTCAAAGAAGAAACAAACAGGTCAGTGTGGACGGGTGCTGGGTGATGTGGCTTCACATTTATATCCTTGCAGTTTTTTGTACATGCACTCATTTTGTGTTTGATTCCACATTTAGTGTCCAAAGTCCTCAAACACTTATGAAGTGTTGTTAAGAGAAAAGGTGATGTATTACATGCCTCTGTCTCAACTTTATTATAACATGTTACAGGCATCAAATTCAGAATGAGTGTAAACTAGCCACTCTTGTCTTTGTACTGTATTCAACTAAAAATGGATGCATTCAGTTTATATTTATATTTTACACAGCGTCTCATCCTTTTTTGGAACTAATCTGAATTTAGAGGGAACAGCTCCTATATGACATTTTAATTTCAAGATTCTGCTTCTCACCCTCCATAATCAAGCCCTTTCCTACCTGTCTGAACTCCTTTATATCTACACAGGGCTTGACGCTAACTTTTTTTCCCAAGGACCACATGTGCTCCTAAGTTGAAAAAGTAAGGAGCGCACAAAGAACTTTAGGGGCACAATGTAAATTGATCAAATAATGTGTTTTCCGTAATACACGTGATGCAAATAGACATTTACAAGCAAAATTATTATTATTAATTATTTAATCTTGTCTTTAATGTTATTATCTTATATATATTATCTTTCCACCCTGTCCAGCAGCATTACCGTGGCGAATAGTCCCTAACTACGAAAGAACAGAGCAGGCTTCCTCGGAGATCCGCCGCTTTTCCTGGTCCTGATCTCCGCCACACTTTGACTTATTCCCATCCAGCCAACAGCCTGGCTGTGGAGAACGGTCCCTAACTGCGGGGAGAACAGAACAGGCTTCCCCGGAGGTTCGACGCTTAACCCGGTCCATCTCCTCCGCCACACTTTGACTTATTTCCACCCTGCCGACAGTGGGACTTATATTCATTGTGCCGACAGTGGCTTGGGAAACCGCCCATAACCGTTTCACACTGGGAAGAGGGAAGGCGGCTGGAGTTCCTCCAACATTTGCGGTTAGATTATCATATGTTTTTATTTACAAAAATATAGGCTGCTTCGGCTGATTTTTTTTATGCGCGCATGTGCCCCTAAATATTTTTTACAGTTCGCACACACCCATTTTTAGTCGCAAATGCGAGTGAAACCCTCGCACTGTAGAGCGCTGCTACACACCCTCCCATACTCTTAGATCCTCTTCTGCACTCCAACTCACATCCCCACCTGCCCGCTTGACTACATGGGTTCAAGAGTCTTCAGCTGTTCTGCCCCCCACCTCTGGAACTCCCTCCCCCACGACATTAGCAATACTGTCTACGTTTCCACTTTCAAATCCCGTCTGAAAACACACCTTTACAAGTTGGCACATTCGGTCTGATTTAATGGAGACATATATATGGTGACCTGCACTAAAGACAACTTTATGATGATGATTTTATACCTAGTATTTATAATTAGGATTTTTGTCTTGTTTTGTTACGGATTGGATTTTATGGATATGTTTCTGCTTGTTTTTTTTAACTGTGTCTTGTAAGGTGCCTTTGAGTGCTTTGAAAGGCACCTATACATAAAATGCATTATTATTATTATTATCATTATCATTATCGAGAGCTTCAATTCTGAAATTCCACGTCAAAGTGTCCTGATGCTGTTAGAGTGACACTCTGATGTGACGTACTGTCATTTTGAGGTCAGACTGCACTTTGGAAATGTATTCTTGACCAAGTTTGACTAATTATTTAAACAACTAAACTTAAATTTTCTCTGAATCACAATTTGCAGATAGTTATTTTCTATGTAATAATTTATTCATTTTGTGATATTTATTTAGGTATTATCATTTATTTATTATTTACAGTCTGAGAGACTGGTGTAGTGAATACATGGTTGTTACGCTGACGGGCTGAAGGACTTTGTCTTTCAAGGTGTGTGTTCCCGCCCACTGAACGTGTTTGGGGCAGCAGTCAGGCCAGACTGATACAGAGTGCAAAACAGAATGTTGAGCTGATGTTATCAGGATGGTCTTATCAGGCTAGTAACTCAGTGCTCTGGTGCTTAACTATGAGGTAGTTACACTGTCTCCAAAAGACTTAAAACATAGCTTTGGCATGTCTATACTGCAATTTCTTGTTACTTATTGGCTGACATACTATATATAGTGACAGAGTTATATATTGGCTGATTTATCTCTTGGCAAGATTTGCCCATTTTTGTTTTTTAAACTTGAAAAACTGAAGTTTCTTATTAATTACTTATTTGTTTTTCCTGTCATCAGTTTTTGTGACAGGACTTCAGATGATAATTGGGAAAAATAGGCCATATACACAAAGGGATGTAACCTATTGACTGGTCAGTTGAAAAATCCTGACCCTGTTCTGTACCACTGTGTGGCTGGTAGCAGCATACTGAACTATTTATAGGCAAAGCAATGATTTTAATATTTAAATAAGTAAATCATACGGATCAACAATGGACAACATGGTTATGCTGCAGGTGTATTTTTATGTCATGTGTTTTTTCTTTTGGGCTGAGACTTAAAGCTGGTACTGGAGTCCATTCAACACCTGTGAATATAACGGTTGACTACAGCTGCTGTCCTCCACTATGACGCAATTTAAAGCCTTTTCAGAGCCACCTATAAAACCTAGAGAAGGTTAGTGTTTAAAACTTTTCAGATATTTCAGGGGAATCTTCCCTTAGTGAGAATTTTGTTTCAACCATCCCTTTCATCAAGTCTTTACAGACACAGATGTGATTAGAAAATGCAGACTGTAGCTCTAGACTGAATCAAGTCAAGTCAAATAGTTCAATGTGCAGTATAAAATAAATTTCAAAAAGGTGAATATGCTGCATAGCAGTGTCAAATGTAAATAGCAAAAAATGAAAGTGCAACAGAGTGCTCCTCACCATAGGTAAAATTGCCGATGGTGGCACTGTATTTGCCGCTGGGGGGATTATAGATTTGCCGTGCGTCCCTCCGGGGCTGAGGAGAGATCTGTTTCTTTGTGCTGCCACCGGAGCCCATCTCCTCAGCTGACGGGCGCTTGGGCCTACAAACACAAAAGGTAAAGTGGATGAAGATCTAATGGGACAACGGGACACTCAGCTGCTATGTGTTTGGTTTGTGACTGCTAAATCAGTGGGAGCAGACTTACGCTACTGCTTCTGACTTCTGGACTGGTTTCCAGGACAGTGTGACTGTGCTCTTGAATGATGGAGGGTTGTGGAAGAGATCCTGGAATGAAAACAAAAAATTCAGACACATTTCAAAAATAGAGCTATTGGTTGCGATACAGAGTTTATATTTCATTCCCCTGATTCACTAAGGATGCTTTCAGACCTAGATTTGTCTTGCTTTGATCTGAATCAGGGACTAATTTTGTTGCAAAGTTGTATAATTGCCTAAAGTTGGCTTGTGTTCTCACGGCAGCATTTAAAAGCGGACCAGATCAAATGCCTTGTGTGAGAAAGCTGCTCTTGATTGGTCAGAGTTACCATGCAGGAAAAATCCAGGAAGTAAACAAAACGTTGAAGAAGAGTACACTTGCAAGATAAATGTGATACTTTCTAATGTCACAATGGAGGGACAACTACGCAGGTTGATTTTAGCGCTGCTCATCGTGGACTATATTGCTGTCATTGTTCATTGATATGAAAAAAAGTTTCAACATTTAAGGCTTGAAAACACTTTACCTTGATGAGAACGTTGATGTTGTTCGTGATCTTGAGGGCCACCACTTTGATCTTATTCTGAGTAAACAGAGCAGGCAAGTTAGTCTGAGATATTTTACAGAGGAACTCAAACAATCTTAAACATCTTGTGTCGAGTTTATGCATTACGTTTCTGCTTAAGCTAATAAGTAAGTTGACAGCAGTTATTACCTCTTCTGTCTTCAGAGCGTCTCCCGTCTTGCCTTGCAGCGCTACTCGCAGCTGTCTGATGTAAACCTGCAGACCTCTGGCAAAATACTGTAACCTGTTGAAAAACAAAGTACATTAAAATGACCAAGGTGAGCTAAACCATCAAATACTTCATACCTGCTCAAAACCACACTTTTTTATAAGCTCATTTTAATTTACGATTGCACTCTAGACAGTCCCTCCGGAATTTTTTCGGGCTTGTTTTGTGATTGTACAGGCTGCTTTTGTGATTGTGCGGCCTGAAATGCCTGACTTCACATCAGCTTTTCCTAAAAATTTCAATGCATGCTGCAATATTTTTAGGAACATTATTAATTTTATCATCAAATGAGAGGGAGGTCATCATGCACCTCGTAGCTTCAAAGTTAAGTGAGAATGAGCGCAACCCATCACTGCAGAGAGAATATGTAGGAAACACTGGAATGGATATTTGGAGTTATTTTGGCGTTTAAAAAATGCTGCCCAAGCCAGACCTGTACGATAACAGGGGGAAACTGTTCTTCGTGTGCCACACCCTCACCTGATCTTGAAGTCTTTGAGGCGCTCAGCATCAACTTTGTCGAGAAGGAAGTCTGGCAGCTTCTTGCCCAGCTGGTGGAAGCCGAAGAGGAGACACTCCACATAGCTGAACTGCAGTTTGGGCTCCTCACTCGCAGAGTTCTCTCCGTTCTCCACTTCTTCTGGTGGAAGAGGCATGAACTCCTACACAAAGAAAAAACATTATGGGAACCTTTTTGTTAGCCATACTTTATAACAGCAAACAGCTTGGACCATTTGGGTTTACTGGATTAAAAGGATATAAATAGTTCATTATTCGACCAGTGTTTATTCCAACTATTATTGTGGAGCCTGCACTGAAACTACCTCTGCAATAAATTAGAACTATTGGGATCACTTTTTTAAGTCCTGTGAGAGTATTATTAAACCCTCCTGTATTTTATAAATAAACCTATGTGGACATGTTTCAATAAATTTTCCCCCACTTTAACAACACTGACAGTAGTCGTTGTAAAAATGTAGGCTCCTAAAAAAGTCCTCAGCTCAGATGGAAAAAATTTGATCAAGGAAAAGTGAATCAGCCCCATTCTTGAACGTTCCAACAGCTATTAAAGTATCCTTAGCAAGAAAATGAATCCCAAGTTGGCCAGGGGTCCACAGTAGATTGAGGGGATGTTCAAATTATAAATGTAAAGCAAGGACATGCTAAAAAAAAAAAAAAGCAGCAAATTCTCAGAATAGATTTTTATTTTTAAGAGTGTTTCCACTTGTATTCCTCTGCGTCCAACAACAACAACAAAAGGACAATCCGTTCTCACCAGCAGCTTGGTAAACAGCATGTTGAGGTTGGCCTCCAGCTTCTCCATATCTCCGCAGAACGGACTCATCTCAGCCAGCAGCTTCAGCACCTACACACACACACACACACACACACACACACACAGCTTAGCAGATCCCCTCACACAGTGTAATGTGCATTGCTAATGAGAAACAGTGTTGCGTGGTGCAGACTAATGACCCATTAACAACATGCAGTTGGCTGACACCTCTGACAGGTGGCTGCCACGCTGACTTTGTTTACTACTACAACCGCTCACCAAATGTCAGACATTAGGAGTATCGACCTCACACCAGTGGCCATATTCGTCAGGCCTCTCAGGAATGGAAGTGCTGATTCAGTCTGAATAAAAACCCAGGTTGGAAATCTAGTCTTTTTGTTTAATGGCCACAAGGACTGGGAGAAAATATTGATACAGCAATATATGAAATTACGTCCTCTTGCAATGTTATTGATACATTGGCGCCAGATAGATTTTTTTAAGGGTTACCCCCAAAAGTGGGAGATTTGAATCATGAATCCATGACCCCTCAGTTGACTGAGATTCCTTCGAGTCAAGCAGTCGGGGTGTTTTTTTTTTGGTCAGTCAGTTTGCAGTGTACTTTGGGGACATTTCAGTCCCCCGACTTGGCTTGGAACAAGCAGCTGCAGACATGGAGGCAGCAGGCCAGAAGACGAGAGGCTTTGCCTGGTCAGCCTCCAAGATGCTATCCTATGCCTTCTGCTTAAAAGTGGTGCATTTACAACTCACAGCAACTTAATACGATACAGTCTCTGGCTTTATTTTGATATCTAGTGTCTGCAAAAGATGCACATTTCCAGTTAGTCATTAGTGTAGTTAGCTTGTTCACTATATTACGTGAATGTCACTGTCAGACTAAACATCCTGATAAACCTCATTTAAACTCTAAAACTCTACATGGAAAAAAATAAATGAATAGTTGAGTATTTGTATTAAATAGCCAAATCTGATTCAGGTATCTAATATTGTTATTAAAACATGCAGACGCTTAGAACGCATTCCATTGCCAATTTTGCTAACCAGAGTCGCTATTTCATGACTCCTCATGTTGGCATTTTTCAAAAGAATCAGGGTAAAGAGAAACGATTTAACTATATTGCGAGAAGAAGCAACTCACGGGAGGAAAAATGGTGGACTGTGCAGACAGAGGGGGAAAACAAATCAGAGAAGTACCGTCTACACTCAAGTCGAAACTTCTCGAAATATTACCATGTCTATCACTGGGTTTATTTGCACACATGGACATGTTGCTGTCTGTCTGTGCGTATTAAAGAGGCACGGCTAAGGCTTAGACTCCATGCACTTTTTGTATATTGTTTAATCTCAGTTGTCAAATTCTATGAAACTGACACAATGCAGCGAACAAATACATCATCCCTGATTTGTGCCTTTTAATGGGCATGTTTTTCTTCTTCTGGTACACAGACATTGCGATGTATCACAGATGATTGTCTTGCAATGTATCAAGTATCGCAGAATCGCTGTATCATGATACCATCATCATTGTGGGTAAAGTGTTAAGACAGTATCGCATTATGAGTTACTCCGATTCCCACCCCTAAAGGCCACTCTGGCTTGTTAACTGAAACAGTGAACAGGCACTGTCAGGTTTTGTTTTTTTCCAACTGGGTTACAAAGTTGAGGCCACTGTTGCAGAGGTGTTCAACATTCTGTATTCTCATTTGAATTATTTCTTTAAACAATATCCTTAATGTTGTTTAACACAGAAATACACCCTCCAGGATAATGTAACAACGCTAGAGGTTTATGTTATGACCACCAGTTTTAATAATTTCAGCTTTGAGTCTAAATACTACCATACCTATACACTTTGCTGCTGCTGGCATCGAGCAAAGGCCAGTCAGGGAACAAGTCAGAACAGTAGCGAATTCAAAATACATTGTTGTTATAGTTGAGAACAAAACATGACACCATAGCAATTGAACCAGAAAGTAAAAGTGAATTGATTTAAGCCGCAGATTTAAACAACACTCAATAGTTATAATGTTACCTTTCTGCAGCTACATCCAACATAAAGCCAGTGCCTCAAGGTTATGATTGGTATAGACATGACATTTTAAACTCACTTAATGACCAAAGGAATTTACAAGTCTACTTTTAGATTTGGTTTAGGATGTGGTAAGGGTGTGACAAGGGTGTATAAAAAGCAAGAACTCACCTCCAGCTGAATGTCTAGCTCTGCCACAGGACTTGTCAGGGCGCTGAGGTTGGGCAGGACGTGTTCACAAAAGTAGGTTACAAAACGTGTGGAATGGACATTTTTCTACAAGACAGGAGAAAACTATGATTAACTCACACTTCTTCTTCTTCTTCTTAATTATGCCTATGAGATAAATACCTGTAAGAACAGATAATATGCACTGGGCGTAGAGCTGCTTACAATGTTTTTTTTAGACCAAAAATGAAAATGGTTAGTTATAGCCTTATCTGTGTATCACGTGTTTCAGTGAACTTGGTTGGTGTCAAGTACGTTGGTTGTACTCACAGAGAAGAGGGGCAAGGCCTGGCGTGTGCACTGCAGCAGGCGGTCAACAGTGTCTGGGTCGGCTGGGTTGAGGGCTTGCTCCAGGAAAGCCTGCTCCACCACCAGCTCCACCAGCTGCTGTCGCCCATTCACTGTCTGCAGCACCCGCAGGCCCGACACAACACGCATCAACAGCACAAACTCCTCTCCCGTCACATCCTCCAGCACCTGAGGAAACAAGAAGCCATTTGTCAACATGTGTTTTTGTCTGTTTTACTCAGGCTAACGTCCACCAAATACTACATCATTGTTTGAACTCCATTCAATATAGTGTCAATATAAAACTAGACATGTTTGTTTACCACGGGGTGGCAATAAATGAGCACGTTCGAGCCAAAGTAGCATATATGGCAAAGCTCATCTCCACTTTTTATACGTCATCTGACCTCATGGCTCTTATATTGGATCATTATACCACCGATTCACAAGTTAGTTTAACTAACTGATAAAGCAAAGTTTTAGAACAAAGGTTTTACACTACACCTTCACAGGTAGAAGTAAAAAAACACACCCTGAATCAAGTTCATCACATGGTGTGCTGTAGTTTGATGTCAATTACCTTTGTTACGTTCAGACTGACACAGAAAAGGATCACACGCATCTATGATCAATATGCAAATATATGCAAACCTTCTTTGTCTCTGCAAAGACGTATTCCTCCACCTCCTTTGTCATGACGTCCTCTGTCAGGGTCTTCAGTTTGGTTGACAGAAACTTTATGGCTCTTTCCCGCACTATGTCCTCTCCCTGCAGGATCTGTGAGAAGAGGCCTCCGAGAGTACCTGAACAACAAAAGACAGGAGTAGATAGGATTATATCAATACAAATGAATAACTACAAACTCCAGCAAGTTGACTGATTTCAATGTCATGTTTACAAAACAGTACAATTGGCTGTGATATATAATGATAATGATGTCAGAAAGGGCAATTTCCACAATCATCTGTATGAAGGAGTGGACCGCAAACAGTCACTTTTAACAGGCCTGGGGACATTTTTAGTTTCACATGGCCCATGAAACAGCCCTTAACAAAACAGGTTCTAACAGATGATTTCAATAAACAGAAAAAATCTCACTCTTGGATAAAAGTATGCCAAAGGAGTAAAAAATAAGAATGTCATTTTTACACTGTCTTTTATCAGCACAGCTCTGAACTGAGATGAATAATTGACAAACATACAAGAGCATTTTTTGCCACAATAGTGGGGGAAAGAAAAACTCACCCTTAGCATCTATCTTGAAGATAGAAATAAGTGCTCCATTCACTTGGTTGAACTCTGCTGTGTCATCTGAAAGCACAAAAAAATACAGATTCCTCAGTAGCCATTCTTGAAAAGGTTTCTATTTAATATTAGCAAAAACAACAGACCAATGTCCTGTTTGGACAGACGAGCAAATCCAATTTCCAGGATTTCCAGGTAATAATTTGGATATTCACAATGGTTTATAGCTCTGACTGAAGTAAACGACATCAACAACCCCTGTCAGTAAGGTTGATTTTAAAACAAATTCAATACCCTAAAAGGATATAAAAGTCTTTGAAGTGTTAGTGTGCAGCATCCAATACCTGTCTGAAGGAGCTGGGTGAGAATATCTGCAACTCGGAGGATGTTCTCGCCAGTTGCAAACCGTGGGAGCTCCTTGATGGCTTGCCGTCGGATCTGGACAAAGACAGACAGGCGGGATTGTTACGATGGACTAAAAATTACCATTGTGAATCCACACAGTCAAGGTAGGAAACTCCAGGTCAACCTAGGAACATACAGAACCTGAAATTTGAACCCCAAGTTTATTAAGTACTCACTGACACCAGCGTCATTTGATACTCACCGACACGTCCTCGTCTTCACAAAGATCGAGCTGAGCATTAATGGCTGCATCGGCCAGATCTGGAAAGCTGCTGAAGAACTTGGGAATAAACTGTGCTGCCAGGCGCTTCTCTTTCGGGCCACCCTTCACACCATCCAGGATTACCTGGTATGCATCTTTGTGCTGCGGAATGCAAGAGAGTACATCAATAAACATGCACAAATATACAACATATATAACAGTGCAACAACTTTACAATTTCCACTGAACCTATCATTATAATATACTGTTAACTCACTCAGTTTTATAGCACTCACTGGAACAGTGATGCATACAGCTGAACCTTATAACAGCAGGTGAAGATCAGGACCTTCAGTGCACTTGGGTGTTAAAAGGTCACAAGGTTATGTAAAAACCCCTGTGTGTATGTATGTTAATTTAAGTGAGGCGGGAATGCTCTGAAATGAACCTGTTTGAGGGAAGAGTTTGGGACATTCTGTTCTGGTAAATGATCATCACTTCATGCATGTAGGGCTGTAGAGATATTATATCAGTATTGTGATATGAGACATGATATTTTCTTAGATTTGGATATTGTCATACGTATGTGTTATCTTTTCCTGGTTTTTAAGACTGCTTTACATTAAAGTGGTGTAATTTTCCGAATCTACCAGACTGTTCTAACTGTTCCATTATTTGCCTTTTCTAATTTAATCAGTATATCCACATTAATAATGATTATTTATCTAAAACAAAAATATCTCAATATCTCATTTGTGTAAATATTTTGTCAAAGCACCAATAGTCAACCCGTCAATATCATCACAATACTGATAAAGGTGTTTGGTCAAAATATTGTGTTATTTGATATTCTCCATATCGCTCAGATCTATATGCATATTAACATATTAAGATTTAACTTGAGATGGTCATAGCAGTTGTATGATGTCCCATGTGATTCTGGAAGTACGGATGCACAATACTGGATTTTTTTTGCCGATATATGAGAACTTATTTGGCTGATAACCGATACTTATATATCCACTTTTTTTCCCATCATACATCATACCATGCATGCATTTTCTTACTGTGATGCCTACCAGTAGATGACGACATAAAATACAATACTTTTCAATGTATGTAAGATTCATTCATTGTACAAAATATGAAAAAGCACACTAGCCACATTGAATAATAAATTTTAAGGCCAATAAGGCCAAGCTTCAACTGGGATACTCGAACTTCTAAATAGAAAACCTGCATTGCAAACTTGGGGAGAAAAGTTTGAAAGAGGAGTAGGGCAATACCAGAGACCTGGGTATAATAAGTAACTACGCTGCATTGTGGGCAACACTTTCTACGCCAGGCTTCAAGTCAGTAACGTTAAATCTCAAACTATACTCCATTGATTGATTTATCAGTTCAGATCAGTCTCTTGTAGTTTTTCTATCGTTATGGAAAAGCAACACTAGAATACCCTCTTTACCTGGCAGACTAAGGCGTGTGTCTCTCATTCATGTACTGGAACATATTTCAAGAGGGCAATGGATGAGGTGCCTTTCAGATTCTAATACTTGTGCAGACTGGTGAGTTTCGGATTAATTTCAGTTAACTTACACAACAATTAAACCGGCGTGCTTGTCACTGAATGGAGGGCGTAACCACTTGCAGAACCGGCAAAATCCTACATGGACACCTGTTATTACTTATGTGCTCTGTGTGCTATAAATTGAAATTCACACTTGAGGTGAGGTTAATGGTGTCCCAAATGTGTTTGGACCTGGCAACTAGATGACAACAGTCAAACAGTTCCTATCAACATGCAGAGACACATTCCTTTGAATGAGATGTTTGCCCTGATTTTAAGCTAGCTAAATTGGCTAAATGGAGATGTCCGATATCCATTTGACTGAAAACGGGGTCGCTGATAAGTAAATCACAATTTATTTGACTTAAGAAATAATGAATGTGGAATTAGTACCGCCTTTCATAAGGGTCGCTATGGCGAGGCCATTACTATTAGCACGGTCACTACGTTAGCTAGCTCCAGTTAGCCTAGCGTGCACACAACAATGCTACGTAGCTCACAACAAAGTTCACAATAGTGAAGTAAAATGAAGCACTGCAGCGCAGCGACAAATCTCTCGGGTCCGCGGTGTTTTAAAATGAACTAGAAAGGCTTTATTTACCTGGCTGAGGTTGTCCTTAGCATCAGCAAGGACCCCGTAGCTCCGATAGAGATCCTCGATAGTGACCGCCATCAGCGTGCCGCTCACAGATCAGACCGCCGATGAAACCACGGAAGAAAACCCTCTCTGCTCGTCGCGTTTGCTCCGCTGACCACTGGACCACAAACAATGCCCTACTACCGGGATGTTTGTTTTTCGGAAAGGGGACGGGGAGATGAAAATTCGAAAACCCGTGAATGAACACCCCCCACGGTCTGTCTTCCCGCAATCTCTGGTGTGCAGGCTAAAATGCTACGGAACAACAAGACGAGCGCATGCGCGAGATCAGCGAATAGCGTGGGGACTCGCAACACACGTGACCGTGAGTGAGCGCAGAACTGGTGCGCAGTAAAAAAAAAAAAATTGACGCTACCACTACGTTCATGACAAAAAAAAAAAAAATCACAAACAAACGGAACATGTTTTATTTTATTTTTTGAAGCAATGGTATTGATCCTACTAGGTAAATTTCATGTATGCAAATCTAAAATTGTAAAATCATTCCCTTGTTAAAAAGTATTTTTTAACATATATATTTTTTAATTTATTGAATTCTCCTCAACATGTAAATAACAAGAAAAGTATATCGACCACACATCGCTCGAACTTGATTTTTTTTGCAATGTATCGACTATTTTATTTGAAACGCTGTCTCTTTTTTTCTTATTGGTCATTTCCTGTCTGTTTTTTTGCCAATTTTTAAGATGTCTGACTTGTCTGTAGTAAGGCTTATATTGACAGAAGTCCCATTATTTTATTAATGGGTTATATTTAAATTATTTGTATTCTACTTTTTACTTTTACAGTGTGGCTACCATATCTTTAAGCACATTTTTTTTAATAATAAGATAACAAATGTTTATACTTCTCTGAAATGTACAATCGCCATAATTTGTTCATATATGTAAATATAATCAAGTCTAAAAAAAATTGAGTTGATGTCTTCTGACTTTTGCACTGTATGATTATACACCAACACCAAAACAAATTCCTTTTCAGTGCAAACCTACCTGGCAATAAAAACAGTTTCTGATTCTGATTTTTGTCTGCATGACAAATAAACAGGTATTGACTTTGTGTTTAAAAGTTTTGGTCTTTGAAACTTGGTTGTGAAAAAATTCAACAGCAGTGAGATCATTCTTTCAGCTTAGAGGTGTCCTCATCGACAAATACAGGTTTTTGCTAAATGTATAATACTGATAACAATATATTCATCTTGTCTTATCATATCTTATTTGACCTCTGATTACGTATGATAAAAGAAAAAAAAGATGCATTAAAACAGAAAGTCAGTGCAAACACTTTAATTGAACTAATGAGTCGCAACAACAATTCTGTACAAGCAATTTCCTCTTCCAATAAAATGTTTCTGACATAACATTTATGTTGAAACACAATGAGGTTCCAGACCCAAGAGATGTGGCTTCACAGGAATCTGATTCCTGCTCCAAACTGGATGCCGTCACATATCCTGCAAGGAACAGAGAAACTTTAATCAAATCAAAGCAAACCAAGAATCAGATTATTTCCTGTCTATTTTAAGGACACTAGATGTGGAACATGTTTCGAGTTGTCTTACCATGTCTGTGCAATGTTATAATGTGCATCTACTTTACTGTACAGAAAATGCTTGTTTATTCTGAATGGATCTGCTTCCTAACTTTGAAGGAGCAAGGTTTTGACATTGCTGCAAATACTACTACTACTACTGCTACTACATATGGTTTGATAAGCCTGTAAGTGTGATTCACAAATGTCAGCAGATATGAGAGTTACACTGCCTAAGAGGAAGACACACACCTGTGCAGGCAGTCTTCTCAATCTACATTATTAATTGTCTGTTTGCGGGGGGCAACTGTACATCGAGTATACCAATTGCACCTTAAAGGCATACTATGCAGGATTTTCATTTACATGAATAGAATCAAGCAAACGTTATCCCTCACAGTCAACCTGCCTTTTGCCTGTATTGTCTTATTTTCGTCTTATCTTGGTTTGTTCGTGACATTTTAGTAGAGGTGTGTACGCCTTTTGCCAATAGCAGCGCAAGGTCGGGGGACTCTATAAAACACATAGTGACCAGCTGTCTTCCTCCTCTGCTCTGTCTGTCTGATTGAAAGCGAGGTTGAGCCACACACACACACGCACACACACACACACACACACACACACACACACACACACACACACACACACACACACACACACACACAAGCTGAATTCACACAAAATCTAGCCATGCAGCACCGTCCAGCAGGGTTGTGCGGAGGTGTGGGTGTGTGTATTTGTACTTTAGAACATAACCGCTGAGAAACAATCAGAAAATCAGAAAATAACTTTTTATTTCTCTGATTCACGGCTTTGTTCTCAGCCACACCGCTCCCTCTTTTCATTCACTCTCTAGCTTGCCTGACTATTCTCTCATTGGTGGGGCCAAGTTTGAATGTTGTATTTACAAACAGGAAGCCACAAATCCTGCATAGTATGCCTTAAAATGCATTTAAAGTAAATCTAATAGGTGAAATTACAAATCCCACCTAAAACTAAACTAACCAGCCTTACCTGTCTCCACTCTGAACTCCCATGGGAATGCAGTAATTTAGCTCCAGTCTGGCAATGTTCCCCAAACGCAGCACAATGCCCAGTCCATAAGACCAACGGATGCACTCTGCCAGCTTCTTCAAATGTGCTTGTGGACCCTCACCTGAGTAAAAACAAACATAGAACCTCAGTCGGACAAAGAACAAGGGCATCTGCAAAATCCTGCCTAACAGTTGGAGCTCTGCTTCACCCAATCAAGACGTACCTCTGTCCAAACCTGAACTAAATAAGAGCAAGATTCAGCCCAATCATTCCTATAGAATTCAGTCATCCAATATCAAAGTCAGGTCCATAAAACATCAGTGCTTGTTCTGTTTGCAGCTACTCACCATAGTTGAGGTTACAAAGGTTTCCGGCATTGAGGAAGAAGTGTGTTCTGAAGAGGTCACCAAAGCCCCCCCTGCCTGGTCTGAAGGGTAGAGGGGTGTAGAGGTGGAGGCCTCCAGCCCAGTAGCCCTCTCCTCCCAGGTAGTCGCCTGCCATATCAGTAATTCCAGCAAAAAAAACTTTCAATTAACTATCAAACTTTAGTCTGTTGACCGAGAAACTGAGTCAAGTTAATGTCTCACCTTCACTCTGTGGGCCCATACTGTACATACTGAATCCCCTGATACTGGTGGGGCCACCTAGATAGAACCTAGGGGGTCGACAACGACACATAAAACAACAAATGATTTTTAGAATCAGTGCCACTTAGACTTTTCAAGGATATTTATAATTTTTGCAATGTCTATTGCAAATGAACATCCATAATTTCAGGAATCATAGAAATAGACATAACTTAAAAAAAGTAATCCAGTGACAGAAAATAAAAACAAAATTTAGGGAAAAAAGGGGGCATCAAGATTTTACCCCTTGCCTTGAAGATAATGTCAATAGGATGGTGCACTGTGTTTCTGTACCTGTCTGCTATGCTTGTTGGCTTGTCACCAATGGGTAGGAGCAAACCGCCCCACAATGAGGCAGAAAGGACCTGAAGGAGAAAGTCGAAGGGTGTAAGGAGCTTGACTCGTGCACAGAATGACAGAAACATCAAACTAACCAACAAAGTATTTATTATGTTTTTTGTTTCTTAACTTAAAAATGTATGCCTGATTCGAGAAGGACTACACCAGTGTTTTTAGAAATTAGTCTGTTGGTCATTTAGGTAATTTTTGTGCTAACAGACCATTCTCACAAAAGCCTGAATATATTACTTGTATTCTTTACTGGGACTGTGGCCCAGTAATGCCCCGATCACACAGAAAGCGTTTTAGCAGCTGGTGGCAGCGTTTTGGATTTGTTTTAAATGAAAATAAAGCTTTTTGCTCGCTGTTTTTGCGTTGCTATGCACCTTGCGTTTCTGTGCTCTAGGTGCCTGGCATTTCTGCCGGAGAGTTCTGAACTCCTGGAGTTAAAAAAAAAATTAATTATGTCGATAAAAAAAAAAAAAAATTTAAAAAATGAATTATCCTAAAATATGCCTGAAACAGCCATCAGGGAGGTGAAGCTCCTGGACCAACTGGTGGTACTCCCATGATCCACCCTCTTTTTTTAGGGTCTCATGTACCCACACAGATCTGTTTATCTGCTGACAGCTTCTCACCCACAACCAGAGCTACAGCAAGTACCCTCTGCCTCAACATTTTAGGAACTAGATACTGATTACTGGGGAGAAAAATAAATAAATAAATTCATTAATAAATAAACAGTAGATTGTTTACACAGGAAGGTTAAGGTAAGGAGGTGATGGAGTGGCTGTATAGCAACAATACAAAGGTGCAGCATGCGTTTTTTCACTAGTGGCATTCATTGAAGAAAAAAAAAAAAGCAGTACAGTGCGCCTCACGTTTTGGAACCTGCAAAACCCTTTTCATGTGATCAGGGCCTTAAACTGCCTAATGCTGTACTGTGTTTTGTGCCTTTAGATGAAAGAATTTGCTATAGGGTGAAACAGAAAATGGAAAATCTCACAGAGTCCCAGAAGAGTGTTTTGTTGAGCTGGATCTCAAAGTCCTCTTTCAGGAAACTGGCGTCTCCCCCAGTGTAACCAGCCAGTTCCTACAGAACCACAACACAAAATGTCACCCTGATATACAACGTTAAGTCACATTATTTTTACATAATGTTTGAAAAAAAGCTCTGACTTTAAGGCTTACTTAGGTATTTTTCAATTTGGACCCTATTTTCTCATGTTATTGTGTTTAAATGAATAATGGGAACAAGAATTTTTTAAATTAGTCCAGTATTGAGCAAGCCACACCGGCAAAATGGGCTACAAAGTAACCACTTGGAGCATTTGGCACTGTCGATTAATGTCTGCTAAAAGGGCTTGTTATGCCACTGACAGGCTCAGATTAATATTCTGTCTGACACCATTATGGAAAGGATCCCTTCCACAACTGGTGGGTTTGGCCATGGCGATTTTGGGGCTGTTTCTGGTTATACAAAAAGGAACATAGTATCAAATGTTTACCTCTGCAAAGATCTTTGCATAATGTTGTCAGACACTTAGAATAACAATCTTAGCCTGTCAGTGGCAAAAACAAGCACATAACTTGATGGTGCAAAATGCAGTGAGTGTTACATTGCTGCCAGTTACAGCCATCTCGCTCAATACTGGACCACTTTCAAAACTGTTATTCCCATTTGTCACTTTTTGAGGTTAAAACATCAAAGAGTTACCCTTTAATGTTAAACAACAAACCTGATGGATCTTCAACAGTCCACCTTTCCTGGGAAGGATGGAGGAGTTTCTGGTGTCGATGACCATTGAATGCTGAAAAACAAAACAGCATTGTTCAGTAAACTGCTGCTAAATACTGGCTTATTATGACAGTGTGTCCTTTCCCACTACTAATCAAATCAAATCAACTATTCACTATCCCCCTCACAACGTTACCGGAATGAGTTGTGCATGAACACTGAAAACACTAACTTAAGCACTGAGTAACAGTGCTCAGTAACTCTCTGACAGCAGACTTCATGAATCTCTATTTTTTTTATTTGAAGCTATTTCAAAGCCCACAATGAAATCTTTAATGTAAAGTAAGAGAGAAATACCGAAAGAGACGACTTGAGGGAATGGCCACTCTCCTCTCGGACGGCAAATGAAGCAGTGCGAGCCAGACAGCCCAGCTCTCTCCACACTCCCTCCCACTTCAGGGTTTGACTGGTCTTCCACAGAGGGAACTGTAAAAAGACGGCAGTTTATTACTTTTGTTAATACAGATCTCATGCAGTAAATAAGCAAACAGCATACTTTATTTGTAACGTAGCAACAATTGTCTCCTTAAAACAGAAAAAATAATGGCTCTGTAAAAGGCTTCTGTTGGTAGGCCTCTTTCATCGTTAAACGATATAAACGATATAAACGATATATAAATATTTGTGAAACTGGTCAAAAGCAAAATCTAAAATCTTTGTTTCTAAGGAACAAAACTCCAGTGGGGAAACTTTATGGACCTTAAAAGAACATTTTGATGCCTTATATTATGTTTCTTTTTAGCTCATTTTTTCAGTCATGTTAAAATCTAAATGTGCAAGGTGGCATGAGAATTAAAGCAACATTTTTTTATGTCAAAACATTTTTTTAACTGCACAAAATGTGGAGAAAAAAAGGCACTTCGATAGAAACAAATACTTACGCTCAGCTCTGCGGAGATGCCTCGATCTGTCTCCCTCAGTGAGCTCCATGGAAACTGACCTGTTACTTTGTACATGTTGAGTGAGATACTGAAAGAAGACAGAAGACAGAAAAGAAGAGATATCAATACCCTGCTAGGATTCCTTTGTGATTACAAAATATAACTATCTGCATAGATTGCTCAGCCATATAATTCCTCATTAAGCTCAAGTACCAGCAGAGTCACTACATCTGCCTAATGTCACATCACAAAGATAAAAAAGGGCAGTAATATGAACTGCAGAACTTATAGCAAAACAATAATCCTTCCTGCAGATACAGAAGACAGACTTGCACACCATGCATCAAGGGAATTAGCCCGAAAATCACATTTATTGTATGAAGTTGTTTATATCTTACTTGCGTTCAAAGTTTCCTGGTTGGGGTTTAAAGAAGGACAGGCCGTAGGATGTTTCTTTGGTGCCGTAGGAGAACTGGAAGGTCATTTTCTCTGCCCGACCAAGTAAATTGGGTAACTTCAGGCCGAGTACCTGGAATTAAAGCAGGTGAGGTGATCAACGATTCCATTCTGTATTTAGAGACAATCAAACTAATGAAAACATCAGACAAAAAAGGAATCTGTCTGAAAAAATAAATGGATAAAAAGACAAAGCTACAAACTAAAGCTCAGGTCAACATTGGAAATTATCTTAACAGAGAGAAATTGGTGAACAAGTGTATTATGATTAGATCTAAAACAGTATGCAATCTATCAGAAAGCAGATGGTGACATGAGCCATCACAGTGCTCACCATGCTTCCTTCATTGTTTCCAACCATGGTGTTGTAGCTGCCCGTCATCCGTCTCAGCTCTGTGACTTCAAAAGTCACGTCGAGGCCGTTGGGAAGAGCATTCTCACCTGAGGAGAAGAGTTAACAAACAGAATATCACGATTATTTTATGCCTGGTTTGAAATAATGATCGATATCTCATGTGATGATGTATATAACAGACAATTATCATTAACCCACTTTCAATGTTCAACCAAAAAAATAATAATTATAATTTGTACACGTGTTTGCCAAGTGTCTGTGCGTAATTGTACAAGACATTGTACAAGACTGTGCAGTGACAGTACCTCGTGAGGTGTCAATAACAACTTCAACTTTTCTGAAGATACCAAGACGCAGCAGCTTCTGACGGGCTTCATGGGACTTTCGCATCACCTGCACAACAAATTGAATCGTGTGTTGATGCCAGTAACAGCTACTCACAAGCATAAATCAAACAAGCATTAATTAATACAGCTGTATTGACATGTACGTACATCAATCAAGTTCTTTGCCTGGAAAACTTCTGCGATTTCATAAGTCAACAGGTCCTCCTTCGTTCTTCCAAGCCCATCTATGTGCACTCGTTGAACTACAACCTGAAGAAAAAAAGAACGCTTATTAGCCAATTGGATGCTGTTTCTTCCATTTGTAAATGGTTTTAAATCCAGAATTATTGTTTCAATGATAAAATATTCAGCCAGTAAATTTTTTTTGTCAGAGGGCTATTTCATATTAAAAGTCCAATGTGAAGGATTTGTGGGACATATTGGCAGAAATGGAATATAATACAACTATGTTTTAATTAGTTTATAATCACCTGAAACTAAGGATCATTGTTTTCGTTACATTATAGCCCATTTCCACTGAGCAGTGCGGTACGGTTCAGTTTGATGTGCTTTTTTTCAGTTTGCAGTGTGAAAAGTTGTGGATGGTACCAATGGAACCGTTTCGTACTGTCCCCATTTTTGGTCCCCTCTCTGTTGGGGTACCTAGCACACAGATCTGGTACTAACAGGTGGAGCTGTGAACACTGCAGTCTGTTGACTGGTCAATAGAGAACGGTCACTCTGCTCAGGGCTGAGTTGTGCCTGGTTTTGAGCCTCATGTAACCACTGTTCATACTGTGGAGTTTTATTATTTTACTATAAAATGAAAGGATGTTTTGCTGCATCTCACAGCAGCTGGAGTCTAAGAAAAATACCTTAATTCACTGGGCCGTCTGCCAGCGAAATTTAAGGTGGAACGTTAACTTGTAAGGTTACACAATGCATGAGTTGACGACGTGGATCCATCAACACACCTTAAATTTCAATATGAGAACTTTGAACATTCCATTAGTTATTATACGACATACACAGTAATGAGTGGATGTTCAAGCATTTAAAAATATATATTAATTTCAACCAACTTTAGTGAACTGTATACATTCTAATCCTCACTTGGAGAAAAAAAAACAGTGTTGCGAAGCGTCGTTCCTGTGGGCTCCAGCAACACTAAACCCCTGAGCTTGCCTGAGAAGGACTAAATGCACAAACCTGCTATTTTTAAATATCCCATGGAGAGAGACTCTCACTGCAGCCTGTTCTATTTTGTCCTGAAGATGTCGGCGTGCAGCCTCATTCTGTGGACGATAAACGAGGTGCAGACTGATAAAGGAGGAAATACAGTGAGTGCTGGATGGAGCAGTGAGTGACAACAACCCTCCTACATTTAAGAGTACTGTTTGCAGTGGAAACGCTACACAGACCATGACATGTCTGAACGGTTACTTTTGGTTCCAAAGCTACTATACCCAAAGCGTTTGGTGGAAACGGGGCTATATCTACATACAGACTGGGTTGTCCTACACAGAGCCTGCCATGTTGTTTCTACTGTAGGCCAGACTCTAAATGGGGCCATTCGCGTTTTCACATTGGCCACCGTTGTTCTCCTACACACTTGGCACACGGGAGAAGTTTCAGTTGGATGCAATCTGCAACGCCACTGCTAGATGCCTCTAAATCCTACACACTAGACCTCTGAAATGTGTTGTGGATACGAGACAGCAGGGAATTCCCACTTCATGTGCTGGCAAAGCAAACACAGTGTGGAGACAGGTCTGGTAATGTGAGAATCATAGTGTAAGAGTCTGGTGTAATTACTGCCTGGAACAAAACAAAGCTTACATCCTTGTTTTCAAGAACTTCTTGCTTCGGCTCCTGATCAATATCTGGTGCCTCGATGTCGTCAGGATGAACTCCTAGCTCTGGCCCTCGCATGGGCAGAGGGTCCAGGCTCTGCAACACAAAATATGAGAAAAGAAATAAGAATCACAATCAAGAGCATGATAAATGAATTAATATAAAATTGAGTCCAACATGACATCTTCAAATGTCTTTGTTCATTGTCTGACAAACAGACAAAAACCAAAAGATATTCAGTTAGCAACAAATAAATGAGAGAAAAGCAGCAAATCATCTCACTGGAGAAGCTGGACCCGGAGAATGATCGACATATTAGCTTGTAAAGATGATTAATAAGGTGAAAAAGATTCACTAGGTAGAAGCAGTTTATATCAAACATGAAAGTAGCAAATAAACAAAATAATCATACAGGAGTAGACAGACATAAAAACAGGTTACTAAAGGAAGCATGAAAACTGAAAACAACATATTATGATTTGATTCACATGGGAATGTGGGAGGAAGTACAAACCAATTTATTCCCACCCCTTCTCCAATTATTAATCATAGTCATTTATGTAGCCCCCCATTAGTATAATGCTGTACAATAATTGATTCTCCGAGACCTATTCTAATATATTAAATTATTATCTTGCAGCAAGAAATAAAATAATTACAAAACTACTTAGCAAATGAAATTCTTCTATATATATATATATATATATATTCAAAAAATAATCTTACCTTTATATCCTTATCCAATCATATACAAACATATACACAAGCTATGCGTATATACACAAACATCGTCATCATCAATAACCAATTATGAATTATGAATTAAACGTATGATTAAATGTGCACCAAGAGCAAAACTAAGAGATTGGAGGTTAAAGGAAAAGTACACAGCTTTAAATTTGCTGTACAGTAACATACATAGTTGGAGTTTTTATAGTCTGATAACCTTTAATTTAAACTTTGCAGTGTGGACGCAGAGGATATGTCCCCCTTGCACATACTAATATAAAATAAAAACATGACAGTAGCAGAGGACTTATTTTGACAAAATTAAAACATTTAAGCCACAAACTGATGCAGAAAAGGCACAAATTGGTCTAGAAAAATTCACCAGAGGGCAGAAAAGTGAGTGTTTGACGTTAAAATTTCCTGGCAGAGATCCCCAAACCACCACTTTCATTTTCCCCTCCTTCCTGAAATTAAAGTTAGGCCCTAGGACCTCAGTATTTCTTAAACCCTTGCTACAGCCCTGTAAAAGATGAATGGATATGAATAAGGAGTGAGCGCTGGTGTAAACAACACTAGGAGAGTACAGTAGTAAGCACGAGCTGTTATCCAACAGCATGCTGACTGCAGCAGGACGAACATTACAGTGATGAACAGCCTCTAGCATCTGTCACTACTCTCCTTACTGTCAGTTTCCGTCTGCAACACACAGCAGACAGTGAGTTTACATTAAACTGTGAAGTTATAACTAACTAACAGGTTTATTATCAGTGTCTCGTCACAGAGCTGCCAGCCTGAGCCCTGTTGGACCTTGTTGAATGTAACGTTACAGTCTGGCCTTTTCTTGCAGCACACTGGCCGCTCTGTCTGTAACTCACTGAGCACACGGAGAGGTCACAATCGTAGCAAACACGGTCACCGGACTTTTCCTTACCCGGGCGTGGACGGTGCCCATGCTGAGCTCCGCAGGGCGCTGTCCCGGTGAATATGGGCCAAACTTCACGTGGAAAAAGACTTACTAATTTAACCTACAAGCAACCGGAGAAAGGCGACGAGGCTCCCTATAAGGAGTCCGCCATGTCACTTCCTGACCACGCCTTCTGCTCGTGCGCGTTCAACACACCAACGCTGCATAATGTTCAACAATAAAATAAAATAAAATAAAATAAAATAAAATAAAATAAAATAAAATAAAATAAATAAGAGCTAGAAAAAATAAAAATATGTAAGAAATATATGCTATCACAATTTCTACTAACACTGTTATAAATATATTGTATTAAATTATACATTATATCGGATTATTATTGAATTTGTTTCTGTAAAAAAAACAAAAAACATACATAATACATAATAAATACAAAATTTTGAGAGAGAAATAAATAAATACATTTTGTAAAAAGAAATGTATACTATTACAATTTCTACTGACAGTTTTTCTATTATATTATATATATTAAATTAAATGGCATCATATCGTATTATTTTTTAATTTGTCACCAATTAGTACAACTGATGATAATGATAATACCATGTTTCTGTCAAAAAAATAGTTAATTTAATAATAATAACAATAATGATGATAATAATAATAATAATAATAATAATAATAATAATAATAATAATAATAATAACAGGCTGTTTTTATCTCTTTTTTTTTCCAATAGGCACTATTACTTACAAACAAAAACAAAAGTAACACTTGTGCTGTTTGTTTGGTTTTCATATAATGGAAGATACAGGCCCAAAACCCCTCCAACTTTCTAATTAAATCTATGCAGGTTAGATGGCAAGATGGATTTATTACAATATAGAGTACCCTAAAAAGGAGAATATGTATACAAGAGTATCATTATCATTATTATCATTATCATTATTGTACACTATGTTCATAATCATGTTTAGGCAAGGTGATGCTAAGGAGTAAACGAAAGTATTGTCTTTTTATGTGAAAACAGTTTCACATACATTTTCTATGTGAGACATTGTTTAACTGACCAGTTGTGTGAGTTTAAACAACTGGGAGATTATTTTATTTCAGTATAAGTGTAGGAAAGGAAAACAATCGTTCAGAAGTAGCAGAGCTGGGATGCAGACTTAGGATCAGGGTTAAAAATTAACTTTTTGTCAGTCTGCCACCATGGCTGGTGGATTCCAAACTGTACAAGCCACTAAATAGATTACTGTTTTTCTTTTTTTATGGCTGGCTGGCTGGCTGGTGATTGAAGCAAATCTAGCAGTCAGTTGTAAATTTTACCAGAATTTGGCTCGTGGCTGGTGCCAATGTCCAACCCTGCTTAGGATGTACAATACCTGTAGGCTCACTCTGTTATCCTGTTCAGATACAGATGTATCTCGTTGCATATTGCACCTTGACATGGCGTCGTTTCTTGACACAAAGCAACCTCCTCTTTTAAGAAGAAATTTCACAACAATATAATTTTAACAATTTTGATTAAAAAAGCCTAGCCAATACTTAAAAGAAAACTACCTGAATCAGAATACGTATTAACAGTTTAATAATAATAATTATATAAAATTTGCTCATTTTACAAAACACAATCCCACGTAAGGAAGAAAACGTCAAAGTTTACACTTGTTCATATGTTGCTGAGCATCTCTGCAGGCCTTGAATCCTGTAACAACAAGACAGTAGGAAAATTGTCTTCATTATAGTGGTGAATTTTAAAATGCTTGTGAATATTGTCATTGTCATGCTGTTTGGATTTTAAAAGCTGCTCTTACGCTTCTGTTTTGAAGGTCTCATGGGATATTTTGTCTTCGTTTACACCTTCAGGACATTCATTAATGTCTTTTATGCCCAGTGTGGTCAGAGCTGTGGGGGGAAAAGGCTCTGTGAGTAGGCTATTTCTTTTAATTCGACCCACTTTTGGACCGCGACCCAAGTTGGGAACCACTGATCTACAGTAAACGACAATTATGTGTTAAATCGTGTTGAAAAGTGTGTGCAGTGTCAGTCTCTTTGCACAAGAGAGCCTAATGTAGTGACCACATCCTGTGCTCACCGTGCTTGTATTGTGCAAAGGTGATGTAATTTTGATTAGTGGGGTCCAGTATCCCAAAAACTGCATCCAGGTTGGCACTGTTGAACAGATTTGGGCCTCTGACACCACTCTGACGAGAAAGCTTCAGCTGCTCCAGCTGCTCGACAAGAAATTCTCTGGGATTCTCTGAGTGAAGGAAGAAATCACAGTTAATCAGAGCTGCTGAGGTGCACTAGTTATGTTTCTGGCGATGACGGTTAAATTAGTGAACACTTTTGGACAAGTTTGCATCAACCAAAGTATTTCCACTATCAAAAAACCCCTAATATGAACAATAAGTAGTAAAATATATCAATGCAAAACTGATATTATATTTGAATACAGAAACAGAATAGATAGAATGCAATCCTAATCCAGCACAGATACAGTTACATAAGGGTTCATTAATGACTTGTTAGCATGTGTGTCATAATTAGAGCTAGCTAATGCAAACACGCAGTTTTTCAGCACCGGCTGTTCATGATGTTTTATCTGTAACACACACACAGATTAAAATCATCTCTGACCAGGTCTGTAGAAGAAGAGCATGCTGGTCAGGTTGTCCATCAGCTCGATAATCTTGTGTTTCTTGAGATAATTTTGAGCGTCTTTCTCCCTCTGCGTCGCCATCTTTTCACTTCACGGCTGTTTACACTTGTTGCTATGATACGCCAACATCAAACAGTTAGAGCGCGCGCACTCAAAACAGAACAGACCTCAAATCAGCTCTTGGTTGAACAAATAATCATGTATTCTTCATTGCGGTGCAATTAACTATTATAATAAATATGAGCATTTTATACTACAACATGTCAAAGAAAAAAACAGAAAAATATTCATAACTCCCCAAAGCCAAAGGTGATGTCTCCACGTTGCTTCTTTTGTTTCACCAAGTCAGAATGAGTGAAAAGCAACACACACAACTTGCTTTGTCTTATTTGTGTTGCAGGTGATCTATTCCCCAGAAGAAAAAAAGCTGAATTCACATTTATTACCTCTGCATTGATGTATTAAAAAGTGTTGATGTTTCAGTCACAAGGAGCTTTCTTAAGACATATTTAAAGATCATAAAGTGACACAGTGCTTAAATACAGCCCATAAATTCAGCATAGTCCATGCCTGTACCTCTGTGAGTCTATATTTACAAGAGGGAAGCATTGTGGTGTGAAATAAGACTGAGTTACCTGTTGAGCCCACTGTTCTCATAGGCCTACTGTAGACATAAAGCAAAGTGTGTTTAGGTCAGGGGCATAAATATGGACAGTAAAGACAGTGCGGTTGCATCGGTGAGGGGCGTTTCTTTGGTGTGTAATCACACCAAAGCACAGCTGCAGATTATCATGCAAGTATAGTCTGTATTTAAGCACTGTGTTACTTTATCATCTTTGAATATGTCTTGAGAAAAGGTCCTAACTGAAACATTGACACTTTTTTGATGAATCAAAGCAAAGGTGATATGTATGTGCAGGAATTCACCTTTTTTCTTTGAAATTTGACCAGCAGGATCCAAAATTTACAACTTTTAAAAAGATTTACAATAGTAAAATAGAGAGAGAAGCATTACATCTTCACATTTTCAGGCTGGAAACAGAATGTGACATTTTTCCTTGACTTTAAATGATTAGTCAATTATCAATATTTTGATGTAACATGTGCCACAAAATAATGACTAAGGTTTAGTTTGATATTTTTATTTCTAACACATTTTGTCTGCTATTGGAAAAACAATCCAAGTTTTCACTTTTGAATAGAACAAATATTATATACACACTGTAACTGGCGAAATCATTAAGTAATTTACTTAATGATTTCAGCAGTTACAGTGTGTCCATGTCCTCTTACTCTCATATATATGTCATCACATGGTCTAAAAATGCAAACACATTCAAAAAGGAGGACAACACATGGGTATGCATGGTTGTATAAACCAAATAATCTTGCTCCAGATAAGAACCTTATCCTGAACAGGTAGAAGCAACAGTGTGGCATTGAATTCCACCTGTGTTTGCTCCATCAGTAGAAAACAGCAGCACAGAAAATATCCATTTGCAGATGTCCCAGCAATGACTTAACTCCTAGGCACGTGGCAACCTCTAAGTGTTGGCACAATATTGGACATAGTGTGCTTGATTAGGAGTCCGTCACACAAAGAGGTACAATCCTACATCAGTCCACCTTCTCTTCTGTTTTTAGCCGCTGTAACGTCGCAGCAGCTTCTTCTCTGACTTTGTAGCCTCGCAGTTCTGTCTGCAGCTCCCCGGGCTTTGGTGGAACCTCTGGTATAGACTGAAAGGTTAAAAGACAGGAAACACTGGTAAACACATCCTGAGAGATGGGGCCTGTTCGGTTGGGTGGTGTTGCATTTCTTAAATTCCCGTGCATAACTAGTCAATTATCAGTATGACATCACATTAATATATTTCAGCAGCTTCAACAAATTTTGATAGCAACCTTGAGCACCTGAGTTGTTTGGAGCTGATTCTCACCCAGTAGTGCTGGAGTAGATAAATTATAGCAAACTGATTTAAAAACCCTGGGCTGTTTAATTCCTTCTGTATATACCAGGCATGTCCAAAGTCTGACCTGGGGGCCATTTGTGGTGCACAGACCGATTTTAAATGGCCCATGGCTTGACTTTCAAAGATACATGTGGCCCAGCCCCCAATATTTGTTTATCAAGCAAGATTACGTTGCATTTTTTCCATTCACGTCACAATGGAAGCACTATCATACAGTTTGTAGACATGCACCAAATAGAAACTATGCAGGTGGAACAAAAGAGTTTTCATAAACAATGAATAGGCAAACGAACAGCTACCTGACCCAGTGGTTTTCAAACCTTTTATGCCAAGGCACACCTGTATTAATATCTGTGCACAATAGCTTCTCTAACGTGTGTTGTCACAACAGAAGACAATAAACATATGAAGAAAAAATTACTGACGTTTTTTGTTTTTTCGGTCAGTAGTAGGTCGTCTTAGCTGGTGCTTGTTTTAATTTGCTCCGTACAATAAAGCGATTCATTGTCCCACTAACTGCTTTCTCCTTTTAAATGTTATCATCACACTGGCTGCCAATGAGGGCTTTGGATGTGTCGCACACTAATAATTCGCACGTGCTAACGCTGACAAATAGGTTCCCTGTGAATGTTTTCTAAATTAAATTCAATTAAATGACATTTTTTTTGAGAGTTTGCCTCTTTATTAGGAAATAGGGGGCAAATAATACTGATTAAAAACTTAATTCAAAACTTTTTGTATAGGTCCAGTTGAATTTTGCCACAATGTGTGGTTATCACAAAATCCCACAGCACATCAATCATCAAGTTTACAATCCCTCTTGCACAAACTGGCTTTACTGCTATCATATTTTGATCCAATGAGAGGAGTTCTAATAAACCTCTCATATACAGAACATATAAGGGAAAGACAGACAGGCCACTGTGAAAAGGACGGTTAATTTTGTCCCTCACCAGGTCAGGTAGGTAGTACTGATGGACGGACTGTGCTCCTGCAAACATGGCCAATATACTTGCACCAAACATCCTCAGGTACCGAGGCCAAGACACACCGGCTGGCATCTTCACACACACACGTCCTCAACCTTGAAAACAGAGACATTAGTAAACAAAACCATATGCCAGAAAAGTCAAAAGTCAAATATGATGTCAGATCCCTGTCTTGATAAATAAGCACTGCTATTGTCTGTTAAAATAATAAAACAATACCTCACAATCAGGGCTGTGCATCACATAAGTGGACAGTATCATGAGTCACGTGTTAATACATACATAATCACAACAACACTGTGATCCTGTAGAGCTACTATGGGCATGCGTAAGCGTTAATACATGGTTTTCCAGCTATGTTAAGTCCACCATTTTAGTATCATATTTACATGTATGTTACACATAATCATACATGCACTGTGTATGACTACCAACCACCTGCACAGTAAATCCACTGACTATAAAGCTAACAGTCAGTTTGTAGCGCTATGGTGAATAATGCTAGCAGTTTCCAGGGCTAAAACTTTGAAAAACATAAAAAGGCAACACAGCAATGGACATGCAGTAACGCTAATAGAACCGTACCTTGTTTATTCCACAGTAACTTAAGTAAAATGCCGCAATGCGAAGCTAATTTTCACCATCTTAGACCCTTGTGCTTGTTGCTGTCATTGGGACCCACAGGTCATGCTGTTTAGCTAACACGGAGATTATTAAAAACGGTGAAGAGCTCTCACTCTGTCTTATTTACCGGTACCGCAGATATTTTGTTTCCTGTCGCCTGGTTATGCATTTGCATTAGTTTATTGAATGAGCTGGATTTTATTTGCGTCATAGAATTAATTAATTAATAATTAACTTCATATTCTGCCATTTAGAAACTCCTTGCTAGCTATTTTACAGCCACCTTTTTGTTGTTGTTGTTAAACAGCCAACCTAGCTAACCACATACTGTGTGCTAATATCCTTTCAACTTAACCTCTACATCGTTGTGCCAATTGAAGATACGTACGTTAATGAATCTGGGGGGTCAGATCATGGAAATGAAAAAATAAAATTTCATTAATATGATTTAGATATGGACTTTTCAGCATGTGTGTGTATTTATAATAGGTCCCGTTTTCCCTATGGAGTGATGCGCTTTACTAATATATACTATCTTTGGCTGCTATGTTCGTCTACAGTGTAAATTCGTGCTGGTGCTTCCGCATCTACGATATCTGCTGCCATCTAGCGGTCGTATGTACAAACTGATACACTCCGTGTACCATACACTGTAAATCTGTCTAAATTTTATAATGTTTAAACCAATAAATAATCTGTAAATTCGTTATAGTATAATTGTGTAATAAGACTGAACATCCTAAATAATTAATTTTAATTTGCCCCCTGCAGTACACCTCCTGACCACGAGGGGGCGATGAGCCTTCACTCGAGCTGCGCACACGGAAATGATGAGTGTTTAAATGGTCTTTGTTTTGGGAGGATTCCCAGCCCCCCGTCTCCTTATCTGAAAACTAAAGAACAAAAATGTATGACAGGTATGTTAGTTTGCTCACACACCTTTATGTGTCGTTGATGTAAAGGTCACTGACGGTTCACAGACCGCTGTTGGGACTGCGTAATGTTGTTAGCTTACGGTTAGCTAAACCTTCCATCTTCCTGTAGCAGCGTCCATCCGTCTTCTTTGTGCCAACAGTATGTGCTGTAGCTCACATCTCCAGTGTCTGCCGATGCTTTGGGCAGCAGAATGAATGTTAATGTATTCAAGTAAGTCAACAGTTAAGATGGAAGAAAACCAGTATACATCATTGACGGTTCCTACGGATTATTTTCAGCAGTGGTGAGTTGGTGTCGGAGGTGGTGGTGGCAGGTCATGGGAAACTTCTCATTTTATTACCCTGACGTCTTCATTTTCATGCATGAGATGGAGAAAAAAATTAAATAGCATTTGACACAAGCCATCACACATACCTGTATACTTTATACCTAGGCTTGAAGCAAGTGATAGCCATTGCCATCACCATTGCACTATTGTCTCACCATTGCACTATTGTCTACAAATGCCATTGTGTTAATGTTGTTGTATAAATATAGACACACTTTTATGCATATTTATATTTGTACATAGTAGTCGGTATTTTTGTTTACCCTGTGCAGCTTTGTTGTCCTTGTTGTTAGCTGGTATGTCTATATGTGCACACACTTACATGACCAATATTAAAGCTTATCAAATTCTTGTGGATAACCATATGAAAAAAAATGGGAAGTTGGCAAATACAAGGTGTCTACAGGTATCAGACAGTTGGATTTAATGCTTCTTAAGACCCTTTCAAGACACCTTTAAATCAAATATAGGACCGATTTTTGGATAAATTATGTTTAACTTATTTAAGCATCGCAGGTAGGCATTGCAGATAGAGAGAATATATGTAATCTTGTACAAGTATAAAGTAAAATGACCGTATTATAGTTTTTTTTTTATAAGATTACTAACATTAGAAATGTGGACTTTTACATAAAAAAAGCTTCACTCATTTCCACAAAAAGAAATTAAAAGATTTATGAATAAAATTAGATAAAACGTTCCTCACAAATTCAGGTTGAAGACTATTTAATGACTTTTAAGGCCTTACTGTTATAACATTTAATTTAAGACTTTGTAAGGACCTGCAGACTCCCTGTAATATCTTAAATCATAAGTACCCTGAGTTATAATTCAGGTATATAACAAAACATCTAATTAAGTGGAAAATATAACTGTTGGTAATTTTGCAATGTGATGATATTGCATCATGTGTTCTGTTTCTGGTTTGACCAATTTAAAAGGATTATTTTTGCAATTTAAAAAGGAGCAGTGTGCAGGATTTAGTGGCATCTAGCGATGAGGAGTGCAGATTGCAACCAGCCGAAACTTCTCCCATGTGCCAAGCGTGAACTCCCGGTTGGAATTCCTTCAGCATTTATTGTTCAGAAGGTTTTTATCGGGAGCCAAAATCCGCCGAGGTCTCTGTCTCTCCAAAACAAACAAACGTGGTAATAAAGCCGTTTCACGGGGAAAAAAACATCAGTATTTATCTGATGCCGTTTGGCCGGTAGCCATCATAGTTAGCCGTGATGAGCCAAGTCGGGGACTAGCCAAACAGCATGGGCCCCTAGCTCAGCAACTGCTAATGTGTGTTCGCCTTTTTTCTCAGATAACTTAAGATCCAGATGTTCAGGAGGTTTTTACCGGAAGCTGAATTATCAACAGAGGTCTCTTCCTCCATGAAACGGACCAGAGGTCTCATTTTATTAAACACTGAGTAGGATCCATACTAGAAATGTACGTGCGGACAAAACCTAAAAATAGTGTGTGCCAAAAAATATTCAACAATTTCTACAATCAGGCTTCCACCTCACCATCTGGGTCGCCAGTTTCCTGTCTCCAAAATGTTTATTAGCATGCTTCAAAGTTTCTCCCATCAACTCTGCTTTTATAGTTCACCACTTTTTTGTGGGAAGTGGCATACAACTCTTGTCAGGCCTCGTTTTGTGCGCAAGCAATGTTTATAAATGAGACCCCAGGTGATTTCAATTGGTAGAAACACTGAGTAAAGCACTTTGACGTTTAAAAAACCAAGTGTTTTTACGCCACTTTTCGGCTCGTAGCAGAGGGGCTCCTTATTATAGTGGTTGACGCAATAACATGAATGGTCCTCTCTAGAGCCGCTGTTTGGTTTGACCGTTCTGGGCTACATAGATAAAACGGCTCATACTAAGGAATGAAAACACAATGATTCTTATTTACAGCTGATTACAAGCTAAAGAAAACATACCTATTCCTTTTCTGTCAGTATATGCCCTTAAATCCTACACACTGCACCTTTAACATGCTGCTACATTATCCAGCAGTTATTGCACCTTCACCTGCTACAGTCATAATAAATGCCCCTGCAGTGGGTCTTACTTATACTTGCCAGCTGTAGATTGGACATGGCCGTAACAGAAACTCCTCACGTTTGACCTGTTGTCAAATTCATATCAGTCACAGTGATTTTTGCAAGTCCTATCAAGTGTTTGTATATCTTCATTCCATTCTGGTCAGCCTTACCTGAGCGCACAACAAAGTTGGTGTTAAAAGACCTGTTTGTGAGTGCAGTGAGTGAGAGCTCTAGATTTTACACTCAAAACAGCTGCAGTAAAGCAAGGAAAAATACACACCGCACACTGAATGAAATGCAGAGAATACAAACAGGTGTGTATCAGCGCATGTGTGTTTGTAAGTATTGTGTCTTGTAAGTTTGCCTCACTCACTTCTTCACGCACCCCATTGAACACCAGACGTAATTTGTCCTTTCTTGCTGTGTCTGTTTTGTTTTCTTATCCCTCCTTTTTCCTCTCTTTAACCTTCCTCTTCCTCCTCCTCTCTTCTTCTCTCATGCACCCTCTCTTCTCTAGGTACCAGTCAAGCCAGCAGCATCCCGAGGCGCAGTATGTGATGCAGTATCACAACATGGGCCACTACACAGAAGGTCCCAGAGATGAGCCTGTCATGGCCGAGCTGTCTGTCCACCGGGAACCACCTGTTAACCAGGAACCTTTTTACCAGAACTACAACTATGAGACCCAAAATCACTACCAGGACCTGACCTACCAGCCGATGGTCAGGAACGAGCAGCAGCAGCAGCACCAGCACCAGCACCAGCAGCATCATCCTGCACAGCTGCACCACCCTCAGCATCAACATACACTACAGCAGCAGGAGCCGATTCTTCAACACCAACCTCAGTCTGTTGGTCCACCTCAAGGTTGAGGTTATTGTTCAAAGTAATCCTCCCCCACACACCACAAGAGTTTTTCGACATATCTATAACACCTTCATCCACTTTGTCTTAGTTGTGACGCCGGTGAAGAAGAAGAGAGGCCGGCCTCCTAAGCAGCAGTCAGAGGAGGGCAAGATGCAGGAAGAGGACAATGAGATTGAGGCTGCCAAAAAAGCCAAGAGGGCTCTCAACCGCTTCAACGGCATGTCAGTGGAGGAGGTTATGGCCAAAACTCTGCCAGACGTTATCACCTACAACCTCGACATATTGATAGTGAGTTACTTACTGGAGACCTATTAAGAATTTCTATATTTCATTTGAATAACTTGTGAATTGGTGCCAATTTTACATTAAAAAAAAAGAAATGTGTCGGCTGAAGGATTTCAGTCACAAAGAAACCTGTAATTTTGAGGTCTGTTGCCATGGTAACACCTTCATGTTTCTCCTCAGATTGGAATTAACCCAGGACTATTGTCAGCCTTCAAAGGACACCATTACCCAAACCCAGGAAACCATTTCTGTATGTTGAAATTCAATTTCATTACTGACTGCAGTGAATACACAGCATCTTTCACCTTTATATGTTCCTGCCCTGTTGATCCGCAACAAACAGTTGTCACACAGCTCAGATTTGTTCAGACGCCTAATTTCAAATGCACATCATCCCAAAACATCCAGAGATACTGAATCACAAAAACATTTAATGAAATAATGTAACCTTTGTTTTGATGTGTAACACTGTTGTACCACTTTGAAACAGATTTAAATCTCTTTAAGGGGTCAGTTAAGGAGAATATCATCATTTAATGCGGTGGTTCCCAACTGGTGGGTTGCAGGTCCATACTGAATGGACCGCAAGGGACTTGTTAATGTGTCAAGTTTGTTTGAAGTACAATAAATTTCTGGTGCAGAGGTGCCGTCTCCTGCTGTAGAGTGAGTGACTACAGAACAGCTACTTAACAGAGACAGCAAACTAGCTCTTTGACATGTCCAAACTCAAGTATGACGCTGAATATCCAGCCCCTGTTGCTGGACCAGTTGGGAACCACTGATTTGAGTATCGCAGCACAGCAGGTCATTTTACAATGAAAAGATTTTTGCTGTCATGTTCATCATTAGCTCACTAAATTATACTGGTAAATAAACCTGCACACTGTCTCGCTGTGTGCGCTGATGTTGTCCAATAAACAGTCACTGATAATGTCCTTAATCTAAAAAAAAAAAAAAAAAAAATACTAGTATGGGTTTTATGTTTTGATTTGTATTTTGTTTGTCTCAGTCACCCATTTGTTAATTGAATGTCTACCTCTTCTTTCCTATCCAGGGAAATGTCTGTTTCTTTCTGGTCTAACTGAGGAGCAGCTCAACTACATGCACGACCAGAGCCTGCCAGAGAGATACAGCATTGGCTTCACCAACATGGTAGAGAGGACCACACCTGGCAGCAAGGACCTGTCCAGGTGAATAAAAGAAACTGTTCTATTAAGTTTGTACTAATGCAGTTTCACTGTTTACAAAATGGTCATTTTGGTTGATGCTTATACATAAAATGATACACAGTTGGTCCAACAGTAGACTGAATTCTGTGATCTAACGAGCAAGAACTTCCTGGGGGAAAAAAAAAAAATCACCTAATCCAGTTTGTTGCTTGAAACAACCATAGATAATTTTCTGTTTTTCTGTTTTTGTCCTAGTAAGGAGATTCGTGAAGGAGGTCGACAGTTACTCGACAAACTGCAGAAGTACAAGCCATTAATAGCAGCATTTAATGGAAAAGGTAAATTGTTTAAACACTGAAACTACTTAGCTATAAAAAGGGACAGTTCACCCCAAATCAAAATATACATTTTTCCTCTTACTTGTAGTGGTATTTATCAGTCAGCTTTTGGTGCCCAAAGCACACATACACATACATTTTAAAAAAAACTCAACAGCAATGTCTCTTTCCAGAAATCATGACATGAGCAATTTAATGTAGGAACTATTTTCCTTTTACCAAACTTCACCCGCCAACCATATCACTGCACAGATATAGCTGTAGTTGGGTAGAAAGAAAATAGTCCCCATGTGAAACTGCCCACAACAAGGTCTGTGGATTATCTTGAGTAACCAGGTCGCGATTTCTGTAAAGAGACATTGCTGCTGAGTTTTTCAAATGTATATTTTTTGCACTTTGAGCACCACAGGCTGAGTGCCATCTAGTTCCATTATATTGGAGAGAATGCAGACATCTCTACAGGTGATATCTCCAACACTCGGCAACTCGCACAAAAACAATTTAGACTGAGATATAGCACCACAGGTAAGAGGGAAAAAGTGTGTTTTTGATTTTGGGGTAAACTGTCCCTTTAAGTGTTTAGATGGCTCATTCATAAATCCGTTTGGATAAGTTTCAGTGTTTTCACGTTTGTTCGTCTTGGCAGGTATTTATGAAATCTTCTGCAAAGAGACCTTTGGTGTGAAGGCAAAGAATCTCGACTTCGGTCTGCAGCCCTACAAAATCCCTGAAACTGAAACGGTGTGTTAAAACACTAAATGGATTACTCTTAAACTATAATCAACTGCACAAACAACAAAAGTCATTGTATATTTCCTTTTACCCAGGTGTGCTACCTGATGCCATCATCAAGCCCTCGCTGTGCCCAGTTCCCCCGTGCACAGGATAAGGTACATTTCTACCTCAAGCTGAAGGAACTGCGAGACCAGTTGAAAGGCCTGGCACCGAGCCACGAGGTGCAAGAGACGGAGTACTCATTTGATCTGCAGCTTGCTAAAGGTAAACCGCTGTACGGCTGAAACATCAGGATTGCACTTCATTTTGTCACTCGCTTGAATACAAATATTTACCTGCTTTTTGGGATTTAAACCACTTAGTCATTTTGTAGTCACGTTCATGTTAATTTTTACTGACATTTATGTCTAAGATGATGATCTAACTCCTTGATGTTGCATTTGTTCTGCAGAGGATGCTAAGAGGATGGCAATCAAAGAAGAGCAGGTGGACCCGGAGTATGAAAGTTGTAGTGGGCTGCATGATGACACAAGGCAAAGCAGCAACTCCTCCAACTGAAGGAGCCCGAGGAGAGGAGAAAAAACAGGCCTGTCTGCTGTAGCACAAAGGTAGTGTAGTTAGTTACTGTGTAGTTCTAATTATATTTAGGTGGAGCTAGATGGAATTCAGCTTTGTTTACAGTGTATATACTGTAACTGTAAATTATGCCTGTGACGGATTACCTGTCTAAAGCAAATTAGAAGTCTGTTGATATTCATACAACACTGATATGAAGTGAACCAATATCCTGAAGCCATCCTGGAAGTAAAAATGGATTTGTCAGTACAAATAAAATGTACGCCTCATAGACACACACTACATTTTGGGAACACTAAATGCAAAGATCCCTTTTGTTTGTGTACAGGAATACTCCACAGGACTCCTTTAAAAAGGATAGATCAGATTTTTTGTAGTGGGGTTGTGATAGACTTCTCCATCGTCAGTATTTTACCAACAGTAGACGTCAGTTGCAACGGCCTTAGTTTAGAGAAGCAGGCAGAATTTCTGACAAAGAAGAAAAGCGATTAACTGCCAAGGATGGAGGCAGCGGTAAACTGTATTTTAACCACCAAAAATTTAATTAAATCACTAAAAGTGTACACTAAGTGACTTTGATTAATCCAGATTTACCCTTTGAAACGTCAGTGACACAATGACACAAACAGACTAACTGATGGAGGCAGCAGTAGACCAGCAGCTCCTGTGTTCAGCGATGTTAAATCACTATTTTCCCCAATGGAGCCTAGCTTTGAAGAGAGCTGTATAATACTTTCATTATCCCCTCAGAAATCCCTGTCTGATGAAGGTGAAGGAGTTAACATATTCTTAATACACTTAGACTGATATGGATTCTTTTTTATGTTGGACATTTTTCCATTTATCCATCCATTTTCACCCGATAATCCGAAGCTGGGTCGCAGGGGCAGCAGGCTCCTACCAGTGGGACGTCCCTGGAACACCTCTAATGGGAGGCGCCCAGGAGGATCCTGATCAGATGCCTTAACCACCTCAACTGACCCCTTACGACATGAAGGAGCAGCAGTTCTACTCCGAGCTCCCTTCACATGTCCGAGCTCCTTACCCTGTCTAAGGATGAGCCCAGCCACCCCACGGAGGAAATTTATTTTGGCTGCTTGTATCTGCAATCTCATTCTTTCGGTCACTGCCCAGAGCTCATGACCATAGGCGAGGGTTGGGATGTAGATGGACCAGTAAATCGAAAGCTTTGCCTTCTGGCTCAGCTCTCTTCACCAAACCATTAATCCATCTCACACTTCATTCTACCCTCACTTGTGAACGAGACCCTGAGATACTTGAGCTCCCTGAGTAACTCACTCCCAACCAGGAGGGCGCAATTCAACACGGTGGACGGACTTCCTAGGTGGCTTAAATACGTTTTGCTACTGCTACTGGATAACTATCTCATACAACCCCACTTTAAAAGACCTGAGCTATCCTTTGAAGTTTACGTACTTTGCATTAAATGGCAGAAAGCACATAAAGTGTTGCCATGGTGCTTTAAAGTGTCTTTTGGTTGCTTCCCAGAAACAAAACAAATTGCTGAACTATTAATGTATTGGTTAATGACTTATAAATACCTCATGCAAGCAGCACGATCTATCTTTTTGAGCTGTATTTTTTTTTGGCTTGGTTTTATCTTGCAGAAATGGACATCATAGGCCAGTCAGCGGACAACATGACACAGAACCACTGCAGCTGGAGAGATTTTCTCAACAGATACCAGATATCAGCTGTACTGTACTAGTAGCACCATATATCAGTGAGGGCAAGAAACCCTCTGATGATGACACCTCAAGAAGAGTGAAGTCCTGCAGTTTCACAATGCCTCACAATGTGACGCACAGGGGAGAAAGTGCCCACAACGGTTACATTTTCTATCTCTCAAAACAGACTGTGCATGTTTTTGGTGTTATTTTTATCACTATTTATTGCATTTTGTATGGTACGTGCGTCCAGTGACTTATTTTTGTATTTTTAAAAGAATGACATTTTATGATTTATCAGCTGTATAAATAAGTAATTGTACTCTTGAATTTCTAACCTGTAATTACAGAGTTACTAAATCTCTTCTAAAGCTGGCGTGTTTATTGTCTCATTGTTTAAAGCATTCATGTGAGGTTGTGATGTGTAATTTATAATGTAAGGAAACGCACACGAGCCATCAGAAAGCTGATTAATGCTTTCTGTTGAGGGGAAAGTCATATTTCCAAAGCTCCAAGATGAGAGCAGGAAGATTTGATTACTTTGATTCACTTATACACTGGTGCACAGTATAGATTAACCATATAGCTGCAGACTTACACCAACATTCATAAGGCTTGAAAGAAAATCTGGCATGAAAACCTCAACCACACAGGTTTAAATAGTTTTAGAAATCATTTCATATTACAAATTGGCTACTGGCTACAATACAATGCAACTGCTTTGTTGAATACAATTTTAAAGGACAGATTTTGAACCAAAGCTACATTAAAGTGTATGAGTGTGCATTTTGCACAGATCTCCTTTGCGCTGGGCTTGAAAACAGCACTCTATGGACATTCTTTAGGCCTTCATAACAGCTGTGAATCTAATTTTCGAACAGGGGGAAACCAGTAAGGAATGGCCTCATGTTTTCTGCTGTAAAAAAGTCAAAAAGCAAACTATGTCTTATCAGGTTGTAGTGATGTGTTTTGCACTTTTGCACAACCCTCCATTTGTAGCATGGGTATGGTGTCCAGTTTAGGACATCCTTAGGTGTCAGACCTTAAAATGAAAAAGCATCAGGTCTCAGAAAAACCTCTGTCAGACTTCAGGTGGAATAACCTCAAACAAAATGGCCTCAGAAAAAAAAAAACTCTGAGGATGAGGAACCTGAAGGTGTCCTAAAATGGACACTACACATGTGTTAAAGAAGAAATACAGGTCAATAAAATCACCCTATTGGAACTTGTAAGCTCTAAGATGCGACAAAAACTGTTAAAAGTATGAAATCAAAGCCTTAAGTGGAGCTCTGTGATTGTTTTCATTTTAATTAATACCGTGTTCAAAACAAACTGAAACTATTCTTTAACTTATTATATTTTGTAGTATTGGTGTAGTAGTTATACTTGTACCAGCTGCAGTACTTTAAAATTGCACCAAGTTGCAAACATCACCCTTTAAACAGCACAGACTTCATCAGCCAATAGGAAACAAGTCTAACAGAGTTTAAAAGTCGAGCGGCTCATACCAATGTGAAAATAGGGGCGTACCGTTTTGTTAGCTTTCGATTTTGTCGTGAAGTTTACAGTACAAACACCATTTTCAAACAGATTTGTTTATTAAGACTTAAATATTCAATGGTTACAAAAACTTCTCCTTGGAGCCACTTTCTAATTAAAACCACAAGATATTTTTCTTTGTACACCCCTACGTGTTGGACTTGAGATCTTCCGGTGTCAAAGTTGACCGGCAGTGCTGTCATGTCTTTGTTGCCTCTGTTGTTCCTCATATGTTGTGAATAGAAGAGCAGTAGATGGAAAAATAACAGTTACTTGTACAGGAGAAACTAATCAAAACCTTACCCACAACAGGTACGTGTAAGTTTTTAAATACTGGTAACTTGTGTACGGTTTCTCTGTGAGGATTCTCAGTGGAAGCGAAACCATTCATCCATGCTAAGCTAGCCGAGCAGCTAGCTGTTGGCTAATGCTAGCTGCACTTGTGGCACTTCTACTGTTATAGCTTTTGACAATAACTTTTATATTATCACCCGGAACACGAAACATTTACGAGTGAAATAAGACAGCTACAAACTTGAATCTCTATGTATGAGCGGTGTATTTTAAAACTGGTTTAAATGGACATATGGTTTTCATCCGGGTTTAGCTTGTGAGTTAGCATAGCCATAGAATAAGGTGCAGGTACAGTCATTGATGTGCAGTCGCAGAATTTGGTGTCTACGATGAATACTGTTGCTTTTTTCTTGAAATTGGTCATGCATATAAATGGTTTAACTTTGTTGTGTTGTGTATCACCATTTAAATTATCATTTTGTTAATGTTATCTTTTGTTAAATCCTCAGTTTGTCTACAATGCCCTGTTGGCACATGCATTCAGTTTCATACACTGCCAGACTCTTAACATGCTAAACCACATGTAGACATGTTTCCTCAATATGCATATTGATTTATTTAATAAAGTCAAACCACCCAAAAGATGGAAGACAAGCTGAATGGATTCCCTGTTGTCTCCCCGGAGTATCTTCAACAGTGGTGAGTCTTCCTCCTCACCAGCAATGTGGCCACACAGGATCATATCTGCAAACCTCTGAATGGCAAAAGTGTGATGAAAATGAAATGAAAGCATGTGTGCCCCTTTTGATTTTGTTTTACCATTGTTTTCATGATATGCCATTTGGGCTGTGCACCAAGAATGTTGTTTTATAGTGCTGTATATATTGTTTTCTTATAGCTGGATGGTATTTAACGTTGGTTTAACACAGGGAGAACTAAAAAGCATCTTGTTGGTGGAATGGTTTCTTCCCTTTATATAATATAAAGCTTTTCTACAGTCTCTGATTCACTAACAGTTGTTGAATGGGAACTATGGGAACTTGAGTGCATATCAGTCATTTTCATGACTGATATGCACTCAATAGGATTGCAGCGATATACTGGTTTCAAGGTATACCGTGATATAAAGGTTGACGGTCATAATTCTATCTACATTTGCTTATTTATTATATATTTTTTTTAAAAAAAAGAAAGAAAGCAAGAAATGCAGCTGATTGTTTAATCTGGGTTTTATTTTATTTATTTTCTATGGGGAGACTTCTTACACATACTTCCATTAACAAAATGATTTAAATTTTTAGTTATAGTTAAGAAGGAAAAGGTTCAGTGGGAGCTGTCTACTATCATGGACATTGGTCAGAATGCATCAGCCACTGAAACTTTCCTTCTGCATGCAATGGTTTATTTCAAAACTCAAATTGCAATTAAACATAAAGCGGGAGCAAACACATATGGGTTCGAATCCGAAAGAAACAAATACACAATTAAAACTTAAGTCAAATTAAACAAATGTCCATCTTAGTAAAAGTAAATAATGCTCAGATAAACTAATCATACACAGGATAAACTAAAGAGAAAGAAACTGCTTACCAGGACGGCTCTCTGTGCCGATGAAGAAAAGATGAGTGAAATGGTGTTCAGGGTTTAAATAGGGGTGAACAGGCGAACTCAATCAGGTTAATGAGTGAACAAAGAGTGAAAGGAACCAGTCAGTGCTGAGGAAATGGATTGAAGTAAAGGAAGAGTCAAAATAAGGAAAAATAGAAATCTTTACTACAATGTACTAAAACATTTGATTAACCAAGAATAACCCTTCTGTTTTCATTTTTTAAGGGTCACTCTGACTGATAATAAGATAAATTCTGTAAAATACTGTGTCAGCATGAAACTGCAATATTTTCTGAGACAGTTTTAGTACCGTGAAAATCTCATACGGTTACAACCCTAGCACATCAGTGTATTAGGTCCATCTTGCTAAAACAAATGCAAACATACAACAGATCTTCAACAGTGCCAACGTCATTAAGGTTATGATGTTCAGTTTTTGTTGAAACTGTTTTTAAGAGGTGTTCATCATCTTTATGGTTATTTTGATGGTTGTAGTAGTTCACTCTCAAACATAAAGCTCCACAAGAGTGTCTCTAACTACACTGGCAAACTAAACCTACCATTCACGAGGAGTAACTGACTCTTAACAGTTGTAGGAGGTTGCATCAGTTATGTGTATTCATTTATCAGAGTGAATTATGCATCATTACTCTGTAACACTCAATCAACTACAGAAAAAAGCACATACAGTAAGTTACATAACACACTGATCTAACTCAGCTTTAACCCTGCAGCAAATCCAGTTGCCATCTCACTTGATGTATACTTCCCTTCTGTCTTTTCAAAATTCTTGCTCTTCACAGGGTTCATTCTGCACAGCAGTTTCAAGCTCTCCAGGCCCAATATTCAGGCTTCAACCACAACCATCAGCCTCATTACCCGGAGGAACAGACAGGAGAGACAGCCATGGCACACATGGCGAATCCAGAACCCATGATGGAACAGCAGGAACCTGCCAACCTGGCAAAACGTACTATGATCTCTTTTGACTAAGACATCCTGTCTCCACTGTATATGTACATCAGCTGGCTCTGTGTCAGGTCCTAGATTTATTTTTATGCCATAAAGTATTGAAAAATTACGCCTAAATATCTGATGAAAGTTCTGTAGTACTGCACGGCATTAGCATGCTTGCTAGAAAAAGACAAGCTTTGTGTAAGTTATTGAGAGCCTTGTCGCATATATTTGGCTCACTGAAATAACTTGTACTCTTGTGGTTTGCATTGATGTTTGATGTGCTTTAAGAACTCCAAAAACTTAATTAAATTGAGTTAGAATTAAGTGCAGTAAGATGCTAACTGTTTCTGCCCACAGTTTTAACAAAATGCAACGGCATGGTGAAGGTTCAGACGCTTCTTTGTTTTGATGTCACCTCTCTGAAATTTTCTTGTAGCCCCACCAAAAAAGAGAGGCCGACAAGCTCAACCCAAGGAGCCCAAAGCACCCAAACCACCAAAAGTCCCCAAGGTACCAAAGCCACCAAAGGACCCAAATGCACCTAAAGGCAAACCTGGTCCCAAGCCCAAGAAGGCTGCTGAGGGTCAGGTGGACGGCAAGCAAGAGAAGATTGACGAGAGCTTCAAGAAGGTGAAGAGGAAAATTGACCGCTTCAAGGGAATGTCAGAGGAGGAAGTCATGAAAAAGACTCTACCAGACCTGCTGGATTACAACCTGGACTATGTCATTGTAAGATCTCCCGTTCAACTGTTTAAAAGCTAAACACAGTGCTGTCAGGAATGAATTTGGGTTTGTATGCTTCAAAACCATGCACTGTTTCTTTTCCAGATTGGCATCAATCCAGGACTGATGGCAGCTTTTATTGGACGGTGGTTCCCAGGTCCTGGAAATCATTTCTGTAAGCTGTCTCATGAAAATGATTTTGAGATGTGTAATAGTAAAATGACTCCTGTCCTGTCCTGCCAAAATTGTCAGAAACGTTTTATAGAAATTTTATGGAAAAGAGTGTGAGGGAAGGGCAAGTGTGTTATCCTGGACTCTTTTTGCAAGACCCAGTTTGAGTGTCAGATGTCTATAACAGCGATTCCAGCCTTTTCTTTAAGACGTACCCCTGCATTGCATTAGATGAACTCAAGCACCTCTTTCTCAACAACACCGATCAGGTTCCAGATATGTTCCTTTGAAGGGGGTATTTTTTTAAATTTTCAGGGAAGTGCCTGTTTCTGTCTGGATTTACTGAAGAGCAGCTCAATCACATGCATGACACCACCCTGCCCGTCAAGTACAAAATGGGCTTCACCAACATGGTGGCCAGGGCGACACCAGGGAGCAAAGACCTCTCGAGGTAGGCCTGAAAATGTTGGGAAAAAATGTGTAAGATACGTCAGTGGCATTGCTCATAGATTTTAAGTTGCTCAGTCACCATGACATAACACTGTATTTTAATCATTTTTCTTTTGTTTTTATCTCAACAGTAAAGAGTTACGTGAAGGAGGCAAAATTCTTGTAGAGAAGCTGAAGAAATTCAAGCCTCTAATTGCTGTTTTTAATGGAAAATGTAAGCACTCTCATACCATAGAGCTACAGTTGCAATAAAATTATCTGATAAAGTGAATTAAAGTATTAATTTTCTGTTTTTTCCCCTCAAGGCATCTATGAAATGTTCTGCAGAGAGATGTTTGGTAAAAAACCAAAGAAACTTGATTTTGGTTTGCAGCCACACAAGATCCCTGACTGTGAAGTGGTGAGCACCCAACTGCTTCATTACCATCAAATATTGATGAACTTTAGCCTCATTTTTCCAAATTAGCCTCTTAAAATGGATTCACTCTCTCCTCCTTTAACCACACCACAGCCATTTTTAAACTGCACAATATTACTTTTTTGAAGGATTGATCTGACAGTCATTTCCCCTCCACAGGCTCTGTATCTAATGCCTTCATCCAGCGCTCGATGTGCTCAGTTCCCTCGTGCTCAGGACAAAGTCCACTTCTACATCAAACTAAGGGAGCTCAGAGATCAGCTGAAGGGCGTCCAAAGGAGCAGAGAGATTGAGGAGATTCAGTACTCGTTTGACTTGAAATTGGCCAAGGGTAAGCACCGTCTGTGTGGATCAATGTATGTGCGGTTTGTTATCCAACCTGTTAGTGGCATGGCAGTGAAAAATCTGTTTTCTTATAGTGAAACTGGAAGCAAAAAAAAGCTATGATTTTCATTTAAAAATAGGTAGTTTCACCTCTTCTAGTGTTTTAAAATACTGTATGAAGGCTTAACAGGTTTTTTTTAGTGATAATATGCAAAGTAGTGTCATCATTGGCTTGTTACTGCGTGTGTTTAAGTACATCCTGATATTAGAATCCTGCCCTTAGTTTGATATCTGGATCTAATTTAGATCATATTTGGCATTTACTCTCCCTTTTTATACATTAACAGAGGATGCCAAGAGGATGGCGATTAAGGAGGAGCAGTACGATCCTGGTTATGAAGATGCCTACGGTGGAGCGTATGCAGAGAGGGGACCTGGAGAGGGTCAAGGCCAAAGCCAGACCAACGGTCACTGTACATTCTCAACTACAGAAAACACAGGTAACGCACACACACAGAGTCAAGTGTATTTCACTCCTCACATTTTATTACAGCTATTCTAATGCCCAGTTCAAACCAAAGATCCACGACGTGGTGAGTTGAAACATGCAACTACTTCTGCAACTTTCTAAAAACCTGCTGGTTCACACCAATGCAACTAGATGAGATGGTGTGTCATCTCTATGCAATAACTATCTGTACTTCTGTTCTGATTTGCAGCTTTTCAGGTTTATTTTGTGGCTGAATATAATTTGTAGCTTCTTAAAATATGAATGAGGATAGTGATGGTGAGAAACTGGCTACAGTTGCATTTGTAGTAGTGATGAAACGGCAAAAAACAGAAACAAAACCAGCATCAGATGGACTGTATTCATAAATACGCCACAATAATATAAATAACCAGCACCAATTAATCAGTCAGTGAGAATGTATGTGTGTGTGTGTGTGTGAGGAGGCCGCAGCAGTGACCCACCATCTGACACCAGCACACGGTGAGGACAGAAACAGAGGGGCTTGGCAGGGACGGAGCACTTGACGCAGCAAGCGAACATGCCGTCTGTGGTCATTTTGACTTGACCAGCAGGCTTCACTATAGGCTGATTGGCTGTTGAAACAGGTTATGTGATTTACTTCCTCAAACCAGCTGCCGGCAATTTGACCAGCTGAGTTGCAGGTGACACCATCAGCCGGCTTGAGTCGAGCTCAGACTGGCCAGTTCACACCGCTGCAACTTTTCTCTGCAGCGTTCTGAAATGGTTTCATCTCATAGTGGATCTTTGATCTGAACTGAGCTTTAGAGTGTTGAAATTGAACACCCTTTGCTATGATCAGGGTGAAGCTCAATGTTGTTTGTCCAGATACATTTTTAACTGTTTTTTAAAGCTTACTCAGGTTTGTTTGGAGCATTCAGAGTGTTTACATGAACTTCAGTAACCGTATTACAGCCGACTTTCTGCTGTGAGCTGACTTCATATATGAGGACGTAACTGAGATTCTGTAATCTAGGGAGGAGTTCAGAGAAACTTGATTTCCCTAGCTAGATTTCTCCAGATTTCCTAGCCATGTAACCAACTTTTAATCAGCTTTTTTTAAAAGTATGTGATAAGCCTGAGCTGCTGCATGTATACATACATGTTGATTTACAGTAACGAGGTTACAAAAGCAAATGCAAACGTAATTTCTTTCTTTGGATTTTGCATTATTGTAGAAAATAAGCTCTGTGGTAAAAAAAAAAATTGACACTCAAATGTTTTGTTCAGCAAGATAATCTTCACAAATGAACAACACTTTTTCGATTTGTGAAGTGTAACTACAGTTGTCATAGCAAAACGCTAACGTTAGGCTATAAATGAACTACACCATGGTCGCATGACTTCAGCGTTGCCACCACAACGAGGCTGTAGGGCAGTGTTCAGTGTGATGACGCTTTGTTGTCTCAGTTAGCTACTTGTTAGCGACTGCTTGTGTTGGAGAAAAAAAATATGAAACGGTCTTCAGCTTGTGTTGACCTTATTTCAGGCATCTAACAAAAAACATATCCAAAAATCTCATTGACTTCAAGTGCAGAAATACCAACTCATTTCCAGGTTTAAGGACTCATTCCTGCACCACTCTATAGATATCAGTTGTGTCCTGTTATCCTCAGCACAGGGTTTGAGTCTGTGTGTTGTCTTGTCTTCAGAAGGAGCACAGGAGGCAGCCACGTCACAAATACCAGAGGGCCAGCTCCCAGACGGACAGTGGATGACCCAATCTTTTGCAGATCAAATCCCAGACATCAGCGGTGGACCGAAGGACGGCAGCATATAAGGACTCATGACGACTTTTAGATGGTTTTAATAGTGTCCGAGTGAAATATTCACACATAGATGGACTTTTTTTTAGATGTTTTGCAGAATATTTTTTCTGCACTTTTTAATTTTGTTTGTGGTCTTGTGTACATGTATGATCATCTTCACGGCAGTCTTTTTAATGATGTGAAATCAGGGACTTGACAATGATGCTCGACTGTCCTTGGAGAAGGTCGCGTATTTAAACATTTGTTTTTGCCTTCGTACTGTACTGTACCTTACTGCACTGTGATGCAGTATGTGTGAACATTCAACTTCTACTGTTTTCACAGTAGATAAAACTCCAGGAGGTTATTTTATAAGCTTGACTACATGATCCTCTGTGAATTGAGGATTTAGCTAGCATTAATGTTTTACACTCATGGTGCTATGAACTGACCACGATGCAAAGTGATCACTCGATGACACCAGGCTCATCACGTCTGTTAGAGATCCCTCACAGGGAAGAATGGGCAAGCCTTTCAATATAATGTTACAAAACTCAAAACAGGTTCTATTTTAATCTTTTATCATCATTTTTTGCTTTAGGAAGTTTAGAATTATGTTTTGTATGTTTATGAAAATGTCATTCACAAGGAATTTTATGAAACACTTGTCTATTAAAATGTCCTGATGATGCTTTTTCTATATTATTGGATTTCCTTTCAGTCATTTCAGGTGTCATACAACCTTGTGAGTTAATTCAGAGTACAGAGACGAGTAGATAGAATATATTAGAAAAGAAAACAACAGTAGAAAGTGGAGCCCAACACAAAAGAGAAGCACTGACATGCAACAAACGTGCTCTAGATCCTGAAACAGGATTTCACAGTAATATGGTTTGGACCTCTGACCACAGAGCCCCAAAAATGCTTCAGCTGAGGCAAATGTCCATATTTGACAATATTTGGGGCAGCATGGTGGTGCGGAGGTTAGTGTTGTCGCCTGGGATGGGGAGCCCTTCTGTGAGGAGATTGTATGTTCTCCTCATGTCAGCGCGGGTTTTCTCTGGGTACTCCAGCTTCCTCCCACAGTCCAGAGACATACAGGGTAATTGGTGACTCTAAATTGGCCGACCTGTCCAGGGTATACCCCACCTCTCACCCAATGTCAAGCTAGGATAGGCTCCAGCCCCCCGGTGACCCCCAACAGGATAAGCAGTTACAGAAAATGAATGACAAAAGTGTTAGACAAAACATCACCATCTTATCTTACGACCAAACTACCTGACTTTTACACATCTTTAGTAGACACTTTTTCTTTAATTGGTTAATCAAAGTGTGTTATGATATGCTCCACTGTCATGGGTCAGAAGTGTTTTTAAACACTCTTAAAGCTACAGTTGGTAACTTTTGTAAACAAAAAAAAAACTTGTCATATTTGCTGAAACTCTCACCACACAGTAGTACATTAGACAGATGATTTGTGAAAGAAATCACTTTCTCCTGTTTCCACTTGTGAATCTCAAGGCCTTTGCCAGAATGTGCCGCTTCTCATGGAAAGCAACTAATCAGAGCTGAGGAGTTTCTAACACAGCTGTCTCGCTGATCAAATATAAATCAAGACACTGTTACTGCATCATTCATCTGTCGTTTCATGCCTGAAATGTTTTCAGAAACACATTCTAATGCACTTTGGCTGTAAAAAATAACATTTGCTCCGGCTGGTGGGCGGTGCTCAGCTTCCAGCTCCACTGTTTTCAAAATGGTGGTCGGGTCACAAACTTCATTTTACAGCTGACGAGTGCACTTAAAATATGCCTCTGAAAACATTTTAGGTGAGAAATAGGCAATACAGTAACAGGATCTTGATTAATATTTGATCAGTGCTGCCTCTTCTGACAGTTTAACCACAGTTAACGAGCAGCCATTGACATGATTGATTTTGATTGGTTGTTTTCGTCATGTGCGGTAGGGCCGGTAAGGCTAAGAGGAGGCAGGGGATGTATCATGAATTTCTTTTTCTTTCTTTTTTTTAAACAGACTCTGTTTTATGTAGTTTTGTGTGAACACTGTGACAGTTTTTGTGTAACAAAAATGTTATGTTATAAAAGTTACCAACTACAGTTTCAAAGGGTATGAAACAAACCTTTCTGCTTCTTTTCCTTCTCAGTGAGGTCAGAGGTCTGCTGCAGAAACAGGCCTGCAAAGTTTTCAATGCCTCAAGACCTCCAGCAGCAGAACGTGGGGGCTTGTTACTGCTCTGCTTTACAACATACAAAAAATAAGTACCATACGTTCCAAGTCACATACTTGGAAATAAAAGCCAAAAAAAATAGTCATATAAATATAATAAATTCATGTAGGGGATTTTATGTTATCCTACAAAACTCACATCATGTTATGAAAATGTTTCATTGCCATATAACATTTGCTTTTTGTTTACAGAACCTCGAAAAAACAAATAGCAAATAACCCTGGATACAAACGTTGCATCACTTCCTTGTCAACTCTTGACCAAGTTAAGTCTGGAATGATTTTATGCCTTACTTTAAAGTAGCTGGTCATTCAACAACATGCTCGTTTGCTTGTTAACTTTGACTGGGTAAATAGGGTAAATAATTGTTATTTCGGGAAAGTAAGGTTAACTTTAGGTCACCAGCTAAGGCGGTTTTTGAGCCTTGTTGAACAGATACATGAGTCCAACAAAGCACGGATATTTATGTAGCACATATCAGCAACAAGGCAATTCAAAGTGCCCTACACGAAACATTAAAAACATCAAAACAGTGCACAAGAAACACGTTATAAAAGGACATTTCAAACAGTCATTAAAGAGCACAGAGAATAGAAAATAAAAAAGAGCTTGAATAAAATAAAAGGTATAAAGCACCAGAGTAAAAGTTACATGACAGTGTAAACAATGAATACATTTAATAAAAGGCAGCAGAAAACAAAAATCTTCAGCCTTTATTTAAAAGAAGGGAGGGTTGAACCAGACCGACAGGTTTTGGGGAGATTGTTTAAGACATGTGGTGCATAAAATCTGAACTTCACTTCTCCGTGATTAGTTTTGACTCTAGTCACACAAAGCAGACCTGAACCAGACGACCTGTGAGATCTGGATGGTTCATAATGTAGCAGAAGATCCGAAACACAAATCTAAACATGCATTTCTTCTCCTACACAGAGATTATAAATACATATCAATTAAGCTATTCTATTTCTAGGTATTCTAGTTCACATTTGCAGTTCTAAACAGACTTTTTTCTGCCCGGTTGATGTTTGATGAAGAGTCCGTTTACTCCTGTGGTTTAAAGTCACCTTGTTGTATGTAGGTGTGTTGGGGGAGGGGAAGCTGGATGGACCTGTGCAGGTGGATGTGAGGGAGAGGAGGGCCAGGTTACCGTTGTTGTCCCAGTGAAGAGTTCTCTTAGAATTTCTGGTGATTGTCGAGGTCAGAGGTTTAATGTTTATGTTTTCCCCTGTCTGGCTGCTAAGATCTGAGTGAGACGACCTGGAGAATGTACTGGAGAATATAAAGATGGATTGTCAAAGACCATGTGTAACCTTAAACCAGTAACTGAGATTTAAATAGATAAACATAAGGTTAAAAAAACTTCACATTATATATTTCCAAGTGCACACACCTGTTGAGGCCCTTGCCTCTGCTTTTCCATGTCTGCCTGCAGAGATCTGCAGTCAGCGTCAACAGGGATAATATTATGCTGTCACAATAACAGACATATAAAGCATTAAGTGTAAATACATGATCAAAGTGATGCTAGTAATAATAATAGAAGCAGGATATGAAATAAGTGTGCTTCTCTTGCTGCATTATCTTCTGGTTGCATCATCAAACCACTTTACCTTTTAATGAGTAAGAAGCTCAGCTCAATAGGCAGCACGAGGAGCGTCAGTAGACACAAAACCACCTTCACTGGAGGGAACTTGGTGAGCTGAGACCACCGAAGGTTGCCACCATGACTGTCCCTGCAGGCCTCACACAGCACTAACACACACACACACAAAAAACACACAATTTCTTCATTGCAGCAACTTTAACGTCAGTGTTAACGTCTGTAACCAAAATAAATCTGACAGTCCTTAACTTGAACAATAAAACATTTCAAAATTATTTTTTATCCTGTAATTTTGAGGTGAGTTAATTTTGTGAGTGCCACAAACTGGCTCAGTGAATGTGACAAGTAGGGAGTCCACACAAAAGATTTACTTAAAACCAGCAGAATTTATTGAACTAAAATCAACTTAAATAACCAATGGAGTGTGTAGGTCAGCAAAGTCAGTTATGAAAGCCATGCATGGGTGTGTGTCAGGTGTGCTGTGGAGGTGTTGAAGGTGCAAACCAAAACCAATGATGCCTGGTGGATGTCAGCTGAAGGAAGGGAGAGACCAAGTGAACACTTGTTTCTCCTCAACAATTGACTGCAGTGACTGCTTCATCTAAATCATCAACATGTCTCCTAGACCCCATCCCAACTAGGCTACTTAAGGAAGTCCCACCTTTAGTTAACACTCACTTATTAGACATGATCAGCATATAGAAGTATATAGTGTGTGCATATAGAAGTATATAGACTGGAGAAAGAAGTCAAAGTAGAAATATTAGACAGGTAAAAAAGATGCACAAAAATAAAACATTTTGTGAGGTACGGAAATGAGGAAGGGGAATGTCAAGTTTCTCAAACACCATGTGGTGCAGCTTGGACACATCTACAGTGATGTTCAAGATGCTTGAAACTTGGTACTGGTCGTCATTAAAATTGTGGTTACTGTACTCGGTGTTATTGTAATTTGCAGCATTCTCTGGCACAAGAATTTCCTTCATGGTAAATAAAGTTCTGTTTAATTTAATTGAATTAAACCCCCTCTCTGACCTACAAACCTGTGACCTGCCATCCTTACCTTTCTTGAAGCTAACTGGCAGGTTCTCTATGACTTCCGGGCTTAGCCAACAATGATCTTCCTGATGAGAGTTTTGTCCGTTCAACCCCGTGTTCTGGGACTTAACTTTCTTCACCAGCTCACAACAAGCAGGTTTGACTGTGTCCATCTCCGCCGCCACACTGGGAGGAAGACACTGTGTTCCAAGCAGGTCTGTAGGACACAGATGACTGATAGCATGTATTAGTTGTCGCTACATGGCGTGAACCAGTAAAATCAAAGACTCAGTCATGAGGAGGAGGATGAAGATGGAGGAGCTCACCTCTTTCTTTCAGGAAACGAAGAGCGTCCATGTAACCGTTGTGGCAGATCTCAGCCAGCTTCTGTCAAACACAAAAGTGGAGGTTTGTTTGCTCTTCTTTCACATTACAGAGAACTGCGTCAACATTTCAACATTCTTTTGTAATTTGTCTAAACACTGTTTTAAAGAAAAATCACCCACCTCAAGCGTGGGAGGGAGGAAGGATGTGCAGACCCGATGCACATTGCCGGTGTTGACCTGGATGCTCACGTTGCCGTAGTGCACCTCGAAGAAGTTGAATGTCCCCTCTCTGGGGCAGATGTCGCTCTCGCCGGAGAATGGGGCCATAGTGATGGTGTTTCTGTGCTCAAACAAAGGCATGTTGTTGCTCAGGGCTCCATCCATATACAGCTGAGGAGACAGGAAGAGAAATCAAACTCAGCTCCCTGCTGAATGCATGTATGTACTGCGTGAGCTGTATCTTTGTCTCTAAGAGGCATGTGGAGTGCTACAAAAGAAATGGATTACCACTCAGGCATAGTGAAGACATTTGTTTAGTGCATATGAGTTTTCTTTTTTGGTGTGCTTTCCCCTCTATCTCTATCTGTCCCTCTAACTTAGGGACCGCTGCATTTCCCCCTAACGTTAAACAATAATGGCGCCCAGCAGCGTATAATGCCAACGTGAAAGGATAGCTTCTTATCGTTGGTGTCTGACGCCGGACATCGCTGCCCATGCACCGATATTTGATGACTTTTGAGTGAGACAGTGTCTTGACAAATTATGTTTTGAGGTCAAGTTTGTAGGATTTGGAGGCATCTATTGGCAGACATGAAATATATTCATATTTATCATTTCATTGGTTTGGAATCACCTAAAACTAAGAACCGTTGTGTATTATTACCTTAGATTGAGCCATTTATAGCTACATACAGAGCAGGTCCTCTTCCACAGTGTCTGCCATGTTGTTCTACAGTAGCTGAGAATGGACAAATCCATCACTGGGTCTGAACTGGGCTATTTGCGTTTTTGCGTTTTCACATCAGCCACCATAGTTCTTGTACATGCTTGGCAGAAGTTTCAGTTCTGCAACCTCACCACGAGATGCCACTAAATCCTGCATACTGGACCTTTAAAATGAAAAAATGTCATACTCCACCGTACCTACGTTACAGGACTAAAATAACCAAAACAAAATGGGCCCAGGAGTACCATTTTACTTTACATTCTCCATTCACCATGAAGTAGATCAAGTTATGCCAGAAATTCCTACTCTGATATTCCTACTCTCCTATTTATAAGATTAAAAAAAAAATCGGATTAAAGGGGCTTTAAAGTAAATAACACAGGAAAACCATATTGTATAACCATTTCTATCTAATCCTCTCACAAACACTTAACTTAAGGAATGTACAGTATATCTACTCACCACTCCACGGTACGAAGGTGGGACGTAACCACAGTAAACAGGGAAAAAGCAGCTGCACATCAGAACCTGCAGGAGAAAACAATGAAGAACAAAACTTCAGAATACAGCAAACTATCAAAACAGACTCATGAAATCAGACCAGTTTGTATAACACCTCAGTCCCCCTCTCTCCTCCATTCTACCTGAATGAGCTCCTCTCTGCTGTCAAACTCTGACACCAAAACATTCCTCCCATCAGACAGCCTGGTGAGGGACACGCAGAGCTTTCCAGAGGCCCGGAGGTGAGCGTCTGCTGGGAGCTTCTCCAGCAGGGAGTCCCTTACTGTCCGCAGCAGACTGAAGGTCGGGTGGAAAACTCCCAGAGTGTGTTTCCTGGCCTCTTTCGCCACGGCCAAAACATCAACACAGAACTCCTCTGAGGAGGAAAAAGAAGCAAAATCACATATTGATATATTCATGATGCAGCAAAGGTGAATAAGTGAGTTAGAGAATCACTGACACGTGGGTAAGCTGAACCCCTGACTCACTGAGCTCTCTCCATTCTGCAAAATGTATTCTGGGTATTGTAGACTGATTTGTGTCTTATACAGCATCCACCCATAGATCTATTTTCATCCCCTTATCCAGGGCTAGGTCGTTGGGACAGCAGGCCGAGCAAAGCACCCCAGACATCCCTCTCACCAGCAACGCTCTCCAGGTCAGATGAGATATATAATCCCTCCAGCGTGTTCTGGGTCTGCCCCACGGCCTCCTACAAGTTGGACGTGCACGTAACACCTCTAACAGGAGGTGCCCAGGAGGATCCTGATCAGATGTCTGAACCACCTCAACTGACCTCTTACGACGGGAAGGGGCTCCGAACTCCCTCCGGATGTCCAAGCTCCTTACCCTATCTGGCTGAGCCAAACTACCCCACAGAGGAAACTAATTTTGGCCGCTTTAATCCGCGATCTCATTCTTTCGGTCACTACCCAGAGCTCATGACCACAGGTGAGGGTTGGGACGTAGATGGACCAGTACATCGAAAGCTTTGCCTTCTGGCTCAGCTCTCTCTTCACCACGACAGTCCGGCGGAGTGCCTGCATCAATGCAGAGGTCAAAGGTCAATGTCTATGTGACCTTGTTTGTCTCATTCTTGTGAATACGTATCTCAAGAACGCCTAGAGGAAATTTCTTATACTTTGGCACAAACCTCCACTTGGACTGAAGAATAAACTGATCAGAATTTTGTGGTCAAAGGTCAAAGTCTATGTGACCTCACAAAACATGTTTCTGGCCATAACTCAAGAATGTATATGCTAATTATGATAAAACTTGACACAAATGTCTAACAGGATAAAATGATGAAGTGATGACATTTCATATTCAAAAGGTCAAAGGTCAGCTTCACTGTGACATCATAATGTTCTAATTAAAACACTTTTCTGGCCGTTACTTAACCTCATATCTCAGGAAGAGAAAAGGAGACATTTTGTCAGATACGGAATTGGTGACACTGATTTTGGGTGTCCACCTTAAAACTGTGCTGCTTGTACAGATCTGCTGTGCTGTCGTGGGAAGATGTGTGTGAAGCATCCATGTTTTCACACACATGGATGTAAACTGTAAGAGAAACGTCATTGCTGTGCGGAGGCATACAATTGCGGGGTGGTAATTTTAATTACAAAAATGGAATTTCTACTTACATTGAAGGTTGTTGTTACATTATAAGAATACCTGGAAAATAAAATGTGCTTTTTGTTGTTGTGATGTTTTTTTATTATATGAAATAATTTATTATCATTTCTATGTGTTTAAGTGAATGACAGAAGAAAGCAGAGACAGTGAGTGTTGGATAGTTTTCCTCATCTGGCCTCCCATTGCTTTGAACTCCATGTCACCTCTGGATTTTGCTCTCACGATTGCATGGACTCTGTGTGGGTCAGTGAACCTGCCAACAACAGCTTACTTCAAGTATCAATAACAGTAAATGCTCTGAGACAACACATCCCTGACCTTTCTGAATAGCCGGGCACTTGGCTGCTATGGAATGAAAACTTGTAGTATCACGTGAGACATATGTGGAGTACAGCAAAACATATATTGCCTTTGTTTAATTAAAAAATGCACAGCTTTTAATTGACCTGTTATATAATCATTGTCCATTAACTTGACTCATACTCCATACTGTCTGTAAGCAGCAAATAAATAACATAAGAAATGACTTATTTACTTGCAAAGTTAGCTTCACATTTAGTATATTTTAGACATAAATATTAAGGGAAGAAAAAACTGATTTCATGAGATAACAGTTGTGTAATGGGAAATTAACTATAACCTTAAAGCATTATTTGACCATCATGAGACAAATAATAATGTCAGCCAACAGATCCTGATATAAAATACCCAATAAAACTGATAAACCGTGACGATATCACTCAGCCTTTAGTCTGCAATGTATAGTAAACTCACCGATGGGAATCCCAACAGTCAAAGCTGCAGCCACGAGACAACCAGATGAAGCTCCACAGATCTTAGACGCTCCATGAACCAGCCGTGGGGCCCGCTCCAGGATACAGCTCAAAGCCCCCAGGTAGTAAATACTCCTAAACCCACAGCCTGCAAACGAGATGTTCCACTCCTCGTCCCAGTTAAACATCTTCTCTGAGGTTTCCATCAACTCACAACCACACCTCTGTAAGTGTCCTCATCCATCTATCAGAGTCCACTTGGTGCATTTGGATCCCCTTCAATATTCATTAGGTTGTAAACAGTCTTATCTGCACTACATTCACAGGTGAAATGGGCAGTGCTTCAATGTTGCACAACTTACTAGGCTCAAACTTCACGTGGGGAAAAAAGAAAACAGGCTGGGGCCCACTTCAGGTACTGGGGGTAATGAGGACAGCTGCATGACATGTGATACTGTTTCCATAACTTACTTTCATAACCAACAACACGTGTGCAATACTGGAGGGAAAGAAGAGGGGCAGGGGGGCAACAGTCACACTCAAAGGGATTTCTCCACTTAGCTTCCTGTTTTTGACCCAGCAGTTAAAGAAAAAAATACAGGTTTGAAAAAATACAGGAAGCAACTAAGGGGCTGTTCTTTTTTTTTTTTTTTAATTACAGGCAAATAAAAATTCATAAAGCACAGAAGAAAACATGACATGACAAATATGGTCTCACAAAGAAAAACAAAACAAACCCCCAAAAGTTAGACTTATACAAACAAAAATGAACAAAAGAAAGGACATATAAATATTAGTATGATCAAATCAGAAATTCAAATGATAACTTGACAGTGCTAGTTAAAAAAAAAAAAAAGTATTATAATTTTTCCACTTTTGACCACAGCAAATTTTCTCCTGTTTCATTTTATGTTGTGCTACTCTGCAATGATGTGTAGCAATGATTTTTTATCATCTGGTTGTATAGTTTTAATCCAGGACCCACAATAAAATGTTTAAAGTTCAAAAGAAGCTGGGGCTGTCTTTTATTTATCAGAGGAGGGGTGTGATTTTGTGTTGTTTATTGTTATTTTGACCCTGTCCGAAGCTACAAGTATTTTCCTTGAACCCCACGAGTGACTGGAGGAAAGCTAGCTAGCTTTGAAAGCTAAATGTTGAAGACAATTTTTTTTTTTTTTTGGTCAAATTTTAAAAGAGATGTAGAATAAAGTGACTTTGATGAAATATCACTACTCAAAGCTCAGATGTGGCTGTTTATTTTTCTGACCTGAAGCACTGGGTGCACGATATGTCCAAGGACTGTCGTACATTTGAAAATCCAACAACTGCTTTATTCAGTGTTTTTACCAGTTTAAATCACCTGGGGTCTCATTTATAAACATTGCACACGTGCAAAACGAGGTTTGAAAGAGGTGTACGCCACTCCCCACGCAAAAGTTGTGATTTCTAAATACAGACTTGATGGGAGAAGCTTTGACCCATGCTTACGACCATTTTGGAGAGAGGAAATTGGCAACACAGATGGTGAGGTGGAAGCCTGATTGTAGATATTGTCTAATATTGCCATTTTTGGCTTTTGTTCGTACGTACAGATTTAGTATGGATTCTACGCATTGTTTTATAAATGAGACCCCAGGTCTGTTTGTCTCAGAGAGGAGGAGACCTCGTGGATACTTCAGCTCCCGGCAAAAACCTCCTGAAGGTCTGGATCAGAAATATGGTTAGCACATATTAGCACACAAACAGCACACGAGAAACACTGATTTCTAATATGAAACTGCTTCTTTTAATGTTTTAACTGCCTGGTCTGTTTGTCTTGGAGAGGAGGAGACGTCTGTGGATAATTCGGCTCCCAGTAAAAACCTCCTTAACAATGAACACTGAGGGAATCCGATCCACAAGAAGTTTCAGCTGGTTGCAATCTGCAATCCTCACCACTAGATGGCACTAAATCCCTCTAAATTGTACACACTTTTTTTTATGGAGACATACAACCCCAGGAACTTTTTAACTTTCCCAAAAGACAAACTGAATGAGGCAAAGCTGGAAGAGAGGGAGGACATAGATGTGAAGTTACTAAGAACCCACAGATATTTTCTTCGATACTGACACCACAAAACACAGAATATTTTTGCATTCATTTATTCAACATTTTTGTTTCCTTCTCTTTTGGTGCAGCATTAAATAAATGTACTTGAATGCAGGAGTATTAATTGTCCGTTTTCTTGAGGTCTGGAGTTTGCTCGGATGCAATATTTCGGATCCACCCCACAGCTCTGCCCAAACCCCAGCCTCCGACTCCGCCTGCTCCTTTAGGTGACTTTGCGGTGGCTTCACCAAACACAGAGGTGGGGCTGACAGTGGGTGTGAGGGGTGGAGTCAGAGGCATGCGGTCCCAGAGTGTGTTCCCGTTGAGGGTAAGACTGGAGGTGGGAGCAGCTCCCGGGGTCATTGGGAGAGCGTTCACATCCTCTTCTCTCAGATCCAACAGGTTCAGGTCTGATGGCAGACTGGTAGATCTGCGCAGTGACGACTCGCTGGAAGAAGCACAGGGTGGAGACAAGGATTTATCTTAAGGGCAGGAATGGCAGGTGTTGATGTGACAGTCCACCACTTTGCTACACCAAAATGTCCTCTTGTATAAATCTCAAGTTCACAACAATGTTAGCATTCAGCTGAAATCACAGCTGAGCATAAGTGCAGCCAAGAGTGATGATTTAAGGCACTGAAATTTGCTTTGTCTGCACATTTATGAAGCTTTAGACAAGAGAAATTATTATTTAACTTCATACCGGTCATAGTCCTTCTCCTTGTCCTTCCAAGCTTGTTGGTAAATGTCTCCAGCCATGTCGTAGAGCCAGCTCATGTCCTTTGGTACATCTGGGATCCAGTTCACAAATCTAAATAGGAACATTCAAGATCAGATGATACAACTAAGGCAAAAAAAACCAAAAACTTTTACAAATCCTGACCCGAGTCAAGGCTGCAAACATTAGTAATTAATCGAATTTGAAAGTTCTCATTGTGAACAGACAAAACATAGACAAAAATCTTCTATTTGGAGGATTTTCTTGCTTTTACATCAGAAGTAAACGGAAAAGAAGCCTCGATGTGCATAATGGTTTCATTCAAATAACAAAAATATCATGTGGCAGGTTTATTTCGTTTGGAGGCTGCAAATCAAACTAGACTGAACTCACTAGATGCTGCAGCTGATTATCATCATCCCCCAAATATTTACCTGTGGTTCATAGTCATTAAATATAGTCATCTGGGTCAAAGAGGATTTGCAGAAATCATGTGCAGCACTTGTAGTATCCTGTTTGGACTTCAGTACCAGACAGATGGAGCCTTTGTATGGGGCCATAATTATTTACAAATGTGTGTGGAGAGTTGAGTCAATCTGTGTGTGCGTAATCAGATTTGTTAATGTGTAAAAGACTCTCGGTCATCCAACTGAAGAGGCTTCTAGGATGAGAGGCGAAACGTTAAAGGAAACGCAAACAAGTCCAGTTGCCTACGATATAGCACTTATAATCACTAAATGTGTGCTGAGATTTGTGCATGTGTACAGGAATCTGCGAATGGGTATTCAGAATCCATGCGTGTGTGTAATCAATCACTTGTAAATGCGTTAAAAAAAAGTGGACAGCTCTACAGGTGTGAATGCCTCTGTAGATACACAGCCTTCGTACCACCAGGCGGCAGTGGCCACACTTTTGGAAACAAGATGACATAGATAAGCTTCTGATGATCTGACAGTCACAGAGGAGAAATAATTTGCATGTGGTATTGTAACAAGTTCAACACAGTCACGGTACCTCTTGGCCAGAGAGTAGGCCGACGTCACAGGCAGAGTGCGGGGGAGCTGCAGGTAGGAAGTCACTTTCTTTGGCAGGTACTCGGTCACTTGGGAAAACAGTCCACCAGCTGCATGCGTCTCTTTACAGGCTTCACACAAAGCTGACAAGAATACAGTGAAGAACAAACATTATTTAGGTTCACAGCATAACATTTACAGTACTGGCAGAGTGGTTCTGAATTGTTCTGCTGGATGATTTCCCTGCTGATGACAACCACGCCAGCTGCCCCTCAGTGTCCTCTTCTTACCCTTTTTGATGTTAACTGGGAGGTTTTCTATAAGCTGTGGATCCAGCCACCCGTGCTCTTCTTGACGTGGTTTCACTCCATCATGTTGTGTGTTCTCACTGGACTCCTCAGCTTGAGTTGACTCCTTCACCTTCAGCTCACAACAAGCAAGTTTGTGTGTGTCCGTCTCCAAACTCCTCAGGGGACACTCGGTGCTAATCAGATCTGTAATGGACATTTAAATTGAGATGATTTCTACAATGAGAAGCAGAGTTAGTACTAGAAATAAAAGAATAAAAAATAAATCTTCCCCACCTTCTGTTTACATGAATATTCAACAGTCATTATGTCCTTACTGTTCTCTTGTAGGAAGCGGAGTGCATCTGCGTAGCCATTGTGGCAGATTTCAGCCATTGCCTGTAGAATCCAGAACATGATTGGTAGGGATGCGAAAGAAATCTGCAGGCGTTCACAGTCCATCACTATCAAATTAAATTGTTTTTGTGTGCGGTTTATGTGAGGTTGCAATAACTAATTTCTGGACTGCAGAAGGCAAAAAGTAGAAAACAAAAGACATTTCTAAGTCATTACAGAGCTGTGACCTCTCACCCGAGCTTTGGTTCACTTTGACAACAAACTTTAGAAACACATTTTCATCTCCTTTAGAAAGGACAAGAAGCAACAGTAGGTTGCCCTTATGTGTGTTCCCAGCTGGTATGTTCCAGTCCAAAAGTGGGTCATGGGTCCATTCTGAATGTCCACCTGTCAGGGTTTCAGCTTTGCCTCTCCCTTGTGTTTCCTGTTTCCCTTTCCTAGTGTTGCATGTTTGTTTTCAGTCTGTCTCTGGCCCAATCTCAAACCGCCCCCTAACCCCTCGTCCTATTCACTCCCCCTCTGTTTGCGCGGCCACGCGGAGCTCCGCCATATTAAGGGCCGTCCCAAACCAATTATCACTGAGTGCGAGTGGACTGCTCAGCCCTTAGATAGCGAGTGTGCATCAGTGCAGGCTTCTGATGAGCCCAGCAGGAAGCTCAACATCACAATGAAGGAAACAACGTAGGCTACAAATGAAAGAGTTCCGTCTTTCTACTTTGTAAAATATCTTAGATCAAACAAACTCACAGAATGTTTGGTGTCAAAACATGAAAACCTACATGTCCATATGCTCAAATAAACTATTTAAAACGGTCTAAAAAAATCCTCATCCCATTCTCACGATTTTGAAAAAAATCTATAACTCTGTGTTCACAGGGACAGAAGAAGAAACAAAGCAGTTAATCGATCTATGGATTAAAAATGAGAGTCTCTTTACTAAAAAGAGGAACGCTGCAAAACAGGGATGGAGGTGAGATTGCCCAGATGAATGAAGCTGTAAATGCGTAAACTGTGTGTAGAAAATACGAACAAGTGAATTACTTTGATTACACTGCACTGTATCTCTTATCTGACTCATTCAAGTTTATTTTTATTATAACTCAATTTAATTAATATTTAAATGTTTTTTTAAAGCCTGTTGCTCTATTTTGCTTTCACAAAGCATCTGTCTGTTTCCTACTTCTGGTAGAGTGGCGAGGGTGTCCCATGGTTTGGCTTCTCTTTCATACACTTCCCCTTAATCAGGAGTGCCCTCAGCAGCTGCGAGTGTAACTTGATTTCGACTGACACTTGATAGTGAAGTGGTAGTGGGTAGGGAGTGGTTTGGGATTGGGCCTCTGTGTGTTTGCTGGGCATGGCCTCCTGGTTCCTGCCTCCTGACGATCCTCCTGAGTGCCAGCAGCTGGTGGACCTGCACACCTGAACCACATCTACAATCTATCCACTACAGCAGAAAACCCCTGCTCAGACATCCAGACTCTGCCAGATCAGTCAGTCTCCTCTGCGGTACAGACGTCAAGGCCAACTTCTAGTTTTTTGACACTTTCTTTTTGTACATTCAGACATCAATTCACACTCTGTTCTGTGTCTCAGGTTCAGCACACCAGCCCCAACCATAACCTGCCACGTCTAGCCTTGTTCTTGTCTTCTGCCTCCGTATTTGGTCTGCTCTGCCTTCAGCTGATCTGCCATTGCTCTGCGTCACCAGTCCCTGCCCATCTCAGCCATCATTTAATTCAAGCCTTCAGCTGCGCTTCTTCAAACTACAATAAACTGCCTTTAACCACTCCCCATTTCCTGGTTGTGTTTGCATTTGGGTCCAAAGTCATACTGCCTCAACACTTCTCTGCATCATCTGAACTTTCATAGCTTTTTTATGCACAGAGATGCCCCATATCAAACAAAACAAACTATTTTTTTTGCATGCATAAAGCAAAAATCTGTGTTTGGTTTGCAAATGCATACATAAAAACATGATACACAGACGCAACATTAAAAGGAGCACCACATACTCACAGTGAGGACCGAACCAAAGTTAAATAGTGCTAAGGTGTCAACCTGTTTTCAAAAAGTGGCTGTCCTTACTCTCTCTCTCTAGATATTTTTCTTTCTTACACCCTTCTTTGCTGAAAGTTGTGATTTAACGGACGGTTGTGGTCGTCAGAGATTGTGCCACGTAAGTTTTGGACTGCTTTGCCATGGCGATAGGTCAGTGGAATCTGTTTTGCAGCCTGCTGTTGTCTGCCCAGTTGAACTACTTTGGAAAGCTTTGTCCTGCACAGAATGACACAGACTTCTTTGTTTAAAGTTTGTACAAGTTGGTGATGTCTCACTAAAAAGAGCGGTGGCTTTCAAGAGGGGGATAAAAAAAAATTTCAAGTGTTGAAAAAAAAAAGGAACATTCAAAGACCATAAGGTTAATTCAAGCTCAAATTTTGGGGGAGTTTGTCCTTGTCAGTATGGAAGGAGATGTAGGCTGTACAGATTGTACATTTTATAAAGAAAATTGATTTAAATGGGCTGAAACAGGGGAAAAATTGATAAATGTACATAAAATGACCACTTTAAGTATTAAACATACATCAAATAAAGTTCAGTACTGTATCTATATAACTCTAATCCTAATCAAAACTTTTCAAATGTCTGTTATAAATGAAATAAACTGCTTCTCACTGCTGTTCAGAGTCAGTAGCCTCTGAAACATGGACGCTGTGTGTCTCACCTCAGGCTGCGGGGGAAAGAAGGTGCTCTTCACTCTGTACATGTTCTCCGAGTTGACCTGGATGCTGACGTTGTTGAAGCGCACCTCGTGGAAGGTGAGCACGGTCCCTCGAGGGCACAGATCGCTCTCACCGGCGTACGCGGAGAACGTGATCGTGTTTGTCAGGTGACACTGGGGCAGGTTGTCACTGACGGCACCGTCCACGTAATGCTGAAAAAGAGGGTTGTGATCAGTGGGTTGGAACAGAAATTTAATTAAGGGCTCAGTATGTCATAACCACATATTTTCAAATATTCAGAACAATGAAAACTGTCCGAGATACTGTAGGCTACACTGTTTTCATGAAGATGTAATAATTATAGTACCAACCCATATATATTACAATGCAATCACTTTTGTCTTGTACAGCCTCTTTACGCCGGCTCCCAGTATGTTTACCTCCGCCAAGAAGGTTATGTTTTCGCCGGTGTTGGTCTTTTTGTCTGTTTGTCTGCAAAATAACTCAAAAAGTTCTAAACGGATTTTGATGAAATTCAGGAAAAGAAATTCAGGAGAATTTCAGGAAAGGTTGATAATGGGATAAGGAACAGATGATAAAATTTTGGTGGCGATCGGTTGAAGCGAAGTGGATAAAATAATAAAATGGCGGGAAATCCAAGCTGCTTGGCGGAGCTCTCCGAGTGCTCTAGTTTAGAATGGATTTTACTGATTACATTGAAGGCTCTCCATGGTCTCTCTCCCAGGTATATCTCCGATCTCTTAGTGCTGTACACAACAGGATATACTTTGTGGTCCTCGGGCAGAGGTCTTTTGTTTGTTCCAGAGATCTGGCTGTGAACTAAAGGGGACAGAGCGTTTGCTGTCAGGGCCCCGAGGCTCTGGAACAGTCTGCCCGAGGAAATCAGGTCGGCCAAGTCATTGATCTCTTTTAAGTGCCTTCTTAAAACATACTTTTATCAGAGAGCCTTTCCTGACTTTACTTGAGTTTTAAGTTCATTTAGACTGTCTTTTATTTCCTCAGTTTTTATACACTTAAGTGATTTTATCAGTTCTTTTAAAAGTTGTTGTTTTCATGTCTTGTCTGTTTTAATTATTGACATGTAAAGCAAGTGCTTTATGAATTAAGATTATTATTACTATTACTATTATTATTGTTGTTGTTGTATCAAAAGTTACAACATGTTTAAACTTAATTAAATATGTGTTACAATATTATAACATATCAGTCCAGTAATGTGCATATGTGCCTACATTTGAATTTGGGAGCAGTTTGAACATTTTGGGTTGTAATACAGGGACTGCAACTGAGTGAAGCTCACCTCAAATGCTCTGGCATAAGAGAAAACTTTGTCCTAGCTCCCTGGTTTACTCACCACTCCGCGGTAAGTTGGTGGAATAACACCACAGTAGAAAGGCACAAAGCAGCTGCATATGAGAGCCTGGAAGAAGGCACACATGACTGCAAATTATTAACAGAAACACAGACTGCTTATACAGACACTTCAGATATGACAAAACCTCTGGAGAATCACTTCTTCATATATAGCCTCCATATATTCCTCCTGCACTTCCTCAATTTAAAATTATATATATTTAGCCTTTTACGATCTAACACATGGTAAACATTACACTGAAGAAATACTATAATGATGACTGTATCATTATAAATCCTAGCTACTCTTTTTCTTTTGGCAACTCATCATGTTGGCATGTAACACACTGTACTGTTTCCTCACCTCATAACATTTAAGTATTAACACACAAACTGTAAAATATACCTCAATGAGCTCTTCTCTGCTGTCAAACTCTGACACCAGTACGTTCTTCACATCAGACACTCTGGTCAGGGACAAACAGAGCTTCCCCGACGCTCGAATGTGGGCGTCTTCTGGGAGGCTCCTCTGCAGAGAGTCCTGTACTATCTGCAGCAGGTTGTAGGCCGGGTGCAGGGGCCCCAGTTTGTGCTTCCTGCCCTCTTTTGCCATGAACATCAAGTCAGCACAGCATTTCTCTGCACACAGGGACAAAGTGATTACAGTGAGTGTATGCATGATAGAAATGCTGAATTGTGAATATTAAGGATCGCTTCAATTTTAGGAAGCTCACAAGCTACAAAGGGTCTTTTGTAAAAGATGACACATGCACTTTGAAACAGAAATCCTGATTAATTTGTGACTTTAAGTTGAATTATCACCCCATGCTTGTATGCCTCTGTGCACCAGTCAAGTTGAACTTATAGTTTACATCAATGTCTATGAAAACATGGATGCTTCACACACATCTCTCTCCCGGCAGAGCAGACAATATATACAATCAGCAGTTTCAAGGAGGGCACCCAAGATCAGTGTCACACTAATCTTGTAAATGTAAAATTGTTGCACATATCAGTGTAGATATTTCACAGTTATTATATACAGATACGAGCTTTCTCGCCTTTAAGCCGCCACAGAAGGTAGTAACGGTGCTGAAATGGTGTCTGCATAAACAGGACATCGAGCCGGACGGGACCATGGGCGTGGGCATGATAGGTGATGTGTTATGTGTGTGACCACACCACGAGGGATTTAAAAGGTAGCTGTTAGCAGTTAGCAGCTAACTCGAAGAAGAAAAAGCAGCCATGCATGTTCGCAAATTGGAAAAAAAATTAAGTGACGGAGCTCCTTACCCTCTGAGCAGAGGATGAGATCAACTGTCACATAACAGATACGGTAAATGACTGTTATTGCTGTGTTATGTCATTGAAGAAAGTGCTACCAACACGTACATTTTATGTCACACTAAAGGCCAACTCTGTTGTGTTACATGTCACGCCCGTCACGCCTCTTTTTGTTTGTGTAATGCCAGAATGCATCACGTTGCTGCCTTTCTTTGGTTCCTTGTAAAAATGCAAAGGAGGTATAAAGAAGGGACTTATAGTGCAATCGCTGTGTAAAAAGGACTTATAAGTCAGATCAACTCTTCGCTTATCTGCAGCTCCACCAATCCATCCATCCATCCATTTTCAACAGATTATCCAAAGCTAGGTTGCGGGGGCAGCAGGCTGAGCAAAGCATTCCAGACATCCCTTTACCCAGCAATACTTTCCAGCTCCTCCTGGGGGACGTTCTGAGGTCAGATGAGATAAGTAATCCCTCCAACATGTCCTGGGTCTGCCCCGGGGCCTCATACCAGAACACCTCTAACGGGAGGCGCCCAGGAGGATCCCGATCAGATGCCCGAATCACCTCAACTGACCCCTCTGACACAAAGGAGCAGCGGCTCTACTCCGAGCTCCCTTCAGATGTCCAAGCTCCTCACCCTATCTCTAAGGCTGAGCCCAGCCACCCTTCGAAGGAAACTCATTTCGGCTGCTTGTATCCGCGATCTCATTCTTTTGGTCACTACCCAGAGCTCATGACCATAGGTGAGGGTTGGGATATAGATGGATCTTTTACCTTCCAGCTCAGCTCCATCTTCACCACGACAGTGCAGCACAGCACCCGCATCATTGCAGACACTGCGCCAAAGCACCAGGCCATCCCACGTTCAATTCTACCCTCACTCGTGAACAAGACTCTGAGATACTTTAACTCCCTCACTTGGGGCATAAACTTACTCCCAACCCGGAGCTCCACCCTCTCATCCAAATTTGGTCAATTCTGGCTCCAAAAACAGGAAGGGCGATGGCTGAAATGCCAAATTCAAGGCTTCAAAATGGCAGTCCACAAACCAATTTGTGACAGTACAGTTGCCACATACATTATCTTGTACTGTATCTATTCTATTTTATTTATTATCTTACGTATTTTATTTTTGGTACTGTATTTATTTTATTTTATTTATTCTTTTAGTCCTACTTTATGCTTTTAGTCTTTAGCTTTTAACTCCAGTGTTTCCTCAGAGGGGTCCTCCACACTGGGAGCTGTGTCAGGTCTGCTAGTGGGGGTGCCGTCCTTGGGTCCCTTCAGCCCGGCCGGCTGGGGGTTCCTCCCTTCGATGTGGGGGTCCACCTGTCTGTCGGAGTCGGGGGGCGTGGGTGCTGGTCCCCCCGATGGCACGGCCTGCGGCTCCTCCCAGTGTGGACAGCCCCAAAGGTGGGGTTGCCTTGATCCTCAGTGCCATGCCATGTCTCCCTATTGTGTGTGTGTGTGTGTGTGTGTGTGTGTGTGTGTGTGTCTAGTATGGAGGGTGGAAGGGAGGGGCTTTCTTTGTAATTGTTTTTCTTTCTTTAATTGTGTCAATTGCTTTTAATTCTGTAAAGCACTTTGTGTTGCATGTCCGTGCAGGAAAAGCGCTCTACAAATAAAGTTGATTGATTGATTGATTGTACAGTCTATGCTATAAACAGAGAAACAGACTTTGTACAAGGTGCAGTCCTGAAAACAGGTGTGTAGATAAGATCATAATGAAGGCAGAGTTTGGAGTTTGAAGTTGGGTACGGTCCAAGCAAAGTCTGCGAAAGCAGGGGGTGGGAAGTAGCCTGGAAGGGGGCTTTGCCCCTCGCCACAACACACACTTGACGCCCCTGACCCACATACTGGAGTGGTCCCATCAAAAGCTGGTCTGTAGTTGGTTTTGTATTTTGAGATGTCCAAATAAGATGAAACCACAGCTACAAATCCAAAGGTCAAAATGTCAGCAGAGGCTTTCTGGTATGTATGACCATGAGGAGGCTAATGAAGTTAATGTGGGTACGAGCAGTGATGCCTTTTAGTAGACACTAAAGGCATCACCATGTAAACTTCATACATGGTGTTGACAGTGGCATTGCAATTTGGGATTTACCAAACTACAAAGCTGCCTGGTGCATAAGATCATTGCCGAATTACACAATAAAATGTCTTGATTGATATGACATCATGAATATGGTTTCATATAATCCGGCATGTTTGATAATTACAAGACAGCCTTAAAACAGCAGATTTTTGAATGAACTCTGGTCATGAAGCTCACCTAAGGGGATTCCCAGAGTGAGAACAGCAGCCATCAGAGCACCTGCAGACGCTCCATAGATTTTAGACGCATCTTGTATGAGGCGAGGGAAACGTTCAAGGATGCAGCTGCTGGCTCCAACATAATAAATTCCCATAAAACCACATCCTGCAAAGGAGATGCTCCACTCTTTCTGCAGATCAATCATCCTCTCAGGTTCAACTCCACCGCACACACTAACAAGTAAAAGTCTCAACTAGTTCACATGTAAAATCAAAATGATACAGACCACCGTTGGCCAAGCGCCACCTCCACATCACCTGCAGACAACATCCAAAGGTGAGATGATAACAAACTGTTGCGTAATTGTGTTAATCAAGAACTCTTCTCCTATTGGCTGGGGGCGGTCACGTGACAACAGAATGGGGTCGCAGCCATAGATTTCTGCAGAAGCCACTGTCATCAACTTTTTTAAATTCCTGTGTTGCGCAGGGTTTGCTATTATATCCCCCAGCACCACATCTAGACTCTGTCGAATACATCTTTTTGTTTTTAAAATGAGCATCCCAGTGGTGGACTTCGGCGCATACAGCCTGAGCAAAGGAGATGTCACAGAGGAGCAGATGCACAAGTTGTGCCAAGAGCTGAAAACAGCTTTTACGCAAGTTGGTTTTGTGTATCTGAAGAACACTGGGATCACTGAGGAGGAGGTGAGGATTACTTTGCTGAGGTATTCACCTCATTTACTTAATTAAAAGTAGTGCCACACCTTGAAAATAGTACATTACAGGTAAAAGGCGTGCCTGCAAAAGTGCTACCAGCTTAATGTCTGTCATATACTAGAATAATTTGAAAAACTTTTAAAAGACTTAAGTTTGACACCCTTTCACATATTAAGATAATTTGTCATGAGTCAGTTTTTAGTCTAAATAAAATTTTACAAAAACTGGGCATCTTGCATCTTCCAAGATTGTTAGCGTCAAGAAGAAAGAAAAAGTGGAAAGACATTGTTGCAGCCCTCAAAATCCCCAGTGAGTATAGCTAGCTAATAGTTAACCACCTGATGATTTTAGATTAGTATGCATTAACTGCATGTGTCATTTTACTGCTGTAGATGTTTTAGGTTGTGCTTATTTGAACTCTTTTATATTTTATAGGGTATTTTAATCTGCAGCTGTGCGTTATATTCTGTTAGCTGTCCTGTGAGGACTTTGTACTTCTAAAAAAGTTCATGCAGTCAGAAAAACAACCTGTTTTCAGCTTTGTGACGATGCATATCCCAGCTTTCCAAGAGGGTTTCAATGCTTTATTTAGCTCAAGAAAAGGGAAAATGTTCCTAACACATACAGGAACATTTAATCTTGCAGTTTATCAGAAAAAAGGGGATGAAAAGATGCGATCTGAAAAGCTGTAAGACAAATGTAAGTACAATAATTGTATCTGAGATGTAGTAGAGTATTTAGACTTTCTTTTGGTCTGCAAATAGAAATAAGAACATCATGTATTCATCTACAAATTCATGAAGCCACAGCTTATAACCCCGACGCTTTTGATAGCACATTATATTTAGCACCAATAAAACAAATCAAAACAGGCAAACAAGGTGAAATACAACACAAAAAAACAATTATAAAAGGCAACTTACACACTTTTAAGTTCCTGTACCCTGTTTTTGTAAGTCAGTATCACAGTCTGATCATTAACAGTTATAGTTGATCAATACATTATATTTTATCTTTTGTTTAATTTTCTACATGTTCAGTGTAGTTGTTTTTTCACACATGAATTACTGCAACGACCTTTGGATACTTTCAGATAATTGTTTTTTTGCTCTGCACATAATGAGAGCCGTTTTAAAGCTGACCAAATTCTTAAATTTCAGAGTCTTTAATAAATAGTGAGTTTGTTGGTTCTCTGTTTGAGGTTTTGTTCACAATTCTTATGGCTCTCTTTTGAAGTAAGAAACAGCATAAAATGGCTATACTCGAGTACAGTCCAAGTACTTTGAATTTGTATTTGAGTACAGTACTCAGGTTGAATGTGTCCTTTCTCCTGGTTCCTTTGGATAGGTGGATCGTGTTATGGCTGTATCGAAGACATTCTTCCTGCAGGCAGATGAAGCGAAACGACCCTTCAGCAGAACAAACTTTGCAGTCAGTCCTAACCACGGCTGGGTGTCTGTGGAGACTGAGAGGTAGGAATCAGAAAATGAACACAACACACTTATCTGCACAGTTTGCTCGTTTTCAATTTAAATAACTTTTTTTTCAGGTTGAATCCACGTCGACCTGGAGACCTAAAGGAGGCATTCAACATTTCTTCGTTTCACCCTGACATTGTAAAGATTCTCTATCAATCTTTGACAGATTTTTATTACATAACTGATTGGTGCTTATTTATTTGTAGTTGTTTAGAGTTCAAAGTGCAAGTTACACTATAAATGTTTTGTTTTACCAGATAAAGTTCTGTTACACCGCAATTCATAAATTTGTCTGCTAATGTTATCGGCAGATATTGATTTATCAGTGATATATTAGTAGGCTTATTGCCATATAAAGAAAACAGGAAATTACAGGACAGAAATGTCACATGTTGGAAGTATGTTTCCCAGTTACATATCGACCAGAGAGTAGAACTAAGTCCGTCATATTCATGTAGCCCATATCACAAATCACAGTTTTGGTGCTCCTAAGGTCCAGTGTGTAGGATTGAGGGGGATATATTGGCAGAAATGGAACATAATATGATGATTATATTTTCTTTATTGTATAATCACCTGTAAATAAGAATGGTAGTGTTTTTCGTAGCCCAGAACAGACGAACCTAACATTGGCTCTAGATAGGGCCATTCTAGCAGCCCCTCCTTGACGAGAGCTTCAGAAAAACACAGATTTTCAAACACAAAACTGCATTATTAAGTGTTTTTACCAGTTTTAATCACTGCGTGCATTTGTTTTGGAGAGGAACAGACCTCTGCTGATAATTCAGCTCCCAGTAAAAACCTCCTGAATGTCTGGATCTTAAGCCATCAGGGAAAAAAGGTGACACACATTAGCAGGTGCTGGGCAAGCAACCCATCTCTGAAAAGCAAAACAGCATTGGGGAACACTGATTTTCAATTTGAAACTGCTTTATTCAGTGTTTTTACTGGTTTTAATCGTCTAAATTCCCTCAATTTAGCTCCTGGTAAAAACTTCCTGGACAATGATCTTTGAGGAATCCTAACCTGGGGGAGTTTCAGATGGTTGCAATTAGCGATCCTCACCACAAGAGGCCACTAAATCGCCCTAAATCCTACTCGCTGTTTCTTTAAAATCTGCAAAGCATTCCAATTCCCTCTCAATTTTTAGACCATGAAAATAGCATTAGACTTTTATTTTGACAAAATAAAAGCCACTTTCAACATAAATGGATGCATTAAAGGTGCAAATTGCTGCATAGAAATTCACCAGAATGCAGAAAATCAGGTGTTTGACGCTCAAATTTTCTTGGGAGAGGACCCATAGACTGTGTACCATATGGCACGTAGTCACCATGACGTCACCCATTGGTTTATGGACTCTTGTTTTAAAGCCTCAAATTTGACATGTCTGCTGTTGCCATCTTTTCCATAATTTCCATTTCCAGCCTCGGAGGTTACCATCGGTTGAGTTCATTTTTCAATTTTATTGCTCAGCCAATATTATCTGTCCTGGTCTAAGTTATGTAAAAATAAAAAGTAAGGCTTATAAAGATTTTCTAACTTTCAAATATTAGTGTCAGCTCTATAAATCCAGTATCAGGCTGGCTCTAAATAAATTTTAAATTCAGATATTGAAAGATAAAACCCAACCCAGCAACAGTCTGTACGCCCTGCTGCGATACAGACCTATCTTCTGTACTACCACCAGGCCTCCTCACTCATCCTCCGTACGCCACCATAAAAAATAGTTTGGTTTAGTTTTTCTCTGTATAACCTAAAGGGACCACAACCTGTATGTCCTTGTATGACCCTGTGGTGTAGATTACCAATAAACAAACCTTGAACCTTCTGTTGTAGAAATGGCCGCCAGCTATAAAAGGATTCCAGGAGATCCAGATGTCTTTCTTCCACCGCTGTAAAGAGCTGAGTCTTCGTGTGCTGAGGGTCATGGCCCACAGCCTGGGTCTGGACCCGGAGGTGTTCCTGAGTGCGCACCGATTCATAGGAAGTGTGTACACTTTACATCACATTACATTTATTTAGCTGATGCTCTTACTCAAAGTGACTTAAAATAAAAACATGCAATCATGTGAACCCAAAAAGTGTACATGAACTCATCAAATATGCTGATTGAGTGCAACATTTAGAGACCGTTTGAGACAAATAAAGAGGTGGGTTTCTTTACACTCACTGTCCTCACTACAGAATGTGTTGTTGTTGCTAGGGCTCAAGCTACCGACAGTCAGTGAGTCTATATCAGCTGATATGTGGCAACACTGTGATCCCATTGTTTATCTGCATGGAGTCTTTCTGAGCATGTGAGGACCTTCTCAGGCACATGTCACATTCACAAAATTGTATTCTGCTGAGCAGGTCAAATTAAGGAGACCTGCTCATGGGCACGATGATGACAGCTTCTCAGCTAGTCTTGTGATTAAAACCTTTGTTGGTCTAAAAAACTTTACAGTAATAACACTCTGAATTAACATTGTCAACCCTCTGGTCACTCTGGTTATTCAGAAAAAATCAATATTCCTACTAGGCTGTTTACTAATGGCTAATGAAGACGAGTAATTAATATTCCTGTCTACATGCATACATTACAACTAACGTTACACATCGCTTATTATATCAAAATATGGAAAAGTTAAACATCTAGAACCGCTTGTGCCATTTTGCGTCTTTGCATCAAAATAGGATTTTTTTCCAAGTTTAAGTTCAACAAAGGTGGACTTGTTCAACTGTGGAACACAGCCTTACTCTGTCACTTGGGTTTGCGATATTTGCACATATCCAAAAACCTGTTAATATCCAAGTCTTTCGTAATGTTTAAAAGTAGGTGTGTTCTTCTTCCGGCCAGAAATGTGGCCTTTACTTTCATGCATGTATTTCTACACCAGCCTTGCAAACTGTTGGCAATTTGGTTTGTGTATGATGAAACCATCCACACACAGAGCCAATTGTAAACAGACGAGAGGTGGTGTGTTGCAAACTACAGTAAAAATCCGGAATCCACTGTATACCTGTCTAAAGATTGTGCCTAAAACCCAAATAATACTGGCATATCCCACATTTTTAAATTGGAAAATACTAAACCCAGAATTGGTTTATTCTTAGACTTGTCAAAGGCATTTGACACTGTTGATCACAACATCCTTATTGCAAATTACAGAAATATGGATTTCATAATGTTGCTTCAAAATGGCTGCTTGATATTTAATAGAAAGAGAACAGTCTCTATTAATAGGTATGATTTTAATAGAACCAAGCTACTTTGTGGAGTACCTCAGGGCTCCATTCTTGGACCTCTTTTGTTCTTGATTTACATAAATGACCTACATAGGGTCTCCCATCTTTACTATCATCATCTACATTTTGCATGGACACTGTCAAGGAAACAATAGAAAAGACCCTCTGTATACCCCACACAAGCTCATATTTACATGAACAGTACCACTACAAAGTAAATCCTCAGACAGCCAAGCCTTGGTCTTGTTCTTATACCTCAGCCACAAACACCATGACCCCCAGTATAGTACCGAATCCACACTGTAAACTCTTGTGATACTAACGTACCAGGCAGGTTTTAACAGTGTCATCATGTGTCCTCTAGCTGGTGAGAATGGCACAACTCTGCGGTCTTTGTACTACCCACCAATAAACCATGAGACAGTGAAGGAGGGTCAGCTGCGATGTGGTGAACATTCGGACTATGGCAGCATCACCCTGTTGTTTCAGTCCTCTGAGGGTCTGCAGGTAAAACCATTCACATCTCTACCAGTGGCACCTCCAGAAAGTTCTCTTTTCAGTGGCCACATGGGGCTACTGAAAAGCTTGGGGTGGCACGACGAAACCAAAACTCATAGCTGAATTAAAGTCAAGGATTACCAAACTGGAAATGTGGGGTTTTTTTAATACTTGTTACAGTTAAAGAAATCTTTAGGCGATGTAATCCTCCTGACACTTGTTAACCTTCAGGTGCGCACACGTTCAGGGGAATTCATCACTCCTTCCAAGGTCCCCGGAGCCGTCCTCATCAATATTGCTGACTTGATGCAGCGCTGGACCAGTGATGTGTTTGTCTCCGTGGTGAGTTCAGAGGAACTCTTTGCAGATATGTTTCACATCTGAAGGGAAAGAGCTAATAATGACCAGACTGGGCATGTTTTAGCTTCCCCTCCCAGCCCCTCAGGCACTTCAGCCAAAATCTGGGGTTTAGTTACTCTGTAATCACAGGGGACCAGAGGGTGGCTGCTACACTTGCCCAGGCCTCCTCTGATATCAGCAGCTACCTCAGTATGAGCGCAGTGCAAAGCAGTGGCAATGAGCTAGCCAGTTGGATATGGACACACACTAACATGCACATGCAGCTGGTCCAGCTTAGCACAACAAACCATAGAGAAGCTCGAACTGGTGACTGAATTCAAATAGCAAATAGTGGTTTGCTGTTATATTAATGCTCTAAATGTCACATACAGAACTTTTAACTTCAGAATAAAATCAAAAAGTTACACTATTTATATTATTTAGATTTATACAATGACAGTTGGCCCCTTTTCCTCAGCTCCACAGAGTTTTGCTGCCCCCTGCTGGAGACTCCAGCAGGCGTCAGTCTCTGGCTTTCTTTGTCCAGCCGGATGATGAGGCTCTGATCACCTGCTGCGATGGCTCCAACAAATACCCTCCAGTTACAGGAGGTGGATACCTCAACCAGCGCCTCAAAAGCTCGTACGAACAAAACTAAATCTCTGCCCATCACTTCATCTGGACCCAACTGTCGATTACAGACTTGGAAAGTCTTTTATCATGTTTTTTTTATAGAGTCACTTTTATCAAACTGATCAATATGTCACTTTGTATCCCATGTTGCTTTTTAAATTGTGAATATGATTGTATGATGTTGTTTTTTTAGATAATCAGTGAGCCAGTGTGTATGATTAAAAAAAACAAAAACACACACAAACCTCAAACTTGCAAGCTCATTCACTTTATTGTCCACATTCAAACCTTGTACGCCATAACAGGTTCATGAATTCCTCACATAGGACTTTGGGCAGTGGATTGATTTAAATGTTTCTTAAAAGCGACATAAGAAATAATATCAACTCATTTATTATACCTCAATTGCTCAACAGATTGACCATCTTTGAGTCCTTAAATTTGACCCTTTGACTCTTTTAGGTAGTTTAATTAAAGTTTCTCATCTCCTATGACAGACACCAGGGCAAATTCAACCTACGGCAGTACCATTTACAGTGGTGTGGAGAATTAATAAACATTATTCTATCATGAAAAAATGAGAAATTCACAGTCACACAGTACACACACAACCACTTCAGAATCCACACAATCATCACTCTAACACCAGCACAATTAAATTAAATTAAATTAAAAGATTTAAATATAAGTAACTTTATCTGTAAACTAAATATGTTCTTCAATCATCTGGTCCAAAGGATGTTTGCATTTTTTTGTAGAAAATAAAAATGTTCAGAGGAAATTTTCAGCTCTGTGTACATGAATAAATTTCAAAAGGTCTTAAAAACAAAATGATCACTGGAGAGAACTGTGGGTGACGTTTGCAGCCTGCAGTCCTCGTAAGAGCTTATATAAAACAGTTAAGAGGTATCAGGGAACTAAATCATCTGTGATCCTAAGTGCTATATCATAGGCAACTGGACTTGCTTGAATTTCTTGAAGACGTTTAACCTCTCATGTGATTCCAACGACTCTGTAAGAGTTCACACCCACACAGTGTAAAGCCTGCAACTCCGCACAGTCCATTCGAACTGAATGAAACGTCAAACGTCTTCTAGGAACTCAACCAAGTCCAGTTGCCTACGATATAGCATTTCAGATTGCCATGACCTGGATGACTGAGAATATTCACCAACAAAATCATCTGTGATTTTTTTTAAATAGTGATTAATAGCATACGTTTCAGCCCAGAGGAAAGTGCAATTAAAACATAAGATCTGTTATTTATCCAGACATAACTGAGTTCAATATAACATAAATATGAGATTTGGACTAATTTCTCATGCTTCTTAAATTCAGCTCCTGAAAAATAGTCTTCCTCTCATCTTAGCCCGAATTTGAGATATTAAAAAGCACTTTTAACTCTCTTAATCTTTATCTGTCCGAAATAATCAGCTCTTGAGGTAACAGTAAGATCCAAAAAAACTTGATTGCCTCCTAAATGAGCCTGTACAATCTCAGAAATTTGTCTCAGTGATTAAATTCAAGTCTCAACTCTGTGTATCTGTTCCCAGATTTAAGAAACCTCTGAGATGCCTATGAGCCCAGCAAAAGAACTCCTGCTGATTTATTCTTTGCTCCTCATTTCTCCTGAGAGGAGGTTCAGAATTTAGTCATCTCCCGATAAGAAGCTGATTTATTTCTGATGAGACAAAGAAAAGACTACTGTAAGATGCAAAATTTTCCTCTGGGAAACCATCATACATACACATAGTCACATTTTAAAAGGAAACCAGTGTGAAAATAGACATGGTGATATGCAAGTTATTAAAGAAACAATATTTTATAGATCCAGAATGTTTGTAAGTAAACATGCAGAAAATATATAATATATTACTACATGAAAAAAAGCAAATAGGACCATTTTCTTCTCGAGCCAGCAGCGCTACATAAACTCTAAAGTTTCTAATATTAATTTCTATGACATAATCTGCTCTATTTAATAGAATAAATAAATCAAGTATTTCCTCTAGGAGACAATATCAGTGACAATGAACTACAGTGTGTGCACTAAACAAAACATTCACTTTTCAGCCCCCCCAAAGCACTTCCCATGGAGAACAAAGTCCTTGCTGTGAAAAAAAGACCAAAATGACAAAAACAAAAGGGCCGATTGTTCACGAAGAAAACTGGAGCAGATCCACATTTCTGATTTATGCGGCCCCATCGGGCATAATGGGCACTGGCACCGAATCGGAAGCCTGAAATCAGATTTTCTTATGTGCTCTTAATATTTAGGCAGATTTCTTTTTATCAAGTGGTGTTTTGAAAATCCTAAACACAAATGTAAAATTGGAATCATTACAAGGCAAACACACACGCTCACTGGCATCCATACAGCACACAGAAGATTGAGGCCTGCTAAGAGTGTCCTGGCACTGGTACGTCTTGCTGCTGGTGACCAGGGGGCAGTGGTTGACTGTTGGCTGGTACGACTGGTGCTGGTTCACCTTCAGTTACGGGAGCGACCGGCTCTGCAACACAAAGTCACATTGGTACAAGATGATGACTTGTGTTCAGTGCTGTCCACTTGTGATCAGATCACCCAAGACGCATGTTATTTACAGGTGTAAACAGGGTCTTTTTGATAATACTGCTGGATGCGCACAATTTGAGCACTCCACTGATTTTTTTTTTGTCACAACTGTGACTTATCAGCCTGTGAAAACAGTTACGTAATCTCTTCTGTGGCTCTATCTATCAACTTTAAACAACTGTAAAAGTCTGTGTTCTGCATCAACTCTCCTTGGTTAAATTAAGTTCAGACAATAATCATTGCAATGTTATACTTACGTTTGACCTCAGCTTTTAGCCTTTCCATTTCTTCTACTGCCTGAGAAAACAAGATAGAAAATGTTTGAGCATCACAAACTTTGTGGGAACCTCTGCTCAGTTTAATGTAAATATTTTGTAAGAACACAGCAGCAGCATAACTGAACATTAAGTTATAGTTTAGATGCCAATATATCCCCTGAGTCATGATAAAAAAATAGCTGAATCCTGTTTGCTTTAACCTGCCCACTGCATCTCAAACTTGGCAGCAGTAAGTGGTGCTGAACATGCAAAGAATCTACAGAATAATGTTTGGGTGCAGCTCAACAGCGCTTCTTCACCCATATAGAAGTTATCATTAATATCATTAATTACAACTTATTTAAAGGAATATTTCATCTGTATCTCCTCGGTGAACGAAGAATCCAATAAAGGAGTCATTTTTGAACTATTTGCTCTTTAACAACTGCAAAACGATATAACATCAGTGCAGCATAATCCACGTCTTGTTTATCCAGTTTTATGTTCAGTACTTCACAAACATGTATTTTCACTAAAACCTCAAACTTAAAACTAAACAAAGTGAAACTTATCCATGCTCTCTTCAAGGCCAGACTCCATTGACAAAAACAGTAATTTTACCTCGCTAAACACAGGAGCTGCTGATCTACGGCTGCCAAAGTCACACAATAACACAAAATAACTAACCGATTGAGGCAGCAGTAGACCAGCAGCTCCCGTGTTTAGCAAAGTAAAATTACTGTTATTGTCAATTAAGTCTGGATTTAAAGGCAGCATAGTTAAGTGTCACTTTTAGAAACAGTATATAAATAATAAATAGTACGGTTTTAGTGAAAATGCATGTGTTTAGGATGTACTGAACATACCACTGGATAAATTAGACTTGGATAATACTGCAGGAGACACAAAAATTTTCAGTTTTTGGATTCTTCATCAAAGTTGTCTTCCTGAATTCAAAGTAACACAAGATGAGTAACTTATATACAAATGGTCATTTGGGGCGTGAAGTATTCCTTTAAAATAACTATGAGTTACTGTGTGAGTATTACTCCATCTGCTGCGTCTGTCAATTGACTACAGACTTTTTCCACCTGTAAATAATTTGGATTTTTAGTTCACCTGCTGTAGCCCCATCTTCTGAGCATTAAGTTCTTCCTGTTTCCTTTCGAGCTCCTCCCTCTGTTTCTGCAGCTCAGCTGACTTCTGGTTGATGTCCTTCTCTTCATTGACCAGATGCTGTTCATACTCTCTCAGCTCCTCCTCAGTGTAAAAGGGGCTTTTATCTAAAGTCTGAGGAAGGCAGGGAATTATAGGATGTAATGAATTTAGTAAGGAATAGGATGAATGACAGCCCCAACTGTGTCACATGGTTTTAAATTAGGCAATCTGCAAAAGGACTGTTTACTACCTTGCATTTGTACGACTTTAATCAGTTCAGAGAAGCTTTCCAGCTGATGGTTAGTTGAGTTTAACATTGATAAAATACATCAACATGACAGCTAAGTCAACCAAACTTTGACTCAACTTTGACTAAACATCATCTTCTCAAGAGAAACTTAGCATTTTTTTCCTATAAAATCTAGCTCTTACCTCCCACTCGTCTTTCTCCAAGAACTCCTCCTTCTTCGTGGCCGCTATGAACTCGTTCAGTGACACGAGTCTGTCTTTATCAGTGTCCACCTGAAGATCAACACACAAAGCTGTTTTAATCAACACTGGGGTCAATAAATGGCCTTTAACATCAAATTTTAAACTCTGTGCTAAAACACTGCCTGTCACTGTTAAGCATAACTAGTTCCTCTCCATCTTGCAGTGCTGACAATGTCTGTGTACAGTTTGTCTCTGAAGTTTGCCACTTCTCCATCAATGACAATTTGAGTGATATCTGACGCACTACTGCTCTGATTTTGATACTGCTCAGATGGATAATGCATTTTTGCACTGTATTTTAGGGCTTTCATTATGCTTAATACTGACTGTATTAAAATGATGCTGTATCATTTGTAAGACCTGATCAGGGCTGATCATCACTGTATCAAAAACTATTGGCTCACCTCATTCATAACGTGCTCTCTCATTCGCAGTCTCTCTTCCTCCATCTCAACCATGTCGTCTTCTTCATTTTCAGGGTTGTACACCTTCTCAAGCTTGGAGACACACACAGATGCAAATTTTACCTCGAAGGTTTCTTCATTTCTGTTACAATATATCATAAAACATGCAGAGCGAGGGCAGTTAGACATAAATCCATGAACAAAAATACCTCTTTAGTGAAGAGAGCTTCAAGCTCGCTCTCATCGAAGAAGCCGTCTCCGTTGGTGTCTGCCACACAAAAGAAATGACTGGAATGAACACATAATTATACCCATAGATTGTTTCATCACAGACATATCAGATTAGTATTATGTCAACAGTGTGAGGCTATATGGTGCTCACTGGATCATTGGTCTATGCACAACACATTCGGCCACAAAGATCCTTTTTGGACGAAGTCGTTAGCCGTCCTTGGCTCTTTAGACACATATAGGGTCTCTGGTTACCGTGCATTTTGAAGAAGGTCTTGGGATCAAAGTTATCTGGGTCCAAACCATCTGACTCCTGCCACACTTCCTTCAGCTGGTCCTCACTGCCCTGCACACACCATACACCACAGCAGGTGTCAGTTTATCTTCGAGCACATCACTTCATAGTTTCCTTTGGGGTGTCTTCTCCTTTATACTTGTATTTTGTGGTATGCTTTTTTTTAATCAATCCTCCCATGATCATTTATATCAAACCTCAGTAATCTGCAAATTCGTTTTAATGCTAAACTAACTTATAATCTCTATTTGCATATATTAATTTCATTACAGCAGGAGTCTTACCGGGTGGTTGATTTTCGGATGGTCGGCATGTTTCTTCCTCATCTCATCGTAGTGCTGCTCCTCCTTCTTTCGGTCCTCCTCATTCATGGCCTTCAGACGTTCCCTCCTCTCGTGCTCCTTCATCATTTCATACCTCTTGAACTCATCATGGCGGTCCTTGTCAAAGTTCTCCAGGTCTTTGGTTGCCTATAAACGAAAACAAAAAGAGGAGAAGGGGAAATTCACACCTGGATTTTACTGCTTATACCGGTACACCTACTTTTCTGGAGTTGAACAGAAGTGGTGTAATCGGACTTGCCGTGGTAATGCTAGAGCAAACTGCCTGGTTGAATGAATTTCAGTTCCATAGCTCACAGAGGGTGCATTTAATGAAGTGATGCCCCAGGTAGGATCAGTCAAACATGGTCCTTGTGTTTAGCTCATGCAGTGCAAATCACACTAATTGTTGAGGGCTTATTATATATGCAGTATCTAATGGGTGCTGATGATGTACTAATGCACCTCTGTTCTGCCCTACAAAGCCACTCAGCAGCAGCAGTAACAGCCTGGATAGTAAAACTGAGAGTCCTTTATGTCTTTAATATTATACCTTTGATCCCAGTGAATCTGATACTATTTTTTTGGACTGATTTGTGTGAGAGGAACTTGCAGATGAGTCTTTATTCTACAGCCCTGCCTGTTTTTGCCTGGCACACACGGTTCCCACGCATTTTTACCGATGAATTTTCCAAACTTTTCGATAATATTTTACCCCATTTCCGTGACTTTATTCAAGTTGTTTAAAATGGCTATGCCTATTTAGTGATACAGCTATGCATTATTAAACATGCACGTCCTGGCAAACTGCTAGCGCTTGCCAACTTTACTCGCTCAGACATTCCAGCTACCACCATCCAGCTGCATATGCCAATACACCAGATCTGCACATATGGGTGCTTTAGAAAACGTAAAGGCCACTTTTAGGGTGATAGAAAACCGAAGATGCTGTGGATGTCACTGCAATTTGAAGTGTGTTTGCATTGTAATTTTGACAAGTGTGCATGCATTTATTGCTTGTTAAACAAACGTTTGTTTTATGGGCATATCTAAAAATTCTTCTGGGACCTTGGCCTGAACTTGGGCTTAAGCGATACCTTAATAAACTAAGGTTTGTCGCCATCATGTCCCTTCAAGTCCTCCCCCCACCAAGTGGATCAATGACCCATCAACCTAGCCGTATATTGCTTATCGAGACATCTAGTGATTTAATCAAATACATCTGATTGTTTGCATTTCACAAAGCAGCCCCAGGGCATACACAGTAAATAATAACATGCATTGAACGGTACACTCTACTTGAAAACCAGAATGATGAGCACACCCTGTGAACTGATTTCCCCTTTGTTTTTTTAGTTAACAGGAAACATGTTGTCCTTCCATCTCTCAACACAAAGCTGTGACTGCCTCAAAGTTATTACTTCTACAATCTAAAAATGCCGGAGAGGTCAATACAGGTGACATGTGAGTGATCGAGAGACATGGCTCACAGTGTGGCACCTGTAATTCTCTCCAGGCTCTTCCATACTAATTATGGATAATATGAGGCAAGGTGTTCTTTACTGTGATTACAGGTTTGACTGTGATAAACAGCAGTACAGTGTAGACGTACCTGGTTCAGAAAAAGGTAAAAACTCTTAGTTATCCAAGGGTCTAAGACAAAAATCAGGAACAATCCCAATCTCCAACAAAATGTAGAAATCTGCATCTAAGATAACCTGCATGTGTGTGTGTGTGTGTGTGTGTGTGTGTGTGGCCGCAATGTGTCGAGTGTATGTGGGAGGAAGTCTTACAACAAATTGTTTGATACTTGTGCTACATGAGCAGTCAAGGCTACAACAGTTATTCCTCTGAAATGAGTCTTTATTCAATATTTTAACTGTACCGATTGGATGAGGCGGTCCAGGTCCTCCACCTCAAAAGTGTTGGGGTTCATATGGTTGAGGTGGTCAAACTGTTTGAGCAGGGCCTGGTGGTCCACTGTCCGGCCTGCAAGGGAGGGAATGATGATACGTTTTATTTAACTGTTAAGCAGTTAGATCAAGTGTTTTGCAGTTAGAGAAACTCAAAATATGAAACAGATATTTTACTTATCTTAGACTGCATTCACTAAAAACTATGGTGACGTCATTTACATGCATACATCTTCAGGTGTTTCCACATATAGTCCTTTTAAAACAAACCAAACTCAGTCCTCTTAAAGTGCACCAAAAAGTGGACCAACAGAAAAGGGACTTGACTGACATCGTCAGTTCGTTTGAAAGAGGACTCAGCTCTCTCTCTGGTCCACTTCAGCTCTGATGGGGCCTCATCCTCTTTTTGTTCACACTATATATAATATATGTTGGTGAAGTTTTGTTTTTACTTTGACTTGGCACTGCAGTGCAGTTATGATGCCCCTCGCTTTCAGATGAACTTGAAATTGGAGTAAAACCTTAGTGTGTCTGTGCTGTAGACTGTTGCCGTTTGATGTATTCTACATTCCACATGAGGAGACGTGCAATATCTTCCGTGGACCAAACTACTCCTCGTCCTGCGTCCTTGCAAGCATTACAGGCTGACATGGTTTTGCCTGTTTTTTCAAGCGTCCCTGTGCAATTGCATGTGATCTAGAGGGCTGAATACAATGGCAAAAAGCAAAAAAAAGAACCTTTGAGCTCACAGTGCACAGGTTAAGCAAACCTCACGGTGGACTTGAAGCGAACTGTACTCAGACCACCTCCTGATGTAGTCTATCATGCTGCCTTGGGGTTTGAAACTGGTGCAAGCTTCCATACACATCATTGTAAATCAATTTTTACAATATAACCATTTTTACTGCAAAAATCTTTATTCTAATCTTTATCACAGAACAGTGTTATTGCTTGTTAGTGCCATTATTTGCCAAGATTCTTTGTAGCCTCTGGTTCCTGCATGTTTTGTGTCTGTTGTTGTGTTTTGATTTGTCATCTGTCCCTGTTTGTACTTGTATTTAAGATAGAGAATTTAATGTTGCTGGTCATTTTGATCAGGACTCTCTGACTGATCAGATAATGCATCTTAATTGGACTTTTCTGGTTAAATAAAGGAGTAATAAAATAAAAAAAAGAAAGAGACTGTGTCATTCAACTCATTGGTTACGCTCTGCCATGTGTTTACCAAAGACATTTTGTGCTTCAGTAGGTCTTCAGTACATAACCTGCAAAAACATAAGCCTGGAAGCACCGGCTTTGTTTGCTCAAGCTTCAGCTTAAATTTACTCTGGAACAGAGTTAAGCAATATTAATGTATTAAGGGTGTCGTCATGTATCAGACACTTAAATTTAATGCTTTTTAAATCCATTTCAGGACCATTTTATTCAAATTTAAGACTCATTTTTAGACAAATCATCATTTTCTTATTCAGACATTGCAGTTTAGCAGTTCACACTGGCCACTTTAAGCCACTGTTAACTGAGGTAGGCGCAGTATTACATCATGTTCCTCTATCTAAGAGCCACATCCTATATTTAATGACCCGTCTGCTTAAGTGTGTTACAACACTTCTTGTGAAACTTCAAGAAGCAGAAGTTTGTAACTGACACATCAGCAAGACATGCAGGGGCACTCACCATTCCCTCCCTGGATGTCAAGTTTGGCTTTGATGAGCATGCGCAGCCTGTTCATCTCCTCCCTCTTCAGCTCGTCCAGCTTGGTCCGAAAGTTGTGGTGGACAAAGTTCAGCTCTTTGGAAAGTTTGCCTTGCTGCAAGCGGGAAAATACACAGTCCGATACAAGATGTTCTTGTCAACAAAGAGCTTGCAAAATAATGGCATGTTTAGTGAGTGTGCAGACATACCTTGATGTCATCCATGTTGGCATTTTTGAGCTTTTCTTTAAAGTGGGGGTCTTTCTCGAGGTACTCGATGACTTCCCTGAGGTAGCGGTCGTAGTGCAGCCCAGTCTCCTGAAGCACAAACCGAAGCAGACATGACTGCTTGTTAAAGGAGGACCAAAATCTATATTTAACTTGTTAATATCAAACTTGACTTGGGGCCATTATGTAAAACTGTGACACGCAACTCTTGCTACTGAACAGTGGCACTTTATTTAACCTGATATTGCTGTTGTTCATTTTAAGCAAATACTCTGAAATTCCTGTCAACCTTTGACCCAGCCCTGTCTAACACAGCAAATCATTAGCAAATGATTCCCTCCTTTGGATAACTGAGAGGTATTTGGTGTATTTAGCTGTGAGACCCAGATTTAAACGTGTCATTGCTGTATATATGACCCTGCCCATCCCACTTACAGCACTCTGTGGTGGCCCCAGTTCCTCCTCTTGGGGCTTTGCTTTGGTCTTGTCCACACTGATAGGCACTGACTGGATACACAGCCACAAACTCAGCAGAACCAGCCCACAGTGGACCAAGGCTTTACCCCTCACCATCTGGTTAGGTACATACATGAAGAAAAATAAAAATGATACTGTTATTAGGTGAAAGTGTCAGTATCAAAGCAGTACAACGCGGGCAGGTGTTTCACCTTTAGGGGAGGCCGGGATTAGTTGTCACAAGGGTTGGTTATCACAGTGCTGATTACAGCCGCACTAGAGGGCGCTGTGACATTATGTTGATAGCAAACAGTTAGCCTGACGTCCTGCTCACCCTGCTCTTTTGTGGAACACACACAAAATATTAAGGTGAGAAGATATTTTGTCATTTTTATGGGTCAGAGTAGCCTCATTTTTCATATTGGTGTTGTTTTTCTATTTAAAGCTTGCATGTTATTAGTTGTTTAAAAATCAAACACTCATGAAAAAGTCGAAGGTAATAACTTTGATTTGAGTCAACTTTTAGCTAGCAGGCTAAAGCTATGTGGTAGCTAGCTTAAAATGTTTGTCAAGAGGTCAGTTGGGGACGGTTGTCTCACTGCTCTGAGGGCTGGTTGTCACACGTGTGACAGTTCAGAAAGACAGTCAGCATGGCAAACATGTTATAGTACATAGTATGTTCTCAGGTGTTTTCGATTGCGGCAGCAGTGGTGCGGTCGTTAGCATTGTCGCCTCACAGCAAGAGGGTTCCTGGTTCAAAGCCAGGGTGGGGGTTTGGAACCCTAGGGTGTGGGAGGCCTTCTGTGGGGAGTTTGCATGTTCTCCCCGTGTCGGTGTGGGTTTCCTCCACGTACTCCGGCTTCCTCCCACAGTCCAAAGACATGCAGGTTAATTGGTGACTCTAAACTGTCAGTAGGTGCGAATGTGAGTGTGAATGGTTGTCTGTCTCTATGTGTCAGCCCTGTGATAGTCTGGCGACCTGTCCAGGGTGTACCCCGCCTCTCACCCAATGTCAGCTGGGATAGGCTCCAGCCCCCCTCGACCCTCAACAGGATAAGCGGTAGGCTTTTGATTACACACACAAATGCACACATTGTTACTTTAATTCCTCATTAGAAAACAACCTTGTATCTAAACAGATACATACTTCAACCTAGGTCATTTGACATTTTAACAGAAGTTCCTGGTCATATTTATTCCAATCTCACTGTTTGATTTAATGTTGTAGTCATAATGAATTGTTATGAACAATGGCTTTAATAAAAGCTAGATTTTTTAGCACTGTAAATTTCTTCATTTTACCTCTCATTTCACCTGGTTCAAATTCGGGGAGTACTATTATAGAGGTGGTATTCATTTCAAAGCATATTTGGTGTTTCTATCTTAAAATAACTTAAAAGTTATACATGTTTTTTGAATCTTTTTTTCTTCCTGAAACCCCACTGATAACTGCAGGAACAACCAACTCTGTGAGGGGGTTTTCAGTGTGTCTTTGATGGTCAATTACTTCTTGTTGCAGTAAGTTATAAAAATGAAAGGTATACCCATTTCAAGCCAAGACCTTAAGCTTTCATTTAATGTAGGAATGACTATTGAAATATGTTTTGGTGATGAACAGTTCACACAAGAGTAAAAAGGTGCAACAACCAACCCTTGTCTCCCCTTCAACAGTCAACACTTATATTTCTCAAGCATTGCAAAAGGGTTACAAGCCACAACTCCACCTGCAGACGGTATGAGCTGAGGTTATGCAAGTTAGTCTTAATCTCAAAAGCAACTCTCCACCACAAGCACAGCCCTGTGCAACACACGTGTTTGGTGGATAAAGACACAGTGGAATTCCTCCACCACAGCCTCATGACTTAAAACCTGTAACTCATAATTCATGATAAACACACAAGCTAACTATCGTTTAAAGAACAGGTTGTTTTCGTGAGGATGGCTAGTTAATTCATTATCCCACAGCTCTAGAAAAGCTACGAACTAGCCTCAGTTTATGTAGTAAATTACGATAATAAATCACATTTCATGTGAATTAACATCTACTCATAAACCGACACTTACTTTAAGCTCCTCTTCTTTATTACCGCGCTTTGAGTTTTCCTCCTCCGGAGCTTCCCTGCAGCTTGTTTACAGCTGTCATCCACCACCAATAATACAAGCCTCCTATGGCCACAACCTACACAAAAAAAGATTGTGCTCACCATGGCAACGCCCCGCCCCCGGAGCTCCTGATTGGGCAGGAAAAGTCTACTTTCTTTGTAAAATAGTCGCGTTGAGAGCTGATTGGACGGCGGACCTGTCAGTCAAAGTGTATCACGGTGTCAACCCGTGGCTTAAGGTGCGTTGAGCCAAACTGTACGTGGCGTTCAGTCAACCTCCGACGAGGGCGGGGTTAGTGTTTGATGTCGGAAAGAGCAGCATTACTATAGTTTAAAACTGGATTTGACATACTCAAATAAATACACACATATTATATATTTATGATATATAATATATGATGTAATATATAATAAAATAAATACACAAATATTTATTAAAATAAAATATAAAAATATAAAAATGAACATATATTTATATTGAAAAATGTGGGATATATATTATCAAGTTATTTTTTATTAATTATTTTTACTTATAATAATAATTATTACTTTAAAAATACTATTAATAATAATGATAATAAATACACACATATTAATTAAATATGTATACATGACAGCACTGAGTCAGTGCTAATTTTATTAACTGAGATAGAAAACATTTAGCATTTTAAAGGAAGTTACGTGATTCCTTTGTCATATGGGCCAAAATTGGTCTGTGCACCTGATTTGCCAATAACCAGACACTGTCATTTTATTTTTGTGTATCATTTATTATATATTGTTATAGAGAATTAGGACTAACCGCTTTACATTTACCATCTCATTTTCAAGGGGGTTCTCAACAAAAATAATACACAATATGCACAATTAGACATACATAGCATTTAACAGAAAACCCAAAGTAACAAAAGATCTAAAATAAGAAACACTTATACCCACTGATGAATTTAAGGGCATCAATGTGATGTTAGAGACATGTGCTTGGTTTTCTCGAGAGGCCACTATGTTTGAATAGTTTTATTGTGGATTTTTGTATTATATGTTGCATTTGCTGCATTTTAAATGTGTTTTGATTGGACAGGTCTCTCATGTAAAAGTGATTTTCATTCTTAATTGGACTTCCTGCTTAAACAATGATCAAATAAATAAATAAATAAATGGAATAAATAAATTGTCTTTATCATGTTACGCAAAATACACAAGGAAAAAGGATGCAGTCTCTGTCATTGTTATTTCATTACATATTAGTCTATGTTTGGGTTTTCATCAGTGACAACATAAACTGCATTTTAATGTGGTATCATGGGTTGAATGTAACTAAATACATGTACTCAAATACTGCATTTTTGAGGTACTTATACTTTACTAGAGTATTTCCTTTCATGCTACTTTACAGTGGTGTAACAGAAGGTATATGCAGATACACATGGTATACCCACCTCTTTTCTCTGAATGTTTACAGTATATCCACCTATCAGTCAAAAGGCCACTGGAATATACAGACGAGTCTACTGAGAGCCGTAGAATATACCATCAGACACACAATAGAACATCTATTTAAAGGCTCTGAGAATACCTACTTCCTCCTCAGTAGTCTACCCACCAGTTTGTAAAGCAGCTGCCAATATTTATGTGCTTTTATCTAAAGAGGAAAACCACCTAAATAGTGTGTTCCATTAGCTTATTTTTATGGTCTAGGAAAGTTCAGTCGACAATTGTGAACATGAGCGACTCTCTCTCAAAGCCAGAAACCAGGGAAGTCTCAAGCTTGTGATGTCACAGAGCAGTGGTCCTTAAATGGTGTGCTGCAGCAAAATGATGTGCTGTGATGCAAATCTAGGTGTGCTGTGGGATTTTGTCATAAACACACATTATTATTGCAACATTCAACTGAGCCTATACAAACAGTTATGGATGAATTTTAAATGGACCGTATCAATATGTTGTGCATTCCCATTTCCTAATAAAGAGGCAAACTCTACCTAATAAATGTAATTTAATTTAAAAAACCTTCACAAGATTTGTCACCGTTCAAGCATGGGAATTAAAAGTGTGTGACACATCACATTATCTTACATTATTTGCCGTTTTAGTTGATGTGTTATGGTGCTTTGAAGTAATTTAAAAAGGTTTAATAGGGTAAAATAGGTTTAATTTATGTCATGATAAAAGTAATAACACATGTTAGCTGCACCATAGACAATAAATGAGAGCCTGGTTTTATGGACCCACACAGAAATTTCATTGCATTTGACTCTGAATAAAATATGGAGAGAAAAAAACATACATCAGCAGCAAATAATGTAATAGTGTAAGTGCAAATAATAAGTATAAAAATAAATATAAAAATGTACATTTGCACATTGTGGTATTGCTACTTCCTTTTAAATATCTGAGCACCTCTTCCACCACTGGTAGTTTTGTAATTTTATTCAGAATGTACACAACAAGACAGGGACAGTTTCACAAAACTCTAACACAGGAATCAAACAACAATGGTGGAAATGATATTGCAGCAACCAAATATAAGCATAAAGAAAGAAAGTGACACATTTCAAATTTCCATTTACAAGCATGAATATGATATTTACCCATAATAATCACAGGACTGACAATATCAGAAATGTTTGTATCCATGTTGTCCATAAGATAAATAATATCACTGTAGGTAAATGGAGGTATGTCGTCCATTTTCAAAGATGATCAGTTATGGATTTCAGACCAGAACAAAGTGACACGTGAACATTTGAAAAATGGATGTTCAACAGTTTCGGCCTCTGAAGAGCAAAAGACACATGGATCAACAGCCAATTCAAATTGTTTGTGCAGAAAGTCACTGACAGGGTATATTGCTGATACTATTTTAAAATGGGGTTCTTTGACTTCAGGAGCAACAGGGCAAGATAAATAAAAAAGAGAATGCCTCTACAAGGCTTTTGGCAGGGGATCTGTGATGTCCTATCCACAATCCATGGGGTCACTTTCCCAATGGATCCGGAAGTATGTCTTTTGGGCAACCTCTTGAATTCTGCTATCAGACATAGCCAGATCAGAGTCAGATGGTATAATGACTTTTTATAGCCGTTTGTCTTGGCCATTGGTAGGGTCAGTCTGCGGGCCTGAAGGCAGCAGCTGAAATGCTGAATGGAGGGGATGAGTGGGATCGTGATAAATCTGGATTGCCTTTTTTATTGTTGCCTGGGTGTGTAAGTCCTAGAGAGTAAACAAACAAATAGATGGACAAACACTAACGACCAAGGGTGAGCACTCATGCATGTGCCCCACACTCATTACCTGTTGGTTTGTGGCTCTCAGAAGTGAAGTTGCATATCTTATTTGCATCAACTTATTCACTAAAGAATAAGATACACTCTTTCCATAGAATATGACAACCACTTATTAATTATATGGAAAACCTCCCATCCCACATGACTGAATGTCTGCATGTTCTGTCTGTTTTCACCATGCAAGTATTATAAGAGACCATGCAATTGTAGATAAGACTACTACTATCATTCCAAACCCACATCAATAACATCACCCGGACTGCATATTTCCAGCAACCGACTTCGTCCCTCCCTCACACCCAGCCACACCACCATACTGGTCCACTCCCACATTACCTCTCATCTGGATGACTGCAACACCCTTCTCACTGGTCTCCCCCTCAAATCCATCCATAAACTTCAACTGGTCCAAAATGCTGCCGCCTGGATCATCACCAGAACATCATCCATCCAGCACATCACTCCTTTCCTCTATTAACTCCACTGGCTTCCCATACAATACCCTACTGCTCACATTCAAGGCCATCCATAACCTCGCTGACCTCCTCCACATCCACACACCCAGCCGGTCTCTCAGATCCTCCACCTCAATCAGCCTCACTGTCCCTCCAGCCCGCCTGACCACCATGGGGTCCAGAGCCTTCAGCGGCTCGGCCCCCCGCCTCTGGATCTCCCTCTCACCTGATATCCGAAATATTCAATCCCTGGACACTTTCAAATCCAACCTCAAAACATATCTGTTTAAACAAGCCAATCACTGCTAAACGTCATTGCCTGCTGCTAACTTCTTAATGTTTTATTATTGCTGCTGTGTTGTTTTAATTAATTTATTCTCTGTTCAGTGACCTTGAGAGCCTTGAAAGGCGCTGATAAATAAAATGCATTATTATTATTATCATTATTATTATTACACTGCCTCTCAAACCCTCCACCCCCCAATTTTTGTAGTGTAGTATTTTTTGTTTGCATTGTTACAAGGCAATTTATGATATTGTCTGTTAATTTACGTTTGAAACGTTCGTAATGTAAAGCTGGTGTTTGTGATTGTGTGCTTTGTGTATTCTGAAAAGCTAAAATTACATGTGCAGAGAAAAAGACAGAAGGCCTGGTAATGTTGTAATGCTGCATAAAACATGCTGAACTCATCCTGAACTCTTCCACACGTCCCTCCTGACTTTTAAAACGCGACACTACCTGCTTTTGTCCACACGATGGCGCTGCCTCCCCATGTCACCCCCATTGAAGCGAGCCAGCCAAGCAGAAACGCTTTCCAACTGTGTCCAACCAAAACTCCATCCAACCACCTCAACAGGAACTGACGTCTCTTCGGTGCAAGTGGATGGAAAAAATGCAGCTGCAGGAAAAATGGCTCCAAACACCGCACCGCTAAAAGGTGAGGATTTAACCTTTGTTACAGTAAATGTCTGCCGGTTAAAGTTGTAGCTTGTTGTCGGCAGAAGTCGGCGGCTGCGGCTCCGTAGTGTCCGGCCGTTTGCCGTGTGACCAAACCTGCATTTCTTCCTTGTTGTGGGCAGTTGGCAGGACCAAAGCAGTTGCCTGGGTACTTTTAAATTAATAAATCAGTGTCTCTCAAAGTGCGGAGCAGTCATGTAAGTTATCGCTGTGTGGCTATATTCACATTAGCTTTGTGTTACTGTGAACAATACATTTGGCTTGTTGCGTACCGTTTTGTGAGGGTTAGCGGCTAAGTTAGCATCCAACAAAGTCAGAAGTTAAAGTTCCAACCGCTATCAAAAGTATCCAGAAGTGGCTTTTAGTCGTGCTAGCCGGGTCACTTAGCTTGTTTACTTTCTTCTCATCTGTTAAAAGTCACCGTTATCTTATATTAACAAGTAGCTAGGTCATATTTTAAGATGTTAAATGTGAGTAAAACAAACGTTCACGACTTATTGACAATTCACAACGCATCATTTGGTGTCAGGTGAGCATCAGCCGACAGGTTAGCTAGCTAGCCGAGATGTGTACAGATGTGTTAGTCAACCTCTTATTATACACTTTAAAGCCTAAAACTGTTAATTTAATTGTTCTGTAGCTTTACCTACTAACAGGTTGTGTCACCAAGACATGAATTTCTATTGAATGTCCCCCAAAATGTGATTATACAATACCCCAGTGCGAACCATTAACACTTGGGATCAGATGAAACAGTGTTTTCCCCAAGGTCATCCGAGGGATAATTGAGATTTTTAGCTAATTAAAATGCAGGGATGAGCATTATATAGTCTGAGTAACTGCAGGTCCTCTTTTAGAAAGGTAATTCAAACACTGCATCGATTCAAACTGATTAGGAGCTGCTTGTGTGTGTAATGATTGCATGTAACTCAGCTTATGACAGTCTCCAAATGTGCAATTCTGTGTTTTATAGTAATAATAATAATGACTTTGTTAAGGAGACAGAAGAAGGTCCATAGCAGACCACATAAAAACAGAGAATAGTCTATTTACAGAAATGTGATCAATACAATGTATATAAAGGTAAGAAATATCCAACACTACATTATGCAAGTGCACCCACAAACATGCTGGAGAGCCAAAATCTGACTGAGGTCAGCTCAAGAGTTGGCCAAGGCCTGGATGATACCATTTTCTGAGACAGAGAGCCTGCACATAATATATCAAGATTTACTTTAGTAGGACAAACCCCTTGAGATGTTTCATCTCATTTTTGAGGGGGTCCCAATGTATGTCGCAACATAGGAGTGCAAAATACAAGTACAATTATCAAAATAGTGACTTACAGACAGACAACAGACAAGCTGAACAAAAAAACCCTAACAGCATCGACCAAAACCCCCACAACATCACAAGTATACAGTGCAACAGTGACAGCATCAATGATAACAGGAGCATACTATCTCAAAAGTAATAAGACCTTGACCTTTATGTTGCCCAGGCAGTCATAACACAAGGAAGGTATTTACTAAAATGACTATATCTTTGGAAGATATCCCCTCAATTTAACTTTTGCTTAAACAAATTTATTGATGTAATGGATCTTATTTCAGCAGGTAAATTATGCCAACCTGCAGGGGGTTTAAACATGAACGTTCTTTTGCCAACTGACTTTTTAACACAAGGGACAGAGAAATAGAGTTGAGCAGCATGTCTAACCTGCTATATAAGAGATATAAGATTTTGTTTTAGAGCAGGTCAGGTAGGCACACCAACATTTGCAAACATTTGGTTGGCACTGCACCATCGTGGAAGTTTAAGGAGCAGGTTAGCTTGGAGGTGTTGCATGCATTTGTAAATTCAACTATAGGACAATAGTTGTGAGAATACACCACAGCTGGCCAAGTGAACAACATTTGGGATTTCACTCCCCCAGGGGTCCTTTGTTTCTTTTTATAGACTTAATGTCCTACACAGGCGAGCCTCAGCAGTAGGAAAGCCAGTAGAGAAGAAAGAGAAAGAAAGAAAGTTCAAGTGTATTGTAATCTTTCCCAACAACCACAGAACGTGTCTTAGAAATCTATAAACTTGACATGGTTACTTATTTTCCTTTTTAAAGATGTTGTCCTGTACTTTGGTCAGCTGTGCAGTGTATTGCTAACATCTGCACTTTTGCATAACTATTGGAAGGAAAAACTCTGTTTCAGTCCCGCTAGGTCAAGACAGGTTCACAGTGTTTTAAAAGTGCCCGTATGAACACTGAGACAGGTCTTGCTTGCTTTATTATTCCTCCAGCCATTTAGAGATCTTACTCTCCTAATGAACTGTAAATAAAAGAAATGGGGACAAAATCCACAGTCCACGGTCTGTAAAAAAAAGTATTACACTGTTTATATGAAGCAGTCAAACAAGTGGATATGTTATAGACTTTTTGGTACACAAGGACCCCTATATGTTCCCCAGGCAGTCATAACACAAAGAAGGCTTTTTATACTAAAATGACTGTGTCTTTGGAGGATATCCCCTCAATTTGACTGTGCATCTGATACACTTTGGATTTTATTTTTGCACAGAACAAGGACAGTGTATTTTGTTCCCCAGTTACTTACACTGATATAGCTATTAGAACAGATTTTTTAAGGGTTACCATGAACAGGAGGGATGACTACAGCAAGAAAAACCTGTTGCAGTGTTAATACAGGCACCTAACTGTAGTTTATAGCAGATTTGAATATTTGGAAACTGTTATTTAATCTCTAATTTAAGTGGAAATCCCAAAGTTTCAGAAGATACTAAACATGTCTAAGTTTTGGCAGAATATTTTTAATGTTATGCTAAAACATGTAGAATTTTTACATTTGATAGAATGATGCCATCATAAAAAATGGAATATATATATATATATATATATATATATATATATATATATGTGTACAATTTAGCTTAATTTAAAATCTAAAACAAGCTGATAAAGAGTATCAAAAGCTCAAAGCTACCTAAAGGGCATATTAGGGTAAACTGTATGTTAAGGGTTTGAAACACATGATGGTGGCTTTGTCAACCAAGGACATGATTTGGGAATTGTCCAGACTCTCCAGTTTCTTATACTTCTCACTAAATCAAACATTTTCACTAGAGGCTTATGGCTTGGGTAGCTGTTGTCTTCAGAATACTTTACCAGTAGTAATGTCGTGTTGAATCCAGTTCTTGCAGGACCTGGGGTTCACCATCTTTTGTCATGGTGCAGTGCAACAGAGTATTTGTCTTGGCTGCCGTTGGCTTTTCTACATAAGTGGGACTTTCCTCCTTTGTATGTGTCCTTTCGCCATATATGGGTGTTATGCATATGGCTATCTTGATTTAGGATCGTCTGTGTTTAGCCATGGTTTATCTTGAGTCCTGTTGAATCTCCTTTGTTAAAACAGCATAACACGCTTTCCTATTCACAGTCTTTCTTGAATTGGAGCTGTAGTGGGTTGATCTGCCGAATCTGCAATGATCTTCTGTGCAAAACAGTTAAAAAAACACAAGACTGACGTTTATGAACTCTAATCACGTTATGTGGTTTCTCAGATTGCACCAGTGTTTACATACAGAATTAGGAAGTAGCTGCTGTTTAGTGTCTAGCTCAGTGTTTTAACTTTGGACACTTGGCAGTTAAGAGGCTCTGATCTTTTGGTTATGGAACAGTGACTTCAACTACTGAGCATCGATCTGTCCGAGCATGCATTCTGACTGAGTGCAAAATCAATAATATACGGATGAACTACTTTGGTGAGAGCATGTGACATTTCTGCACAGAATTAAGCCATCAGTGACAGCAGGCGCCAAAAGACAACGACCCTTCCTTTAATGCATTTAGTGTCTCAAAGCAATGTTCTTGGCAAAGTTGGCACTAGGCTCTCCTAGTCAAATGCTTAATGAATGCAGCCACATTGTCACTGCCCGCTGGTGTTAGCACAGCTGATAAGACAATCTTGGGCCATGGTGCTAACATAATGCTAACAGAGTGAGAGAAAGCCAGAGGAAGAGAGAGAGAGACCCGTTGGGCTGCTTAGCATGCCAAATTCCTCAGCTGCACAATAGTGCTAGGCTAGCCTGAGCCCCAGCACAGCCAGCCCTCTCCACCACAATGGGAGGGGAAGCTCAGGAGAGGCCGGTGACGCCTGGGGAGGGAAGGAACTCACTCAACCCTGGGGCTGTGATCTGTCGATGAATGGTCGCTTTGAGAAGGCGCTGTGTCATTTTAGGACCACAAGACACTCTTTGCAGCAATGTTTTTCTCATCTTATAGACGTGGGATGCTCTTGGCTCCTTCCTGTTGTAGGCTCACCATAAATAGTTGGCATCAACTTTGGGTTTTTGAGGGTCAATTGGAAAAAACAAACAATTGGATGTCATCACCTTTAGATGGGAGAAAATAATTGGCAGATTAATCAGTAATGAAAATAAATTGTTAGCTGCTGTCCAGCACAGAAGCACACACGTTAACTGCCAACAAGTTGTGTGAGTCATGTCACCTTCTTGTTGTAAAGCATTTGTTTGATTAAGTCTTTTATGGTATGTGAACAGCCGGGCTGCCTGTTTAAACAATTGCAATATGCAGCTTGCAATGTCAAGGTGAACAACAGAGAGGCACACAAATAGAGGAGAGCTTGTTGTGAGTGAGCTGGCCAGTTTACATGTCATGAACATGCTGGTAATGTAGCCCATGCTGCTGTGACCTAATTGATGCCCTTGATTCCACAACAAGTGCAACTAATTATTGGCTGTGCATATGTGACAAATGGCAGCAAATCAATAAGCATTCAAAGCCTGGTTCAACAAATGAAGCTGGCATGAATATTACACAATAAACAATATTTGATTTAGAATCTGTCTACACGAGTTCATAAAAATATTTGTATGACTGACAGCTAATTTTTTTCTAAATGATATTGTTGTGTACTGTTCTGAATCCATTTGACCACCTCTTAATGCCATTTACCCAAATGTTTTTTCTCCCCCCTTCTTTTTAGGTGTTTAAAGACTTGCTACACAACCCTTTGAGCCACACTAACTTAAAAGCCTTCACACTCATGGCACCTTCCAGTTGACAAAATGGCCCAGATATCAAGTGGTAATGGGTTCAAGGTGGATGTCCCCCAGCCAAAGGGGATTGTGGATAAAGAGGAAGCCCTCCGCATGGAGGAAGAGGCTTTAGCAAAATTGCAAAGGGACAAGAGACACACTCATTCAGCTTCAGCGTCCCCGTCTTCCTCTGCAGCATCCTCATCCTCCTCAAAACCAAAACCACCTAAATCTACCACTACTGCTCCTCTACCTTTACCCTGTACTACCAGACCTGAAAAAGACCTCATTGTCTTCCCAGAGACCAAGAAGCAGGCAGAGCAGGACAAGTTCAGGGGTATTGATGTGGACAAGCTGACCAATGAGGAACTTGAAAAGCTCCTCCTGGATGAGAACTTTGGGGTTAACAGCAAAGCGTCCCGCCCCTCATCACTGCTGGGGTTTAACCTCAGTGCCTCCTACCCTGGAGGCCATGCCTGTAGCTCCTCTCCTTTCCAGAGCAGCCAGTGGACACCTGTTTTGTCCACCCCGTCTAACTCCAGTGTGTCCACTCCCACCCATCAGCCTTCCCCAATGTTCCCATCTGCTCCATTCCCCAAACCTGGCACATTTCAAAATGGCTTCACTCCAACCATTTCGCCTTTCATGGCCCTGACGGCGCAGCAGCCGTCTTTCATGACCTTTACTCCCATCCAGCCTGCTGCTACCATGGTCTTCCCGCAGCCAACAGTGGACCCAGAGATGGCCAAACTGTTCGACAAGATTGCCAGCACCTCAGAATACTTGAAGAATGGCAAATCAACCAGCACTGAACTGGATTCCTCTCAAGCGGGCACAGCTTCTCTGGCACCCAACCCACCGCCCCAGCAGCCAGCAGTGATGGAATCTTCTAGCATCAGCCGCTTTGACTGGCTGGATCTGGACCCACTTACAAAGCGTAAAGCTGAGAATGAAGAAGCATCCCTGGCATCGGGAGGCACTGCACAGACAGTACCAGGAGTTGCAGGGGATCCTTGGGATGCAGTGCTCGAGACTGAAGGGAACAGTAGTGGCCACAGCCCACCGCAGGAGGTGAAGGCATCACTGACAGTCCGCTCACAGCACAGGAGAGCATCAACAGGAGCGGCTGTCACTAGGAGTCACTCGCTCAACATCCCAGGGACCTCCTCCCAGCACAAACCAAACAATCAGGTAAGATCGTAGTAAAATGTTAATGTTTTAAAACTAAATTGCTTTGCCTTTTCACTGCACAAATTTTGGCATGTCCTAGCAGGAAAACTATGAACATGACATGATCAGAAATGACTATCTGTGCTGTTGTGTCTGTGCTGTTCTGTCTCACTGGTTTGAAGGGGGCAGGGCTCAGTCAGAAAAAGGTGATGTCACATACTTCTGTACATCACATCAGGATTAAGTAACACTGGAATCAAAAATGTAATGACAGTTGTGGGGTTATGCTGATGTTGTCAAACAAGTGTGAATCAAATCCGATCAAACCACACCCACACAGTTCTGATGAAGTAGATTAGCTGAGTTTTCAGGTGGCTCACTCTGAAAGCTGGGTTAGGCAGAATCTGGAAAAGGTAAAAAAGAAAAACAGCTAAATTTAGAAATATACTCTGCTCCTATAGCTCCTTCCTCTCCCCTCTCTGTCCTAAGCCTCTCCCACCAGATGACCACCGGCATATGCACACATTACATATAGTAACCTAGTGTTTCTTATACATTTATTCATTTAATCTTATTTTATTTTAGAGTTGCACATATCTCGTTCTCTCAGCCTCTCCTAGCCCCACTCTCTCTCTCTTTCTGTATATCAGACCGCAAATGAGACAAGAATTAGCTAGCTTGCCAGGCCACGGTCCCTCTGCCTCACTCTCTGCCACTGTGGAGTGCGTCCTGTGGAAGAGACTGGGCAGCAGCTTGAGAGATCAACCTTAGGTTGGTGGCTGTAGCGACTACAATTTGGCTGGTGCAAACCCCCAGGTGATGGGTGTCACAGCAGGTTTGTTGCCAGCAGCTTTGTGGGGTCTAACCTGTGTAACAACAGCAACAGAAAATTTGCTGATCCAGCGGGGAGTCGGGTCTGTCCGATCTCCTGGAGCTGGGGTTTTTGCTGCCTAGATTTATGTTGCTGAGGCTGGTGATTAGGGGTCCTTCTCCTGAACAGCTGCCTGCTCTCCTCTCGAGGAAGTGGTCTGTAGCGGTAGGGAGTGAAGCGGAGGACACACTTGGAGTCAAGGCTCTAGCGAACATTAGCTACATAAACATGAAATTGAAGCCACCGCTATTAGCTTTTGGCTCCAGTTAGCAGCATTTTTTCTCACTATTTGAAATGCTGCACTGATAGTGACACGTTTTAGACTCTTTCTGATAAGTCCATCTTCCTTGTCTGGTGCAGTTTTGCAGTGTAAGCAGCTGTTACCAGTGTTGAAATAGCAACTTGCTCTGCAGGATTCTCCGCCATTGAATCAGACCGTCACTGAAGGGACATGCACATGCATTTGTAGGACAGCCAGCAACACCTTCTCACTGAAATGACCTATAATTGGCCAAACTCTCCTGTTTTGAGCTATTTTTTCTAAAGCCTGAAAACAGAGCCAAGAGGAAGGGCAGAAGTCTAGTTATCTCTCACTGCAATTGAATAACAAAATCCTCAAAGAGAGAGAGTCTTTAATAGTTGCTGCATTGCATTGACGTGTACCAGACCCAGGACGTTGGTATTACGGATGCAGGCTCAATGGCGTGGCTACAGAGTACCTTAAACAAAACAGAGCAGTGATTAATGTTTTTAGTTTCACCTGTGTCCTGTTCTTTTGAGCTTTCTGTTTCACATTCACATCTTCACATCTCATGACTGCACTGTTATCAACTTATGACTGTTTTCCACTTAGCAGTTTGGGTGAGCCAGTGGGCTGACTACTTCGCCACTCAGCCAGTGTCAGTCATGTGTTATCCCCAACCATGTTTTGCTATCCAGACCAGAGATTTACCTGCTAATTCAGTGACACCCTGAAAAGTCCATTTACTACCAACAACTGTCTTTTCTCAGTATTGACAGCATTTCATATTGCAGAATAAATGACTGAATGAAACCACAGCTCTTGCAACATTAGCTTGTGGGAGTACAGTTTAATCAGAACAGATGCTGGTGGATCTTCTCCTTCACCCAAAACACCCATCAAAGTCTTACTTACAACTGCATGTATACTCCTCATTCACTCACTAGCACAAGCAAAACATCCTCCATACTCCTGCTCCCTGTAATTAAGTTTTTCACTGTGGTGAGCTACCCACTGTTTCACCCCGCAATTTCCTCTCGACCACATTTTGTGATTAATTTTGCCATGCAAACTACACCAGTGATCTAATTTCTTGTGATGAATATTTAGAGCATTCATTTGGGACAGTGCTGTGGGCAAGTGGCATGGGATATTGTTGCCTCTAAATCTTTTTCTTCCCCCCTAAAACTAAACAACCATCTGTCATTTGGCTGGAAGCTCTGAGCATCTTAGTCAGCAGTACAACCATACTGAGGCCTACCAGCCAAACATGAATTTCTCTTCTTTTAGTATTTGAGAGTCAAATCAACCAGAAGGTGTAAATCGTCTGTGTGGAAATGATTTAGTGCATTTACATGGACATGAATAACCAGTTTACGAGGGTTGTGTCAGTTATGATCATATTGGAGATATGGTGTGTACATAAGCACAGAGAAATTGGGCTATTCATATTCCTTATTACTACAGTCTATTAGCGCAGGTGCCTGTGATTTTTACAAAAACAAACCAACAATGGGAGACCAGAGCGACAGATAATGTTACGCACTACACTGTGCATTTACTCCCACTACAATTAAACTGCTAATTTCCTCTGTGCTTTCAATTGCCAACAGCTATATGCTATGAGCGCCGACCACCAGCTCTCTTTCTTAACCACACGCACTATGTACTGCGCTACTATTATTCCTAAAAGGAGCTAAAATTACGCTTTCTATTGCACTGTCCTCCACTCCACTGCCAGCCTGTCACTGTCACTACCACCATGTAGGGCAGGGAGAGCAGTGGATGAAGATTCACAGCATCTTTGAGTAATCTTACATCGCTTGGCTGAAGCTGCTTGCACAGATAGGGCTCATTGATGCCCAACGTTAGATATGTATATGGACACGGATGGAGCCTTCTGTCCATATTCTGTGTTTGTAGTTTTAGCGAGATATGACCGTAGGAGGCAACAAAGACATTTAAGAATTCTTCGTCCACATGTCATAATGTATTTAATGGCCTCACAGACCACCACGGTCTACAACACTGCTTCCATTAAAAGGTCGATTATTACTACCTCCTCCACCATCACCTCATTTGTTGCTGTCTGAATTATTTGACTCTACCCTCTAGTGCTATGGGCTAGGGCTTCAACTTCACCATCATAAAGGACACTTGGAAGTATGAGGGCAATGATGTTAACAACTTTTGAAATGGGTGTATCTGTTTATGTACATAAAGGTAGTATAAATGAGCCCATAGTCAGCGGTGCTCAATAATACATTCAACAGTATTCATGATGGGTTTTTTTTCGGAGTACTCCATCTAGAATATTTGGGTTTCTCTTAAACGGATAAGCTCTTACTAGGGTTTCAGAAGCAGGATATGGTGTTAACATGCTCAGACACATAAACCCGATCATAATAGGGTTATTCAAGTCCCTGTAAGTGCACTCACAGAGTATTACAAGCTTCCTCAAAACTGATTTTCAGATATTTTGACAGAAGCCCTGAATAATCTGAGGTGATAAGTCTTGCTGTCAATATGGACCACTTTCTGCAGTTGGTAGAAATGTGCATAGTTACCCGTGTACTTGAGACATGCATGTCCCTCCCCATACATGTCCTGGTGAGTACAAGATACAAAAATTGCTTTACATTCTCACCAGTGGTCAAAAAGTCCACATATTATTTTTAAGATCAGGACAGGCTATTCTTTTGGACATTGTGCCTTTTTTTGGCAGTTTTTGAGACGCCCACTTCCTGCTTATTGTGTTTCTCTGTGTCATGACCAAACCACTGGTCTCTGTGGTATGTTTCTTACACCAGGGTGATAATTAACTTTACAGCACTACAGGGCCCTTGTGTCCAAAATTCCCCATGAATGCAGAAAATTAGGAAATTCGCCACAATTTGAACACATTGTTTGGAAAGATGATGGTACAGTACAGTCAAAAAACAGAACATTGTGGATCAGGACATAGACATGACCAGCCATTTGCAGTTTCAATGAACTGTTCCAGGAGCTCTTTCAAGTCCATGTACATGACTCCACAGACATACTTTGCCACTCATCAAAGGCAACATGTCCAGTCTGTACACTCCAAACATGTCTTCCAGGGTTGAGGAATGTCTCTTCCCCTGAAAGGATGAAACAGTGTTTGTTTACACATGCCTATATGTTATGTCTAGGCTCAGGCCCTTGTTTGTTGGTCAGACAGCCGTGTTGTGTAACTTGAGCCTGTTTGGCTCAGCGTTCTTCACATATGTCCTTCAACACTCTCACTTTTTTAATCTGCATCCATTATGCCTGCGATCTTGGTGTATGTGATTTTGAGATGGTATGTATGTTTACCTTCTTCCCTTGTTTCATCTGCTTGCCTGGCAGTTGGCGCTGATGTTGTTATAAACAAGAACAAGCCAGTACAGCTCCCCTATGCCCCACAGCAGCACTAGAATGACCTAAGAAATCACCCTCATACGTTGCTGTGCCAACTCCTCTCTCATTCAGACCTCAGGGGGAGAGATGCTATATTTCCATGAAGTTTGGAAGGATAGCTGTGGCATGCTGTACTTTGAGCAACTGTGATTAGATCCTGTGATGCGGGCAAATAAGCCTCCTATGTCTGGTTCGCAATGAAAGACTTCCAGTAGCTTGTATGTGTAAAGTTTTTGAAATGAAGCAGTAGCTTAAAAATATCGTTTTTAGTACCAGTAGCTCAAGACAGGAACTCAAGCTTCAACAGCTTGACAAAAAAGAACAATCAGAGGATTGTGAGACTGATAAGAGGGGCAAGAACAGGAACATGAGAGTGAAACTAGATTTTCAACCACAGAGACGGTAAAAGCAGGAGCTACTAGACCACAAATCAATTTTTTTTTTAAACAAACAAGGTGCTTTCTCTTAGTTGCTTGCATGGACCACACGTATTTAGCCAATCAGTTAACAGTGATGGCACAGCTTTGTTGAGGCTTGGCCTTGCTTTCAAAGAAAGTATTGCAGTCCCCTGAAAATAGATTTTGTCTCGCTTCCCTTAAAATACCAAACCAATGTTTTGCATGGTTTTTGCCTACACATGCATTTACATCGCTGCAAAAACATCTTTCAAAGCATGCAGTTATGTTGTAGATTGTTGAGGGGTTTTCCTACCATTTCAGACAGCCTCAGGTTTCAGTTCACATCACAGCGGAGTAAAAAAGATCAGCTTACTGTACAAAGAGTTGAAACTTGCTCGAGCTGGTTAAACCTTAAAATGTATCTTGTTTAATTGCTGTCAAAGTGTATCATTGTGTTGTAGTATTGTTAAAAATGTAGACTCATTTGAAAAGTCTATTGATGACTCATGGTGCATTGACCCAACATGCTGGTGGAGATTCCAGAAATGTAAGATCCATTACAAGAGTTACCAAGGAGCATTGCCTTTATGAGCTGTGTGAGAAAATCAAACCTAGAGGACATACAAAAAGCCATCATGGATATTAGGATAATGTGAATCTGATAAGTTGACAGGAGCTTCCTTGAAAAGTGTGCTGTTAAGAAGCCAAGTGTTGTTATACTATTATACTGTAATTATTGTAATAGCTGATTGTAGAGCAATGACTTAATCGCACAAACTTCCTGTCAATCAGTGTCAGCGATGACCGTGAACACCCACTTCTGCTTTACGCAGATACAAACTCTGCTGTTTCCACAAATACAGCCAAGTGTAGGCCGATCAGTTTGAGACGCTGGTGTTGAGTTACAGAACAGATCCAGACATCAGACACCTCCTAACCCTTGCTCTGAAAGCTTAATGAAATTCTCCACAGCTCTGCAACACATTCTCACACTCTGAAATATGGGTTTGAGTCATATTGTGGTTGCAAGTGTTAACTGATGTGTTTACATAGTATCTCCACTTCGTATAACTGGCAAGAAAACAATACATTTTTTCATTTGGGTCTAACAAATGCTTGTTTACTGGCCATAACCTTGACAAAACTTGTCTCATATAATGTCACATGTAAAGGGGTCACACTTGTCATCTATAGTGGCAGAATTTGGAAATACACCTTGCTGCAGCAGCTCTTCCTTCTTCCCTATGTGTCCCAAGCCCCTCCCACTAGATGACCACAGGCATATGCACAGGCTTCAAACAATAACCCACTGTTTATCAAGCATTGATATATTTAATCTTATTTCATTTTACAGTTGCACACAGCTCATGTTTCTTACTCTCAGATCACAAATGACACAAGAATGATTTACCTAGCCATCTTCCCACCTCACTCCCTGCTGCTGTGGACTGCTTCCCCGGGAGGAGAGCAGGCAGCAGCTTGAGAGTTGAACCTTTGGCCAGCAGGTGTGGCAGCTCAATTTCGGCCAGCTCAAACCTGTGTAACGGCAGCAACAGAAAGTTTGCTGATCCAGCAGGGAGTTAATGCTGTCTGATCTTCCAGAGCTGGAGTTTGTGCTGGCTGGATTCGGGTTGCTGCAGCCTCTAACTGGGGTCCATCTCTGTAGCTGCTGCCCGTTCTTCGCCCTGCAAGGTGGTCTGTATGGCAAGAGTGAGGCAGAGGGTACACTGTGATTTGAGGATCTAGCTAATGTTAGCTACATAAATGGGAACTTGAAGCTGCCGCCATGAGCCTTTAGCTCTGGTTAGCAGGAGGCTAAAGTATAAGTAACACTTTCTGTCCATCTCCGAAACACATTGTCGATAATGACACATTTTATTGCGTTTATTGTCAGACTCTCTTTTCAGCTCTCTTGTTGAGAAGTCCATCTTCCTTTTTTAGGTTGCTTTGCAGTGGAAGCAGTTGTTGCCAATGCTGGAATAGCAACTTTCTCTGCAGGATTCTCCGCAATTGAATCAGGCTTTCACCAAAGAAAAATGCATGCGCATCTGGATTGGCAGGACAGCCAATAAGAAACACCTTCTTACTGAAATGACCTGTGATTGTTCTCCTGTCACAGCTGAAATTTCCTAAAGCCTGAAAACAGCGCCAAGATGAGTTGCAGAAGTCTAGCTTCCTCTCAGTCCACTTGAATTACAACATGCTCAAAGTTTATTGTGGGTTTCTTGCCCAATGAATCCAAAACAAAACTGCCCACCCCAGCTTTAAAGGAATCAGTTTTCTTCAATCTACCCATGGACATGAGTTTAACTTTTACTGCACAGAAAAGTAGATGTAAAAGTGGAAAACTTTACTAGCATTAGTCAGAGTTCACCTTGCATTCCCCTTGGCATGATTGTAATTTCTTGCCCCATTCTTTCACTCGCAGTCATGTGCCCCAAGAGGTTTTTTTCAATAGTTATTTCCGAGATGAGTCTTTGGATGGCAGTAAGACAGCCTAATGCTGCCAAGCCTTGTTGTGGTTGGCAAGAGTCTAGTGTAAGATGTGGTAGTGTGGGCAGAGGGGTGTAAAATGGAACAAATGAACTTGAACTTGATGACTTAGTCAGAGCTGGGCTATCTACTATTGAGTCACTCCATGTCTGCTGTACTGTCTCATTCTGTGTCTCTTCTTTCGTCTTAAGTCTGTCTTGTACTTTCTTTCAGTTTCACACCATACTTTCTGTCCTTTCTTATATTTACTGTCTCTTCACAATCTCTGTCACTGGTTTATATCTACCTTTCCTCTCCCCTCCATCAGGGCCTGCGGTGCCTGGCTACTTACCCCTTGCTTTGGCCTTTGGATTTAAAGCTGTAGGTTAGTGATAATCAGCAGTCAAACAAATAGCTCTATCTGTAGTTCAGCCGTCATGCCTCATAGCACCAACGCCTGCTCAGACCCAGCTCTTACTGTTTGCAAAGCAACACTGAAAGTTAATGCGTCATTTAGCACACGTTGCCATGTCTTACTTATCTTCACAATTGTTTCAAGACGTGTTGCTCCACTTGATTAAGTGTTACTTGTATTTTGCTGTGTGCAGCAGATCGACAGATCCAGAGAAGAAATGGTAAGAATTTTAGTTAGTTGTAAATGTGAACTAAATCCTACTACTAAAGTAGAGATGAAAGGTGCAGGAAAATGGGATACAGATTTGTTTGACTAACTGATGTGTTTAATTTAAAAGTGCTAGTTTTTCAGTCACAAAATATAGATGATGTACATTATGACTGTTGTTAATTGAGATTTTGATTATGTAATGAATCAGATAAAACAGTCAGCCAGATTAAATATTGAGTGGTCGTGAAACACACCTTGAAGTACTTGGCTCTCCCTTTCATGGCAGATTGAGTGAACATGTGTGTGCCTGTTTGTTCTTGCAATGTTCCTTCAAAATGACCTGCAGGCTGATTTTTGTCAGAACTGGCAATTATTATCTAAACATGTGCTGCGATTCAAGATCACAGTGTGTACGTGTGAAACATACAGTACGCCAGCATGCAATGTACATTTTTGCCAACGGAACACACATGAAATCTCTCCTGCCCCCGCAAACCCAAAGACCTCCAGTAGCTCTTATACATCTCTCACACCTCCATACCATCCCACTCCAGACTCTGCCCCGTTTTCTTTTATTATAGTCTAATTACACCTTAAAGCTATAGTGCGTAAATTCTGCCGCCTCCCGGGGGATAATGCGTTATTACAACAAATAAGCCGGCACTTCCATGTACACAGAATAACACTCGCTTCACACTGTGTACACAACGCTACACAACATGGCGAACACCAAGCTGCTAACATTACATTACGTTCATAGCACCATTTCCAAGAAAATAATAAAGTACTAGGTCCAGTACATGTAACAGCAACACATACTACTCATAATTATAAACCAAGTCACTTACTTATCCAACAGCAGCAAGGCAACATCCGTGTCTGCCCTCAGCCCAATTTCTTCCTTCAGGGCTCTCCACCATGGAAAAGCGACGCCAATACATATCCTTGTTTGTCTTCTCCATCGGTCACTTTCCTTCTTTGCTAATAGACCTTCAGCCAAACGTCCAGGCTTTTTCTTTGTGGTAGGATCCACTTCTGAACCATGTCTCGGCCGCATCTTTGGGTTCTCCGCCATGTTGCTTTCTCTTTCTTCCTGCGCTCTACATCTATGACACTCTCCACTCTTCCTCCCCCTGCCCTTCATTTCCTGTGCGCCAGCGCGTGAATGTCGCTGGTCGACACGCAAACTAAAAATGATATATATTGAAAAATACAGCGACATATTAGAGGAGCCGATCGGCTTAATCAGCATTGTGTCATCTCCTCTAGCAGTGGCTTGGGTGAAACGGACATTTACGGACCTGTAGAAGTTACGCACTATAGCTTTAAGCACAAGTATGAGAATTTCATTGCACCAGGCAGATTGCAGGGTTAGAAGATGTTGTAGTGCAGGGATGTAGCATGGATTCCAGTTAACTGTGACTCACTGGGCAAACAGCTCTGTGTCTCCTAACCTTTGACCCTGTTTACTGGCAGAAAACAGGAGACACATTGTGGAAGATGGAAAGGAAGCAGATAGAAACCAGAAGCCAATGCATGTTATAATAACCTTGCCAACAAGTGTTTAAGGAATAAGTTTAAGTATGCATGTTTCAGACATTTCAGTAATTTTCTCCAATCAAAAAAAAAATCTAGACAGGCTTCATCCACACTAGTGGTGTTTTTGGTAAAATGTGTTTACGCCTAGCATACACACTACTCCTGCATTTTGGAATCCTTAAAACAGAGACCTTTGAAGACACTGCAGACTCTATTTCAGTTTGATCCTGTGCTTTGTTCTGGACGGGCAGAAAAGGAAACATTTGAAAACGGTGATGCAGACACCCACATTTACCAATTGTGTCTTATCAGTCATGATGTATCAGGCCAAAACTTTATAGCTAGGTGTACAGACTTTTTGTTATTCAAGTCTTATTGTGTGGTTAATCCCTCCCATTGCCATGGCTTTCTTCAGTGATTAATAATGCTTCCAGTACTGCTTTAATATTTTTCCAAATTTGCTTTGCAACAATCTGTTTAACACCACCTTGATTGCCTTATACTGATAGTATTTTCATTGACAATTCCACCTTGTCGTCGGTCCAAGCAAAGAAATCTCTGGTCTTAAGTGGCATTTATACTTGTGCGTCAGCTCAATGCAGAGCCTACGCCGTAGCCTACGCACATGGCCTACGGCAACGTGAGCATTTATACTTGTGCGGTGGTGTCTGTGTCATTCTGCAGTTACACCTCCAAAACACTAGTCAGTGGTAAAGTTTCTCTGAAGTGCTGTAAAGTGTAGATGATTCACAACACACCCAAAACACACATTAAACATGGTGACAATTTCAAACACCATCGCCTCCATAGTATTTTCTGTAACTAAGCAACCAGCCATAAACTACAGTCTGCTTCCGGTTTACATCTGTACACACGTGCCCAGTGTACGTGATTGGTCATACACTATGTGTTTGCAGGCAAGTTAGCATGGACGGAGATTAATTTTGCAACCTGTCCTCATACAGTGGTTTGTATGATATCCTAGAAAAATGCACACTCAGTGGTTTATTAGCACTCCATGATTGAAGCTTCGTACTTAACGTAAAGTTATGTAATTAGCGTTGTGTTACTAAGGCTAGGTTTAGGCAAGTAAAGTTACAGTGGTAAGGTTTAGTAAAAGAAACATGGTGACGATGTCCCTTAAAATTACTCAAAGTTCACCCAATTCTGAACACTTGTGTCCTGGGGAAAGTCCTGTGTTTTGTGACCTATCCGCTGGCCCATCCTGCCTACTTAACAGACCGTTTAGGATCACTTCCTTCTTTTCTCCTGTCAGTGCACAGGTCACCTAATTGCAGCTTTCATAATAAGCGAGTTATACGTGAATTACTGGGATATGTACGAATTTTGGTGCAAAATGTACCAACAGTGCATGAGAAACACCTGAATTCTGAAACGGGCCTAAAATGCTCATGTGCACAACGTTTAAAAAAAAAAAACGCATTAGTGTGGATGTGGCCTCAGTGTCTATTCGAATGTCAGTCTGTCCCTCGATTCAATTTATCACAGGAAGTGTGAGTTAGGTAGCCACCAGTCACTTCCTGATTGAAAGAAGAAGTAGATTTGTGTTTTGTGAGCAGCTGGTTCCTCTGATGTGAAAACCACGGCGCTTCTCACAGACACTAAGTCTCATCTGATCTCATTAAGCTTTATCCACACAGAAGTGTTTAGAAAATGTTCTTCATGCATAAAGCCAAAAATGTTCTAGCTGACAGTTATGGGTTGCTGAGTATTCACAACCCATTAAAATCAATCTTCATCTCCTCAGTAAGTGCTGGATCAGCATGACAGCATCACTCAGCATTTCCCACACACAGTTATATTGGAAAAGGAAGCCTGAAGCAACTGTATACATCTTGCTTGTACTGTTTTGAGACTTGCAGGTCATGGCAGGATGAGTATCAGTTAAATGCCTCAATTAGATGAAAACGCTGATAAAAGCTACTGATTTATGTCACTATTTTTTTTTTTCTCAGAGGTTGAAAGTTTGAGCACTGGAGAGCTAAAATATTTTACAGTGAACAAACCGTCACATGTTGCTGCACAGCCTCTTGATTTAAACCTTGTAGGCTGGTGAAATATTGACAGTGGCTGTCCGGTGAATATTTGAGTGCAGGTTTCTTGTGGACAGTCTGGTGTAATTTAATTAGGTTGGCATAGAGACATACCGAGGTGTCTAATGTCTAGATGTGTTGTGTAACTCAATATTGATGGTGGGCTTGGAATTACTATCATCAGCCACCAGTCGTGGCTGTGGTTGGTTGAACCTTTCAGTTCTGCATTGCACTCAGTCAGGTTTCCTGTGTGGCTCTGTCCCATGGGAGACGCCACTAAGTTCCCCAAGCTCACCATGTTCTTGTCTGTTAAACTTAAGGTAGAACACAACGGTGTTTGCTAAAACCTTTTATATCTGACCTTGTTTATCAGCAGCAAGCACAAAGAGCCTCTGTGAGATGTTCGGGTAGACGCCGGCAGGCCTGATCCAGATAAAAACCTTGATAACACAAGCATAACGAAGTAGCTGATTTATTTAAAGCTACTTCATGTGAAGAGTGATACATACAAAAACATCTAGAAGATTGATAAACAAGAATTCTTATCAATGTTTTATTGTTTATTTGCACTATATTTTATAGGGGAACACTACCCGAAATTAAGAATTCCAATATGTTATGTGCATTATTTCCTTGTACAGTTCAATAAGAATTTTTTGAACATTAGCTACTGTCTCTCCAAGCCTTTATACTATTGTAGTGTTCTCAGATCTGAAGCAGAACATGTACCCATATACTCAGAACATTCCTGGGTGCTCTCACTGTTACCTAGAACATCTTTCATCATTCATTGCCTATGGAACAGCTCCAGACTTCATAATTGAGGACATCACAAATTTGAGTATTACCACTCAGTTAATGGATTTGACAGGGTTGCTCATGTTTACTGATATATTTGGACTGTCTTAGACCGTAGGAATAACATGTATTAAATTTGAAAATAGGTGTAGTTCCCCTTTCCCCTTTAAATTAAATAGACTCACTTTTTAATTAAGGCGACCACCGTAGTACTTAAAATTATTTGCTAAGCAAAGCAAAGTGCTAGACTTGGAAAACAATTCTTAGAGTCAACAGAGGAGGAATGCTGCAAAACAGCAAGTGTTAAACCTCCAATTACTTAAAGATGCCCTGAGGAGTTTTCTTGTAAACAATCAGATCTGTTAATAGTCAGTGTTACTCACTTAAGAGCCATGTGTGTACCCTTGAGGTCTAATGAAAGTACTGTATACATTTCCTTCCACATGAGACATTATCAAAGATGATTTTTTTTAGCATTTTGACACCTGCATTGTTTACGTGAGGGATGTATTAAGGAGAGTTGGATACCATGTTCAAACATGGCGCCTCATTTAGTCCTATGAAAGTTGCTCACTTACCACATGAAATCCATCTGCCAAATCCATGGGGTTCCTGAAGGCTTTGCATGTTCATACCATAGACTGCACATAAAGATGGACAACACGTTTCCACTTCCCCCTACCGTACAAAAATGAAGCCAAAAGAATTTGTATAGAGTCGTTGTCATATTGTGCCAGATCGCTCTATAGGGCCACTACGAAGTCCCTCCTTTATGCTGTCTTAAGCAGTCTTTCCCAGTGTGTGATTTTAGACAGCATGCTGACATTGCAGAAGCAAAAGAATTGTGATGGACATGACTTATAACACAACAGTGTTTGCCTTTGGTGTGACATGTAACATCCGTGTTGGCAGAGCTTTTTAAACGATAACAATTACATTAACATGGCCGTCCCTTTTACATGGTGACTGATCTCGTCCTCTGCTAGAAAAGTAAGGGCTACCAGACCTCATTGTTTTTCCAATTTGCTGACATTTTCAGCCACCGTTCGTCTTCTTTGAGGTAGCTGCTAACTGCTACCACGTGCTATTTAAATCTCCTGGGGTCAGTCACACACATAACACATCATCAAAATGTCCATGGTCCCAACCAGCTGGCTGTCCTGTTTGCACAGACCTCAATTCAGCACTGTTACTGCAGCTACTACAGCTTAAAGACAAGACAGCTCTGTCCCCCATTGTGCAATTGAACCTTTTATATAGAACGGCGAGGCAGCATAATGGTGCCTCACTTTTGGGGATCTGTCATGCCATCCATCTTTATATACAGTCACTGGTTTATATCTGTTCCGAACAGCCTCACTTGAGGCAGGACAAAGTGCCCTGACAAGCACTGGAGCATACTGACGTCTTTAAACTCTGTCTCCAACACGCTGAAGTGCAGACTTCTAAAATGTTGTATATCTATTTAAAAAATCATCAAAACATCATTCAGTATCTCTTAAACATTTTGTTACAATTCTCTGCGGTCAACCATGAGGTTAAGTTACCCTAAGAAAAATAGCATGAATAGTTTTAGGTCTGTGTCATTTTGTGGAAGCAGGAGTCGCATGTTTCATAATTGATTATGTCTCTCGCTGAGGAATGTGACCAACTACGTGATGTAAGACACCCAGGACAAAAACCCTTCTTTTTCAGAGATGAATCCTGCCAATATAGACATTTATCAGAACGGTTAGCGCTCTCAGCAGGTTTGGAAAGTCTGGAAAAATAACTTTTGACAAGTTCCACATCTTGTCTGTGTAATAGTCTGGAAATATCCATCAAAGAAATCCATCATGAGAAAGTTAAAAAACTGAGCAGACCAGGAATCACATATTCTGCAGCTGACTTTTGTGGATTAAAGTCATCTTTGTTTAGATTTCTGTCATTTACCAGCTCAAAGCACTGGTCACATACCACAGTGCGCTCTGCATGACCAGCCATCGTCAGGGCTATAATCTTCCTGTATGTTGTACAGTGTGTTCCTGGTATTATAGTCAGTACTGTGACACATTGCAGTACAAGCAGAGAAAGGATGAAGGATTAGTCAACGTGTGAATCATATGAAGCCGTTCCCATGACTTTAGACACCAGGAGCTCTCTGTCCGGGTCCAACAAAATCGATAAAGTGAAACAAAGACAGGCCTGTCCCACTGTACAGCCTGCTGAGTGTGTTTGTGTACGTGTGTGTGTTGTAGTGTGACCATCAGCTAACACGGCCTCATTGGATTATCTGCCCATGTTTGTTTTTGCTGAAGCAATCCTCACTCCAAACATAAACACAGCTAATATGCTCTGTTAGTCTCTATTTTTTTTTTATCTCTCTATCATCCTTTCTTTCTCTCTCATGCTTTGACCCTCTGTTGTTTAATCTCTCACCCTCTTTTCTCTGTATTTCACTCCCTCTATCTCTTCGTGTCCTCACTGTTTATTGATTTTTTTGTTTTCTCCTAATCTTCAAAATCCGGACAAAATGTGTCATATGTGTATATGTATCGACAGTCATATTGAATCAGCAAGAGCATTTTTTATGGCTAGTCTGCAAAAATATGAAAACACTCAGACAGTAATTTTGCAGGCAGGAACCCAGTCTGCTCTCTCCCTTGCTGGGAGACGCAGGTGGTTTGGTCTCAGGCTTGGCCTCCTTTCCAAGCTCCACATGCTGACTTAGAGATTTCTATCTCCTGGTGTTATGTCAGGTCAGTCAGCACTTTGAACAAAGCTCTTGGGGCTGCACAGTTATGGTCGAAATGATATCTTGGATTAAGCTGCTGGATGTTGTGATCTCAGTAATTAGGCTTAGCAGCCTTTTATTTTTTCATTTTGAGTTGCCCTTCCTTGACAGAAACAAGGAAGAAAAGGCGATTCGACATGCAACAGAGATCCCTGTCAGGAATCAAACCAGGGTCATATCACTCCGGGTGACCAGGGTCAGGGTTATGGTGTACGTCTTTATCATTCAGCCACTAGGTCACCCCAAGGTCGGTTAGTTAATGAGGAGCAGGATTATTTGACTGTATATGTTATGAAGAGCTGAAACATTTAGTAATTTAGTCCATCAGCACACTTTAAATTGGCAACTATATAAGTACTTAATTGCTTGTTGAAATGTTTTTTAAGCAGAAATGTCAAACATTGTGTGGTTCTGGCTTCTTTAAAGTGTTGCTACTTTTCTTTCTTTCATATAGTAGTCAGTTGAATGTTTTTAAATTTCAGTTTGTTCATCGGACAAAAGAAAATTCACCTTGGGCTCTGGGAAAACTGCAATTGTGATTTTAATGCCTCCTCACCGGTGATAGTCGTGACTGGAAGCATTATGTTTTCAAGTTGTCCTTCTGTCCCATTTTTTGGTGAAAGCAATATCTCAAAAAAGAAAAATGCCTCAAAGGATTTTCTTAAACATCCACTTGGACTCAACGATAAGATTTTGGTGATCAAAGGTCAAGGTCACTGTGATCTCCCAAAACATGTTTTTGGCCATAACTGTTTCTTTTTGGCCATGACAAAATTTCACACGTGTAATATGATAAGATGATGAAGTTATGACATTATATATCTAAAAGGTCAAAGGTCACTGTGACATCATAATGTTCTGCAAAAACACTTCTCTGTTCCACTATTCAGCATCATAACTCGGGAACAGAAGGGGAGACATTTGGTCAGATACTGAACTGATGACACTAATCTTGGGTGGCTCTAAGACTGTGCTGATGTGTGTGAAGTATCCATCTTTTCGAATATGGAGCTTCTTTGCAGCAACATTTGAAGCACTGTCAACTATCATGGCTACATATGAATCTAGACAGACATGGATATGATCTGTAACTGCAACTTGAGTGGTTTGCAAAGGCACACAACGGCAAGGTGGTAACTCTAGTTCCCTATTTTCTGACTTTTAATACACAAAAAATTACTGGATTAATCAAACAAATAATGGTCAAAATAATCAACAGTGAATATTACTGTTAGTTGTAGCCCTCGTTTTCTAACATGAATAAGTGTGATCTTCTTCACTGTTTGGTGCTTCATATTTTAGGCTGGTGCCTATTGGATGTTTAAAATTTATAACATAAAATAATTTGACATATCTTTAATGGCTAAGATATGAAAAATAAATTAATGTGAGGACAGATAAAGATCTACAAATTGTACTCGGAGTCCCCATGGGTCCTTGAAATCCTTGACAGTTTGTGAATGTGAAGGGAAAAATATGAAGGCTTTGAAAGTTTTTTTTAAAATAGACTTAAAGTTCTTTTGATTATTTTTTTATGTTCATAAGTAGGCTGAGTGTATCTCCCACAGTTGCATCATTGTTGTTTAATTGTTGTTTGTGAGCTTCTGTAGCAAGTTTTCATTATAAAGAACCTCAGTTTTGTAGCCGTGTCCCAAAAAAATGCAGTGTTGCGTTTTTGAATTTGAGGGTACTGGGTCAGGAAAGTCCTTAAAAAGATCCTTGAGTTTGATGTTAAAGAAGGTGAGGGAGCCCTGTCTCCTGGGTTCTTTATACACCAGATGATCATCAGTAAAACCCCTCACAGAAGTTAAGTTGACCTGACCCTAAACAAGCTGTGGCAAAACAACCTTTAGGAAGTTTTTGTAGTTGTCCTGTATCATTGTCACTGCACATGAAAAATAAGCTGTACATCCCCCTGAGCTTTTTAAAAAACTCTTGGTTCAAAATCTCCCAGAGGTCTTTGAGGTGAGGAATAAACTATTATTATGACATTCCAAACATTTCCTTTTCCCCCATCGCTGCTCTCTTCCCAGAGTGATGTCAGAGTCACAGATTTCCAAGCCATGACAGAGCACTTTTGCAGACAGCCCAGAGCCTGGTGCAGGAAGGGGCGGGGCCCTTTCAGTTCTCATTTCCTGTGCCACAGGAAGCGCATTCCTCAGCCACTGGCAATAGGCAGCAGTAAAAGAGTAGAGTGTTACTGAGAGTTCCCGGCAACAGGCCAGCCTCCAGGAATCTCTCAGAGTAATTCCTACGGGAGTTGTCTCAAGATCTGTGTGTGTGTGTGTGTGTGTGTGTGTGTGTGTGTGTGTGTGTGTGTGTGTGTGTGTGTGTGTGTGTGTGTGTGTGTGTGTGAGAGAGAGAGAGAGAGAATGAGAGCAACTCTTTCAATGTTGTTCTTAAAATATTTATATTTATGAGTATAAAATAGATTTGATGAAAGCTTTTCCTCCGTGTCAAGCTTTTTCCAATTTGTGAGAAAGCCAGCTCAGCCTCTGGAGTGTATAGTCGTTATTTTATTTCAAATTTACACTTAAAAACCTAGATCTTAATTAAATGTTAACTAAAGTTCTTTTTCACAATTAAGAGATTAAGGCATAAAAGAGCTGGATACCTCTGTGTGTGTTTCTTTTGTCAAGCCTTTGCCCCCACTGATGTGTGTATTCACTTCCTAGGATTCATAGCTCTGAGGTGTTCTTAATTAAACTGCCCCTTGTTCTCCACAGTCAGTCCTGTTAAACTGATATAATGAGCTCATATGTGTGTTGAACACACTATAAATGTCACACAGTCACTCATTGTCTTTGTGTCCTGTCTGGCCTGCTTCTGTTCGACCAATGTACTGGTAAGCATTTTACTCACATGTATTCTTCTAGTTCCCTGACACTGTGTGTGTGTGTGTGTGTGTGTGTGTGTGTGTGTGTGTGTGTGTGTGTGTGTGTGTGTGTGTGTGTGTGTGTGTGTGTGTGTGTGTGTGTGTGTGTGTGTGTGTGTGTTTGCCCCTGTAGGACAAGGGAAAAGGAAAAGGTTTGGTGAAGAATGCCGCCTTGGAAGAACCGGACGCTCAAAACCTGGAGGTTGTCGCCTTCTGTGAAGACGTAGCAACGTAAGATTTTGACTATTCTTGATCTTCTTTGCTTGTTTAAGTGATTTATAACATTATTGACATTAATGATGGCGATTTAGAGATGCATTTACTCACAGTGAGCAAGCAGCTGTTGTACACCTGCCAACCTGTGCCACCTGTAGGCAAGGAAAGTAATACCAGAGGTGACGGTTTAGACCTTCAGGTGGTGATGTTGCCATCCACAGGCAAGGGAAGTAATAGCTGCAATTGTAACACTCAGGCTACCTGCAGGGAGAAGGATCCATTGGCGGACTTGCCACACCTTATTGCCCTCCCACTCCATAAGATCCTCCCCCAGTAACACTCTACTACCTGTCGTCGTGTCTCACCACATCTCCTCTCGCCCTTCTTTCTCTCTAGTGTTAACCAATTGCTTCATGGTCATGCAATGGGTGGCTGTGTTAACATTATAAAAATAGTGCCGTTGTGGCTAGCTAACATTAGCTGAGATGCCAGTAGAGGCAAGTTTTTTTCACTAGGATGGCAAAGACATGACCTGCCCTTAACCAGTCTAACTCATCCAACCCGCTAGCTAATGTTAGCTGAGATGCTAGCAAAGATTTGGTGTGTAAAACTGAAGTCCACTGTGGCTGGCTAACATCAGCTAAGAGTTGTAAACTGTAGTTCACAGTGCTAATGTTGGCTGAGGTGCCAGCGGAGACAAGTTGGGTGGAGGGCCATGATGAGAGTGGGAGGGCAGTGAGATATGGCGGAGCTGCCGTTGCCTGCAGGAAATGATTGATACAGCAGCAGTTTTTTTTTATGTTGTTGTGCAATTTGAAGGTGAAACCGCTGTACCAGCTGCAAGCTAAATGATTAATAAAAGTTAAACAGTATTGTCACTGTAGCAGTGGCTGTAATACTCAATTATGTAAACTGATTGCTTTCAGTACTGTGTACTCACATAAGTGTCTGTTGACTGCTGGCAATGAGTGCTCTCTCTTATTGGCAGGAAATTGACTAACCAGCCCTCAGACCTTCCAGATGTAGGTGTTTTTAAACTAAAATAATGATGACAAGACATGGGATCCTTCGACTGACTTGGACTTATAATGTTGTCGCCATAATGACAGTCCTTTGTGTTTTGGGTGATATTAGTTTATTATATATATGTGTATGGCCCCAGATTTTATGTTGGGAAAAAATCACACTATTGAAAAATTATGTAAATATATTTGACAGTTCCTACCCTGCTGCTTGAAAATTCTGCAAAAGAAAATGTCCACATGTGCTACAGTAGGCAACAGATGCATTTAACAACAAGACTCAAGAGTCTGCTGCAGTCATGCTAGCAGCTCAGTGAGGCTGCACTGAGACGCATTAGTGCTGTGAGTTAAGTGCTGACATCAGCATGTTAACATGAGCACAATGATAATGTTAACATGCAATGTTCCGCAAGTATAATGTTAACCTTGTTCACCATTTTAGTTCAGCATGTTAGCATGCTAACAAGTGCTAATTGGCGAAAAGGAAACGGTATATCTGAGCCTGATGGGAATGTAATTTGTTTTGCTGCAAATATTGTACAAATTGGAATTTTTACCTCATGGTGGCGCTGGATGAAAAGTCAGGGGATCATTAAAGTCATTCAGATTCATCCCCTGGGGATCCTGAATGTGTGAACAAAAGGTCATGGCAATACATCTTATAGTTACTGAGATATTTCAGTCTGAACCAAAGCAGTGGATCGTCATCCCCAGAGCCATGACACAAGCATGGATAAAGATAGCATTTTTGCTTTTGTTTGTATGTGAGTGTAAATGCATACTTGTACATTTTCATGCATAATATATATATATATATATATATATATATATATATATATATATATATATATATATATATGTATATATATATACACACACACATATAATTGCATGTTTTGCAGCTCTGTTCGTTTCTGAGCCTGCACACAGATTCTCTCACTCCAGTAGTTAGTTTTGGGTGGAGCGATGATGAAGCTGCGCTAGGGGAATCCACTTTCATTACGATAAGAGGGTCAACGCCCGCTCTCTGCCTGCCAGTTGGTCAACACTCGCTCTGAATAGTTTGCAATTACAATTAATTTCTCATAAGAATCTAAATGAGGAAAATGTAAAAATAATTCTCTAGGTTTTTCATCATCTTATACCCTCCCAGCTACCCTGCCAACAATATCACATGGACAACATCAGAGGCTGAGTGATGACTTATTGCACATGAAGGCTTTTTTCAGTTTAAATGATGCATTTCAATTTATTTTATATAACATTATCAAAGTACGTACAATATAAATACAATTTTTATTCAGATTTGCCTTTCCTCTTCTCTCTCTCCTCTCCTGTTTCCTGTTATACTGCTCATGATGCATCCAATATTTTCATCCAAGCAATCAGATCCATATGCCAGGCTGGCTCTGGCTGCCCCTCATGTGTTTTCACTGCGCTGGCCAAGTAGGCAAAAATACTGAGAAAAAAAAAAAGTGTTGACTCTTCTCTGTTGTGCTTCTTTTATTTTTTTCCTACCAGCCTGCGCTCCACATTCCCTCACAGCGACATGTCCACCAACCCTGGCTACGTCCTGAGCCCTGTCATTGCCCAGAGAAACAGCGGAGGTGACAACAGCTCCTCCGTCAAGGTTTCTATTGAAATCTCAGAATCTCAGCAGCCTGTAACCTTCACCTGTGACGGTAAGCATCCAGTGACGATAACCATTTTTGAACCAACTCTTAACAGTTTATGGTAGATGTAACACTTAGTTCAACTGACTGTTGATACCAGAACATACTGAGCATAAATCTGAAGCTATTTCTGATGGACTTTGTAAAGGTTTTGCTTTTTTTTTTTTTTAAATCATGAAAATAATGCCATTTTAGCAGCCTTCATCCTTTGTATGTAAGAGATACTGAACTTTTTTTTTCTAGAATGAACCTACAGTTAATGGCAAGACTGCCCCAGTGATAAGAAGTGTAGAAAATCCTCTGAAGTCAGCCAAAAAAGAAACGTTGTACCCCCTTTTGCCTTTAAGAGTGCACAGCTCAGATTGCAGATATGAGAGCTCTAAAGGAGGAAACGACATTCACAGCTGCCAAACTCTCTACCCCCTCCCCACCTCGTTTCTTTTTTTCCTTTTCATTTTTTTCTGTCGTGGGAAGTACACTACGTTCCTTTTCCGCACAAATAAAGATTTGTCCCTTCACCATGAAGTAGCCATGTTGGGCAAAAGGGACTGGAGTCTTTCTTTCTTTTTTTTTCTAGGGCCCACTAATATCTTTGGTTTCCTTCCCTGGGTCTTTGGGGAGCTGTTATTGGCTAACCCCTCGTTATACACACACAAAACTACAACCACTGTGATTGACATGTCTTTTGGTATCTGAAGCCAAGCACGCTGGAGGCCGTCAGCCAATTTAGTGGGGGGCTTTTTTTGTCAGACATATTATCCCGACTGTGTGACCAAGTTCACCGCTGTCTGTGTGGGTCCCTGAGGAGCATTAAGCCACTTAGTGTATGTGTTGTGTGTGTGTGTGTGTTGTATGTCTGCTTTATGTGTTCCATTGCCTGTATATACATATCTGACCTCACTGACAATTGTTTCTCGTATGACGGCCAACATATTTACACATAAGCAGTCTCAAGATCTCTGGAGCGTGTGTATGTACTAGACTGTCCCACTGACCCAGACACCACTCTGCAAAGCACAGTTCCCGTCAAACAACCTATAGGAAATATATTTACTGCTTTCCTCGTCCTAATTGTGCTTTCCTTGTTTCCTGCATTGACTCCTGGTTTACCTCGTCATCCTGCTTCTGCTGAGGTCACCTCCCTAAATCCCACTGCCCTGGGTCACTTCCTAGATGCGTTTCCTTCTTTCCTAGTGTGATGTCTTGTTCGTTATTTCCTGGTTGACTTCCTATTTGGTCAGTAACGTGTTGACCCACATTGTTGGAGTTTGCACACTGCTGGAATCTGCTCTTCGGAACAAAAGGCCTCAGTTTGACTCAAAGCTCGGATAGACAGATTGAGAGAAAGAGAGATAGGGGATAAGAAGGGTACTTCACATTCTTTATTTCTGTCTGTCTGTGTCTTGCTTGTTCTCCAGCCCTCATTTTGTTGTTTCTTTCCATTTTACTTTCTGTTTCTCTTTTTTTTTTCTCAATTTGTCTCCCCTCCCTTGTCTTGCTTTACAGTATTTTCCTCCACCCTTGTTTCCTAGCAGCATCGCCTCATCTGTCCTCCCCTCCTCTCCCTCTGTCTAGCTCTGTTGTCCTCTTGAACCTGTCATCACATCAGAGACAGATTAACATGAGACATTAGACATTTATAACTCTTCACTTTATCCTTGTCGGTTTTTCTCTTTCTCTCCTCCCTCTGCTGTCATCCTCATTATTTTCTCATCTTGTCTTCCTCAAATTTTTTATTCTGCCTCTGTCTTTTTGTTCTCTTAAAGGAATACTTCACCCACAAAATGATCATTTGTATATCAGTTGCTGACCGTGTGTTACGTTTTCGTAAAGAAAACTTTGGGTTTCCCAAATGTTTCCACGTTGAATGGAGAATCCAAAAAAGGCAAGCAGTCGTAATGAATAAAAGTCAATGTGGACCATTTTTAACACAGCAAAACTATATTAAAACACCCACATGCAAACTGTCACACAACTGTTGCAGTATAACCAACTATTAATTATCCAATCGTATGCTCAGCACTCCCCAAACACATGCAGTTTTGCTAAAACCTTGCACATGCATTCAAGCAGAGCTCATAGGCATGCACATGAGCACGCTCAAGGTGCGCTACACGTAGGTGAAGTGTTTTATACTGTACATTTTTGCAAAAATGCATGTGTTTGTCAAGTACTTAGCATACGACCGGATAAGTGAGACATGAATTATACTGCACAAGTTTTGTGAAATTTTGTAAACAGATGTTTTGATATAGTTTTCAGTGTTTCCCTCAAAATGAGAATCTATGTATGGCGACAGCTAACAGGGGAGTCTGATCTGATCAGAGCTGACCAGATCGATGGATGAGAAGAGCAGCTATTTGTGAGTGAAAGCAAACCTTTAGGAGGTTGAATTTCACTTTCATGTGCCTGCTGTCTGCTGCTCCGTCTGTGACCAGAGTATGCTCTGTGGTCTCAAGAGTGTGTGGAGAAATGAATAACCAAACAGCATACATATTTCAACACCTAATAAACAGTCCAGCTTCAAAAATAGCAAATCTAAATGTGGCAGCAGATGTTTTAGTCATGGCAGTGCGCCACAAATTAATGAATGTGTGGGAAACCCTGGTTTTGCTGATGTTAGACATGGTCCCCAATGACTTCAGTTCAAGAACAATGCTCTCCTTTTTCTCCATTCACTGGAGGCATGCGAGAAAAATGGTTTCTAAACAAATTCAAGGTGAGTAATTGATGTACAAGTGGTTATTTTATGGGTGAAGTATTCTGTTAAATTGCCATCTTTCTTTTCTGTGTCTTTCTGATTTTTATCTGCTGTTGAAATGGCTAAATTGTGCAACTTATACTCAATATTGCAAAAGATTACTGCGTTTACTTGTGACTAATAGTCTGGTGTAATTATATAAGAAGTGGGAAAAAAAATCTGTTGAGTAAAGAATGATGCAGGTTTACAGGATTATCTTTGTAAATAAATATATTGCCCAACAGTTCCAAATTGAGATCAGGATGTTCTGTCGTCGCTGCTTGTTTCATTCTGTTACCTCTTTACCCGTTTTTCTAGAGAGCAGTTGAAAGGAAAGACAATCGGTTCTTCCAGGGCTTGGCTGTGAACAACTTGGATTCTGGGGATTCCTAACATACTGTGGCTCGAGATAGATGGAGTGAGAAAGGGAGAAGAGAGAGAGAAGTGTGAAAAGAAATACAAAAGAGGGACAGAATGCAGAGAGATGGAGGAAGGGAGAGTAGGAGCAGAGAGGAATACAGAGGGAGAAAGTCAGGGGAAAAAATGAGATGAAAGAAAAGGGGAAGTACATGAAAGAAAGAGAAATTAAAGATAGAGGTTTATGGAGAAAGAATGTGCTAAAGGTGCAGAGAAAATTTTAAATTAGACAGATGTGATGTATTGTAAAACTGATGATAGAGGGAAGAAATGCTGGGAGCTGGGCTCAGGTTACTGTCTGCGGCTTAGAGGGTGTAGGAGAGGAGGGAACACACACACAGTCATGTTCCTCATTTCAGACGTGAAGAGAGGAATTCACTGACTGCATTAGTTTTAGTTTGGTGAACCTAATGAACTGACAACTGTCTGGGTGTAAACTGAAGTATTATAAAAGGCTGTAACAGTGAATCCACGAAGACAAAACTTGATGCATCTTGTTACAGTTTGTCTCAAGATTTTCCCACATCATTTGTCAAAGACAACATGCTGATTTGTTTGTGTTCATGTGGCGTGACATGCAAAAGATTTCAACTGTAGGTTAAAGTTCAGCAGTAAAAAGATTACATACATGAGATACGATCCTAACATCATGGAGTCATTGAAGCTATTACAGTATGTCCTAATCCTGAATTCATAACCATTTCACCATTAAACTCTTACTTTTTCTGCTGCGTTGTAACATTTTGCTTTTACTTCTGATTATTGTGTTCCTTTGTCTCTGAGTCTGACAGTTGGACAGAAATCTGTTTCCTCTGAGTCATGTAGGAATTACATCATTTCTCTTTTACATCTGAAATGTGTTGGTCCTCTGGATTTAACAAGTGCTCAGTGACTTCTAGCTTTGCTCTGCCATCTCGCCAGCCCTCTCACTGTGGATCCTACAAGACAATGATTGGACCTTAAACCTGTTCACATAACTTATTATGCTGGTTGTTGGAGAGCTATCGTGGTACATTTGCTGTCTCTCTTGGATTCCTGCCACTTACGGTCTGGCATCTGGTTGCTACCTGTTTATAAAGCCCCGCCCTCACCTGAGCACTTTGGAGGTACACGTCTATCAATGTCCCGAGCAGAGAAAATAACAAGAAAATACAGGTAGAGGAGTTGATAGAAAAATAAACCTCCACACATTTTTAGTGGATCATAAGTGATAATTGAGAGGACTTACTTCTATATGAGTCTATACATTGTTTTTTAGGAAAGTCCTACATAATGTTTTGTTTTGATTTCATTTGATTGGATTAATTTCTTTATTTTAAATTTGAAAAAAAATAAAATGAATAAAGTTTAGTAAAAATCGATATGGCGGTTAGGCCTAGATAGGAAATTAGCGCTCTAGCGCCCCCATTTTGTTTGATCGGGTTGATAATGGAGGGGTCCCCTTAGATTATGTGTGGTCATATGCCTACAAAGTTGTGTGGTGATCGGTGAAACCCTTGAGATGTTATACGCCTTTATGTGATGAGCCACGCCCTCTGCAATATTCATTGCCTTATAAAGGCTCAGTTTTAGTAGGTTTTCCAACTTTTGCCAAGAGGAAGCTTAAGATATTGGTCCCTAGATTATGTTCACTGAGTTTCATGCAGAATGGTCAAACTTCCTAGGAGGCGATCGATTTTAAATGTTTTCCAAAAAATTAAAAATGACGGAAAATCTATATAACCGGAAGTTATGGGTTCTTGGGCAAATTTGTTCCTCGCGAGGAGAGGCATCTCTGTGCAAAGTTTCATGTCTCGACGACATACGGGGCATGAGATATGCCCCTTCAAAATTTTCAGTTGGTTGCTATAGCGCCCCCCTTGATGTAATATTGCTTCATTCGCATCCTCCCATGACCCTCTACCACTGTGCCAAATTTCACATGGATTGACCAAGTCAGTGAGAAGAAAAACATGGAACAGACACACAGACAGAGTTTTTCGTCATTATATAATAAGATGTCCGAAAAGGAGCAGGAAGAAACAACATGCTTTTCTACCCCTAACCCCAAACTATACTAATCCGCCACTTATCAAACTATTACATAAATACACCACACATTTACACCACTGCACTTCTCAATACCTGATAACCAACATTACACCATGTATACAACAAATACGAAAATACGAATTGAGAATGCCAACAAGAGTTTTACATTGCCTGAACTGAACTTGCTAAATCTTGCCCCTGACAAATACCCTCCATACAAAATAAAAACAAATAAACTAAAACTTAATATTTTTTAACAGTTAAAACCAAACCAAAGGTAAAAACAAAACAAAAACTATGATTTATCTAGGGAGTCCCTACTCCTTAGGTGTGTGTGTTTGTGTCAAATCGACCCTCAGTATGTTTGCGTGTGCCCATATGTGACCCCGCCAACTCCATTCCCCAACCATGTGTGAAACTGTGAACGGCATGCGACAGAGGAATTTCCTCCTCCTTTTAACTGGTGCCTCCAAAAATGCCCTGCTGGGAATTCCCTCACCACCTCAGAGTGCTCACAAAATGAGGCGTGGCCTGTCTAATTGCTTTGTGACAAAACACCGCAGCCCATGTGTAACCTCGGCGACCACCGCCACGGCCCCACAGGCGGACAGAACCGCAAAGCTAAAGCTACTGGTTTCAGCTGTAAGAAAAGACGCACCATTCCTCTGAAGGGTGGAGGTCTGTTGTTGCTGTAGCCAGGGGTGGTCTCCCTCCCTGTGTGTCTAAGTGAACGCCTGTTAAGTAACCTGAGTGTGTGTGCTCAGTCCAAAGCTGTGATGTGTCTGTGTATGAAGTGTTTGTATCTGTCTCTGTATCTGTCTGCCCATGTTTGTGTGTCTTCAAGGTTAAGAGTGTGCTAAACCTCCTTAGAAGTAGCTAATCTGCCACGTATCAGGTTACGCTCTCCACCCAGTCTTCCCTCGGCCACACACATCAGATATCGGAGTGTACACAAACAACTTGAGCTGACCCCAAATCCCCCCCAATTTAATATCGTTCCACAACACGCCGCTGTAGTTCCTTTGATTCGAGGACAGGTTTGATACATGAGCTGTTCAAACATGGCAGGATGGTTTGCAGTCAGAGATAAATGTAAGGTCCAGAGTTCAGTTCCCACAGCAAGTCTCTCTCCATGTATGACATGATTGGCACTTGAGCTCTGATCCCTCTGATAAAACTTGTACATGTGGTGAGATACTTTGTTTTAGGTGCTCCAGATTCCTCAGATCCTTTCAATGAATCACAACAAAGCCACCTCTTGTTGATGCACCTTGTATCGTGTTCCCACTTGTTTTAATTTCCTGTAACTGAGGTATAATCTTTTTTGTTTTTTGAAGCATTTTATGTCATTCTCATTACGTCTTTTCTCTTTTTCGCTCTCTTCCATCATTCCCTTTCCTCTCATCTCTTCACCCTCTTGTTTTCACCAATGCCTCATCCCTCCCTTCTCTCTGGATTTTCCATTTCACTGCCCCTCCCTCACATCGGTTTCATGTTGTTTCCCTTTCCCCTCCATCACTGTCTCTCTCACCATCCATCCCTCCATCCTCTCCGCTTTCCTCAGTGAGTTCTCCAGTGGAGCTGCTGATCAGTCAGACTCTCTGCTGGGTCCATGATGACCTGGACCAGGTCGACTTCTCCAGCTACCTGCTCAAAGTCTGCGGCCAGGAGGAGGTGCTGCAGAAGTGAGTAACACACAGACAGAGAAGTGAAGTAGCTCCTGTTGACAAAGACATGTTAAAGGTCCCATATTATAAGACTCAAATTCAGGTTCATACTTGTATTTTGGGTTTCTACCAGAACATGCTTTCATGTGCAAAACACAAATTATTTTCTCATACCGTGCCTGAGTATACCTGAAATCACCTTCTGTCTGCATCGCTCCGTTTTTCTATCTTTTATAGGGGCCTTACAAATGCAGCGGTTTTTGCAAGCGCATATTTTTCAGGGCACGGCAGCTGCGCCCTGAGATAAACTGAGCTCAACATTTGGAACGCAGCAGCTCACACTGCATGTCATGAAACAAGGAACAACCAATCACAGCCAACAGATAAATTTCCCTTCTTCTGTAAATATCAGTCTGTGGTAAATATGAGAAAGTTGATAATTTTGGTGCAGAGCTGCCAGAGCTTTTCATCTGTCTGATGGACGATAGGCCTACACACGTATAAACAGCTCCTGGAGGAAGATCAGCTTCTAACTCTGGATTTTAGGTAAATCGGCTATGATTCGGTGCTTGTTAATGTTACTTAACAACCTTATATGCAACCTGCCGCTGCGCTCTCGAAAGCTGTCTCAAAAAAAGCACTACAGTAGCGCCCAGCGCCTGACCATAGGTTGTTTCACTGGAATTACATTACATTACATTATGCAACAGCTTGGTCGATGTTTACTTCCTGTCAGCTGATGTCATTCACATACACTGCAAAACACTCCAACAAGACATACATAAGGACCCAATAAGAGTGTTTATGTTTCAAATGGTCTACATAATTTGCTTGTGACATCACAAATTCACAGAAATCCCGATGGCTCGTTTGAAGGCACAGTTTCTGAATACAGATTGTGTGCATTTATCTGTGAGCTTTTTGATACTTTTACAGTATTTATATAGCACCTATACCTGCTTTATTTTTTAAAAAAGACATTGAAATCTGACTTTTCACAATATGGAACCTTTAACATTTTGGGGACTGGAAGGAACAACATTTCCCTGGCTAACTCGGCAGCTTTTTTATTTATGCACAGGCTTTTGAATAGTTCTCATTTGTTTTCTTATGCCCTCAACTCTGTCCTCAGTCTCTCCCTCTCCGTCTCTCTCTATCACTCTTATCTTGGCATCCCCTCAACATCTTGTACAAAGGAGACTGGCGGATGTCTCTACATCTTGCCCCGCGCCCTCCTCGACCATGGAAATTCTCTTCTCTCTCTAATCTGGGATACGTGGGAATGGTTACTCCCATACCCAGACTTAAAGGCCCAGCACTCCCAAATGTTCAGAGTTGCATAATAATCTGCCATGATTATAACTGCAGAACAGATTGAAGTGTGTATGCTGTGTGATCACATACTGTCACTTATCTTTACAACCTTGAATTAGTCATACTGAGAATGCTCAGCAATCATTATTTGACCATAAAAACATGTTAATAAATATGTGTTAAACAGTTATTGTGCTCAACATGGAGAAAGTTAGAGATTTCTTTTGCTTTTTGCTGCTTTGAGGAAAACTTTCAAACCCTCCACACACACTGAGAGCCACTGTATAAATTCCTGTAAGTCATGATTATCATGGATGCTTTGTTGCATTCGACAGTTACACCATTGCGTCACCTGTAATCATAGTCATCCAGCCCTCTTACTATGGGGCCTGAAGCTACATATCATCTGCACACTCCCAAATGTAGATAATTTAGTGAGCCAGCCACACCAGTGATAACTTGTTTCACAGTATCAACTGAATGACTTGCATTCAGGCTGTTGTCTCCAAATTTTGTCCCTAAAGTAGCCTCTCTTAGGGGAGAGGGAGGGACAAAGACGTTACAGAAAATATCTTGAATAATCATGGACAGGCAGAACATCTCCAAAGTATTAGGAATATTTTTCGCAGGAAGTGTTTTCAAGCCTCTGTGCCGGCGACAGCCTTGGCCATAGGCGTCATGTTTCCCGTCCGTCTGTCCCATTCTCAGGAACACGATATCTCAAGAATGCCTCGAGGGAATTTCCTCAAATTTGGCACAAATGTCCACTCAGACTCAAGGATGAATTGATTAGATTTTGGTGGTCGAAGGTCAAGGTCACTGTGACATCACAAAACATGTTTTTGACCATAACTCAAGAATTTACATGCTAACTATGGCAAAACTTCACAGCAATCTCTAAGAGGATAAAATGAAGAAGTGGTGACATTTTATATCCAAAACGTCAAATGTCAACTTCACTGTGACATCATAATGTTTGGCAAAAAACACTTTTCTGGCCATTATTCATCATCATAACTCAGGAACAGAGGAGGGGACATTTGGTTGGATAGGTAGAAGATGTGTGTGAAGCATCTACATTTTTTCATTTCTTTGCAGCAACATTTATGTTCAAAGTATCGTCTACCATCATAGCTACAGCTTTGTGTTCCGCCCTGTTCCTCTGATAGTCCACCACAATCTCAGTGGTTTTCCTGATATTGTGCTTCAGATGACTGTCGTTACACCATGTGACAAAGCTCTGTATCAGTCCTCTGTGCTCCTCTGCAAGAATAATCTCAAAGTGAGGACAGCATGTTTTTTTTCACTGGAAATTATTCAGTGGTATCATACGTGTTGATGTAGTCGCCAAAAAACACATACTTCAAAGTCTTCACGACATATATTATGAGTCTGGCCAAACATGGATGTAAACTGCAACGTTACTGGTTAGTGGACGCATTCAACCGCCTGAGGTGGGTCTTTTGATTCTGATTGGATGCTGGGTGTGCATTATTTTTCAAATTATCACGCAGCTCTAACAAGTGGCCTCAACACCTCAGTGACAAAAACAACAAATCAGATAATACGAACAAAGTGTAAATGGTGTGTTCCCCCAAAACATAGATGTAACCAACATTATTTTACATTTCTGAGAATTGTCAGTGGTATAAGAGAGATAATCTGCTCTGACTTGAGTTATGAAAAATAACACAATCCATTTCACTGAAGGAGTTCTCAGTCTCTGTGTTGTTCCTTTCTGTTGTTATCTTCAGCATTGTTTCCTTAACCTTGCCTCTTTGTTGCCCTGTGCCACAGTAAACACAGCCTAGGCAGCCATGAGTACGTCCAGAACTGCAGGAAGTGGGAGAATGAGATCACATTACAGCTCCTCTCTCACTCCACCATGAGAAGAGACTTGGCACGCAGTGTAAGTCGCTCCATCACGCTGACACATGAGACCTTTTAAACTTCACACGAGAATTTTACTGAACTGTGATATAATTCGTTTCATGCTGTGCCACTAAGGTTAATGTTTCACTTTTGTCCCACTGCTACAAACCTCCAACATGTATTCGGTGAACTGATGCTTACATGTCATCTGATATACCTGATTGGTAAATCTTTGCTGCTTTTGTTCAGGCGGAGGATGACAACTCTCTGATAGATTTAGAGAAGCACCTGGGCCAAGTGGAGAGGCCATTCAAGGAGAACGCCACCAGGTATGAGGGTCCTGCCCTGGGTGGGAAAATGTCAGAACATGTATTTAAAGATTTTGTTTTCTAGTTAACAAATAATGCTATGAAGATAGATGATAGACTGGGCTTTCTTTAGTTGCATCTTTGTCTGGTCTTAAAATTGGTTACATAGTTTGACTTAAATGTGTAGTTTCAGTTAAGATTGCTGGATTGATGCAGATGAATTAATGAGGAAGCTTCCGAAAGTTTAGTTGTAGTATAATCTGCCTTATGTTTCTCTGTGTTGCCTTTAAATGACATTACATTTTAATTCTTTTATACAGAAACATTTTTAAGACCAAATGGCGGTGTTAAAGGAATACTTTACCCCGCAAATGATAATTTATCTATCAATCAATCACTCCGTGCTGAGTTGGGAAAAAAACTTTTTCTTGCGTGCCTCTGTTAATCGAAGAATCCAAAAAAAGATAAATTCTTGATGAATTGAAGTCATAGGGGTCCATGTTTAACAACAGCAAAACTATATCCAAACATCTGTTAACAAACTCTCACACATCATGTGCAGTACACAGTACATTTGAAGCTTCGGAGCTCAGAACGTATATAATTTGAAGCATTCAATGATTGGGGGGGTTGCCGGATTTTACGACCGTCAGATTTTACGACCGTGCGGACTCCGCTCCACGCACCAGTGTCACTCAAAAGACTGCTCGACGTGTATTTTTCACATCGCCATGACAGAAATGTGCAAGAATTAGGGGTAATGTAGTGTTTCACTGACATTTTTATTGGAAACTACAACGTGGAAGTGCGCTCAACGCTCCGCTTATAGTGCGCCCGAGCCTGTGAGCGCCTTAAATTAAAACTCTCAGCGCACACTGCAACACAATCAAACAGATGCGCAACTCAGAGGATCAGAAGTGTCTCTGACACCAGACTCAGAGTGGCTCTGAGTGCGCTCGTGGCTCATTGACGGTGTTAGTGTTGCGTTTAAGGCCTCCCCCCAAAAAAACGGAAAAAAAGCGGCGAAGCTTTGAATTTTTTTTTTCACAATCGAATCCCGTACCATCGAACTTCGAAGCTTCGAATTTTTTGGGTCAGTCCTAGTACAATCCAAGTCTCCTTTATTGAGTCGTATGCTCAGTACTTCCCAAACACGTGCAATTTTGCTAAAAACCCTAATATATAAAATACTTCCACATAAACAGCACAGGCGCACAACTCCTCTGTGTGAGAAGTTCACCATGAAGTGATGCAAGAAAAAGTAAAATTAAACGTTAAAAAGGATGAGTAACTGATACATGAATGATCATTGGGGGAATTAAGTATTCCTTTAAGCTAGCTTCAGATAACTTAATTAAACTTTATACATTCTGTCCTCATGTCATTTGTCATCATCTCTCTTTGTCCATCTTCTTGCAGACAAGGCCTGGCTGATTATCTAGAGGGCTATCACAATCAAGTCAACATCTGCCTACAAAATGAGGTACATGTCGTCCCTGTGCAGGACTTTAAAGTAAAGTGAAAGGATGGTAAATTGTTTTGATGATTTTCAGGTCTTTGGTTTAGAAAGCATAAAACAATCAATTGCACTACCCACCACTGTGCTGTGAACTATTTTCCTGTCTCTCAGCAAGTTTTTATATACTTTATTAGGAGTGGGGGGGGAATCGATACAGCGCAGTATCGCAATATTTTTGTGTGGTAATATCGAATCATCACACAATGCCAAGTATCAAATATTTTTTATTATTCAAAATATTAATATTATAAATACAAATTAAACTCTAGGTAGCCTGCTTGAATAATATCATCAGTTGCTTTTTCAGTCCACTACATACATTTTGCTGCTGCAAAAAAAGAGACTTTAGTGAGATGAACAGACTGAAAACTTTTTTTTTTTCCTGTATTTTTTTATTTTTGTTTGTGCTCAGGACCTTCACTTAGATGTGTAGAACAGCTATTAAAGTTACATGTCCACGGTATTTGTTGCACCATTCTGTGTAGAAAGGTACTGATTTGTAAAATTGAGTTTTGTGTAGCTGTTTGTATAAAAAGACTTATTCAGCTTCTGGCTCAGCCTCTGACGCTTCATCTAAGTACAGCTTTTTTTCACTGAATAGTATGATAGAGGGCCTCAAACATTGTTTTCACAGTTCTTTGTTTCAAATCAGATACTTCACACATAAATGGTTGTATACTGGGACATCCCTAGAATGCAGACTTCTAGAAATGGCGCATGTGGTTCTCAGCTAGTGTGGGTTATAGTGGAGTAATTGAAGGCAGACTGGACAGTTGGTAAGCTCCGCCCCGCCCTCAACCCAACTTAAACCTGATGATGGCGTCAAGATTTATTTGAGTGCGCCTTGACAAAATCATGGCATCTGAAGTAATGAATGTACTTTAGCATGCAAACGTGTGTTTATAGCCTTGTTTGTTCTAAGGTCCACACACAGTAGGCTGGTTTGAGTTTGAAATACTGTTTAGATGAGAGTCCGTTTGATGAGTTGTTGGTGGTTGTTCTCTCACTGAGACCTCCTGATGCGTTGCTCTTGCGTTAAACAAAGGGGTTTTACTGTTTAGAGACGAGCTGGAAACAAAAATACACATCATGAGGATATCCCTTTCACAACAGGCTGGTGTGAGCGTGTGAAGACTGATGCAGTTATAACACACATGCTGTACCAACCTGCTCTGTATCTCTGTGTTCAGAGCACACAGTACAAGACTGTGGACCGGGTGGTGCAGACTATGAAGAACCTGTGCTGTGCTCTGGATGAGGTGGAGACCCAAGCCATTACAGAGGCCGTCAAAAGGCTGCGACACTCCGTCAATTTACCCAGGACACGCTCACCCAAGGTGGGTTCTCGACTCACACATTCATACTTAGTGTTGTTTAGAGGTAAGGATGTCTTTCTAACACCAGCATGTTTTGCTTTGTAGTTGGGAGCCACATCATCTGGTCAGTCATCAAATGGTAAGTTCTGTACACACACACACACTCAACCTAATTCAAATAAACTTTGTTTGTTGCCACTTACAATCAAAAATGAACACAGAGTTGTTATTGAAAAGGAGTTTCACCATTTTGGCAATATTCCTTGCTGTCAAAAGAAAAAAAAGGCACTGTAGGTACTGAAATGCACCAACTATGCTCATAAAACCAACATGAACAGCTCATCGAGTGCCTGGGAATGGCAGCATGTACAGTATGCCTGTCACTGGTGTTAAGACACATTACAGTCTAGAAGAATTGTCTTTGATATGTCAGACACGTCTTTAATAAAGTCAGAAGTTACTTTCCTTCAGTGATGAAAAGATAAGTAAAACCTATGTGGTTTATTCCACTGCTGGTATATGGTCCTCTAAAAACTGTGTTTGCAGTCCCAACAATTATCGAATGTCTATGACCTCATACAGGGTACGTTTACATGGAACCTAATATTCAGAATAAAGCCCGGTCAGAATAAAAATGCCTCATGTAACCACCTCATTTGGAAGAGACTTGTTGGATTGGAGGGAATACTCAATCATGATGAGCACTGATCAAATATGAATCAAGATTCTGTCACTCCATTGCCTGTTTCCCAGCTTGGAAGTTTTCAGAAAAAATATTTTAGTGTACTGTTAAGCTGTAAAATCAGAGTTTGTGACCGGGCTGCCATGTTGAAGATATACAACCAAAGTACTAAACACTGCCCACTGGCCGGACCAACCTTCCCATTTTAGAGCTAAACAGTACACTAAAATATGTTTCTGAATCAGTGCTGCCTAGTTTGACAGTCTGACTGTGGTTCATGAGCAGTGATTGGTATGATTGACAGCTACATTGGAGACTCCTTGTCTCTGATTGGTTGTTTTCATTTTAGTGTGGTAATGCGATTATTTGGGGACAGAGGAGTATGATTTTTATCACAGATTATCCATCTCATTTAGTGCTGAGTGAGTATAGTGAAAGTTGAAACACATATGAAAACAGTTTTTTAATAAAGTTACTAACTACAGCTTGAATATATGTATTTTATTTTGAAACAGTAGCCCCATGTAACGTTGTTGTTACAGGCTAAATAGTGAAGTTGCAGAACACAATAATTGTTTATTGCTACCAGCAGCTGTAGCCTGCGTATGAGACATTTAGGGAACATCAGTAAATTGTAGCTTTTACTGATAACCTGGGTGTACGGTTTTTAGTGGACATTTGTAATTTGTAGCCACAGAAAATAATCTGGATTACACTGGTGTTACTTTCTTCTAAATTTAATTAATAAGGGGAACCATTTCCTCTCCCTATATTATATTTTATGTATTATTAAATAAAGAAAACAACTTCTGTTATATTTCTGGCAAATTAGGTGCTTCACAGCACGTGGAGCCACTTTGCACAAGTCAAAAAAAGTTGTATTCTGATTAAATGCTTTGGGGCATGTAAACACATTTTATCAGATCACTTTATTTAGCATCCATGTAAACAGCTAAGATGGAATCTTTTATCAGGATGATTTCAATGGAGTTGAAGAAATATTGTAACTGCAGCGTCTGATCCTTACCTGACTCTGACAGGTCAAAGCGGCCCTGTGGAGGAGGGCATGGCCTTATTGACGCAGGCTGTCTATGACCTGGCCAAGCTCTACCTGCGCTCCTTCTGCCCCCCATCTGCCTCCTTCAGCTCGCCGCCATTGCCCCCGCCTGCAGACGGGGAAGGCGTAGAGGGGAGGAGCAGCAAAGAAGCTTCTGGCACCACAGACCACCTTCAATTCACTCTGTTCGCCCTGCACGGCATCCCAGGCAACTGGGTCAGCAGGTAAGCAGTCAGAGGATGAACATTATGTAACGTTATTATCAGGGGCACTAGAGGCTCCTAAAGTCACAGAGATAAACGTCTCAGAAATATTGGTGGTGTGAATGTGTAGCTAATGATGCTACTTCACAGCATAAATCGCTGCATAAAAACAGGAGGGTGCACAATCACATGAAGCATGTAGTTGGAAGTATTTTGCAGACTTAATGTGAAATTGTAAGGGTTAATAGTTGAAGTGCTTCATCCTTTGCTGTGGAATAATTAAAGCCTTTATTCATGCATATGCACTTGCTGTATTATTAGTGCCACCCACATTTCACTTAATTGTACTAATGCACAGCAGGGTCAAAGATGAAGACAGATGGCAGAGGAAGGCAGCTCAGAATTCGAATCAACTTATTTGCCAAGTGCATACAATTAGAGCAACAGCAGAATATGATGATAAACAAATGTTGTTTTGCTTCTAGAGGTTGTGCGATAATTTCCTGTTGAGCTGCTGGGACCAATGAGAGTATTTTGTGACAACATTACAGCACAGTCTTGCGGGCTGTGTTGTCAGAGCACATAGTCTTGTTTTCTTCTGCTAAACAAACAGCTCCGGTGTTGCTCCCCACGTCTTATTTTTCCATGCCAGTGTCCAGTTTCACTCTGACTTTATCTCCTGCGTGTGTCTGGGCCGCAGAGCTGATCCAAATTTTCCACTCCCGGCTCTGTCACGCATCAGTGACCAGGATCAGTATGTTTCTGACAAGCCCTTACACAGTTGCATAGGTTTGTAAAGTCTAGACACGTATGAGACCTGATTTAATACTTCTACTGTCTGGGAAAAAAAGACAGTTTAGTGAAATTGCACAGGAAGTCTGAGTGAATATGGGAATATTTATTTACTGCCACAATCATTTCATCTATGTCATCATGAAGAATAGTCCTCAGTTACATATTTATAAGACTTTGCTTTAATGCTGAGGCACAATCAGTTTATAGAGGTTGGTGAATGCCAGCACTAGTTAAAAATAAAAAGGAACCATAACCATGACTGTGAGAGGGAGGCTGTTTTAAATCTGCCTTAAGAACTGCTGCAGGCTCTTCTTCCATGGTAATTTTCTGGTTGGCCAGTGAGGCTTTCATAAAGAGAGGAACTGCTTAATAACAGGCCTATTTACTCCAGCGCAGCCTCTTCCAACTGCTATTTTAAGCCAGCACCAAACATTGCTGCAGTGACGGTCATTCCAAAGACACCTCCAAAAATATTTAGCTCCTCACAACCCCAAGGCCAGAGGGACACAGCGAGTACAGTATTTTCCAGCCCCCAGACAAGCAGCTAGGCCATTCTGTTGTGTTGTGGTGTCACTATAATGCTGCCTTACTGAGGTCTGAGTGTTTGGCGTTGTTGTGGCTGGTGTGTCATCCATCTGGAGCCTCAGTAGATGACACGACATTGCCAGCATATTGAGACAGTGACTAGTGGTGGAGCTGCCAGCACAGATGGCACTGAGCGGTGGATTGAGCCTGTAGTAGTGAAAATGTGTAACTGATGTGATTCTATTTTCACTCTCCACTCACATATGTATCTCTAATTGAAACATGGAGGTTATTTCTGGATGTGTGGTTGAGTTGTGTAACGAAACTAAATGTTAGATGTGACTGACTTTATTGCAACGTGTCAGCATATATGTACATTACATAGACATCTTGCTTATATTAACCATTTGAGATCCACAGGGCCATATGCAAACAATTAACCTAATAACATTAGGTTAATTGTGGATTCAATTAACCTAATGTTATTCTTGTGTGATGATGTTAGTCCCCATTGTAGCTATTTCACTGTAGCGAGACAATTTGTTTAAGTGGACATCACTGTATAAAATGACCTATTGTGACGTGTGGGATAATCACAGCCTCATGAGACGTTATAGCCACAATCTAGAGACCTTTGGGATTCAGAGGATGTATGGCTTACATGGGTACCAAGTCGTAGAAAAATGCAATTCTTCTAGAAATCTCTAAATGTCAAATCTTTTTGATAAATTACAGCATGGATTTTTCAGTGGTGTTCCCCAAGGTCTAGGTGTGTTAATTTGGTATTTTGGGGGGGATATTTGACACTTTTATTAATTCTCAAGTGGTCAAAAATGCCCAAATTTAGCACCAAATCTGTGTAACAAATGGTGTCAACCCAAAAAATACAGCAACAATGAGACATAGTTGAGCATTGGAGTGGTCATCATATACTTCCATCATAATGTTCTAAGACCCTATACACTCTAACCACCTCCAACTAAACTAACCACAACACAATATTTATTACAGATTTGTGACTAGAAAAACTTGTCAGTCAGTGTTGAGCTGCATCTCAAATTAATCTTTAGGTTCCCAGCTTTCAGATGATGTATACTACCTCTATTTGGCACAAACTGCTGAGCTGCTATCTCCTCATAAAGATGCCCTGTACCCCCACAAAAAGACAAAAATGGGTCCATGGTAGGTCACGAAGGGTTAAAGTTATAGTACTGTGTAGACATGGAGCATATAGAGGTTTGGTAATGAATAGTTGTTTTACTGTATAGTTTTAAAGCCTCTCCACAGCCACGGTCCACCCACACAGGTGTTTTCACTTATGCTGCCTGATTAAACCTCTTCTGAGGTCTGTGTTGGAGCGTACCCACTCCCACACTGTCCTGTATGTTACTCTGTTATATAACACGTTTAGACCTCTTTTACAGTAGAATTTTTTACATATTAGATCGTAAGTGCACAAGTGTTAATAACCTTACTAATGTCCTTTTGAATGGTCCAGATCCAGGATCATAGTGTTGTGTGTGATGGCTCATATATTAATATGACTCACTGGAACTGGTAATAATGTAGTTAGCTCTATCTGTGATATTTCTGATATAACAAGTCCAAATGTTTTCTGTAAAAAAGGTCTATTCGCACACAGAGTTGATGACGGCTCCAGTAGAGCTGCAGATCAATCTGTGGTTATACTGGATAGTTTCAGGTGTGAAATTGCACAGCTGTGTGAGTTGTAGTACTCTGCACGGCCGTGCTCCACTTACACAGGTGTTTTCACTTTTGTTGCCTGATTAATACTCTTTTCTGGTCTCTGTAGGCAGGTGTGGAGTAGCTTCACTGGATAAATAAGGCCTAGTCCTCACAGACATGGGTATTTTTCTAAACGTAGCCTTTTCTATGAATTTTAGTCTTCTGTCCACACACAAACTGCGTTTTAGGTCACTGAAAATAGACCTCCATCTAGGCTGAAGATTTTCAGAAACTTAATTTTTAGTTTTGCTGTGTAAACAGGGAAGTGTGCACCTTTATCTCCTCTGTGAAGCGTCACAAAGGAGGCAACATGTCGTGCAACAGTGCACATGACCAAAATAGTGCTGGTTCTAATCTTGCTAACAGCACCTTTATCTTTATTCGAAATGTCACACCTATGAAACGCGTTGTTTGTAATGAGTGTTTTTGCATTTTCATTTTGAGATTTTTTTAATACAGACAGAAATCTTTTTGAGAACGAGGGGAAAACCCTATTTGCAAAAATACCTGTTTGCGTGTGGACTAGGTCCTAATGTTAAAGAGGTTTTAGTAAAATTGTCCAGAGAATCACTGATGTCTGATCAGAATAACCTGTGTAGGTGTGTCAGGACCAAATATTACTAGTACTAAAGTCAGTGTTATCAGGGGTGTGATTCAGTACATGAACAAGATGGTTTCTTACAAGGTACTCAGCCCCTGGTATGATTAACTGCAGATCTGTGACAAAGGACACTGCTGAAAATGGGCAAGCATGTTCAGAGTGTCTTAGATTGTAAACAAACAGTATGAAAATTATACATATCTACACACATGCACTAATATGGCACTGCTGAAATATCACTGTCATGCACAGTACCTTTTAATGCCTGTATCCTAGCAACCACTGAACATTCACGTAACAAGCATTGTCACGTTTCTACTGTACAGTAATTAGTCAGTGGTCTTTGTCAGATGTACTGTCTGTATGAATATCTGCCCGTTCCTCTGACCAGCCACACAGTGCTTACTCAAAGACATGTGGGCCCAGTAGCAAAACTCATTGTGTTGTTTTGTTTCAGTTATGAGAAGTACTTCCTGATGTGTTCCCTCACCCACAATGGCAAGAACCTGTTTAAACCGGTCCAGTCCAAGAGAGTGGGCACATACAAAAGCTTCTTCTACCACATCAAATGGGACGAACTGTGAGTGATTACCTTGGCTTGTTTCCTCTCCTCTCCTCTCCTCTCCTCTCCTCTCCTCTCCTCTCCTCTCCTCTCCTCTCCTCACCTCACCTCACAACAACATGTTTTCACTGTCCTTCAATGCAGCTAACACTGTCCTTGTCTCTCCCAGGATCAACTTCCCCATAGCAGTAGCTGTTCTCCCTCTGGAGTCCATTCTGAGCCTGACTCTGTTCGGGGTGCTGAACCAGAATGCCAGCGGCTCCCCAGACTCCAACAAACAGAGGAAAGCTCCAGAGATGCTCGGCAAAGTCTCTATGCCGCTCTTTGACTTCAGACGGTGAGGACAGAGGAACAGCTGATGGTGGCTGGTCATGTTTTTGCATGTCATTTGAGTGGATGTCCCACTTATTATGGAATATTTTAAATATCACACCATTGTGAAAGATGTATTTGAAACATTTTACACATCAGTCAATCAGCACAGTTTAAGTACTTGTTTTAAACACCCTTGTAATTTGATGGGCCTCCAGCGATACAGAGTTAATCATTTAAGTTAACATTCTTGCCACAATATAAAGATAACTATTGATAAGATTCATTACCATGATTATTTTGCTTTTTTTAATTTTGTTGTTAATGTTATTGTTTATTGCTGTCTGTATTTGACAGGGTGCTTGCAAGGGGCAGCAGGTTGTTGTGTCTGTGGACATCTGCCCAGGGAGCTGCTGCTGCTGCCGGATCTACAGGTGGTCGCAAGAGGATGCCCGCAGAGCGAATAGTACTGCAGGTTAGTGGTGGTGCTGGTAGCATCTATAATACAAGTGTTTTAGTGGTTTTAGTTTTGCAATTAGTTGTGATTTATTGTCTGAGTAGTATTGTTAGATTTTATTGTAGCACTCTCAACAGAAGTAGAAGACAGAAACCATGGATGTATAAACAGAACTGGATACAGCATTGGAGGTGGGGCCCCATTCATTCCTATGACAGATTCTCAGTGTTGCATGAAGCCAAAAATGTTCAGCTGCTGGGTATAAAATTACCCGGATCATCGGCACTGCTTCTGCACTGTGTGGCCCATAGAGGAGGTGAACGAGAGACATTCCCCGACTAGGCTGGTTACTTCCAGTTCATGATAACTTTATTGAATGTTCAGCTCTTTTATATTTTCCAAATTACATTGGACCGAATGTATCAAAGTCATTTTTCAGAGGTTGTGACACTCAAAAAATGTATCCACTGATTTACAGACATCTCTTTTGCCATGTAAGTCAATGGCTAAAAGTCTTAATGGGCCACATGGTATCACGTGACGGAAGTAATCGCACTATTTGGCCACTACAAAAGTTGGCTTTAAATCAAAGCATACTTCCTGGGGGCCTGTTAGTAACCACAGCAGGCACAATACTAGTAGCGGTGTAGTCTTGTGCCTTTTTTTCAGCTCCAGTACTACTACTACTACACTACTTTAATTTCTGTGATCACTAGAACCAATGCACTATGACTCCCTGTACATCTAAGACTTCCCAAACTGGATGTACTAGAAATAGCAGTACTGGTAGGTTTTGTAGTGGAAATAACGTAACTGTGTAATATCACCAACCTTGCAGTTTGTTTTGAACCTAATTTTTGTTCTCAGTCATGTCCTTACAAATAAGATAGATCATAGGGTATTTGTGAATGTATCCTCTTGAATTAAAACTACCTCAGAGAAATAAACTGATCCTGACTTTGGTGTTTGTGTTACCATCAGGTGGACTTTCCCAACTCACCATTGGACGTTTTATACGTGGGACCCAAAGAAGAGCCCAGCCCGGAGCAACCACCAGAAGAGCTGGACCCTGATCTGCGACGCAAACTGGAGAAAATCTGCAGCCGAGCTTCCAATTTCGGGTAGGAGAATCTCCCCTGTGTTTTCACAACTGTAAAAGAATTACAATCTGAGACTCGATATCATTAACATTTCTAACAATCAGTGAGTCAGCATGTCTGCTGTTCCTGTCACTTCACTTCTAAGAGTTTATAGGGGAAGTGTGGTTTGCAGGATCTGAAATAAAAGCACTGACATCAGTTAATGCCACTGGAGAGGAGGTCTTAATGTTGCTCAGCTTGATGTGCAAAACAGACGTGCTTCTTGTACAAACACAAGAGGCTTAAAGCAACTGCTGGATACTGCAAGAACTCCTCATATTGCAATTAAATGTCCCTCTGCATGAGTCAAAGACAACAAAATATGATACTGAATCTTTCTGTGCAACTTAACACCATGTGGATAAATGAGTCTGAGGCCGTGTGCGCAAGACAACATCACTACTGTAAGTTAGATGTCACAGTAGGGCTGCACAATATGCAGAAAATTATATTGCTATTGATATGACAGATATTGACATTGCTTTGTGAGTGGCAATATAGATATTATTTTTATTAACTGTGCAGCCCCATGTTGATGTTTGTGATTGAATCAATTGAATGGAAACCATGTTTTTGAAAGGTGTGAAGTTTAATGTTGAGTCTGTGTATGTGTTGCAAAATCATCATCCACTGACTGCTGGTTGAGCTTTACGTGCTCAGTGTTACGAGAGTTCCAGAAACATGCACAGAAACAGTATTTCTGGTGAGATTTATCCCTTTAAGCGGACAGTTTTTGGCCATCTCTCAGACCACCCAAAATCCGTTGGACTTACTAGATTTAAGAAGAGATTTTAAAAGATGCCGCGGACATTGCCAGCCGCAGCTCCCCATAAACGCCTGTATGTTGTCTGCTCCAGTGTGTCTGTTCTCTTCCAGCTGCTCCAGGCCCAGCTAAATGCTCTCTTATGCCTGCTGCCAGCCAAATCTCCTCCACTCTGCCAACATCCATGAGACTCAACCGGCACTTTAGCACAGAGCGCTCTCTCACTGGGCTCTCACCGCCTGCTTTCTGTCCTGCCCATTCATCTCTCCAGCCTCTGCGGGCACTAGACTCGTGGGGCTGCAGTTTCACTGATGTGTCGTGTGTTATTTTAGCGTGTGTGATATTCCGTCAATCCCTGAAGGAGAAATGTTTTCTGTTATTAGCACAGGGAGGTCAGGGTCCAAGTACAGACAACAACTTTGGGAACTTCGGAAAGGCAAATGCTTGCTGACAGAGGAATTTAAGTGCAGCCTTTCTGCTTCAAGGGACCACTACCCCCAAATCAATGATACATATTTTTCCTCTTACTTATTGTTTTAGTGTGAGTTGCTGAATGTTGGAGATACCTGCTTTAGAGATTTCTGCCTTCTCTCCGATATAATGGAACTCGAAAGAGCGTGCATCCACTATTGATTAAAGGCTAGTGTGAGATGTAAACAATAATGGCGTCCTTCTTGGCTGTGCTGTAACACCAGCTAACTCAGTGGAAGTATGCACACTTCCCTCTGCATTGTGATGTGGTTGAGGGGTGTAGTTCAGTAAAAACAAAATAGTTCCTACATGAAACTGCTCACAACAATTGTGTGTGGATTATCTTGAGTAACCAGGTCATGATCTCTGGAAAGAGACATTGCTGTTGAGTTTTTTGGAACTTGGTGCACCACAAGCTGAGTGCCATCTACAGCAGATATCTCCAACACTCAGCATCTCACACCAAAGCCATCTAGTTGATAAATACCACGGGTAAGAGGAGAAATATACATTTTCAATTTGGGGCTGAACTGTCCCTTTCACGCACTGCTTTCAAAAGTGACATAGAAGTGTCCACGGTCAGTCAGGGGGAAACACCATGCAGCATGCCATAGACATACCTTAAATTTCACAGAGCACACTCTCACAGCACTTGTACACAGGACACCAGCCAAGAAATTTCACACTTGGTCAGTAGTTTTAAAAAATGTGTTTCCTTGTGTGGCAAAGTGTGACTCTCAAGTCTCATGATGTGATTGTATTCTTGTACCCTATTTGTCCAGTAAAGGTTATCTGAACACTTTCATTTTCAGTGCACATTTACAAACTCATACACACACACTTCCAGAACAACTAGTCTTACGCCTATGACCGCTGAGGACTTTCACTGATGGTAGATTTTCCTCCAGCGGAGGTTATACGTCTTGCTTAAATGCACATTGAGTTGTTGTTCTTGAGGAAGTGCAGAGAATTTATCGCTCACTTAACCTCCACAGAATTTCTCAGATGTTCTGAGTTCTTGTGTGATTCTGTTTAAATGCTCTTTCTCTGTTGTCTGCTTTAAACATTATTGTTGATCCTGCCAAGAAAACTCCTCATTTGGAGTTGCTTAATGTTTTCTTTTAGTTTTGATTTTCACATTATTTAACAGTAGAGATGATTTTCTATCAGTGAAAGATAAAATATGGCAGTTTTATTTGGTTATATATGAAGAATAAATCTGATAAAAAAAAGGATGCATAACACAAAAATCCAGGTGAAAATCGTATTTGTCATGGCAAAGTATTTACATCCTTTTTTTTTTTTTTTTAAATACCGTCCATCCATCTTCCCTCTCCGTCTGTTTTCGCTCTTGCTCCAGGCTGAAGCGGGCAGATCACCAGCTCCTATGGGACCATCGGCTCCACTGTCGGAAGGACCACCCCAGCAGCCTCCCCAAGGTGCTGGCCAGTACGCCCAGCTGGGACTGGGCCAGCATGGCTCACGTCCACTCCCTGCTGCATCACTGGCCCCCTCTGCCCCCCGTCACTGCGCTGGAGCTGCTCGACTCAAAGTATGCATTGTGCTCAATACCTACACAAACATTTGGTCCATGGCACCACAGGTCCTTAAGAAATTTGAAATTATTTCAATATTATTTTTTTCAAAGAAGATGTTTGACCAGGCAAAAACTCGTGATAGTGCTCTTTCATTACTGTATTTTGTAAACATAATTTTTCTTAACAGCTTAATTTCCTCTGTCATTAAATGTGAACTTTGTTTCACTGAGTTTGTCAAACTGATGCTGTCAGATGTGTTGGGGTGAGTGATGAGTATTTATGTAAATGTGGGTTTGTGGTGAAGCCAAAGTCAAGTTAAAAGTGTTTAATTCTGCAGATCTTTGTCGTATATCTCATGTCTAATTCTGTGTACCGTATGCGTGTGTGCAGGTTTGCAGATACAGAAGTGAGAAGTGTGGCTGTTAGTTGGATTGAGAAGAGCAGCGATGATGAGCTGGCTGACTATCTGCCACAGCTTGTACAGGTACAGCTAAAAATATATGCACAAATACACACTTTACATGCAGTTTTAAAACATTAGCCGCTGAAACTCACTCTCACATTCACTCACTCATTCTTTTATGACTAAACCTGTCTCTCTCATCCATTCACACCCTTTCACTCACAATTCTCCCATCTATTAATAAAGTCACTTTCTTCTTTTGTGTTGTACCAGGCATTAAAGTTTGAGTGTCACCTTAAGAACGCCCTCGTCATGTTCCTGCTGTCCAGAGCTCTCGGCAACGTCAACATCGCCCACTACCTCTACTGGTGAGTCTTCAACAGCACTGAAACAACAACCAAACAAACACCTTTAAGGAAAAGTTGCAAATATATATATATATATATATATATATATATATATATATATAAAATACCCATCAGAAAAAGTGGTATTTCAAGATGCAGTGCACTCGGAAATGTGTTTATGTTGTTGTTAATAATATGCTGTAGCGTTCTTAGTTAAACCTACCTGGCCACAAGTTTGCCTCATTTCCTGAGTTGTTCAGTGGTTTGTGTAAATGTTAATACAGCTACAGTTAGAGTCTCTGCTGATCACATAAAAACTAAGGGAAAACTGGTGTCCACGATTATCGTGTCCCTTAAAGTTTGGCTGTTGTGGTGTGTGTGTAATGGCTGCAGGCTGCTGAGGGATGCTGTGCAGGATCCTGCCCATGGGCGACGCTATGAGCGGGTGCTGGGCGCCCTGCTGTGTCTGTGTGGAGTCAAACTGAGGGCGGAGCTGGAGAAGCAGACTCACCTGGTCACACTACTGGGAGCTGTGGCTGAGAGGGTTCGACAGGCAGGGGGGTCTACACGGCAGGTCAGTGTGTGTGTGTATTTTGCTGTAATCTGTTTGTGTGTGTGTTTTATAACATTTCTATAGCCCCTTTCCCACTGCACAAATAACCCACCAACACCCGCTAACATTTTGCTTTAGTCTTTAATGGGTAAGGTTACAATCAACATTCTCCTGGGACAAATCACTCTGCAGTAGTCACAGGGATTTATCGGCTCCAATCGGCTTGTTTTTCGCCCCTTTTCCAGCGTGATGCAAAGTTGCCGCGCCACTTATTCCATCTGTCTTTTTCCAGGCAGCGTTGAACATCGTTCCAAATTGGTCAGCGCCAAGTTTAAAAGAAAGACTGAATAAGTAGAAGATTAGAATAAAAAAGAGCACCATAGTTACATTTTCACTACCCTCCATGCTGCCTTTAACTGTTTACTAACCTAATTTCCAGAGCATTCTTGATGTCAAATGTGACAAACCAGACATACTGGTCAACTGCAGAACTCTGGTCTGATGGGAATGTGAAAGAGTCTATTGCATATTTTTAGCGGGTTCTACTTTATTTTAAAAACCTACATATATGCAGTAATTTTGGTAGAAATAGGGTATGAAGTGTTTCACTGCAATAGCTTTAGTCTATGTTTACTTCCAGTCAGCTGATGTCTTTCACATGCACAGCAACATTTGCAACAGGAAATACAAAAGGACCCACTTAGACTGTTTATATGTGTGTTATTATATTTTTGTGTGTGTTCAGGTGGCGCTGCAGGAGGGGCTTGAAAACGTTCAGAACTTCTTCCAGAGGAACAGCTGCCGGCTGCCCCTCAGCCCCAGTCTGGTGGCCAAGGAGCTGAACGTCAAGGTAACACACACACACACACACACACACACACACACACACACACACACACAGGCCAAGGATTAAAAGACAGTGTTAATTTAGCATTTAGCATTCACACTATTAAGCACGTTTTTATAACTGCATTCAGGTCAGTACATCTTCCTCACCACGCTGGATTTTCCTGATTCTCAAAGAATTAGCAGCAGTGAATTCATAACTGTAACACTCTATAGAAAAACACAGAGCAAGAGACTGAGAAAACCTGATCTGAACACTTTGTCAGGAAACTGGAGAACAGCCACATACTCTTTATAGAACCTCTGTGGTTCAAACTTTAGACGAAATGAGCTCATTAAGCCACAGCGTCACCAAAATATAAAACACATGCATATCTATATATGCATAGAAATATTCATCGCAGATAACGAGATGTCACATTTCTAATACCTTCATGTACCCTTCTATGAAAGAGGAAGATCACAAGTTGCCACAAAAGGAATTGTGGGAGATTAATTAGCTTCTGATCAGGTATCTGTGGATATGATCCAAACGCGTTCAGTCATTGGATTGTAACATTTTTGGAGAAGCATAATGGTGACATACAGTGGTGGAGACAAAACAACAAGTGGTTCTAAAAACATGTCACAAAATGAATGAAAGATACAAAGAAATAAAAAAGTAGACACGATTAGATGTTGTTTTAAAGCTGAATCTTAAAAACAACAGAACAGCAAAGTGCAGTGCAGAAGATAAAGATCTTACGGTTTGTTTGTGTGTAGGCCTGCTCCTTCTTCAACTCCAACGCAGTTCCCCTCAAGCTGGCCCTGGTCAACGCCGACCCACTGGGAGAAGAGATCAATGTTATGTTCAAGGTACTGTACCCACACACAGAGTTATGAACTGTGTGCTGACAATGGACACACACAATGGAGAGTGCCTTAAATGAACCTTATGAACAGTCATCATCATTCGGTAAATATACCTGAGAACTGGTTCTTGTGTGTCTTTCACACACTCCTCTAGTTTAAACTGTGGACGTGACATCAGGTACATCAAAACTTGTAACCAACTGTTGTTTACATGCTTCTTATTTCAACACTGCGCCCCCTGGTGGCAGAAAAGAAATCTAACTAATATTAATAAAAATGCAGAGTGTTGGTGTCATTTGTCTTTCTGCTTGTCTGTATTTGTGTCAGGTTGGAGAGGACCTGAGGCAGGACATGTTGGCTCTTCAGATGATCCGTATCATGGACCGCATCTGGCTGCAGGAGGGGCTGGACCTGCGCATTGTCAACTTCAAATGCATCTCCACCGGCAAGGACAAAGGTAACAGTCATACACAAACAAAGAAACACATACAGACGCCACATTAACACTTTATACTTAGCCACATGAGTGTGTCTTTGTTGGCCAGATTACAAATCTGATCTTCATGGGCTGCATGAAAATCAGGGTTGGTCCACCTCCAGTCCAAAGTGACGTGGAAATGCACCTGTTTGGTGATTGCCAGCTGTTAAAGAAGAGTAACTTTGGTCCTTTAGAGGCTTCATTACTACAATGTTCAAAAAGGAAATGACCTTAAAGACACTGTTGCCACCAGGAAGAAAAGATAAGCTATTAACTGAGGTGTTTTACGAGAAGGAAGTTTTTAGTTTTTGTCAGATGAAACAGGCAGAAATTATGAATATAGTCCTGTCATGCCAGACTTATTTTAAACTTCTAACAGCTGTTTATGATCCATGAGCAGACATTCAATACAATGGCATCGTCATAACAGCAATACAATATGATTTTTAACTAGTGGAGTGCCTGTTCAAAACATGTCATCATTGCTGCTTTCAGCTTTCCCGAGAACCACTCATCCAAACAACTTCAGTCTTGACACTGCGCTTCTTTGGGTCCTGCAGTACACCGGCCATGATTTAGCTGCGTCCCCTAGCAATCACAGAGTTTAAAGAGCATAATTTGGGTGCAAACGTTCAGGAGAACATTTCAAATTTGTTTTGGACTCTTTTGTCCTTGAGGGGTGGGTTTGTTGGGACCAGGCTATTCCTTGGAACAAAAGTGTTAATTATCAAAGTTACTTCGCTGATACTTTCTCTCCAGTCTCTCTTTCTTCATATGTTCTTTAATGTACTGTAGCAAGCGACTGAGAACAATCTGTACCCAGCATGCCGTTAGTTAATACAGGTCCTCGCTCAATACAGGACACCATGTGTACAAAACGCACTACTAGTAAATATGTCCTGTAGAACTCAAGAGCTCGCACAGACTCTGCCCATTTAAGTTAGATACTGAGCTGACTATTGTGTGCTTGCATCGTGTTAATGAAAGTTATGATGTTTTATTTAGGCATGGTGGAGCTGGTGCCGTCCTCCGACACACTCAGAAAGATCCAGGTGGAGTACGGCGTCACTGGATCCTTCAAGGACAAACCGCTGGCAGAGTGGCTCCGCAAATACAACCCTGCTGAGGATGAGTATGAGAAGGTAAAAACACATAAAGCATAAGTGTGTAAAGCCAAAACACTATGAATCAAACTAAGCCCAAAGTAACTGTTGATGTGTGTTGCACAAAGTGAAGCATGCTGGCAACTGTCTGGCACATTGGTCCACTCACTGTACCGCTACTTTAACATTTATCATTAAGTTGACACAAAGTAGTGATTTCACATATATCATGACTCTCAGTTACACCACTGAGCTGCTTTTTAATGTCTCATGGTGTAAACTAGTGGAGAAAATGGCTCAAATATTAAAACCATAATTTTCCGTTGACACAGTAAACTGGCTCGTGAAGTTTACAGCAGTCGTAGAACTTTGACACCTGTAAATGTGAAACCTTACTCCGCACTCACAACCTCTGACCCCAAAATTCTACCGCACATAATTTGACCCTGAACTTCAGCAGGATGCAGAAATAAACTTGTCATCAGATACATGCTTAAACAGAGCTCTGATGTTTTTTAGGCTGGTGACTAAACTCTGGAAAGTCCACAGAACAATTTTATAATTTCTGGGTTTGCTTGAAACATCTGGAAAAGTAGAGAATGCATTTAGACTCTCAAAATCAGGCACTACATCAGGACTGTACTCGCTGTGTAGCCAGACGAAAAATACCTAAAACCCGTGCCTCACACTGAGTATTCATATTTCTTCCTCTCTTCTGTGTGTGTGTCACTCTCACGCTCTTCTTTCTCTTTTTAGGCATCAGAGAACTTCATCTACTCGTGTGCAGGATGCTGTGTGGCAACCTACGTACTGGGCATCTGTGATCGCCATAATGACAATATCATGCTGCGCTCCACTGGTCACATGTTCCACATCGACTTTGGCAAGTTCCTGGGCCACGCCCAGATGTTTGGCAGCTTCAAAAGGTGAAAATCAGATATGCTCTTTAGCACGTGTTCTGCAGATAAAACATGCTTTGGTGCACTGTCAGAGTGTAAAGGTCTTTTCATAAGGGTATGTCAGGATGTTTGCTGTTGTCTTCTTGTTTTTATTACCAGGTATTTATCAGATGAAAGGTGAAAGGCCAGGTAGCACTTGATTTCTGTGGGAAATGCTGACACTGAGTAGAAAAGAAATACATTAAGTTTTTTGAACATTGGCCTATCAGTTCCCTTATCCATTACAGTGATGAGAACATAGACACTACATCATTGTGTTCCAGCTCTAATGTTACAATAGACAAACAGAGGAAATAATTTAACACATGTACCGTTGTGATATTATAGTTTGTTCTCATCATTATGTAAGTTTCTAAGAAATTATGTGACCCACAACTTCTTTTTGGATGACTAAATTTCAGGTGCATGATCTACTGTATCCTGACTCAGCAAGATTAATGTGTATTTTCATGCATGACCTGGTTCAAAGCTCACACACTGCACTCATTCCCAGCTGGTGGGCTGCCCTACAACCACGCTCGTCTATTTTTAACCTCTGAGCATCTCCACTGAAATATTTAGAGGCTTTGTAGTAACTTGCTTAAGGGTGCCCCTGGTGTAGTTTAACTGTTCTGCATTCACTGTCCTGATCCAGATTTTCCCATTTTATTAGTAACTTCTTGGCTGACCCGCGTCAGAAGCCTACTTTAAATCTTCTGTCCTCCCCCTCCTTCTTTCCCATCAGGGACCGCGCTCCGTTTGTTCTGACCTCTGACATGGCGTACGTCATCAACGGAGGCGAGCGTCCCACAAGTCGCTTCCAGCTGTTTGTAGACTTGTGCTGCCAGGCCTACAACCTCATCCGCAAGCACTCCGGGCTTTTCCTCAACCTGTTGTCACTGGTGAGACAGAACACACCATGTCAACCATGTACACACAAATGACTGCACGTGTAGAGCACATAAACACACCACCTATTTATACACACACGCACCATTCAGCCACAACATTAAAACAACTGGACTGTAACAAGATGATTGATGTTGTTCACATCATCTTTCAATGTTCTGCTGGGAAACCATGGGTCCTGGCATTCATGTGGATGTCACCTGACACGCTTCACCCACCCAAATACTGCTGCAGAACAAACATCCCCAGCCTCATGGCAACAGCTCTCTGATGGCAGTAGCCCCCCAGCAAGACAGTGCCCCATGCTACACTTCAAAAACTGTTCAGGAATGGTTTGAGGAACTTGACAAAGAGCTCAATTTATCGACCTGGCCTCCAAATTCCCCATAGCCCACTCTGAGCATCTGTGGCACGTGCCGGTAACCCATGTCACAACCCACAGGACTCAAAGGATCCGCTGCCAATATTCTGCTGCTGGACACCCCAACACAGTTCCCAGAGGTCCTGTGCTCATGTCTCGACAGGTCAGAGCCAAGTCTGATCCAAGGAGGCCCCAACATGGAGTGTACTTCTAGGGTACCGGCACGTCCCATGAATGCTCTGTCAGATTGGGATCTGGGAAATTTGGAGGCCAGGTCAATGCCTTGAGCTCCTTGCCACGTTTCTTGAGCCATTCCTGAGCAGCGATGGAGCTTGGTGCATGTCCTGCTGAGGGGTGCCACTAGAGAGTGCTGAAGCCCTGAGGGGGGTACTTAGTTTGTAACGGTGGATGGAGCAGGTCAAGTGGCATCCACATGAATGCCAGGACCCTAGGTTTCCCAGCAGAACAATGCATTGGAACAAGATGATCAATGATTTGTCACTTCATCTGTCAGTGGTTTTAATGTTTTAGCTGATTGGTGCATACGGCAAAAAGGGGTACAGCACAGAGGTGTTGGAATGAAGTCAACATTTTGTCAGGATTTTTACTGTGGTTGTAAGAGTGGTTGTAATTAGAGCTGCAACCAACAATTATCTTCATAACTGAGTAAACTGCAGATTATTTTCTTGATTCGCTGATTCATTTGTTGTCAATTAAGTGTCAAGTATCCATCACAGTGTCTCAGAGTCGATGATAACATCCTCACATGTCCTGATTTGTCTAGCCAACAGTTCAAACTCCAAAGATATTCACATTAAGATAATACAAAACAGAGAAAAGCAGCAAATCTTCACATCATAGAAGCTGTAACCAGGGACTCTGGGGCATTTGTTCTGTGGAAAAATTACTAATACAATTAATCAATTAACAAAATAACTGCAGATTAATTGACTTTATTTCCCGTATGGAAATAAGTCACGTGACTTTACTGTTTTATGCTAACAAATTTTAGTACTGCATGCACATTTGTGTGCTGTATTTTATTTTATCAGATAAAATCAGTTCTGTTTATTGACTAATCAGTTAGTTGACCAATTGATCAGCTCTAGTTTTAGTGCAGGTGTTCCAGATTCTTGTCCTTGCATCTTGTAGCTGCATTTTTTCTCCTATCAGCTTCTTTTTCCTTTATGTCAGTCTTTTTAGTAGTTTTGGCCTCCTTTTTGTAAGTGTCCTCATTATTTAGCCTCTCTCTCTCTGATTTTGCACCTGCAGGAGCCAAAATAAGGAGCAGTCGTGCCCTCATAATAAATTAGTGCTTCACTGTTGTCCTGGAAATTAATATGCTGTAGTTTATGGCTACTTGATGCTAGTTCTCAAAATAATTTCTGCTGTTTATTATATTTTTAAATGGATAAGTGTGTTTGTTTTATTTTTTATTTATTTGCCCCATATTTAACCAGGTAAGTCCTGTTGAGATCAACAATCTCTTTTACAAGGGAGACCTGGCCAAGACAGCACCATACAAAAAGTTACAGCCAAACAACCACACAATAAAAACATTAAAGATATACACTAACATGTAGAAATATTAGAACGCCTATGCACAATGATAATGCATTAAAGCAACATTTAAAAGGCAATGATGCAAAGTGAAATAAATGTAGTTGTGAGAGGAGCTAATTGTCACATGGTCTTTTGCAACTGGCTGGTGTTACTCTTGAATAATAGATCAATTATGCAAAATGATTGACGAAAATGAAATTGTAGGGCTTTTATGGCATTATTGGACTTTTGTTATATTATTTATGTAGTTCCTAATTCACTAAATAGTCAATGTTGATACACATTATTATGAAGATTAAGTCCTAATTCTTTTTTTTTGTAATGTTACTGTCAGAATGATGGGTAATACTTGAATAAATCTGCGAAAGCATTTTGAATATAAATAACCCAGAACCTGTGTGTTCGTCTTTTCTCGCCGTCATAGATGACGTCCTCTGGCCTCCCTGAGCTGACTGGCCCTCAGGATCTAAAGTACGTGTACGATGCCCTGCAGCCCCACAACACCGATGCTGAGGCAACAATCTTCTTCACCAGGTAAATGCATCAACTTCTATTCTCTAACGCTGATCCAAACTAATCTCTCCCACTCACATTTCAGCTAAAACAGACAAAAACATGAATTGGCAGCTCGGGTAAAGTTTTAAATGTAATTTCCCCAAACCCTTGGACAACCTCAAGACTGGAAACATCTCAAGAAAGTGTGAAATCAATCACCCCTTAAGTTTTTCTCTCTGTTCTGAAGTGACCCTCTGTGCACAGCTGCTTTTTTCCAAGAGCTGTTATTGTGAGAAGTGAGTTCAAGGACATTTTTGGTTTTTGCTACGAACTGAGAATCCACCAGGTGGTGATAGAGGCACAGGAAAGAAAAGAATAGCTCTCACATTACAGAAACAAAACTCCTGACAGCTGAGGGGAAGTATCAGGTGGACTTTGTTTTTGTAAAACCAGTCAGGTAAGATATTAACTCAGTTTGTTGACAAAAAATGTGCCTGATGAAAACGTGTAACAGCTTTAGGTGAAAGAGAAAACAGCATACTGATAATTGTTTCACCTTCACTCATCTCTCTCTCTCAGATTTCCCCTCATACTTCTTTCTTTTCCTCCGCCTCCTCTCCAGGCTGATAGAGTCCAGTCTCGGCAGCGTAGCCACCAAGTTCAACTTCTTCATCCACAACCTCGCCCAGCTACGATTCTCTGGTCTGCCAGCCAACGATGAGCCCATCCTGTCTTTCTCCCCCAAGACGTATACTCTGAAACAAGAGGGCCGCATCCTGCACGCCTCCATCTTCTCCTTCCAGAAGAGATACAACCCAGACAAGCACTATGTGAGTGTCATTGTGTCACATCCATGTTCCCTCACGTGTCTGGATGTAAAGTTCTGACACCTGACTGTCTTGCTCTTCGTCCTCTCTGTGCAGACGTACGTGGTGAGGATCCTGAGGGAAGGTCAGAATGAGCCCCAGTTTGTCTTCCGCACTTTTGATGAGTTTCAGGAGCTGCACAACAAACTCACCATCCTCTTCCCCCTCTGGAAGCTGCCGAGGTGTGACCCTCAGCCTCTTCATGTCTCAGTTACTGATAATGATGTCCTTAAAAGTTAACTTTGACATTTCAACCTGGACCCTGTTTGTCCATATTTTGTGTCTAAGGGTGCTTTCACACCTGCCCTGTTTGGTTCGGTTCAGGCGAACTCAAGTTCGTTTGCCCCCTAAATGCAGTTCATTTCAGCAGGTGTGAACACAGCAGTCACACTAAGGTGTGCACCAAAACAACCGGACCGAGACCTTCTTGAAGAGGTGGTCTCACTCAATATTGGACCAGTTTAAAAAATTGTTGCTCCAATTAGTCACTTACAAATAAAAGCATGGGAAAATAGGGTCCAGGCTGGAAAATGCACAAGTCATCCTTTAATATCCCCATACTACAAGCCCACTGTCACCTTCCTAACCTTCCCTCTATGATTCTGTTGCTGTGCAAACTCAACCTCAGTACCTGTTGCTCAGAGTACAGTAACAACAGATTCTGTGGCACAGTAAACATACTTCATCTCTCCTTATCTCTAGTTTCCCTAACAAAATGGTGCTCGGTCGCACCCACATCAAAGAAGTGGCTGCCAAGAGGAAGCTGGAGCTCAACAACTACGTCCACAACCTGATGAGGAGCTCCACAGAGGTCACCCAGGTAACACATGCAAATACTCAGTCATCAGTAACCTCAGCAGGACATTGTTAGGGCTCTGTACCAGTCAAATAAGTGTCATGTTCTCTGTTTCTAGTGCGACCTGATCTACACCTTCTTTCATCCAATCGCACGGGACGACAAAACAGAAGGCTTGGATGCTACACCCAAAGCACCAGGTATGTAATCTTCACTTCTCATCCCCATTCTTCAGGTGTTTGTCACACTCACTGTTTGACAAGTACAGTGAGTGTGACACAGGTAGATTACAACTGAAACTGTTCAGCTGTTACTTGAATAAGCAATCAATAATGTTAGTTATTTATTGGGTAACAAAGAGTGTGTCTGTCTGAAGCCCAGGTATGACTAAAGATTTATGATGAGACGCATTGAAACCTGCATTGCACCAACGTGCAACGTTCTGACAACCTGCCAATTCACACCACTTTGACGATACCATATGGTGTATCATCTCCATAGCAACAACTCTCTGTACTCAGTTCTAACCTCCAACTTTTGAATGAATGAATGTAAGAGTACAAGTGTTTTAAAAATATTAATTTACCAAAACACATCATTTCTGAATATTTAAAAAGGTTTCAGTTATCAGTTTCCACAGTATCGTTACATCAAATACCAGTTTCTTGCTCTCTATTATCATAATGTTTACTACAGACATCCTGCTGCTACCAACAAAGAGTCATCGCTGTCATATTATAGTCATGTTATATTTTAATAAAAAATGTAATTTGCATGCCCTCAATTTTCCCCATGGTATCAAATATTGTATTGAATATATGTATATATATTTTCCAAAGTATTGCACCAAAATAGAAAATTCTAGTATCATAACACTAAATAGTACTTCAGTCAGGACCACTTAAGTCAGAGAAAATTTTATTTCCATTTGCAGTCAGCTGATCCATCAGTTGATTGGACTGAGATCAGCTGATGTAGCTGGGATGTGAGCTGAGCTTGACATCGTGTCCTGCCTGAACTCACGCTATGCTCAATTTTGTTGTTGTTGTTTTTTTTGAGGAAGCAGCAGCAACCCACTGTCCGACACACTGTGGGGACAGGGACACACAGTAAGGTATATAAGACAGACTCGGGCTGTTGTCATAAAATGCCACAGCAAACAAACACGATGCCTGATAACTGACTTAAGAGGCTCACTTTGCTACAAGCTGATTGGCTGTTGAAACAGGTGACACACTCCTGTGTTCTATAACCAGCCACCGAAAAATTGACAGTCTTAGTTGCAGCCAGCTTGAGTCGAGCTGAGATGAGCCACTTCACAGCTCTGCAGTTTTTCTCTTCAGTGCTCTAAAGCAGTTTCATCTTGTCATAAATCTTTGGTCTGAACTGGGCTTTAAAGAAAAAGCTGCCATCATTTCAAAATTTTTGTTTTCTTGTGTTAACAACTTCATAAATGTGATGAGTGGTGTCTGACTGTTGCAGAGCCTCCATTGAGTCCCACCTCTGGTCGGGTGGAAGGAGAAGTGAAGCTTTCCATTTCCTATAGGAACAGCAATCTGTATATCATGGTCATGCACATCAGAGATCTGGTAAACAAAGCAACGATGATACACATCCTAAAACCCTGCTTTGACAGGCAGTCAGGCTTTTTTAAATTTTTGTTTTGTTGTAGTCATTCTAATAATCCCTCTGCTCACCTGCAGGTTTCTGAAGATGGAACAGATCCCAACCCATATGTGAAAACCTACCTGCTTCCAGATCCACACAAGGTTTCCAAACGCAAGACAAAGATCTCGAGGAAAACCAGGAACCCTACTTTTAATGAGATGGTTAGGAAATACAATTTTTTGCATTTATATATTTTGATATTTATGTTCCTAAACTCATTAACCATGGCTTTGGTTTGACGAATGTAAACATAAACCACTTTTTCACTTTCCCCTCCTCTTCCTCCACAGTTGGTGTACAGTGGCTACAGCAAGGAGACACTGGGCCTACGGGAGCTTCAACTGAGCGTGCTCAGCGCCGAGTCGCTGCGTGAGAACTACTTTCTGGGCGGCATCACACTCAGACTCAAAGACTTTGACCTCAGCAAGGAGACGGTCAAGTGGTACAAACTCACGGCCGTCCCCTACTTCTAACCCACACCTGCCTCGCCTGAAGCCAGAAACGACTCCGCTGCATTGTATGGGAAAGAAGGCAGACGTGGCCTTACTTGAAAAAACTGGTCACTGCAGTTTTCAGTTCAGAGCTTGAGGGTCTGGAGATGCATCAAGGATATCATCAGATTTGAAGTATAAGCAGTGATATTTTCATTTCAGATTTAACAAACCAAATGGACCGTTTCTTTCACATGAATCAGGTTGTATTAAGTTTTTTTAAAGGGACAGTTCACCACAAAAACAAAAATTCATATTATTGCTCTTAACTGTGGTGCTCTTTATCAAACTAAATTGTTTTGGTGTGAGTTGCATCTGCTTAGAGAGAAGAAGCTTGTGTAAACATGAATGCCGCCCTCCTAGGTTGAGCTGTGACATTAGCTAGTGCAGTGGTGCTAGGTGAGCTATAAGTAGATGCTTCCTTCGGTGCAGTGATTCGGTTGGCAGGTGTATTGTGGTGGAAAGAAGATAGTTCCTTAATGAAACTGCTCACAACGAGGTCTGTGGATTATCTTGAGTAACCAGGAGTCTCATTTGTAAAACAATGTGTATGATCCAAACTAAAAATGTACGTACGGACAAAAGCAAAAAACGTTGTGCTCCTATAAAGACAGTTTCTGCAATCGGGCTTCCGCCTCACCATCTGCGTCGCCAATTTCTCGTCTCAAAAATGTTTGTAAGAATGGGTCAAAGTTTCTCCCATCAAGTCTGTTTTTATAGATCACAACTTTTGCGTGGGAAGTGGCGTACACTTCTTTCAGGTTTCGTTTTATAAATGAGACCCCGGGTCATGATTTCTGTAAAGACACATAGCTGTTGAGTTTTTCAAATGCATTTTTTGGGCACTTTGAGCACCACAAGCCAAGCGCCATGTAGTTTCATTTTGTTTGAGAGATTGCAAACATCTCTACGACCAAAACCTCAACAATCTAAAGTGATAAATAGCACTACAGGTAAGAAAAACAATATGTATTTCTGATTTGGGGTGAACTGTCCCTTTAAGACGTCATGGCAGGATACAGCTGTGAAACATCACTAAGTACATATGTGATCAGTAACAATCTGATTCTACAGAGTTTCAGCGTGGTATCCTTACAGCTTCAGATAAGGTCGACCGCCACCAAGTCGTTGCTTATAATAATAATGACGATGTTGCTTCAGTGGTTGTTCCCATATGACCAGAATGCAGACTTAAAAACTTCTAGTTCGACCTCAGAGGGCGACCAAACAGGCCGATTCACATTTTCTCTCCTTCTTCAACTAATCAAGATTGTTTCTGTGACAAACAATCTCCACTTATTTTGTCTCTTTCTTTTCCTAAACTATAACGAAGAGCTGTAATGTTTTGTACATTTTGATATTAGAGGACCAAAACGGCTTACTTTCAGAAGAGTATATATAGATTGACACATTTATTTTTTAAGGAATAGAAAAAGGGGGCTCATTTTTACATTTTTCCTTGTTTATTTTCTATATAGACGAATAGGAGACATCAGGGTTTCCTGCTTTGTGGCAGACACTTCTAGGTTAGAGTAGTCCAACATGCCAGATTCCAGGAAATCAACAGTGACCTTACGATTCCTCGAGAATGTGCCAAACATAACAAGAAGGACGGCAAATCAAACCACTCTCCCGAGTAGGGAGCTGAACAGGGTGCCTTTGTTTGTGCTCACAATCCCTTTTTAATGCTAAACTTGGCCTTATTGCTATATATATTTTATTAACAATGTGATATGTCCTTATTAAAGAAAAATCTATATTCTCTAAAGCTATATCAGTAGTTCTGCCAGAGCAGGTCTGTTGCCGGGCTGGCACCATAAAGGTTTTTTGTAACAATGTGCCGCCACTAAATGCACACTACCAGGTCTCTCTCTCATGTTATTACTTGACTATTTTCACACAGCACACCTTAAAGGGGAATTTGTATCATAAGCTTTGGAACACGCTCTTATCTGCGCTCTGGATGAAGAGATTACGGTCGCTCCATAACGCTGATCATAAGTCAGTTCGGCGTTTCCTTCAAGTGGTTCAAAACCATAATTCAGACTTTTCAAAATGCAGTTTAAGGACATGAGGACATGAGGCTGTCTGAGGCAGCAATACCACGCTCACTCCCCAGTGCCTAACATTGGTGCAATGACGCCGTGACCTTGGTGAAATGTTAGCAATAACTTAAACTGCCGGTGAAGTCCAGACCCAGGTCAGGTTTTATTATATTTAAGTGAATGAATTTGAATGAATCTGAATTTTGAGGAAACGTCAGGCAAACTGAACACGATGAGCACCGACTTTACCTTAAGACATCTTCACAAAAAGGGAACAAGATTCTGAGCATGAGCTGCTTTCCTCTCCAATCGCTAACTACAAATCTGAAGGTGTTATTAATGTTTAATAAAGAAATTGAATTTATCTTAAAGGCTTTTTTTTTTAAAGAGATCTACAAGACAATTATGATCTAAGAGCATCACTCACACTATGAATATTAGTGACTTGATCCACTCTTTTAGTGACTGTACAAAGGAAACGAGCAGAGTTTGTATTAACATGGCCAGTTATTTATTCTTAATTGGTGACCTGTAACCCGAATGGATCAGTGTGTACTGTAATCCCTCTTTCCTCAAGCAAATTAAATGTTTTTGGAACAAATACGATGTTTCTGTTCTATAAGATGTGTCGGATGCAGGTGAATTGCATGAATTACAGACACACAGCACATTGTGTTAGTGTAACATAGGGTTTGTATTCAGACATTATTACAGGTGTAAGTGGGGCTAGTTCAAGGCTACTTTGATTGTATTTTGCATTTCAGCATTTAGCTGGCTGGTCCAAGAATGAAGCATGACTCCAGGTCCCAGGACACATATCTAAATACCCACTTGTCACTTCCATTCATCACATTACATTCAATTGAAACTTGTGTCCAATGCCACTTCCATTTTTTCCCATCTACACATGTTGGGAGTTCAGTTTTGGGGTTCAGTATCGTACCCGAGGACACTTTGACATGTGGACAGATGGAGCTGAAGATGGAACAACCAACCTCTCTCTGCCTCCTGAGCTGCAGCTGCCCCCAATAAATGCATACAATGAAACAATGCTGTTCTAAGTAGGTATTATATTATCTGAGACTGACTCAGTTAAGAAAATACCTGAAATGTACTTTAACCTAGAGCCACAGACACCATGCAGCAGTCTTGCAGTGGAACACTACCTACACACAGGTTCATCAGCTGTTAGGTTATAGTGTCATTAAATTCAAGGGTCAAGGAATATAAATAAGTAAGTGCTGGATAATTGACGGACCTCAAAGGGGAACTATGCCCATTTGTAGAACTCATACGTGTTATTCTTATTGTCTAAGGCAGTCAAAAATATCAGGAAAAATCATCAATTCTCTCCTGTATCAAAAACTAGGGTGCGAAAAGTCAAATTTGTGATGTCACAGGGTGTTAAGTCTGGAGCTGCTCCACAGACAGTGAACTGGGAGAGATGTTACAACTGACACTTAAAGCACCCAGAGGAATGTTGACTATATGGGTACATTTTCTGTTTCAGTGTGGAGTACACTACAAGAGACTTAAGATCAGTGGAGTATAAAAAATAAACATTCTGAAGGTCCATAAAATCAGTCTTCCACTCATTGTCTGCAGAGCAGCGCCAGACTTTACACCCCATGACATCACAAGTTTGACTCTTTTCTGGTTTTTGGGTTTGGGAGAGAGTTGCTCATGTTCACAAATATTGATTTGACTTTGCAAGATCATGGAAATAACAAATTGTAATTCCTCATTTAGGTGGTGCTCCTCTTTAAGAACAGTTTTTGACCCCTCCAGGAGACAGAGCCTCAGGTCAAGACCAAACAAAGAGACCCTAAGACACTTTAAGTTAATGGAAGAGGAAGATGAACTTTATGAATCCCTAAGGGGACATTTCATTTTTGTCACTCTGTTATTATATACACACACGCACAAACAAGACCTGTGCATGCATTAAATGGAGAGATGTCAGAGAGATGGCACTGCCTTGGACAGGCACACGTGGCAGTTGGGGGTTCAATGCCTTGCTCAAGGGCACCTCAACAGTGCCCAGGAGGTGAACTGGCACCTCTCCAGCTACCAGTCCACGCACAATATTTGGTCCGTATGGGTACTTAAACCAGCGACCTTCCAGTTCCCAAGCCAAGTCCCTATGGACTGAGCTACTGCCGCCCAATATTGTGCCTACACAATATTGTAAAGTTCTGCATCCTCAAACAAAATCTGTTACATGCAGCAACCTTGAGGCTGATCAGTGGTTAAAGAAGACATTCTGTACTCTGAGGTCTCTCCTGGGATGAGACAGCTTTGCATCGAAGGCCTTTTGACCTCTGTGACAATAAATGTAATAACAGGATTATTAGAATCTTTCTGTTCAAGGCCTGTTTCCCTAACCCAGCAAGGAGGAATTATATTCTTATGGGATCTGATGTTGAAGAGGTTAAGAAAATAAGGAAAAGATATATATTTAATTTTCACTTCCTCCTAAGGTGAAAGAGGTGAATTTCAAAATCTTAAATGAGATTTATCCAATGAACAAATTCTTAAGATTGGGATGTAATTTTGATGCAAATAACTACATTTTGTGACATGGAAATTGAAAGTTTGGAACATGTGTTTTTTTTATTGTGAATTTATTTGGGATAGCCCTGTTCTTGTGTTATTTGTATGAACTTTATGTTTAGTTATTTTCTTTTATTGTTTGATTTCTGTCATTTTGTATGTGGCTAACTTGTCTTGGCTCAGCCTAAGGCAGAAGATGCCTCGGGCCGTATTCACAAAGCTGCCTCTTTCAAAGAGTTGCTCCTAGTGACAAAATTCTAAGAACACTGTTAGAGTTGTGCCTTATTCTTAGAATTTCCCCTTAAAGTTTAGACTAGGTCCTTGTAAAGATAAAAGTTATTCACAAAGCATCTTAGACCTCAAAAGAGCACCTAGGGTGAAAAACTGATAGGAGCAGGGAGGAGGACTTTTAAGAGTTTTTTAATCAGAGGGCGAAATGGTGGAAACACAAAGAGGTCAGAGAAATATTCTCCAAACTGTGGATGACAGTAAATTGATGAAATGCTACAGATTAGATTGTGCAGGGAGAATGTTTGTAGTTGATGTCATTAGGGATACACACACATTTCCCTTCTTACGCAGTAATGGTATAACTCCAGAAACAAAATGATCACAACACTAAGATATCTGTAAAACTGTAAAAACCCAACAGTGCAGCAGTGGTGACTTGAGTCTGTCTCAACCTTCCATCAGCAGAGTGATCACACTAACAATGACTACACTTTCACAGTCAGCAGTCCATTTCATTTCCACTGGGTGTCCACACCTTGCAGGCTCACAGATGGGTGTGTCCCTGACAGCATATCACATCTATTAAAAAAATGCATCACACCTATTAACGGGGTCAACCACACCTCCTCACTAAGGTAAAGGTTTCTGTTTCCTTCCTTGCTCAGAGTTGCTCTGAGAACTCTTCTTAGTCACTCCCAAGCTAGGACTTCTTACTAAAAATGTTTAGACTAAGTTGGGAGCTCTCTGAAAGTATTCTCAGAACGGTCATGAATATGGCCCCTCGGCTACAGGACCTGAAAGTGTCCCTTGTTTGTTTGTATCTGCAAACCTCAATAAAGAATTATTTAAAAGAACAACAACCTTGAGGCCTCAGGCAGTTGGAGGGTCTTAGGGCCTTGCAGACTGCTTTTCTTGGTCAGTAATCTCACCTATTCGGTTCAGCTACATTTAACTTTGTTTCAGACACTTAGATCTAGTTTTCAGAAATAATAATACCATAGCTGTTTTACGTTGTTACTGTAGAAACACATTGTTTCAAAGTTTAAACAAGATTCATAATAACATAGAATATGTTCTGTTGAACACAGACTCAGGAGGGATATTTAGTGAATACTGGTGCCAACAGTAAACAGTGGCAACCGACCGGAGAAAAAACAAACAAAAATGATCTACATTAAAATTTGTGACATAAAATCTGTTTGCGACTTTCTGATATTTGGCTGATATTCTAATTTATTCCTAAATGACTAAATGAAGTAATCGATTTAATCAATTACGTCTTTCCTTGTTTTTCTAAGCACGTTATGAATATTTCTCTTGAATGCGTTCAGGAGCGTCAAATGAGCTCCTCTCTGCGTCATTGCGTCACTTCCGAGGCAGGCGCAAAATACCGTTTTCTGTCGCGTGTGCGGCCTCTCTTCCTCTACCGCCATCATGGGTCGCATGCACGCTCCCGGGTGAGCTGTCTTTTTATCATTTTAAGTGTGAATATAATGTCAATAGATCGTGTTTGATGGCTCGACATAGCTTTTAAACATATTATGGATGAATTGGGACCGAATTGAGTGATTTAATCCGGCAGAGAATCGAGAAATTAACTTAAACACACGCACCCTCTACCGACATCCATCTCCGGCTAGCTAGCTAGCATAGCTAACCGCACTGGCAGCTCACCACGATTGTGCTACTGACTTTAGCATCACGTAAATAGTAATATATTTCACACATTCACAGTCCAAATGCATTAATTCTCCATGCTGATAACCAAGAAATTAAACAGCTGTATCAAAATCACTCTTAGTTAAGCTTGTTATAGATAACATTAGCGCTCACACGAGTGTGAAGCTAGCGTTAGCCGGGCCAAAAACCTACATTGACTGCCCAGGATCTCTGATGACTACTAGATATTGGTTTCTTTCATAGCTGTCAACCTAGACATGTCTATAGTATGTGTTTTCGCGTTTCTGTCAAACTGACAGTGTGTCTAACTGCTCGCATGCCTTTGTTTCCTACAGAAAGGGCTTGTCCCAGTCAGCTCTGCCTTACAGGCGCAGTGTTCCCACTGTGAGTATAAAATACACACGCTTTGAGTAGCACACTGTGACATTATCAAAAAATATCTCTGAAGCGACGGGATCAGTTGGTAATCATTTAATCATTATTTGCAGTGGCTGAAGCTCACATCAGATGATGTCAAAGAGCAGATCTTCAAACTGGCCAAAAAGGGCCTGACCCCCTCTCAGATTGGTAAGTGTTCCTATGAGAGACGTTTAGTCCAGATATTTATGCTCTATCTATGATTGCATTGGTGTGCAGCAAAATAAACATGTAGATATAGTCTCTTGCTGATTGACTGTAAGCTCCATCAGTATTTGGCATGGGAGATACAGTCATCCTCAGCAGCTCATCAATATGGTTGTATTATATCAAATTTGTGTAGCAGTGGCTGAGCCGCCTGCTGACTACAAAACTGGCATATATTTGCCATCTTACTTTTACATAAAGTGTCTCAACACGGTTGTTGAACTGGTGACAGATTTACACCATAATGGCTTTTTTATAAACATTCCTAAAGCATAAAATCTGTCATGTTTTAACACTTAAAGTTGATAGCTACAGGCCAATAAAAGCAGGGAATGTATAGATACATGGGTGTACTACACAGGTGCTCTAGATTAAATGTGACCACTGTCACATTGTCCAGTCAGCACAAATTTTACATCTCTCTTCTGTTATCCACCTTAACATATCGGTTGTCTCGTTGGAGACCCAGTCTATATCTAAATAGGGCAAACTTTGTGTTTCACTAATTCAACAGTCAGATTCAATGAAATTGGACAAAGCCGTAAATGATAATGTGTGCTTATGTATTTTGGGTATCTAGTTTGCTTGCTATTGTGTTAATCTACTATAGAGTGTAGGTACTCTCTGGGGAACAATATGTGGCCTCGGCTGTTCTATGAACTTGCTCCTGTATGCTAACTGTAGAACTACGGGACAGGTCACAGTAAAGCACAGTTCAAAAACAACAGTCAGTCTGGTCAGCAATCCGTCCACATGTAATGACAGGAAAAGAATAGATATCTTGCATTAAAATAAGGGAGGTTTTAAGCACAATGTGGCTGGTTTTGGCTGAAACATCTCTCTATCAATTACATACATTAGTGGACTTATTAAGGCCTTTGCACCCCAAATCAGTATTTTTTTTTTTGATCCAAAATTATTGCATGTTTCAAAATTGATATTGTGTCACATTGTGACACACTAGTTTACACACTGAGTCTGAAACTTATGTCTGTCGTTTAAGTTTTCGGAACAGGTTCTATTTTCTGTGGTTTTTCGCATACGCCAAACTCTAGACGGTTGATTAACCAAGAAGCTCTGAAGAAAATTTGGCCTAACCCACGGGACACATACATCAACAAGAGTCTAACAGGGCGCATAATCATTAACAATCAAATTTGTTACTTTGAACAGGTCCGGTAGTAATTATTAGGTGGATGAGGAGGAGGATTTAACAGGACGAGGACTGAACACAGACAAAGTGATAGTGTGGAGACACAGAGAGAAGACAGCTTGTCTCCTTTTGCGTAGCAAAATGCAAGATGTGGGCAGAGAGTGGCGACTCCAGAGGGGAGAAGCAAAGGATCAAATGTCCTCTACGTTTTGCCTCACACATATTGGACTCAGTTTGCACGGTTTCTGTGCATAACTATTTTGATCTGCTGACTGATTAAAAAAAAAAACGAAAAATGCAGACTTGGTCTTGGACTTGGCCTCTATTGCAGCTTATCAAGGACATAGAGTAAAGTTTGGATTTTTTCTGCCACATACTGCACACTGGATACTGTATTTTTCTAAGAAATAAGAGACATCATTGTCTATCTGTACACAGGGCAGTACAGTACATAGAATAATAAAACTGTTTGTTCTGCTTGTCGGTGCAAAAAACAACAGATGCAACATTCAGTGGGAGTAAGTCAAAACATTTAGACCACACAACATAGAAACAAGATACAACTTTTTGCAATAATAGAAAAATACAAGTAGATAAATAAGTGTAAAGACATGAATTTTCTTCATGTATCTGAACTTCTGTTCGCTGTTGTGGAGTTGCAAACATTTGAAGCTTGTTAAAAGCTAAACATCTTGGAAGGGAGAACTTTTGAATCTGATGCCGCACTTTTATCTTGGCATAAGCTCACTATCATTGATACAAGGTTGGCAAACCTGTTTTGTTGCCACACCATGACAAACCTTTGAGTGGTTTCCCTTTTATTTCTCAAACAGTGTCAGTTATTAGTTTAGATGATGCTCCGTTTAGCTGTTGACTCTAACATTTATTAAATGTTATGCATTTTTTCATAAGAAAGCTGCTGTGACAGTTGAATAACTAATAAACCTGTTTGTCACCTTGTCTAGGTGTGATTCTGAGGGACTCCCATGGTGTGGCCCAAGTACGTTTTGTCACTGGCAACAAGATCCTGAGGATCCTGAAGTCCAAGGGTCTGGCCCCTGATCTGCCCGAGGATCTCTACCACCTCATCAAGAAGGCCGTGGCAGTCAGGAAGCATCTGGAGAGAAACAGAAAGGTATAACAAGACATGGGTCAAATATTGAGACCATTTATAGTAATTTTCAACATGATTTAGAGCGGCATCTGAATTAGTTTAGTTTGCTACTGTAACATTGTGGCTCAGAAACCCAGCTTTTTATGTCTAAGATTGTCTGAATTGTTCGTAGATACATTTCCAACCATATTATGCTCTGAGTGAGCACGTTACAAAAAAGTAATGATTTAAAAGTGCCACCTAATGGCCATTCAATCAATTTTATTTTAAGCCCAATATCACAAATAACAATTTGCCTCAGAGGGCTTTACAGCATATGACATCCCTCTGTCCTTTGCACACACTACCTTAGATAAACAAGCCGGTTTGCATTTATTTAAATTGGGTATACAGTTGCAATGTGAATTTCAGCAGAATTGCATATTTTCACATAAAATTTGGCTTTTTCTTCCATGAAATTAGGTGCTTCTTTTTAAAACTGTACTAAAACTAATATGGTCACAAAATGAGATACCAAGGAAACGGCAGCAGTAGTGATTGTGCTTTTGGCAGACAGTTATTGGGGATTACATAGGTGGATGCTTATGTTCAGTAATCCAAAACATGTTATACTTTATACCTAAAACATGTTACTTTACTTGCAGGACAAAGATGCCAAGTTCCGCCTGATTCTCATTGAAAGCAGGATCCACAGGCTGGCCCGTTACTACAAGACCAAGAGAGTACTGGCCCCCAACTGGAAGTAGTACGTATTGGTTCTGCTTTGGGAAAACTTCCTTTTTATATTTAGTTAGAAAAAGAAAATTGGATACCAGCCAAAGGTGGTTTGGTTTTGTATAAGCCTGGTACTTTCCTGCCTGATCAGTTGAACACTCCTTTTCTTTTCCGCAATTTGGATTTGAAAAGTTGATTCTACTGATTTCAGCAGTGTCAAAGAATTACACCTGACCGACGTGGGCTATATGCATGAAAAAATGCACAATTCATTGTCCTGCTCTTTCCTTTATTGAGAGTAGTGATATTTCTGTTGTGCTAGATAAACTGGAGGTAAATTAGCAGAGTGGCTACTTGGTGCCACCTCTGCCAGTCCCCTTCATACAATGGGTACACTTATATGCACATTAATATTCCTCTTATTTAAAATATGACAGTGTTCCAAATTCGGTATGGCACATTCAAACGTTATGTTTGGATGTTCCAAATCAGGCCTTATACTGATCGTAGCACTTTTCCTATTAAGTTTTAATAGCAGTCTTTGGTCATATATACGGCGCTTTCAGAATGTGTCTTAACTGGGCTTTGTACCAGTTTGTGAACAGCATCTTGCCTGTTTTCAGTCAGCTCTGTGCCTTGTAAACAACTAAACTCCCCAGGAGTTTACAAGGCTGGGATAAAGATTCATGCCAAAAAGAAGCCCACATTTTTTGTTGGAAGGAGAAACAGAAGTATTAAAGACTTGAATATTAGACTTGGACACATGACAGCCATTCACGTCTCCATATTTTAAGGTGATAAACAACATATTATGACGTGTTAAAGTATGCAGCTGCATGTTAACAGGAATATCAGTGGAATATTTCCTTAGCCATGTCAACAACTTAGTAGGAATATTGTTTTTATCAGTAAGGCCAAAGAAATGAATATTTTGTGCATGTAACTGTCGTCACTGAAATTCTACATTTCATTTGTATTTTTTAATGTATTCAATTACATGTCATTCAATGGACTAACCACCATAGTGGAGTTATTTTTTCTGGGTCATCTAATCGAACTAATGGACTGTTGTTGGTCACAAGTTATAATTATACATGTAGTATTTGCACATTATTTTCCTCACAATGCAAATTAATCCTGCATTGTTTACCTTAGTATGGGACTTTCTGTGCATGTAATTTTGTGAAGTGCTCCCTCTAACAGTATGTTTTCTCCTTTCTGTTTACAGCGAGTCTTCTACAGCTTCTGCTCTGGTGGCATAAAGGCTACACTTTTTTGGATTAATAAAAAGATTTAAATTGGAATTTGCTCTGTTGTCTTTTATTTGTTTCAAAGTCTTTCACAGATTGTGTGTAAAATAGTCTGAAAAGAGCATGAGTGATTAAATCATTAGTTTGGGCTTAATTATAATAAGTAAAACATTAAAACAGGTTACAAAGTGCTTTCCAACACCACAGAGAAATAATAGATGTTTTCTATAAATGGGAAATTAAACTAAACAAATGTGAGAGTGAAACTGAAGCTGCACCCTTTTGAAAGTAATTTTGCTTGGTGCGTTTGTTTGGAGTTATTTTTTTTGGGGTTTTTTTTAACTTATGTCATGCACAAATATCTCCCTAATTCACTTTCATATCTTTTTTGTTTTTTTTTTATCAAATGAACATAAGGCTTAAAAAAAGGGTTTTCCTGATGGTGGGGAAATTACTGGCAGTTTCCATGCGTCATATGTCACATGATCCGGGAATAGGGCACGTTACGTAAGGGGCGGGGCGTTTGGCAAGTGACAGCCTCAGCGTCCAATCACGACGTCACGCTCGTTTCCTTAAAAGCAATGGTGTTGCAATCTCGAGACATTTCCACTCTACTACGAACAACGAAGACAACACCGAGACTGAGAAACATGGAGCACATACATGAGGACATTTGACGAAGGAGACCCAAAAATGGCACGTACTTGCCGGAAAATGAAGCGACACCACATCGACGCCTGTCTGTCACTGACAAATACGCGAAATCTGTTGGTTTTCGACGAGGAATACCAGAATACGTGAGGATTTCTGTCAACATCACCGCCGTAATCCGAGAGGAAGTGAGAAAAAATGGCCACGGTTGTTGGTTCCGAGAAGGGTTCTTCTGAACGGACGGCGATGGAGAGGTTCGGTAGCGGAGGGATGGCGCTTCTGCCTTGGACCAAACAGATGCTCACCGTACTGTGGGAACAGCTTCGGCTGCTGGTTCAGGTCATTTACTACACCTTCATGTCGGGTAAGAAAAAAAAGTCATATTAAAACTTGTTACGCTCCTCTGGCTACTTGATTTAAATGCCCGCCATTACTGTTACTGTGTTGTGACCGTTGGTAACGGTACATGTTCACTGACACGTTAATTTCAAAGTCCACTAACCGTTGAGTCGTTACCCTCCATTTTATTATTATTGTTACAACCATGACCGTTAACGATACAACGTAAATTCACTGTACAACTCCACCACAGCAATACTTCTAAATAATATTCGGATATTATCTTTAAAAGTTAAAGTAGGAACATGTTGTACCCACTTATCTATTTTCAGAGACATGTTTACGTCCTAATCAAGCTGCCTTTACGTCATTTCCCATTTTCGCAATAATATTAATCCCCTGTAAAGTCCTTGTTGTACCTCATGGTAGATTTTATATTGTAGGATTGCTGTGTTATAAATCGTTAAACACAGATGTGCTGTCAGAATTAACAGGTCAAAACAAGTATGACAGATTTGACTGTTATCCCCTTTGAAAACACCATCTGTGATAAAATGGCATAACCAGATGTGCTTCTGACAACAAAAATATACATGGACATTGTATTTATAACGTCACATATAAAAATACACTTCTGAATACATTTTCTTAAATTACAGGTCCTTAAATGTCTTGAATTAAGTATTCTTAAGGCCTGAAGAGTCTTAAATTGCTTTAAATTCAAATGTAATGGGTCTCAAATATTTTTGATCACATTACCTGAAAATTCCTCCAGCCTGACAGACCCAGTGACTGTTTACAATCATTGGACAGACCATAGCATTTATTATGACAGCAATGAGTTTTCTTTTTACATTAAACACATTAATCTTAAACTCACCCAGTTGTTGTCATTTTTCATTACTGTTTATTTTGAACTGACATCAGTGTGCTTACTTGGAAAGAGTGTTTACACAAGTATGTCACACACATTTACATATAAGGTGTATTTCCTTTGCAAGTTTGGGCTTGCATTTCTTATCAGGTGGTAGTAAAAAGGTCTTTACGTCTGAAATTTATCTTGATTATATCTGTAGACACCCCATAAGGGCTATTCTTTAAAGCAGGAAACAAAAAGGCAGAAGAATTTTTGATTTTTAATAGTGTTTTTATGTCATGATGATCTAAGGGTGGTCATAATTCAACAGAATGTAAACTGTGTTTACTTTTATGGATTTTAGTTGGCTCTAACATTTCTTCTCCTGATATTCTAGTTTTCCAGATGTTCCGTTTTGAGGTTCACGTGAGAATCACAGACGAGACGGGTCAGCACATCCAGCACATGACCAACGCCACAAACCCAACTGAATCCTTCCTGTTTTCCTCACTGTTTGACGGAGACAACGGAGTGATGGTTGGAGGTTCAAATCCCCTCTCAAACTTCTGTGCTGACGTGGGCGACTCCTTCGCTGGGAAATCCACTGCTGAGGCCCTGCTGTCCAGTCTGCGTGCCGACGACCTGTGCTGTGGACTGGTGGATGATTTTGTGTCCAGAACAGCTGGCAAAGAAGAGAGCATCTTTCTGGGACACCAATCCAGCTGGAAAATGGGCTTTCCTGGCGACTGGAAAGTTTTTGTATCAAGCAGCGACAGCTCCAGTTCCAACGACGGCTGTCATAGAAGTAGTGAGAAAGTCTTCAAACAGGATATTTCAAAGGAGAAAGTTTTTAAACAGGACACTTCAGAGGAGGAGAGAAGTTTTCACTGGAGTAGCGAAGAAGACCAGAACGTAGTTGAATTTGACAGTGAGGAAAGTAAGGCGCTTTGGGAGTCCCTGTCAAAATCCAGTGATCCGTACAACCCCTTCTTTTTCTCTGCGTGTATTTCAACAAACACCAACATGGGAAAAAGTAAAGGCAAAGCAATGGACAGTGAGGCTGACCTCATGTCAGTGAGCAAGGCCAGCGAGGAGATGTTGGGGCCAAGAGGCCTCAACATCTGGGTCAGTCGCTCTGACAGCGAGAGCAGTTGGAGCAGCTGGGCCAGTTCGGACGGTTCAAGTCCTGACATTGACGAAGAGAGCGAGAGGCTCTTGGAGTTCTTTAGCTGTCCCGATGACCCCTACAATCCCATGTGCTTCACCGCCTGCACAATCACCAGCACAACACCTCAAACCACCACAGTCACTAAACAACAGGCCTCACTTCCTGCCCCTCCCACCAAGTCGGACACAGACACAGAGGAGAAGGAAAGCAGCGTCCCTCCTTCATCAGAGGACGACGAAGAGGAGCAGCTATGGAAAGCTCTCTGCCAAAAGGATGACCCGTACCACCCTCTTAACTTTCAGGCCTGCCTGCAAAGCTCCCCAACAACGACACTCCAGTGTGGAGAAGATCCAGATGCCCTCTATGTCCACCACACAGAAAATCCACCCACAAAGGGCAAGAAATGTGAAAAGGAGACAAAAACAAATCGAAAATCCAGAGTCACCAAGCCCTCCCGGCCAGAGAGGCAGTTAAAGCATCACTCCCATCCAGACAAAACACTGGTGCCCTGGAAAAGACCTGGACAAACACCTCAGACACTGCCAGAGGAGACGAAAGAAAGCAAAGTCAGCACAACCCAGAAAAAGGTCAGTATCTAATAACAAGTTACAGACAGGATTAGATGAAGCATGAGATGAAACCCTTGTGGGACGTGATGTAAAAATACTCAGGAGGTTAACTAAACTTCTGCTCCATTTTGTTCTGGTGTAGACTAAAGAGAGCCAGCTTTTTGGATATCAAGTGACAACCAAATGTTTCTAAAACTAAGCACACCAGCTTTGCCTTTATGTAGATGACTCTTTTCCCCTCCTCAGTTTCATTGGCCCACATAGATACAGAAGCAAATGTGATCAGTTATTTTAAGCTGGTACACTAATGACTAAGGAGTGTCTGTTGCAACCTCTTGTGGTAAGATAAAGGTTTATTTCTGCCTCAGCTGACATACTTATCTGCACAGCACATTAAGCTGAGTTGTTGTTCGTTGTCGGTTAGCAACGCTGCGGGTCGTCATGACTAAGCCAGTCATGTGACACCAGCGAGTCAGCAGAGAGTTCCACGTCTGACTAAATGTAAAGTTGCTGCAGTATTGCAAAGGCATTTTTAGTATCTTTAAAAAAAAAACACCCTGTTACATCAGACTCCAGGAAAAACAAGCTTGAGCATTGTTCTGATAACTCACCTGCCAGTGCTCAGAATTTTCATGATGTGTTTGTCTGTGTAATTTTTTAGGGTATTTCCACATACGTTTTGATCTAGATAAAACTTGACTCTGAGTGTAATTAACCATCTGATTAGTGGCTTTTATTTGAAGTTTAAATATCTTTTACTTCCATCAGTAGCAGATGATAAACCTAAAAGAAGCACACAACATCACACAACTGGCAGTATTTTTTTTTTAACAAAATGTATTAAATTTTTCTCTTCATTTCTTCTGAATCTCAGGTGCGATTTTCTCCTCTGGTCCAAGTCCACGTCATGCGGACCTGGCAGTTTGCCCGCCAGGCCTCTCGTAAAGGACACTGGGAAGAGATGGCGCGAGACCGGGACCGCTTCCGGAGGCGTGTCCAGGAAACGGGGCAGGCCATCGGTCACTGCTTCACCCAGCAACACAGAGAGAGGATGCGGGTGTATCTGGACGGTGCCTTGAAATAAGTCAAATTCCTGAACACTGAATGTTTTATTTCCTTTTCGGATGAGAACTTGTGATTGGTTGCAATGCAACAGTGATTTTGAGTTAGGCCAATTAGAAATTTGATGTTAGGCCAACTTTTAATGTTTGGTGTCAAGTTGAACAACTTTGTACCTCAAAAGGTTTTATACATTTTGTGACTGTTGCACTGACTGACACTTTCTCATATTAACCTCAGCATTAACGTGTGGAATGTTGTTTTTGTATGCCTTATATACTGACCTAGTAATGTAACTTATTTATGCCCTATGGAGCTTGTTGTTTATTTTTTACTGGTGATTTTAACTGTTTGTGTTTTGATATGTGTGAAGAAACCACAGTGGTGAATCTAGAAGTTCAAAGTAGATGATGATGATATCGTCAGAAAGCAGAGCTTTACAGTGCAAAGTGTTTTGAAAAGTGTTTTGTTGAAGCATGATGTATAAATATGATGTTCTGGTGTGATTCTTGTCTTGGTCAAATATTATGTTCTTGATATTTAAGTTTTGTCTTGTGTTTACTTATTTAATGGCACATACGTCCGGTGTGGAGATGGATGTCTTTATTGTTTTACCGTCTGGAAAGATTCAAACACTTTGTCTCATTGTAACTCATTGAGCTTCTCATGGTAACATCATGTAGCCAGAAATGTGTCCAAAAAACGTCTGTAGCAAATTTTGTTATTAGGTGCTTTGCGAAATCAATAAAAAAATTTGTTACACTAAATCATCGTTTTCACCGTTTCACAAGGTTTGAAAAACAGTGGGAGACACATGAGTTGTAATTAACTAATAGACAAACGACACACAGACATTTCAGACCCCTGAAATGTGTCACTAGTAATTTTTTATGTGTGGAAAAGTGTTGGAAAATACATGAAAACACAGCAGCAGTGTTTGCTTTCTATATGTTGTCACTGTTTTTTTAAATCCCTCCAACATTACAATTTTTATGGGTGTTTTTTGGCATTTATTTTAATCTTATTTTACTGTCCAAACAAAAAAAAGCATCTTACAACTGATGAGGCTCCTATTTAGTAGCAATGCATGTTGCATTATGTGACAAAGTACCCCGAGGCATGCAGCTGCTTATAGTAGCATGTCTTTGTCATTTTTTAAAAACCAAAATCACTTCCTGTCTACAAGTCATGCTGGTAAATGTGCTTTGAATAACTTCTCCATTTGCCGTTTCCTGCTTAGAGCATAACAGTGAAGTGGAGACAGATCACGAGGTCCCTCAGCTGTGTAAACAACACACTGGGTCATTCATGAGTGCACGCATCAGCTGTGACCGCCTTTTGTGAGGACACGATTTTGGAACGTGTCCTCACAAAAGGCTGAAAAGGTCAGATAAATTCAACTGTTTCAAAAAATTATATCTTCAGTTGTTAGAAAAAGTTGCATGTGTGTTACTGATACTTATAAAGTTCTGCACACCACAGAGACAAGAAGCACAGTGTGTACCCTCAGCAGACAAAAAATGCAGATAAGCAGAAAGTGTCCAGAGATTTAGTAACAGCACCTTTAGCCTCCTTTAGTGGTTAAACAAACCAGTTTAACCTCTCACCTAGTTTTGACACACCTAGTGTGCTCGGTAAGGGTACACCTGAGTGTGACATCCGCCTGTGGTGAAATTAAGGGTGTTTTCACATAATAGTCCTTTTTAAATGAACCAAACTCAGCCCTCTTAAAGTGCACCAAAATGTGGACCAAAAACACAGTTCTCTTTCTGGTCAACTTCAGCTCTGATGGGGCCTCAGTCCTCTTTCTGTTCACACTATATATGATTATATTGATGTCGTTTTGTTTTTACTTTGACATGGCACTGCCATGTGGTTATGACACCCTCACTTCCGGATGAACTTAAATTTGGAGAAAAGAACACATTCTCACTCCGACCTCGTCACATATTGATGTGTGGTCATGGACTTTCCACGTCCAGATACAACGTGACCCTGGGTGTGTTGGTTTTCAACTTTCTGGGACACCGTGTCAAATTATGACTGTTACATGCGTCTTCTTCAAAATACACTTCGGTTTTCACAGTAAATTTAATGTTTACATGCAGTCTCTTTCAAAATAAATGCACTACGTCTGATGATGACAACAAATACACGTGGTTAGGTTTAGAAAAAAGAACAGGGTTTGGCTTTATAATCTTACGGGACACAAACACCGCTCTCTCGGGTGAAAGTCCCGGACCCATCCACCACCCCTCCTGCCTGCCCCAGTCAGACTTTTACCACCTTAACTTTGTCCTTGTCCCACTGCGTTTCCCCCTGATGCCGCAGGTCACCGTTAAACTAAAACAGCAACCTGTTTTGTCTTATGCCAACGTTGAAGGACGCTTTTTGTCATTGGCTTCTGATGCCGCAAATCGCTGCCCAAGCACCAGACTTCAATGACTTCAGAGTGGGACCGGGCTTGAGAAAACCTTCGTGTTTCTGTGCTGTGTACTGTTGCTGTTTGATGTATTCTACATTCCACATCTGGAGACATGCAGTATCTTCTGTGGACCAAACTACTCCTCATGCTGTGTCCTTGCAAGCGTTACAAGCCAACGTGGTTTTGTCTTGTCTATTCAGCCATCCCAGTGCAACAGCATGTGATTTAGAGGGCTAAATACAATGGCAAAGAGCAAAGCAAACCTGGAGCACTTTGTGTTCACAAGGCACAGGTTAAGTGAACCGCGCTGATGACTTGAAGTGAACCTCCTGAGGTGGTCTGAGTTTGGTTCACTTCAGAGGGGTCTGAGTTCTCTTGGAGTGTTCACATATGCGCAAAAAAATGCTGAGTCACCGCTCTGAGTCCGCTTAGAGGGCTGAAAAGTACCGAGGTCTGCTTGGTTGTAGCTTTTTACACATTGTGCCGAACCTAGTCGCTGATTTTGTAAGATGTAAAATAAAAGGCGTAACATGAAAACCTGGCAAACTTTGGATTTCAAAGTAGAAGTATTTGCCTGTGTCACACATAGCCATTAAGGGCCCGTAGTTAAGACCTGCTCGACCTTAGATAGTGATAAAACAACAGTTATATGTAACCTAGATGTAGAAAGGATTCACGTCAAGAAAATTTTGATTGGATTAAGCCCAGACCTCCTACTGTCAACCAGTGGCATGGAGAATTCTTTTAAGTTTTGTGACTGGAGCGCCTCAGCTCAGTTTTAAAGGGGCATGAGAGAGGGGATGTGGCACTATAGACTGGCACCCTTTGAGCACCCCTGTGAACATCTAAAGCTCTCTCCTGTGTATGTTGGTACTCTGAATTAGTTGTGTTCCCCCTGAACCGTGATGCTATCTAGGCTCTGTGATCTTTATACAATGATTTCCCGTGTAATGTGTCTGCCTTTATGTGACGCTGATGTCATCTGATTGTTTCCTTTTGCTAATCCGTAAGGTCTGTGATGTGCTCTTTTCTATCTTCTTCTGTCGTGTGTGCGTTTTTTTGGGTCATGTTTTGTCATTAAAATTAAAAACTGAATAAAATATCTTGGAGAAAAATATTGAAGATCCAGTGAGATGTCTGCAGAATGTAGAAATAATTCAGTATACATATGCGTCATCCCTCCTAACTCATCCCTGCCTCATTCTTTAGGGCTCCCTCATCATGTGCGTCCTCCTCATGTACGTCTCTATCTGTCTCCGTCTCTCTCCTACACACACACACACACACACACACGCGCACTCACTCACACTCAGGAGTTTATAATTTCCCAGAGGGCTGCGAGTCTCCGTGCAGACTAACTGCTGTAAGGCTGTCGTAAGACAAGGGTTAAAAACACCAAGTATGATGAAATGACTTTCCAGAGAGATGAAATCAATTAGCAGTTCTCCGACACTCTCCCCACCCGAACCCTCCCTCACACACTCACACACACAAACACAGAGCATGGTGTAAAGGTGAGCAATTGCTGACACTGTTGCTGTGTCAACCCAGCGGTGGGTCTTCTGCTGATGTTGTCACCCCTACCCCTCCCTCCTTCCCTCCCTCACACATGTTGTGCATGTAACTGATCTCATGTTGCTCCTGCACACATAAAAATGACGTTTCTTTGGTGAGGTTAGTGTTTCCAAATGGAGCCAAACAAAAAAAATCTCAAAAATTCCTTTAATATTTAAAAATGAGAGAAAACTGAAAGGACTTTAATTTAATATTAATTACGTGAACCATTTACAGCATCAGGGGGAGTGAATGTGGAATCACTGGAGCATGTCACTTTAAGAAACCTTCCAACAGAAGATCTGGGCTCATTAAACTGCGAATAGCTTCCAGTGACATCCAGCCCAATGTCCAGGATACAAAATTTAAGCCAGAATGAATAAAGTAAAAGAAAGTAAAAAGTTAAGTCATGTATTTAAACAAAACACTTCTTTTTCTTTTTAAAAAAAAAAATATTCAAGATAACAAGATAAAGGTAACCCAGGTGGGAAAAATGACCTGGGCCTGCATCGACCTATGCTGGAAGAAATAAATCAGACCGTGTTCAGTTGCTAGACACAGCTAAGACTCAGAATCGGGCCAACAGGTTGCCGACTGCCATCACTCAGCCTTTGTCAAAAATGACGGTGTCCTGTTGCCCCAGAATCGGGCCAGATAAACTGGGCAGATTGTGGCTGCCGACACTGCTATCACTGGGCCATTGTCAAAAATGACCTGGCCCAGCAATGGCTCAAACTTGCCACGCCAGAAGAAATAATTGGGCTAGTTGATTTGGCCTTATCAAACCCTCTTTTTTGTTAAGAACCTACAGAAGTTCTTTCCCTGCTGGTGTTTTCAGAGCTTTTCTTGCATCTCATCATGATGCAAGACCAGAGAACCATTTTTGTCAAGAGTGTACATTTTCTAGATGCCGTGCTTTTATTCTTGAGGCGTTCGAGGCTGACCTGATGATATTAGCTGTGAGCTGAGACGTGAAACACAAACTCTAGTATCTAATATTCTTTGGTGTGTGAGGACGCAGTGACGGGTGGTTACACTTGTATGCCTGCCATCTCTGTTTCTGATTTGGTTGTTACGAAAAACACCACCTGCTGCTTTCATCCAGGGTTGGCTGAGGGTTCAGTGTCCTGCTCAAGGGTACAACAACAATGCGCAAATGTCCATCAGAGGTGACCGAACATGTGATCATCAGTTACGGGGTGAACACACCACCTTCTCCTCCACTAACGCTCCCAATTTCCCTTCTCCCTTTTCGAACCCACTCCTCCCTTTGCATCTCCATCTTTCTCCTCCTCATCCTTTCCCGGTATCATTATAGCTTTGTGGCCTAGGCGACCCCGTCTCCAGGCAACTGGCAGGAGTGGCGAGGCGTTGAAAGGATTGCAGGTGATTGCAGCAGCGGCAGAATCAGCAGCAGCAGCAGCAGAGGCAGTGGGTTTTCAGTTGCACACACACACACACACACACACACATGTGGTTGCTCCTCTCACTCGCCTGCCAGAGGAGGGTATCTCCTGGGTCACAATTAGCTGATGATGCAATCTACCAGCAGCTATTGTGTCTGACACCAACTCACACAGACAGACTGCATGAAATGCAAAAGGCAACAAAGCTTATCTTCCTGCGTATTGTTCAGGTTGCTTTATGTGCAAAATGCCAAGAATAACCACCTTATAGTTCTGCAAAACCCCACGCCACCTCTCTCCTTCACCTGTGCCGTTTTGTTAGTTTATATTTTCTCTTTGTGACTTATGTGCATTTAACGTTTAGGCTCCACTGTTTATTTATCTATCAAATGCGGTCCAAAATAGTGCAAGTTTAGATATAAGGATAAAACATGACAAATAAAGTAAAAAAATAAAATAAGCAGAATGTAAACAGGACTGTAACTGTAGGAAAATCAAATGTATGTGCATAATCAGAAGCATTAATACAGAGGTGTAAGCTGCTTAGTGTATAAATGGTAAAAGAGACACAGGGATTAATGCTTTCACTTGGATTCTCCTGGTCTGACTCAGTGAATAAAGTGGACTTTAAAGTCCCATGTGGGGCCTTCAGTGGCTGTGGGAGCCTGCAGCAAAACAGGGAATGATTCACTCTGAGAGAATGACTGAAAAGATCAACTAAACGAATAATCACTATCATTCTGAGCACTGTAAATGTCCCCAAATATGCAACTCATACCAGTAATTATGAAGTCAACAGTATGAGTAGAGAGTGATAAACCCATATGTGGCAAACACTTATCTATTCCAACATGTGCTCATGAGGATTAGTGTGTCCGTCTGACCAACACCCAGACTGGCTGAGTAGCTTTAAATAGGTGTAGTGTTTCATTTGAGCCACTGGGGGGACACACATCTCCTGACTGGTACGTGACAGAACACACACAGTGTTGACTCAAGAGTGACAGACAGCGAGAAAAGGGTCACAAAAAGAGGAAGAAGATATACTTTACCAGTCCCAGAAGGGTAATTCATACACACAGGCCTGGAATACACACACATGCACAAACAGGACTTATACATGCATTAAATGGAAAGATGTCAGAGTGAGTGGGCTGCCCATGAATAGGCACCCTGAGCAATTCGGGGCTTGCTGGCCTGCTCAAGGGCGCCCAGCAGTGCTCAGGAGGCAACCTGGCACCTCTCCAGCTACCAGTCCACACTCCATGCTTGGTCTGGACGGGGACTTGAGCAGCGACCCTCTGGTTCCCAAGCCAAGCCCCCATGGACTGTGCTACTGCTGCCTCCAAAATAGGGCAACAATCAAAGTACATGTAATTATATCACAGTCAGAATTATTGTATGCTATTTAAAACCCAAGTAAATGCCACAGTCTAAAATTTAAACCTTTATTATGTCATTATGTTATAATAAAGGTTGCCAAACCCTGACCTATAATGATACAGCATGATTTATTGTTTGAATATATTTTGTATTATTTATGTGAACATGTAAAGTAAAGTAACTAGTAACTGAAGTTATCATGATTAAGTAAAAAAATACAATATTTGCTGGTAAACTGAGGTGAAGTAGAAATATTAAGGAGCAGAACATGGAAATAAGTACCAATGCACTTAGTTACTTTCTAACAATGATTAAAAGTAGTATCAAAACCAGAAATTAGTTTCCTGCTTTGTAGGTGAAGATTCTCAGTCATCCATTTCCTGCTATATCAAAATGTTCATCAGTAACAGATGACTCATAAATATGTAGAGCTTTACCACCTTTTTTGGCACTACAGTTGGACTTTGCTGAGGTTACCATGGCATCAAAATAATCCATTTACTGTAACAGGATATGTGAAGTGTTTACAGCTTACCACCACACCCTGGTGACCATATTTGGACATCATGTGTCATACATGTATCTAGACAAGTTAAAAAAAAAATCCTGTCCAGCAGCTAAATGACAGTGTTACTCTGCTGCCATCATGTGGTGAAACTCAAATTACAAGGGTGAAAGATTTTTAGTCTGGCCATACTGCTCATTTGTACATTAGATTCAGACCTTAGTCTGTATTATAAAAAAATGAATAAGCCTCAGTGGCATAGATGGATTTACCAAAATTAGGAGTTGGATATGATGTAAAAACAGTAATGTGAGAATAGTGCACACTATTATGATGGGTACTAGTGCACGCCATCATGCATGTATTGTCTCGACACAAATAAAAACTTGACATTGGGCAGCATCAACACACATATTACCCAGTAATCATCATTTATGACAAAAATATTAAAGGAGGTAATATATAAGTTTATATAAGGTCCTCAAAAATAATCACTCAGTAATTCTGTAACTTATTTATATATTTTATACATCAGGTCTGTGCAATGACTGTCATGCATCAACGCAATATAGTGACAATAAAGGCATCTTATCTTAATGGTTAATCTGTTGATTAATTGATTAGGTTTATCTACAAAATGTGAGGTTATCATTTCCCAAAGCCCACGATGATGCATTCAAATTGCTTGCTTTATTTGACCAACAATCTAAACCCCCAAAGTATCCAGCAGCAATATCACATCTGAGCTTTAACCAGTAATTGTTTGAAATTTTTGCTTGAAAAATTACTAAAAAAGCAAATGAGTTGCTGACTCAATGTCAATCAACCACTGGACTAATCATTGCAGCTCCACTGTAATTCACTGTGTCAAAAACAGGCAAACATTCACTGACAAAAAGGAGCAGCATTAAAAAGTCTGACCTAAAGAGGCAGCATTACAAATTCTGAAATAGAAATAAGGAACGCTAGAGATATATAATAGGTCACAAGATAGTTGATATATGTGTTGCGGTGCTCCAACTTTATGGCAGGGATGTCAAACTCATTTCAGTTCATGGGCCACATACAGCCTGGTTTGATCTCAGATGGCCAGACCAATAAAACCATTGCATAATAACCTATCATCTTGTATGTTTTCCCTTTTTTGTGTGTAAAGAATGACAAGTACCTTTTACAAAACAGATGAACAGCCTATCTTAAGAAAAATAAGTGCAATTTCAACAGTATGTCTAAGTTGCTCCACATTCAGCCAGTGTACTTCTCACTGTCATTACATGTGCATTTATCCATACATTTCCTAATACAGATTCTTTTGGACTGGAGCTGCTGATTGAACTGTATTCTGGTCAGGGTGCAAAGGCCTCTGACGCAGCATTTTACACAGAATATGCAATATATTGTATAAGTTGCTCCTGAAAACAGGTATCAGTTTGCCTTTCTGTGGTGAATTGGTTCCTTTGGTGGGCAGTGCTGGCACACAGGCTGTATGTTTGATGCTTTTGCCCCATTGACACAGTCATTGAAACACTGTTTATACACTTCCCTTTCCATAGGTGAAATGTATTAATTTCAACCCGCTATGCACCACTGTCCTGTCCTCTCTGAGCAGCAGTGTGTGCATTACAGGGCAGCTTTGGTGAAAAGGCACCGCTGGGATTCGAACCCAGGATCTCCTGTTTACTAGACAGGCGCTTTAACCAACTAAGCCACGGCGCCGCTGATAGCAAGTATTATTGCTAATATTCAGTACCGCGTGAGGCCTAAATGGCTTCACAATGATGGCTGGTTTTAAAATAGTTTTCTTTTCCTTCATTTTTTAATTTTTAATCACACAAGCTAAATCCTACCTACCTGTTTTCTGGTCTGGTAATGTTATTATCGTGTGAAGACAGCCGCCATGTTCAGTAACGTCGCTCCTCATGTGTCCATATTATAAACAACATTACTACTGTTAAACTGAGGTTGTATGTGAGTTGCCATGACAACGGCAGGTTTGCAGGAGATGAGTGGTTTTCAACGTTTAACATGTTTAGTTAACGGTTTTTAGCCGTTACGTTTTTTTTTAATTACTATTATTTACATCGTTTTATTATTCTGCTGTTGAGTTAACAACATTGCGGTTTTTTATTTTTTAATTCATTATTTTGCTGTCGAGTTGTGATCATATCTGTGAGTCAAACTAACTTCATGATTGACAGGTACCTAAACCAATTGTTTGAAGTGGGCGGGCTTTAAGGGACGATCTGTTTCCGGAACTAGCCACACACACAAACACACACGTGTGAAAAGCTGGCGTCCAATGCTGCCTGTACTCTTCTGAATATCATCAGACGCCGGTAAGTTATGTAACACTTTTAGCTATGAGCTCAAGCGTTTTCGCTGTATTCACCCCAACCCTTTAGCGTAGCTTTGCTGCTAGAAATGCTAACCTTAGCCGGTGATGTGAGCTAGTTGATGACAATGCGTATGTGCTAGCGGCTTTGCTAACTTTTGAGTGGTCAGCAGTGTGTCCATTAACGTTATGTCTTTACAGTGCCTGCGTCAAACTCGGGTCCGTTAAGAAGTAACTGCAAGTGTTTGGCAGCTGGGAGACGAGACGTGTTTCCCAGACTCATATCTGCTTTCTGCCACCTCAGCTCCACAACCAGTAAGTCAGTAGCATCGTTTTCTAGGCCACTGAAATACAATATTAACGGTATCGATCTGTATTGTGAACTGACTCTGGTGCAGCAATTTAGATTACTGCTTGGACAGTATAGCCGCTGTAACATGTTACTGTGTTGTGTTACACTAGATGCTTTATACCGAAATGACATTCCTGGGTAATGTTAACTTTACAGGAGTGTTTTAGTGCTCCAGTGATTTAGGGTTGCATCTTCACAAGGTTGGGAGGCTTGCAAAAGGTCAGAGCTGATGCAGCTGAAGCTGAGGTATCATGTGTTTTAGTCCCTAGTTGAGTGTATTAAAATATGTACCATTGAAATATGTTCTGTGCAATTTTGAAAAGTGGTAGTTGGTGCAGAAATGTATAAAAATAAGCAGTAAGAAGTACCATATGAGTATAAAAAGTGTGCAGTGTAAATTATACAGAGATGTATATTGTGGGTCACAGCCCAGTGCTCAGACTATCACTGGCACCACTTTTCGTGTTTCTTCTTCCTGATGTTGCTGTCGCTCAGGATTGCTACATCCATCACCCCTGCCTTCTTCTGTTGTTTGTCATTCAACACGATGTCCAGTTTGTTAGCTATCACCAGTTTGTCAGTCTGGATCCGGAAGTCCCACAGGATCTTGGCTTGGTCATTCTCAACCACTGACCTTGAGACTTCCAGCCCATACTCAGTGCAGATGTTACTGTACACTATGCCAGCCACCTGGTTATAGTGTTCCATGTACACGGTTCTTGCCTGCACCTTACACCCTGCTATAGTCCCAAAGATATGCATCAAGGTAATGCATTTAGAGAGATAGTAAGACGTGATGTAACGTGTAGTGTCTATGGGGAGGACTGGTCCATGAGGCCAGCTGCAGCCGGGGAAAAATTTGTTGTTATGTGCGGTTTTGGTCCTAATGGTATGCAGCCTCCTTCTGAAGGGGAGTATTTACATTTTGGTCCTTGGTATAAAGATAACAAGGATGCAGGAGTCTTGGTGACATCATACATACTAAAATTACTGCAATACAGATCAATACAGATATCTGCCATACAGATTTTACCAAGGATGGTAAGCTTACACTTCTGAGTTTGAACCTCTTTTTTGTGTTTACTTAAAATTCTAATATGCAAATGTGACTTGTTCCTATTCATGGCATGGCACCACACAATCTTTAAGTAGCAGGTACCCATGTTGGTATTGAACCTTGGCAAATACAAAATGGATACTCTATTTCCTGCAGTGCGACTTTTGTTATGCTTCCCCTGTGCCTGTAGAGATTTGTTGTGTCAGGGTTCCCTGATGGATGAGTGCTTTAAAATGTTGACTATGTAACTGTAATGTCCTCGGTTTTGTATCCATCTGTGTACCCCTGTGAATTGTCATACTCTCACCAGTAAAATACTTATTTAAAAAAAAAAAAAAAAAAAAAAAAGTTGTCTCTGTGCCCAGTCTGAAGGTTATTTTCTCAGAAGACATTATACAGAGTGAACAATGTTGAAATACCAGTGGTTGTTTCTTCTTCCTCTGTTGTCACAGCTTGGCTCTGATGGCAGAGTCTGAGCCTGTCCCTGTCCAGGTTGGAGAAAAGAGAGGCTGTCCAGAGGAGGAAAAGGAAGACACGCCATCAAAGAAACCCAGAGTCGAGAAAGATCACAAGAATGGAGGCCCTCCTCAACAAGCTGAGGAGGAAGAGCCCGAGGGCGAAGCCAGTGATGGAGAGGAGGAAAGTGACACCTTTGCTGATATGATGAAGCATGGCCTCACTGAGTTGGATGTGGGCATCCTGAAGTATGTCAGTGACCATGAGGGCTTCTCAGGGATCCTTAAGGAAAGGTTCGTCCGCCAGAGTTATCTAATAGTTTGCATAACTTGTTTTAGTTTGGTTTGTTTAACAGATTTATTGTGGTTTGTTCACAGATATTCTGATTTCGTGGTGCATGAAATCAATAAACAAGGCAAGATAGTGCATTTAGATGACCTCTCTATCCCTGCAGAGGCTGAGGTAAGATATTGGATTAAATTTCAGTCACCAGTTTTACTTCTCTATCATACTATTACTAAGATTTTACTAATATGGCTAGCTCTACATGGTAACTGTAAGGGTGTACCAGTCAGCATTTAAAATGTGCTATTATTTCTTGTTGAACTCCATCAGAGATTAATCTAAGCAAGTCTTAAATTCCGTATACACGCACACATGGGGATAAAAATGACTGTAACTGTGATAGTGATACTGTAAGCAAAACAGATATTAAAGGAACAATTTGTAGAAAAGCAGCTGTCACATTAAGTTACACATGTTTTGTGTTTTCTTCTAATTTAGGAAGCCCCAGAGGCTCAACCGCAGCCAGAGGAATCTGAAGTGCTGACTGAAGAGCAGAAAAAGCAGCTTGGAGAGCTGCAGCTCTTCAAGAACAAAGAGGACAATGTCTCTATTGAGGTGAGCTTATCCTTCTCAGATTACTTTATGATATAATTTAAAACTCTTTCTGGAGTTTTACTCTGTGTCCTTGAGGGTTCGGACGGTTTAGAAATTTTCAGACTGGTTTGATATTGAGCCAGGTGCCGCACCTGACTCAGCAGCTGCTCACAAGTGGAACATAATCACTCTGGCAACATTGAATCCTTTAAATGTGCACTTCTGTTACGTCATGTAAACAAACTACATATAGTATTGTGACACCGTTGGCACAGTTTGATGATGTAGGCTACTTTTAGTTTGCCAAAAAGTTTTATGAACACAAATGTCAGTTCAGCTGGTTTAAGCCTGTAGACTGAACCAGACTGACAAAACTGGAAATTGAGCCAACTCTACTGACCTTACTCCTCTTTTAACATCTGCAGGTGATGGATGATACAAAAGAGAAGAGGACGCTGGTCCACAAAGCCATCAAGACTCAATTTCCTGGCCTGGAGACAAAGACGGAAGAAAAGGAAGGACGCAAGTTCATTGTGGCGTACCATGCTGCTGGGAAGAAAGCTCTAGCAGGTGTGTGGAGAGGAGACAGGACCAGATGTCAGTTTATAATCAGTCTGGACAGAAATCATGGCCAGTAAATCACTTAGTGATCAGAGGAAGGATTTATTGCATGTTTACCTTCAGCTTGTCTGCAGCAGTGCATGTGAATTTTGCATTAAATATGTTGCATGCAATCATGTGTGTGCATGATCAAGACACCTGCATGATTCTGCTCCGATCTTCAATCACAGTGGTTATTAAACAAGCAGATATTTGGTTCAATGGAATGCTGATTTCTAGATTTTAAGTCAGCTTGGTCAGAATGAACGCTTTAAAAGACCATAGGGAAACTGCAGGAGACTCAGCATAGTGGTGCCCTGAAAAGTCCTGCACCCTCGTTGCATAAAACCATTTTAATACCACGCTCCACTCTCAGGCCCATGCATGAGATCTCATCCCTGACAACTCGCCCCACAGTCGTTAAACATCTCTTTCTTAGTAACATTATTCTATCCTCCTTTTGCTCTTCTCTGGTGGATAGAGGTCAAAGCAGCTTCAGGTAAGAACCTATTCTCCACACAGCACAGAGGAAGTGGTTAAACCCACATGGAGTTAGGTTTCGGTTACTAAATGTGGTTGAAATGCCTTTTGGTTTTGTAATGATATTTTAAAGGTCCAGTGTGTAGGATTTAGGGGGACATACTGGCAGAAATGTAATATAATAATTATGTTTGTCAGTAGAAACACTGATATGTGGCGTGAAACTGCTTCATTCACTGTTTTAATCGGTTTAAATCACCTGGTCCGTTTGTTTGGAGAGGAAGAGACCTCTCTGGATAATTCGGCTCCTTCAACAATGAACACTGAATGAAATCTAACCAGGAGGAGTTTAAGCTGCTTGCAATGTGCAGTCCACACCTCTAGGTGCCACTAAATTCCCCTTAATCTTACACACTGTTCCTTTAAATTTGTAGCCAATTTTTTCTTGCAATCACAAAGTAGTTTTTTTACAGGCAACCAGGTAGAAGTAAAACTCTGTTAACTCTTAACTGAAATCTTTAAAGTGATTTGTATTTTTGAATTTATAAATGTATTAGTGCAACATCTCCTACTCTGTATTTCAGTACAACCCTTTTTTCTGTGTCCATAAAAGCTCCAAGGAAACACTTCTGGCCCAAAAACCGTGGCAGTTTCTGCCACTTTGTGCTCTACAAGGAGAACAAGGACACCATGGACGCTATCAATGTGCTTTCAAAGTTCCTCAGGTCTGAGTGCAGCACTTTAAAAATGATCATCATTTAATAATACCAGACACTGTCTATTTGCACAATGAAATATCATTACAATAATGATGTTTTTCCAGGCTCAGACCCAACATGTTTTCCTACATGGGAACCAAGGACAAGAGAGCCATCACTGTGCAGGAGATCGCAGTGCACAAGTGAGTGTGTAACGCTTAAACAGTCAGAGCATTAATTGCTGTGCATTTATTTTTAATTGGCTGTGAATGATTTTAAAGTGGTGGTACATATTCCATCTTGTCAGTGCTGGAGGTGTATCTGATGTTTTCAGGCAGATGATCTCTGGCGGATCAGCTCGTTGTACAGGATTAGCAAATAAGGAAACCTTTTCCCTGTCCACTCAGGATCACAGCAGAGAGGTTGGCTCACCTCAACAAGTGCCTCATGAACCTCAAGCTGGGAAACTTTTGCTACAAAAACCATCCGCTGAAGCTGGGAGAGCTGCAGGGAAACCACTTCACTGTGGTCATCAGGTCAGCAGATGTTAGGGATGTGGACCTTTCAATTGCTGTTGTTATTTATACATTATAGCCCCAGTCTTGCGCTTTGTCGTACATTTCGTCTAATATATTTTACATTTTCCCTGATTAGGTCCAGAAAAGAATGTTGCAGCTTGCCATCCCGTCCTCACACCTTATCTTTTGTTATGCAAACCTTCATTTTAACTGCATATGAGCAGGATATTTATGTAGTACTTCTTTTGTTTTTATGTTTTAGCCTTCATTTTTTGGAAAACACTGCTAAAGTTCATCAGGCATTCTGTGTCTGATCTTGTCACCAGTGCTACATGACATTCATTACTGTTTATTTTCTTGATTTTTTTTTTGTACATCAGGAACATCTCAGGGACAGATGAGCAGGTCCATCAGGCCATGACTTCCCTCAGGCAGACAGGTTTCATCAACTACTATGGCATGCAGCGCTTTGGCACCACAGCTGTGCCTACACAACAAGTTGGCAGGTAAGGTCATGACGTGGAGGTATCGACATGAATAATGTTTATGACATCACATAATTTATGTCTTGTGTGTTTGGTGTAGGGCTATTTTGAAAAATGACTGGAAAGAGGTGGTGGATTTAATTCTAAAGCCTCGGCCCGGAGGTAGGTCACACTTTTTCGCTCCACGTTCAAAGGTGTTTCAAAAGTATTTCAAACCTTCTTACATATTTACTGCCTGTCTTCAGCGGAGAAAGAATTCCTGGTCCGCTGCAGGGAGGAGTGGGCAAAAACTCAGGACCCAGAGGCAGCCCTGAAGAAGCTGCCCAACAAGCGCTGTGTGGAGGGGCAGCTGCTGCGAGGCCTGTCCATGTACGGCAAGAAGGACATCGTCCCTGCCTTTGGACTGGTTGGTTTTTATGAATGATGCAAATGATTAGGGATCTAACAGTACACAAAGGTCATGGTTCGATGTAAGTTCGGGGCCGAGGTAACATTATACCCAGTTGGAAAATTTTTACAGTATTTTAATTATAGAAATAAGAAACATTTTAAACTCTGCTGTATTACAATGTATGTATCTGTAGTATGTAGCTGTAGCTGTAGCTTATCAGAAACTCGCAGACGGATTTTCCAGAGCCAGCATTTCATTTGTGCTTGCCAGAGTGTGACTGGCTCACACACCAGCACAATTCATGTGCCAGCCCCAGCGTATGTTGCTAATGATATATGGCTTCAAGTTTCCAGGCAGAACTTGTGCTTGTAAAATTGGTTCCACATTATGTGCATCAGTCTACATACCATGTCATCTGCATACGGCTGAGTGCACCCTCTGTGGACTAACGTCATGTTTACTGACAATTCATTTACATCTGCTCTTTCTGATTCCTGTTGTTTGTTCTTTTTCCAGATCCCTCGTAACAACCGTCTGATGTACATCCACAGCTACCAGAGCGTGGTGTGGAACACCATGGTGAGCCGGAGAATCGAGGCCTTCGGCTTGAAGGCTGTGGAGGGCGACCTGGTGCTCAGAGGAAGTAAGAAGTTCACTTTGTAATCAGCTAGCTAATGATGAATATTAGAGACATACTGTGACATTTTAGGTAATATGTTTATTTGCTTTTTCACTTGAAAAATGACAAATTTTTACACTTCATGTTTTGAGACGCAGCTTCATATTGAGAGTGGTATCTGTCATTTTATCTAACTCAGGCAAGAAAGCAGATAAGAGTGTTTCCCAAAAAGTCAAACTATGGCTATAAGTGTAGCTCTAAAGAACAGGAAATTACAATGCAGATTATTTTGTAAGTCCTGTGTCGCCAGAAGTTAAAGCGACCAAATCAGAGCATTTCCAAATAGTCAATTTATAGATAAAGATAAAAAATATAGAAAAAACAACTTTCCAACCAATAACTTACTCATATTGGTCATGGGAAATGCACTTGTACTGTAATATCATGAGATTCAAGGAAAATGCTGCCATCTGATGTTGTCTCTGATGTGTTCATGAAGCCACAGCACACGTGTTGTCTGCCGAGGAGGCTGAGAGCTGCCCCATCCACGACATCGTGATGCCACTTCCCGGGTTCGATGTCATCTACCCCTCTCATCATGGTAAGAAGTGGCTCTGTGTGATTTAGAGTTCCTTCATTGGCACATTACATGAAAAAATAGCAGTGAACAATAACATCGGGTGGTTTTAACACTAACGTGTGACAACAACAGTCTTTAGAACAGACACACACACCACAGGGCTTCTAAACTACATCAGCTTAAATGGATAATAGAATTAAACTAAGCTTAATGCATAAAAAATATAAGGGAAGTTTGTTCTGAGTGTGTTATTGACTTTAACTAATGCTTTGTGTCAGTGGGTAAAGGTTACAGGGAGCTGCTCACTGCAGACGGGTTGGACATCGACAACATGAGACACAAAGTGAAGGACTACTCTCTGGCTGGAGCCTACAGACGCATCATCATCAGACCCAGTGATGTCAGCTGGTCAGCAGCAGATTAAATACCAATATATTATTTATTAACACTGCTGTTCGAAGCCATTTATGCTGTAATACAAACCATATTGTATTACAGAAGCTGTGATTGTGTACTGCAGTTATTTGAATGCCTTACTCTAACTAACTTGTAATACCACAATTCCTCTAACTGCCTCTAACTCAGTGTGTGTGGTGATTTTTCTGTCCGTGTCATGCAGGGAGGTGATTCAGTATGATGACCCCAGGATCTCCCTGGTGCATAGTGACTTTGAGAAACTGGAGAACAAACCTGCTCCTGTCTTCAACAAAGGTAAGTTCCTGCTGGGATTGTTTGGTTTGTGTGAAAGGCGGGAATACACTGGACAAATCTTTGGAGCTGCTCTGTGGATATTTTGCATCCAGGAGATTACAGGTGAAGAAGAACCGTATATTAAGTCTCATATTGATTAGATTTGTTAATTATCAGGAATGTAGCAGTGCTCTGTTGATTTAATTTCAGCTAAAAAGTTTTGGTACAATTTTATTTAGCCCTATTCAGAGATTCAGGGATTCAGAGGCCAAACAATAGTAAATGCATTATTTTCAACCAGTTACACGACAAGAAAATCAGTGTTTCTACTCAGGAAAAGCCCACTTGCCACAGAAAATTGATTTCAGATATATGTCAAAAACACTACTGAACAGTTTAACGATAGACAGTATAGTAGTGAATTGATGTGTACACTTATAACAAAAAGTTTATCTCCGTCTACCGTCAGTAATTGCACATTGTAGGTAAAGCAGAGACATCTAGTTTTCAAAATAAGACAGGGTGTCTGCAGGTCCTTAAAAGTCTTAAACTCAATTTTCCAACAAAAAGGCTTTAAAAGTCATTAGATGGTCTTAAATTTGAACTTGTTAGGTCTTAACTGCTACAGACATTTTATCTTATTTCATTTATCCATTTTTAAATTTCTTTTTGTGAAAATGAGGGAAGCTTTTTTTAGGTAAAAGTCCACATTTCTAATGTTACAAATCTTAAAAAAAAAAAAAACTATAATACTGTGATTTTACTACATACTTGTACTTACCTGTTGGCAAAATGTAGGTCGACTTGACTCACTCTAATAACTATATTCCTACATAACAACTTTCTCTGCACAAGACCACATATATACTACTTACCTGTGATGCGTAAATAAGTGAAACGTGATTTGTCCAAAAATCTGTCCTAGATTTGGTCAAAAGGTGTCTTTTAAAAAGCATTAAATTTAACTGTCTGATACCTGTAGACAACCTGTAAGAAGTGCGATGACAGGGCTTGCTAGTAGTTGTTTAAGATAACAGCCACATCGTGTTTAAACTGGACAGTGCAAGTTATTAGAAATATACACATGCCATTCTCTAGTTTATTTTAAAAAATTCACCCTGGGCCATTTTAGAACAGGCAGCAGGCCGCAGTTGGCCGATGGTCCATAGTTTGGTCATTCCTGTTCCGGCAGATGTACTGTGAAAAAGGACCAGTCTTATTTTAATGCAAAGATTTGTCTTTTGACATCCATCTTTGTACGCGCTCTTATACAGTATGTCTCTCCTTCCTCTGACAGAGGGGAAGTATCGGGCTCTGCGGCTGGAGTTCTCGCTGCCTCCCTCGACCTACGCGACCATGGCAATCCGAGAGGTCCTCAAGCTGGACACGAGCATCAAGAAACAGACGCAGCTCAACACCACCTGGTTCAACTGAGACCAAAACACACTCAAGCACAAACTAGACTGCTGCAGGCTGCGAAGTGCCTGTCTACTGTGGCTACTTACTGTTGTGAGTGTTTTTAAGTGTAATATGTGTGTGAGAGAGAGAGAGAGAGATTGGGTTCTGTGTGGAGCCAAAAGGTGATTTCTTTGAAGTACAAAGAGCAACGATTTATCATTATTCAACTTTTTTTCTTTTTTTTTTTAAAAAGGTTTTTACTTGCTCTAAAGTTTTTCTGTGCTGCAATGATTCAGCAAACTTTGACAATGATTAAAATAGACTGTGCATTCAGGGTGCTGCTGTGTCATGCACAGGGTGCTCAGCATGACCTCTTTGCACCAAATTATGAGTTTTTGTTTTTTAACTTTGACCTGAATGAGTGAATTAAGGAAAAAAAAACACTTGGAGAAATTAAAAATGTTGAGTTTATAGTCCCTCTGTGATTGTCTTTTATTACGACACAGGTATTGTAAATATCATGCTGTTTTATTTGCAGAAGGGTTTTTTGATGAATGAAATGAAGACACCTCTTTCCATCTTTTGTTAATCAGAACAGAAGATTGTTCCAGTTTTGTCTTTTCTACAGAAAGATTACATAAACATTGTCTCCCTCTGCTGGCCGTCAAAGCGAAGAGTGCATCCAATTAAGGATGTGAAATGTATTTTGGGCTCTTTTCAGTCTGCTGCTGGTCAAAACAGTGTAGCTGACCATCTGGCTCTGTGGCCTCAGCCAGCTGGCAGGATGCAGCTCTCCTCTCACACTAAATGCGGTTACTAATCATATCAGTCACCCTGGGGCTGTGTCTGCCCTCCTAGTTTTGGATCATTTTCCTGTTTTTTATGTTTGGATGCTGTTTATAGCAGCTGTGACCAGCTGAACCAAAGAGGTCGACCTGAGTCTGACAGATAATACAAATGCACAAAGTCACAAAAAGGAAGAAAGATTATCATTTTTATTTACATATCCCACTTTATTTAATCTTCATTTTGGTTTTGTAGTTCACATTTAATAGCATAGTTTGAGCCATATTACAAAAAATTCAGAGATGACACTGAAAGAAATGTTATTTATGTTTTCTATTATGATTAGCAGGGAAACACAAATTCCTATTATTCATTGACAAGTTAAAACTCTCTACTTGTATGTGTGAATATTCTTTATATAGTATGTATAGCATAGGTGTAGATTTTGGAGGGGGACGCATGGCACATGTTCCCACTTGAATACATTACCATCTTAATTGGTGTAGAAAAAAATACCAGAATGCAGGAAATTAAGTGTTTGACGCTCAAAATTTCCTGTGGGCTGACCCAAAACCTTCCTGTTTCATATTTGTCCCTTCAAATGTTGAAATTAATCTTCACACTTGATGTATACGATCAAAAAACTAAAATGCGAAATAAGAATTTGGCTCAGTTTGTCCTGAATTTGTCTGTGTGTCTCTTCATAAGTGCTCAGTAGTGGAGGCTGTGTGTGAAAATGTAAAACCGTTGGTCTAATCAGTCTGTGCTGAACAAAAGGCCTGCAGAGGCAGGTGTAGCTCACAGTCATTAAGTGGATAAGTTAACATGAGATAAAGTGGAAGGAGAGTACAACCATGTAGGGTATTGGGTTTTTCATCGTGAGTTTATGCACAGCAAAAGCTGGTTAATTTACCATCAAATACAACATAATTAAAGTTGTAAATAATATTGGGGAATTGGTTTTAAAATGTACTTAAGTTACAAAGTGTATTATTATAACAGATGTTAACATGGAGGATTTCTGTTTTCATGAAGCTGAATTTTCTAACTAACAATATAATATCTAAAAATATCTATTTACTACCATTTGAGATATCACAGGAAAGACAAATATAACAAGTGTATAACATGATGACAACATCTTGTAGGTCAGCAGAATGACTGCAGTAAACATAAACAATAAAAAAAGATTGGCGAAGTACAACTGGTACTGATGTTTTGATACTGCGGGTAATGAATATTGAAATCGTTTCAAATGTTCCAAATCGATATGTATTGATAAATCTGTATTTTTGACAACATTATAAGGGCTCAATCTTTACCTTTCGGACAATATATGTAATAAAATGAATGCTTAGGGCTTCAAATTTTTTTTAGCTTCCAACTACATCTTCAGATCATGGATGGATTATTGAATGGGCCTACATGGCACAGGCCGAGGGGCCTAAAGTGGCCTTCTCTTGCAAGATGTCACCCAAATCAACATATATCAACCAAGAAGATACTCAAAATGACCACAAAGAGAAACAAAAAGACCACAAAGAGATGTAGAGGAGCTCCAGATAACTACAAAACAGGCAAAACAACCAAAAAAAGAAACAAACCAAACACAAGGAGACACAAAATTACATCAAAAAGGCCCAAACAGCTACAAAAAGACATGAAACTACCACAAGGAGACACAAAATGGAAGGCAAAACCACCAAAAATATGCATAATGACTACAAAAAGACACAAAACCACCACAAAGTCTGTGTGTCTAGTTAGCTGCTAACTGCTAGCAGCTACCTTTTAAATATCCTGGCAATGGGTGGCACGAATAAAATGTTGTCAGAACATCACATCTATCCTGCCCAGGGTCACTTCCTGCTGGCTGCTGTTATACAGACACTGTTTGGTGCTGTTACGACCCCCCTTTGCAGCATAAAGTCGAGACAACTCTGTCACCCCATTCCACTATAAAACCTACATCGTACATACATCATTGTGAGACGACCTAACGGCATGATATTCCAACCTTGAACAGGCAGTGTAAAAGAGGCTAAAGAGACAAAATACAACAACAACAACAACAACAACAATAACGTAAGAGGCAAAAGCACCACAAAGCCTGTGTCTTACTCATATGTAGGAAAGGTGGTGGAGCCCTTTTTCATATCTGTGCCTAGAGGCCCGTTGTTTCATAATCCACCCATGCCTCAGATATTCTTCGGTGACTGGAGCTCAGAAAAGCTTATAAATTGGATAATGTAAATCAAATTGAAACATGTGAGCAACAAGTTTTATTTACCCCAGAAAACTGCAAAATTCAGAATAAATTAAAGTATATGTTAATTAAAATGATTCTTTTCTTTTAGCTGTTAATTGTTGAATTACTGACACTGGTGTAAATATCAATCTATACTAAATCAGAAGGACCCATCTCCATCTTCTCAAGGCAGGTGCAGGGCACTATTAGCACTATTAGGCGGCACGCAGTTGTCATAGAAGATCTGGAAAGAGCTGTCGACATAAGTTACCCTCTTCAGGAAGTCCTCCAGCTGCTGCACCGTCATCTCCTGAACCTTGTTATCCTCCCTGTCGTTGAGCCCATGAGCTGCAAATGCAGGAAACTTTGAGCGCTCAGAGTATGGTGCATTGTGGTCAAAATCGGTGCAGCAGTAGGCCGACCAGAGGTAGGTGGGGATGCCCAGGCGGTTGATGTTGTGGCGTCGGATTGTGTGCCCGGAGGTGGTGATCCCAGTGACCACATAGGCGGTGCCACGGCAGTAGTTGTTGAGCCTCCTGCGGATGGTGTGCTCGTGGTGTTTCCAGGGACCGATGTTGAACTCTCGTACCTGGGGGACCACGTTTGTCAGGGTGTAAGTGGATGCTTTGTCGTCAGGGTCGGCCTGGTGCTCGTCTGGGTTCAGCTGACCACGTTCAAAGATTACACTGTCAGAGTAGTCGTCAAGCACGGCCTGAGCATCCTCAAAGCTCTTGTGGACGTTTTCTGAAGGGAACTGTTGCATCTCGCGTGAGTCAGACACTGTGGACAGCTGTCAGGATGAACACGGTCATTATTAAAATAAATTAAGACTGGTTGCCAAAGAATGTTTCCAGATTCTCCTCTGTAAACATCCAACCTACCTGTGGCTCATACATCCACGGCACATCGACCTTCTTGAAGCCGTCCGAACGCTTGAAGGTGTACGCAGAATAAACCGGGATGTGGCTGGTGGTGTCGTACAGGGTGACAAATCGTGGGCTGCCCCTATAGACCTGGCAGATCTTTTTGAAAGGCTGCTCCTCGAGCCCTCGAGGCAGTGTGCCCATGTACAGGAACTGTTTACACTCGGGTGAGAGTTTTTCCTGCACCTCTGCTGCCGCCATCACGATGACAACAACCCAGATGAGCATTTGATCCATTCTGTAGAAGATCATGACGAATCGTGCGGTCTCCACAGTGCATTTAATCCCTTTGAAACGTCGTCCTGCTGTGAGGACTTTTGTCTCATGTGTGCCTCATTTCATCCCAGGCATATTATGCAAATTCTTATCTTCTTCCCTTTACAAGCAGGCAAACTATTGCTGTGTGTGAAAAGCCATCACAGGCCTGTCATGCACACCCACAAAGGTGAGTAATTCTGACTGAGCTGACCTCTTTTCAGGTTGATGTTATGCGGGATGATGTGATCATATTATGCCGCCAAACTCTGAGCACTGAAAACAAAACTGAACCGAAGAGTAAGGGAAATATAAATAGAGTTAACTCACACACACACACACACACACACACACACACACACACACACACACACACACACGCACACACACAGAAGGCCTTTCTCACAGCAGACATTTGACTAATATCTGATAACATGAGTGATGACTCGTTCCATTTACACTAAGTGTTCCTGTAAGACATTAATAAATAAGCAACGACAAGTCAGCTGTGGAAAAAGGCAACATTAAGGCCATTACAGTCATTTAATATGTTTAATATTTCAGATCTTTCATTCAAGCCTCATTGCACGGATGTCAGATGAACTCAGAGGTTACAGCTTCCCATCTGTGCCACAGACTCTTCATAGGTGTAGAAGAAAGGTGAGCTAAACATATCACGATAGAAATCTTTTAGCTAATATATTATTGTCAGGATACTCTTTGCCAAATCTCATACTTGTGTGACTATTAATGCCATTGCAGCGCCCTAATATTTGCATTTACATCATTTCCCCAGCAACTTGTCCCAGAAAAGGGGTTTTGGGCCCCCTGAGAACAAACAGACCCAAGTTGGGGGTGCTCGTTATCAACTTGTGATGGCCCAAGGTAAAGGCTAACAGGAAAAAATAATGAATAAATGTAGCAGAAAACATTATGAGGGCTGGACCTGGCTCCCGGCCTTACACACCTTCTTCAGTCTCCTGCCCTCTGGCAGCTGGCTCCAGCTGGACTGTGACGCAGCTTCATACACCAGCCTGTCAGGATGCTGAACTCCTCCCTCTCTCCAACTCCAAATAACTCAGACTGTTACTGCGACCAACCTCTTGCATATTTGTACATTCCTCCACATCCATTAAGCTGTTTTGCACTCTTTATTCTTTTTGCACTGTAATCATTCACTACATTTTATACTTGATGCTGCTGCTTGTGTGTTTTTTAATGTGTGTGCTGTCTTTAACTGTAATTTTATTACTTATATTTAGTACTTACTTTTTTCTATTATTTTGTTTGTGCATTTGTACGTTCACACTGGGGTCTGGAAGAAAGGACATTTTATGTCCTGTGTCATGTACTGTTGTATAGTACAGAGAGAACATGACCCAAAAGCATGACTCAGACAGCTGTTCAGTTTAAAGTTGATTTTTTTTTCCAATAAAGCAAAAAGGGGTCTCTTGGGTTGATCCAGGGCACTTGGGGGAAATAGGGCAGGCAGGCTGAGCAGGGCTGGAAACAGGTTGGCAGGCTGGAGTGCCAGGTAAATGGGTGACCACTGAGTGCGAGAGAAACAAGGTTTAGGCAAAAAAAGCAGGCAGACTGGCACAAGCACTTTCATGACAGTTATGGAAATAGTTGTTGAGACATTTCTCTCAAAATCCAATCATGGTGGAACTGGAGGAAAAAACAGGGAATCAATGTGTGATGCATGCATTTCAAAAACAACCAGAGTTACTGTAATTCTGTCCAGTAGACTATCATTACCAACCATTTGCAGGAGATTTATCTTTACATAGTATTTCAAAGTCTGTCCTGTCGTACAGCTCTGTAGTCAAACCCTGTTGTGTCACACTGCAGTGATTTCCTCTTCCATTGTTTCCCGCTGTGATCTTCAGCCTACAGTTTTCTTCTCAATGAAACAGTTATATTTACTCTGCCTTTCTTTGCGTCCCGGTGAGTAAAGCTTTGTGTGTGTGTTCACCGCCATGTTTCTGTGAGAGAAAAGACTGGAATGTTTTTGAAACATCTGTTTCCATGACAACAGGTTGATGACAGCGTGACCCCTGCCCCTGTGGAAACAAACACTTCCTGTTTACCACCGGAAATTTTTCAATGATTACGCTGTAATCCCAGGCCGACCTACAGTATCCATCCATCCATCCATCCAATAAATAAGATTAGATATAACAGCTTGAAATAGCTTTAAAATGACAAAAATAAAATCTGAAACTGCTCTTTATTATTTTTGCCTTGCAGACGTAGCTCATTTTATAAGAACTGAGGTTAAGTTTTTATAGAAATACTGTTATTTATTATATGTAGTAACATAACATTATCTCATTGGGGCTTGTGGGATAAAACTTCAGTGTCTCTGGTTTGAATTCCCACCATTGCTCTCAAAAATATACTATTATATGAACGTAACGCTGTAAAAGACCAACGTTTTTTTTGGAAATGAAAAGACTCCAAACTCCAGAGACTTTACTAAGCATCAAATTTGTGCGAATTCAAATCTGGATTTGCATATGGATGCAAGATCAATGCAAAACATTTTTTCTGCTTTAAAATTTTTAAGGAGAGAGACTTGTCACAGTTGACATGTAAGGAGCCGCTGATGGGGACAACATTGTTGTGAGACAGTTAACCAGAAGTCAGTGGGGTCTCCATACACAGCTAAGAGCTTATATCTAATAAGAATATTTACAGGGATATTTCTGGTAATTACTTCTGGGATCACAGTGTGTCCGGCTGCCTCTTAATATTTTCATTATGAGGAAAAGTATGTGCTTAAAACAAGTGCTTTTAAAGGTCCCATGCTGTATTAAATCAGATTTGTGTGTCTTTCTTGAATTATAAGAGAGACTGTATGCAGACTGTACATTCCCTGTGAAAACGAAAGTGTATTGTGCAAACACACAATGCATGTCACAGGCTGAAGCTGACATGCCGTCCCAGAACGTCAACAACCAACGCACACAGGGTACCTTGCACGTCATATGTCGACGTGGAAAGTCCATGACAAAGCAATGATATGTGACGAGGTCGGAATTGGAATGTGTTGTGTTTTAACATTGAAGTATGTAAACATGTTCTAGTAGAAACCCAAATACAAGTATGAACCTGAAATTTAGCATAACATGGGGCCTTTAACAAGACGTCTACTCATCAACAAGCTAGTAAGTTTATAGTCCACTCACTGTCCACATGTCAGAACAATTACTCTGATAAGATGTCCATACTTTAATGGGCGCCCTGCTAGCCATAATACCTTTGCCCGTATTTGTAAAGTGCTGCATCACATATATTTATGAAAACATCTACAGGTTAGAGTAATAAGAAATAACTCTAAAATGAGCAAAGCTCTAATAGAATATTGCTGCTAGAGCTTTATCTATGACCAATGACACAAAGTTATGACATATAAAGTTCAATATCTCCCTTTAAAATGTAGTGGAGTAGAAGTATAAAGAAGCATAAATGGTTACTTAATTGTACTTAAGTACAGTACTGAAGTCAATGGTCTGATTGTCATTAATAGATGTCTTCACTGTGAGCCGGCAGCCTCCTCACAAGCAGAGATAACACAGCTGTGAGTGTCTGTATTTTTCTTATTTACAGCAGTTCTATACAGAATAAAGGTTTAAAGGTCCTTTTGAATGTATTCATGAAGGCTCCCTCACATACATTGACCCCTCTGTTCTGATGATGCGGTCTCTCTGTGAGTTTGGGGGCTGCTGGTTGTTTGTGCTCTGTGTGGGTTGTTACATTTGACCACTGTATACACTGTGTGTGTTTGAACATGTGAGACACAACAAAAGAGCGTGTTAGTGTTTGCACACATTTGTGCTCTGTATGTGCATAGAGAATATGAGCAGCCCAGAGGATTGTGGGGGATCTGTTTGTGTATCTGTTTGTGTGTCTCGGGTTTGTGTGTTTGCGGGGGAGAGGATGGGTGGTGTTATTGTGTCCCCCAGGAGGTGTGTGTGTTTGTGTTGCAGGGGGGGTGTTTGCAGGTCTCGTAACTGTCTGCTGGGGTGGTCTGGTCCCACAACAAGAGAAAGGAGGGTTCTGGTTGTGTGCGTAAATCTGTGTGTGTGTGGAGGACGATGCTATATATTGAGACTTTAGAGGGAGACACACTTTCCACAGCCGGCTCAATGCAGATGTAGAGATAAAGAGAGAAACAGGAGAAGTCACAGAGAGAAAGTGAAGTAAGAGAAGGCAGAATTTTGCTTCACAATGATCATCACATCATCATCACAGCATCTCAGAAAGGATTTCGTCCAAACTGAAGTAGCCTGAGGTAAGTGTAAGTGATCTTCATATTGATTTCTCAAGCACAGGCCCTACTATAGGAAAGCCACGGTGCAACCTTTACACGCAAAACATGCAGTTTGAGAAAGAATGTGATCAAGATTCACTGAATGAATTTAAGGGGAGACACTACAGGTGAACAGGGTAAAACCTTTAACTAATGGATATCACTATGAAACTTCTCTAATGGATTACTCACATTAAAACGACATTTTTTGTATTATATGATTTCTGAAATTCTAGTTTACATATGCAAATGTTGTGTACTTAAATCACAGAAATCCAAACTTTTGATAAAGCAAGTGTCAATATTCTCTTGTTTCATTTTGTTGACACACAGTCAAAGGCTTTTACAGAAGGAATTTTGAATATCACTTTTTATCACTATAAATTTAGAAAATACTCTCAACAGCCATAAAAAAATATTTTTCACCATGTATGCTTTGAATGCTATGAATGATTTATGAATAAACCACACTGTAAAAACATTTAGAATATAGACAGGAATAAAACTGCAAAGTTTAAGAGCTACTGAAGTGGAGATTTCTTTGGCTCAGATGATAAGAAAAAAATATATATTATGAGAAAACAACCTGTATTGTGAAGCTCCATACATTTTGAGACAAAATATAACACTACAAGTGAATAGGATAAAATTTGGAATGAATATCACCAGTGGATTACTCACATTAAAAGTCTTTTTTTTTTTTTTTTAAAGTTTTCTGAAATTTTACATTTAAATACCCAAATGAGGCATTATCTTATTAAGGATGTACTTTTTTGCAGGAATTACTACAAGAAAAATGAACTAAAATTTCTGTGTTTGCTGTCCACTAGTCTGAAAGAAGACACATTATTGAAGCAAAATAGGCCAACATCTGAAACTGGCCGGTGCATGAAAAAAATGGATGGCATGGTGTGTAGTGGTTAGCTTTGTCGCCTCACGGTAGAGTAGAGTACAATGTCCTTTTCAACAGACACCTGTGCATAGAAGACCGGTACAATATAAATATGGACAAAAACATACACTTTACAAATACTGGTGACATTAAGTTGTTTGTGTGTTAAATAAAGTCTGTTTACAGCATTCTTGGACGGATTAGTTCAAAAATTCCTGGACTCCTAAAGCAAGAAGTGTAAAGCTAATCTTTGCCTTGTTACAAGCTGTGCATGTATGGTGTTAACAGTATTTGTGCCTGCTGCAGAAGTTTGAGAATCTCTTTGTCTTTTATTTTCAGATCATTGGAGTCAGCAGACGAAGAAAGAAGTGGAGGTGATAAGGACACTGGAAACACTGCTGGAATCTGGGCCCAGAAACACCTGCACCAGGAGGAGTTTGGACTTATTGTTTCTAGACATTGTTCTGACAAAACTACACTGGGACCTCCAATGATTTTAATGGCACATGATTTTATATGAAAACCAAGGAGATGGACGCACAGATGTCAGATGCAGACTTCCTCACCCCCCCCTCTCCTTCTCCCCCTCCCCTCTTCCACTGCGACTACAGTGACTGGTCTCCCTCCTTCTCCATCATCCCGTCAGTCTACCTCATGGCCTTCCTGGTTGGTTGCCTCGGCAACAGCTTGGTGCTGTGGGCCTACCTGGACCGAGCTGACGGGAGAGGAATGAGGACTGGAGGACAGCTGTGTTGCACTGGTAGATTTCACCACGGGTCATTTCCACGGAAGAAGACAGAAACCTGTGGCTCCTCCTCAGGACAAAGAGCCTCCTCTCACTCCTCCACCTCCTCCTCTTACCCTCCCACCATCCCTCGTCCCTCTCGTTCACTGACAGACTCTCTCATAGCCAGCTTAGCGTTAGCTGACCTCTGCTTCCTTGTGACTCTCCCTCTATGGGCCGTCTACACGGCGATGGGCTACCACTGGCCTTTTGGGCAACCGTTGTGCCAGATCAGCAGCTTCCTCACTGCACTCAACATGTACGCCAGCGTCTTCAGCCTGAGCATGCTCAGTGTGGAGCGGTACTGGGTTCTGACTGGGCGTCGGCACTCCAGCCACCACACTCCTCAGAGGTGCCCCAGCAGGGCGTTGTGGGTACTTGGAGGGGTGTGGGTGCTGGCGGGTGTGCTGGCACTTCCTGGTCTGCTGCTGCGCTCTGTCAGAGAGGTGGACCCTGAATCTGATTATGACTGGGAGCTGGAGACAATCCATCCGACCACTGACTCTGGATCAGTCTTCCTGTCCTGCCAGATGGATTACTCCATGCTGATTGGCGCAGAGCTGGAGGAGACGGATCGAGAGAGGGCAGAGATGTGGTGGGCGGCCGCCTTGAGTCTTAAATCAACTCTTATTGGCTTCCTGCTTCCTCTTGTCATCCTCTTGGTCTGCTACTGCTCACTGGCCCAGCTCCTCAGCAGACATTTTGGACGGGGTCCTCGTCCTGACCGCAGGCGCCAGCGAAGACTCTTAAGGGTCATCATCACCTTAGTGATGGCCTTCTTCCTGTGCTGGCTGCCTCTGCATGTTAATAAGACTGTTTCCTTTCTGCTGGAGTTTGGTTTCGTCCCTTACTCCTGCTCTTTGGATCAGATTTTACTGGCCGCTCAGCCGTACGTCACCTGTTTAGCTTATCTCAACTCCTGCCTCAACCCTCTCCTGTACGCTGCCTGCGATCCTTCATTCAGGAAGAGATGCAGAGGAGCTCTTCTGGTGTTGTGCATGACCTGTAGAAGGGGAGGAGAGGGAAGGGAGGGGAAGAAAGATGAAGGACAGGAAGAGAAAGAGGAAAGGAGTTCAGCTTTTCCCACAGGAACACAAGAGGAAACAGCAGATAGGACGGAGGGAGAAGGAGAGGAGAGGGGATGATTGTTCAGATAACTGCTTGAAATAAGAGAACCATATGTAATTTCACAGCAAGGAACAAGGAGATCAAGTTTGCCGACAATAAAGCAGCATTTTGTTGAAGGGAACTGACACAAACCTGAGTGAGGTGGCCTAAATTCAGACTCTGGGAGAAAAATAAACATCCTTATCAAAAAAAAACATTCATGAGTTCATGTATGTAATTCTCCTCTTCCAATCTGCACATTTCCCACAGGACAGATGCCACCATCTCCTGAAACACTGCTGCGCTCAGAGACGATGCCAGACCAAATGTTCTCATGTCATCTGATCTGTTACTATATTTTGTATGGAGTCATATTCTCTGAGTTGTTTATTGACTTGTCTTGCACTGTTGTTGTTGTTTTTTTAAAATAAGGATCATGTAAACTCACAGTTGTCTTTCAGTTATTTAACAAATTACAGTGCATATGTAAATGTTCCTATGTGAGGACTCTGGTTGAAATTAAGAGTCACAAATCCAGTCGTTCTCGGTTATATTTGGTAAGCTATTTACATTTAGTACCTATTTTAATTGTCATTCAAACAGTAAACAAAAAAAATACAGGAAAAAGAGAGAGATGACTGATTGCTCTGTATATAAAAATGTAGATCAAAATCTTGTGTCAGCTGCTCGTAGCGATTAATTCAATTTCTATGAACTACAGGTTTGTGCAGACGTAAGTACCAGACCCCGTCCAGAGGGTGGCGCTAATGCGCCATTAAACTGTTTAACAACCTGCATAAAACCAACATATTTCTTTGACTTAACTCATGCTCCTGATCACTGACATATATAAACATAAATATAAGCATAAATATAAACAGGAGAGCCTAAGAGGCAACATCTGTCTCATTAAATCCATCCCCCATATCCACAAACCCTGACTTGGTTTGAGTCTGGGGATTGTATTGCACATGTTTTTTTAATGGCCATGGCATCTTTTCCCAGCATGTCCAGCATCATCTTATTTAGGCCAGGCTTAGCAGCAACCGAAGTCAGCCACCTTTGTAAAAATTAAAAGTAATAATTTAACCACTTTAACCCTTTTAGAGAGAAAATAGCATATCTGAAAGCTCAAAATGTATCAGACTGCATTATGTGATGTGATGATTTGATGTGAGCTTTTAGATCGGTAATTTTCACTGTTTGTCACAAAACATAGTCTGTAGGACTTAAGTGATTAATGTATTTAACAATTAGGTAACATGAAGAATACCGTTGCAATGTATGGGGATGCGGGAGAGGAAGATGTTGAGAGTCTCTCAGGTAACTATATGCCTTCGGACCATGAAGGTGCAGCGTAAGGCCAAATTCTCTCTGCTCTCTGGTATACTCATGATGGCCCTTTTTGGCCAAGAGGTCTACCCAAAGATTTGAAATTAAGTTAACACAAACTAATTAGTAAGACCCCTTTAAATAATAAGAAAGGAGGAGTCTAACACAGAGTTAAACACTAAGTAGGCGACCTATATAAAATATTCAAATTCGTATTTCCATTTTGCCCGAATAGAATTCCAGTCCGTCTTTCAGCTCTTCATTTATGAGGTTCTTCTCCCTCAAATCCTCAAGAAGAGCATCCACATTTTTCTTCGCCCTTCGCTCCCGGATCATGCTGTTCCTCTTCTCGCGCTCCAGACTCTCCACTCTATCCAGAGCTTCACTCAGTCTGGCCTTTAGAGCAGTGGGAGAAGCAGGCAAAGCATAACTGTGGTCCTAGTGTAAAGAGGGATGAAAATATTAAGTGATGTTTCCAACTCATCACTCACAGATGTAGCTGGCCCACATTATTAATCCCCTCCCCCCTTGTGTGTGTATTTGAGTGTGAGAAATATTACATGCAAATACTTACAACATTAGACTGAGGTTCAGCTTCATGGAAATGCTGAGGCAAATCCACTGGCAGGCTCTCTTCAGCTTTCCTCGAAGCTTCCGTGGTCCTTGGTGATACTTTCTAAAATGTGGGAAACATAATACAAAAAAAGTTTTAAGCATCAGAAAGTGTACTGTACTTTATTCCTAAAAATGCAGACAGAAAAAGAAAAGTGTGGCATGAAGTTGTTATCAAATGCTTACACAGACATATGAATCATAGACATGAATGAATGAATGAATGAATGAATTCTTTAGCCAAATGGCACACATACCGTTTTTGGACGAGATGGGAAGTTAAAGACAGATGGTTTGACTCCATGTCTAAGCCGGACAGTCTGCCCTGTTCTGTCAAAATCATCTGCCTTAAAGTGCTCACTGCAGAGCATGGACCTCCCAGTTGCCACAAAACCTTTCCGTCTCACTGCTAGTTCCCATTCTCTCTTTAGACTACTGTCTTTGGGAAACCTTAAAAATGTGAGTAAAGTAGCCAGAGCTGTAAAGACTTGTCTACAACAAAAAACAATTGTCATCCTTCACATTAAGGTTATTTCACTTGTAACAGCTGTGGGGTAACATAAAGTGAGCTGGTTCGACTCCTGTCGGGGTTTATTTCTCTATTTAACAACCTGCTCACTCGATATTATCCCTGACGTACACCCTACCTGTGACAGGTGATTCCACGGGATCTGGTTTGTACGCTCCGCTCATTGGAACATCCATAAGCGGCACAAAAGTCCGGCATCTTTTTCAGTGATGTCAGAAGATTGTCTGCTGAAAATATTAAATAGAAATTGTATTTGGGTAGTAAAACCGGCCTTTTTAAAAAAAATAAAAATAAAAATATCCACGCAGACTGTGTCATAGCTACACGTGTGACGTTTTTAACAAATCAAATCGGTAGAAAATTCAGTGAATAATTCTACTTTGAGATTAAGGAGTACCTTTTACCTACCGCTCTGCTAGCCCTGTACCAAGATGGCGGCGCTTAAGGCACGCCCCCCCAGTCAATGCGGCGTCTACGTAGCGTGACATGTGTGTCTATGCTCCCGATGCTCAGTTGTTTACATGGTCAATGAAGGACTTCTCTTGTTATTTGTTTATAGTGTGCACTTGTCGGTGAAAGTCAAAGCTCACTCATTGACTCGTTGCACATTTGCTCCGTGCACGGTTTGTGTTAGAAACATCTCGCTAACTTACAGGAAGAAGCCGTTGCCCTGCAGAAACGTTGCTACATGTGTTGCAGTCCAAGGTCTGGTCTGAGGATTACTGAAGATGGGGACAGCTTTGATTTATGACGAGGAGATGACCAAATACAAACTCCTCTGGGTCGAGTAAGTTCCTGAGCAGTGTACCGATACACTTTGGTGACGTTACCGCACATATAGCGATTTAATCAAGTAACGTTAACGCGGAGCATGAATGAATTACGCTTCATTTACTGTAATTGTAATTCAAGTTACCACGACTGTTAGCTCTTACAGCTAACGTTAGCATAAATGTCACTTATTTTAATTCCTAAATTATGTTCATTACTTGATAACGTTTGTTGGTAATTAACGTTACAACTAAAGTAACCGTTAACGTTGCCTCAGCTAACCTTGTATATTTCATGTCTTAAGGACATAAGTGGTTAATTATCTGTTAGATTTACAGCACTAGTTAGTAAATCGTTAACGTTAGCCTACTTCAGATTAGTGATCAGTGCCATGAAATAAAGGTAGGAACTGAAGTTCCGGTTTGTTGTACCAGCCCGGTCGGTTAGCGAGGAGCACCCGTAGCGTTAGCTCCAAGCTAACTGCTAGTGTGTCTGTGGTCTCTTGATATTTAGGCAGTGAACCCACAAATTAAAAGCGTAAAGTTTTCACATTCGCTCGCTGAGTCTTTATTGTTACGACAGTGTTTTTCCTCAAATAGTGCGGTTGTTATTTTGCCCACTGTTTCAGCACTTTTTATTTACACTTTGCTGGCTAGCTCCAGGCTAGCTCCTACTGCTGAACAGTATTTTATCTTATTTTTTATTTTATATTGTGCTTTGCTGTATTTTATGTAACATTGTGTAACATCTTGGTCAAGGGACTACAGATAAGAAATAGCCTTTTGGCTAATTCTGGCATTTTAATACAATGTGTATTTATTAATTTGCACTGTTCCTTCTTAAATAACCTAAACTAAAACCAAAAAACATAAACAAACAAACAAAACCAACTAAACTTCAACCATTAGATCACTTAAATTTGGTCAGTAGCAACTATTAGAGCTTTTAATGTTATGTACTCTGCGTGTATGTGCATTTGCACTTCTTTTATTTGTTTTTCAGTTCAGTTAAAAGTGATTTTTGGAAAGAAATTGTCATTATATTGCATTAATGGCGTCAGATTAATTTAGATGTTGTCCAATTAGTTAGTTTTCTTTTGATAAGATAATTGTCAGCCGAGTGGTACTGCATTGCAGCTTTTCTTTTGTTGTGTCTCTTATATTTCATTATATTGTTCCTATATTTTTTAAACACAAACTTATCCTTATCAAGTCCTGATATTTGTATCCTTTTAGGGGAAGGTCCACTGCTTTTTGACATCATATAAAAAAGTAACACACACCAGGGGTTGTAGCAAAGTGCCTAACACTGATAAATTTGAAAGTAGAGGGCAGTATGGCTCCATATGCAGTTCTCTTTTCTTAAGGTGACGTTTCAGCCCTCTGGCCTTTTTCAAAATCAACAATCATGCTGGTCCTAAAGAAAGCCTGAGGGCCGACATGTCATCTACATGAATAAAAGAGAAATGCTTATGGAGTCAGAGTGTGTGACACTTGTTCACCGCTGCTTTTCGACTTCATTTTCACCACTATGTGGTTTTTTTTTTTAGGTTCTTTGTAAGCAAATTGCAAAAGTGAAATTACTGAACTACCAATGAAAATAAATCCATGAATTTCAAATGATCAAATACAAATTCAGTTGTGCTGAATTAAGATACACATCCACTAATCTTGAACTAAAACTTTATGGAGTATCATTCTAATCTTTTTTTTTTTTCCTCCAGCCCAGCATGTAAAGTTGAGGTACCGGAGCGTCTGACAGTGAGTCATGAAGCTCTGATAAAGACCGGTCTTGCTGATCGCTGTGTCTCCGTGCCTGTCCGTGAGGCGACGGATGAAGACATCCTGCTGGTTCACAGGTCAGTCCTGATGTTGACAAAAAGCCACCACAGTTAATGTTTTTTTTTTTATCTCTGTGTGAGGCTATAAAAAACACCTACATGCACTTTGTTGCTCTCAACAGTGAGGAGTACTTGGAGGCGGTGAAGAAGACCCCCTATATGACTCTGGAGGACCTGAAGGAGTTCACCCTGCAGTACGGTGACGTCTACTTCCACCCAGTTAGTCCTGCATTTAATATTTTGATGAGCTGAGTTGCAGCTGTTGTCATTTATCTGTTTCTGTAGATCAGCTTCATTCCTGGCTAACTGTTCCTCTTTCTCATTTACCAGAACATCTATCACTGTGCCAAGCTGGCTGCAGGCGCCGCACTGCAACTAGTGGACAGTGTTATGATGGGGAAGGTGAGGAACGGCATGGCCCTCGTCAGGTGAGATAACCCGTTAGACACAGCAGGCCCGATACGTACTGTGATGTTACAATGAGTGTGTACGATTTTCTCTTTTGTGAGGAAGATTGCTTTTGAATGTGTTCTCTGGTTGCAACTTCTCCAGTGTGAGACTTTGCTGTTTTTCTTTGTTTTATATGATACAAAGGTTAATATGTTTTGAATTTATATGAGTATACACTGAATACTAAGTATTTTTCTGTAAGCTGCAAGGCATCAGTAAAACTCCCCTGTGATTGTTGATAGACCACCAGGACACCACAGTATGCGCAGCGCTGCCAATGGATTCTGTGTCTTCAATAATGTGGCCATAGCTGCTCGATATGCCAAACAGAAATATGGAGTTAAAAGGTGACGTTATATATTTGTTTTTGTTAGTTCTTGCAAGACCTGCTGTATTGTTTCTGCCAGTTTTATTATCATATTTATCTATTTTCAGGGTGCTGATAGTGGACTGGGATATACATCATGGTCAAGGGGTGCAGTACTGTTTTGAAGATGACCCAAGGTCAGTCTTATCTAACTGAAGGATCCTGAATCGTTTAAGTGGTTGTTGTCTTCAGTCGTAACACACTCTGCCTACTATATTTTTTTCCCCCTCAGTGTGCTCTACTTCTCATGGCACCGCTACGAGCATCAGAAATTCTGGCCCAATCTCAGAGAATCAGACTACGACAGTGTTGGCAAAGAAAAAGGCGCAGGATTCAATGTAAATGTACCGTGGAACAAAGTAAGTAACGACAGAAACACTTGGAGTTATTAGGAATACCTTTTTAATTTGTCAGGCTTTCTTTGTAAAAATGTTACTGGTTTTATTTTAGATTCTATTTCTGTATTGACTGAATGAATAGAGGTGAAAGGGAGTTACAATTCTGCTTTGATAATAATGTAAATGGTCTTTTTATTTTAAGAATTAAAGGAAAATATGCCAAAGTGATCATTTTAAAAAATAATAATCAAAGCTGCAACCTATGTTCATTATTCTCTACCTTTATTGATTGATCAAAGAATAATTTAACATATTAAAAATTATGTAATTATTATAATGTCCATGCATCAGTTAACAGTGAACACAGTGGTATTTTTTAAATTGCTTTCTTAGTCTGACCATCAGGTAAAATATATGCAGTCTGAACAATTGGAAAACAAGTAACTTTACAGATTTTTGAAGCTGAAACCAGAAAATGCTCATTTTTTGTGCTCATTATGTGAAATATTGAATCCACTGCGGTCTGAATCTGATATTTCAGGTGGGAATGAAGAACAGTGATTATCTTTCAGTCTTCTGTCATGTCCTTCTGCCAGTCGCATACGAGGTGAGCCATTTTGGAAACTCACATTTCGGTAGTAACGTGTTGGAGATCATTTATCTGAATATGTGATTTATTATGTGATTCTCTGTCAGTTTAGCCCAGACCTGGTCCTGGTGTGTGCAGGCTTTGACTCTGCCATTGGTGACCCAGAGGTAACGAATTAAAGTTATCACACCAAAGACTGAACTGTGTTTGCAGTTTAACTGTAGATTGTTGTTTACTTTTGAAGCCATTTTATTAGGCACACCTGTAAAATCTATTGCAATTCAATCCAACAGCTGTGCCACTGTTGCAAACCTATAAATAAAAATTATATGTTAACTATTGATGTCATAGTTAAAGGTGGTGTGGTTCTCGACTTCGACCTCAGTGCTAAACATATAGTTACATTAACATCATAAATATCATCATGAAAATAGACTTAATGGCAGAACAGTTCTGTTGAATTGCATTAGATTGTTCAAGTGTGCCTAACAAAGTTGACAATGAAGCATATGCATGTGCACCGCTTGCACATATGTTAGCCTCCCCAGTCTTGTCTGTTTGCCATCATTAGGACATGATCTTGTAAACTGACTTTAGAGGGTCTTTATGCTTTTGTTTTCAGGGTCAAATGTGTGCCAGTCCAGACGTCTTTGCTCACCTCACTCACCTCCTGATGAACCTCGCAGGAGGGAAACTGTGTGCTGTGCTGGAGGTCAGGCCACACAACACATACTTACCATCAACACAAATATGTGAAACACTAACTTCTTTTCTCTGCCGTGCCGTTTATCCACTGGATTATTCAAGTTTAAATCTTTTTTGTTGAGAAAGAAGTGGTTAAAAGCATCACAAATGTGTTTTCACTTTAGAGTTAGAGATAAAGCAAGCAAATAAACCAGCACAGAAAAAAAGACATGTTCACAACCATCTCCTTATCCCACTATTAATATGTAAATATATTACATGTGCATATCTATGTTACTTTAGCCACCGGTGAAAGCTCTACACATTGCTGCCGTCACGTTGGAACATTAGGTTGTAAAAGGTTTTATTGTGCACATGTTTTCCAGGGTGGATACAACCTGACTTCCCTCCCCCAGTCTGTGTGTCAAACAGTGCAGACGTTGCTCGGAGATCCTGCGCCTCGACCTGCAAACCTCGATGGTCCCTGTACGAGGTCGGTCTCAACAACATTTAGATTCATGTGTCAGATCTTATCTGTTGTGTGTTTGATAACTGTCATGAATTTATTTTTTTATTTCCAGTACACTTGAGTCCCTTCACTGCGTCCGATCAGCTCACAGGAAGTACTGGTCCTGCCTCAAACATGCAGGTAAAACATCTACCTTATTCTTTTGGAGCTTTTTGAGACATTTTTTTAAAATAGCACTCCACTGATTTAGCATTGCACTCCTTTTAAAATGGTCAAAATTGATGCAACAGAACCAGAGATGTCATCTTTTTTACTCCATTTGTTCTTCATCCTTATCCAAATCTGGTGCCTACATTACCCACAATGTAACTTAATTCACTCTGAGATTCAGGTGAGCCTCATGCCTAAATCGGAGATGACTTTCATGCCCACTGCCTCTTAAAATATCTCATCTGTCTCCAGCTGAGCTACCTGCCTCTGAAATCAGCACGAAGCGCATGAAATTAGCAGAAGAAGGAGAAAAGGTGGAGAAGAGAGAAGAGGAGAAACACGCAGAGGAAAAGGTGTGGCCAGAGCCGGTGAAACGTGTCTCTCCTCCTGTCCGCACTGCTTTAATCCTCCCTGAATGCGTGGCTTGCCCTGATGGATGTGAACGCTTCAGCTCATCAGAGGACCCGCTCAAAGTCAGCAAACTCAGGTATGGAGCTGCGGCTGCAGATTTAATCTCACAGGAAAAAATTATCATAGGAGAAGCTGAATTAATTCATAGTCATGCTTTCATATTTATTTTCCACAATAAGGGAGAATTTCCTCAAAGAAGATGACAGCGATGCTCTTACAACACTCTCCGGCCTCATCACCCTCGTAGAGAAGATGCAGAAGAACGAGGTACAGTCTGGATGTTATTTGTGTCTTCTCGTTTCGAGTGCTGTGTTGTGATCTGCTTTGCTGACCTGCCTACATGAGCTGCAAGCTAATGTCATTACACTTAATCACTGCTCTCAGATCCGCAACGGCTTGGCCCTGGTCCGTGATGTCTCCATGGCGATGATGTGTGTTGCCCAGCATGCTGCAGCTGCTCTCAGTAACCGGTACTGCAATCCATATGCACAGTGACTGTGTGTTTTGATATTACAGAGACAGAAAAGTGATCTCGTGATGAAGCAATCCGACATTTTTTGGGAAATACACTGACTTGGTTACTTACTGAGAACTCGATGACAGGATTGATACCACTCTCATGTTTGTACGCTAAGTATAAAGGTACAGCCAGGAGGCAGGGAGCCAAGTTTAGCATAAAGACTGGAAATGGGGAAAGGCTGGGTCTGTCCAGGGGAAAGTAAATCTGCCTACCAAGGTTGAGAGTAGTAGACACCAGCAGACTTGATAAACTGATTCGCAATGCCAGTAAAACAGTTGGGGTGGAGCTGGACTCTCTGGTGACAGTGTCAGAGAGGAGGATGCTGTCTAAGATAAGTGTCATCTTGGACAACGTCTCACACCCATTCCACGATGTGCTGGTCAAACACAGGAGCACATCCAGTGATAGACTCATTCCCCCCAAGATGCACCTCAGAGCACCACAGGAAGTCATTCCTGCTGGTTGCCATCAGCTCTCAGCTGCTCTGGGTCAGTAGACTGGCATTTAGACTTTTTCATAACTGTACATATTTCTTATGTTTACTCTTATTCTATTGATGTAAATATTGTAGTTAAATTTTCACACTTACAGCCTGAGCACAGTGATGATATATATTATTTTTAATATTTTAAGTTCTTGTGTGAAACACGGTAGCAGAATGCACATTTTATTTTTATTTTAATGCACATTTTAATTTTTATTTTATTTTATTGCTTTATATTTACATCTATTTCATACTCTTATTTTTACTTCTTATAGTCCTCTATTCTTTACAAGTATTTCTGATTCTGCTGACATCTAAATCTCATTTATTAACATGTTGTGTGTCTGTGTTCAGTTTGTATAAAAGCTATTACTACTACTATTTCTTGGCCTGGAACAATGCCTTACTCATTGCTGCCCATTTCTGAGGTAAACATCTGTGAAACTGCACATAATCATCACCTCCCCTATAGAAGAATAACATGTTAATTTACACTTTTTGTACGGATTAAACAAATTAAAAAAAAAACATGTTGATCCGTGAGCTTTAGGGATGCTGGTAAGTTGATTTTGTTGTTACCTTCAGACAGAGCCAAGCTAGCTGTTTCCCCCTGTTTGCAGTCTTTATGCTAAGCTAAGCTAAGCTAACTAACAACTGGCTATAATTTTAGATTCTGGTGGCTGGGCCTTGGGCCGGTTGTTGAGGTGGTTCGGGCGTCTGATAAGGATGCCTCCTGTTAGAGGTGTTCCGTGCACGTCCCACTGGTAGGAGGGCTCAGGAGACCCAGAACACGCTGGAGGGATTACATATCTCATCTGGCCGGGGAACACCTTGGGGTCCCCCAGGAGGAGCTGGAAAGTGTTGCTAGGAAGAGGGACACCTCAAGCTGACCTCACTCAGTGTGATTAAATCGGATTGATCTGATACCACTTTTCTCCTTATGCAGGGTTCTGATTGTGTGTGTTGGAGATGCAGAGGTCCCGCGTCACGGCACAGAGGATGGGTAAATATCTTTTGTGTGTCCCTGAATAAGACTTTTTGATAAAACTTGGTAAAACAACACTAACAGAAATCTTTTCCATCTTTAGGAAAACACTCCTGGTGCAGTTCAGCAACAAGGAGTCAGAGAAACAGATGTGCAAATATCACATTCCTGTGTGTCTGAAGAAGGTATGTTGGTAGAGGACTTTTCATTTTCTGTGTGCAGGTAGTGCTGTAGTAGATGCTAAATCAGTGTTACTGTTTTGTTGTCTATATTACGACTTCTCATGTTAAGATATTGGGCCAAAGGATATCTAAGTAAGTTATCTGTAGTTTTGGTTTTGGCCACTTTAACACACAAAAAAAGTTTCTTCAATGTACTTTTGGATATTTCAGTAAATATTGTTCAACAGTATATTAAAAAATGCTGTGGTGAGTGTTTTATGTGCAGGGTATGTGTGTGTTTGTTTAAAGACAGCCTGTTCACATCCCACAGGGCTACAGTGATGTGTCGGGGTTCACACAGGCAGTGTTGGGTCTCCTTCTGCCTCTGGGATATGAGTATGACCCCAGTCTGGTTCTGTTGGTTCGGACGCCAGATAGCGGGCTGTGTGACAGTGTGTGGCAACAACTAACAGGCCTGCTGCAGGGCCTCGCACAAGGACACACACTGGTGCTCCTGCAGGTAAGAAGGTTTAATGACAGTACAGTAAATGCCATCTCAGTCCTTGATAGTGTGGAAGTACAAGTGTTCAATGCCGCTCTAATTTTGTCATCTCAGGAAGGTGAGACGGCATGTGTCAGCCCCACAGCCTCTTCTCTCCTCGGGGACGCTGCCCCCTTTCTGGGGCAGCTTCATTCTCCTCTAGCAGAGGACGTGGAGGCGCTGGAGAGACTAAGACACAAACTGCAGATGGACTGGAAGCTACTGCAGACGACAGGTGAATGTAAACATATAAACATTACAGATAAAATGTTACATCCACAGAGTTTAAAATGACCTGCACTATATTAATAGGAACTTTTGTCTCCTGAAAACAGCACCAGAAGGAGGAGGTGATCAGCGCTGAGGCAGATGCTTTTTGTAAAGACATCAGAACATCAATCAAATGTCATGATACAGTTTTGTATTTTTATGCCAGGTTTTATTGTACAAATGACACTTTTCTCATTCACACTGTGTCCTAAAATAAACAGTATTTTTCAAAATGCGTGATCATAATGAATCGAAATGATTTTCAAATTAATTTACAGAGCTTTTGATGCCTACATTAACAATTCAACCTTAGTTATTAATATTCTTCTTCAAGATTATTGTACCTCTATAACTGACAGACCATCTATTTCCTCTAGTTATTCGAGTTTTGAGAGAGGTGCAGGTAAAATGAGATTTTTTTTCCTCCCTGTTCCTTTATGGTCTTCAATTTTAATATAATTCAATACACTTCATTGACATGACATTTCATATGTGTTGCTAATTCAGTAATAATTACAAAATCATAGAAACAAAGTTTAAAGAAAAAACTCATTAAGTGAAGGAGTAAATAAAATGGCAGAGTGTGATCTGTGATGTGATGAACTATATGTTGTAGTGTTGGTTGTCTCTCAGGCTGTGACATGCACTGACATATCTTGCTGCATCTATGACGCTGACACTATTTTCTCTTCATAGCTCCACGTAACTCATTTTATGGTCTTCATTTCATGAAAAGCTTCTGTCCACTAGATAAAGATGGATTTATTTATTGTCACATTTACCATTAAATAAATTAAATCTATTTCCTCATCCTGCCGTCAGGAGGCGCTGTGACATGAGCCCTCAGTAAACATTGGAGCAGATTGTTACTCACATGTGAGTCATTGCTCTGTTGATGCTGGACCGGCGCTTCTTCCTTCAGTCTGCCGTCTGACTGTGAATTCAGTCTGTTCTCTCTGATTGGATCTCACACCGGTGCCGTGAATGCAGCACGAGGAGGAGGAGTGACATTATTAACAGACACAAGAGACGCTAAGAAACAAAACACACACAGAGATGTCTGGGACCGCGAACACATCTGCGACCCTGCAGCCCGCAAAGATGAAAAAGGACGAATCTTTCCTCGGGAAATTAGGAGGAACCTTGGTGCGGAAGAAAAAGTCTAAAGAAGGTCAGTGATTTTTTTGGTTTTCTTTGTTTTTCAACATTATAAAAGGCCTCTGTTTGTTTCAGCTTGTTGGGGTTTCTGTCCATGGTGCTGCAATCACATGATGCGCTACTAAAATATTCAGCTCTGGGACATCACTGGCACTTTAATCATGCACTGCACACATGATTTATATGAATACATTTTTATCTTTCTGTGGTATTATCTTGTAATGTTCCTCTTGCTTTCTCCTGATTAGTGTCACAACTAATTATAGATTCACTCATTAACATTTTGAGCCCCAGTGTAGTTTTAATACTTCTCCAAGTGAATAAGAGGCGAGACAAAGCGCTCTGAGCAGCTCCACAGGCATTTACCATGAGGTAATGAACATAAATAGATCACACAGTCACACAGTGGTGACAGGATGTGGAGATAAAGGTGGCAAACAGCAGGACTGTGTTCACTGTGTTGTTTTGGATATGAAAAAATAGGCTTTAAGTTATTGTCCTACTTTACCAGTTGTTGGCCAAACTATTTTCTGCCCTCCCACGGGCCAGACACTGTGTGGTCAGACAGACAGCTGCAGGGTTTAACGCCTCAGTGTGTGTGTGTGTGTGTGTGTGTGTGTGTGTGTGTGTGTGTGTGTGTGTGTGTGTGTGTGTGTGTGCGCTCACAGCCATGTGTTTGTAATCTCCATTAAAGGAGGTTCACCAGGAGGTGGACAGAGACATATTAATTGTCTAGGAGCCTTATTGAATTCTACAATAGATAGACAGATAGATTATTAATCCCGAGGAAAATTAAGGCACCCAGTAGCTTTTTACACAACCCATACATAAACGCTGATACATATGGATAGAGGACCAATGTAAGGTGATTACATTAAAGTGTAAGAGCAGTGCAGAAGTGATGAAGGCTTTGCTATGGATAATATGAACGCAGTTGAAGATAAGTATATGTACATACCAGTGCAGATACAGATACAGTATTTTGGACTTGTGCTTTTTCCTCCTTCAATAAAACATAGAAGTAGCACAGGACTTTTTATTTTGACATAATTTAAGACATTTGCAATATAAACTGATGCAGAAAAGGCATAAATTGGTTTAATTTAATTCATTAAATTTAGGTAACTAAGTGTTTGATCTTTAAGATGTTCTGGCGAAGGACCCTCAAACCCCCTGACTCGTGTGTCCCCTCCAATGTTGGAATGAAACCTACACCTTTGTATCATTATATAGATTCCTGCAACAAGATGATACAGGATATACATCACATGAAATCAAGTTTATTTATATAGCACATTTTAAAAATCCGCAGTTGACCAACATACTGTACAAACTGAAAGAATAATACACAAATATATGGCAATATCACAATATGTATACAAATATTAAACAGAATAACACTGGCAAGAACAATTAAATATAGTTGTGTTTTAGACTGTTAGTTGGACAAAACAAGCAGTTTGTCACCTTCGTCTCTGGGCCACACACAACTTGTTTCTATTATTTCATAACTGCCACAATTAAAAGAAAGAAAAATTGATAGATAAATTGATAATGAAATTAATCATGAGTTGCAGCCCAAATAAACATGACTGTCCCAGTGGGATTAGATGATTCTTTTTAACCTTAAAGCTGCTTTAGGAGTTAAACAGAGAGACTCACAGACAGCTCAGTACAATGAGTTAATTGGATGATATCTCGATTTTAATGAGGAAATGAGAATAAGTGTCTTCCTGCTGCAGCTTGTGCTGAAAGCTTTACTGAAACCAGTGATAACGATTTAGTGTTGGTTCATATACCACAGTATAGAATCAACACAGACTAACATTTCTCAGAATGATGTCCCAAAACTCGTAATAGCCCAGATATTGTTTGAGTTTGCTGCTTTCATTTGTCACTATTATAGTTAATAAAAATATATTTGGATTTTTGGCAGTTTAGTCGAACAAAACAAGCAATTTGAAGACACCTCTTAGAGGTACAGGAAATATGATGTACATTTTTTTACAGTGATCTTTCTAGTTTCTCAGAGAGGAATGTGGAAGCTCATACAAACCATCAATAACTTGTAGACAAGTGTGTGGGAGGACATTGTCCGTAGATAAGGGAAGAGAATATGTGCACGCTGTCTGATTACTTGTAGTAAAACTTCATTTAAATACACAGTTTCGGTTCTCAGACCCTTATTAGGTAAAATGAGGGAACAAAGAACATCCAAAACCACATATAAATAATGTCTCCTCCTGAGGCAAATCGTCAGCCATGAACTGTCACTGCAATAAGTCCCACAGTCTGTGTGTATTCAGTAGGGATGCGCGATGTTGGATTTTTTGCCAGTATCTGATTTCCCGATATATAACAACTTATTTGGCCAATAACTGATACTGATATCAATATATCCACTTTTTTTCCCCACGTGATTTTAGTGATCAAGTCCCTTCCATATTTGAATTAACATCATACTATGCGCTCATACTGGGCCGATGTTAAAAGTTCATTTTACTGATGATGTGCCGATATTATCGTGCATCCCTAGTATTTAGCCTATAAGAGGGCACTACCCACTATCAAAGATGGATATTATGGGCAACAACTACATCAATATAACCATTGAATAATATAATAAAAAAAGACAGTCTATCTAAAGACATGTCTAACATGTCATCAGTGAAGTCAGTCTTGACCTGACGAAGGTCAAAGGGCCAAAACGTGTGAATAAAGTTTATTGCAAGTAAGGGTGCAGGAATTCTCTTCTCTTCACCAGTGGTTTGTGGACAACACAATTAATAAAAAAAAATGTTAGTTGCAGACTTAAATTCAACATTAATATTTCAGTCTTAATATATTATGTTGGATTTTTTTTTTCTTTTGTTAGAGGTAGGCTAGTAGTTTCCCTGCACTTCCAGTGTTTGTGCTAAGCTAGGCTAACCTCATCCTAGACCTGTCTTTGTATTAGACACACAGAGATTTAACCGTCCCTCCTCTTAACTGGCCCTGGGGAACACCATTTACCCAAATATCTTTACATCCTCTTCAGAAGTCTGCATTTCAAGACTGCCAGTACAGGTCACAAATGTTGTCCCATTATAAAGAATCCTACAAATATCTTTATCGTTTTTTGCCCACAGTACCTCTGGTCCTGTGATCTCAGGCGTCTTAGGCATTTTCTCTCTGTGCTGAAACTGTATGTAATGAATGATACAACATGAAAATGTTCCCTTATTCGTCAACCTCCAACGTACCTACAAAACCCCCCAGTGGTTCCCAGACATTAATTTTGCTAATGTATGACTGTGCTGTAAGTCAGTGCAGCAGTGTGGGCTGAAAGGACTCCCACTACAGTGTCAGTGTGTGTGTGTGCAGCTTATGAGAGTGCAGTGCCCCTGTGTGGTCAAAGTGGAATAAAGCCAAGATGATAAACTGGTTATTTTAAAGGTAGTAAGTCTCTCTGATTTTAGAAATGAAAGTCAGTATGTGAGTTTGGTCTTTGGTAAAGCAGCCCAGCTTGTGGTCTCACATGCTGCTGCTGCTGCTGCTGTTGTTGTGGTTTCTGTTACGTTTGGGTGTGGTGCTGTATATCTTTAAGAGGAACACCCAAGAGAGACGAGTTGCCACTGGAAAAGTTGCTTCACACTTGCTGAATAATCATTACTAGTGTAACCATATTGTGCCTTAAAGTGAGGGACTTATGGTTTCTTAAGCTGTGTTGACACTCCTTAGCAACGACATGTGCTCCTTTTAGTAGTTATAAACATTCAAACCCTCCTCTTTTTTTTAAAGATATTTTTGGGCATTTTTAGCCTTTATTTGACAGGACAGACAAGCATGAAAGGGGGAGAGAGAGAGAGAGGGAGTGACATGCAGCAAAGCGCCACGGGCTGGAGTCGAACCCGGGCTGCTGCGGCAACAGCCTTGGACGTGGGACGCCTGCGCTACCACTAAGCCACCAACACCCCAAACCCTCCTCTTCTTCTGCTTGTATCAGAAATAGGATGAAAAGTGTTGCTTAAGGCCGTTTAGCAAGATGTAAACTAACATGTATAATTTACCAAGCCCAGATTCCTGCAATTACAGACCTAGTTTTCAAAGATACTGCACGGTCATGGCTCTTTGTGTATATCCTGATAAACTGAAAGGAAGTCTGCATCTCTCTGACAAGACACAGCTCCCTTTGTCAGCAACAGGCAGTGCTGTAACAGTGAGAGTTTAGTAGAGACAAAAAAAACATGTTTTTGCTTTATAAGGACCGAGAGGATGAACGTCAGGTCACATCCTTGCTCTATTATCTCAGGGTGAAGAGTATATACACTCTGAAAATACAAAATATGACTTAAGAGCAGGATGGATGCTGATAATAGTAAGTCATCTGGTTATTGTTGTGTTGTTACTTTTTTTTTTTTTTAACTAACTTCACCTGCTTGTTTTATTGTCACTTTTACACAACTATCAAAAAGAGATGGAGATGGATGGAGTATGACATATTGATTAATGTATCAGGAATACATCCAAAAGATAGTGAAACTTGAACCACCATTACTAGATTCAATGTATAGTTTGATACTGTTGCTTTGTATCTTTTGCTCTTTGCGATGCAGCACTGGTGATTTTTTTTTTAAATTTAGCATCTTTAGGAAAATACTGTATAAATAATAAAAACATCTGAATCGCTTGTAAATTATATTGACTTAATATTTATGGTATTATTAGTTGCCGTTATCCAGGAAATTACTGACATAATTTAAACATTTAAGAGTAGAGTTACTCCAAAAAAGGACAGAAACATATTTGCTATTTGATGCACCTGAACAGTCAAGTCAGTTGTTCTATATATTACAGCCGATACAGTGACTGATATTGGCCTATCAATGTGGGTTACTGATATTGTAACAAGAAATTGCAGCACAAAAATGTCAAAGATATATTTGAAAAACTGTAATATTACAGTTCCTTCATCAGAGAGCCCTGGATTTTTCAACTGTGAAATGTCCCACTTAGTATGTATCTCAGTCCTAATTTTTAAAAACTAAATCTATACAACATCTATAAGACTCTTAAAAAAGTTTGTGTATGTTATGATGTGCACTGAGTCTTATTTAACACTGTTTAATAAGAGGTATCTGGTTGCAGATATAAAGTTAACTATCAAAGAATAGAGGACACCAGATTACTGCATACCATGTAAAACCTTTAATAACACCATAAGTTTGATCTAATTACACACAGTAATCAAATTATTAATGTTTAAAATGTACTAATTTATTCTGAAAAACATGCAGACATGTATGAAAAGAACCAAACAAACAAGAAAACACTTGACAGCACATAAACTTAAATTTTATTTAGCATGAAAAAAATAAACATAACTGACATTAACTTGACATTAAGTGTGAACCTGGCACTTTGAGGATTATTGAAGGAAGAAGAAGATATACTTTTATTAATCCTGATATACACACAGGCCTGAAATACACACACATGCATAAACAGGACCTATACAGTACATGCATTAAATGGAGAGATGTGCCTTGGACAGACACACCGAACAGTTGGTCAGTGCCTTGTTCAAGTGCAGTTCAGCAGTGCCCAGGAGGTGAACTGGTGCCTCCCCAGCAACCAGTCTTCACTCCAATTAGTCCGTACCGTACTGGAACTTGGACTGGCGACCCTCTGGTGCCAGAGCCAAGTCCCTGTGGACAGAGCTACTGCCACCCCTAGTTACCCTGCGCAGAGTGGTGCACTAAATTAGACTGAACACAGGTGACTCAATACATCTCCTGGGTGGAGGTCTGTGGTCCACTGAGCACATTTTCTATTCATTTATTTATTTACTTGAATTTTATTAAAGTTCAGTCAATTGTCTTTTTTTTTGTCAAGTTATATCCTCATGTTTTATAGGGGTGAGAATCACCAAAGGCCCTACAATACAATATTATTGTGATTTTAAAACGTGTTGCGATATATTGTGATTTATTACCTTTTTTAAACTGTAAATTATGTCCCCAAAGGCAAACTTTGTCAACATCTGTGTCATCTAATAATATAAAGTTTTCAGCAGCAGAATGTATGTAGTGGGCTGAAAAAGCAATTGATTTTATTATTCTAGTAGACCATTTGTAACATTAATAATTTATGTAATTAAAAAATCAAAACCTGTCACTGTGTGACGATACGATATGCTACACAAAAATATCGCGATACTCTGCTGTCTCGATTTTTTTCCCCCACCCCTAATGTGTAAGGTTTTTTATGTGGTATCGTTTCAGTATCGAGACATTTAGGCAGGTATTGATCAAAGTCGTAATTCTGAAATCACAACACTAGTCAGTATCCAATTTGATTTACAGTCTGAACCATTTTCAACTTCCGCTCTCCTTTGACTCTCGATTTGAATAAAAACAACAACACAAAAACAGTACAATAGCAGAAAAAGTAAAAAAAAATGCAATATGGAGGAAAACAGAATCACATCATTGAGCAAATAAAGTACATAGTGTGTAATAAGTTAGAGAGTTAATATCTGCTGAAGGCCCCCTGTGGAACAGACTCAGTGACTCTGTCATCTCCCGGCTGCTGTTACTCACTGCTGCTTGTGTCGGTGTAAATAACCAGAGCTATATTTAAGGTCCGGCCTGTCTTCTCCATACTGCTGCATTATTTATATCTTCCCCCAGTGCCACAGTGAACCGCCTCCCCCCCTCGGGAGCACTGGAACCAAACAAGACGAGGTCGATTTCAATCTGCTTTACGCTGTTGTTTATGATGCAGACTAATTACACTCTGAACATTTTTCATCTCCAAAGCAAAAATAAGTCCGACCATATGTTGTTGTTGTTTTGTCTTCTTCCATAATGGTTTGCAAAAACCACGAGGAGGTTTTTACGTGGATTTGTGCAACGCAGCCAGCGTAAGATTGACTGCAGACTTTGATTTGTATTGAATTAGTGTAATTCTGTTAACAGGAATACAGCCGCTGCCTGATTGATTATCCGCTGCAGCAAAACATGTTAAAGGCTCCATTCACGTGTTCAGTTATTCTCTGAAAAAACAAGTCTCTTATATTGCAGTGAAATTACTAGACTGCAATTTAAACAGTCAATTACAGCAACAAGGCTGCATGCATTTATACGGGTATTAGATTCAAATTGAAAGATATCCAGTCCACTCTGTACCTGTGAGAGGTCAGTGAAGTCTGTCCTGTGTCCAGAGCCTGGTGCGTTCATGTCCAGTGTGGTCTTTCCTGTCCCACACACACACACACACACACACACACACACACACCCACCCCTCAGCGTCTCTTGTAACTGGACCGCAAATGTGGGGTGGAGGGCTGTGACAGAAATAAACACGTGATGACGCCCCCGCCACTGCTCAGTCCCACCGACTACGATTCACACACACACGCACACACACGCACATACACTCCTGCATTTTCTACCTTTGCCCGCTGCCGTCGTCGTTGGGAATCAGGAGGTTTATAGTGGGGACATGGCGGGGCTGCTGTGTGGGACCAAGAGGAAGAAACAAGGTAAATGTGGTTCTGATTTTAGGCTTTGAGGAACTTGGAAGTGGAAATGGGGAAGCAGGACCTTTTACCTTAGTGCAACTGCAGGTTAATATCCAGCAATGTGTTGTGTCGGTTGTTGTAAGAGGTCATCGAGATGTAAGTAGTCACTGTGAAATGTCTCTTTAACTTAACAGAATCGACTGTGTGAGGGTTGCTGTTGTATTTCTGGATCTGCCAGTGGGAATATTTTTATTTCCACAAATCATTCTGCATAAATCTGCTCTAGCAAATTAATTATACGGTATAATGTGACCATTTTTCACCCACTTTTCACTTGACTGTGTGAAGTGCCAGCAGCAGTAATGCAGTCAGATAGACGCGGAGGGAGGAAGCAGCACAATTATGATGAAATGCAGCGAGCTTGCTCTGTAATTACAAAGCAAAGTGCTGATCTGTAGTGAGATTCAGCTCTTATGAGAGGGCTGAATCAGATAGTAAATCTATAGGGACCTCTCCTGCCCGGGGTTATTCTGAACATACTCTCGTTGCACTGGCTTTGAAGTTGAGATTTTCTCCAGATTGTATCACAAACACACAGCTCTAGACTTCCCTTTATTATATTTTCAATCAGAAAAACATTTAATTTAAAAAAGGAGCTCAAAGTGCAGTCACCCTGAATAGCAGAGTCAATGAAATGACAAATTTGAGACCACTGATTGCAGTCCGGCGTGTTGCAGGTCGTACAAATTGAAATGCTGGATGATAAAAGCAGCGCGGCCATTAAGAAGAGAAAGCCTTTTAATCCCTGGAGTGTCTCTGCAGTCAGAAGTGAACGCATCTCAGTGGAAATTGATTGCACTGAAAGCCTTTCTCAAGTGTGTGTTAGTGTTTGTAACTTTTTGTGTGTCTTGTTGTCACCTTGAATCAGCTTTAGTGTCCACAATTTGAGACTAAATTCTCATTCTAAATGAAATACACTATAATAACTTTTGATGGACACTTCTGCCCTGTAATGCAATCTGTAGTGGAAAAGACAAAGCGTCACATGGGTGGAGAAAAATTTAGGAAGTGACAGACGTGTGACAGAGCAGTTTGTAGCTCAAAATCCCTGGATAAACATTTTTCACCAACTGAAGATTCTGCAACTCACAGCTTGACGACACTGTACTCCTTACATAACATCTATATGGAATATACTTTATAATGTGGAATTGGGAGTCAAATTATTCTACCTAATTTAGTGATTGACAATCTGACTACCTGATTAATAGTTGCCAATAAATTATAGTCTTTGAGTTGTCCTCTTTTCAGAATGCAAAGAATGAGACAGAAAAGGTAAAAAGCTAAATTTATTTATATTAATTTGGCTTTTTGAGTATGTTGAGTCCATTTAGGTCTGTAAACATGCGATGCTATGATGCTTACACACATACAGAGAAAAGCTTCATCCAGCCTATTTTTTCCTTGTATTTATTTTTTATGCTATTTCCGATTTTATGTATGATTCCGTCATCTGTTTATTGTATAGTTGGCACCTGATCAGACGTAGCACTAATCTCTTTGTACAGCGACATTAAAGGGGATAAATTTTTTCCATGTAAAAATAAAATATCAAAAGGTTTATGACATAAAAGTAAATAATCTTGACATTGAAATAAAATGAGGATAAATACAAGGATATATACATATACACTCACTGGCCACTTTATTAGGTACACCTGTTCAGTTTCTCGTTAACGCAATAGGTAATTGGCCAATCATGTGGCAGCAACTCAATGCATTTAGTCATGTAGACATGGTCAAGACGACCTGCTGAAGTTCAAACCGAGCATCAGAATGAGGAAGAAAGGTAATTTAAGTGACTTTGGAAGTGGCATGGTTGTTGGTGCCAGACGGGCTGGTCTGAGTATTTCAGAAACTGCTGATCTACTGGGATTTTCACACACAACCATCTCTAGGGTTTACAGAGGATGGTATCAAAAAGAGAAAATATCCAGTGAGCAGCAGTTCTCTGGGTGAAAATGCCTTGTTGATGCCAGAGGTCAGAGGAGAATGGCCAGACTGGTTCAAGATGATAGAAAGACAACAGTAACTCAAATAACCACTGGTTACAACCAAGTTACAACCAAGGTATGGCAACAACACGTCAGACTTGATCCTTTATACAGTGTAAAAGTGATCCACTGGTAGGAGGCCCCAGGGCAGACCCGGGGCACGCTGGAGGGATTACATATCTCGTCTGGCCTGGGAAGGCCTTGGGGTGAGTAGCTGGAAAGCACTGCTGGGGTGCTTTGCTTGACCTGCTGCCCCGGGGACCCGCCCCCGGATAAGCGGATGAAAATGGATGGATGGATGGATGGGCAGTTTAAGATGTTATCATCTGTATGACAATAGGCCAGTTTTCTTGTACTGAGCGTTTTCCATGATTAACACAACACGGCGTTGCACATAGTCAGCATGTCGGCATCGATGTAGGCTCGCTGTCAGAGGGTTTTATAATTCACTTCCACTCCTCACTAGTTTGTTTGGGATGGCGGACCCTCTGTGTGAACGCGGTCACTTCTGGCTCCAAAGACAAGATGGCGACTGCCAAAATGCCAAACTCAATGCTTCAAACCAATGGGTGACATCACAGTTGCTATGTTCACTCTTTTTTACAGTCCATGCTTCATACCCAACTGAGGCTGACTCAAGTGACATCACTTAATGCAATTCATCTGACTTCACAGCTCCCCATGGAGCCAGAACAGGCTTCATACAACTTTTTAAAATATGAAGCAGTACTCATTAGGACCTGTTATCAGACTCTCATGTGTGAAATCCATGGAGTTCCCCTTTAAGATTCTCTCTGAAGTGTCAACAGATTTAGAGAAACCTGTATAAATGTCACCTTGTTGAGCTCTGACTGTTGCCGACACTAACAACAGAAAGTGGTGGTGGAGTGATTGAAGTAGTGTTTGTAGAGGAGGAGCGGCTCCCACAAACTGACACCAAACTGACACCACACTTTGCCCACAAGGGGAATTTGTGGTGATTGTGTGCTGATATTGTTACCAGTGACTCTGAAGAACTTTCTCTTTAGTGTCTTGTATTTCTGTCCCACAGTCTTTGCCTGCTTATCTCTGTCTCTTTACTCAGATGATTTAAATACAGCCAGTGTTATTTTCAGACATTTTTTTCAGATAATCCCTCCAGTTATTTATGAGTAGGACTTTTAATCAAGCCTTTCAGTGTTGATTTGTTTTACTGACTTTGTCGTGCCTGTATTTTGTGTGTTGTTGTCTCCGTAGTGAGTGATCTTCAGGAGGAGGGGAAGAATGCCATCAACGCTCCCATGCTTCCCACAGGGACAGACATCCACCCAGAGGACACACTGCTGGGTATATAATCAAACATATGCACATCTCAACAACATCTCAACATTAATTCATGACTTGAGGACGCAGCCTTGTTGATCCTGAAGTTGCATTTCCAGTATGATCAACATCTTAAAACATCTGCAGCCCACTGTTAGAGGTTTCTGAGGCCATGGGGGACACTATGAATGTGTTGACACATGTTGAGTTATGGGGACTTTGACAGTGGAGGAGCAGGAAATGAAAGTGGGTGGAGGGGAGACGCCTCTGCCCTCAGTCACCGTGTGAATCACTGTTGCCGTGAGGGTGATAAGAACATTGTATGTGTGTTTGTGGCTATAGATTTGTATTTATGGGAGATTAACAAAATGGCGGCATCTAGTGGGGGAGACAAATATGCAGAAAGTGAAACAGGATATTTTGGTGTCACTGTTAACTACACTGGATGTCTTGATTTCTCTCACATTATCTCCATCAGAGGAAAATGCTGAGAGGATCATGTTGGACCCGACTTCACGGGAAAATCTTAAATTTAAAGATCTTCTGAAGGTAGGCAGAGATCACACAAACATCACACCTCTTCAAAGCATAGAAGGAGAGAGTTTAACTGTAGGTCTTTGTGTCCAGGTCCTGATTGACTGGATCAACAGTGAGTTGGAGGAAGACAGGATCATAGTCAAAGACCTGGAGGAGGACTGTTACGATGGACAAGTGCTCCAGAAGTTATTTGGTGAGAAATTGGTTTCTTTGGCATCACAGCTCTCACAACATCTTTCTATCCATAAAGCTGCTGTAAGCCTTCAGCTTGGCTTTGACCACCATGAAAATTCGCAATATCATTTAGCCATTCATTCATTTTCCGTAACCACTTATGCTGTTGGGGGTCACGGGGAGGCTGGACCGGGCTAGTAGGCGGGGTACACACTTGACAGGTCAACAGACTATCACAGGGCTGACACATAGAGACAGACAACCATTCACAAGTGATTGTTGTAGCTCAAATTTTCAGTAAACTAAGTGCAGATGGTGAGCAGTAATTCAGTCCTTCATTTTGCATGATTTCATTTCTCTATGCACCTTTGTGCCAGCTGTATATAGGACATGCTTTAATTAAGGGTACTGGCAGTAATGCAGTGGCAGCAGTGAATATCTTGCCTCAAAGTTTAATCTTGAAATTAGCATTAAAACCTGCTTTGATAATGACTACAAGTAAACACAATTCACTCACAGCATTTCTTTCAGAGTTCAGAGATTAATGAGTTTTAATGAAAAGCTGTTGCTGGTTCATACATATCCAACTCATTTAATAACAGATGCTGATATTGGCACGTGATTGTTTTCTCCAGTGACCACTGTGATAAATGTGTGTTCACTAAGGTGCTGCTGAGTCCAGGAAAGCTTCAGTGTCTTTGGTCTGTTAGGAGCTTCCCCCTTGTGTCTGTTTTCTGTTACAGCAGGCTGAAAACACTCAGAGTCTTAGAGTGTTTAATCCTCCCAACCCTGCCAAAAAAACTAAAACAAAAGACTTTACAACACTTCACAGAAACCTCCGCCAATGACTAGTGTTTTGGAGGTGTGACACAGACGCACCTCTGCACAAGTATAAATGCTGTCAACGGTGTAGGCGACGTGCGTAGGTTACAGTGTAGCGTCTGCTGCACATGTACAAATCCCCCTTAAGGATAAATTCAGACGCCATGGCTGGACCAGTCGGGAACTACTGCCCTAGACCCCCTGACAGAGGTGCGGACTGAGCCCCAAATATATGTCAGTCCTAGAAACGCCCCTGCGTGAACCTGACCTGTGTGGGGCTGCTGCGATGCTCTGTAGGTTGGACAAGCATGTACTTTAGACAAAAGTGTCTGCCAACTGAATATAAAGTAATGTGTGACACTGCAATAGTAACAGTTATTGAAGTGGTAATATGTCGAACTTGTATCTAAAGGTTACAGAACTTTGTGTTACTTTGTGTTTTTTTCTTGTGCTCTGATTATATCATGCATTTCTTACATGTTATTCTCGTATGTAGATTCTTTCATTCTGTGTTTTTTGTGTGTGTAATCAAAGGAAAAACTCAGCTCCTCTCATTATCTCAACACTGACTGCTTTCTTTGCTCCCACGTATTGTCGTAAACACCAGCTAATTATTGCAGCCTGACAAACATGTGCGACAATAAAACATTTTGAACTAGCAAATTAATTTTACAAAAGCCAACTCAGGCAAAAGAGGACTTACACTTGGTTCCATTATGTTGCTGAAGTGTCTTGAACAACAGCTAAAGCACGCAGCAGGAAACGCTTTGCTAAGTAATGTGTGATTTCTTTATTTCTGTTCAAACCCCTTTTTAGTTCTTCGCACTTCTTTAGCACTTTTGCTCTGTCTGTACTCTCGGTCTTTTATTGCATCAGCGCCTGTTTTAGATTTTCTTTTTTTTTATATCCGTGTTGCTTTCTCTTTTCTTTTTTTTATAAATATTTGAACCCACATACATGAGAAATAAATCCTCATTCTTGGTGTTGCGTGCAGCAAAGAATATTTGTTGTCTGCAGTTGTCACATTTGTACATTGTCAAGATCACCATGTCCTTGTTATCCAACGCACAAAACCCACAATGATACAGGCATGAAAATTTTTTTTTTGTTGTTGTGCACTTTTTGGATTTGAAGTCTTTCTGTAACTTTTGTCTTTCCTGTAAATGATGTTTTTTTTTCAACAGTTGACCTAAATTAGATTTCTTCCCTTTTTTAATCTGTACACGAGTTCCTCTCATTTTTTTAAGCCCAACAGGTCTGAAGCAAGCCTGCTATTTCTTGCTACAGTTGCCCTGTTCAGTACAGTACAAGGCTTCATGATTATGTGTATGGAAAGTCTCTCCCTGTGTGTTTGAGCTGATATCTTATCTCTGCTGTTTCTGTTGACAGAGAAGCTGTCAGGCAGAAAGCTGAACGTGGCCGAGGTGACTCAGTCAGAGATCGGCCAAAAGCAAAAGCTTCAGACGGTTTTGGAGGCCGTCAACGAACTGCTGAGGCCTCACGGCTGGACCATCGAGTGGAGTGTGGACTGTAAGTTTTACATAGATGCCATGATTTGCTGCTTAAAGGTCCAATGTGTAAGATTTAGTGGGATTTAGTGGCATCTAGTGGTGAGGACTGCAAATTGCAACCAGCTTAAACTTCCTGTGATAAGAGTTCCTTCAGTGTTCATGGTTCAAGGTTTTATTGGGAGCTGAATTATCCACCGAGGTCTCTTCCTCTCTGAAACAAACCAGGTGTTTCTCCAATGCAGTTTGGCTCGTCAGAGACAAGCTGCTAGCCCAGCTAATGTGTGCTTCCAAAATACTGCCTACGTTGACCATAATGTAACTTATTAAGCCACTGAAGACATTACACAACCTGAACTTCTTGTGCAAAATTGCTGGAATGGCCCTTTAACACATAATCTTTTAATGCGCATAACAAACAGAACGTACAGAATTTGAGAAGCTCTACAAACATAATGATTTCCCACTGGAGCTCACAGTTGGTTCATTCATGCCTCATTAATGACTCATTCACAGCTTTCTCAGTTTTTATTCTGTCTCTTGAACAAAAAAAATCACAGACTGTTACCTTTCATCTTCAGAAAATTGTTCACATCATTATGTTAGCTCGCAGTGTGCAAAGCGCTGACATTCCTCTCTTATGATTTACTGATGCAGCTATTCATTCAAAGAACCTGGTGGCCATTGTCTACCTGCTGGTGGCTCTCGCGATGCACTTCCAGGCCCCCATCAGACTGCCTGAGCATGTTTCTGTGCAGGTGGTGGTCGTCAAGGTAAAGTGGCTCATCAAGCTCACACAGGGCTGGCATTCATTATCGTTATGTGCAATGATGTACGGATGGATACAGAGATGTGGAATTGTATTTATTTATTTATTTAAGTTTTCTTTAACCTGCACTGAGATTGAGAATCTCTTTTTTAAGATCAGCAGCAATAAAAATGAGTGACAAACATCAGACAGATAATAGAAAATATACCTATAAATCAAAATTGAACAACAATGTGTTTATAAAACCACAAATATAATTTTAATACAATCATTTCTTTGTAGAAATTCCCTTAATGGAACCATAAAACAATTTAAGAGCTTTCTTCCAACAATAATACAATAACAATACAAACAATAATATAATGAAGCTAACACATTATAGTGACAGTTAGTTTTATTTTGTCTTGTCTGTACATGTAATTTCATCAGTTCTAGTTAATTTCTCATGCAGCAACTGAAGCATTTTGATTTTTGTTTGAGCAGAAGCGAGAGGGAATCCTGCAGACTGCTCTGGTGACCAAGGAGCTGACGAGCACCACAGAGTAAGAGCTGATACTCCATAGCTGTATCCACAGTCGTCCTCTTTTTATATCAGTGTTTTCATGTATTAAAAATCCAGTGTGCAGGATTTAAGGGTATCTATTGACAGAAATGCCGCATTATATTTATAATTATGTGTCTTTATAGGCTTTTTTGCACTGTCATGTCAGCCACTGTAGTTCTCCTACATGCCTGGCACACAAGAGAAGTTCAGTTCTACAACCTCGCCACTAGATGTGACTATATCCTAAATACTAGACCAAAGGCCTGTACTACGAAGCCAGTTCAGCTTACCCAGGATATCTTCTCGATATCTTGTTTGACTAACCCTAACACTGGACGTATGGATAACCGGTACTACAAAGCTGGTTATCAACTAGTTCTCTGGGTTTTTCTATCCAGCCACGTTCATGTGAAAGAACCATAAATGAAGTAGGCTACTTCATATCAAATGGGATGAAACGGTACCTAAAGTGTCTGGGAGTGTGAGACGGTAAAATGTTAAAGATGTGGGATGTAAATGATACTGTAATCTTAAATGTAGAAATATTGAAAATACTATCCAAAAAGTCACCATTGTCGGAGACTTAAAGTAAGTGTAGGTATCATTAGGCTATTTGTGACATTAGTATAGAGTATTTTCTGCTATTAAGTTGGATGATGATGAAACTACCCTGAATATGTCACATAAAACACTTTAAAGTGATGCCAGACTGTTTCTGCTACTGAAATAAAGGGAAGAAAAGTAACATATATAATGACTAATGAGGTCTATCTGACCATAATGTTGCATTTATAGTAACAGGAGCCAAATAACTCTGTGGATTATTTTACTAATAAAATATAATCTAAAACAACAACACTGTCAGCATTCACTGCGGGCTAAAATAAACTTTGCATAAATTAGAATCCTGCTAAAATCATGTGTTTATTGTTATAAACAATCTCTCTGTTTGAAGCTCTGTATTAAATCCAGTGGAAATAAAGCCCTGGAAAAATGAAATCATTCTACTGAGCAATATTTTGGCTCGTCTTTTGTACCTGAGACTCCGGACTTCTGTCTATGTGGATACTTTTTACTTCAGTGATCTCATTAGTCAGAGGTCGGGGTGTTGACAGACTGTGATCTGATATTCTGAATATAACATGCTCTGGCATACTTCAGTGGTTTATCCCAGTAAAGGAGAACCAGCTTTGTAGCTCTGAAAACCCAGCGTTAACCCTGAAGTTACCTCGCTAAGGTGAACGGATTAATTTGCTTTAACCACCAACTCTTACCAAATGTTCATAAATTGCCCACTGCTGACGAGCCAAGTTGTGCCTTTTTAGACACAATGGCTTGTGTTATAATAGTATAGGTTACTGACCCCTGCACTAGACCCTTAAGTATTTATAATGTGTAGTGTAGTATAAAGTTTTACTGAATAGTTTTTCAAATTGTCTTGCTTTTTTTTGTTTTTCAGAATGATGATGGGAAGATTTGGTGAGTCCCAGACATATCATGTTAAAGTATTATGGAAATGTCCCTGTACTTATTGTTTCCAAAGGAATAGGTCAAAATTTTTTGAAAATATGCTGTTTGCTTTCTTGCTGAGAGTCAGATGAGAAGATCGCTACTGCTATAACATCTATTAATTAATAGCCTCTGGCTGTAGTTAGAGATAACTAAGACATAACATGTTAATTAGTGAGCTTTAGAGGTGCTCATAGGTGTTTTTTTAACCTTTGGACAGAGCCAGACGAGCTGTTTCCACGTGTTCCCTGTCATTATGCTAAACGAGGATAACTGTCTGTAGACATATATTTGTAGGGCACATGTGAGAGTGGTATTGATCGTCTTATCCTTTTGACACATTTGACATTATCCAAAATGTCAAACTGTTCCTTTAAGTATTCATAACCTTTGATTTTATTCTTTTGGTTACAATAGAGAGGGACGCGTTTGACACTTTGTTGGATCACGCACCTGACAAGCTTAACGTGGTGAAAACGGTACTCAAGACCTTTTCTTTGCATGATAATGGATAGTACAATCACTTCAGAATATTATGATTATCATTTTTAATTGTCTGTAAAATTAATAATAGTCTGCCGATCTTGTTGCCAGTCTCTCATCACCTTCGTGAACAAACACCTCAACAAGCTGAACCTGGAAGTTACTGAGCTTGAATCTCAGGTGAGTGATCTGATGGGTCTCAATCAATTATTAAAATTATCATTAGATGTTATTATGTAACATATTTCCATCCTCTCATATTCCCTCTATTTGCGTGCACGATTTTATTTTCCAAATATGTCATTATCCAACCAAATATCATTCAGTCTGATTTAATTATGCAGTCTAATATTGAATGCTATGTAAAGTTTCATTTTGTGTGTGTGTGTGTGCAGTTTGCTGATGGTGTGTACCTGATACTACTGATGGGGCTGCTAGAAGACTACTTTGTTCCCCTGTACAACTTCTTTCTCACTCCTGAGAGCTTCGAGCAGAAGGTGATTACACCCTCAATAAGTCATTTAAATTAAGAAGTTTTTTTTAATTACCTTATCAGTATGCTGAGTGTCCTTGTTGTGTCCCTCAGGTCCATAATGTGGCGTTTGCCTTTGAGCTGATGCAGGATGGAGGCCTGAAGAAACCGAAAGCCAGACCAGAAGGTATTTTATAGACACACTGCATTATTACACAACTAGATAAAAGACATGTCCCAAAGGAGATTTAATGGAGACTGACTGAGATTATGATTCTGGGTGTTTAATGGTTGATGTTCTGCAGCAGCAGTCATGGTGAAAGTAGTCCAGTAGATGGAGACCTTGCCTCACCCTCAAACTCTAATACAGGACAATATGTGCTGAGTTTCAGCTATGTTGTCCAGGTTGAATAATACAACGTAAACTGAAAGAGTCAAAATGTGACTCACTGGCTTCTAATGGGTATTGCTTTTAAGATTAATTCACCATTAAGTAGTCTTCTCTGTTAATCACAGAAACTTGCATTTTGGTAAACCATTATTAGAAGTGCCATCGAGGGATGCTAACCCCCCCTCTCCTCACAAAAATAATTTGAAGCCTCTGTATTGTGTTTTTAAACTTGAAAAGGCTTGTTCCCAGTAAGGGTTTTATGGCTTTATGGCTAAATTAAAGCAGCAGCACATTTGTCTTTTTTAGGACAAATGAACAACTAGCCTATTTGAAGAACAATGAATCACCTAACACGTATAGATACAGATATGTAACACATTAAAACACGATTGTTGTGGAAATCAAATTGTTAAACGTACTGGTAGTAGCCTACACATATCAGATAATTAATAGGATTTAACTGGAAAATAAGAAACCAAAATATATCAATAGGATTCCTTAACCCTCATGTTGCCATAGTTTTCAACTGGCCCATATCTACGTATTTATTTTATTTAAAAGGAAGCATGTACAGATTAAAATTTAAACATCACCGTTTGATGCACGGTATGATGCATGGTTCCCAACTGGTCCCACTACAGGGTCCAGATTTCTCCGTAGTCATTAATTCAAGGTCCACACAGTTTAAAATATTCAGCATCATACTTGCATTTGGCCATGCCATTGAGCTAGTTTGCTGTCTCTCTCAAGTAGCTGTCCTTTAGTCACTGAATCCACAGCAAGAAACGGCACTTCAAAATTAAAGCTCTGTGCCGGAAAAATCCCTGTAGTTAAAAATTAAGTGTTTTTTCATGTTTGTGTGCCCATTTCAAATGGACCCGCAACCCACTTTTGGACAGCGACTTACCAGTTGGGAACCACAGCTTAAGGCTAATTTGCATCTGTAGTCCCTTAGCAGTTCAAAACAAACTTCTGTGAAAACAAAGAGACAGCACAACAAACAATACAACGTTAAAACTTACTATAGTGTTATCTTTAAAACAATACAATACACAATACAAAACTACACACAGTAGTACATCCTAAGTCAACATGTCCTCATATGTCATACATCAAATTTATATGATATGTGACAAATTAGTGCCCCACGAATGGCATCGTCATGTTGCGTACTTAACATAAAGTTTCATACTTAACATAAAGTTATGTAGTTCAGGTTTCGGAAAAGAAACACTGTTGGGCGTTGTCACACTACGCACTTCAGTTACGGAAGTTAGGTTTAGGAAAATAAAACATGGTGACAATGTACCTTAAAATAAAAGGTCACTTGGTTCACATGGGACACAGTTACCAGTCTCCTGGGGGAAAGTCCTGTATTTTTTTGACCCATCCACCACCACAACCTGACTCTTTAGACAAACTTCTTTACTCCAGTTAACGCATTGGTCACATCATTGCAGCCTTAAAGTTAAGGGTCATGGGGAGGCTGGAGCCTGTCCCGACTCCCATCTGACATTTGGCGAGAGGCGGGGTACACCCTGGACAGGTCGCCAGACTATCACAGGGCTAACACACAGAAACCAACAACAACCATTCACGCTCACATTCACACCTACAACCAGTTAGAGTCACCGATTAACCTGCATGTCTTTGGACTGTGGGAGCGAGCCGGAGTACCTGGAGAAAACCCATGTTGACATGCGGAGAACATGCAAAGGGGGGCTCCCCCATCCTGGGTTTGAACCAGGGGCATTTTGCTGTGAGGCAACAATGCTAACCACTGCACCACTGTGCCGCTCACCTTTAAGATTATCTATGTATTTTGGTGCTTTACTTTTCATATGTACATGTGCGAGTAGTGCATGAGAACAGCCTGCAGAAATGTATGCTTGTCAAATAATTCAAGATTTTAAGGTCAGTGAGTAAATACATATATACTACAACAGCATTAAAGACTTCCCAAAATTCAGTTATCACTTTTGTTTTGGTGTGCTACCCCAAGACTTTCAGTGGCCCCGTCTGGCCAGACCTATGAAACATTCCTGGGGGCACCACATGCCCATTATATTCTGCACACCCTCTGTAGAGTTACACATGCTATATTACAGAAATTGCTTCCAGTGTGATCTTACACGGCTGACTAATCACGCAGAATGTAATCAGTATCTACGCCACTGAAACATTTAAATTAATACCAGGTACTAGCTGGTGGTCACTGAAGATGACACTGAAAGAACGATGCAGTAGATTTCTTATTGTCATATGATTTTAATAGAACTGTTAACATGCTCTATGGTAACTGTGAAGTCAGAGCCATAACTATCAGCTCAAACAAGATATATTTAAGAATATTTATTTAACTGTAAAGTGTAATTCTGTCTTGTGTGTACTTATGTAATTCTCAGAGCTGCTATAAATATTCATGTCTCGCTCCACATTCTTGTCCCATATTTCTCCATATTTCATACCCTACATTCCATATCCAGTTTTTTTTAATTATTTTCTCACATTATACTATTTAATGCATTGTGCATACTTTTGTTTTTGCTCTTTGTTTAATTATTTCCTCTGGCTTAAACTGCTCTTTCAACGTTAGTGTTTTTTTGTTTTTTTTTTCATGTCTGTATATGTTCTATTTTGTACTATGCACAGTCCTTGGAGATTCAAAGTATTATACTGCACAGTTTTGTATGTGATTAATAAATAAGTGAATCTTGAATCAGTATGAGCTAGCTTTCAAAATGTGCAAATATTGTTTCTCTCCACACTGTATTAATGCAAACACTTTTCTATTCTTCAAACATTTTTCTTGACTAAATCAAAAAGGGGAAAATATCTTACCAAAAACATCACAGTATGTGGACATGCTATTATCTATCAGTTTATGAGCTCTAAATTGGGATACGGTTTGCTGAGGTTTATTTATGCGCATCTGCAGGTTCATTATAAATTAAAGTTAATAATATCAACAGTGTCGCCCAAGCTAACAGGGAAATGCAGAGGATAAGGAGCTTAAGGCATCCTAGTTTAAATGGTGATGCAATACGGCACCGCTGTAACAAAATGGTGTCTGGCTTGAATCACTTAACAAAGACCTAGTTGTGATGAGAAATTACAATAAAGCACTTGTGTAGTACATCAGATGAACAGAAAGTACTTTTGTGCCTTTGAATCGCTCCCGGTAAGATGTAATACATCATATGATAATCATTTGCAAATTCTTGGGCGCTATTTTAAGCCCCATTTCATTTTCTAAAATTACAAATGACCTTTTGAAGGTAAATAGTCCAACAGCAATCACAGAAGAAGCTCCTTTGCATTGTAAATATAATTTTATGGTGGCACAGTCCATTTATTTTGTACTTCGGTGTTCCAAGGATCCAATTTTTCTCTTATTGCATTAGTTTTTGTGCTTGTCTGATTTTTCTTCCTGCAACTCCTCAGAACAAGTTCAGCAATCTCTAATGATCCCTGCTGTCTCCATTTTCTTTTCCAGATGTTGTCAATCTGAACCTCAAGTCCACCCTCAGAGTCCTCTACAACCTCTTCACCAACTACAAAAACTCTGAGTGAACTTTTCCATTTTTACCCCCTGATATTACTCTTGAACACTGCCCCTGTGCCTGCGCTGATATTATGCATTACACACTGGACACTGGAGGAGACCAACTGGGACTGAAAGACATCATTATGAGGGATTTAAAAAGACCCATGGGCAGAGCCCTGAAAAAAGGCTCTGAATGTTAGTATTTAATCTTCCCCAAATGTCAGTATTTATTTATTCCTTCCTCGAATGTTAAATGTAACCCAGGAAACCCTGTGACCTTTAGCCTGCATTTGAATACACAGCCGTCACAGAAAAATGAATGAGGGCAGAATGTTAAAACTGGAAAGCATTTGTGTGTTTAACTCCCCACTGCAGAATATTTAAGAAAGTTTGAAATGCTGTTATATATATTATCTAAAATTGATTTGTGTAAATATTAAAAGAATAGTTTTAGGAAATACACGTATTCGCTTTCTTGCCATGAGTTCGATGAGAAGATTGATACCACAGTCATGGTTATGTATGCTAAATATTAAGCTATAACGTTGGAACCAGCAGCCAATTAGCTTAGCTTAGCATTAAGACTTCAAATGGGGAAAAGTGCTAGTTTGGCTCATAGACTGGGTGACATCACACATTGGTTTGTGGACTCCTGTTTTGAAGCCATTAACTTGGCATTTTGGCCATCGCCATCTGGATTTCTTTGAAGCCAGAAGTGACTATGTTTACTTTAAACTGTAATAAAATGTAAATGGACGAGTTATATGAAAATTAACCCGCTGTACAGTTGTAATGAAGAGAGAAATTAGCGATAGAGACCAAAACTGTTTTTTTTTTTTTTTTTACCAGGCTGTAAACATGTTTCTCCTGTTAAGTTAGGCATTTAATATAGGTGTCTATGGAGACTGACTGCCTGCCTAAAGAGGTGATTGAAAAAGCTGTGGCTTTCGGCGCTTTTATGTTGCCTTCATTTTTCAGCCCCAGAGGTAGCCGCTTGGTCTGGCCCTGAAGATAACAAAATCAGCCTGCCAACACTTGCAAGCCTCAAACATTATGCATTAGTCCATTTAAGAGAAAAGTACATAAACAAACTAATTGCAATATCAGATAGAAAGATTGTGGTACATATTTTATGCCCCCAAAATGCCATTTTTATGCAATTGAATCTACTGCTTAAAAAACAGTACGGTGCACATTTTGCCTTTGGATTATAGGCTAATCACATAGTGACAGAAGGAACCAACAGAATGTGTTATTTTAGCTTTCTTGGTCATTTTAACGATATTAACGTTATATAGAAAAGAACACTTATTTAGATTATTGGCTGCGCCTGTAGAAAGTGTAGCTTAATAAACACAAAGTCTTCTAGAGTCTCTAGAGAGTCAAAGCTGATGTTCTGTTATGCTAGTACTGTTAGCAAGAGTTCAGCTTGCTCCATCATGACTGGACTGGATTTCGGTCATTAAGTTATGTGGAAAACAAACAGTAAATAGCTTTTCCTTCACTTACAAATAACAACGAAGGAAAAGACAGTAAGCAATGTCATAGCTAAGGTGAGCCCTGGCTATATCACCAGCTAGCTTTGAAGTGATTTAGATTTGCTCTCTTTCTTCTTTGTTTAGTTGGTTGTCTTATGAACATTTTCTTCCTTTCAAATGAAGTCGTGTGTACTTTGTTCATGTTAAGTGTCCATTGTGGTATTCACATGGTCTGTCTAGAGTCAAAAGCTGAGATAGCAGTTAATGCTACTCTGCTATGCTAGTACCGTTGGCTTTTAAATGACATAACATTAGCCCGCTTTTATTTGGCTATCTTGTGACATTTTCTCCCTGTAAATGGGGTAGTGTTTACTGTGTCCAAAGTGTTAGGATAGTCACAACTTTGTAAATGGATATTTTCTGAAAGCTCCGATTCACAAGATGTGATGTGTTTGCCCGTGGTTCAGATATAGTCAATTATGACTCTTTCTCTTATGAATTTTTGATCCATGGAGGGTTTATATTTGTAAAATTTTCTTTTCTAAGAAAAGTGATTAAAAAATCTGTGATGTCAACACACTTTAAAGTCTATGAGCCAACAGTAGCATCCATGTTGCCATTACCTAGCAGCAGTACTCTCACGACTCACGACGACTTTAACGCCAAGCATATCGTGCAGGCAACACGGCTTCCCACGTTGTATCCGCAAGCTCACAAGTTCAGTTTGAAGGCAGCTATTGTCATTTTTAGCTCTGTTTGAGAGTTACTGCAAAAATATTTTTCACAAAAATTATACATTTCTATTTTCCTGTAGAGCAGAAAAGGTGTCAAAAGTCAGATTATGGTCTTAACACAAGACCAAGTACATTAGTTGCTGCATTTTGTCTTAGAGCAGGGCTCTTTCTCCCTGCTTCTGTCTTTATGCTAAGCTAAGCTAATCAACAGCTAGCTGTAGCTTCATATTTAATGGGTTCATAGTACATGGCATCAATCTTCTAGCATAACTCTTGACAAGAAAGTAAATAAGCATATTTCCCCAAACTATTCCTTTAAGAAACTTGAAAAAGCTGTTTATTATATATTATTTAATAGATATGAAAACGCTTTGTATATTCTCACTACAACTGCTTTAACTCGACAGCTGAAGGAACTTCTCTGTGCCTTGTTTACTCTGAACTATGCACACCACATTTCAAGCCATATTTAAAAGCTCTTGCCTTAAGTACAGTGTGCTCTCTCCGTCCCAGAAGAGGCCCAGTCAGAGTATCTTCTGCCTTTCAGACGAGTCTCAGCGGAGACCGTGGACCTCACACTGTTCTCCTGTAGCGGAGTACGGCCCCGCAGTGCCACCTGAAGATCTGCTAAGATGCACAGTTCAGACTACTCATGCATTTCAGAGCTGGGGCTGAATTATTGAGAGTGGATGAGTCAATCTAAACTGCGCTCGTGGTGGATGTCTCACCCCTGTGTGTTTTTTTATTTATTTTCATCTTGCCTATCAAGAAATAAACACCTGGAATCAAAAAGGAATGAGAATTTCATTTTGCCTCTTACTTGTGTGATAGGTTAGATTCGCTTTGGCTTTTGAGAGAGATTGGCTTTGGAACAGCCAATTCCTGCAATTTGGGTTTAACTAAAGGAATTATGGGTTTATTTTAGACCTTTATTTTCTTGTCTCATTCCTTTGTTGCTATGGTAACCTTCCACATCCCCAAAATTGCCCCTTCGTCTGGCTGATGGGTGGTCCTTTTTTCTTTCTTATTTTTTTCCAAAAAGGCTGGTGCACATGCAGAGCTTTTTGTTGTGTTGTCTCTATCTCTTTCTGTCTTTCTTTTTTTTTTAATGTTTTGTTTGTTGGAGACCGGAGAAGGCTGGAGACCAGACGACAGCAAATTGATCCGGTCACAGATGGAGATGTGTGAGTCGAGCCTGAGTGGTTCAGGCCTCTGAGTGTCACGTTTCTCTCGGCCCTCCCGAAGTGTGGCTTTCCAAACAATACATGTGCACCCATGAGTCTTCCCTGTTTTCTTTTTCTCTCGACACATACTCAGTATTAAAGTCTCAGACGCAGTTCGTGACAGAATATAAACGCCCTTATCTGAAAAACGTTGTGCAAACCCAGTATCAAAAAGAGGAAGTGCTACCTTCTTCTCTGCCACATCCTCTCGTTTGTGCTTATCTTCCCTTTTGACCCTGTGACATATTATTTTCTTTTAAAGCAGCGGTTTGAAATTGAGTGCAGTCAGACCTTTTGCGCAGATAGACTTCACTAGAGGCTGTATTCAGATAGAGTACAGCCCTCTCCACTTCTTATATCGCTGTTTTGACAGTTTGTGGAGTTGACACCAGTTAAAGAACTCAATTCAGCCGAAGTCACCCGATTCTGTCGAGTCGCTCTCAGGAGTGCCAAAGGTAAGCTCATGCAAAAAGACTTTTTGTTTATGACCTTGTTTGAAAGTTACTGTCAACCTCAGGAAAAGGAAGCCCCACACACATAAAACACACAGGAAAGGAAAAGTTTTCTTGCCGGTAGCTTTTCTCGTCTCCAGATCCAGGAAACAACAGTTTGACACGCTCCAGGTCACGTCTGTTTTGTCAGAGTGTGTTTGCTGTGCTTTGTCTCAGACCATATGATTCAAAAACATTCAGAGGAAGAGGTGCAGCCCTGTAAACCTGCGGGGAATCTACAGTACTTGATCTGTTGAGTGTGCCACTGAAAAGGAGAAAAAGGAAGTGAGGAAACTAAACATCTTCCTATTTCAGTCTGACAAGTTTTTGACCGCTTCAGTTGTGTTTAGAAACTTCTTAACACCCTCAGTCGTGAAAGAAAACCCTTTCAAAACCCAGTTGTAGGAAAGCATTGAGCACAAGACTGTTTTTATTTGTACATGAAAAGCAGAAATTTGGAGGTACAAGACTTGCAACAGAAAGCTGCCTGCTGGAGCATTCAGTAGTTACCACTGCCGGTCTGCAGCAGCTGAAAGTTGAGCAAATATGGTCAAGGACACTTCCTGAACCCCTGTTGAGAGTGAGAGACTTTCTGCCAAACATGTTGATGCTGAGTTTTTTCATCATTCTTCTGTGGTTTATATTCAAGCTCTTCTTCTCTGCAGGGTTTGCTGACAGGTGATGAATGTCTCACCTTGAGGAGAAGCAATGGAGGCTGCTGTCTTTGAGTATCACAAAGAGGAAGACACCGTGGACATCGAGGCTTTTCAAGGTATGTGTGTGCATTCAGTAAACTGATAAATATCCTGTCGTCATTTTCAGCCTCAGTCAGTCAGTCAGTCATGATTTGTGTATGTTTAGGTTCACAGTTTTTCAAGTATATCTTAACGTGATATTTCAGGTGTTTTGAAGTGGGGTTGAATGAGGTTGTCATCCATAGACAGTACATTACGGTAGATGGCGGTCAGCACGCCCCCCGTTTAGAGAAGCAGGCTGCAACATGGTGGCTATGCGTTTTACTCCTGTGGAGGGGTCACCTTTTTTTAAAATCTAAAAAAGTCAAAATAAGTTTAAGTTTACACTATACTGAGAGTATTTTCACTGCTGTACCTTGCTGTCACACTCTAATCCCTCTTTAAGCCAGACTCCATTAAGAAAAACAGTGATTTAACATTGCTGAACACAGGAGCTGCTGGTTTCCCACCGCCTCAATCAGTTAATTGGTTTGTGTTATTTTGTGACTTTGGCGTTTAAAAAGCTTAGTTTGGATTCACCAAAGTCACACAATAACACAAACTAATTGACTGATCAAAGCAGCAGTAGACCAGCAGCTCTTGTGTTCAGCAAGCTAAAATGATTGTTTTTGTCAATGGAGTCTGGTTGCGTAGATGAGAGCACGGATGTAGCACTGAAGCTGTTAACATCTTCCCCGTTAGAACAGGCTATCTGATGGAAAGATAAAGCACTGAAAATACTTTCAATATAGTGCACATTTCAGGTTATATTGATTTTATAAGTTGGGACTTTTTTGGGTGGCTAAAATATGTTTTGTTGCTTACCCCCATCCACAACAGTACATTGCTTAGCTTCCATGTTGGTCTCCAGCCTGCCTCTCCAAGCTGGGGTCCTGCAGACTGACTATAGATACAAACCCCATAGAACCCCACTTCAAAAAATCTGAACTGTCTCTTTAAAGGGGAACTACGCCTATTTTCTTATGTGTTATTTCTATGGTCAAGGACATTAGTCTTAGTCTTAGTCTTAGTCATCAGTAAATATGAATAACTCTGTCCCAAATCCGAAAACTAGATATGACATTAGGTCCATACATAAGTCATGACATAAGTTTGAGACTTAGGATAGGACACACAGGATGTGTCACAGACATACAGCTGCAAAATGCATCAAGCAAAAAAGTGCCTGGAAAACCATCAACTGTATTTAAAGATGGATAATCCGTCTTCTTCACTTCCCCCCACTGTACAGAAATGAAGCCAAAATATCCTGACATGAATGTAGGGTATGCAATCAAAAATGTAAAGTATACAGAATGTGTGTGCATTGTCTGTGCACAAGGGTCCATGTCATTGGTCCAACAGCCCATTAGTCCGACGGTCTGTGGTGCTGAACGGCTCCCAGCGGGCGTATTTCTGCCTTGATGGTGCGCTGCGACCAGCTTTGGGTCAGCTGCGAAAGGCTTGAGGCGAAGCAGGCTCACACCTTATGTGTTTGTTTTTCATTTTAACCCACACCATGATCTTTTCCTAACCCTAACCAAGTGTTTTTTGTGCCTAAACCTAACCAGACCTTAACCAGAGGGCATCATGATGATTTCAGAACAACGGGACTTCGGAAAAATGGGTTTACTATGGTCGGAACAATGGGATGTTGGACCAATGGGCAGTTCCCGTGCACAACCCATTGCTAGTAAAAACTTTGGTATTGTATGTTTCTGAAAACTAAGGGTTTGTTACATTTTCACGTTATGTAACGGGAATGTTGAAACTTTACATTTCAGCAACACTGTGGTTAATGTATGGTTAGTTTTAGGCACAAAAACACTTGGTCATGGTTAGGGAAAGATCATGCTTTGGCTCAAAATACCTAGTTTCAAGGGTAAAATCCTTGCTGGAAAAGAAGCAATGTCTCAGTAAAAATATAATTGCTTTTTGCTGCACTTTCCGAAGTGGAAATAAAGCAATGGGTCTCTAAAAAAGCATCATGTTTGGTGCCAAAAAGCCGCTGGAGAGACAGCAACAGGTCGCTAAATCACAACCTGTTTTGTTGTTTGTTGGTCTTGAACAGTGGTCTGCAGCTTGGCAGGCATCTATCTAGCAATACAATCTGACTAATTCATTTTGTTGACATATTCACACAGGAGGGAAGCAGAAGCTCATCCAACCAACGTCTTTAAAAGACCCCAAATTTGAGAAGCTAAAGGAGGTAAGAGAATAATCCCTGTTATCTACACATAGAGCTTTGTCTAACTCTCTGTCTTCTATTTAATATTTACTGTTACATCAAAACCCATCCTTGACTACACAGGAAACACATTACAGCGCCTGCATGTATATCTGTGCAGTGAAGAGCATGAATAATATCTGATGCAGGGAGAGAGGTGGAAGGATCAGTGAAATTTTAATGAGCATAATTATCAGAGGTGATGGGAGACAGATCAGAGAGTCATGCCGAGGAGTCGTCGGCAGAGTCGGCTGGATCTGACTTTAAAACAAGGTTTTGATTGGGGGAAGATGGCAGCGCAAGTGTTTCAAGCAAGCGGCAGTGAATGAATAAATAACTCAGTAAGCCTGACACGTCTGGTATGTGGGGCTGGGAGGACAAACAAATAAAATATCAGTTATTTTGGGTGGGAGTATTTTGTATTTGTCATCATTTCCATCTACTTCAGAATCGTATTATTTCTGAAAATCGAAGAGAATTTTAAAAAACAAGGCTTCATGCTGTTTTCTTTTGGCATATTTGGGGGGAAAATGCATGCAAAAAGATGAAAGTGTTCGGTGTGTCTGACTGTGTGATGAATTGTGTTTTGTTAGGCACTGGTTTATTGGATCAATAGTACTTTGAAAACGGAGCACATAGTAGTTCAGAGTCTGGAGGAGGATCTGTACGATGGGCTGGTGCTTCATCACCTGCTGTGTGAGTTAATACACATTTCTACAGTTGTACTGTTTTTGAATGTGAAGATGAAAACTAACAAATGTTTTCCCCTTGTTCACCTAAAAGTTGGTTGTCTTAATAATAACCATAACACCGTCCTGGCCAATAAAACTATATTGATAATAATTACATTTTCCTTATTTCTACAGCAAGGTTGGCCGGAGTGCATATGTCAGTGGAGGATATAGCACTGACCAGCCCTGCTCAGATCCACAAGCTGGAAGTGATCCTGGAGGAGTTGGATAGTAGACTGGGCCTGCAGGACAGCAGTCAGATCAAGTGGAACGTCAAACGTGAGTCACGCAGCTGACTGGGCTTCAGTAACGGAGCAACAAGAGAACAAATGTTCTGTTCTGGCAACGGCTCGGAATTACAACGGGATTTGGTGCTAGCTCAAGGGTGCCATGTTAGTTTACACCAACTGTGAGGGATTTTGGTGGAGATAAACACGGCGGGGTTCTGTGTTAATCACCTGTCAGTGGATTCTTTTTTCGTCCTCGTGCTATGTTAGGGAAGAAAAGAAAGGCCGCAATAATAATCAGAAGTTTAGAAGAAACTGAAAACCTAACTGTGAAATTCAAGTAGATTCCAGTCACTCATCTGAACTTTCCCTTCATGAATCATACAGCTGAAAGGACGTAACTTGATCCACTATAAAAGTGTCAGAAATGACTGATTGTGTTGAGCACTAACCTCTGACAAACACACTTTATTTACTGCGACTGCTCCACAATAAATAACACCTCATATTTCACCCATTGAATGCTTTTAAAGGGAAACCTCTGTGTCTTTTAACCTGGACCCTGTTTCCCATGTTTATGTGTCAAAGTGACTGATGGACACAACTATTTTGGCACCTGGTCCAGTATTGAGAGAGAGCGAGACAGCCACATGTGTAATCCCTGTGGGCAACTGTGCACCATCAATTTACATCCACTCAAACTAGGGTGGCACCAATTTCTCAACCGCACGTTGGTATCAGCAGATATTTGCCTTGTTGACTGCCATCGATCTTTCAGCAAATAAGATGACATTCACCGATGGCAGTGGCTGATGTTTTTCTGTTGTGTCATATCAAATTTGCACAAGCAGGGCTCTAGACTCGCAGTGTCCTGTCATCTGTGGGACAGTAAAAATATGTGTCTGGGACGAACAGCTGTCAGAAGAAGGAGACGTGCCCTATGTTTTCCCAAATAATGTTACATTGCGAAAACTTTGTTGACATCAGCAGGAGGAGAGCTAGTTAATGTTAGCTGTTAGTAGCAGCTTTTCCACATCGTCAGAATCAGCTTAATATTCAACCACAACACTGAAAATGTTGTACATAACACTATGCTAGGCTGTCTGCACTCCAATGCAACAAAGTCATCCTGGCACCCCTCTCTCCAACTTTCACTGACGTTTCCAGAGTTGTTTGTCCTGCCACGAGTCACCTCTCATAAGATTTCAGGATGAGACTTGTTGAGCGAGAGTTTGTCACAACAACAAACAGACCAACGGAAGGCAACGAAAAATGTTTTATTTCTCTGTAGGGTCCTTTCCATAATGTTGTAAGACACTTAAAATAACAATCTGAGCCTGTCAGTGGCAAAACAAGCACTTTAAACGGACAAAATGGCAGTGCACAATTACGCTTATTGTAATTGCGCTTACATTCCGCCTTTTTCGCTTCCTCGGCTGCGGCACTCTCTCTCAATACTGGACTAATTTCAAAAATTGTTGCCTCTATTAGTTAGACACAAAACCATGGGACAATAGAGTGGATGTAGAAAAACACTAAAGTTTACCTTAACTGTGAAGCAACAGGAAATGTTTAGTTTAATAATCTATTACAGCTCTGATACAGTTGTAGGAGAGTGAGTAGTTATCAGTGAGGCTAATTAAAAGAGGCTAATTACATGCTGCTTCATTTCCTGTGAATCCCTTGTGCATATGGGATGTAGGCGATTGGATAGGTAATTTGAAAATAGCCCCCAGATTGGTGGACTCCGCCACTACGCATAGTGGGGATTTCTGGCACAGCTTCTGAATTTTAAGGTGAACATCTTAAACTGTTTTAATCTGCAGTGTTTTGTCATATTGTGTTTGTCGTCTGTTTGGTTATTTGTTGCGTGTACTTGTTGGTCTCACAATGTGCCATTTAAGTACTTAATACTGTGACTTTTGACCTCTTCGGACTCCGCCACTAACAATGAAAACTACTACATAGATTGTTGAAAGATTGCCGCTCATAAACAGTATAAAAAACAGGGTTTCATTTCACGAAAATCTAGTGATTATAACTTAAAATTTTCATTAGTAATTACCTTTCATTCAAGTGTTCATTTAATAGAAGACTCCAATCCTTTTGGCCTTTGTTCGTTGGTGCACTGGGAGGTGCTGAGTTCTGTCGTATCAGTGCAAGTTGTGTTTTATGTGTGTGTGTTTTGTTCTCTGCTGTTCGCCTGTCAGTCATCCACAACAAAGACCTTCTGGCCACTATTCATCTGCTGGTTGCCATGGTGAGATCTTTCCAGCCTGAACTCGAATTGCCACCGAATGTGAAGGTTGAAGTTGTAGTTATAGAAGTGAGTTCACTTTGTTTCCCCCGAAATCTTGGTATTAAACACACCTTGAGGAACTGCTGCTTAATCTTGGTTAATGTTCGTGCAGGTGACTGGAAGTGGAATCAGATCAGAGGTACAGACGGAGATCCTGACGGAGGATGGGTGAGCAGATTTTTTTTTTCTCTGTGTGATTCTGCGGATGTGAGAAAACACCTCATATTTATTGGTCTTCTTCAACAGGGACTCAGGCTCAGACTCCCTCAGCAATACTGAAAGTGAGTAAAAAGCTGTCGGAGGTTGAGTCGATTTGACATTTTGAATGTCATCGAAGCAGCATCACGGCCCACAATGACTTTAACACACTTTTCTGGCTGTCTGGTCACGCAGGGGAAGATCCCATTGAGCAACTGCTGAAGCTTGAGGCTCACAAGGTCAATACAGTGAAAAAGGTATGAAAAAGAGACGGGGAGAGGTGCTGAGGTAGCTTAAAGAGTTAACTCTCTCAACTCCACTGGCAGTGACCGAGCAAATGTTATGGTGTTAAGACAGGAAATAAATTAGTATAATTTGTTTGTGACCTACATAAAAACATGAGGAACGATGCTTGAGATGATCAAATGGAAGAGAAGTAATCTACTGGTGGTGCTTCTTTTAGTGATTTATATTAGACAAAGAAACTTTTACATTTACATCCCGCCCTGACTGTAAGCCAGGTCGGGGTCAGCCAGCAGCGGTTCCGCACACGTGCGATTTACTTGCAGCCTGGACGTGGAGTGGTGAACATCTCCTGCTCTGACTGCTGCTGGGAGGGAGGACTGGGCCGTCTGTGAGTGCTTTGGGGCGAGGGAGGAGCCCACGGCAGCATCCGCCGCTCGTTGAAAAGAATAGAAACGATACGTGCTCTCACGACAGAGTCTCCACAAGTCTCCAATAACATCAGAAAAAGTCGCTAGATTTTTCGCTAGTCGCTTTTTTGAAAAGGAGTCGCTAGAGGGGTCTGAAAAGTCGCTAAATATAGCAACAAAGTCACTAAGTTGACAACACTGTCTCTCCCTCTCTGGGAGCCTCGGCTCTCCCTCTCCGCAGCAGCCCTCCCCATCTCTCCCTCGCGGCCCCACACATACTCCAGAGCCTCGGCTCTCTCTCTCCGCGGAGAGCCCTCGGCTCTGCTCCCACGGCCAACCCTCTTGCCCTCCGGCCGGGCCCAGCCCCACCTCACCCTTCCCCTCCCTCTGGGGCTCCAGGGAACCGAGTTCTGTCTTCCTTTTTTTGGGTTTAGCCGTGTAGGCAGTTGTAGCCAATGCTGGAATAGCTATTTTACCTGGTGCACTGTTCGCTATTGCCGCTTGCAGCATGCAGCAAAGGGCCACAGGCTGGCTTTGAACCTGGGCTGCTGCGGCAACAGCCTTGTACATGGGGCGCCTGCTCTACCCACTAAGCCACTGATGCCCCATAAACTTGTTTATTTCTGTTGTAAAGTTGGACATTGTGACATGGAGGTCTATGGTGATTGACTCACTGTTGGAGGGAGGGCTGGTGCCTATCCCAGCTGACACTGGGCGAGAAGGGGAGAACACACACAGAATGACTTATGGTTCCTGGTCCCTGGTTAGAAACCCCACCCTTCTTGCTGTGAGGCGACAATGATAACCACTGAACCACCGTGACACCCATCCAGCCATGTCTTTTATATAATATATATAAATCTGTATATAATCCCTCTGACGTTGACAAACTCTGCATTTGTTATGTTTTGATAAAAATGAGGGGTATTGAATGAAATAAAGGAAAGAAAAAAGGTATCAAGTGAAGCACTCTGTCTGTGTTAGTGTCACTTAAAGAGTACTGGTATTGGCACTACACCAGTACTACATACATGTCAGCTGAATAAGACCAACTTGTATTTCAAACTGTTTTTTGTTGTTGTTTTTTTAGGCCATCCTACACTTTGTCAACCAGAATATGTCGACCATGGGTCTGCAGGTGGCTGATATGGACAAACAGGTAAAAACAACATCTTAACACTGTTGGGGAACACTGCTACTTTCCCCTGAGATTACATCACCTTCCCTGGACCGCCTGTCAGATGTATATTTTCCATCTAGTTTGCTGACGGTGTGATTCTGCTGCTGCTGATCGGACAGCTGGAGGGATTCTTCATCCCGCTCTACGACTTCAACCTGACACCTGTCAATCACTCAGAGATGGTACAGTATAGATTCAGTCCAGATTCCTGACACATTAATAAGAGAAGTGAACCCCCCAGACAAGTGATGCCTTTTTTTATCCTGCCTGTAGATGCTCACAGGGGATGTGGCTGTGATTTGCAATATATTTATTTATTAAAAATCATCCAGTTGAAAGCATAATTACCAATTTCAATTAGGATTTATTTTTGCCTGATATTTTGTGAAAATGTAGACACACACAGACTGCATTGTTTTAATTCAGAAGTTCTACTGTAAGATCATAACACAGTTTTCATTTCCTAGTCGAGCTAATCTAATTTCCCACAAGAGCACAGTGGATAATGAGCTACAGTACTGAAACCTGATCCAAAAACGTGCCTATTACAATATAAGATATGATAAAAATTAATATTTTACAGTTCCCGTAATAAAAGTAGATGCATAATTACTTCTGTGTCACTTATAATGATATCTTTGATCTCACTTTACTTGAAGCATTAGGACGAGTCTATGAAAAAGTTATGACTCTTTTATCACAGATATGAAGACTTTATGAATAACTTAGTGTATAAAAGACACTGTGACACTCCATATGGAAAGTATTTTTGGTACCTTGAAAACTAAAAAGCCTCTGGCTACAAACACATTATACTACATTATGGCCTGATCTGAAATATGTTACGGTAGATTATGTCTCATACAGCTTTATAATCATCTTTATGATGACTTATAATGTCTCAGTTAAGGTGTGACGTTATTGTTTTACCATTTTATAGTCATATATTAAATTTGACTGCCATAAAATCAATGACATTCAACAAATGTGCAAAATGTAATTAAAGTGATTTGTACATTAACGCTGGGGTGGGCAGAAATCTGGAAAAGGCAAAAAAACAAACAAAAAAAAAAAGCTGAATTTAAAAATACACCCTCCTCCTGCAACTTGCCTCTTTATGTCCTAAGCTCCTCCCACCTGATGACTACAGGCATATGTCCGCACTTTGTGACCCAGTGTTTCCATACATTGATATTTAGTTTCTATGCAAAATATTAATAATAAATCAGATATACATAGCTGCATCTCATTCATATGTGTCACAAATTTTGCGCTTGTTGAAATCCAGAAAAAAAATTGACCTTTTTCATTGTATAGTCAAACACAGCTCATTCTCTCAGCCCCACCTTGCCCCACTCTCTCTGTTTATCAGACTACAAATGAGACAAGAATTAGTGAGCTAGCCACCCCGCAGTCCCTCCGCTTTGCTTCCCACTGCTGTGGACTGCTTCCTAGGGAGGAGACAAGACAGTAGCTCAGGAGACAGACCTTTGATCAGCTAAAGCTGCTTGAAATCAGCCAGCACAGGGTGTCATGGTGGGCTGATTGCTAGCACCAAGTCTAACCTGTCAGCTCTTCTAGTGAGGAGCTGAGGCTGTCCCGTCTCCCGGAGCTGTGGTTGCTGACTGGGGGTCTGTCTTTAGAGTTGCTGCCCACTGTCCTCCCAGGGAGGTGGTGTGTAGCAGCAGGGACTGAGGTGGAGGACACTCACTGTGATTCAAGGCTTTACGTAAGATACATAAACATAAACCTGAGGCCACAGCCATGAGCCTTTACCTCCAGTTAGCAGAAGGTTGAACTATTAGCATAATTTAGTCGCCATCTCTGAAACATTTTACTGACATTTACGTGTTTTTTTGTGTTTAATGTCAGATTCTTTTAGACTCTCTTGTCTTCCTTCTTTGGGTTGCTTTGCAGTGTAGGCAGTTACTGCTAATGTTGGAATAGCAACTTTCTCTGCAGCACTCTCTGCCATTGAATAAGGCTTACACTGCAGGAACGTGCATGCTTATCTGCATCTGTAGAACAGCCAACATGAACTCCATCTCTCTGAAATGACCTGTGATTGGCCAAAGTCCCCCATCAGAGGTTAGATTACTTAAAGCCTGCAAACACAGACAAGAGGAGGTGCAGAAGTAAAGTTTGTTTATAGAGTGCACCAGGAATGAGTCATACAACCAGGAAATGAGTTAGCATTTCACCACTCACAGTTCTCTCTTCTCAAAGTCCACGGGTTCTCTGAATGGGTTGTGGTTAGATGCCTGAAATAAGATCTGTGGTTAACACAAGCTGATGAGACGTTTTGTTCTACGACTTAAAATACGTCAGTAAATACCCCATGCATAAACCTTGAGGCTTTTATGTGTCTTAAAAAAGGCCATTGCTAACAAGTGCCTAAATGGAGGTACAGAAAGTTATCATGCCGAGCAGTCAGTCTGGTCATAAGACCTTAGTGTAGTTTGTTTATAGCCTTATGTTACCTTTTTTTTACTTTTGGCAATCACATTTAGGCTTCAATAATGATGAAAATGGTATTTATTTGTGAAGACTGTCTTGCTGAACAAAACATGTAAGTATCATAAACATTTGTTTGCCACAGAGGGAACCAGTACAATGCCAACTTTGGCGTCAGCCTACAGAAAACCGTCATCCCTGGAGCACCCTATTATGGGATTTTTTTCCCAGTGATGCCAAAATTAAACTGCCTACCCCAGCTTTAATACATCAACAACTGTAATCCACTAACATAATATACATTATTCTGAAGTAAGCCATTCATCATAAGGAGTATTTTTACTTTGGGTAGCCTACTTTTAGGTGTAACAGAGTATTTCTACACTATGGTATTGACTTTTTTCTTGATCTGAATACTTTTTCCACCACTGAACAGGAAGTTGGTCATTTGATATAGTACCTAAAAATACTGCAGCTACAGCAACTGTAAGATATCACCACACAGTATACTAAAGTGGTGGGTATATTAGTGGGTAAATTTCACAGTAGAATTTTATAATTTTATTGATGATTTTAATGAAAATGTGGTGTCTGGATTTTGTGTTTGACTTTTTTAATTTCTTTGACCTATAGATTCAGAATGTGACCTTGGCCTTGGAACTCCTTAATGACATGGGCCTTCACATGTCCAGTGTTGAGCCACAAGGTGAGGAAATTGCTCTCGTAACACACACACACACACACACACACACACACACACACACACACACACACACTGACAGTAGATTTTACTCAGATTAAAATGCCAGGCACAGAGGATGAAAAACAAAAAAGCAGAAGCGCCTGTGAGCACAATGATTGCAACAGAAAAACAGCAGAGCTCCAAGACGAGCAATGTCAAACTAATTCAGATGATATCGACTATCAAGAGCATTTATCTGTGTGACAGGGAAATGCCAAAATCTGTTAGTGCATTGGGGAAGGTGGGGGGTGGGGGGGATCGCCCCGGTAGTTTCAGTTAATCTCCACTGCTCGGTGGAGTGTGGGTTTGACAGTGTTTAGGAGGGAAAGATGGAATTGCTCGCGGAATATGAATGAGTGCGACTTGTGTCTCGATGAGTATCACTGCGGATGATTGGCTGAGTCCGAGGTCATCATCATTCATTTAGAGAGGAGCAGCGAGAGAGACGGTCTCAAGGGGACGATGTCACTCTGGTGCCTGCTGATAGACACAGGGATTTAACCTCACTGCTGTGGCTCTATGTGCTCTGTGTGTGTGTGTGTGTGTGTGTGTGTGTGTGTGTGTCTGGAGGAAGATATGTTATCTGTATTCATGAGCACCGCTACTGTATACCACCAAGTTATCAGACGGATCCCAGAAATATTATGATTGTATCTGTGCACTGTAAAAACTGTGCGTATGTTTGACAGTTTCATCTTGCAACTGCCACTTATCAGATTTTCCACAGTAACGTCACGAGTTCATGATTTGTGGCATGAACTTATAAGTGTGAGCATTCATCCAAATAAACTCCCAGCGGTGAAAGCATTACATTATGTAAATGGTTTGGAAATTCGGCCTTCTCCTTGGTTTATTAAGGTGAGTGTAGGTTCATGGTATACTGATCTTACATTTGGTGAATCAAAGGATTATTTCAGAGAAAACCTTCAATATTAGTTATGCTATTTGACTTGAATGACTGAGTACCAAAAAAGAAACCATAAAAGTATCAGACTGCCAACAAAACAAAGGAATTCAAGTAATAAATCTAATTATTTGCCTGATAAATATTTTACCATGGAAGATTTTTGTTGATTTAAAGGAGCAGTGTGTAGGATTTAGGGGAATATAATATTCATAATAATGTTTTCATTTGTTTATAATCACCTGAAACTGAATTGTTGCGTTTTCTTTAGCTTATAATTTATATTTAGCTATTTATATTTAGGGAGCTGGCCCTCTTTCACAGAGTCAGCCATGTTGCACTTCAGTGTTTCTACAGTAGGCCAGAATGGACAAGCCAGACACTAGCCGTGAAGAGTACCTTGCACATTGTATCTCGACATGGAAAGTCCATGTGAAAACGCTGATTTGTGATGAGGTCAGAGTGAGAGTGTGTTGAATAATTATGTTTCACTTTTGTTAACTTTGCAAGACAGGGCATTTGGCGTTGGTGGATATCTGCGCTCTTTAAGTGCCCCTCTAGTTTGCTGTGTCCACTTTTGCCCATATGGAGTAGATGAATCAAAAAAGAGAAAAGTGAAATGGATTGAGTGACTCAGTGAGTTACCAACTTGTCTAAGTGTGTTTATCAATCAGTAGCGGATGGATCTACTTCACTTCCCTGCAAATCCATTCTTGACAACTTGCCCTGTTTTCTCCCTGAGCTCAAATCACAATCACCAGAACTTCTTCAAAATATTGCCTGTCAGCCATACAGCCTGTAATTGTGAAGTAAATCCTCAACGCGATAACTGTTAATGTAAGGACCGGCACAATTAATCTAAGCCAGGAGCAAGTGGCTAATTTAATTCATTTTTAGTGTCTTTTTAATTACCACCATAATTGCGGTGATGGAATGAGGAGTCCCAGCACTGAGGGTCTAAAACGGGAGCGCACAGCATGCATTAATTACGTTAGCCAGTGGTGGAGTCAATCTTAATGCCACATTCATTCAGTTAGTGCATCTCACAACAGAGAGCAATGTTGCTGGGATCTCGTCTCACCAAGGACGTATTGATTAAGTTTCCATTTAATGTTGTTTTTTGCCCTCCTGATCTATGACCTGTTGAGATGGATTGTGAGAATAGTTATTAGCTAATGTTGGTAAAAGCATCCTCGTGTTCTCACTGCCTCAGTGGGTAGATGCTGATGGTGCATTATAAATACGCACTAAATGTCTTCTGTGGATTGTGTGACAGATATTGTGTCCCAGGACGTCACTGCCACCTTGAAGGTCCTGTACGCCCTGTTCAAGAAGCACAAAGGGAAAAAATGAGAGAGGAGGAGGAACTCAGCGACCAAGGGTACAAACAGAGCTGGAGACAAGTGGAGTTTTTGGCCAGCTTGTACTTTTCTTATTTACTAAAGCAAATGTTGTACATTATTTACAGAGTGAAGCTGACTGTATTAAGACATTTTGTTGATGATTTTAAGCTCATTTAAAGGTACAGTATGTAATTCTGGAGAAACATGTTTTTGAGTCTGATTCCCAGTTTGTCAAATGCCAAAGCTTTGGGATGGTGGTTTGGTTCAACTACCAACCCAAGGTCGTCTGTCTTTAATGACCTGGGAATGAGATTCAGGATGTCCGGGTTAACCACAGGGAATATTTTTTGTCAGGTATACATGTCAGGCTATAGGTTAACTTTGCTACTCTTCAGTTTAGTGGACTGTGCACCACCCAGGTCTGGTGGGAGCAAGCAAGCAGTGCCTGCGTCGCTGTGGAAACATCTTGTCTGCCCTATGGTCTCCCTCCCAGGTCACCCTGTTAAGAAAGCGGATCAATTTTAACTGCAAACCCACTTTAGCATTGTTATTAGCTCTGTTAGCACAGTTAGCAGTGTCAACGCGGCTGGTGATGTAAACATAGTTAACAGTGCTATATGAGTTTTGCACTCAAAATAAAGCTGCATACTCACTGGGGCCATCTGCGGCGAGACTAGAGGGTAGTCATTATGATTCCTCAGCAACGCTGTCCTGTGATTAGAACGGCGTTTTGTTTTGTTTTCCATTTAGGTTTATTTCCGTTTAGATTTCTGTTCTGGAAATGTATGAAAAAAAGTGCATATTTAATCAGATAATGTCTAATTTGCATAGCTAAGCATACAATTTCTGAAAACTTAATATAAACTTAAAAAAATATGAACTTAATATTTATATATAAAAAAAGATTGTCTTACTGTAATTAATCACTGTTTCATGGTGATATCTATCAGTCGAAATGTTTATCTTATTCATCTGTAGTGTCTTAATTTTTGGTAAGAAAAAAAAATGTCTGAAATTGTACAATAAATAACATAAAATAATCATCACCTTTCACTCTAGTACATCAGCAAAATGAAACGGTAATTTTGAACCTGGCTTTATCCAATATTCACATACAAGAATATTGGATAATCATCTGTTCTGAAAATGTATGCAAATTAGGGCATCTGAAATTCAATGGTGCCCCATTTGTATATTGACACTAAACATTTCAGAAATCTTGTAATGAAAAAAAATTCTTAATGTAAGTGATCAGCTTGGGAAGTGTCATGGTGATATCTATGAGTTAAAAGTGTAACCCAATTCACCTGGGGGGACTCTACTTAAAATTAAGCACGAAAAAGCTAAAGAAACTTCCTGTGTGCCGAGTAGTTGTTGATAGTTGCTGATAATTTGACAAACTTCATAACTGTTTATGTATATTTCACCACTGCAAAATCAGCAACACTATGTGGCAGGTTGTCAATGAACCCTGGGGTTGAGGGTTGGAACCATAGTTCCTCCTGTCCACATGTCCATATATTCCTGGGTAAGATGCAGAACTTCAAATTGCTCCAGATGGTGAGGCCAGCACCTTGCATACTATCTGTGCAAGGGCCCCATGAAAAAAAAACCCTAGTTCAGTCAGAAACTTTAGTAAAAAAAAACTTTTCTTCCATTTGCAGTATTATATTTGGGTGTATGGCTCTGTTCTGGGGCCTCTGCCTTTCTTTGGGCCTATGCAGAAAGCCTTTTTCAAGGGCCTACAAGGACAGCCTAAGGCAGAGAAAGCACACCTCTCCACCCTTACACGTGCAATCAAGGCAAGCCTAAGGCAGGGAGAGCAGCAGCAAAGACCTACGGGAACAGAACGGAGCAGATATAAATGACAAACAGAAATGACACTGATAAGTCAGACACAGCATGAAAAGAAGGAGCTGGGGTGGAGGCAGGTTGCAAAGCAGCTTGCAGAGGAAGCAGCAACAGTAGGCAGGCCAGAGCAGCTTAAATAGGGCGCCTTGAATGAAATTCGTCAATTGGTTGCATAGAAAGGAATCATGTGATCTATCAGCTGACTCCCTTCCATCAATCAGCGGCTCCACCAGTTGATTGGACTGTTTGAGATCAGCTGATGTAGCTGGTATGTGAGCTGAGTTTGACATCCCTGAACTAATGCTATGCTCAATTTTAAGACGCAAGTTCATATTGTGCTCCAGGTGCACATTACTAAATGAATGTGTGTTTCTATGTGTCAGGGTCTGACCAGACACAAAGTAATCCTTCAAAGTCTGTTTAAATGGTGGTGGTTGTGGAAGGACGAGGCAGAGGTTATACACCATATTGTTGACATTAGCATGCTGCTGGAGAGTTGCAAAATTGTGTGACACAGTTCTCCTAATCCACCGTCAGAAAGTTGTGGTGTGCCCGAAGCTATCTGACCATCTGACAAGCACTTCCGACGGAGCTTAGTGGCCACCTTGTTTATATGGGTCACATATAGGTAAAATATACGTATTGTTGAAGTAAGTGTGTTATTTCCTGCTTTATTTCCACCATCTCTTCCTCTCTTTCCCTCACTATATTTACATATTTCCATTTATATTTCAGTCTGAAAATGACACTTTTCATTCTTGCTATAGAAAAGCATTGTTCTCCACTTCTCAATAAACAATGTGACTTTCTTCCTCTGCTTCCTCCGTGTGTTCCTGCTGACAGTCTGTGACCTCCTCTTCTCCTACTGCGTGAATGCTATTGTCATTTCTCAGAAAAATTGTGGGATTTTTTATTTTTTTTGCTGTTGAATTGTTCACAACTCAATGTCACACACATGTGGAGAGAGAACGGCAGGCAGCGATGGAGGGAGGCTCAGAGAATAAGAGAGGCAGACAATAGATGTGATTTCATCAAAGGGGTTTTTGCAAATTATGTGTTGAATTTAAAAGCTGGAAAATCCACTTAATTATCCTCTGTGTTGCTAAAATGTGTCATTTCCTGGTTTAAAAGAAATTTATGCAAACCACCAGTGACTTGTTAAATATTTTCTCTCTGGTTTAGTTTTGTGGATTTGGCTTGTGTATTAGCAAATTGAAGTGTGAGTTTCTTTGTTTTTGTCTTGAGGTTAAAGTCACACTAAACTGCAACAACAACCACTTTCACACTTCTTATTCAGTTCACCCGGTTTTCATGCAGATGCGTTTGTTGACATTCAGGAAGCCAGTGATTGAAAATACTCTGAATTCATTTTTTTTTTGTTCCTCCTGACATTTCAAAAGATTTGCATAAAATTTGCTTGGCAGTCAGATGGAAAGATAGCTACTGTAGAGACAGAGACAGATGGACGGACAGACACACTGAGGTGTTGCTGTTGTTCATCATGTAAATGTGGTCATTTTAAGTGGGCAGTTAAAGCGTTATGAAATCAAAATGGACTCTCTTCTGTTTTCCAATTTTCAGTCCCTGAACTTGTCATCTCGAGTGAATTAAAACTGGATTTGTTTGTTGGAAATGAAACTGCACATTACTTTATGAGAGGCAGAAACCTTTGTAGAACTCAGTTAAACCATAAATAAACACACTTGCTCTCTTTTATTTATTTAAAGACCTGTCAAATACAAGTAGTGTGGTCATTTCATAGCATTACTCACTCCATCCAGTCATGGATGAAGATCTGAATCAAGCAATCACAATCTTAAATTAAGCCCCAAAACCAAAAACCCCTACATTTGAGGTGATTTTCCAATACTACTAACTTCAATAACTGTGCGACCTATGGTAACATACTAGTATGCCAGAAAAAGATTTATATTATAAAGATGTTCGCTTTTCTGATAAGTTTGGTTCTAATTAGTTATTTAATGCTATAACACAGGGATTTTACAACATGACTGACAACTGTGCGAGCCAGTCGGTGGACTCGCATTCAGTGCTGCTGCTCGCAGTTTGTCGGATATGTTTGTGGATGGGTAACTTGATACCGCGAAGATTGTTACTGCGCAGACCCTGGCCCTGAATGACATCACCAGACCAAGATGGCAGCCGCCGTATGTGTTGATCATCTTTCTCAGTCTATGGTAAAATGCAGTATGCTAAAAATACCAGGATGTTGTACTGCATCTGGTTGCATTTGCAGCATGGTTTGCCGAACCTGACCCACAGCACTATGCGCAGTGGAAGCAATCAGTAATCTCAGAGGCTAAGGAAGTGCCAAAAACTGCAATTCATCAAATGGCCACTTGAGGCTGGCTCCAAAACAGATCAAACCCCCATAGACCCCCATGTTAAAATGCCTAACTGTACAGCAGCAAAAAACATTTTTACAGCCTGATACAAAAACAGTTTGAGTCTCTATAGCTAATTCCCCATTCATGACAACTGTACAAAGGGTGATTTTTTTTCTAACTTACACGTTAAGCATATTTAAGGGCAGGACCTCTTGACTGAGCGGCTGAGGCGTCACCACAGTCTGAGTTAGATCCACCCCTCGCTCCTCCACAGCTTCACCCTCTCGTCCAAATTTGATCACTTCCTGCTCCAAAAAACAAGATGGTGACAACTGATATGTCAAACACGAGGCTTCAGAACGGTAATCCACAAACCAATGGGTAATGCCAGGGAAGCAACATCCATTACTTACACAGTCTATGAGCGTAAGATACGTCACACAGAACTGCACATGTAATTTTGCTGTTGTATAATATAATACTGACTGTTCTACAGTGATTCTACAATGTGTGCAGTTATTAGTTACAAGGTAAAAGAACATCCTGTACCTTGCAATGTAACAACAGCAGAGCTCTGCGTGTTGAGATTGGCATTTTGTATCTCCAAGGTAATGTTCTGCTGTATTCCAAATCACACACTTTTCAAAGTTCAAGGCGTAATGTTGTGGTGAATTGGTATTTATCAGTTGTATACATTTATCAGTAGGTACTCTGTAAAGGCAGCTGCAGCACATACCGAAAAAGTATGTGACTCAGAATGCAGGGCAGCATGTCCCATCCATGTGCATCACTTTTTATTGTCCTCTAAAAAGTGTTTCTGTTGCGTTGTGAGATTCTTGCGGAGTGTTTTCTAAATTCTCCGTGTGTGTCATCAATTGTTAAAAATGCTTCTTCGTTTGCTTGTGTTGTGTCTGTTTCCATGTGTTGAGCTCTCAGGGCCACCGTATATCTGCCTCTTACTTTGTTCACACGTATGTGAATGTTTATTGAAACATATGTTCTTATTCATGAAATGCTGTGCATTTCAGGGGTTAAAGCTCAGGGACAGTCTGTATCAAGCCTGCTTGTTAATGTTTTAAAGCATAAACTGTGAGCTATTGTTTTAATGAATGGTTGAAGCCTTGGTGAAGTGTCCGGCCTGAAAGGAAGTGAATGGGCTTTTTGTCCAGAGACATTGAGCCCTCGAACAGAATCTGTAAATGACATGGATTAAATTATATTCATGAAAATATACAAAAACCTAGTGTATGCTTTCTCTCCCTCATCTATTGAAAATTGTCTGAAGGTTAATAATGCTGACAGATGTTAATGCTGAATTACAGCGGGTTGAGTTCATTGTGATATGCAGAATAAATGACTTAAGGAAGCTGTAATGATAAGCATCTCTGCTGAAAACATCGCAAAAAATTACAAAAATAAAAATTATTTAATTATTTTTTTATTTTTTATTTATTTATTTAAATGTACATCTGGAGGCGTGAGCGATGACTACACTCCACAATAGTGTTTATTTACCAAAAAAGCTGCCATTAATGACGAGGCAGCGGAGACAGTAACAGTTAGCATTAGCTACATTGCTACATGTTAGTACTTGTGTACCAACACACACATCAACAAACTAAAAATAAAATGTAAGGATACACAAAATTTGTGACTTACCATTCAGAAACGTCCTGCTGCAGCTCTGAAGGAGCCTCTCCGTCTGGGTCAGATTCTGAATAAAATTCCTATGGTTTAACTAAGGTGCTTCTAATACCAGCCATATTTATGCAGCCACCATAAACATTAGAGGCGCTGACGGCCCAGTGAATATGTGTGCGTTTAAGCTTACCACTCTGAATCGATCAAGACGAGACAGTGAAAACGTTCGGAATAATGGAACAAGCTGGATAAATCACAGTATTTGTACAGTATGTGCAAACATTTGTGTGGCTTTGACATGCGTCTGTACTGATCTTTGAGAAATGCAACAACATGAGTGAAAGTCAAGGCAGATTAATGTCTTTTCTCCACTGTATTCATTTCAGCAAAAAGGTCACAGCTTAGCCTGTCACCAGTTTCTAATCCATCAGAATAAACAAGGATAAATTTCAGGATAAACGTTTGAGGGATTAAACCTGTTCTGCCCCAACGACAACACCTTCTTCCTCTTCCTCCATTAGGACACCACATCACCACTGACTCCTCAACATCGTTACTGTACTGAAATAAATAACTGGCCTATTAAGAAAGGGCTGAGAATATTTTAGAAAGTATTGAATACATTTTTTAGGCTACTGTGAATATATTTTATTGCCTAAGGTGAGAAAACAAATGATGTCCCACTACAAAACCACTGGAGTACGTCCAAAGTGTTGACAGGAAACATGAGTAATGTCTGCCTAAGTTGTCACACTGAACAGATGCATCTCTCTGTGGATGAAATGGGGAGCAGAGCAAACAAAGTAGCATCACTCTGAGTATTCAGCTGCCGTGATTATTGCAGGACTGACCAGCCGCGGCTTCCCTCCCACGTCACTGTTTACGTCACATGCTGAGCTATACGCATTCTGTATAAACAAAAGTAGGTAGGCGGCATTTTGTTTCTCACGAGCCATCGCTGTTTTTCAAATGGCTTTTTAGCAACAAAACATGGTTGTTTTTTTAGCGACCCATCACTATGTTTCCAGTGGGGATTAAGGCATGAAAAGCAGTTGATTTTTACCAGGACATCACTGCATTTCCAGCCACATTTTATCCACCAAAACTGGGTATTTTAAGTTCCAACATTATCTTTTCCTTACCATAACCAGGTTGTTTTTGAACCTAAACATAACAACATTAACCACAGGGTTGTTGAAACATAAAGTGTCAACTTATCCTCAACATAATTACATACAAATGTAACTTATCAGTGATTTGCAGAAACGTACCATGCCAACATTTATTCTGGCATTTGGGTTGGTGAACTATAGTGAAACAGTTCAGACTGAATGTGCCTCACGTCTCTCGTATACTGTTAAATACAGAGAGCTTCCCCTGGCATCGGGGATGATTGGGTGTGAACTTGTTTGAATGTAACAGACATTCATTTATATGTAAAAGTCCCACACTCCAGTTTGAACTCTACTGTTGTAATTAAGGCAAACAACTCATCTGAGATGCTTGCAAGAAAAAAAGGTAAAAGTGCAATGGAGGAAATTAATTAAGGACAAATTACTTAAAAATGTTGATAATGTTTAACATGGGGAGCATTTAAGCTGTTGTTGAACAGAAGGCTGATTACTTTTCTGGTAATTTTCTTTTTTTTTTTTTTTTAAATTGTGCAATAACGTGTAAGACAATACAAATCATGGTGCTGAAAAAAGGAAGAGGGAATAGAGTCAGAAAATAATCAGACATTATCAAAACAAAGGCTGATTAATAAGTAGAAAAGAACTGAACTGTCCATGATGTGCACCAAACAACACAGCAGCCCATAAGAGACCAAACTGTACACAGTGTCATGCAAACTGAGCTTAAGACAAATTATCTTTTATGTAAAACTCGGAGTGCTTGTTTCCAAAGGTCAAAGGTCACTGCCTCTGTTGATTTTGGTCACAAGTGGGACCTTTAAAGACCCACAACCCACCCAGTAACAGAGCTGCTCAGAGCAGCGGTGAAGAGTATTTCCCAGCCTCTCTGCTTGTAATGGGTCTTGCATCAGTGTGACAGAATAACAAGCATTTTGTGTGTGTGCCGCTACACTAAAAAATCATTTATGGGGGTTATAATTATGTTTCAAATGCACTCATTGTAGAGCAGGAAGCGTGCGGGGAGGAGGTGTGTATGAAAGCTGTGGGAGGGAAATCAGCATTCAGTCATTTCAATAATCTATGAGAAGATCTCTTGTGGTTTTATATCGGTATTTACAAATAAATTATACAGTTGCTCCAAAAAAGGGGTAATTTATTATCAGGTTTTGTGTATTTTATTAAATTTCATGAGGCATATCAAAAGCTCAGACTAATTCATAGCAGAAGTCGCCATATAAAGTGAATCTCTGAAAGTTAACAAAGACCCTTATGAAGCTCCTGAGTGTGGTGATATCCTGAAATATTTCTGAGTCACGTAATTTATGGCATTTTATACATGATCTCTGAAAAAGAAATCACCACAAGTTTCTGCCATTAAAAAACCGAGTACATTGGTGGCATTTCAATTCTGCCAAAAAAAAGCCCATTATTTTCTCCCAAGAGTGAGCTTGTTATTTTGCTGAAAATAAATTATACTGAATATCCACACTTCCTCTTTGGTGATGTGACCCAGAAGGATATAATGAAGAGTGATTTAAAATAAGATCTGTTTACCCTCATTTTTTATGCTGTAAACTGCTAATCCTCCCGGGGGAAACTTGTCCTCCACATTTGACCCATCCTCAGTATTTATAGTAAGCCGAGACTTTCGCAGCTGACACCAAACACAGGCGTCTTTTTAAGTGATAGAGCCCTGATAAACAGAGAGCCACACACACACAAAATCCACACGGAAAGAACCAGTAATAATGATTAAAGGGACAGTTCACCCCCAAATCAAATATACACAATTTTCCTCTTACATTTAGTGCTATTTATCAGTCTAGATAGTTTTGGCGGGTTTTTCCCCCGGCGTTTTAAGCACCACAGGCCGAGAGCCATTTTGTTCCATTATATTGGAGTGAAGGCAGACATCTCTACGGCCGATATCTCCAACACGCGGCAACTCACACCAAAACAATCTAGACTGATAAACAGCACTACAGGTAGATGTTTTTTTATATTTTGGGGTTAATTGTACCTTTAACATGAAGTTATTTTCTCTAGTTTAATTTCTTTTAACCTCCGAAATAACACAATCAGTTTAATTTTTTAAGGGTTTGTCCTCATTTCAAACCTCACATGCTGTGCTGGGGTCAGATGGCAACAGTCTGGGGGAGATTAAAGCTCAACCACCTGCAAAGAGCAGCACTGAGTGTCTGAACACACTGTACAGTAGGAGAGCCATACTCAAAACTGACACTGATTCAAACTGTATACTGATGCAACACAGGAGCTGTTGAGGCAATCATCACCGTCATCAGTGTTTTCATCACAAATTGAGTTGATTTTGAAGGAAATTTTACTTTCTTGCTAATTAAAAATCATTCACTCAGTTACATTAATATAAAGACTGAATACAGTTAAAGACATTTAATGAATAAATACAGATATGTCATATACCATATTAAATTCCATTTTCTCTTTTTGAGTTTTAAAGCAAAGTCTTTCCAGCAGTGTATACTAAAACATGTCCAAAGTTTTATAGTTTAAAGCCATTTTTTAGATGACTCTTTAATTTCATAATGCCATTTTTCATCACAAAGTCTGTTTGCCAGTCGTGTCAAACAGACCAGAGCCCATTATGCTTCTGTCTTTTATTGTGAAGCACTTTGTGATGTCTGACCCAGAAAGGTCCAGTACAAATAAACTTTACATTACTGTCTCCGTCCTCTTTGTCTTGATCGACATAAACTTGAAATCATGAAAGGAAATGGTAATCGGGGAAAATGGCATTGTGGAATTAAAACAGACAGAAATGGGGCATTGTGACATTAATGACACGCAATAAAACGCTTTTTATTGTGAGGGTGAATTTTAAAAATGTATTGGCTTATGTCATAATTGCATTGTTAGATCTCCATTAGGCCTCGCTTCAAGGACTGTCTCCCACCATGCAGTGGATGAGACAGAAGCTCCCACAGGGAAGCAGACAACTATTTGTTAAACCAAACAACTAGTCTTTTTTATTAAAGTCTTTTTTTCTTGTAAAATTGAAAAATATTGTTTGAAAACACTTCCATTAAAGCATAAATCTTGGAAAACTAATGAGTGATACAGAAATACACATGGTGAAACAAACAAACAAAAAAGAGCCAAGAGGCTATTTTTCTGACTGGAAAAGGTGACACAGTTGTTAAAAGCAGTAGTGACATACAGTAGACTACATACAGAGAACAACATTGCAAACAAGCAGGATATCGCAGCAGCAAAAAGAGAGTTTAGTGCTAACGTGTGGCTATATTCATCTGGGAACAGTACAGTCTCCTCTCATAGACCCCAAGTGACACAATTAGCAGCCTGTTGCCTGTTCATTTTTATGAGTCAAGGGTGACTTTGTATACGAAGCATGGATGTATAAAGAAAACTCTTCATATCTATTCTACGTCTATTTATATCTTTATATTCTTTCTATCTATACATACATGATACCAAGCACAAGTTCACATATTTTATTAAGTCATCCCAACTTAAAATGTGCTTTGGTTTTTTATGAAGTGTTTAGAGTGCTTGTTTGTCTATTGATATGAGTAGTTTCAGTACAGGCTGCTCTGATTGGCCTGTGACCAGCTTGTTAAACAGTGATTCAGATGAGTGAACAGTAGCTACAGTGGCCTTTCAAACGCACTCTTGTACAACATGGCTGTCTTTATAAACTGACAGTGTCCTGCCCTCTCTTAGTAGCTCTGAAATATGTGTGGTTGACCCTGCTTGTTGCCATGTCGATAACCAGCCCACTTTGTATTCTGTTGGCCATGAAAGACACAAACTGCCCCACATGAGAGACGCTGCCTGGCTGGCAGCAGGTTGGGAGACGGGCATGGTTAGCAAATGGGAAATGTACCAATAACATCACATTTCACAGTATTTATTAGCAAGCTAGCTAACACTCATTTGTAAAATGTGACAACTGTCACATCCGGCACTGCACACATTCAGCACGAATATCGCCTTGGCAGGCGATGGCCACTCGCCTGCAGTTGCTCATGTGTGACCATGCCCTCAAGGCCCAAACGCACTGAAAGTGATTATTGACACACCTCGTGTACTGTTCCTGTGGTACATTGCAGGCATCAAATGTGAAATGTCAACACCACAGAATCAGCAGTATTTGGGGACACGGTCACTTCCTATATGTAGATAGTGACATGATCAGTAGCCTCCCCCTTAATTTTCTGTACATCTATCCATCCATCCATTTTCATCTGCTTTTTCAGGGTCAGGTCAGGAAGGTACTCCAGACATCCTTCTCTCTAGCAACACTTTCCAGCTCCTCCTGGGGATCCCAGGGCATTCCCAGGCCAGATTATCCCCCCAGCGTGTTCTAGGTCTGCCCCGAGGCCTCCTACCAGTTAAACGTGCCTGGAAAACGGGAGGCACCCAGGAGGCATCCTGATCAGATGTCTGAACCACCTTAACTGGCCCCTTTAGACATAAAGGAGCAACGGCTCTACTCAAGCTCCCTCTGGATGTCTGAGCTCCTCACCCTATCTCTGAGGCTGAGCCCAGCCACCCTCCAGAGGAAACTTATTTGGCCGCTTGTATCCACAATCTCATTCTTTTGATCACTACCCAAAGTCCATGACCATAAGTATGGACCAGTAAATCAAAAGTTTTGCCTTCCAGCTCAGCTCCCGCTTCACCATGACAGTCCGGCTCAACACCTGCATCACTGCTGCTGCTGCTGCTGCTGCTGCACCAACCACCTAGGTATCGGCTTCCCTGGAGGTCGGCCTCTTTATCCGGTCCCTCTCCTCCGCACTTTGACTTATTTTCATTGTGCTGATGGTGGCTTGGAAACCCCCCCCCTAACTGTGTCACACGGGCAGAAGAGAAGGTGGCCGGAGCTCAGCCGGTCCCCTTCTCCACACTTTGATTTATTTTATCCTACTTGGTTCTATTTCTCCCTCTCTGGGAGCCTGGGCTCACCGCGCAGCAGCCCACGACATCCATACATCCACCCACCCCTCCCTCCCTTGCAGCCCCGCACATAACACCCGAGCCTCGGGCGCCTCTCCTTGACCAACTAACTTAAATACTATATACACACTACTAACTGTAAACCTACATCAAAAAACACTATGCTAACAGTACAATTCGTCAAATTACTAGCTATTCTCTCTGCTCTGATCCAGCCTACTTGTTTTATAGTAAGGGGAGGAGTAAAGGGAGGAGGGCAGGCTTTAGTGTGGACGGTTAGTGACGTCATTCGCCTCCAATGTAATGTAATGTAAATTCAAATGTAGTAACCAGGTTTCAAGCTGTAGAGGGCACTCCATACCACATTTTAAAAATTAAATGTAGATTTTCCAGTTTGCACTAAACTGTCAAGATTTTGAGCAGGAATAAGTCAGTAACACTACTTTACTACCAGAAACAATGATTATCAGCTGAAAAAAAAAATGGTTTTAGGGTTTAGTTACTCTTTAAAAATAAAGATTTTTTAAAAAACTTGACATGTTTGCGAGTCACTTGCAGTCCATTCAGAATGGGCCCATGACTCAGTTTTGGACCCCGACCCCCCAGTTGGGAACCACTGCTCTAAAGGCTTCTGACAGATGTGAAAAACGCAGAAACCTGTTCTGAAAACATCAGTAACGGACCAAAGTTTCGTGCTAAGTGTGCAAACATGGTTGACATAACATGAAGTCGTATTTATCGTTGGATGGCGACAATTTCGGACGAAAAAAAAAAACAAAAACAAAAAAAAAACCAGACTGTGCAAAGGCCTTAACTTAGTACCTCACCTGGTATTTTTAATACATTTACTACAATATTTGGCACCCCCTCCTCTGGGTGGCGCCCTAGGCAGCTGTACATAGGAAGATACGCCACTGGAGGGCTGTTGGGTGTGTGCTACTGCTTTCATCAGGTCGTTAACAGTTATTTTATTATGTTTGATAAATGTATTTCTTTAGAAAATATTGTACTTTGAGGGAAAATCCTTATCCTTTAATTTGTTTTGGGTCTCTTCAAACAGCAGCTGCAGAAAAAACAGCTTTGGTCGCTGGGTCCTCATTGGGAACACTTTGCACGCGCTAGAACGTTATCTTGCGCGTGTCCGGCCGTTTGAAACAAGTGTACTTTAGAACGCGAGCGACGCTGTCAGTGCGCGTGGGCCTTCGCTGAAAACACTTCAGCCGCCATTTCACAAACAAACTAGCCTACCAACAGTCTTACTTTGTTATTTTCCGATGGCTTTGTGGACTACAAATTGTTTTGGGCTCCCAACCGCTTCAGGACACCAGCATTTAGCGTGTTCGCCGACACTTCTCCGTGTCAACGCCAATTTCAGCCGCAAGTCGTCGTTAGCCGCTGCCATCTTGTCTACTGCGTCACCTCTCAAAGGTAAGTTTGTTTTTTAGCTAGCTGTTTGAGCTTATATGAATACTGGTAAAGTATGTTTCGACTCTGTTGAGGCGGTGTTTGTCAATAAGCTATGAGACTAGCTGTTAAATCTTTCTCTCATATCTGCTTGATGTCTTCTTTTATTTGTGTTTGCTGGCTGTTTTCTGCTGCTGTCAGTTTATTGACAGTGATAGAATTGGTAACTAACTTCTTGAAGTGTATGACAGTGACATTGTTTTTCTTTTGTTTGGTGTTTGGCTCTTAAATTGTGATGCCTTCATGCTATTGACTTACATAATGGTGGAATATGAACACGTTTGAGTGTTATGAAGCTTCTTTGGGGCTGAAACGGTTGTGTGTATATATTTCCCCCTCTTGCTTGTTGCTTGTTTTGAGCTAATTGCAAACTAGGGTCTGTTTTAGAAAATATTGTTGGCTTTAAGGCTGTAAGCATGACTGCACACAGCCCATTCACATAATTATAATCCTGTAATATTGGCTTCATGGAGTGCTCAGTGTGGCTTTTGTCACTTTTTTCTCCGCACATTTCATATTCAGATGAACATTAGAGGAATATTCAAAGTGAGAGCAGTGGGTTTATGTGACAGCTTGCTCTACTTTCCTCCAACCCATCAGTTACATTTTAACAGCTGAACTCATGGTTCCTTCATTCAGCTGCATCCTTTGCTCACTGTAAAGCTTTGTATTTTTGTGAGTTTAATATTCATCAATCAATTCATATTCAAAAATATCTGCTGCATACATAATGTCCTAGCTTGCGCCACAAATCATGTGGACTGTGGTAATGGTGGGGTGTTCCCTGCAATTTTGGATGAATTAGGTTTAGAACTGTCACTCTCAATCTCTCAGTGACGCTGAGCTTGGTGTGTGCTTGTGGGGAGTGATGAGAAAATAGATATCAAATATTAGCTTTGTAGATAATTTCTATTTACATAATAAATCTGTTTCATATGAGATAGCTGACTGAGCTCTAATGTCACATCAACTACAAAACCCATTTTGCACACAATATATCATCAAGGACTACAGCCTGTGAAAATGTTAAGTAATATTATACTGACAAATATGAAATAAACCCCCTCAGGGTCACTGAACCAGTTGGAGGGGTTGTGAGATGAGCTTCAAGATCAGGAGAAAACACATAACACACAGCACAAACAAATCATATTTCAGCTACATGTATTGTGATTATTTTGTCAGATGTTTCTCTAGTCTGCATTTTATTATAAAATAGTGAGGGGACCTTCAGACCTCTAAAAAGTGCTCAATTCAATAAATCTGAAAAGGGCTAATCAGTATTTCTTTAAACTGCTTACTCATAGATGGTGAGTGAAGAAAATCTAGCATCCATTTCCATATTTTAGCAGCGTTTGTGCTAATTTTCCAATCCTGATTCAAACGTTAATAAGTAAGAGGCGATGTATTGAAATTTTGTCACTTCATCCACTGTGTCATTTTGTTTGGCATGGTACTGCATTTTTAGTTCAAGTCGAGACACAACCAACGTTGCTGAAAAACAAAACCAATACAGGAAGTGCCAAAAACTGCAGTTCATTGAATGGCCACTTGAGGCTGGCTCCAAAACTAGTGAGTCCCAATAAACCCCCATGTTAAAATGCCCAAAGGCCAAATTGCACAGTGGCTACATCTGTTCTTTTTATACAATCTGTGGTTATAGTACAATGCTGTTTATGGGTATAGCTGTTTGCCTCATAATTTTCAGTTTAACTGCTCTTGCATAGTTTCTATTTTTATTTTACACACTTCTACTTTTGGTTATTTATTTTTTGATGTTTCTCTGTGCTTATCTGTAAAGTAAAATGTACATCTTTCACACATGTGAGTATGCAATGCCTAATTTTATTCGCTTAAAACAATGTGCTCGTAGACAGTCCTGAGTATGGTCATCACTACTGATGTCTTGTTGAAAGAAATTTATTATTAGTTTCTCTGTGTTGGGCAAAAGGGCTGCACAATATATATATATTTTTTTCTTTTATAGTAGTAGCAATGTCAACTTGTGTGATAAATACATCACAAAAGACTACACTTTTGCACTCAGGGATTAAGTTTGTTGAAATAACATAATATCAGTAGAAAACTGGTCTCTAAAATATAAATATTAACCTTTTTTCATTGGTGCCTTTTGTGTTCAGTTCAAAGTTCAATTTGTACAGTAAAAGAATGTTAAATTTTGTTTCATTTTTTTGTATTTAACAAGTAATTTGTTGTCTTTTAGTTTTATATTGAAAGCAGCAGAAAGACAGGGGTGAATACACTTTAATTTCTGTCTGTCTTTCTATTTATTGCAAGTAATATTGCAATTGAGAATTAAATAATGTTACCACATATATTCTTCATATCCTGCAGCCCTATTGGACAATAACAGCACTTTGACATCATACCACAATTAGCCAACATCACTTATCAGTCTTGCAATATCCTGTTTTTTTTTTCTTGTGTTTCTTAGCATCAGACGTGGTTCACCACAGCAGTATTACTTGAGCACTTACAACAGCTAGTTTACATGGACATCATGAGACAATAACATTAATATCTACTTCAGATGGATCTTAATGCGAAGTCAGTGCCACAGAACATCCGGCCTGAGCAGACAGGACATCAGAGAGATGAGGCCTAATGGAGTTTTAATAGATAAATGTTGGCAGGATGTATCTCGGGCTCCTCAATAACAGCAGGATGTAGAAATCCAGACAATGGTTTTTAAATGGTGATGGATGGAAGTAATTGGTTTCATACGCAGATGGGAAGAGCGTTGGTTACTGGCATACTGGAAGAAGGAGGTCAAAGATAAAGTGACAGTGAGGAAGCAGTTTGATGGGCAGAAACTGGACAGAATGATCGACGGGTGGATGAAGGGTGGTTTAAAAGTAGAAGTCAGAGCTTATTAGGAAAGCTCAAAGTGACCTTGACAATGTGGTAACCAACTTATTGGATGCTGGGGGCCTTTGACACAGGCGAGCAGCAGCAGGTGTCTGATTTGAAGCAAGGTGTCGAGGTCTGACACAGCCTGTCACTGCCTTAGTCTTTCACCATCCCCTCTTTGCTTTAATGAATTTCCTGTGTGGGCCAGTTTTGGACATGGCTCTGTCAGCTGGGTAGGTTCACTGCTTTGAGGCTGGATGAATCATCTCATGGTGTATTGATTGACCATAAAAAAAAAGGCAAACACTCATTCATTCAGAGGCTTATAAAGCCCCCAAACACATTAAAGGCAGTTAAAGGTTACATGTGAGTCAAAAACACCACTGAAAACATCAGCAACATGAAGATTTTTCATTCTACCTCCAGTCAGTTGGTTAAAAAAAAAAGGTTTGAGTTTTTTACCTTCGTGTTTGAGTTGGGTTTTTTTTTTTTTTTTACCTCTGATCAATTAGTAAATAAAGACAAGACTGTTAGCTAAACCCCTGCCACGAAAATTGATAGTTCAATTTAAGCAACCATAACTATGCATGGCATACCTTTTTAGCTGTAATTTCTCCACACGCCACAATTGTGCCTGGGCCTGTATTAGAAGCAGTACTTGGAGTTTGGATGATGGTAGTAGTTTTTTTTTTTGTTTCTATAAAACTAAAAGTGAGCAAAAGTCTAAGGGAAAACCATTATAGCAAAATTTTAACTTGAAAAAAACCACAAACAGTTTAGACTTTGAATGTCATCTTACCTTAGAAAGAACAGTATTTACTGGTCGTCAACAGAGCACATGAGGAAATTTGTGTCTGTCACCTTCAAAATGACTGATGGAGTGCCCCTACTCCACATGATTGTGTGTGATACTTTAAATTAGGGCCCATGGCAAACATGAAGTTTATAAATAGTTCTGTTTATTTGGCTAAACCTTTATAGGTGGAATTGAGTGCTTTTGACAGGGGTCCCCCAGAAGCTGTGTCCGAAATTAACTTTTTGACTCAACGGCCAAGGGGACTGGTAGATGAAAAACATCCACCAGCCAACTATATTTTTTAAAAGGCCAAAATAATAAATTGCCTTTTTGTGTCAGGGGCTACATTTCATTGAGATGATAGCATATTATGCTCAACTGAAACTTAAAGGCCAGAGAAAAATCTATTGTAAAATTATTTTAGAATATTGAACATCACCACAATTCCCTCTGGTAAGCAGTGATGCAGTGTATGTCTAGGGCTTTTATTGTGAAAGGTAAGAGATGAAGCTGTGATGCGTTGCTGTGGCAATGTGGGAGATAATGAAGAAATTTCTGTCTTGGTTCAGACTTTAGAGTCTCCATGTTATTATATTCATTACCTTTATATGTAGTGGTGCAACTCAGAGCTATCAGCAGACCGGCAGCAAGTGATACTTCAGCGGATCAGCCAATGTAAAAAACAGTTCTTAAAAATTAGAAGTGCTCGAGGCAGTCAGCTTTTCAGCACCATTTAGATGCACATAAAACACACCTGCAGTGTCTGTGTTTGATAAACTCTGTCACCGGCAGGAGAGGAGCAGCAGAGCAGCATGCCTGCTAATGACACCAAAATGCGGTAGAGACCCTCAGCATAGTTTGTATGCGGTTACATGGCTTTTGTGATACAAACATTTACCCACCTGTGTGGCAGAAAGCCTTCAGAAATTTACTCATCAAATGCATTTGGGGCTTGGTGTGTGTCAATCATGAACCCTGTCCAGAACCCCAGCACATTGGTAATGAACTCATTAGGAACAAACTCATTGACAGAGTCATGAAAAACTGGAATGATTGCACAAAGCACCTGTAAGATATGACAAAAGGTAAACCTATGGGTTCTGTGGGTACCCAAGTCAGTAGGGTGAGTGTAAGAACAGTCAGTCCTGTTCATCTGCTCTAATGTAAGCTGGAGGTGCTAGCATGTCAGGCTAACTAGCTCACTATTGAAAGTTAATACCTTGACCAGTACCTCAGAGAGTTGGCATGTCGTCAGCTAACTGCATTATTTTGTAGGGTCTTGGTTTAAGTTACAAAAAGCCTTGGTCACATTGAGTGGGAACCTGACCTGAATGCTACTATATCATAGTAACTTAAGTGGCTCTATTGAGCTCATTATTGGATTGGGAAATTTACACTCCAGAACCAGAGCCAACCATTCTCTTGAAATATTATATGAAAATGACCTTTGCCAAACACATCGCTTAGTCCGTATCCTCAAAGCCCTTTCTCTAATAATGTTTAAACCTGAAACATGCTATAGAAGTACTATGAATACAGCATAAATGCAACTGCTGTCTTATTCAAGCATTTAATCTATGCATAGAAACAAGATTATTTATATGACAGTTTAATCTTACATTTATCCATATACTACTATTAATACATAGGTGTAATTAGCTTTACACTGCACTGCAAAGACAATATGATGTTTTTAAAAAAGAAGAATTGGAAATGTGGTAAGGAAAATAAGACATAGGTAAATTATTAGATGTGTGCCAATATCCCTCAAAATAGGAGCACTGAAGAGCCAAAAATAGCTGGTAAAAGACAAAATGAAAGTGTGAAATAAAGTTTTAATTTATTTTTATCAAATCATTGGGGGTTAAGGACAGAATTAAATTGTTATCTCTATTTCTAACCAACGTTGCCACTCCATTTCAAGTAAAAACAGTATGATTTATTGATATATTCATTCATTTTTTAGAGTTCTCTGATAACCTTCTATTAATCTTTGTCTGTTTCCAGACTCTGGAAGGAACTTGGCTTTAAAGGCTTAATGAAATTATGCTTTTCCCCCCGAAGAAGACCTGATGCAGAGGGTTTTAAACACACTGGAAAAGATAAAACTTTATTTCTCCCTGTCGTGACAATACAAAGTCAACAAGTGCAATAACAATCCAACTGAAAACGGTACTGATCATTCTATCTAGTAGTAAATACATAGACAGAACGTGGTGCACATTATCATCACCACCACACCCGAAAAGTGAGGTATCAACCACTACAAAGCTTCTGTGTACAGGTGGGTATTCAACTGTAAGGCAACTGTTACCATGACAACCTGGAGAGACTGAAACAGATGTGTGCTCGCTTCTTCCCACCGTTTTTTATTTGTGTTTTTTTATTGTTATTTTTTTTTTTTTTTTTTTTTTTGGGAAGAGGGTTGAGCTGATACGATTTACAGTACCACATCACATCAGGCCAGAGTCAAGACTGTTTTCAAACAAAACAGAAAACATCACAAAACCAAGTTGTAACATTTTGAGAAATGGGGGAAAGAATCAATTTTTGACCCTGCTACTGCTTGTCAGAGGCAAAATTAGTTTTTCTTCTTCCCTGGGTGTGACTATTACTTTATTGGTGATAAGAACAAACCTTTGCTTTATTACAGGTCAGAGCACACAGCATAGAGCCCTGAAAAGTGACATGTTCTCTAGCATAGCAGATCTCTCCCGCTTATCCAGCATTAGGAACTAATTAATCTCCTTTGTACTGCTGCATCTGTTAAAAACTTCTCCCTGTTTGCTGCTGCTGTTCACACTCAGGGAATAAAGAGGCAGCTACAGAAAGAGACTGCAATTTAGAACAATTGCTGAACCCTTGGCCAATTATTTCATTTGGACACATCCTATTTCTCTGCCCCTGAAAGCACGAACCTGCTGGGGCACACACGCAATTAAACTTTAGCCACTGAAATGGGAATTAACTTCCTTTTAACAACTCAGCAAATGTGAATATTATTGCTGATAACTGAGGGTGATGCCTGCAGGCCCCGTTAACAACGCATGAGCAGAGTTCTGTTCAGAGGGTCCACTCGGACTTGATGAAACAGGGAGGTAAAATATGATGGCAAGACCGCAGGTCTCATGGCTGGCTTCTAGCCAACTCTGAACAATTAATGGTATCTCCCGTTAGCTTTCAGCAGTGATGTTAATGTTTGCACAGACCAAAGATTTTGTACATGCACAGGCTCGGCAGCTGCCAGAGTAGCAGTTGCAGATGCAAGATTGGGAGCGATACCTCTCCCCTACCATGCCAACGTCTGTCCACCTGGTCTTCATATGCTGTTGCTCATATACAGTCTGGCACCAACAGCTGCTTTGTCTGTTTTAGCATTTTATGGATTACAGAGAATTTGTCTCAGTAGTTGATTAGGATTTGGGCATAAAATAATACCTTTTTCCTAACTGTGGTGATGTTAGAGCTTAAACAGTCAGTTCATCAGTTTGTCCCACTCACTATTTGGTTGATCAGTTTATTGTTAGGTCATTTTTTTCAAGCAAGAATGACAAACAATTCCTTATTGTCAGCCTTCCAAATGTGATAATTTGCAGCTTTTCTATGGTCACTGTGATAGTTGAAAATCTTAAGATTTTGGACTGTTGGTCAGATAAAACAAGTAAACAAGCATTTTCTCTATTTTCTGACACTTCAGAGACCTAACCATTTATTAAGAGAGAGATAATTTGCTCATTGATTGATAATTAAATTAATCTTTTGTTACAGCTCCACAGGATTGCAATTAGATAATGGAATAATTGTTAAAGCATTTATTTATTTATTTATTTATTTTTTTACAAATGTGAGGATTTTATCATATATATATATATGTAATGCAACTGAAAATCCTTGGCTTTTGGACTGTTAATTAAATCAAACAAGCAATTTCAATCCCTGACAAATAACAGGCAATTTTTCTATTTTATGACATTTAAAGACCAAATGATTCATTGACTAATTGAGAAAATAACTGTCTGATAATGACAGTCTTCATTAGTTGCAGCTCTAAAGTTTTTCTTTAAAGAGTGATAATTGTTTTGACTTTTCCCTCTTAAAAAAGCTGACTCAGAAATTGCTGGAGACATTTTTCAATACGAGTTCATTATCCAGAAATACTCTAAATCCATTTCATCGACTTCACCTTCTTATTAAATGTAAACCGACCTGAAAGCTCTGCGATACACCTCAATGACTAGCCGCCCAGTGCTCATTTGGCTGGTGCATCTGACTTTTACATACCATGTCATCCTTCTGATTAAGCTACTGTACATTATTGCTGACAGTGAAAGGGGTTTTAATGGGTTTTTTACATTTTCTATTATGGCTAATCACTTACAATTGTCTATTACCAATGTGGGATATAGAGGGCTCCTTTTAAAGGAACCAAATGGAAATTCATTTGCATCATATTGCTAATGGAGCTGTTTTTCAGGCAGCTCCGGTAATGAGGAAGGGCAAACAAGTCGATGGATGAGGTTACCGAGGCAACTGTCTCGCACTAACTTTATAAGTAATGGTCTCAAATGGGTTTGTAGGCTCACTGCCAAGGATTAAGGTTATGTTTAACTTAGCATGAAGCTCTTTGCTATTGTGAAGGCATCCCTGATCCCCATTGATGTTTAGGGTGAATAACTTATCGAGAGCCAAGATCCCTTTTCTCAGCATCACTAAACCAAAATAGAAATCTTGATGACCTAATGTAAAACCTTTAGATCTACAGCAGTTTATCTGTATGGCGTTGTGTCCTTCTTGGACATGTTACAATATAGAGAAATCCCTTATTTTGCAGAAAGGAGACCTAAAACATATCATACAAGATACTGTTTTTTAACATGGCTGCAGAGACATTTTGTGTCTGCTTTCAGTAAGAAACAAAAACATTCTAGTCTACGTGAGATGCTCAGCATCAACCTAAGCTGTTACATGTTCCGAATGTTAACCACTCATATATTTCTCTGACTAGTTCACATAAATAAATCACCAAATAGATAACCCACAACTGTGTCTAACTGCTACTGAACACAAACTGACACAGCAGTGTAATAAACATTTTATATCTAGAAAGATGAGCTTCTTTTTTAAAAACAGGCAAGCCTCCTCGCTTGCGAGTACAGTTTATCCAGTTCAGCTCAGATCTGTTTGGGATACTCCAGGCCTTGGCAGCCGCTTCAGGGGATCACTGAACACCTGTGAGCAGTTGAATGTGTCGCTCCTCTGCTGTGGTAGCAGCAGTGCAGTCCTCTCTGTCTCCTTGCAGCCTTTGTTCAGTTAGGTTTCTAAATGCCATATCAGCCTGCTTCTGTCAGTCCATGGGTGTTTTGTGCTCATTGAAAAGGGGCAGTAGTCACTACTAACTACTACAGTATGGCTAGCCCACCACTGCTGTTTGTGTCTGTGGTGCAGAAAGGGGGCATCTGTGGGGCATCTCCTCTGTACCACATAAGGAAACAAGGTGTTGCTACTCTTCAGTTTGTCCACTTGCAGCTTCATTCTGTGTAGATAGAAATACAGATATTCAGCGTTAGTTGTTATTCCTGAAAAAAACAATCTTATCACAAGGTCCACTTAACTGCTTTTTTTAAAGGGACCGTTCACCCCCCAAAACAACAACTGGTATTTATCAGTCTAGATTGTTTTGGTGTGAGTTGCAGATCATTGGAGATATCGGCCGTAGAGATGTCTGACTAGATGGCGCTGAGCTTGTGGTGCTAATATCCACAGACCTTGTTGTAAGCAGTTTCATATAGGAACTATATTCTTTCTATGGAACTACATCCACAAACTGTATCCCTGTGCAAAGGAGAGCATTCATCTACTTTATGCCGTCCTCCTTGACTGAACCGTAACGTTAGCTAGCAGTAGATGCAGGTTTTAATCTGTGCTGTGATACGGTTGGCAGGTGCAGTTCCATAGAAAGAAAATAGTTCCTACATGAAACTGCTCACAACAATGTCTATGGACTATTTCGAAAAACTGGGTCACGATTTCTGGAAAGAGATATTGCTGTTGGATTTTTCAATAGCTTATTTATTTATTTATTTCGCTTTGAGCACCACAAACCAAGTGCTGTACTTCCATTATATTTGAGAGAAGGCAGACATCGCTACAGCCGATATCTACAACACTTGGCAACTCACACCAAATCAATCTAGATCAATAAAAAGCACTACAGGCAAGAGGAAAAATATTTATTTTTGATTTTGTGCTTCACTCTCCTTTGGCATCGGATGCTGTGACCAGTACTGTTCTGTTTTTTTTTTTTTTTTTTATTACATTGGCTAAGTATAATATATATAAGTATAAAAGACACTGAATGAACAATGAAAACAGACCAGAACAGCTAAACTATGAGCTAGAGGTCCTCTCAAGTCTGAAATGTTGGACCTGTGAAGCAGCAGAGGTCAGGTTATAGATACACATTAGATACATTTCTTGCCAATTTAATATGAAATATGAAAGTAATCATTAATAATATAAATCCTTCGCATATGTAGCTACTTTTCTAAAATCTCCAGCTTTGATTATGACATACCACATGATTAGAGCAGAGTAGGCTCAGGATTTTAGAAATATTGACACACAGACCAGAGAGCTGCGGCAGTAAAGCAAGACCCTAGCCGACCTGTGTGTAATTTGGACTAGTTTCATATCCGGTCTCTATTCTTTAAACCAAAGAGGGCCCCTAAAATCTTATATTGCGAACACAAGACTAAAACTAGTCACGGCACTGAGTGAGAAGGGGTCAAAGGTTAGTGACTGAGAATCAGTGGACATCTGGAGAAAGATCAAGGGGGCTATTCACATCCAACCACAGGGACAATCTATTAACAAAGATGGTTTATTTGTTATCGTAAAATGTGGTTGAATGCTTCAGTAAACCAAGCAAATGAAGAACAAATGTTTTAGGATTGCATGTACGTAGACATTTCAAAGATTGCATACAAACACAGTGAATACTATTAAAAAGAAAAGAAATTAAGGGCATATCCTTGCTTTATCAACTCCAAACTGCCTTACCAAAGCCCCGACTGCACGTCTGCATCATAAAATTCAAGTTGCCACATGAGTGGTTTGGAAAAAATCTTCTGGATCCTATTGAACAAAACGGACATGGTTTTTAGCTGCATGGCTGAAATTGTCTCAGATAACGATGTGTGTGCTTAATGATCCGCACTGATCTTTGTATAACAACATATTGGCTTGAAAATCAGCTGAAAGCCCGAAAACACAAAGACTAATAAAAACGTGGCAGCTTTGCTTTTCAAAAAGCAATCAGATTTACAGGAATATTTTACAAGTCTGTAATTCTTGTAAAGGCTTTCAGCTCACCCCCACCTCTATGAATCACATCCCACTCATTTCTGCCGTCCAAAATAACGCATTGTTGATGGGAAAATAAAAGTTTCCACTCAAAGGTTATTCTAATGCACTCTAGAGAAAATGCCTAAACTGCAAAGTAAATGTATGACAGCATATCTAATAAAAGATCACAAACACAGCCCAAAAATAAAATTGCTGCCACCTCACTTGCTCGTAGCAATGCCAAAAGTCATACTTTGACTTTCAAGGAGCTAAACCTATTCTCCTGCTCTTTCCTTTTAGCCTGCAGCAGAACTCTGTGCCTGGCCGCCTTTGTTGCATCTGTGATGTTAATTAACTCACACCACATGGAGGGTGTAGCTTTAATTGGACAAGGTCTTGGCATGCTGCTCTGTGGACAGACAGGCCAGGAATAATTTCATAATGTACAATTCTATTATTACCTCAAAAAGCCAACCACTGAGTTCAAAGATGGATGTGAATATGCAGGAGACACAGTTAGGCTTTGATCACACTCGGACAGAAAAAAAAACAACTGGGGAAAAAAAGATGTGAAATGCTGTTTCAGCCTTCTGAGTGGAGCTGAGTGTCATTTCCTCAGTAGACAGACCGGCAGGTGTTTGAGTGTTGGTGTTAGGGATGGTTACCTACGACCAAAGTGATGTAACAGACAGACAGAGAGTTAAAGTGACTCCATTTACTAGACTGGGTGATAACGCTGAGTCACCGCGGTCTGACTGTAAGAGGCAGCGTTACGATCACTGGTGAGTCAGGTATATGCTGAAAGTGGTGACAGATGCCACCTTGCATTGCCCGCTACATCCATGGCTTAAGCTCAGCTGGCCCAGAAAGCTACCAACCCTTGAGTGAGTGGGTGGTTACTGGCACGAGGTGCTGCTGTAGCTTGGTGCCAAGTGATTTATGAATCACCAAGAGACTCTTTGACGCTTTCTGGTCGATGTGCAGTGGCGCCATTTGATGTTGCCCAACATCTCAATTCTCCCACTTTTATCCGTGGCACTTCTAGCTGATGCTCAGCACACATTAAACCAAGGTTGAATCATCCATCCATGTATCCGTAAGCTATACCCACTTATCCTTGAGGGTCACTGGGAAGGGGTTGCGGCTGATATTGGACAAGAGGCAGCTTAGATCATGAACAGGTTGTATTTTCAACTGAGCCACCAAACATGAGCAAAGGAGCAGCTTATGTTTTATCTTGATTGCACAGCTATTTTTGCACAGTAAGTCTTGATCAGCTCTGATTAAAGACAGATTTATTTAAAATATGCAGTAAAGCCAGACTGAAATGACAGCAGGAGATCAGATGCTGCTGCAGTTCTGAGAGAGGAGAGTGTCAGAGTGGGCACGCTACACAAGGAATGTAAAATAAGTGATAATATAGGAGATTCTCACTCCTTCTCAGCTCCTTTTTAAATTCTCCATTTGTCAAGATATCCAGATGATGCCGCTGCTCTCCAGTACCACTAATTGCTAAAGTGGACAACTGGGCAAAGAGGATTGGCAAAAACCGGGATCCTTGCCAAACTTGTAATGTCCTAATAGCCACAAGTGGACAACCAATCAGGGCTTTAATGCTGCTGAGTACTTTATGGTGATGGAGCAGGAGCTTCCAGGAACAGCTGAGTTTATTGCAGTTTAAGGGTTACACGAGAGCCCTGCTAGGATTTGTGATGCGAAAATGTTTTTTTCCTGAGGCAAAGTCATAACTTAGTGCAGTGGTTCCCAGTAGTTTTCGCCTGATGTAACCCCGCAGCCGTGTCAGATGAGCTCAAGTACCCTCATTTAACCACCTGGCATGTTCCAAATGTGTTTATTTGAATGCATTTTAAACTGGATGTCATTTAAAGGAGTAGTAGGACATTTTCGGGAAATATGCTCATTTGCCCAGCAGCTGCTTAGTTTAGCTTGGCTTTAAGATTGGAAAGGGGGAAACAGCTATCCTGGCTCTATCTCAAGGTAACAAAATCTGTCAACCAACACCTCTACAGCTCACTAATAAACTATTGATTATATTAAAGTGGTAACAGGTTCCAGTGTCAAAATAAGATTCTTGAAATTTTACCTCAGTTGTTACATGCTCCTGTGGTCTAGATTGTTTGGTGTAAGATGGTTTTAAAACTCATGCAGATGCTAATGTTAAATGACATGAAAGCACAGAATAAGAAGCAACAAACCAGGAAGACCGTAAACATGGAGGGGAAACTGGGGAGACACAGGACCATGAACAAGTCTTGGTTCTCTTGGACTATAGAAAGTGGGTGTAGTAATGGAGTTAATTAGAGTGTGTGGTCAAATCAGAATGTATCTTATTCACCAGTCATTCAACGATCTGATCTGATCTACCAACGATCACCTCTCATTCCCATGATCTCCTACCATTAAAATAGCTCAGCTAACCAACGGAGGCTGGAAGCGAGTTGAGGCAACGAAATCCAAAGTGTAAAGTATGTACACAAATGCAGTGTCTTTATGGATTATACTGATGATGAATTTACAAAAATACTGTTGACACATGAAGCCTTTCTAGAGTTATATGTTTTTGCGGACATGAAAGGAACTGTTAAAATGTCTGATTTCTCAAAGGAAGTTTGGTGTAATATTTTCAACTAGGAGAAGGATGGGAAATAATTTCATGAGGAAGGTAGTTGTAGTCTTGCTAATAGTGATCTAGCAGATCCCCATTTTTTGTTAAAATCCTATAGTGTATAACTAAAGTATCACATTTTCTTTAGATGTGAGAGGGTGTGAGACTTAAGTCTTTAAAAAGGATTGTTGTTGTTCAGGTGTCTCACTTGGATTGGTGAGAGGTGTCTCCCATGCACTTGCAACAATAAATGTACTAAATTGTAATGCTACTTATGTACGCTTATTTTCCTCCTAAACAAAAATATCAAACTGGCTGAGTACCACCTGTGGTATAAATACTTCTTATCAATCATTGTGTGGGTTGTTGCTGTCGTTAAGTGCCACATTACTCTGTGAGTTAACTCCCATCTGCTGTCATTTCCCTGCTCAGAGAGAAACAATGCATTCTTCCCATCAAGTGACGATAAACCATAATGTCTGGCTTGGCAGACCTGTTGTTTTTCTCTCACCTGGATTGCACATCAGTTCGTGAAGAATGACACCAGTTATCTTTTTTAAAATTTGTTCAAACTGGTCTGAGTACATGTTGAGATCTTCATGTACTCAAACTGGTCTGAGTACATGAAGATCTCAACAAAGGGTATCCATGGAGAGAAAGTAATAACAGTTTCCCAAGTCGCCCACACTGAACCCCCAGCAGATTTGCAGCAGTACCAGCCCGCTCACGTAGCGATATGGTAAACAATATTCCCACACGCTGAACGCCAAGCTGAACTTTGTCTGAAGAAAGAGATCTCAGCATGTGGAGAAATTATTTGATACTTTGACTTGCTGTGAGGATCGCTCCGCTGCACTGGTAACCATTTGTGCTGGATTCCTGAGTTGCTGTGCAACTGGGTTGTTTTTAGATGCTGCTGCGCCAGTTGTGGGACTTGACCCCATCTCTGTTTGTTTACATTTGGCCAACAGATGTTCCAACTAAGTGGACCCAGTTTTCTGAGCCATTACCCTGCATCTTCTCTGGGGATAAAGATCTGTACCCCCGCAAATAAACCATGGGCCATCTGATGACGCACTGTGTGGGCACCATCAGCTGTGGTGTACATACAGTATAAGCCATGGTTACTTAACACATTTAACAAAACGTGTAAGTATTATCTGGATTGTGAGAAGAGCACTGTGTGAAACTGCAAACAGGCTATTCTAGTCTTGCCCCAGAAAGGGCTTGTGACTGAATTTTGCTCACAGCATCTGTCCCTTTTTTTTCTTACAGATGTGAGTGATTATCTCAGAATATTCGTAGCTGTTCTGTTTATTAAAATGCGGTTACACATTTCCCATCAGTCATCATCAGCATGAATTATCATGAACTTAACGTGCTCTCGCTTTCTAGGCCCACTTATTCAATGAACATTTTGCTGCTTTGCAGTTCCAGACGCCTTTTTTAGACATCCTCTGGCTTAAAGCTGGTGAGCTGCCAGTACAGGTCAACCTCATGAGTCTAGGATTGATGAGTCCTATCATATTGAACTGACTTCATGGCTAATGAGGAGGCTCCATGGGTATGTCCACTGTTAGTTAACCACGTTTCCAACAGCAACGCAGCCCCAGGATCCCTCTGCAGCATCCCAGTTCTGCTATCTATGGCTTGCACAGTCCACGTTGCTTCTCAAAGTCATTTGTCAAACCTCTGCTCACATTAAATTATCATGACCCGAGAGAGATATCTACCTCTAGGAAGACACTCTGAGCCCCAGTCAGACAGATAGGGTGCACAGTGTCGGACATGGAGAACCACATAAAATATTGACTGCACAAAAATGTAGGTTTGTTCAGACTGTGCTCTACGATTGTGTAGCTATTTCACTAAAGTCTGAGCAACGTCTGCCAAAACAAGGAGAAGTTCCCTGCGGCTGTTGTGTGTTACAGCTCACTCCTGGCATTGTAATTCAACTTGTATGTTTTAACAACAGGCACACGCAGCCTGACACACCTTTAGACTCCTGTGACTGCTCTCAAGGGCAATAAAAAGATAAACTGAAAGGACAGCAGATGGTGTTTTGCCACAGAAACTCCATGAAAGGTCTCTAATGTGACTCAGAGTTGAATCATTCAGGTTAAATAAGAGTTAGGGGCCTCTGGCGGGCAGTGCAGCTCTCATATTATTCTGTTCTTTTCTTCTCATTAATAAAGACAGTTCCCTAATGAGCTGGTCAGACTTAAAACCCAAATTTCTTATTTAAAAAGAGGTTGATGTTTAGACAGGGTGCAGTTATTTTGAGATGAAAGACAAATACAGATCAAATGCTTTGCAGAAAATTATCCATTAGTGGGCTAGAGAGCAGAATTCGTAAAATATTGATAAAGTCTGTATTCCTTAGTCAGTGGGAAGCCACATATTGAAATGACTGAATTCTTTACCAGTGAGTTGCTTTGAGTCTGACAGGAGCAGAGTTGGCAATATCATTGGTAGGCAGTCATTGTGTGTGCATCTTTGTGTGCACACTGCCTTCTTAATAAGGAATTCAAGTAAACGGGGAGCCTGATGTTTGAGCTTCCTCCCTGTTGGCTAGGGAAAACTATGCTAGAAATGCTCTAATTTGTCCTGCTAGACACACAGCTTCCCTGCCATGTTGCTCCCGCTACATAACAAAACACTGACGACGAAGAAAAACAGACAGACAGGAAAATGAGACACAAGAGAACCTGTGTTTAAAAAGAAATGAAGTAAACGAATGTTTCTTAAAGAGACATTCGAATTTCTTTCCAAGGATCTGTTATAGTTTTACAAACAACAGCATGAGTCTTTGAACTGTGATAAGCTTATTAGAGTGGAACAAATCATATTTATGATAGTCAGCACAGAGTTATGTAACAACTCGTATGGTATGGGTGTCCTTTTGGATGTCTCAAGTTTTTCTAAATTTCTGTCTTGATGGTCTTAAAGAACTTTAGCAGATATTAACCACATTTATTTTACTGGAAACTGCTTATTTCACTGGTGATAAATGAACATTATACATCAGGTGGGCTATGTGTTGAAAGCAGTGATGTTGTACAGTGGATCTGATATAAGCATTGGCTTTTTTGCTTCAGGGTTCTGCGACATGTTTTAATTCTGACAAACTTGCATTGTCAGTCACGCTGGTCTGCAACTCACACTATGTGCATTCTCAAAGGTAGAAATAGCTTTGCTAAATTAATAGTAGCACTGAGCTGAGATAACGCAACAACAGAAAAATAGTTTATGTTAGCTGAATTCAATGGTGTTAAGACACAGCCTACCTTGAAGACACTGGAGCAGGGTAACAACCAATGAGACAAAGGCTGTTCATGTTTGTTCTGAAACTTTATAACATATTTCACTTGATGTTTATCTTGTGTACTTTATGTACTTAATTTTGTAATTCTGTTTTTGGAGCATGTCTACATCTTAAGTTAGAGAGTGTCTTATGTCTTGCCTGGGTCCAGACTTTTGAATCCACCCACTCCTCCAAGTTCGAGCTGACTGAAAGGTCTGGCATAGAGTGCTCCAGGGGTGACGTTTTTCTGTACGCCAACGCAGAAGTTAGTGTTGCTCTGATTCCCTTGTCAAGCCAATGCCTATGGATTTTTTTTCCATTGGATTTTGGATTATTGCAGAAAATAGGCTCTGTGGCAAACAAACATTCATGATACACATCTTGTTTAATGTTTTGTCGAGCAAGATAATCTTCACAATTGAACACCACGATCATGATTTCTGAAGCCTAAATGCAGTCGCCTAACTGGGTGTGATACGTAAGAGGAAACATCAGATGGTTTTAGTTTTTACCAATCAAGATGTCCTAACCTGCTCTGTGCGTCAGCCAACAGGCTAAGTGAGGTATTGCTTGCTTAAATAAAACGGCATGGCACGTTAAGGCTATTTTTTGCAAAGCTTTGTGCACCTCTAACCTGTTTTAAGAGCAATAAGAAGCAATATGAAGCTCAATAGGCTTCCCAAATATTTTTGTTGCTTGTCGTATATTTAGCTGTATATCTGTTTATTTATTGCACTCCATCTGCCAGAGTTCCTTTACTTGCTGCATGTTAGCAAGAGGTGTTAGTGTTGGCTTAAAATGACATTATATTCTAGCAGATACATGGGTCTCTAGTAGGGCTGTACCCAAATATTCGGATATTCAGATATTCGTTTCTATGGGTAGGTATTTGTTATGTTTTTGTTTGTTTTTTTAAACATATTTTTTTTGGTGCTAAATGTAGTCTTTTTGTTGTTGGTAAATGTAGGTTATCAATAAAAATCAAAACTTTTAAATTGCATTGTTAAAAATATGAAAATATAGTATAGCCTACTGAGCTTGTGCGCACGGCATGCTTGAGGCCCCCCCCCGCCATGAACGAATATTCAAATATATAAATTCTGCCAAAGGTCCGAATGTTAAAAAATGGTATTCGGGACAGCCCTAGTCTCTAGTGATTGGTTAGGGAAAATCTCCTTGCCCATAGAAATAAGTTTGAGTGGAGGCAATGTCAGACTGAATATGGAAACTAAATGTTATGAGTTGACAGGTTTTTTTTAAAATTTGTTTTTTTTTTAATGTAAGGCTATTTTGGGGCATATTTTTGCCTTTAATGATAGGGCAGCTGTAGATAGACAGGAGAGGTGGAAGAGAGAAGGGGATGTAATGCAGCAAAAGGCCGCGGAGAGGAATCGAACTCAGGTCGCTGCAAAGGACTCAGCCTCTATGGGCTGCACACTCTACCAAACAAGTTGTTCTGTCTGATATTAGGCAGTCTTATGTCCTGTGCTGGCTGAGAAAATGTTGTTTTGGGCAGTCTAAATAAAATGGACCATAATCACTCAAAATATAGCTACATCATCAGATTGTCTATTTAACTGATCTCCACTAAAATCCAAATGGTCGTTTCCAGCTACCTGACTGTTATATATAAATTAATATTTGCATGCAGCCAACGCTCCCATGGAGATATTTCCATGAAGACACCAGCTGTGGTTTGCCAGGTGATTTGTGACGTAAATCTTAGCTCACGATTTGCTGATTCTTGCAGCTTTACAGTAGACATGTGTGCCAAACTGCGGGTTGGCGGTCGTCATGTGACAGACCGTGACTCACCATGCAGTGGATGTGTTGTAGGGCAGAAGTGTGGGGCTGTGGCTCTCCCCTCTGAGGCTGTGTCTGGGCTGGTAGTGGCTGGGGACCATGGGCTGGGCTTGAACCTGGGCTTCGCTCTCGTCTGGCATGGACCTTTGCCACTGACTCCGAGCCTTCTTCAGCCAGCGTCCTCCAAGACCCCATTTCTCCAGGTAGACCCGGCACAGCTCGTAGTTTATGGCTGAGTAGTAGAGAAAGTCCAGCGCCAGCAGCACCATGACGAAAAAGCCGTAGATCCACACACCAACCAGGGCTGTGTAATTACTGCGGGAGGGACAGACTGGGAGTATTAGCACAGCGTAATCTGGGAAAGATGATGATAAACACTCACATGCTCAGAGCTACCCTTCAGCTGGGCCCTTAAATCCCAATAGCTATGATAGAGCTGCCAGGTGTGACTGTTTGCTGTTCATGTGGCAAGACCAAGGCATTCATCAAATCCTCCCTTGGTAAAAACTAGCTAAATAAACAAATGAATTACTAAAAAACCCTCCATCTGTTCCATTTGCTGCTTTTTTTAAATGCTGCCTCTTAAATTGGACAAAGAATTTCATTAGTACAAGACACTTTTTAATCCATCTCATACTGGCTCCTCTGTGGTGCCTCTGAAAAATATCTGTGCTCCTACTTTTAACCTCTCATAAATTTTGTCATGTATTACATGATCCAGCTGGATTTATGTTGCACGTTTGAACTTTGTTTTAGTTCACCCACATCCAAAAAGTACAGCAAGGTAAATGCCCTGAAATAGTTTCCTGAGAAATTTGAGAGGCAGCATTTTGCTATAACAGCCAGGGATACTAAATATCTGGGTGTGATGTCTCTGTTTCAATAGTGCTGAGGACATTTAGTTGAGGAATATAACACAAATTGAAAGTGATTCAGCACTATTAGGATGCTTTGTTGTACAAGATTAAATACTATAATTTTGACTCCGAGAGACAGAGATGACACAGGATATTACTCTGAAATAGGAATGTATTTGGAGGGAAACCCATCTTTTTTCTACACTTTGCAATTTGTTTGACTGCACTGATAGAAGGCCTAAAAAAAGTGATGTCCAAGTGCTTCAGGTTCACTTGATCAAGTGAATCCACTTCTGTCTGAAAACGATGTGGCCTTGGGATATTTATCCGATTAAATAGCTTTAAAAATGACAATCTGTGCTGCTTGAAAGAGCAGTACGGCTGGCAAATGCCACTCCTGCACTTAAATCTAAACGTATCCTTAACTGCATTTGGCTCTCTTCACCTCTGCGTCCGAGACATTTATCTATAATTTAGTTTGTATGTCTACTCAGGTAATTTGAGGGGGCAACAGGCTATATTTCAGTCAACCTTAGCGTAAGCAAACAAGAATATGTGCACAGTCTTTGGTGGGATCGATCATGACCACACAACTAAAACTAATGTTATTCATTATTTAACACAGCTTCCTGAGAGAGGGAAGGCAGATGCAATTGATTATCTGTCAGAGGTTTGTAGCTGCTTCTGTTGCTTTTTTAAAATGCTATTCGCAGATGACTCTTCCACTCTGAATCTATTTCGATTCTGCATCATTTCACCTACTCTGTAACTACACTGAGAGCTATATGCTATAAAGCACTGACTCGTGAACGCCTCGGACAGAAAACATTTTCACTTTTACCTTGAACTGAAGTAAATCTCAAACTATAATGCCATTTTCTCCACGCAGTGTGAGTACAAAGCAGAGTTACGGCCAGTTTATCTCGCTTGGCCAGTGGTAAATATCATACCCGCAGTCCTATTGCCCGTGTGAGCCAGGATGAAAGAGTGGCCCAACAGACCATCTGACGCTAAATGAAATATCATGACCTGCTGCAGGGCAGTCTGAACCACCCGAGACAGAGGCATGCTGGGAGGGCATTAGTACAGAAAGCTGAGAGCTCCCACAGAACAACAAGCTAATTTTTCTGTGTCCTGCATGCTTAAATCTGTTAATCCTGCAATGAATAAATGTGTTGTCGAGTTTTATTTGTCCACTGTGACAATATATTGACATATTTTGGCAAGTGTAGTGTAGTTTACCATTAATAATACTACAAAGTACTCCAAGTATTGCATGGATATCTGCACTACTGTATGATAGGATACCATAGTGATGCTTGATATAATAGTCTGCACTTAACACCAGCCTTTGTGAGCTATCGTGTGGAGGCGTCCCACTCACAACACAACAACTGCTTTCAGTATCTGCTCTTCTCTGTGGTGGTTCTGAATGCCTCTGTAGGTGTGGATCAATGTCAACGAACCCTCTGAGTAAGAGGCAAACGGTGTCAATGAGTGCGATACTGTCGAGGGAGCGAAGCGTTTGTGAGCAAGCAGACTATAACAGGCTTTTTTTTTCATCTGATCTGAGGAAATGTCATGTCTGAAACCTTTTGTTCCGCCATAGCTGTTCCCATAAACCTGTACTCAGGATTCAGCACAACTTATTTTTTCCCTAATTATCTCCACCAAGTCATGGAGGTGATGCTTTGGTGCTGTTTGTTTGGGGTTTGCAGAATAACTCAAAAACTACACCACAGATTTCAATTTAATTTGGTGGGAAGTTCCATCATGGGCTGAAGAAGAACTGAGAAGCTTTTCATGTGGATGTCACCACAGCTTGGCCACTAAAAAACACCTAATATTATGGCTTATTACTCCTGAACCAAGTGACTTAGAGGTAAATATTCTGCTTTATTCCTGCTAGGACTACAACTAATGATTATTCTCATTATTGGTTAATTGGCTGATTATTTTCTAGATTGATTAATTGGTCATTTGATCAATAAAATGTCAGGAAAAAGTTTCTCAAAGTCCAAGGTTATGTCCCGTGAAGCCCTTTATATAATCCATCCATTGATTTATTTATTCCCCAACATCAACATAACCGACTGTCCATCATTGTGTGTATTTTGATCCAGATCCAGATGCAGACTGAAAATTGCTAAACATTTTCTTTTCTTAGAGAAATAAATTTTGAGCAGCAGTCTTGGCAACACTTTGCAATCCTTGAGGGCTTTTTGGGTCACAACAGCTGTGGTCACATGGACAATAATCTGACTGAAATAATTCTGATTAGAGATTCTTAACTGTTTATAAGGACGGCAAATAAAGGGATTCAATAAGATGTGCGTTTGCATGCCCTAAAGCACTTAATCAGAATGTACCTTTTTTTAATGTGCAAAGTGGTTCTGCTCATTGTCGAATGTCCTATTTTTCGTAAATATAACAGAAGAATAAGAACGTTTTTTCCCCCACAACTTTATTGCAAAAAATTGAATTCATTCTACATATTAAATAAAGAAGGAGAAGAGGTTTTGCCTGTTTATACAAGTTAGTAGTAGTAAACGCATGTGTAACCCCCTGTAGCTTCAAACTACAGATGTCCCATAACACCTCACATGCAGACTATTGATCGACACTAGAATTTACCCCCCCATTTTTATTTTATTATATTTACCTTCAATTAAAATCTTCAATAACCCAATAATCCTAAACCTAACCCAGAAAAAAATAGGATTTATGACTGGTGCAGACGCAGGTGTGTAAAGAGGTCAAAAAGGCAGAAATGGCAGTTTGATTATTGTTTTTTTGTTGTACTTACTTATGTGCATAACCGTCTGAGTCGGTGGTGAGGTTTATCTGCATGACCATTTGGAACTCGGTCTCATTGCAGCAGTATTTGAAGCCGGTGTTCTTGTTGGGGTGGCAGCAATACATGTAGGTCTTGTTGGTGTCTGTGAGTCGTGGGCAGTGAAAGCCGAAATGGTACTCCCCCTTGTTGTCGGAGTAGGGTTCACACACTCGGTAATGAGCTGAGAGGGCTGCAGTTTAGGAGAAGACAAAGATTTGGATGTAAAATGGACTCAGAAATGTCAGACAGGAGGTATTTTAGTACAGCAGGAAACAGAGACACTCAGGGAAAAGGGGCTCGTGACCGTTAAGGCAGAGTTTGTGTCTTTAGTCTCTTTATTTTGAAAAATGACAACCATTTTTTAGACTTACAGATTATTGACTGCAGAAAGTGCCTGTAATAATAATGTTGCAGGACAAGGAACATACAAGCTAAACAATGAGATAGGAGAAATCACATTAAGCATAGAGGTCCTGAAGGCAAAAGGTCAGTCACCTTTATTCTTAAAGGAGGACAAGAAATATTGAGTAAATCTAATCTCTTAGGTCATTACGCAAACATACGACAAACGTGCTGGTTACAGAATATGTTAAGTCAGAATAATATTTTTTCTCCACATTTCTATGTGAACTGATCTCAAATGAAAGAAACACCAGTCTCTTTATATGTTCCTTTAAAGCTTAAGTGACCCAAGTTTTATTATGGAGTAATGCAAGCATGTGTGATACAAACAGCACTCTGGCATATTTGCATTCATCTGTAGCTGCACTTTCAGGTCCCTGCAGCTTTAGAAGATAAATCTTCATCCTCACTATCACAAAGGGAAAAAAAACAATATTGTTTTTGTTATAGAATCTGGCAACCAATAAGCTTATGCTTGAAAATGAAATCACAGGAATCTACTTTTGCAGCAGCTGAGACTCCATCTGATAATAAATTACCAATCTGTTAGAGACACGAACCAGATATGATTAGTGTCAGTTTATGGGGATGATGATAGTTAATACATATCACAATGGACCAGGACAATCCCAAAAGCTCAGTACCTTCAAAACCAATGAGTATCAACATTTAAGCATCCTTTCACTTTGTATTATTAGTAATAAGACTAAGAATGAATGCTCCTGTTTGCCTGGAGATAGATTCATGCATATTGATATACAATAGAAACTTTTGTACTCTTTATTTAATCAGGCAAGCCTCCTTGAAATTACAGTGTTCTGACCAAGACAGGCAACAATTACAGCAAAATACAGCAAAAACAACACAAGATAGAAAACAAAAAATATGCCACAAATGAGAGTTAAATAGAAATAAAATACTTTGTAGGGAATTGGTGAGTACACAAGCCTATGCATAAATCTGATACCGTGTAATTTGTTGATAAACTTTAAAGTAGATTTACACCCAGATAAAACAGCTGGTTGCCTGGAAATTGATTCTACACCACTCTAAAACGGTAGCATACACAGCAAGTTACACTGTGCAGCCATTGGCGACTACTTTTTAGGGCGGGGAGGAATAATTCATATCTAGTCAAAAGTGTAACGTTGGCCATTCGCAAAATGTTAAAATAGATAATAAAAGAAAGTGCTATGGTGCTCATTCTCTGCATGTTTTACAAAAGGCTGAGCCCTGCCAAACAACAATGATAACAATCATTTTATATCCGTGAGGGGTTAGTATGCTGTTGCATTTGTTATCAACGCAATGGTATCAGATTGGTACCTGGTATCAGCCGATGCGCAAGTTCAAGAATCAGATTTGATATCAGGAAGAAAAAAGTGGTATCAAAACATCTTTAGTGATTATTTTTTTGGTTGTCATCCCAGAAACAACTTCAGTAGCACATTTAAACAACCCAAGAATTACCTAAAATCCTAAAAATAAAGATCAATCTAAAACAAGAACTTCAAGAGGCTAACACATCAAGATCCTTAAATACTCCTAAACATTGTCAGACAGGATTGTGACCAGTATATGTGCCAGTTAAAAAGTAAACCTGTCTGCTCTCTCTCTGATGGCCTAGATTATGTAATGGTGACAATGTTTCTAAATTACCGTAAACATATTTTTGGCATTTCTTTACTGTAAGAATGATGCAATGTGCTGATTCAATTTTTGGGTGCCAGAAAAGCTAAATTCGGACGATGATATCAGCCATGTTGATGTGCCAATGTGGCTCTATTTATGTTCATCATTTTCTGATTCTGTAATAAATAAAACCTCTTTGATTTCCTTCTGCTTGATCACTCTCAGTCTAAATTAAATTATGCAATCTTATGTGAAGTGTATCCAGATTAGTTTCATTGTAAGTGATTTGTCTTTATCTTGTGTGTGTTTCCTTTCATCAGCGCAGCCTAAAAATCTGGCAGTAAAAGTGTTGTCACTGTGATTTAGTTCAAGGTCCACTTATGCTGCGGGGTGATAGAAGTCTTTCAGTAATCTCAGGCAGGGACAGATCAGCATTTGAAAGGAGAGAGCTCTTTCAGGTTATAATGAGCTCGGTGTGGCCAGCCATCTTCCCTTCGACAACCCGTAGCAGGAGAGGGGGTGAAATGAAGCGGCGCTGAAGGACACAGTAGGATTAGAAGTGACGGGTGGTTTATATAGTGAGAGGAAACTCTTCATTTGACCTTTGCATTGACTGAACAAGTTTGTGAATCCGTGAAATGGCTCTTCAGCCAGCGCATGTTATTTATATCCCATAATCTTTGCACGTAAAGGAGGGGTCAACCGATTGTAGTTAAATGACCTGGCAATAAGGAAACAGACGGCCTCAACATCGGAAGTGGTCCTTTAACGATGCACGACTTAAAGGTTTTTGAAAGAGAAGAGTTTAGGGGAAGTCTCTGGCTTCTCAAATGAACAACAGCTGGTTGTGGAAACCCTACAGTTGTAAACAGCCACCTGCTTAATTTCATTAACACCTCTTGAAATGTAGATACAGTTAACAGCTTGGCTCTTGCTTTACACTATGTTTACAACCTGCAGTCTGAGAACTGCCATGGCTCTCTCCCTCTTCCCCAACAACACGCAGCATCTGAACATCAGTCGATGCTCACACATCATATTTATTTATTCATGTCTACAATCAGACATCACTACAGTTTGTTGTCTTTCCTCTGAAGCATAGAGGGAATGTTGCCTTCGTTGTAATTGCATTTCGTTTCTCAGTGTGAATCTCCGAGCATATAAAAGTGGTATTGACTCATAAGTGGCTCATTCATTTGGAGGCTACTGAAACTGTAAAACTGATTTTAAGCTGATGTATGTTATTGCTGTTACTAATACATGAAAAAAAAACAGCTGAATATGAGCATCAGTCCCATCTGTGTCCTTGGTGCATTTTACTGCGCAAGGATGAGATAAAGGAGCATCAAACTGCATGCTACTTACTTGTCAACAGTTCAACAACAATTTGAAAAAATGTACCTACTGTGACATTTTTTACAATGTTAACCACATGTTACGAGGTGTAACCCAGGAGACCACTGTTCATCATATAAAGACACTAAAGAGTGCCTATAGTGTTGGTATGAGACGCCAAGGGGCGTGACAAAGCATTGGTATTTGAAGGAATAAGCATGGGTTGCTTTATTATGTTATCAGTTGATTCTGGTTTACAATCTATAATTTTCAATGCAGTGGCAGTTCTTTTCTTTATTTCAGAGGAGACATAGAAAAACAGAAATCAATCGGTGGTGTGTAAATGGTGGAAATGAAGGTATAACACTGAATGGATTTTCTGTATACATGTTGAAGTTAAAACTTAAAGTTGCTTTTGAATGAGTTGGTCGTTACACATCATTCCACTTTCACTCTGCAGTGTTTGCTGTTGTGCTGATTCCTCACTCCAACACTGCATCCTCCTCTTGCCCTATTTTGTCATTTTTAAACTTGAGTTGGCATCTTTTCCCTTGTGCATAATGTATATTTCATATCTCAGAGGTATGTGTTGGCTTGGTTCCTCTCTGTATCTTTTGGGGTTATAATGTGCTCTCTTCACAGTTTTACGCAGCATGGCCTCGTTTAGAGAGCACCCTGAGGTTTAGAGCTTTCCTTGCCAAGAAATGTTTCAAAGTCCCTTGATGTTAAGTGTCTCTGACTTAACTTCTGGCCATCAGATGTCAACATCTCTCCCCATCTATCCATAAAACTGTGTCTTTTGGGGTTGTTTCCTGTGTTTAATTCATGGCAGTATTGGCTCACTCAGTAAAGGATGATAACGACATTTTTGGAAATTCTTAAGTTTGTAGAAACTGCTTCGAGCATGCCTATAATACGAGCACACCCCGAAACTCTTACATGAGTATCTGGAGGCTCCTGTAATAAACTTTTCGGGGTCAGTCAGGCAGAATCACTGATAAGCACACAGTAAACTTTACAGACCTGCAGTGGACAGCAGGAGGAAGATGACTGTCAGGACATTGAAGGACTGCCGGTTGGTGATAGTCATCTTCTCGTCCTCATGTGGAAAGAAAGGGAGGGAGGGAGGGATGGAGGGAGGAGGGGGGTGGGGGGGTGCTCTGCTTTAGCTGGGCGTGGGCATCCTCTGCTTGTTGACAGCTCCTCTCACATGGCTGCTGCTGGGAGTCAGGACTCCTGATGGGAACAAGACAAGCGGAGAGAGGAAAGATTAAGAGATTTGATTTGGATTTCTGGAAGTTCCACCCTACTGTGTGGACAGCTTGTCTGGCAGTGAGCTCCCATGATGCCTCCCGAAATCTGTCCTTAGCTTTACATAATAGGATGGCTTGGGCATTAATTTTAACTGAAATTGGCATGCTGGACGAAATCCCTATAGTGACAACAGTTTTCTGCTTTGACAGGAGGAATCTTTGCTCTTGAGGCTGTCCTTTAAGAAGTTTGTAATACATCTAATCCATTTATTATAGCAAGTCATAGTGTCAAAAATGATGAATTATAAGCCATTGAGCTAAATCAGTCTTTCTATTAATCTATTTGATTCATTGTTTGTTGTTTTAAAAGAATTGATAATGGAAAAAAAATTGTTTAATCTAGTGTGTCATGTGGCATTAATTTAAAGGAAATGGATGACATGTAATGCTTACTGATGAGACAGAGCTAATAATAGGTAGTGAATATATTTTAATAATATTTTAAATATATTAATATATTACTCAAGTCGAACAACTTGCATGACTTGCGAACTCTTAAGTCATATACAAGGAAACATGGCAGACAAAAGCAAATGTTTTGCTGCACTGTAAAAAGTGTTATTAATTAATTCATATATTGCATATCAATTTCTTGCTTACATGTAATTTGTAATATGGCAATAGGTTGTACCTGGTAGTTGCTGTCCATGTAGAGTGACCTAGATTAGTTAGACAATGTATGTATTAACATTAACACTGATGAGAAGTCAGATAAAGCAATATTTTAGATGGTTTAAGGAATGTACTGGTGCAGCAACAAGTGTTAGACAAAATCACTTTGTAATATAAAACTTAAGACTGTTTCAGCATAATGCAACACACCTTCTTTGTAGAGTCCATGTTTCCACGTTACAACTTAAAAGCTTATGAACACATGGAACACCAGTACATAGAGCAACTCCCTAACTTGGGAAATGGGACCATCTGAGAAGTACTTGAATGCAGCATAATTTATCAGTTTGTCCCTTTGAGAATGAGATTAAAACAGAATATAATACCCAGTAGATATTTGATTATAAAACTATGCTGGGGCATTAAAGAAAAATGCTACAAGTGCACTAAAATGGTGTTCTTAGGGAAAGTGTTGTTTTTACCAAATATTTAATGAATTACACAGAGCTTGCTTCTTCAGCACAGCGTACAGATGCTGAGGAGCAGTTTGCTTGTAAATGATGCATTTTTGGAGTTCATGAACTCTTCTTCTTCTATCACTGTACACTTAACATTCAAAGCTGCGTCATCGCCATCCGTCCACTAAGTAAGATTAATGGGGTGGCGGCACATTTTGCTTAGCCACGTTTATTCCTGTTCTTCGGCAGATTTATTCCTTTAATAGTGTCAGAGGAAATTGCACATAAACGGTCCCTGTCCATGAATTAGTTAAAGGCGATGGTAATTTATTACAAATTCTGTCAATGAATCATTTGCATTTAACAGTGGTTCTACAAAGTTAATGTGAGGAACACCTTGTGGTTCAATGTGACTTTGAAGCCCTTATCAGTGGCAGCCATGTGACAGAGGAAAACAGCGTGAGCTGAAAACGTGGATGATAATGGATGGTTTGTCTAAATTTGAGGGTGGCTGAAATGCAAGACACCAAAGCTAGCTATCTGTACAAGTAGTCCGTTAAAATGGTTTGGAAAATGTATTTGCTCCTCAAAACCATAAAACCTTCACCCCCATATTTATAACATGAATTTATTTACAACTAAATTACCAGAATCTGCCTTTGAAAATGACCCCAAGAGTGCCGAGGGCTTTAGCTGCAAGTTTGTGCAGAGAAAGTTAAACATCCTCTCTGTAGAAGCTGCATGGAAAGTGTAACAAAACTCAGGTCCTGAATTATTTAGATGCTGACAGCAGAAAAGAAACCACATACAAGGAGCAACAACAAGAAGTGTAGAAGAGCATCATTGATCTCCTTTTTCTTGTGATGAAAAAGGATGTAATCCTGGATCACATCTAGTTTAACGTTGCATCACCACCATCTACTGTTTGCCTTTTTCTCAAACTATTTGCAAGCTGTTATGCAAACACAGTGTGGGTCAGTGTGGCACTGAGAAATCTGGAGGGAGACTGGAGCGTTTTGTTTTGAGGCATCACTTTGTTTCACGTGAATACACAGTCGTCTTTTACCAGTTCAGAACTGCCAACCCATACATACTTTTTTGACGTCGAGGTAATAATGTGGTTGTCATTGTGAGGAGAAGACGATGAAGTTGAAATGCAAAAGATCAGCAATGAGCTACATGATAAAAAACGTATTTACAGGTTGCACACAGGCAGCCACATTTCTTTATCCGTGTTAAATACCAGTTTTGAGGTACTGGAAATATGTGTGACTGTTGTTTAAAACTTGATCTGGATTTTGGCAGCATTTTTATCTTTGAAAGAAGAGATGCGACCGTTAGTCGATTAATGGACTGAAGGGGGAAAAAAACATTTTATTGGCAGTTACTTTCAGACATTTTTCAAGCAAAAATAGTTAACATTTGATAAGTCCAGATTCTGAAATGTGACAAGTCATACATTACAGTACATTGAATATTTTTCAGATTTTTTTGACATAAGATATTTCTTCACATCACCTTGTGCTTTGGGATATTGTGAATAACTGATAATGAAAACATCATTGGCTGCAGCCCTATTTGAAAGTACACCACCGTTATCGCTGCCAGTACCGAGTGGATGGGTGAGATTCAAGTAGGCTGTGAAGAAAGTGGAGAGAGAATAAGTACTTGACAATCTTCACAGCTTTCACACCTTTGCACACCTGGCTTATCTGCGCAGAACGCAGGCGTGGCTGACGACTTGGCAATTGCAGAAGCTTGCCAAAGTTGGATGACGCAGACCTGCAAATGAGAGGTCCTCACAGAGTCCCAGATTTAGGACCCTATCCAAAACCCACTCATGAGAAGCCTATCCTAAACCCAACATGCAGACCGGCACACAGACCTGAGACCCCCAGTAATACAATGCAATCTTACTTGACCTAATTAAACTGGGAACTGAGAGGACCTGTGATAGTCTCGTCTCACTCACAGGGTGTCAAAAAGCGCTGCTTGGGGAGTACTTCAAATATGGAAACACAATGCACCCTTTAGCGTCTGTATGAGACGCACAGGGCTTGCAGCCAACTCCAATGTAAACCCATCTGTGTCATTGTAAGACTGTCAGAGCAATGGTCGTTGTACAAAGAGTGAGAAAGTCTGCTTATGGTGGGAATGTCTTTTTCTAACCCCTGGGTCTTCAACAAGAGGTCCGGGACTCGTTAGCGGGTCCTTAGAGTTAGTGCAGGGGGGCTGCCAAATTACTGTTAATTTTTACATTTTTATTTTCCTTTTTAAAATTAAAATGTCTGAAAATACACGTTAACGTGAACCCAATGTCTTTTGCCTTTTGCAACAACTTATCTGTGCGAAAGTGGAGTTCCCTCCCTCATGAACCTGAAAAGCAAATACAGGTCAGCACTACCGCTTGAGGCCTGACAACCTCCATCTGCCCAGTTCTATATCCAATGCAAATGTATACTATATATGTAGTAGGTGGTCCCTGGTTCATCTTTCTTTCAGCTAAGGGGAAGACTCCTGTCCTAACCCTAACCACCTACCCACTGCATCATGTATGAATTCAATCATGTTGCCTTTAAAGACCTCCCTTTTAGACTGCCTGAACAAGAGAGTACTGTGTGTATTTGTGTTAACTCTGGGTGAGACGCAGCCTCTAGCTGCTTATAAATATGGTGTGTGGCCACATGAATGCGAAGTCAAGCATTACTAAAATAATATGTGCCTGTTTAATTGAGCCTCTGTGGATAAACAAATGTATTGGAGGAAACTAAAGTTGTGTAAATACCTTGGAGAATCCCCTTCCCTGTCAGATGCCGTGTTCGTTACTGTTGTTCTACCTGTTCCAGCTTCTACTTGTTGCCACGTGTCTTACGTAATCCAAACAGCACGGGTTGATGGTTGCACATGACCAAACCAATATATACAAAGCCGTTACTATGGACCGTATGGCCAGAATATGTACATGGAGCACAGCAGGCTGTTTCTGTTGGAGTCTTTTAAAGCATTTTGATCAGACAAGCTGTTCTCTCTTCAGAAAGCCAGGCAGCTGAGGTCCCAGGAGGCTTGTTAGAGTGGCATTTTTTATGTTTTTTCCTCTCTTTTTACTTCTGGTGAGAGCTTCGGCGTACTGTCAGATGACAGCATGTGCAGCACGACTAGGGATTCCCATTCTATCAAGTCCCTCTACAAACCCACTCCTATTCCTTTCTACTGCCGTTGTCTTTTTTAGAAAGGCTTTATATACATTATTTCTTTGTCACATGCAAACACGTCATGGTCACGTTACTCCCAGTGCTGTGCAGGCTGTAAAAGGGCAAGGTTCACTTCATCACAGAGCTGGGCTTGTTTGCAAAGAAGAAGTGCATGTGAAGGGTTTGTGTAATGAGCCTGATGGTAGTGAAGCAGAACGTGTACTGTAAATACACAACATAGTACACACACACACACAGTGCATAACTCCCTGGGACTGAAAATAGAACATACTGCCCAGCTGAACAGGCAACACAGATGGAGCTACTTGCTGTTTATGTCTGAGATCAAACTAAAATATACATAAAGACCATGACAACACCATCTCAGATTGAATGTAAAGGCTGTTACTGTACGAGAGGAAATATCTAAAAAATTAAGACACTCCCGAGGCAAGTAAAAGCACACAGAGCTCGTTTATTTGTCTACATGTTACTCACTGTTTTTGCCCGAGAGAAGAGGGAAATATTAAGTGACCAATTACTGCGGCAACCACTGTGAATATAACAGCACACTTTTCATCACAACGCAGCAGGAGACCCAAATCTGTCAGAGGTTTGATGAGGGAAAGTGCAGTGGAAGATTTTGGGCTATTTGGAGATTACACACAGTGATATGCTGCGCCTCATCTCATGAACATTCTTGTGTGAGTTTTATTTTTGTTCAAACATTAACTTCAAAGTCTGTGACACGTTATTATGCTTTCTAAAAATCATTATTTATTTATTTTGGCCTGCTATGTCTTTTATCTGAGAAGCTTTCAAGTTTGTAAAGGCACGAACTCGACATTACAAGTCTCTCTTTCCCTACAGCTTGACTTTATTTTTAGGTGAAACATTTAGGCCTGTCATTTTGAGTATTCACATAACCTTTTTTTTCTCCTGTGGATGATAGTAGTTGGGTATTTATGCACCCCCTGTGCCTCATTATTAGGTTTGTGTTTTCCTCAAAGCACACAAATACACTCTGTTGCTATGCTGGGTCTTAATCCGTGTTAATGTGCATTATCAATCACTCTAAAACACACAAGTTCGTCAGCTTTCAGAGTGAAGTACAGTTTAGAGATGAGACTCCCACTTCACACAGGGAATGAGTGCCCGTTAGCTAAGTGACTGCATCTCATATCTGGGTCTGCTGATGGGCTCACATCCAAATACTGATCAGTATTCAGCTGCAATGAGCCCTGTGCCTAATTGATGCTCCCTTTGACTGTCATCATAATAAATTGGGTTTCATTCACTTTTGATGACATTAGAGCTTCACTCAGAAGCCCCACAGTGCTCCATTAGGATATGAGCCCATGTTGGGAGATTTAGTGCAATGATCTAATGATCATCTCTGGCACACAGAGCTGAGTCGTGGGCATTGCAATTGTCATTGGTTTAACAGTGGCCATCTGAGGAAGTGAACTAGATGGCTGGTAAATGTGTAGTACAGCATGTGTCAGAAACCAAATCCATGTTAAGACAGTCTTGTATGGCTATAAGCCAAGGCCATGCCTCCAGAGGGGCATCCACTACTGGCTTTCATTGCATATTTAGAGCTGAGACACATGGCGCATCTTTTACTGCCTGGAAAACATGTGGTCGGACGCTGGGTTCTACTCTTGTGCCCTCTCTGTGCTAGCTTTTAAGGGCACAGAGGCAGGTTGTGCCTGATGTTGTTAAGTGACCATAACCAGCACCGTTTCATAGCCTCCGAACTAGAAATCTCGAGGTCAGAGCTGATTTTTTTCCAGGCATTGTTTTAAGAGTGTATCAGGCTGTTCGCAGGACAGATGTAAAACTCTGGGTGGCCCTGCACTGAAACAATCAACTTCTCCGTATTTACCACAGATTGATATTTACTGAAGACAGCAAAGATATCTGCCAGCTGTGATCGGTTGTTCATTGTCACAACATGCTGTGCACGTTTCTGCATTCAAAAAGTTTAACTTTTTATCTCAGGGCACAGCTGTCGCACTCACAGAAATAGGGCCTTGGGTACAGTTGCATGACAGACTCTTGTTTTTGAGCATGCTTTCACCTATCTACATTGACAACAATGGATTTGAGATACGAGGGCGCAAAGAACATGGCATGTGTAACTAAGACCTTTCCAATTTCCCATGTGTTTCCTGTTCATCATGGCTGGGGAAGGAACTGATTCCAGTTGAACTGGGTGAAAGGCAGGGTACAAACCAGTATGGATGTACCGAGGTGAAACAAATCTTTTATCCTTATACCTTTATGATACTTAAACTCAGAGTATCTGTACGTACTGAGTACTGATCCAGTACCAGAACTCTCTTTTCACAAATTTAAAATCTGTATACTTAACTACGAGAAATGAAGCTACTTCAAATCCAGCGTCAGGTGCACCCTTAACTACATTTTTTATAAAAGGTAACATGAGGCCAGGGATTCTTGTGATTTATAGCTGAGCCACTAGATTCTATAGTGATACTGACATTTACTATTTAATGTAACTGATCTGTCTGTTTTTACAAGTTTTGTATTGGCAATAATGCAATTCCATCCCCATCACACATAGGTACATAGACAAACATAAACCATGCACACTTGTGAAAAACTAAACCTACTGCTGGAAGTGATAAGAATTCACCAAAGAAGTTGACTGTAGGTCAAACTCAGTTTAACTTACTGTAAATATCACTGTAATATTATTTACTGTTACCCGTTTCCTGTTCATAGTTTATGCCATTCTTGTACAGAAAGTGTGTACTGTGCAGAGTATTATTGGCCTTCAGTGCCAGCTATAACCTCAGGCCCTGGACAGATTTAATGTTGGGCTGCATGATGCTGATTTAAATTTGATTAGTTTTATTTACAAATGACTGGCTGCAAGAAGGAAAGCAGTCCTACGAGCATTACCAGTAGTTTTCTTATATTTTAGATTACCTAAATAGTCAAAGTCAGGACCTTTTAAGATACAGAAAGAGTTACTTAGGTAAAGTAACAAGAGAAATGTAAATTAATTAATTCAGGTACCCATTAAAGCCCAAATGTCTCCAGTAATTTTCCTTTTACTACTATCTGCTACAAACAGGCACAGCCCAGGTATCTTTCCATTACAAACTGATGACGCCCTGTCAGGGTAATAACTGCTTATTCATTTGCTCTGTATCTCATGGAGCTCAGAGCTGCAGAAGTGCACATAAATTTGACTGATGAACAGAGGTTCTTCTTCGGTTTATATAATCAGTCACCTGAATAAATATTCCACATCAGATATTCCAAATAAAGCCCAGAGGCAGCAACGTGTTTTGGTCTGGCGGCTGGATGTTGCTTGGGAGACGTTTACGTCACAGAAGATACAGGGAAGAATGTAACGTCAAGTAATTAGCACCCACAATGTAGTGTACAGGAAATGAATACAGGCAATCTAGAAGGAAGAATAACACAGCAGGGTTGCCATAGAGCTTGTTGTGGAGAGTTTGGCCAATACTGCAACATAATGGGCTATTGTGCAGGACAGCCACCTTGCTGCATGGGTGGTCTGTTTCTGTTTTTGACTTGGTAATGGTTTGTTAGCTTAACACAAGCAGAAGATGAGAGAAGAGGTGTAATCAAACTTAGATCTGCTGCTGGCTTGCTGTGTTTCTACCTGCTGAGAGCTGTCATGTTGATGGAAGCCATTCTGCCTCCTGCTTCATTTTGCCTCACACCCTTAATTCATCATCAGTTTGGATCACAAAGGCAGATTTGGAAATAATAGAGGTATTTGTCTGAGAATCTCCCCACATCCAACCAGAATAACAACTTTGATTATCTTCTCTTTATATGCAACTTCTGTAATTCCTGGAAGAAATGGCAGCACGGTGTCTCCTCCTCCAGCTTCACTGCTCCAGCATGATTTCAGTTTGAATAAGCAACTAATATCAAAAGTATGGAGGAGATGGGAAAAGACACCTGATGCATCTTCTCGAGTTTTAACCACATATAGAAGGAGTGAAAGGCGTAATTATAACACGTCTGAACACCTGGTGATTTGTTTCATCCAGTAGCTGATAGGAGAAAGTCTTAACAGGGCAATTCTTTCTTCAGTATTTTTTGCTTGCCAGTAAATATATGCATGCAGTGAGAGGAGAGACAGCTAATGAGACAGCTACTGGAGTCTAATAAGTTGAATTCATTATACAATCAAGGTCTCAAAGTCAGTTGGGGGATGGACATTTTTGGAGCCCCATTTAATATTATGCAGATTCATGTGATGCAGTATGAATGAATCCAGCTAACTGGATGCTACATGTGAGACTGGGTATTTATGGTTATATATCAATTGAGAAAACCGTTTATTAGACAACAAGAAAAGCAGCTAGAGTGCTTAGTTTTTGTCTCTTTTAAACAGCATATTAGCCTACATGATTATTCGATAGACAGAAATGTATTCAACAACAATTTCTATGGTTCCAGCTTCTTACAGGTTAAGATTTGCTGCTTTTTTGTTTTGATATCATTGTCAATTAAATAACTACAGTTGACTTAACAATCTCAACACAAGGTCCATTTAGTAGCTGCTCTGGTGCTTTCAGTTGTATCACAACATTTTTCTCAGCAGACAAAGTTTGACCCTCATCACAGGATTGTAGATCAGTGGTTCCCATCCTGAGGGTCAGACCCACACAAAGGCTCACAAGATAATTTTCTCACTACAAAATAAGACTTGGCTTTACTCTAAATTTAGCTTTTTTTCTTTTAACACACAGTATAGTTATGCCTCTTCAGCCACCTAAAATGTATAAATAAAACAGAAAGGATTGCTTCAAATTAAGAGGTCATGTGCATGTGTGAACCACTGTTATAGATGTTCAAATTTCCATTTTTCTAAGCACATCTTGATCATATTGACATAGTTTAAATGTTGAGACTTGGCAATCCAAGTGTGGTGGTAGCTTGGAAACAGCAATTGACAAGTTAATTTTTACCACAAGGTCCATTTAATAGCTGTTCTGGATAAGTTTTAAAACATCTTAAGCTCTTGAACTGATGGTCAGACAAAACCCAGAGGTTATCCTCAGGTCTACCAATGTGGAAAAGCCAAAAAAATTTGAATTGCCACTTGAGGCTTGCTCAAGAAGCAACTTAGGCCCCATAGACCACCATGTAAAAACACCCGACATTACAGCAGAAATGGACATCTTAACAGCCTGGTACAAAAGATGAGATATAACTCATTCGTTTCTGTTTCATTGAGGCTCAAAGTTACGAATATCTACAGGCATGGCTGCTTTGTGTGACAGACTCTCTGCGAGGCTCGCTACAGTCGAAGAGTCAGATCCACCCCTCCGTCCTCCACAGCTTCACCCTCTTGTCCAAATTTGGTCACTTTTGGCCCCCAAAAACTCAAGATGGCGGAGACCGAAAGGCTGAACTTCAGGCTTCAAAACATCTGTCTACAAACCAATGGGTGACGTTACAGCTACCTTGCTATTGATAAGTCTCTTTCCTCAGGTTCTCAGTCAGATCCACCGCTCACTCCTACACAGCTCCACCCTCTCATCCAAATATGGTCACTTATGGCTCCAATAATCAAAATGACGACGGCCAAAATGCCAGACTCAAAGCTTCAAAACAGTAGCTGACAACCCAGGGGTTACATCATGGTGGCTTTGTCCACCTCTTTCATGCAGCCTATTGACAAAACAGGCAATTAGAAGACCACAAGGTCATATTGGACATTTGGAAAACTGCAGTGAGCATTTGTCAGAGTTTTCTGATATTCTATAGTCTATTTATGGATTAATCAAAAAAGTTGTCGCTGGATTTGATAGAAAATTGATTATGAAAATAAGCTTTAGTTGTACCTCTACTTGGGATTTGAGTTTGCTGTCCCTGAGCAGCATCCCTACTAGTCAGAACTTAGCTTTGATCAAGCGACTCTGAGGACTGGGTGTTGTTGAGTATGACTGCTAAATGTCACAGAGATACAGTAGCTGTCGCAGTCACTTTCAAGGCCACTGAAAGCCTTCCAGGAATTGTTCCATAGCAGCTCCCAACACTCGCAGCTCCATCAAGGTTTGAGCTGCCTGCAGGCTACACAGAGACCTCATCTGTCAACGCATCAGTGCTTTGGCACTCGAATTCAGTTTTCTTTGGTAGTGGGACTGTGACTCATGCAAAATAACTGGACTTGTTTTGGCTCCGGGGTTTGGGAGACATATCCTGTCGACTATTTGGTGTCTGTGATGCAGACAGACAGGACAGTATCTCCCAGACACAAGCCAGCATTGTTTGTTTGGATTTGCTTTAACACCCCACTCTGGGCTCAGTTGGTTTCTCTTGGAAACGTTCCCCGTCATCATCCACATGACCCTGGATTTAAAATAGCTTCTACCCGCAGACAAATAGCCTGGTGGGGATTTCAAAAATGAAGAAAGAGAAAATCATGACATGGGACAGTAATGCATGACAAAACTGCAGCTTAAAACACAGCAGCTTGTGAATCTTTGTTGTCTCCCCTATGGCATGCATTAATATTCTAGGTTTACACAGACCACCGTGGTTGTGAGGCAACACTACACCGAAGTTGGTTCTTTGCAAAAATATAATATTCTGATCCAACAGTTATCTCATAGTATTTAATAAAGCAACAATAAACAAGCCTGAAATAGTAAAAGCATAAAAAAACTACTTTGCCCTGTACAGAAGTGTACGACACCAAATCCCACTTTTTCTTATTAGCAAGTATGGTAGAATGTCATTAAAATTTTAACCAGTACCTGTGCTGTTCCTTTTTTTCTGTACATTCCTTTCTCTGTGATAACAAAAACATAACTTTTGAACAAGCTGCAGGGGTGACATAGTAGACCAGCATCGGAAATTAGCACCAGCTGCCATCCAAATGCTGGTAAAATATGCAAGTGGCTGCTAGATTAGCTTCACTCACTCAAAAACAACAACAGTAATCTATAGAGTGGCTGATAGAGTTTGGAATTCACCAGCCACGGTGGCAGATGGACAAAAAAATGTATTCCCAACTCCTGCCTCTTGTCTTTACCCAGTGTTCTCACCCAGATGTGCTCTCAGGTACCGACATTTGGCACCAATGGATTTATCATGGATCCGTACTGCGTGGTACTGACGTAATTAGGTTGTTGCCCTTAAAAGTAGTGAGTTCGGTACCTGGATACACTGAAGGTACAGAGGGAATATGTGTTCAAAATACACGCAAACACTCCAACAGAAGACAAATGGACTGCAATCAACTGTATAGAGAAACTGATATTTACCTTAAGACTACAATATTATCATTATTACTGGAAAAAATGATAGATGTAACCTATGGAAGACCCTGCTCCTTGATTACTTCCTTGAAGTATTACATTGTCCATGTCTGCCCACAGTGCCTGAAATATCAATAGAGATCAAGTTGGGGAAAAAAAACCTTTCCCGAGTGTGTCCGATCCAAAAGTGGCTCACTGAACACAGAGTAAGGTGTGAGCTTACCCTCAGATAACCCTCCCAAACAATAGTGTGTCTTAAGAGGTTTAACACCCCGGACCAAACTCCCTGCAACATACAGCCTAGAAATAGCTGTGACAGATACACTGTAAACCCTGCAGAGCTCTCGAACACCTTGAGGTCCCAGGGGTCACCAAAGTCACCGAGGGCAGCGGTCACACTGTATTGCCAAGACTGCCTCAGATGAGAACGGATAATACTCCACACAGCTTCACATCCAAACGCTAATGGTGTTTTGGCAGCCAGTTTATATGGCCTGTTAGAAAAACCTTACAATGCAAGGAACTGTTTGTGGGTCGTTCCAGCAATCATTACTGAAAGTGTTGGTTGACTGGCCGTCGCAGTGGGATTGCACCTCATTAATGAGGCTGTCCTGGTTTTGACCCAGTGAGTGAACTCAGCCTCGGGTTTGCATAACTTTGGCTGATCTCCTGTGAATAATAACTTCCTATTATGTCCTGAAACGCTCCCTGAATGCCAGTGAGTTCAACTCTAAGCTCTAATATTATAAATTTGCGCTAAATGCTCTGAAGTCTCCACTAAAAAGATTCAATTGAGCTGTCTGTGACTGTGGAATGAATTTTTTTGTTATCACAATGAACAATAGCAGAGTTACCTGCTGCTATTCACTGATAATATGTGGACTTGATTATGGCGTCTACTTAAATTATTAGTCATTATTGGAGAAGGGGATTATTGTGAGCCATTACATTACATAGTGATTCAAAAAATTACAGTCATTTGAGCCCATAATGAATCATGGATTATCGTGAGCCTTTAAATAACGCATTATCTCCGTCAGCATGGTGAGCACATATATGTTTGGTACTGCACTATGACAAATATTCACACACACACACACACACACACACATTCACTCACACTCACACACACACAGCAGCTGAGTTTCCCCCCGCTGTAATCAGGATTTTCTGATGTGTGCTATTACAGTATGTGAAGCAGCACTTTCAGTGGGAGCTGACTTAAGAGACAAAAGCCCAATCTCCCACAGACACACACAGCTTTCATAATGCTTTTCCTGCCTCGTAACCAGCAAAAGCATCAGTGTGTCTTCTGTTTTAACGATGAGGTCCACCACCAGTGAAAGGAGAAAAGCGAAATAATGCTTTGTTTTGAGCGAGCACAACAAACCCCAGAGATTTGCACGATGACTGCTATCCTAGAAGCACAATCTGTACAATCTGCACCCCTTTCCCAGAAGGGTGTATTGTTACAGCTTTTGATTTAAGGAAAAATGGATCAGCGGGTGTTGTGTGCTGTAAAAGGTTGTTGTAAAACCTGCACTTTGTGCTGCTTTATAGTGAGTTTTAGCCATGGATGTACAAAGAGAACTAGGTACAGTGTCAGAGGTAGGGCCCTGTTCATTCCTATGAAAGCTGCTCAGTGGCGCATGAACACCTGTTGCGTATAAAATTACCTGGATGATTCAACACTGTGTGACCCATAGAGCATGTGCAGTGGAGACGTCCGCTAGCCGAGCTGGCTACTTGCAGTTCAGTGCTCCAAAAACTTGAATTGGAAACCCTTAAAAAATGTATCTACTGATTTACAGACGTCTCTTTCAACAAGTAAGTCTAAGGGAAAAGGCTTTTTGGGCCACAAGGCATCAGGTGATGGTGTAATTACACTGTTTGGCCACCACAAATATTGGCTTCAAAGCCTGGAGCACTTCCTGAGGGCCTGGTTTAAGTTCATAATTTAACTGTCATTTTTACCCCATGCCGATTGTTAGTACTCAATACCTTTAAAGTATTGATTGAATAGTATCAAGTAGTATTGAAACTTGCATTTGATCCTTTGTGTACCATGATCTACAAAAAAGGCTATTTGTATGGTTTTGCTTGCAGCCATTCACCATAAGTGTTCATTGATTTAATGCAGATACAGTCCACCAACTTCTTTGTCCACTGGCCATATGGCTATTGAATGTATAAATTTTACAAGCCATTTAATAGGTTACCATTGATTTTTTTGGCTGGTGAGTGAAACAAATCCACCAGCCGCTTGCATATTTTACCAGCAGTTGTCTTGTAGATAGTGTTAATTTTGTACACTGTTTGAAGGAGTTGGAAGTTCAGTGTACTAAGATGCCACTAAAATGTTCAAATGGCTAGACTGCACACCTTTTGGCATGTTACATAACTGAATGCTTCCATTCACAGGATAGGTATTAAATTAAGTAGAAAAACAGGTATCAAATGAAGTACTCTGTTAATATCAATTTAAGGGTACTGGTTTTTTGCACTGGAATCATAATTTTGTAAAAGTTACCATGCCCTCCTCCCACTGCTAAACTTTCATTTTCTTACTGCAGCAGGCAGCTGCTTCAAGTAAGAAACCTCCAAAAACACCACTGTACAACACCTACTTAGCACCAAACAGCAGACAAATTAAGTTAGGGACTAGCTGGTGAACATAGTGGAGCACTTAGCAGCTACAGAGGCAGACATTTCCCTCAGGAGGAGATCAAAAACTCTACTATAAAAGAGAAAATAATGGGCTATTAGGTTATTCTGTAATACTCTACAGAAAAACAACACCTAACTGCTATGGTCTTAAAGTATTTTCCCATTTTGATCCATCCAGAAAAACACTGCCCAACACCTGAATCTGTCTGAGTTTGATACAAAACTTTTTTTATCACTTAAATAAAGTGATCAAAAGAGTAAAGCAAACATCTGAAATGCTCATCCGGAGGTTGCATGCCCAGCTGTTTCGTCAGTCCTCTCGCCATTTCTTGTTGACACTGTAGATGCATTTAAGCCGCTACCTTGACATGCTCCTTTTATCTGGTGATAAAAGCTTTTTCTCCGTGTTGCACGGCTGAGCTAAAGTGACAGAGGCTCTGCTGCACCTCCGGCTCTGTAATCAGCAGCCAGTGTCTGACACAGACGTTTAACCCTTCGTCCATTCCCCGTGTATCTCTGCTGTCACACGCATCTGCTCACTCCCTGGAACACCTCAGTAAGGGAGGTCAGTCTGACATATATGTGGCTTTATATGGGCATTGTTGAAATTTTCAGATAGTGTAGTCTGCTTTGGATGTGGAAGCATAAATCTCATTAGAGATTCTATTGATGTTTTCCTGCCTTATTTTTGTACCATCTGTGTGGTGATTTTACTAAAAGTATATGTAGTGTTACTAGCACTTTTCTTCTATATCCTTAAATACATTTTACTTGCAAGTTGAAGAACCTGGTACCCTCTGGTAAAACTCTTAAATAAGAGGTTATACCAGAGATTAAATCTAAATGTGTGTGTTTATGCAGACAGAACAGCTGAATTTGTGATAAAAACAACTTTCTTTAGTTATTCTAAGTTGCATGCCCATTTGCCGTAATGACAATTTTAAGGTTTGTACTTCCCTTTTTTCCTACTTTTATACTTTTACTTCAGTATTCATAAGTAATATTGCTCTTTTTACTCCATCAAATTCATGCGACAGCACTAAGATTTTACATTAAAAACATATGATCAGCTCATGAGATAAGGTACAGTACAATAGATGACACTATCTAATAGTATGCCAGTTACTAAAATTGGCTCCATCTCAACATGCTTACATATTAATAGTAATCCAGCAATATAATATATAATATATCACACTTGAAAGGAGTCATTCTACATTGTAAGTATGTTAAGTATTGACATGGTCGGTATTTCTTGATAATTGTACTTCACAGCACTACTTTTATTAATGCAAAGTTTTGTCTGTGAGTATTTCAACATAATGGTACTATTGTAAGTAAATGATTGGTGCATGTCTTTTACTGCTGGTTAACTCTGTGAGCTGCTCCATGTGGCATGAATTGACATTTAACCATCAGAATATACAGAGGTTTATTCACAACTCAGCAGTTTAGATTTGTGCAGGTTTGGTTCCCTTTCTACTACACTGTCACCATGAACAACAGGCTGTATTTCACAGTCATGTTTTTTTTTTTTTTTTTTTTTAAACATTAAAGAACTGAAACGTAGATATGATTTGTTTAATTTTCATCTGAGACAACAAAAATATATATCTGTACTTAGTGACAAAAAAACAAGAATGATATTTTGTCCCCTCATTACTAGTCACAGTCGAAGGGGAGGCCATGTGGAATAGAAGACACCAAATAATGAGAATTGACACAGAGTGGGGTCATGCATAAAGATTTAAATGTCAATATGTCAATAGTATGGTCATATGGTATTGTCTTTTTTTGTAAAGTTACCCTTGAGAAAAGACCCCTAACCTTCCTCCCTCAATTAAGGTTTTTTTTTTGGCACTGATTACACTGAAAAGAGCACAGTACACAGATGGAGCTTATTATTTATGCATGGAAATAAACAGTAAGCAAAGATACAAATTTGCATGATGGGCTCAACCCCTTGATTTCCCCAAGTATTAAAATTTCCGCTCGTGAATGATCATTTATGTGTGATTGAACAGTTTTCATCTAGGCCAATACTACAAAAGCCTCAAAGGAGTCTGAATCGATGTAATTTTTCTTCCCTTTTGTGTTGACCAGACACACACACACACACACACACACACACACACACACACACACACACACACACACACACACAGAGCAAACAGTGCATTAATATTCAAAACAGCCACTGGGCGAACCTGTGTCTGAATTTCAACAGCTTGTTCGTTATTTGATTATTCCTCCAGCCTCTCATTTCAGTCGTAGCACAAAAGGAGGAAATGCCTTCCTGACGCTAATTTAAAAAAAAAAAATCTCCCCAAATAGCACAGCAACAAAGCTCAAAACAATGTACATACACACATTTAGGAGGAAAATAAATGTACTCTGACATATTGACATTTAGATTTTGCAAAAACATTAAATGGGCTGTTTTATCAGCTGCAAACAAGCAGGGAGTTTTGCCTCGCGTGGCTGTTACAGAAGTGTCACGGTACGCCCAAAGGGGTCAGGACGCATAGATGCATGTGGAGCAGGCTACTGATATGAGCATTGACAGTATAATGGCACAAAGTGCTGGCTGGCTCTCTGCCTCCGGCGTCTAATGGTTACAGCATTGAAGTACACGGGGCCACATGGAGGGAGGGTGAGTGCTTACAGCTGATGAGTAGGGACAGTGTGTGTGTGTAGGGTTATTTGTGTGTGTGTGTGAGATTCGCTCTACAGGCCTCTACTAGATTATCATCTGTTTGGTGGAATCTGATACGGAGGAGATGCCGGCATCAAAGGCAACGTCAATGTTTCATCATAAACCTACTTCTGTCAGCCTCCCCCCCCCTCTCTCTCTCACACACACACATTCTCACCCACACAGCTTTAAACTCATACACATGCATACTTAAACTCACTCTTTCTAACTCTTTCTTTCTAACAAGCAAACGGAGATCAACACAAATTAAAACACACGTTTTAAAAACCACATACTGTACATCCGCCCACACACACATACAGAGCCAAGCCCAGGGCAGGGGAACTCGGTGTGAACCCTGAGGAGAGAGATATCACGATGACAGGCCAGATAAACCAAACGAATGCTGAGTTTTCTGCACCGCAGATCGGAAAACAAGACACTTCTGTGCACACCGAGCGTCTAACACGCTGATGTTTATTTTGGGTCGGAGAATGTAATTATTTGGCTGCCATTGCTGATGTTGGAGTTATTAATCAGTTATACTCTCATTTGGAAACTGTTCAATAGAATTTTTTGGAGGGGGGCGAGCGGGGGATGAGAGTGTAATCGTAAAGTCAGATAAAAGCCTTTGTTCTGTTCAGATGTGCAAACTGATGTATGCATGCAAGTCTTCAAACATTCCAGGAAATATTTCAGTGTCTTCAGGGGCTTTCACAGTGGCAGTTTATTCCAGATCTTGCAGCTATTCACATAAACATTTTGTACAAGAAATACTTTTTCCAAACCAAACCAAGGCACTGTGCTCGAGTCCACCTGAACTTGGTGGTCTGACATTAGTTAAACACAAAGTCATGGTTATGTTATTGTGTACCTGAAAATCTCAGGTTTACTTTGAGGAAAATGAATGGCCACCAACTTACTTTATGAAAGAGTGCTGTGTTTTTATTCTTTGTGACCTGTGCATGTGGTTGTGCTTACTTAAGCTGAGCTCATGTGGCCTATCCACCTGTAGATTGCTCTCTATTTTACCAATAAAGGTCAAATAGGTGCTGACGTGGTCTGCAGCTGCACTTTGATAAGAGAAGCAAATGAACCACAGGTCAGAACAGCAGTAAAAGTGCTTCAGCAAACACACTTAGCAAACGGTTAGAGGGAGGGGAGGCAATCAAAGTGACTCAAACAAATCTGGTGTGAAAACAGCCTTTGTTATTTGTTCATTATGTTTAGCCTGTCTGCCCCCTGTGGCCATTTAAAGGTATGGCAGAGGTGAGGCTTTCAATGTTCTCTGCAAATTCAAAATATATGTATCTGTTTTCAGATTTCAGTGGGTGGAAGACAAAAGACAATGTTTATATAAGAGTTATTACTGAGCTAAAAATAATAGATTGTGAAATGCTTAGTGAAACTGTTGTGTAGCTGTACATAAGAGATAAAGAGCTAGGTTCCAGTAGCTTTGTTTTTCCTCAAGGTTCATACAGATTAAGCAGGATGGTAGGCAATAAATCTCTGTTAGTATCTGTTAGTATATTACTTTGAGAATTTTGGGAATATACAGTTACTTGCCTGACAGAATGTTCAATATCAAGTCAAAACTGTCTTCTGTTTGTGTGTGATAAACCGGGGACACTAGACTCTGAAATACAGTTTCAGCTTGTGCTCTCTCCTAAATAACCTTCTCTGTCTGCACTCTGATACATCTAGATATACGCCTGGATTACGATATGTGTGCAGTGACAGAAAATGCTGCTCCGCACAGTATAGCTGAGAGGGTTTTTTTTTTGTGTGTGCCTCATCTGAACCGTGATAAGAACCACCGTCCGTGAGATGACGATACCACAGTTGTATTAATTTCGTCTCCTCGCCGCTGACTTTTATGTTTGAGATTCAGACACCAAAAACTCTTCCTCTGCCAAAAGATTGTCTGCATCTGGTGCCGCCAGCTACTCTGCAGTTACGACACCAGTTTGATCATCTGTTCTGAATTTGAAATGCTCCTCACTCAAAATTTTTCACCTTGAGGGCTTCTGCCAAGCCACCGGTCACGACGCCTCTCCCTGCTCCACCTCCCCTGGTGTGAGTGTGAGTCTGCCTTTTGTGCATGCATGTGTGTATCGGTGCATATGCCTAAGCACGAGGAGGGTGTGTGAGTGTGTATACTGTGCGTGTGAGTCAATGTGTGCACTAAGGAGACATTAACACCCTCTCAATGTCAATGACTCCTCCTAGTAGGGAAAGTCAGCGAGCCACTGATGGACTCCCCATAACTGCCCCTGTGAGGCAGTGCTGGGTGTGTGAGAGACAAGGTGACACAGGAAACAGCCCTCCGCTAATGACTGATGGCCAGAACCCACTGTCCTGACCTCGCTTATGTTCGGTCACTGCTTTGGAGGTGGCTGAGATTACATGACAGGAACATAAAGTCCAGACCAAACACTAAATAAGGACGGTCACCACACTAATCTGCTGCTGAATGATCCTTCTTAAGAGCAAATTTTTCATTTTAGGGGTCGTTGTATAAACACATCCTGCTGAATACAGACCAACACTCTACTGTCACTGAAATGAATGGACAGTAAAGCTCTGGCTTATGCAGTATCTATCCTTTTGTGTCAAAACACACACAGTTCAGACTAATTGTCCTACGTGCCTTTACCTGTGCTTACACTGAGAGCACCATACTCTCCATTCCCTGTCCTTTTTTTTAATACATTTTTAATCAAACTGTTCCCCTTATCCAACAGGGACTTTTTAAAAAACTTCCCCGTTCATCAGCCTGCGTCAGAGGCCTTTGTTCCCAGGAGCCAGAGGCCAACCTCAGCGTCTCCAGGCACACTTATCTTAACCACGCTGAAAAACGGCTGCAAGAAGGCTTTGTGACAAATGGTGTGCAGAATAGGTCTTTATTGGTTTCAAGGAGAAATTTTTGAGCACATGCTTTAAGTACATACCGCCTGAACAAAGGCAGAGTCCTTAGGGAGCTCATTCATGGCGCACACAACTGCTCATCCATTTATTACAGAAATTATACAATGGTTCATCACAACATGGAATCACAATATGGGCTGTGATGTTTTTATGAATTTCTCCTGGTCTGTGAATAATTTCTTCCACTTGTGTTAATTAAACGTGAGGACTCACCTTAGAGACTCACTACCTCCAATGCACACCCAAGAGATGCATTGTCCATGTGCACGCATGAACACACTCTGCAGCTGCACGCATACCACACTAACACACTTTATATGCACATGCACTCGCAGCACACACACATTCTGAGCAATGTTCGCTGTCATGCAAAATCATAAAACCTCACAACTGCTGCCCCTGGGCCAGTTTTCACACAGACACACAGGCGAGAGCGGGGTTTTTCACAGAGGAACAGGCTTTTGTGTGAATGAACAAAGGGAATCTCCTTCCTCCTCTGCTCCTCTCTCCCCCTAAATCCTATCATGTGCCACCATGCGTCTCCCACACGCCTGTTTCCAAGTTACCGGCAGCGTCGGCTGCCAATTCTGCTTAATTGCCTCCTGTGTAAAGTGACGGCTGACGAGAGCGAGCTGTCCTCGCCTTTTCCTGCAGCTCACTCGCTGCTCACCAAAGGACAGACTCCACCTGGGAACAATACTGTACACCTTTGGGAAATTACAGTTGTGTTGACCAAGAGTGAAACTTAAGTAACCAACCTGGGGACTTGCTGTAAGAAAAAGAAATTTAACTAAGGGACTTTTAATTTTAAGAACTGTTCTCAATTTAGGAGACTGTTCTGTGAGGATATTTAATTTAAGCCTTAATAGACACACATGAATACGAAATGTCTTGTTAGAGATAAAGTAAAGAACAGCAGGCAGTGTTTGTTTTAATCATAAGCAGCTTTCCTCACTAACCTTTGCTCGAGCCTGGAGAAAAAGAAAAGGTCTTCTCGCTGACTCCCGCTCGCAGAATTTACCACCCTGTTGCTCCTTGTTTCCTCTTCCTTTGTTGCGCCTTCCTCACAAATAGATCCTCCTCATCCTCGGGACCGGGGCTAGAATTAACAGCTCATGAGGGAAGCCAGGCGGAAGAGAAAGAAAACACACCAGAGAAGAAAAGAAACACTTCTCTTCTCGCCCCTAAGTCCGCCTTGGCAGTGTATCCCCATCCGTCAGAGCACGGCGACTGAGTGTGTGAGAGAGAGAGAGAGGGAGGCAGAGAGACAGATGAAACGATACTGAGTAAGTGGGCGAGTGAGAGAGAAAGTGAGAGAGGGAGGGTGAGGGAGCTTGTGTGTGTACACCAGAGGGTGATCCTCTTCACTGTACGAGCTCCTGTTTATCTCTCTGTCTGTCTCCTCTGCATGCATTCCTTCTCGACAGAAGCCACAAGGTCAGTTGCTTTTACAGTAACAAGACTTGGTTTCCTCTTGAGGGAAGAGACTTCCTGTTAGTTCTCCGCTCAACTTCCCTCAAGAGTTAAACCGCCCTGCGTTTTAATGCCTTTTAAATCCCCACTCTCTCTTGCAAACACAATCTAGGGCTCTATTCTTGTCCTTTCATTTATTAGCATCCTTGTGAAAGTTAATCTATTCTCGTCTCTCCCAACTCCAGAGGTTGTTCCACCGACAAGGAATGTGCTGCAATTTTCATATCAGATACTCACTGCACAAACAAACAAACAGGAGTGACTTTGTGTCAAATGCACAAATTAACTGCTATATTGTATGAAGAGAAAACTGTATGGGTCGTACACATGGCTTGAAGTATTTAGTCAATGGAAGCAAAGTAAAATAAAAACACCCAGACTACTGTTAATAATAACAGTATTATCAGTGTAATGGTAGAGACAAAGCTAACATATGCAGTTGTAAACGAAATATCTTTTGGTTCGGACTGACAGATGGATAAAACGAGCAATCTGAACATGTCACCTGATAGGCGTTTTTCAATATTACCTGATAATTTATGACCAATTAATCAAGAAAATAACTGTCAGAGTAATGGATAATGAAGTGTAATTGTTAGTTGCAGCCTTATTTTAATGCTGGGACAGTCAGTTAATTGATTAGCTAATCAATTAGTCAATTAGGATTAGGCAATCAGTTGAAATTTCTCCCATGTGACAATTGTGAACTCCTAGTAAGGATTCCGTCAGTGTTCATTGCTCAGAAGTTTTTTATTGAGAGCCAAATTGTCCTCAGAGGTCTCTTTCTCTGTAACGCCAACGTTAGGGTGTCTCAGTTAGAAACACTGCTTATGCACAAAATGAGGCCTTTAAGAGACTTGATGGGCAAAACTTTGACCCATGCTTACGAACATTTTGGAGATGGGAAATTGGCGATGCTGAAGATGAGATGGAAGCCTGATTTAAGAGCTGTCAACTTTTTTTGAGCGCACATCATTTTTGGCTTTTGTCCATGTGTACGTTTTAAGTATGGATCCTGCGATTGTTTTATAAATGACACCCCAGGTGATTAAAACCACATTGAAAATCATTGTTTTTCCAACTATGGTGGCCATTTGGAAAACATGAATGTCTGTCCTTGGACTACTGTCGAAACATGGCGGTGCAACATAGCAGACTTTCTTCTAAGGTAACAAAAAACAACATTGATTCTTAATTTAATGTGATTATACACTAAAGAACTTCCCTTTTTAAAAAAATCTAATTTCATGCCAATATAGTCCTGTAAATCCTACACATTAGATCTTTAACTTGTTTATCAAGTAAAAATGCGCTGCCTTTCTGTTCAACAAAAATAAAAATTGAATAGTTCTGACTGCTTCTCTGACAAAATACATGTCTGTATATATATTTAAAGACATCACTTTGGACGGGGGCGGATTTGATCTGCATTTTTCACTATTTTCTGACCATTTATGGACGAAATAATCAATTAATTGAACACATAAATTCATTAATAAAGGAAATCATTATTATGTGCACTTGTATTTCATTTGCCTTTAAACGTTTTGTTGCCAGGACAGGTGCTAGTTAAGAGTGCCAACAACCAACAGATTGGCTTGCTCCAGGCCACTGTGGGAATTGTGGCACTTTATGGCTACCTCCCAGCTGTGTTCATCAGTGCTCATTGTAAATCAGAATTAAATTAAAACTGTCCAAATTCACGTTAGAACTACACAAACACTGTTTGAAAGTCGGACTGAGCAGCAAACAAGTGCGAACTGTTGGTTTTGTAACATTTACAGGCGTAAAGACAAACCAGTATTGTCAGTGGTGACTTGGTCTTGCAAGTGTCAACACAGCTTGTGTGTATGGGACATGGTGTAACTGTGATACTCTGCCTTTCTTCTCTGCTCTGTTGATTCCTGATGTTACATGGCAACCAGAGCGCCTAAGTGTCTCCCCTGAGCACGCCGCGTACGTGGGTCAATATGCATATGAAGCGGTGGATCAATTGGGTCACACGCATCACTGAAAGGTGATTCTGGGGCCAACCTGACAGCTCCCTCAATTATGTTGAGTTGAAGTGTCAAAATGACATGAATCACGAACACACCACGGGCAAAGTGACAGAAATTCTCGGTGACACGTCAGATGAAGTGATAGAGAATCTATATGTATGAACATATGGCCGTGTCATCTTGATGCTGCACGTTCGTCCGCTGACCAGGCGAGCAAGAGGTGCTCCCATGAAGCACCATGGGTATTGTGCTGTCTCGGCTGGCGGGTGATGCTCCGGGACACATGGCCGCATGCAGCAGGAGGAGGGAGCTCTGATTAGGGCCAGTTTCTGTCAAAGGGAGGATGGGCCGACAGGGAGGCCTGAGGCAGGTTGTGTGGGGATTGGGCTGTATGATGATCAGCCAGGAGGAAGTATGCACAGCAGCGATATAATGAGTGTGTGCTTGTGTGTCTGCGTGTAGACTTAGTGAGTGTTTGGAGGAAATAACTACTCATAGCCAGTCATTTCCGATCCAGCACAATCATCCATGGGCCATCTCTTGTGCTGTTTTCTTTTTGTGACCAACATTCAATACAAACACTTAGCAAGAGAAAAGACGTCTGAAATTAGTTTTAAGTAGATCACTTTGCTTTTGTACTGTATGTGAACCACAAACTTGAAATGTGAAAATACATATGAAACCATCACAAAAACCAAAACAGATGATTTTATTTGTCACAGAAAAGAGCTGTGATTAAATTCCTGCCAGGATTGCTGTTTTTATATGGAACGCTCACCCACAGTGCCAGATAGTAAATATTACACATCTCTCTTATAACTCTTATGAAATATTGAGTGGCTTGAAATGTACTCGGGAAATGAGGTCATGATAAATGAATGCAAAGCAGGGAAGCTGTGTGGATTGTTCGCTGGCGGCACTTAGTCACAAGATAATGCTTCTGATGACTGTATATCAGACACAAAGTACAGTGTTGTTTTTTTCCTACTGTGAATACGTCAGTCTTTTCTTGCAGACGCTAGACAAAGGTGGGAGCTGCACCTTCAGTTGTGTGCCCCTCTCAGTGTACTCTTAAATCCAACAGCTTCGTCACAAGAAGAAAATGATGGCACTGTACATTTCTGCAAACAACAGATCTGCGACATATTTATGTTTCATACGTATCAAATCAACGTTTCTAAAGAGGCGTAGTTCTGATTACATTTAACTGAGCTGAGGCGAAGGAGATGGTGGATGGCGTGACCCCTCCCGAGATGGCTGCCAAGATGCAGACAACTACAGACCACTGATCGAGACTGGCAAACAACATGTGGCATTTCCAGTGACGATTGTGCCACCAAAATCATTTGTTTTTTAGCAAGACATCGGCAGCTTTGCCAGTGGGCCTGTCAAGAGTGCTCACACTGATTCAAATCTGTAACTTTCAAGGGGCAGCCTCAGTGAGGTTAGCAGGTGAGTCTGTAGATTTGTCATTGTAGAGTAAGAATGCTGCTTTGTGCAAAGCTGACAAACAGCATTGTATTTGTTAGTTACTTTTCCATTTATGTTGTAGAACCCCAAATACTGTGCTACTCAGATGGTTTGGTGTTGTTACTGTCCGCTAAATATGGCTTTGCTAGCCATGACCAAGTGTTTTTTTTTGCCTGAATATAATCACACATTTAAACACAGCGTTGTTGAAACTGTAATGTTTCATTATATCTGCTACATAATAAATGTACAAATGTTACATGTCAGTGTCTGGCAGAAATGTACAAAGCCAACATTTATTCTGGTGATTGGGTTTAATCCAAAGAGTTTTTCAGTGACTTTGTGACTAGTTTCAGGGTTGTATTAATGACATGAGATGAAGTGTTTTCTACACATCTGGGCTCAATTAATAATACAAATGGCTGTGTACCACATGGTCACACCTGTACCTTCTTACAGATTAAAATGATCTTCGCTAGCTCCCTTTTCTGTTTCTGTTCAAATGTTCCTCCCTCCTCTGAGAGATTCAGATGATAGGACTCATTCTGTCTAGTGTGGCCTTTCTTCCTTTTAGCCAAGCTTCGGGAGATTTCTTTGAATCTTTTTAGGAGGCTCCATAAATGTAGAGGATCAGCTTACACGGTCCACCATTAAACCTGCAGGGTATTTGATACAGATGTGACTTTCAATCTACAAAAAAAGAGATTTCGGCTTAGCTTTGTATTATATGGTCCAAGTGCAAGGAAATGACTTTTTGAAAAGGCTTGTCTGTATTTTTTTTTCCCCCATTTCCCTCTCTTAGATCCTTCTCTCTTCTGCAGCACAGGCTTCTGGAGCTGGGTTACCTCCTATTGTATGAAATTTGTAGTGGCGGTTTTAAAATGAATTTAGGTTCTTATGCAAAATGTAGCCCAGCTATGAATTAGTGTCCTGCAGCTGATGTCGTGCAGTCCCGTGGTAATAAAGTGAGTGAATGTGGTTGTCAAGCTTTTCTCAGGGGTCCTGCTTAAGCGCACTAGATAGAGGTCAGAGGAGGTATGGGGAATTGTGCAAATCCCTGCAAGTCATTGCACGTCCTCTGGTCTTTAGATGGATGCTGCTAATAGAAACTTGCATCCTACTGTTTTCTAATGACTCGACCAATCAAAAGATGCCACTTTTGGACATTTGGGAGCAGTTTTTGCTTTTGCTTTGCTTTAATGTAAAATGTCAGAGAGCAAGAAGTGAAGTGAATTTGGCTATTCAATTCCCCAAATGAGCTGTTGCTTGTTAGTGCTGATTGTTGTTCTTCAAGTATAAGCTTGAAAAGTGGGCCTCCACTTGAGGAGGAGGCTGGTAAGGACACCCCACCTCCACCCCTTGATGTGATCGTGACTACTGGTGCTGACACAGCCTTTATGAAAAAAACAAATCAGACACAACATCAGCTCTCTGTTAGCCAATCTCCTGACGGGTGGCCGTCCGCGTGCTCTCCCTCATTCGGAGAAGTGTGTCCTCCTAATTGCCTTGAAGGTAGTGTTGCTTGTTGGAAGGCTTTAAACCCCATCTTGAAAGCAATGGGGTGTCACTTAACATCAGCAATTACAAGACTCAATCATAAACTGCTCAGCCATCTGAAAAATATTAGGATAATCATTTTTTCCTCCTTCAAAAACAAACAAACCCAGTGAACAGACTAATATGCTGCTGAACAGGCGATAGTTTTTATGGCCCTCTGTGAATACTTGTTGTTCTGAGCAGAGCAGCTGCATTTCTCACCAAAATCAATGTCTGAAGGGAATTACAAAGTGAGATTATATGCATACTTACACACAGAGAAATTAGCTTTCATTGTTGCAGAATATAACTTTAAATGGCATTTTTAGATCAAATTATTGTTTAGGAGGGGTGGATTTTATGAGAGCAAAACTTCCAACTTCTTTGAGGTTTTTCCGATTTTGAACTACAAAAGTAGTGGTAAGTCTCTCTGACAGTTTTTTGAGTCATACCTCCACTGTGCCTTGTTTTCTGTGAATCAGTCGTACGTCTAATCCATGTCATCGCCTGCTGCATTCGAAGTGACAAATCGGTCCTGGCATCACATCGAAATAGCTTTGCTCTCTCAAGAGTCACTCTGTCCAAACTTCGAACTTTTGCAGCTGTCATCATCTTGCCAAGACTGAGGTCAGCTCTCGTGTCATTACTTTCTCTAATCTTCCAGTATTTCAACATCATCATATAATAACTAACATTTGTACTGTCAGGAAACAAACACAACAAAAACACACTACTGTTCTTCCATCTGTATTCCAATGTGAGTGTCATTTAGAAATGAGATCTTCACTGGGCTAGAAAGGATACTTCAGAGAACTGAAACAATTGGTAGATTAACCTATTAGTCTAATGAAAAGACTTGAAACTGTTTGTTATAATTGATAGATCTTCAGGTCATGTACCATGTGAAAATGCCAGACACTTGTTTCATGTGCCAGAGTTGTAGAGGTGACGGATTTGAAAATGGTGCTGTAAGGCCAGTTGTTAAATGGGGGGGGGATTTAATTAGAAGAGTCATCATTTTCTAAAAGACAAAATGCTACAAAACTCGCCTAACCTAAATGACTTTGTCCTTAAAATCTATTACTTTTATAGGGAAATCCTCCTGATTTATAAAAGGACAGCTCCTTAATCAAAACGTGTGCGCCAACAGTCTGTGTCCACATTTTAAAATAGCAGATAAATCATCCTGGAACAAAGCTGTTAATTTTTTTTTGTGTGTAACACAGATGGAGATGAAGAGGCCAAGAAAAATGGCAGACGACAGAGAACAGCTCCATAAAATATTTACCAGCTGTCAATAGTATATCTGCTCTTTTCATCCTTGCCTGTGTGTAAACAAGAAAGCCTCAGAGCACCGTCACCTATCAGGATACTTCACTCTGAAGCCTCTGCAGGGAGAGCGACTGTCAGTCAAACTGAGACACATTGATGAAACTGGAGGTCCACCTAAATTTTGTATGAGGTTTTGGGGGAAAGCTTTCAAGATGAGTTTATGTGAATGTCTGCAAGAGTCCTGGGGCCAGGTGTAGGCTATAAACGTATGTACGAAAACCATGCATATGCCTTTTCCTGCACATAAACTGTTATTTATAAAGGAAGAATGGGCAGTGACGACATGCAAACCTCATACAGACTTCTTAAGTTGAAAGACAGGTAAAATTGTTTTGAGGTAATTTGCCTAACCCTACGCTGTAGCCTGACGTGTATGGAGCTTTATCCCTATCTTTATTCAAGAGAGTGGTCTATCAGTTTGAGAGCATTATTTATTGATTTCACGTTCAAAAACCCTGCCCTCGCACTCAAATAGCCTCTGCTTGCACTTTGATTCACTCTGTTTCTGCCCACACTGTGTGCTCGCACTCAGATACCATGTTGCTTGCACTCAGATACAATGTTGCTTGCACAGATTTCCTGCTTGAGCTTCGGCTTTTCTCCTCGCGCTCAAACTGTTTCTGTGCGCTCGTGGAATTTCTGCTCTCAGATTTCTGCCCTGCGCTTGGATTTTTTTTGTGCAACAACCCTTTCAAAATCCCCCAACCAATAGAATGCCAGATTTACTGTTGACCAATGAAATGATCCCTGCCTCCTTGTGGGCGCACTCGCTTTAGTTTTAGAGCGTCCTGTCCGGGCGTGTACTCTTTAACCAGGTTCATCCACTCCCAGGTTCATCCACTCCCACCCTCCAGGGAAAGCCCTGTAAATTAAATGTTCTTCCCTTGCTTTCTTTACCACTTTTGGAATAAAGGGACTGTTAATTTACACACGTGTGTCATATGATATCTTTAAATGTAATTCTCTTTTGTCTCAGCTCATCAAACGTCTCTGTTATGTTGGCTTTGGGTCGGCCCAGTGCTGTGGAATATACCCGCCCACATACTGAAGGCGCCACTGAAGGCGGAATTTCATCTCCGCGGTGTTTGTCTGGAACTGTGTCGCAGGACACAGCTTCTCATCGCAGTTGGTTTCAGGTAAGCTAACTGGAATAAATTGGCAGAAAATAGATATGTTGTTTCTTCTGTGACCATTAAAAGAGGTTCCTGGTGAGTGGTGAGGCACGACTGGGTGTATATAGCACAGGTCCCCACCAGCTAACGTTATCTTTCGTTAGCTGATAGCTAGTTTAGCTCATGTTAGCTAACAGGCTAAAACTGTGGTGTTTGCATTTTCTTTTCCCTAGCTGATGTTATCTGCGTATCTGGGTATCGTGAGCACTCGTTTTGGGTTAAAAGTGGAAGTGCCCAGAGCTGCCACTCGTGGTCCCGGGCAGGGCTCGAGACTTGGGATCCACTCACTTATGGTCCCGCCCTGTTGTTGCTGTTGCTCAACCATTTCTGTTTGAATGATTTTAGAATGAGGAAAGGGAAATGAATGCAGAGAGCTTTGATGTCATATTAAATAGCAATAACATAATTAATGATAAGAAATTAGAAAGTGCTTTTCATCAAGGATCCACGACAAGAAGTACAGATATACACACAGTAGTAATTACAATACAGTTACAGGGTGCCGTCACATTTCGGCAGGGCTCTGCCAAAATGCATCCCTAATTTATTATGAAGACAGTTTGACCTCCACAGAATAGCATTTTAAGTCTTGTGTGTGATTTATCCTGGCTTCATATGTGCAGAGGAAATTTCTACTCATTGCTAGGCTAATTTATACAATGTAAGATACCATAGGCTTGTGCTAAAAACATTAGCATGTTGTATTTGTTTGGAAAATGTGTCTGTGAATGCTGCAAATTAAAATGAAGCTGATTTGTGTAATTATGTTGAAATTTTCTCTATTAAGTCATGTTCAATGTGTGTTTTTGGTGTGTTTTGAATCAACTAAACTTTACTGCACTTCACAGAAACCTCCGCTGCCTGGAGGTGTAACTGCAGAGTGACACAGAGACACCACCGCACAAGTATAAATGCTCACAATGGCGTAAGCCATGTGCATAGGCTACAGTGTAGGGTCTGCATAGAGCTGATGCACAAGTATAAATCAAATTTAAATTGATTTTAAATTTTTTTGGAGGGATTGATTTTATCAGTCTATATTTACATTCGAGCAGTCATGTCCTTGAAAATAATTTAGTTTTCCCAAATTGTGAAGCACTTTGTAAAGCTGATTTTAACAAAAGAGCCTTGAATAACTCATTTATCATCCTTCTGATGTTTAATAATAATGATAATTGAGATTTTCCGTGATGGCGGTTTGCAGAAACATGGTGAATGAGTGGTACAGACGTTACAAATGGCCACAGCTAGAACCTCGACAATGAAGCACATTTGGTTAAATTGCACTTTCTTTGCTATTCTTATCCAAATTCTAATGAGTTGTTGAGCGGGCACAATTATTGATATGCAAACTAATGTTTAAGGGCGTTTATAAGTCTATTTATGGCTAACTCTGGTAGTGGAAATGTGCCATTGTTTTCCTAGCGCCCAGCCCAGACCAACTAGTGCTGCCTACCAGGGCTGCAGCTAGAGATTATTTTATCAATCAAATATTCCACCAGTTATTCCAACGATATATCGGATAAGAAACACTTTGACTTTATTAAAGAGCAGTAGTAAATATACAAGAGAGAAAAAAGACAGGTCTCTTCATTGAATAACTAATTGGTTTACTTTTTAGAAAAAAATCTACATTTTTTTTGCTTAAATTGGATACAATAACTAGGCTCCAATTACGATATACAATGCCTGATATATTGCTTCTTGCATCATCCTGTGGACTTTTGCCAGTTAAGTGATGAGCAGGGAGCTCCTGGTGCTGGCAGCCTGGAGGGAGACTAACATTAAAGCTAATGTTAATGTAACCTTCAGTAGGGTCCGCTCTGTGAACTGGATGCTCTCTGTTTAGATGCTCAAGTTTTGATGTTGTGTTAATGTGGTGAGGTAGTTTGGTTTTAGATTAGAGTTTTTGTTTAGTTTCAGCTTGAAATGTTCCCAATTTTGGACGCTTCTGTCATTTTCTGTGGCCTCTCTATTCTTTTCGTACCTCTCTATTTTCTTTCTCTTTCTCCATTTTGCAACTGATGCAAATTTAGCATGGTTATATGATTTGATTTGTAGTTGTCTTTTCACATCATGTGTCCACAGCGTAAGTGCATTGTGCCACAGTAATAATTATCCATGGGAACCACAATACACTGTATATTGTTAAATGGATTAAAAGAAACTTCAATGCAAATAATTTGCACCAGTGATTTTTTCAGTAATCAACTTCTCAAGAAATAATTTCAGTCCTAATGCCTACCCATGGCATGGCACAGTGCTTGAAATGACCACCGAGCTCTGTGCTCAAAGTTCATATTGTTTCCGCTTTGATCTCAGGTGCCACTGACCTTTCAAAGTGTAACCAATGAGATAACAGCTGTAGCCAGAAGCGACACATGCAAGCAGGGGAGGAAGACCGATGTGTTTAAGATTTCCCTGAACTCTGTAACTCAATATTAAAAACATACTATGGTCTTGCCAAAAGAAGTAATGCTAGTGAAATGTCCGTAGTCAGACTGGGCCAGCAGATTTGTAAATAGGCATATAGTTTACAAAGTAGGCTAAATCCAATCATAACATTAACTGCACTCTTTGATGACGTATATCTGTGCTGCACTTCGCCACTTCAAGTGTCAGCACTGTGCTCTGTGCCCTCCCTCAGGCTGAGTGAAGAGCAAATTCTTATCTGAAGGCAGTTTAAAGCGGAAAGCCACTTTTGGCTAAAACAACATAACAAAGCTTCTCTCATCACGGCCATGGTCACCGTCACGGTCGAGACCTTGTTATTGCTGTCATAAAGCACTGGAATTACTTTTGTGTTTGTGAATAAAGATGATGCATTATTACAACAATCCTCCCCTGAGATGAAGTTGTTTCTTTTTCTACAAAGTTTAATAGCTTTTCACCTCAATAGCAACTGTGTTGTTCACAGCGATTGATGCCTTCACTGCTGATTTGGTCCAGGATAATTAGTGAGAAAACAATACAGGAATTACTAACGCTGAGATCAATTCCACTCTCTAGCAGACCCACTGGCTCCAAAGGATCTTATTTTCTTTACAGCACTGATAATAAAATCAAACAGTGCTTCGGGACAGCAGGCTGTAAAATAGGCAGTGACTGCAGAAGCCGATGAGCAGCGGGGATGTAAATTAGCGGCTTTTAAGGTTCCTGCGACTGGTTTTAACTTACCCAATGACATGTAATGACAAAAGGAGATGGGTGATGAATGGAAACAATTGGCAGAACTCAACTTTAAAGTGACACGTTTAAGTTCAGAGATGTTATTAGTGACTGATAGTATCTTTTACTGACCTCTCCTCAGCTTTCTGCAGTATGAACGGTCCCTTGTAAACCGAAGATTAATTACGAAAAGCAATTTGTGTGCCACTTTCAAAGCTTTTGGAGTCAAGCTTTGAAGGTGGTTATATTTTATGTTTTTTAGCTTGAGAAAAGACATAAACAAACTCATCTGGGTGCCATCTTTTACACCAAGTAGTACTTCAAGAACTTTCTGACTCACCTTTAATTAGCCTTTTATAGCTCAGGCTTCTGTATCATGCCAGTCCCGCTGACAGCCTCAGCAGTGCGGTGCTACAAATTAAAACCAGAGCGCAAGAGTGGGAGAGACGATCCAAGGCAGTAAGTCTAAATACAATTCATTCTGGCGTTATTGCAAAAATGTTTAACAGTAACATTAAGCTGCAAATCTTTGTGGCTAGAGGCTTTTGTTATGTCGGCCCAAGTCAAATCTAACACACCTGGGAGTCTGGCTCCTTTTGTCCCAGACGGTGATTCACAGCTCTCCAACTTGTCGACCCGGTATGCTCTCAGAGCGGAAAAATAGATCTAACATTTGATGAATTGACCTCCATTATCAGATTCTGACCACAGTGAGGCAGACACAAATGATGCACTGTCAAATTCAATGTGAGGGCCAGCAATGAGACCTTATGATGCCCGATTTATGTGCAGTTATCTCATAATTACTTGTAGAATATTGTTACGAGTCTGACAGTGGTGTCTGCCTTGACAGTAGTCCTGTTGTTAAGTGAAAATATATTAAGCCTCTTGTACCTCTTTCTGTTTATCTGTCTGACTCATATCTGAAAAAGTCCTGATTACTTTTATAGCACAGTGCAGTCAACCAGCTCAGTGGTTTTCAACCAGGGGTCTTTGAAGCAGTTCCATGAGACTCCCAAAAATGGGGAGTAGTTTATTCAACTATTTAATTCAGTATAGAACTGAGTACAGTCTGAGTAAGAGTCATAAGAGTCACTATACTGATCATAAGTCACTTCCTCCACAGTTAGCTCCTCACCTCCTAGAATTTTGGTCTTAATCATATGTAACAACCAAAATCTTCCCATATAGACTTAAAGCTGCAACAATTAATTGAGCTGTTGTCAACTATTGAATTAATCACCAACTAATTTGATTGTAATTTAATTGGTTTGAGTAATTTTTCAAAGAATAAGATGTCAGAATTCTCTAAATCCAGCTTCTTAAATGCGAGTATTTTCTGGTGCTCTCCTCTATGAAAGTAAACTAAATATCTCTGGGTTGTGGATGAAACAAGACATTTCAGGATGTCATCTTGGGCCTTTTTTTTCAATTTTGTGACATTTTATAGACCAGACAACTCATTAATTAATTAATTAATTAATTAATTGAGAAAATAATGATCAGACAATGAAACATGAAAATAATCATTAGCCCTAGATTGAGTTCCCTGAAGCTTAATTTTATTAAATGGGGGTACGTGACCTACTGTATATCAATTTAGGGGTCCTTGGCACGAAAAAGATTGAGTAGAGCCGTGGCGTTTTCACATGGTCTCCCTGGTAATCTTCTCTGTTTAATTGGTATTATTTGAATACTTTTATTAATTTTAACTGCACTTCAACTTTATTAAACTCCATTTTAAATAATCAGTTTGTGAAAGTTTTCTGTATGTGTGAGATTTAATTATTGGTGCCACACTTTTATTTATTTTTTGCTTTAGCTTACTTTATCTTTGAAACATTGTCGCAGAGAAGTTGGGGGAATGTGCTGTAAAATTATGTTATGTAAGGGATTATCACTTCTGAGATTGCTTTTTAATTGAATTGAATAGAAAAGAAGCTGCCACCCCTTTCTTTTTTGCTTCTGGCCATTAGGGGAAAAAAACATGAATGAACATGAATAATTGTAAATAATTGTCAGTAAAGTGCAGTGAAGTTTACTTTAAATTGACTACACTAACACAAATAAACATGGCTGTGCAACAAACACATTTAAGTATTAAATTTGGCTCTATAACTTTGTTGGTCACCATCATTAGCTTGATGACTTTAAGACTGCATAAAGTAGCCAAGCAGCTAGTGGACTTTTCCTCTACTCATAGTTTGTTTAGGTCTCTGCATCTCCTGACAGAACAGCACGGTTGAATTTTAGCCTACATGCATGTTTTTAGCCCAACACTGTTTAAAGTTAGCAGCTAATGTTGCTGCAGAGAGAGCAACAATTTACCGGAGTGAGATGCTCACCCAGGTTTCCTGTGTCCTGAGTATTTTATCTTGTAACAGCATTATTTACATGTGGCATGTGCTTTGTCTGTTGATTCATATTATCTCTGATATCCAAAATATCTCCACACTGCTGTTTTAATTCTGAGTGAGGAGTAAATATCCTAATTGGTTTTTTTGGCTGCTTGCTGATGTCTCCCTGGTCCTAGCACTGTTTGACGATGACACAGATGTGCCATGGGAATTTCAAAATAAAGGTTTATCTTAAAAACAATGATATGGATCAATATTTTTACTTCGCATTGATGATATTGGATCATTGATCATTGAATCAATACAGTGACCCAGATCAGTGGATTGTTACACACCTATTAACTATGTTAATGGTTAGTTTTGCTGTTTAGTGATTGGTCATATTGGATATGTTCATGCCTGTTACTATTGCAGATAAAGTGAGAGAGCACTGCTAATTGTGAATTAGGGGTGTATTTCTATTAAGTAATCATGCTCTGTTTTATGTGTTAGTTCAGATATGAGAGGTGGCATAGCACAGAAGACTGTTCGTCCCACACTTTTTGAGGCCAGGTTGGCTCTGTGGATGTGCAGCTTGTGAGTTTGTAAGTGATTGGAACAAACCTGCCACTGTATCTACAGACAGTCCAGACCATGAAGCCTGAACCCTTCTTCATTCTGCTGGCAGATGAGAGCAACTCCTCTCAGGTTTTCACTATTGTGAATGGAGCATCAGTCTATGCTTGCAGCAGTAGATTTGCACTTCAAATAATTTTATGTCTTTGACATGAAATACCCCAGGAAATGCTCACCACCAGTCTGGGAATTTTTGCAGACGGTGGTGTATCGCATGCCCGGCACAGAGTCTGCTGCCATTCCTGAAAACATCTATTAACGCTCAGAGTGAAGACACATTGCATCTTCATGAAGAGTGGAGGGTAAAAGGTTATAATGTATGTTTTAAAACTTTCACATGTCACGTTTTGGTGGCAAATCTAAGATAAAATGTTTATAAAATTGTACAATTTCTGGTTTAATTGATGACTCAATGTAGAGATGAAAACTACTGGGTAAACATAACAACCCTTTTTTTGGTAAGAAGCAAATGTAAATATGATGAAGATGTAGATACTAGGTCAAAATAACCATTAAAATTACACTTTTTAATTTACCTCATGACCCAATTTAAAGATAGAACATTACATTACACTGGGGAAAGTAACCACCCTTTTTTATGCCAACAGAGATATAAGTATGACATCGTTAATGGGACAAAATAACCACAAATAGGCTGAATAACCAAATGTAAATACCATAAACAACACTAAAACTGGGTCAAAATAACTCTTTTTCGAATGTGACTGGTGAGCCAGTGGGTTTCATGGGTACTGGATAAACTTCACCAGTACTGGGTCGATACCACAATTGACCCATTTGGGGTTAAATTTGACCCTGTAATTTTTGTGTCTTGCAGTGCAGCTGGCAGAATAGGTTAAAAAACTTCAGTGTTTGTATATTTATGCCAGCTCTGTGGATAAGGGAATGAATATCCAGGAAAAAACACTTTATATAGATCATGTGAGCAAACGGGGATTAAACTGTTGCACTGTTGGATATTACAAAATGGTCATCAGAATTCACTCCCTAATATTATTAAATGATGAAACTGAAACTATATGGGTATTATGGTCATTAAGGCATCAACAGCAAGACAGTTTTAAACTCCATCAGTGATGCAGCCTGTGGGAGAACAGAAACACTTCTTCCTCATAATTATAATTATTTAACTCACAGCTGCCAAATGTTGCGCAAGCAGGCAACTCTTTCTATAATTGATGCTTCTGAATGAAGTCATACAGGAACCTGAATGTCATCACTTTAAAAGATCGATGAAGCCAGTGATGTTATGCAGTCCATGTCTGAAAAGGTCTTGTGGAGGTCTTGGACACGAACTGACCCCCTGACCTCAATGTTTTTGTCCACTTCCAAGATATCCAATGAAAGTTACAATGTGTAATTTAAATGTAATTGAAGCTCAATCCAGGGCGCTTCTGCGTGAACCTGCTTTGTACTTTTATGATTCTGTCGCACTTTAAATGGAGGACCACACATATGTTTTGCCTCACAAGAGGGAAACCACGCCACCAAATAAAAGAAAAAGATCAGATAAGCGAGGATGGGAGAAAACATGAATGAATAAAGGTGTTGCTTATTCTAGGTGGAAAAAACTCCTGTGGAAGAACACTCTGGAGACACATATATTATAATCGTACCAACCTATATTTGCCGCACTGTGCCGTGACTATCACTCTGAAACATCATTAGTATCAAGTGATACACATGGATCAGGCCAACATTGCATCATCGCCAAGGCCAACCTTTTTGGGGGAAAGAAAGGCGCTGTCACACAAGGAGATTAAAAATGTTGAGAATTTGTTGCGTGACCGTTACTACTGATGGATAGCTGCTTGAGTGGGAGGCTGCTGCAATTCAGTCATACAGTAAGGCCTATAGATTTAACAGTTTGCTATCAACAGGCTGATTATTTACAGTCACTTAGACTAACTATTTGTGATTCAATCAAATACACGTTTGATTGAATCCCCAGGTATCGTGATCCAGACATTAAAAACATCCCGCCCATGTGCTGGGTCATTGATCCACTTGAAAGGTGGAAGACCTGCGGGAGATGACAGCAATGACTTAATATAGGTATCATGCACGATCAGGTTCAGGCAAGGTTGCGAGATAAATATTTTACATGTTTCTAAAATAAACATTTGTTTATCAAGAAATAAATGTATAAAAACTTGTCAAAATTAAAATCCAAACCCAAGTCAAATTGCACTGACATCTGTAGGATCTTTAGTTTTCTATCCCCTGAACTGTACCCATATATGCCAACCTGGTGTACTGGCATATACAGCTTGTTGGTGGTTGGAAGAGCACAAGTACTTTTCCATAAATGCCTAAGCCTGCCTATCTTTAAGTACTTAAATAAGGTCATGCAACTAGAGTAAAAATTAACTGGTAAAAATGTGTGGGAACCCTGATAGCAACACCTTTCTAGTTGACTGGGCACCATCATCCTCAGCTATCGATTGCGTACGGAGGAACAAATAGGTTTAAAGTCCTACAAAGTGTCACAGTGGGTCTTATGTGTCTTTTCACAGATGTTCTTTTTGAGGGAGTAGATAGAGTCGTGTTGCAGCTGCAGCACAAACCAAGCCAGTGATAATGTCTTCTAAGCAGTGGTAAACTAAAAATAGTTTTAAACAATTAAGTCATTGAGGAAAAAAACTTAAACTCAACCATAACTTTTGTCTACAGGTAAAACTTAAAGGGATGTATTTGAAGCGTTTATGTATCTATGTTATCTCATGCCAATAGTGTTGCATGTATTAAGTCGAAAACCAAAATACTGAAAGTGAAAGTATTTAAATTTTAATGGATGCGCTAGTTAAAAAGTAAAGGGATCACCAAAGTTATTATAATTCAACCTGAGGGACATATTCATTTCTGTACCAAAATTTTTGGCAATCGTCGTTAAAAATGCTACCACTACTGAAAATGCTTAGACTGCACTTAACTCTAAAGTTGCTTACTTATTGAAATAAACCTGAAAGCTATATAAAAATGTTAACTGCATGAAAACCTCAGGTAGTATTTACCGAAGGGCCAAATAAATTATACACCATCACCTGCACTCCTGTTTCTGGGAACAGAGAAGGTTTTGGAATGCAGCAGTTGAGGTGTAAAGCTGGTATTCAGTTTAATGAAACAAATGTTAATGTCAGTTGAAGCTTAAAAGGAAGGCCTTTCACAGGAAGGGCACACAGAGACAGTCAGCACTGCAAAGAACGATTTATACAGTGTTTACATTTGAGGCTTTTAGAGGCATACTTATTCAGAGGAGCTTAAAATGAGTCCATATGTAATAACTCAGATACAAAGCCACATGATGCACAGTTGCTGTGGGGACCAAATCTCTCAAACTGCCTCTGTTACTACACTGCCACCACACTGCAGTCTTTCCTGGACAGATTTATTGATGACAGTAACCTGTAAAACACAACATTGTGACAAACCTCTTAACACTGTGAAGCCTTACCCCCCGCCTGAGCACTCAAAGTGGGTAGTGTATTGAATTTAAAATGATATGAAACTGAGACAAACAGCATGCCCCCCTATTTGAGAAGCTGCCAGCATCACATATTGTAGATATATACAAAAAATACCATCAATCCATAAACATTTTCTGTCCATTGACCGTTCTATGAACCCTGTCCTTTAACAGTGATTGTCCAATCATAGCCTAGCAGGCAAGCATTGGATTTCTCCACACGTTGAAGTGCTGTATGTGGGGCTTTAGTAAAAGCAATACTCTGCATATAAAGAGTGTGGATGGTGGTGTGTTTTTTAAGACTTTATTAAACACTAGAGCAGAAGTGTAAGAAATAAATGTAACTTTGTGATTACAGTAAAACATCAATTAAAAGCAGAGCCCCAATTTAACGCATAGTCCCTTTTTACGACTGCTGTGGCTCATAAAGGCAGGTCTCAATTAGACGGTGGGTCTGGTTGTCGCTGATGTTGCAGAAGCAGTTCATTTTTCTAAAAGTTCATCGGATGAATAGTACCTCTTAAAGCCCATGAGGTTGTCTGCATTCCTTTTGTGCTAATGTTAGTTAGCTGCTTAGATCGCATATACAAACTGAGCATAGCGTTACTTAGCTCAGCTCACATCCCAGCTACATCAGCTGATCTCCAACAATTCAGTCAACTGATGGAGCAGCTGACTGATGGAAGGGAGTCAGCTGATAGATCACATAACTCCTGTCTATGCAACCAATTGGCAAATCTCATTCAGGGCGCCCTATTTAAACTGCTCTGACCTGCCTACTGCTGCTGCTTCCTCTGCAAGCTGCTTTGCAACCTGCCTCCACCCCAGCTCCTCCTTTTCATGCTGTGTCTAACTTATCAATTTTATATCTGTTTGTCATTGATACTGCTCTATTCTGTTCCCGGGGGGGCTTTGCTGCTGCTCACACTTCCTTAGGCTTTCCATGTAGGCGCATGGAAGGGCAGGGAGATTTGCCTCAGGCTTTCCTCATTTGCACGCAGCGGGGCAGACAGTTGCTCTTTCTCTTATGCTTTCCACGTAGGCGCGTAGAAGAGGCTTTCAGCGTAGGCCCAAGGAAAAGCGTAGGGGTCCCAGAACAGAGCCATACCGCCAAATATAATACTGCAAATGGAAATAAAGTTTTCTTTGACTTAAGTCTCCCCGACTGAAATGTAATTGTTTAAACTTATGTCAATATGGACATGCTACATATTGTAAGCTCATATATATTCTCCACAATTTAATCTTTCAGTTCAATTTACTGAAACCATGAGCACCAGAGAATGATCCATTCAAATTTATCGGCATGGTAAACAAAAGAGACGAAAAAACAAAGGTGACTCCCTACTTTTAAAGCGGTCATGAAGTCTGAATATGCATCCATTCCTCCAGTATTTCTATTCCTTTGTACTATAATGCTCTACAGATCAAAAGATTCAAAATGTTTTTTTGAATGAATCCAAGTTGTGAATATTGTCAAGTGAAGTTTATTGCTCACTGTCTGCTAACTAGGCCACTGGTATTTTGATATGCTTTATGTCTTTTGTGCAAGCAAAAGTTTTGTCTGAAAGGAAAAGAAGATCCGTTTCATATAGATGCCTGTCCCAGATATAGACCAGTTGAGTTCAGTGATTGGAATGAAATTAAAATTTAATAGTATCTGCTCAAGTCTATGCTGCAAACATTAGCGTGGCTTGCTAACTAGCTAACTACTTACATTAGAAAACTAGTGTTAGGCAAGGGGCATATTGTTAGCCAACTGTCCTGTAAGAGCCAAAATTCTACTTAATCAGAGGTTTGTAGTAACATTAGTCAAGTCAAGTCAAATTTATTGACAACGTGCATTTCATACACAAGGTAAACTCAATGTGCTTCACAACAAATAATCAAAAATAAGTAACAAAGTGCAAGTGTAAAATAAAATGAGATAAACAAGCCCAATCAAACACACATTCACACACCTATACACACACTCACACACACCTAACCAAATGCTGTCATATAAAGAAAAGTTTTTAACCTGCTTTTAAAAGTGGCCACTGATGTGGCGGTTCTCACCGTTTCAGGCAGGGTATTCCATCTGTGTGGGGCATAAACAGAAAAAGCTGCCTCCCCTTCCTTAGTTTTTGTGCAGGGTATAAGTAGGTTGTTGCTGCCTATGGATCTGAGGGTTCTTGCTGGTGCGTAACTGATGAGCATGTCTGTTATGTACTGAGGTGCAAGGCCATTTAAAGCTTTGTAAACCAGGAGGAGGATTTTGAAATCAATTCTTGTTTTAATGGGTAACCAGTGCAAAAATGTAACAACGGGAGTGATGTGTTGACATTAGCAGCTCTGTCCTGGAGAAGTTTAGACTCTAGCAACTAAAACCTGCATTAGACCTTATAGTTATTGCTCATCTTATTCAAATCTTTAAACGTGAAACATACTATTTGAAAATAGCAGCATGGAAACATATATCTAACCACTGCATTGCATGTCAAAGTATGTTTTTCCATAGCCCAAACTAGGGATTATGTTACCACAAATAACATTTTGTAGCATTAGCATTAGTTTACATGCTACCTACAGCTTAGGGCGTAAGGGCTGCCAAATCCCTATCTGTCTGTCTGTCAGAAATTAAGTCTGTTTTTGTTTATTTCTGTATGAAATCACAGACAAAAAGTGACTTAATTTGGAGTGTGAAATCTGCCTCAATAAACTGTATGCATGACGTGGCAGAATGGTAAGATGATCATATTAGTCATTAGATAATTAGACACTAAATAGATCCTAAAATGAGCACAAAAAATCTACAGTTCAGTGCAGAGTAGGTTGCATTTATAAGAACAGATAGGCAAAGGGAAAATACTTGTCTCTGAAATTGTTGGTGATTAGAGAAGGAATAATGTTCAGCACTTTAATAGTCAATCAGCATAAGAGCCATTGGATGTGATTGCACAAGGTCGTTAGACAGCTATTCAGTAGCATTCAAGAGCACCCTTGTGTGTTTTTGTGGCTGTGTGTGTGTGTGTGTGTGTGTGTGTGTGTGTGTGTGTGTGTGTGTGTCTAGCTGCATAAAATCAGGCGACCTGGCGACATGAGTGGGGCTCCTTGGAGCACGCTCCTCATGAGTGATGAGCTGACCTCTGACCTCAGTGTGTGTGACGACCTTACAAGATGCATCTGCCCATATAGAGGCTGCTCACGCACTGAAGCCTGAAACTAACAGCTTGTAGATTTGACCCAGTAAATCGGAAACCTGTAACTTTTTCCCAAGCTCTAATTAGATAAATGATTGTACGTTCTGGTTGTTTGAAGATCTCTCTGCTCTTATTGTAAAAAGCAAAAAGTGGGTCTTATTAGAAAGTTGTTGGCATTGCTAGGGCTAGTCTCTGAGCAGATACTCCTTGCTCTGCTTTAATTAGAAGTATCAGACACAGTAAGTAGCTAAATTGAGGAATCTCAAAGCAGCTTTGCTAACAGCTGATAAAACACAGCAGATCTAAGATCAGTGAGTGTGCCAAGTTGCTTTTAAAACTTGTTAGGCCACTACAGTGACGGTTAATCCTCTGGTGTAAAGGAAGCACTTTGAGCTGCGGGGACTGGACGTGAATAGCCTGAAGCGCGCGCGTGCGTGTGTGTGTGTGTGTGTGTGCGTGCGTGCGTGTGTGTGCGTGCGTGTGTGTGCGAGAGATGAAACGGCAAACTGTATCCATAATCTGAATTCGTAACTATTGATTCACTCGACCTTCTATGCACCACTGACATATTTCAAGGTGATGTGAGTGCATGTTCCAAGTGTGTACACACTGTACATCTGTCATATTATTGAGCATCTACTCTCTGCTGGTCTGTATGAACAGGTGTGTGCTGTATAAATGAGTGATGACCTAATGTGTGTATGTACCATCTGTGTGTGTCTACATCAGGTCTGCTCCAGCCTTATGGTCAATTATAGGCAGCCTGATAAGAGTCGCATACCATTTGCTGAATGACTCATGGAAGGTCATGTGATGCTAACAAGACCTTGGGTAGATAAACTATGAGCTCATGCAGTTACTGTCAGATCACCTTTTCTAATCAATAAAACTTGTCAAGGAGACAGGCGTGCAAACAAATGAGACACTGGAAACACAGCTACAAAAAGAGTACTCGTTTCTATTCAGGTGGCAGATGTCTCTTAAAATTGTTTAGCAGGAAATCCTCATAGAAACATAGTTTCAGCCATAGTTGCACCCCTGTCCTCATTCAGTGCACGAGGTATATTAAACTGCAGGTAACCATAGCAACAGTACTTTGACTTCATGCAACATTACCAGTTAATTCTCACTGGTGTAACTGGCACACTAACTATGGGTTTTGCATTTGGTTAAGTGGCCTTGGTACAGTGGTGGAACAAGTATTTCGATTCTCGGCTGTTGAGTAAAATTAAAACGACCACATTATAAAAATGTCCTGTTACAAGTTAAAGTACTGCATTCAAAAATGAACTGTACTTGAAAAGTTTACAAGTATACACGCAAAAGAGGTGGTGAAGATGAGATGAGAGGAAGATGGAGAAGTGCTGATGATCTTGGTAAGTGGAGAAATGAGCCTTTGTTGAGCTCGTCCTGGACTCTGGATATGATGGAGGTGAACGGGGTGGAGGAGGGCACAACACTTCTGCCTAAAATGACAGCTGACAGCAGCAGAGGAGAGAGCAGATTTAAAATGTTGCAGTAGTCTGGCTGAAAGAAATCGGGGCAAAGTTTGATTGGATAACTAGAAGAGTGAACACCCATAGTTAGCTGATTAGAGGAAGCAGTGGGAGTGGGAGTGGGAGGGAGAGAATTGTGAATGGATGAGCACAAAGAAAGTCTTCCTGATTGAACTTAAACTGAGCTTCATGAGACTGTGCATATTATGTTACTATGGATATTATATTGGATTATTAGTATTTTCCATGTATATGTTTCCAAGTGACTTGTGGGAACAATTGGTCTAGTACTGAAAGTGGCTTAACGGGCTACACAGTAACCACTCGGGGCAGGTGCACCCCCTCAATGTACATCCATTATAAGTGCTCTTTTTGCCTGCCTTACTATGAGCAACTTGCACTTAACAGAAAGGACCCAGCACCTTGTACCGTTGCATGCCGTTCTGTTTTTGAGTCAAAGTCTTACTGTTATGAAATTTCGACTTTTCACATTGTTGAAATCAGCTAAATATTAAGCCATGACACTGAAAATCTTAAGTGGAAGATGCGCCTTTTGTGCTTTAACACAACAAACCATACTGGCACTCCTCTCTCCAACTCACTCGTGTCCACCATTTTGGTTCCTGCAACAAGTCTCTGGTGACATTTCAGAGTGAGGTTTCTCCTTGGCGAGACTTGGACACAAAAGAAACTAGAGCAAGTGAAAGGTACGGAAAAACGTTTAATCTCTCTGTAGCTTTCCATAATGTTGTAACACACTCATAATAAAAACTTGAGGCTGTCAGTGCCAAAAACAAACACTTTGGATGGATGTAAATTGATGGGGAGCTGCCAGCTGCAGTCCTCTTTCTCAATACTAAACCAATATAAAAATGTGTAGCTCCCATGAGATAAATAGACACATAAAATGAGGGAAAGGGTCAAGGTTGAAAACTACTAGCGTTCCTCTATATGGTAGGTTTGATTTAAACTACAATCCATTGTGAAGTTTAATCTTGTGAATCTTATTTTATGATAACCATGTTTTTAAAGTAAAGTAAATGTGATGGAGTAAAATATGCATATATATTAAAATATGAGGTACACAGGCTCAGAATTGTATTTGAGTACAGTACTTGAATAAGTACATGTGGGCCTAGTTACTTTCCACTCTTGCCATAGTATAGACTCCATCTGCTGTGGTAGACTGTTGGATGCACTTAAAAGCGCTGGAAAAAAAAAAAACTAGACAGAGGAGTTAATTTGGACTTTGAGATTATTTTGCCACATTTATAGTATTTTTTGGAATAGTTTTATAGGTTATAAATGCCTTTTATTAAGTCAAGATGGTGTAGTCTTGCTATATCTCTACAGCGCAGCCAATAAATACTGTCAACTGGAGTTCAATCTTACGAAAGAAAGCTTTCGCTCTATTGAAGTGTCCTCGAGGAACACACACTTAACTCCTACCAGTCTAGAATTTCTGATTCCCAGAGGAGAGAAACCAAACAAAAAAAAGGGAATTTGTTATCGAGGGAATCAATACGCTATCAGAGGAGCATTTAATGGCACAGGGTAGAGGGAAAAACTTACAGACCTGCACTTACTTTCTACATTTGTTCTGCCAGCTCATTCCTGGATTACTGTGACACGCTGTCCTTGGTAGTCGGCCTAAAATCATTCAGTAAAAAGAAGCTGGCTCCTATACATACATATATATCTATATAAAACTTTGTTATTCTATCCAGTGTTTGGGTTTGGCTGCACAAGACAAAGCTGTCACATCATCCAAGAATGAATCACCAACTGCGGGATCATTTGTGAAACTAACAATATAATTATAGCAGCTCACAGGAAAGAACACAAAGCAAAGAAAAAAGCAATTAAGGGTGTTGAAATGGCATGACGATAACTTAACATATCAAAAAGGCATTACTGTGAAAATGAAATACTTTGCACTGAGAACTTATTTGGAAAGTTTTTATTTACAGCTTGCAGTGCAATAGCAGATGTTTCATTCCAGCAATCCTGTAATCAGGTCCTCTTGTATGTTAGTCACATACTGTAAATCTAAGTCTTACTTCCTGTATAGTTTATTGCTTTTCTGGCATCATCCTGAATTAAAAAACCCAGGATTACTGAGACCACCAACAAGGAAGACAGATGGGCGAGAGATTTATTAACAGTATAGATCTCAGCAGTCCTGCAACATGTTATTTACAGAGAAATGTCACGAAGGGAGACATGACATAAACCTTGTGTAAAGTCTCAGCGAATATCAATCATCTTGTCCTCTGTTTTGTACTGTGGCTGTATTTGAATTTTCAACATTCACGTGCACACGGTAGCGCTCAAGAGTCCTCAGCCTCGGTACTAAATCACCTGCGGGGCGTCCTGAGATTATTCTACAGGGTTGAGAGGGTGATCAACGAAAATCTGATTTGCAAATATATTATATCCTGTTCATTATTTACACAATAAATGCTTTGTGAAGTGACACGGTGAAATTATGAGATTTCACGACCGCAAGGCTTCCGCCAAGTGTTCTCAAATGAGGCGAGAATCACGTTTTTATGTCACAGTTTGCCAAACTCTCCATAAAGAAAACCCCGAAAAAACCAAATCGGTTCAGCTTGAGATATTCCATTTCCCATTTCGGATTGAATTGCTGTGGGTTATGTTTTCGCTGGGATCTGACGGATACTGCAAATCTAATCATAGCAATGTATTCACGCTCAAACCTCTGCTGAACCAACAGTGACACTGTGTTTTTTGGCATCGCCTTGAGGAAAGGCAAGATTAGCTTTGATCGTACGCACACACACACACACACACACACACACACACACACACACCTACACGCAAACGCACACACACGAACAGACATATTGTGCCTTGTCTTTCATCTGTTCTCACTGTTTGATTCCATCTGTCAATTCTTCAGACTTAATGCACCTCAGGGTCTGTGTTTTGTCTTTCTGTGTGTGTGAGTGTGTGTCCCTTTGAGACTGGTGGGAGGAGGAAGAGAGAGACAGAGAGAGACAGACTCTTTTGCCCTCTCTGAGACCTTGGAAAAAGCAGACAAGGTGATTTCGATTTGATTTGTCATGAATCACAAAACATTAACTCAACATGACACAAGACAGACACTACACACAGACACAGGCTATGACCAGGCACTCAGAGGCCCACTGCATGCAGAGAGCAGTATCCACTGCATGCTGATTCTGCTGAATGCTTTCTTATTCTCTTTTAGTTCAACCTTTTATCTTAATTCTACTATCAATATAGGGCCGATTTGGGCATATTTTAATGGACCGGCATCGGCTAAAATAGAGCAGATCAAAATCTGATACTGTCTTTATAGTATTCTACTGTGTTTTGTCCATGTCAGCCTGCTAGTGTTGCAACGCTGCTCTCCTTTATGATATTTGGGCTCTACACTGCAGCCATTTTACTGCATATGTGAGAGATATCGAGAGTGTGTGAATGTGAAAAATTGTTTTGGCACACTGGTGTGAGGGACTCTGAATTCAGACACAGATATTGGCAAAAGCATACAGATCTGCTGCACTCCACTCCAGCACTAACAAATCTGTTTTCTTTCATCTTAACAAAGAAGAAAACATTCGGCTAGCAACTTTTCATTTTAAGACAGTGCTGACCGTCATTTTCGCCAGTTTACATTGACAAACACTGTCGCTAATTAATGTTAATTTTTCTAGGCAACTTAAAGGCAGGCCAAAATAAATCTGGTTTGTGTGCTCTGCATAAGCCGCTGACTGTACTCAGCCAACGATTGTTTATGGGGCAAAAGAAGCATCACTCTATATCAACACTGCACAGCCATGAATTGACTTGTTGTGCCAACAACTCAGACAGGGGGATCCATCTTCTCTCTTGCAGATCACGCCACAGTAGTTCCAGGAGTCGCCTTTTCCCTGCTAAACTTTTAATTGTATCATATGAATAAATTAAGCATATCAGCTGTATAGACTTGAATCAGGACCCAGGAATCAGGAAATCAGCGCCCCTAAAATGGGGTTGTCACATTATGTACTTAACGTAAAGTTACTGAGGTTAGGTTAAGTAAAACAAACATTGTTTGGTGTCGTCACTTTACATACTTAACATTAAGTTACTTACTTATGTAAAGCACTAAACGTAAAGTTATGTTGGTGAAGTTTAGGCAAGTAAAGTCCAGGTTAAACAAAAAGAAACTTAAAAATTTGTTTGTCACAACACAGAAAAATGTGTTATTAAACACCCAGCAAAATTTGAATTATTTAAAAAAAAAAGTCAAGTATTTAATATTAGGTTTCAAAATCATGAGATAAAGCTCGAATCACTGCAAAAAGACAGACACTTGTTAAAGCTAAGCCAGCAGCGTACCTACACACACCCCAAATGAGCTATTACCAGCTAACTCAGTGGCACAGAGCAGGTGGTGCTTTGTCACATAGCACCTTGACATAACTCACTGGACACAAATGCTGGTCTCCTGGGGAAGAGTCCTATGTTTGTTTGACTCATCCACCCTCCCAACCTACCTCAGTACACAGACTTTCACTCTTTATACTTCTTCCTTCTTTACTACGGTCAGCACATTGGTCATGTTATCACAGCCTTCACAATTACTTGGGTTACACATGAATTCTGATGCATTACTTTTCATAGGTATATGTATGTACAGCACATGAGAACAGCCTGTACTAGTCAAGATAAAATGATTAACCACTTTATGATTGTCTAAAAATTAACATTCAACAATTTTGATCATCAAGTAATTAGTCAGGTATTTTTTTTAAGCCAAATTTTCCAAAAATGTGAAGCTCCAGCTTCACAAAATAATAAAACTTAATATCTTTGGATTTTGGACTGTTGCTCGGTAAAAACAAGACATCTGAGGCGTGGGGGGATTTGGCAACAGTCCCAACTCTCTAATGTATTAGCAGGTAAAACACACACCTAGACAAGCATGCACAGATGCACCTGAATAGTGAAAGAAATCAAGTGTAATTTGATTGCTCACTGATGGGCCGATGGCAGATGAGTGCTGACAGCATGTGGGAAGAGACAGGCAGCTGCCTTCAGCTTCACAGAATACAAGCAGCCAGGTGGAAATTAACAAATAGAACGGTATTTAATCCAAAAGCATTTTACTTCTTTACTCGTCTTTTTATTGCAGTAAATTGTTCAGTCTTAAGTGCTCTCCATTAGGGCTTGTTGAGGTGGGCGATAACACTGCTGCCATATGGTGCGCAAGCTTACATCAGTGTAATTTTCTCAACACCGTCCCTCCCTATTATCGTTTAATCATTTTCTGAGAAATCCAGTGCATTCAGTCAACCTCACCAAAAACATTCTGCATGATTTGGGATAAACGAGCAAAAGAAATCAAGAGTGACATCAAGACGTAAATAGCATAGATGGATTCAAACTAACAACTGATGTCAAATGGAGCGAGAAATCTGATTTCAAGTAGATAACAGATAAGTTTGTAACACTGTGTTCAGAGTTCTTTAAGGTCTGTGTTTAATTCTCATTTGACCTCAACTGTCTAAACTAATAATTTCAACTATGTTATCAGATCAGAGTATTTTCTTCTACATTTATACATTTATTTTATGAGCTTTAGATCAAAAGAAACCAAATCGGCTATTCCAAGTCAGGAACAGCAAGGTCTACATGTCTCCATGACCTTAGAAGTTTTGTTATTCGGGTCAGTGACTACTAGTTAGTGTCAAATTGGACCCAGGCAAGCAGCCAGGTGAAAAAAAATGGATTCAAAGTCTTAGGCGACGTTGCCAAAAGAGGACAGATGTGGGTTAGCAGGGTCCCCCACTGAAGCCAGGCCTGAGGGAGGTGGCCAGGCCTGGACCCAGGGAGCTTGGCTGGGCTCGGCCTGAGCACACATTATAGATCAGCCTTGCTGATGCCTGTACACACACAAGGAGAGGAATGTCAGGGAGCTCAGAGCTTGTGCGGGACGTTGAGCAGTATGACTGATGTGCGCAGACTCAGGCGTATGTCTGTGCTCAGTATTGGCTCTGTCACAAATCTCCACAGCTGGGCCTGGACTCTCTTTTCATGCTGAGATGTAGTTGGAGATACTTCAGTGTCCCTGGCTGTAAATCCCATCCTACATAGAAAAGGAAAGACAATCAAAAGTGACCTTAAAGCAGCTATAATCGATACTTTCATATTTACAATAGATCAAATAACTGTGTGATGTGAAAGGGGTCAATATAACTATGACAATGAATGTATTTTTAATACCTAAAAGTCAGGCACAAGTCTTTGATCCATGTAACTGATAACCAGACTTTGAACTGTATAGACTTGGTCTGTAGGCTTCAGCACAACAAAGGTGGAAATAACGACAATAAACACAATTAAAACAAACAAAAAAACAATTTAACTACATAGTCTGCTTACCCACTGATGGAAGAGGCACAAATATCAAGGCAAAATGACCAAATAAACTCAATCTGCAGGTCTATTGACATCAAGCAGGCAAAACACTCTGCTTCTGAAACACTCACTGTGTCGTATGACACCGTACGGAAGACAGAATAAAACCGGGTTGCTGCCATGGCAGCTGGAACGTGGCACAGTTGTGCCTGCTCGAATTTTCCCCTTGTCTCTCTTGACTTATTCAAGAGAGACAAGTGACTGACTTATTCATCTCGTAATGTGCCTAACTTTAATGGATCATAACATATCAGGTCTGGAATTAATCTGCAGATCCTCTGGTTCAAAGTGAGACTGAACTTCTCTTTGAATGTCAGTTTTGAGCCATGACGAAGGCCAAAATGTGGTCCGCAACAGACTGTAAGGCTTGTTATTTTTAGCTGAGCTGGTTTATGGAAAACTTTCGGCCCCATCTAGCCAGTTAAGAGGAGTGAGGAGTCAGCAGTCAGTAAAACAGAATTTTCAACAATTCAACGAGGGGTCCTTGAACTTTGTCATAAATGTGCACACAGCATATTAGGCTGATCTGTCCAGTAGTTTGCGAGATTAGCAGTGGACAGACACACACGCAACTTTACTGTTTCTGCTGTTTTTTCTCATAGCATTACAGTACTACTAACACTACCTGTTCAGCTCAAAACGGCAGACACAAAGATGGCAACAAGCTTGTGAACATAGTTAAGTATTTAGAAGCTTAGGAGAGAAGTCAGGGAAATATCGGACTTTCATTCAGAAAAAGTGCTCCAAATAATTGCTATTGTTCCTCTGCATCATCTGGATGTTTGTTAACAAGTCACCTGATCATCGCATCTGTATGATCTATATTCCTTCGCAGTCTGTTTTTGTTGCTCCCATGTGGCCAAAAAAATCAGTTACTGCAGGTTTAATATACAGATCTGACAGATAAAGAATGAATTGGGATTCTGTAGACCTCGACTATGCAATAAATCAAGTCTCAGCACGCCAGTGATGGCACATAAACATTCATCAGACAATAACAGACTTGACGTTTCTGCCTTCTGAAATGTGTGCAGGGATACACTGAGTGTCTCACCAGGCTGATGAAGCAGACATGCATCTATATACATCCAGCGCTTGAAGAAAATTGCACTCTATCTGCATGTTACCGTTTTAAAGTAATGCTCCACATCATTTTGTCATAATTAAAAGCGCTGTGTTCATCTCTCTCTGCTTTGTTGCCGCAACAGTCTCCTTTAATACTGAATTTCAATTTCACGCAACTTCAATTAGCTCTCATCTGTAATAACTGACACACAGCGGTTTGTAAACAGAGGCGCTACGCACATAGCAGAGAAAGGGAGCGGGGGACAAATAAAGCCTGCTTGTGTCAGTCTCTGCGGTCCCTTGTGTGCTGTGTTTACGCATGTTGACTTCTTCAAATGTGCATGTTAGGATGCTCGATTATTATGCAACACACCGCAAAACAGAATGCAATTAGCAATATTGGTGTGGACAGTTTTCTTTGATGTTAATGAAGAGAAACGTTTGAAGAAGAAGAAGAAGAAGAAGGGGAGACGCTCACCAGCAAAGCCTGGTTGCCATGGCAGGGCTGACGCAAAGACCAGGACCATCCGCATTACCTCCTCACACACACACACTCCTCACTCACACTCACTCACACACACACACACACACACACACACACACACACACACACACACACAGTTGTTGGCTATTTTAGGCTCCACAAGACTGTAATTTGAGTGCTCCATTTTTGACCATTGTAACTCAGGGTGCAGATGGGGAAAAAAACGAGAGGGATCAGAGGCTGACAGGGGTGGAGGTTAGAGAGACTAGCAGGTGAGGGTATAATGGGAACACAGCCCAAAGTGCCAGCAGGCAGGGTCAGGGGAGCCACTTGTTAGCCAGCTCACCTTTGCCCCCATAACACTCTTTCATCTGCTTTCACCAGAGAAAGCCCTCGTATAGACAGACACCCTCTCGGACTGCCTGTCGAATAGCACTTTAGTCTCAAAAGCATTTTCACAGCGTGATGATGGAAAGTTTTTCTCTCTGTTGTGCCTCTGTAGAAAACAAATTGCTATGCTTCCTTTTTGCAATCACAGATTCTGGACAATTGTACAAAATTGCTCATAACATCTGTTGGTATTTTCATGTTTCTGAACACACTAGGGGGAGCGTGTGCCTGTGAGTGTGTGACACGAATAAACGGCTTCAGTGACTCATCCAAGTGTACTATACTGTAGTCGTATACATTGTACCCGTACTGACAGGAGAGCAGCCGCGCTGGACAAATGCCACTTTGGATTCCTTGCGTGATGAGTGGGTGGAAGTCAGATCTATTCCAGGACCTGGACAGGGTTTGCTTTTCAGACATCAATTAGCCTGGAAATAGCAGCAAGTCAGAGAGATTATTACCAGGATGAATCAGAGAGGAGGCAGACACCTGCGCCACGCTGCGTATAATGGAAGATCTCAGGCAGCTGTCATGCACATTTGAGTAAAGGCAGAGAAGCTTACATGTGACTTGATCTGAAAGCCTGAACCAATGGGCATCAAGGGCTTTGTCTTCTTGTCATTACTCCTTCTGTACTAGATATTTTTATTAATACTATCATGGATTCTCTGTGGAACAGAAGTACTTTAGATGAAAACAGGATTAAGCAATATTATTAAACTGTGGTCAGGGTAAATCAACAGGTTTAAAGTCGTTAATATAGGGGTCATTATCTAAAGGTAGAATGATGAAAATTATTGTGTTTAAGTATTAAGTTATGGATAATTGGTTTTCCATTGAAGAAGTACTGAAAACAGTCTGCTGTTTAAAAGCCCCCCAGTCCCTCGGGCTGATTCTCATACTTAAGCTGAAACACATATGGACGTTTGGTCATAGACTTTCAAACATCGTTACCGTTTACTCGCTGTCTCTTTCAAAATTAACACACTACGTCATTGACGGATTGACGTGTTTTTTCCCCCTCCAACAACAGGTGACAAAAACACGTGGTTAGGTTTAAGGGAAAAAGAACTGGGTTTGGCTTTAAAATCTTACGGGACGAGAACACGGCTCTCTAGGGTGAGAATGGGTGTTTGTTGGACCCATCCACCTGCCTGCCCTACTCTGACTTTGGCCGCCTTAACTTTCCGCGTTTCCCCTTGAAGCCACCAAGCACCATTAAACTGTAACAGCGACCGGCTGCATATCATGCCAACGTTAGAGGGCGGCTTTTTCACCAGTGTCTGGCGCCACAAGTCACTGCCCAAGTGCCGAATTTCAACGACTTCGGAATGAGACTAGGTTGGACCGTGCGAACTCCTTCCTCTAACCCTCCTTCAACCACCGTCTTGAAAAGGTTGAAGTTGGGATATTTGTGCATTTCCAAAAGCCTGTTGATATCCAAGTCTTTCATAATGTTTTAAAGTAGGTGTGTTCCTTCTTTTTACTACTTGAGGTTGCAGCGATATACAGGTTTCAAGGTATACCGTGATATAAAAGATGATGGCAATAATGCCGTGTACATTTGCATATCTACAATACTGGAAAAGAAATGCAACTGAACGGAGAATCTTTATTTTAGTTATTTTCAAAGGGGAGACTTTTTACACAAACTTCCATTAATTCAAGTTTCAACTGTCCGTTAAGTGTCATTCTGATTGATGATAATACAAATTCTGTAATACAGTGATATCATAAAACTGCAATATTTTCTGAGACGGTTATTGTACCAAAAAAAAAAAAAACCTCATATAGTTGCAAACCTACTTCTTCTGACTAAAGATTTGGGCTATTCCTCTGGGCATGCATCTTGGTACCAGCCTTGCAAACTGTTGGCTAAATGGTTTGAGCTAACGCACAGAGCCGACTGTAAACAGACAAGAGGCTGTGTGTTGCAAATTGCTGTAACAACTCCAGCTTAGAAACATACTCCTAATGGGCTGTACATATATTCCAAAGAAGCTCCTAACACCCGAATAATACCGTCATGTCACGCATAATTGGAAAATGCTACATTCGGAATATGGCATAATTTGGAAAAATTGTAATATGCTGTTATGTGACCCGTATCAAATTCAGAATATTGTCACACTCAGACTAAAAGGGGACTGTTAGATTGCATGTTAAGGTATCCAGTGTTAGGAGAGTAGCGTAGCTGCTTTCAGGAATAATGAAGAGAGACATGGTGGCTGCACTCAGAGCAGACAGCTGTTGGCAATCAGAGCAAAGAAGAAATTAGCAGTTACAATGTCGAGTGGTAGCCTCAAAGTGTTTAATATTTCCTGTCGCTCTCATCTCCCTTTACTGGTTTAATTTGTGGTAATATTACAGGTGCCTGTGCAAATAGACTGCAGTTATCAGTAACCTGGGTACTTGTATTTTTTGTTTATATGGGGAATATGAATAACTAGATTTCTCTGTGCTCATGTAAGCGCCATATCATGAATATGATCATAACTCAGGGAAAAGCCTCATAAAAGGGTTCTTTATGTCCATGTAAATGCACTATCACACTCAAACACCGATCTGTGTAATACATTACAGCTCACTACATCCTCAAAAATGACCTCACAGTGAAGTAATCATCTCTAACTCATCTTTTTAAAAAAATCTCAACATTAAAACATTGATCTGAGCAGGATTTATTGCAGGACCCTTATATTTTGCCTTAGATGCTGGCAGCTATACTGCAGGACTTTTCAACGTTACATTTTCAAATGGTTAAAAGCTCCCTGCCATGATTTTTAATCACTAATGGCTCTGCTCCAGGAGAGATTAGCAACTAATCAACATGTTGCAGCAGACAGCCTGGCTGGGCTCTCACAGTCAGTAGGAGCGGTATGCACGTTTGGTGTGGACACACTGCCACTTGCTGCTACTACTCCCATCCATCACCGTGATCCCAGTGCTCCCACACCCACTTCATATGTCTCAGATTTTCTGCCACATTTGTGATTTCTAAGGAGGAATACAGGAGAAGATGTCTAATAAGTTGTACTGTCTCTGTGCTCAGGTTGTACCTGAACTTGGGACAGATCTGGTGTTAAGGTAGCTGAAGTCTTTATTATTAACACAAAGAATATGAAAAAAAAAAACGATGTAACATGGCAGCTTAGAAAAAGTGTTATTTGCTGGTGTAAAGTGGTCACAAATTATAGTGAAAGCTAAACCATAGCGTCTTGATTAATTCCTGAATCAACAATATACTTACAGTATATTGCACACTGTGGCAACGTGCCTCAGTTTCATGCAAATGTTTAACAGCACGGCACAGTAAGGGTAACAGTTAATGTCTATGGACCAAACTGCAAATCATCATTAGTTTGCAAATGGCTGCCATTCAGAAAGACGAAGAAAAGGAAGGAAAAAAAGACGAAGGGAAGGTTTAGTGGGAGTTCAAAGGCAAGAGGAAATATGAACCATCTGTGTGAGCCCTAATTTTCTTGGTTGTAAAAAACATTTTTGTATATTTTTATTTCTAATAACTGGGCAGTGTGCCTTGTGGCTGTTTTCAGGCGCAGACTTCAGAGTCTACGGGCAAACAAACAGTGAAGCAATTAGCCAATGGTTAAAACATACAGTGTAGAGCAGTTATGCCCCTCTGAAATGCATTTGTTTCACAGAGGTCACTCGTAGTTTACAGCTGCTAGACATTTCTGGCATTACAAAAAAGCCCACAGTTCTGCTTCTTCAAACACAAGTGGCAGTTGTTAATATTGCAAGAAGAAAACTCCCCTTCATGAAAGTATCAGGGCTTTCTTTCCATTGTTTCCTTTATATATCTGAGAGCTCTAATGATAAAACTGCTCTGTGTCTTATTTCTCTCTGTCAGAAATTGAGCATGTTTCCATGGCAACCACACTGCCGTTAGCCAGCTGTCCAAAGTGAGATAACGTAGCAGGCAGAGTTGAGAGGGAGTTCTATAAATTCCCATTGTGATCCCGAAGATTAGTGGAAGCTGTTGTGTCAGTGCTGGTGGAGGTGTGTGTTTACCTGGCTTACAACACCTGTGCCTTATTCAGCACAATAAGCTCAACACTGTGTCATAGCAGCTGATTTTATCATTTAAGTCAAATCAGGTGTTTTACTGGTGTATTTTGCAAAACAGATTTGTTAAAAAGAGGCCTATCGGTGTATTAGTGTGATATATTTTCCTTTATTCATGCGGTTTTGTGTGCATTTGATGGATTGCACTACTTATAATCCATTAGCACTACTTAGCATAATTGTTCCCACGAGTTTCCCATGTATTTAACACCCTTTCTGACAAAGTATGACTGTACTGTGCCAGTGCATGCCCTATGGCATGAATGCATCAGTTAGGCCACCATCTGGTGGCTTGTGCAATATTTGTCCTGCTGTGCTCTGCAAGTGCCCCCACCGAAATGGCAGGATTGGTGATGTAGAAACAGCTTGTCTGAGACATACAAGCCTTATTTACAAGCCTGTCCCTAAAGGCAGAAACCTGCTGGCACGCTCTGATGAAATCTATAATTTTACATGAAGGAGTCAAGTTACTCACGTATTTCTATACACGATCAAAGCACAGATCAGTGGTATTGTGCGAAAGTACATCATGTACAAGAACATTCATGCGCAGACACAAATGTGAGGTATACCATATAATTGAGCAAAAAGGCCAGTAAGACTGAAAATGTGCATCCCTCCTCTCTAACCCTCCCAGTGTCTAATAAGTTACCATGACAACCAGAGTGGAGAGGATTGCCCTCGTTGAGCTTGAGCTCCCTTTTGTTGGAAAGGTTTCCCTGTTTCTCCTGTGGTCTGGCATAATCACCTCATGATAATGATACATAATCTTCACGGAGACAATATATTCCCCCGTGAAAATGTCTTATAAACCGAACAGAGGAGGTGACTGAAAGACATCTGTGCTGGGAGCAATTTTAAAATCATTCACACTGACTCAGCATTCACTCGTTCAAGCTCCTGCAACATCAGAAAAGCTGGATAGTTCTTTGATGAAAACGCTTCTTTCAGTGGTTTTTGAAAAACACAATATATGCGGACATGTCCCTGTCCTATTCTATGTAAATACAACAGTAGTCTGTTTTATTTTTTTGCATTTTCATACTCTATTCTTAGAAATTGTGGTTCGGGGGATTTTTGTGTGTTGTAGCAAACCAAATGTAAAAAAACGTCACAGTCACACTAAAAGCTGAATATTTGAATAAAAAGAACATAGATTGTTCATTACTATCTACAGCAGCAGTGAGGAAACACTCATTGAACCACTCATAGCATTCCTGTAATCAACACTCCTGCACCTGTTGAAGAGGATTAACATGTGAGCCCACTTCCACGTCTATAATCCCCCGTTAATATGCACTTCATGTAATAATGAGCTGCTTGACTTCTCTGATAGCACGGCTTGATTCTGATTCAAAGCCACCCCATGGCTTGTAGAGCTCCTTCACTGCCTCTGCAACCAAACTTTGTTCTGCTGTTTTGTATATAGCCCTCCACAGCACCACCCCTCCACCCCCTCTCTGTCTTTCACTACCTGCCAAGGGAGCACACATCTCATACGGAGAATCAGCTACTCATCTTCTGGCGCTCTGATCTGAGTAGGCTCCAGCTGACGACTGAGGGGGCACAGGGCATCATTTACCACACGCATGCTCTACAGTGAAAAACAAATGAAGTGGGCCACAATATCCTCCTGTTTGTTTCCAAATCACTAGTGGTACAAATTAACCTTTAATATAATTTAACGTTTTACATGGGTGATAAATGTTAAACTGGGAGAAAATATATCAATCAATCAATCGATTAAATTTTTACATTTTTCAATTTAAAACCCCCGAAATACCTCCTTTTGATGGCTTAAATATAGTTCAAACACTCCTTACAAAGATATAAACTGAAGGAAGAACATATTACTATTTTCAAATACTTCTATTATCAGAAATTGTGCGGAACAAGCAGCATATGAACAATTTGAACACAAAATAAATCAAAAATATGATGTGCAAAAAGGCAGTAAACCTCTGGGAAATGAAATGATCATGCAAAGTCTATATGAATTAAGACATTCACATGTATGTTCACAGTACAAGAGTTCTTCTTATTATTGCCAATTTAACAGAGGTAGGTTATAGTGCAAAAAGTAACACAAGGACATCATTTCTAAGTAAAAGACCATATTCCCTGCATTTTATTAGTGATGAAAACATAAGTGTTAACCTCGGCGTCAATCAGCCAGTTTTTGGCCGATTGCCGATTATTCTCTAATGGCTATAATCGGCCGATTAAATCAGCTGGTCAATCTGATCATATACATGACAATAATCATATGTGTATAATGACAGTAGAAGTATGACTAATGATAACAGCAGCAGCAGGAGGCATCTGGCAGGACCACGGCAGCAACACAACCACACACGTCACACCATCCAGGTACCGCTGCGATATAAGTTAACCTGCGAGACAGTGGAGCACAAAGGCTCTGGAGAAGAGGCCGAGTTACTGACATGCAGTATGGCCGAGTTAGCAAGATGCAGTAACAGGACATGAGAGAGAGAAAGAGAGGAGAGAAGGTGCCCGGTGTATTGCTGTCCCCAGCAGACTAGGCCTAAGTCAGCCTAACTAGGGGCCTAACTGTAAGCTTTATCAAAGAGGAAAGTCTTAAGTCTAGTCTTAAATGTGGAGACACTGTCTGCCTCCTGGACCTCAACAGTAAGATGATTTCACAGGAGAGGAGCCTGATAGCTGAAGGCTCTGGCTCCTGATCTACTTTTGGAGACTTTAGGGACCACAAGTAACCCTGCATTCTCTGAGCGCAGAGCTCTGGTGGGATAACATGGCACTCGTGCTCTCTAAGATATGAGATTATTGTATGTTTAATCATCAAATGAACACAGGGACATGTCAGTGGTAGTGTAACGGTATACAAATTCCATGTTTTGATGCAATCCTCAGTTTTGCGTCGCTGATGGCTGTGCTTTTGGTCCATTAAAAGGTGGCTCATTGGCTATAATTCTTACTGCTAAACATTTGTATATTGTCAATGATAACACACAAACACATCTTTTAATATGTCAATAATAGCCTGGGGCATTGATGGCTTAGTGGTAGAGCAGGCGAGAGTCCAACCTGTGGCCCTCTGCTGCATGTCAACCCCCCCCCCCAATAATTAACTTAAATAAAAGAGTTAAAGGTTCAGTGTGTATAATTTATGGGGATATATTGGCAGAGATGTTATGTAATATAATAAGTGTGTCTTCTTTAGTTTATTATCACTTGAGACTAATGATAGATATGTTTTGTTACCTTAGAATGAGCCGTATACATCTACATAGGGAGCAGGTCCTCGTATATGGAGGTCACCATGTTGCACCACCATGTTTCTACATTAGCCAAGAGCAGACAAACCAAACACTGGTTCTTGACAGGGCCATTCACTTAATTAGCATTAGCACTGCAGCTAGCAGCCCCTCCACGAGGAGCAGCATCGATAAAATGCTGATTTTTTTTTTAATGTGAAACTGCTTCATTTTGTGTTTTTATTGGTTTAAATTACTGGGTATATTTGTTTTGGAGAGCAAGAGACCTCTGCTGATAAATCTGCTTATGGTAAAATCCTCCGGAACAACAAAAACTGAAGGAACTCTAACCCGGAGAAGTTTTAGCTGGTTGTAATCTGCAATCCTCACTGCTAGCTGCCACTAAATCCTCCTAAATCCTACACACTGGACCTTTAACCTGACTAGCCTGATTTATGTAACAGACGACAAATTGTCCAAGAGGAGCTGTTTATTTTTGTTTTAAGCTAATTTTATTGGGTATAAAGAAGCAAAAAAGTCACATACTGAACCAAATATCCTGTACCAAATGATTTGGGAAGATTTATGTACTGTTACACCTCTACATGTAAGAATCAACAGCAGAGTAATCACAGAAAATAGTAGAACAGACATTCCCATTCAAATCAACTCAGGCTGGTCAGAGCAGCAGCCATTTTCTTGTGTACCGTTGCCATTGCAACTGTTGTAACAGGCTCACTTCCTGTAACCCTCTGTATCAAATACTGTATCTAAAGATGGAGACATGTTTCCACTTCCTCCTTCTGTGCAAAAATGAAGCCAAAACATCTCAGATAAGGCCGTTGCCATCTTGTGCTGGTGACTTCATTTGAAGGCAGAGTCTTCACAGTAATGACCTCTGTGGTATCGAGTTACTGCCCATACAACCCTCCAATCACTCACGACCAGCACCACTGATTGCGAGCACAGATTGGCTCACATAGATGTCAATCATGATGTCCCACCTATTTTTAATAGCATCAAATAACTGGCTAAAACCAAACCTGAAAGATGAACACTTGAGGATACATCAGTGTGATAAGAACTACCTAAAATGACAGAAAACATCTTTAGGAAAAAAATATTTAACGTGTATACTTTGATGTGTTAGTATGGCCATGTTCCATCTGCTAATATGGAGTGGGTGGGGTTTAGGATCTTTACTACAGCATCCACCAGGGGAGGCAAGTCGTAAACATCCTGAGGTTGTTCAGTGGAGTCGTGCACTTTCCAATGAGCAACTGTCACTTTTAAATCTGTAACTTTTCCCTTTTTTTTTGTTGCCATTAATTGCATGGTTGAAACATGGCGTAACCTTAATGTAGCTGCCTCCAAAGAACAAGTGAGAGTCGCTGCTCAACAGACAGCTGAAAAGCAGAGAGAAACAGCGTGCAGATCAGCATATTTTCACATCTAACTCTGCGAATTGAGGGCTTATTTCAACCAAACGAGAACCAAAATAGGAGTCAAACAGAGTCAAACTAATGTCAGCCCCACTGATGTATGTTGTTACCATAACAACTAAAAACAATTGCCATTTTCTTTTGTATTGATCAAATGACCATGGAAAACAATTCATGTCTGTTGTATTCATTCTATTTCTATGGGTGTAACCTTCACACTAATACAACAGCATGAATATCACCGGATTAAACAGCCACATCACTTTGTTATAAAATCTAATTTAAAAAATCAAGCCACTAATTTTCTCATTAAATGACCCTGTCAATTAGCTGACATAACACCCACAAAGACAAGCACGTATTACATTCAGCTCTCAAGCAGCGCCCACTTTCCTTTTACATGAAGCTACACAAGGTTCAGTCATTTTCTTGTTCATACAGATGTACCACATTCAAGGATAATGAGAGATGTTTTCATTTTCTCTCTCATTCTCAGTGAATCCAAGACCACGTTATCTGCCTTTGTTATGGAATTCTTTGTTTAATTATGAACCGTTGATTAAAATTCTACTCCCATCACAATACTGAAGCACACACACACACCCAGGCACACACAGACAAGAATGCAGAAGCTGGCATTTCAATATCGATTCCCAGCTTCAGCATGGAGATGGAGGATTGCTGCCACAGAAAAGCAGGGAAACACATCAAGGTGAGCTCGTGATAAATGAGAGTGACAAATGGTGTGACATAAATGTGAAAGGTCACGTGTGGCATTGGTACACAGTGCACCCCTCTGACTAGGAGAGTGAGCCGTGTCGTTATCTCCTCTTCCAGCTCAAAGGAGGGACCAGCAGGGCAACGGCCAGCTAAATGTCACATCTGCCCTGCCAATGCATACCGACGGAGCGCGTTGACAGCTCTGCAAAGCCACAGGCTGCCGCTGTTTTGCCTTTCCATTATAAAGTACCCATCTCAGCACTGGCACACAATAGCTACTGTCATAATGTCACCTGAGTGCCTCGCCTCCAGCAGACAATGGGCACAATCACCGTTGCTTGGTGTGTCCAAGTGTGTTTGGAAAGATAACAGAGTGTAACCCGGACCTTTTCTTAGCCAACCGAGAGCATCCTTCTCCTGAGCTTCTCTCTCTTTTGTCCTTTTCTTTTAAAATGCTAGAAATCCATCTTTGTTCACAGCTACATGTAAGGACACCCTGCCTCTTGTGCTTCGTTATTCTTGAACTGTGAGGACAGCTATTATAAACCACCATAAAAGGGGGGAACATGAACACTGCTACCTTACTGTGAATGACAGATGTCGACCTGTTTGTTAAACCTGTGACTGCACGTCGGTAAAAATTGAAAAACACTTGTCACTCCTTTTACTTTGTGGCAGATTGATGGGAGATTGCCGCCGATGTCTAAAGGCTGTTTGTCGCAGGATAAATGTGTTTTTCCACACATATTTATATCTATATAACCGGCATCATTCACCACACTGCTTTCCTTGTGAATTACAGGGAGGAGACTTTAAAGCCATGGGGGGGAAAAGGAGAAGAAAAAAAGAAATGTGACAGTTATTGAGGGATTATGCGTCATCATTGACATTTGCAGAACATTTTTATCGAGCTGTATTCATTATCTGGTGAATTACTCCCTTTTTAGCACCTAATCAGCCCGCCGCGGATTAGCTTCAGCTCATGCAAAATTTATTTCATGCTTCGGCTTCCATGGAAGCAGGGCATGAAAAACCACTCAGACCAGGGAATGTGCCACAAGCATGTAAATAAATGACACTTGGGATATCTTGAATTTTATGTGGGAGTCTCATTGACCATAATAAGCAATTATTTAGAGATTCTTCAGCATACCATACTATTTCACCAAGTACTCTTGATGTACTTCAAAAAAATCTATAAAAATACAGGAGTGAAAAAACATTTCAGAGGATGTCAAAACATTGCGTTCCTTCAGCCTGTTTGGTATTCTTTCTGTTTCATGTTACCCAGACAAGTTGCACTGTGGCCGACCTTTAACTGGTGAGAGAATTAAGCTATCCACCAGGCCTATTTATATGGAGAACAGCACCTTATTAATATGTTAATACCTGCCAATTCTTCCCTGCTTCACATTTAAGAGAGGAATAGCTTGACCTTTGCTGACAACCTGCCAACAAAGTCAAGCTGGCCTAATTTAAGAAAGTTGTTTAATGTCGATTGCCCTTTGATCCGAGGGAGCACCAAAAGTTCGGGGTAATACACTGATGTGTGAATAACAACTGGGAGTGACCAATCATACCACTATGATGTAGAGGTACGCAATGAAATGAATCCACAGCTGTCTGCCAGACCTGTTGGTGTATTATTATGTACTGTCAAACTGACGTTATAGCAATACATAGTTTTTGATTCTGAGAAAAATGAAATAATTTAACAAGAATATTTATAAGTCTCTAAACTCCTTAACTGATCAATCTAGTTTAGTTTTGTGGAAAACAAGTTAAGGTAGTTTGTAGTGAATCAGATGAGAAACTTCCTGCCTGAATGTTTTATCCATAATTTTTTCATAATCCATACAAGTATATAAATATATGGGCATGGTGGTGCAGTGGTTAGCATTGTCGCCAGAGCAAGGGTTTCTGGTTTGAACCTTGGGTGGGGGGTTCGAACCCTGTGGTGGGTGAGCCCTCCTGTCTTGAGTTTGCATGTTCTTCCCTTGTCAGCGTGGGTTTTCTCCAGGTACTCCGGCTTCCTCCCACAATCCAAAGACATGCAGGTTAAGTTAATTGGTGACTCTTAATTGGCCGTAGGTGTGAATGTGAGCGTGAATGGTTGTCTGTCTCTATGTCAGCCCTGTAATAGTCTGGTGACCTGTCCAGGGTGCACCCTGCCTCTCGCCCAATGTCAGCTGGGATAGGCTCCAGCCCCCCTACGACCCCCAACAGGATAAGCGATTACGGAAAATGAATGAATATTGAAATAAGTTTTCTAGGGTCGGAGCTGAGTTTCTGAGTTATTTTGCCATGTGCAAATCAGATCCAAAATGGACTAGAGACCATTTTGTGATGGGATTACGCCAGCTGCGATACAGTGATCCGTGACTGAAAACAAATGTAGGCCAGGGCCATAAAGTGGGGGGAGGCAATGGCTCCTTCCCCACCTCCTACACTCTACTTCCGGCCCACCTGCTTGGAGCACACCCATCTTCAATACTGGCCTTCATTTAATCTCAACATCACACCTGTAAAGTTTTATAACTGCATCTTGCATGGTTGTGACACTATTGAGCTGACAAAATCTGTCCACAGACAGACAAACAGACACATATAAACACCTGGCAAAGATCAAAAATGTCTCCAGGACTATGTTTTGCCATGAAAACGTACACACAGACTCACAAGGTGATGAACAATACAAGCCGTTGTGATGTTGTCCAGCTAGTAAAAATGCAGTAGTGGAACTCAACCCTACATATCATATCTGCTGGCAAAAAATATATCCAGAGAATACAAGTGATACATGTAAGAGAAAATCTCTGCAGACCTAAATATGTCAACAGCCACATGAAGAGAATGCACATCATCAGAGTGCACACACATACAGTGGTTTCATAGTATTTATTTTAACAGCTGGATCAATACGGAGTCAACAGGGGAAAAATCCTTTCAGCAGAATACAGTGCAGCTGTCCGTAGACCATTTGAGAATGTCATTATCATTGCCAAAGGCATTATCATGTTTGGATATAGAAGAACACAATTTGGCAAACAATAATAGTGCTCTCAGGACACCAAATAGACTTCATTGATCCACAGGCAGACTTAATTACATTTGATTTTTCCCCTGTGTCTTCAGTGTCATGATGCCCATCAGTTATCTCCAGTGAATGCAGCAGAGAGCGGTGACAGTGACCCCTGGTCCACAGTGATTTATATCTAAGCTTTAGTGATGCTCTGGGACTTAAGAGGGATGTAGGCAGGCAGAGTTTCCAGTGTTTGACCTTATAGGAACTGATGTGGTGAGATGAATTGGACTAATGGATTATTGCTATGAAACTTTACCTGCATGCTAAATGCAAAGGTATGTTGAAATGCTACGCATTGTCAAGCTGCCCAGGGATATATTTTTTAATATATTTTAGTGGAGAAAATATTTCATGCTGAATTGCAAGAAAACACATGATTATACTACTACCGGTCAGACCTTGAGTTTTGAGCCACGGTTCAGTTCATACCTTGTTTTTAGAGGAGGTGGCCAAGAACATGGTGGTACGCAGACATTTGTGTTGCAATTTCTGTCTCAGTTTCCTGTTGGTATAGATTCTGTGGTAGTGGTTGCTAGAAGGGATGAGCATTTTTAGTAACTTCCCTATTCAAGCACTTGTATTAAATTATTATAAAGTGCTTTAGTACTTGCAAAAAGAAAAAACATCTCATGTAAGAATAGGATCGTAAATTGGCCAACAACAGGAAACAAGTGCTTTTTGAAATTCATTTATTGAAAAGCCAGGCTTCACTTAGCCTATTAAACAAAAAATTAAAAGTTAACATGTTTGAAAAAATATATATGTACCTTGTGCTCACATGCGGGAGGGGCAGCGGCGAGTACTCTATGTTGAACATGATGTCCAAATGAGTACTCGAGTACTCATGCCTGTCCCTAGTTGCTAGGAGCAGTTAACGTATTGTTTTTCACACTGTTTGAAGAAATATGTCCATTTAATCGTTTATTTTTGTGAGCCAATTACATTGATCTCACCCACGCTTGTTGAGCTATGCTGGCGGACAACATCCTTATTGTTAATCCTGCCTGTTAAGCTCTTACTTGTCATCTCTTTCTCCAACTGGCTGAACGAGTTCTCATTGGGCACAACACCAGACCTCTTTTAAAAGTTTAACAGATGTGAGCAGCAATTTAAAGATTAGGAACACAGATAAGAGGTATGCTTTAAACAGAGAATTTTGGTGCAAAAAGAAATGAAAAAGAAATGCATCTTGAATATTAAACTCAGAACTTCACCAAAACCAGCAGACAAAGAATGGATGGATGTATTTGTGAGATCAGCATAACACAAAGAATTTTTTTTTCATGCAGGGTCAAGACGATCTTTTATGCACAGAAATTCACTGCAGTATTAAAAGTTAACTGTACCACTTCATTCCTGCCTGCAAAGTGCTGCTCAGGTCATCCTCACCTGACTGAAAAGTCTTTCCTGTGGCTGCACCGCTGAATTAACTGAATAGAGGTGGATTTAGTTAAAGTACAGAGCCTGAAACTCCAGTTTGAGCTTTGTAATTTAGACATTGGCAGCAGAGAAGGGCCGGTCTTCCTGCAAAGACTCAATATCTGTAAATGATTTGAATGACTCAAAGGTCATCTTCCACATTCTGGGTACATTCACTCCAGAGGTTGAGCTATGACTCATGCTCGGGGAGTTCAATTTAGTTGACCGAATTCAGGTGGTTTTAGAAATGAGTAGTGAAAATTTCATTGAACGTTTCCCCTTACTTCATGTGGCCGTGTATGAACTGAAAACTTTTTAATGACACCACATCCACCCGCTGACCCTGTCTTTGGTTTTAAAGACTCCTCAGTGAACCTGCTATGAAGCTGCAGATCTTAAACGCACTCACATTTCTGGGAACAGAAATGTTATTGAAATACCAGTTTATAAACGAGTTCATTAGAGCGTCTGCATAATGCTGGACTGAGGCGCCTTTCGCACGAGCCGTGGCATGAAAAGAATGGTAGTTCATGCCACTGAGAGTTCTCTGTTTGTGTCAAAGCTCATAGTTACTGACATTTGTGTTTACATAAAGCAATAAACAGAGATAGGACTGCTGTGCCAAACTAATAGACGGTCTCAGAGTTTGGTAAGGTGGCTGGCAAATGGGACTCCATCTCTTCTCATTTTTAATGATCTCCCTTGTGTGCTTTGGCAGATATGGAGTATGAACACCGTTCCAACGACTGAGGCAATTTCATTACACCACACAGTTTAATGTGCACACTGGTGTAAAGTTTAAACCAAACATACCCAGGGGTGAAACAAGTTTTCAGCCTTTTTAATTTAATATACTTTAACCTGGAGGGGCATTATGTAATGTATGACCTTCAGTGACCTCTATCAGCAACCACCGGGACCTGCATTAATACGATCAGAACTTTTCCTCCCACAGAAGTCTCCCTCCCATCTCTGTGAAGGTGGCCTATAGTTAACACGAAATAGTCAGAGATGAGTTAAGCTCCTCTCCATAAGCTCTTTGTGTTTGGAGGGAGGGAGCAGTCTCCATAGCTGAAATGTTTTTGTGGGGAACTTGCTCGTAAAAAGGTGTGTACTAAAACTCCAGAAAGCTTTTGTTCTAAAAATGTGTTGATCATAAAGTGCTTAACAAGACAAACAGTTTAGCACCTGGCATTGTTGAGCTGCCCGTATTGATTAATATCTTAATCAGGTCCAGTGTGTGTCATAGGTAGTTTTGACACGGGGCAGAGGGATAATATTACATGCTTATCTCATATTACAATATGTCATAAGCATGTAGTTTAAAGGTACAGTCTGTTCAGTTTCAAACCATTAAAGCAACTCTTACCTTTCTTGTATTTCACACAGCAACTCCACCTCCCTCCAAAGGCCTACTCCCCCCTCCTCCATTACGTCCTCAATACGTCTATGATAGACGTAGGCGTTGGCAAGGTAACGTTAGATACAGGGAAGAGGAGAGCGAGTGTAACATTACAACCAAGACAGTCAAACGCAACCCTGGAGTTTTAAAACTCTAATGGAGTCAGTGACGACTGATGAGTTTTAGAATAAGATTACAGTGCTGAGATAGCAGCGTTAACGTTATAAGTAAGTGGAAACGCACAAGGAGGATAACATTAATGTTTCAGAGGCTACGCAACAGTAGCCTAACTTTAGCCATTAGCAACTGGATGCTGTGTTGTCATGTAATGTTATATGTTATGTAAGAAGCTAACTAAACATAACGTTACCTGCAAAGTCAAACGCAACGCTGGTGTTTTGAAACTTATCCAGGGTCAGTGATGACTGATGCATTTTATAATATAACGTAAATGCTAACGTTATATTGTACTGGTGGCTGGTAACAAGTGAGTTACACAAAGAGTTACGTCAGTCGGAGGCCTCCACGTGGGGAAGACAGGCAGGACGCTCGGCTAATCATTGCATTTGGTCCGAATACAGTGATTGGTCAGAGTTTTCATAGAACCATATGAGAATGGTATGATTATGAGTTTTTATCTCTGGTGGAATTCACTTACATTTTAGTGTGCTATCAGCGTATTAATAGCATTTTAACCTAAATAAAGAAAGGCGTAAAATTTCCAGAAAGGTAAGTGTTGCTTTAATACAAAGGATTGATTTGACCAAAATATTTAGCTGATCCTTTTTCTGACCAATACTTATGATTTAACATGTGGTTATTTTCCCTAAATTAAACTCCAGGCCAATATCTGTGGTCTACACAGTTATAAACGAGATATGCTGATCCCATAATATAATCAGATATTTATCTGGTTTCTACATCAGTCATCAATCAAAGTTTTGATGACTGATACACCTTTTCTACCAAATTAGCTCTGGTTCTTGATCTGATTCATTTCAGGACTCTAGTAACCTCTGTGCTATGAAGTGAACTGACCCGCGCTTTCACCAGTTTTGATGGGAACCATTGTAATGAAGGATAAGTCATCACTGTGCAATGCACAATGTTAGTAAACAGTAGTAGAAAGATGGTGGATTGCATCGATTACCTGCAAGGTTTTGCTCTGTTACAGATATTTGTTTTTACTAAAAAAACAAGCGTAAACCATAGACTATATAAATATGGGCAACATGTCTCTCTTTCATCTATTTCACCGTATGCGCCAGATGAGCAATGCCATTATAATGAATAGGCGCCATCTATGCTTCCGTCTTTCTCAAACAGTCTCTGAGCATGGACCAAGTATTAATGAAACCACTGCACACTCTTTTTTCCAATGACTTCTCACTTTACGTCAGAGTAAATCTTTCATTAATGTATACACAGAGATTTAGCTCGTGTTTAACTGCCTTGCTAGAAGCACAACAAGAACATCTCTGACACCCAGATTCAATTTGCTTTGCTGGAATCCTGGTTGACAAAACAATTAGTGCAGCTGTGCCACAGAGAAGTGCGGCGCTGCTGCTGCTGACATGACACTGATGAAGCATGGAAAGAGACACTGCCACTCCACAGGTTTAGCTTTGTCATTCACACAACAGCCTCATTAGCTCGCCAGCACGGCGTGTTTGCTCTGAAAAAGGGGCCATTAAGAGGCATTTCTAAAAGGTTAAATTAAGATATGGGCCGTGCTATCAGGAGGTTATGCATGTTTGAAGTGAATGGGATCTCAGTTCTGAATAAATCAATATATGACTGAATTTTGAGTCACATAAATACAGTTATCTTTGCATCTATATTACTTCAGCTATCTAAGATTTCTGTAAATAGTGCAAATGATTAATGAAGCCATAAAGCAGCAATCCTACAAATTACTAGCATCAATTTTTCATAATAAATCAACATCCAGAGGAAAAACTGGGTAAATTGCAGCGCTTGCCTGAAATAACGCAAAGATCCAACCACTTCCATATGTAAACCCTGAGTAGGAAGCAGGATAATAAACGTGCAACAGTTAACCAATGAATATTTGTCTCAGTGTAAAGATTACGACCCTTCAGAGATACCTATCCCAGGCAAAAACCACCTCTGGAGGTTGTTTGAGCAGTTGGGTTTCAATCCATCTTAAATGCTTCTTTATGCTCTCTTTTAGATATCTAGTAGCTATCCAGTCTGCCCAATTTGCATAAAGTGACTGAATGTAAATGGGGATTTGTCAAGGCTAATTGTTCAGGCTGCTAATTTACATTTTCAAATCCAGTCACAAAAGTTAATCTTTTGCTTCACAGAGCAAAGCTTTGGCCTTATGGTACCCTGACACTTTAAATCATGCCAATCGATCAAAGCCTGCCTGTTAAAACCAACCCAAAACATTCCCAATTTGAATTTAAATGTAGCTTTGTCAGAGGCTGAAAACACATAAGCCTTTAACTTACTCAGAGAGCACTGGTGGTGTTGTCCACCGGATGTCCTTTAAAAACTCTGGCTGTTTAGTTAATTTCCCAAAAGGCTTTAACGGCAGACAAGGACTGAAAGTCCCCAGTGATGGAGGCTGCCATTTTAAATGGTATTTGTTGTCCTCCTCAAGACCCATTTAAGTTGTCAGCTCAAGAGCCTCTGTTGAAATCACAAAGGGAGAAATTGATGAAGTAAGACAGAAAACAGAGGAGTGTAAAAGAGCTTCAGAGTAGACACTGGCCATTGTACTGTGTCGAGGATTTATCTCCTCAGAATCTGAATTGCAGGAAGGAACAAAAGTGTGAAGTGTGGCCACCACAACCAACCAGATAATCAGTCATTTATAGCACTCGAAAACACTCCTTATAAATTAGATTTATTGGTTGTCTCATAGAATTAGTTTCTTGAAGCTGCACCAATCAATGTCTTTTTCAGTCAATGAAAAAAAATACTGTGTGATGTTACGTATGACCCACAGTTTCTCTCATCTCTGCAGAGCATTTTAGCATCTTTCAGCTCATTGTTTTGGTATCACAGCACCAGCTAGGTTCATATCTGTTTTGGTCATTTGAGTCAATGCTATGTACACCATCATGCTGCTATAAACCCTCACTAAGGCCTAGTCCACACATACACCTCTTAAAAAATCTTTCATCCACGCACAAACTGTGTTTTAGGTCACTAAACATTAACCTTTGTAAAACCCCAACAAGGGTGTTTCAGAAACTCAGTTTTCAGTGTTGACATGTAGAGACAGGGAAAAGAGTTTTTGGCTTGTAACGTCAGTATGTCTCCTTTGACACGTCACAAATGAGGTGACATTTCATGCCATTACAGAGGTAGTGCTGGTAGGAACAGGACTTTTTACATATTTACACATAAATGTACAGATACTTTTCCACTGTACTGAGAAAGAGAGACATCAGTTTGTGCTACAGAGGTCACTGCTTCAGGTGACCTTCCGGTAACAGCTTTTTTCAGGCTTCGGATCAGCCAACATCTTCTTGTGTAATTGGCCAACATTTCTTTAGGGTTAGGGTTATGTCACTGCCTGTTGGTTTGACATGCTCTTGACCGTGCTTCAATTTAAAGTGTTTTTGTATGTTTATTAGTTACATACAACACATACAATTACAGATTTATTTTTTTTTAAAGGGCATGGTGACACGTGAGCAAATGCAGGCAAGTGACCATTGCCTGCTGAGGCACTATGTGTGTTGAATGTGGGCAGTGCCAAGTCTAAAGCACATGGAAAGCTAGCTTGCTAGGTAATGTTAGCCAGCATGCTGATTAATACTGCAAAATATGATGTAACTGGGACATTACATTCCATACCTGTCTTCTGACTCACTGCTAGTCAGGCAGCATCTCTCATGTGGGGCAATTTGTTCTTACATGGGCAATATCATACGACATCAGCTTGGTTATACACGGCAACTAGGGTTGCCACACTTAATTTGTGAAAAACTGGGACATTTGACTTAGGACACAGGGGGTTAAGCAGTATTTGCAAATATGTTAACAGTTGTAGGACTCCTTATTGCCTCTCTTCCTGTATTTGTGCTGACGTGCAGCCAAGCTGAAAACACTCAGCAGTCAGATACAGCTGTTACTCCTCCTATGTTTCCTATCATCTATATGCAGATGATATCCAGTTGTACTGCTCTTTCAAGGACTCTGAGTTATATAAACTGTCTTCCTTAATCAGCTGTCTGACTAGCATTAAACAGTGGTTAAGTGCAAATTTTCTTCAATTAAACTCGAACAAGACAGAGAGAGCATCACACCAAAAAAAAAAAATGGTTAGAAACTGCTTTTTTATAGCTGAGGAACATCTCAAAGCTGAGAACCCTGCTGTCAAAGGCGGAACTTGAGATGATCATTCATGCTTTTATTTCTTCCCGCTTAGATTAATGTAACAGCCTTTTTACTTGTCTGACTCTGCTGCAAGACTTTTAACCAGTAAAACAGCACACATCACACCGGTTTTAGCAGAACTACACTGGCTCCCAGTTCATCTCAGGATTCATTTTAAAATTTGAGTTATTACTTTTAGAGCTTTAAACAGTCAAGCTTCTGCTTACATTTCTGAGATACTGAAATTGTATAATCCCACACGTTCTCTTAGATGCTCGAGTCAATGCCTGCTGGTCATCATCCCCCACACTCATTTTAAAACTAGAGGGGATCAAATGAATGAATTTTTTCTGTGAAAGGTGCTATATAAATAAACTTTACTTACTTACTTACTTGACAATTTATGGATATAAGCTTCACTTACTACACCTGATCATTTACTTAAGTATTAAGAAAAATTATTAATGGACAAGTAATGTGAGTATGTTGGGTTTACACCATGTCCATGGCAAAAACAGGAGCATATAATCCCCATTCAGTCTTTAAAGTGACTGGTTGCCATGGACACAGATGCACAGACTGAGTACATAGTTAACTCAAAAATAATTGATCACTGATCACAGTCGAAAAACTCATAGAAACCTACAAATTATTTTTGTACACTCAATTCAGAGCTATCCAGGCTTTTAATGCGGTGAGTTCTCAAAACAGACGTTAGACATATTAATCAAATCAACAGCGACATGAGACAGGAGAGTTACTGTGACATCCATTCAGGGGCTTTCAAAATAAAATACTTTCTGTACTGAAATGTGTGTGATCTCACAGTATGACAGAGAATATAGTAGCCTACAGTAGTTCACCAAAGTTAAACTCCATGCCATGAAAAATTGTTAATTTTGGTCATGTGTGACCATGTCCTTAGAGCGCCTTTGTGGACGGGAATGTTATTTATTTATTAGTCTTTTTGGTTTGCTATTTGTTTGGTTTTTTGAGAACAAAGGTGGAAAAATCCTTTTCAAAAAATTAAAATTAAAATACCTGTGTATATATGGGCTAGGCCAGAAACAAAAAAATGTGTATTAATCTGCAATTCAGCATATTTAACATAGTCCCCATTAACTGCACTTTTTAATAACTATAGTGCCCAGACATTATTGAGCTTTTTAAGTATATTTCTGACTTGTTATGAAAAGACAGACATTCAAGTAACAAACTGTTGGTTTTGGCCTTTTTGTGACCAAAGGGAAAACATGGAATAACACACACCTTATCCTTTAAATAAACACAGTTTGATAAGACATGAGCTCAAGTGATGCCAAACAGCCTCGTGTTGTTGGAAGTCCTTGTGTGTGTCAGCTGCCACTCCACACTCTGATGTCGCTGTGTCTCTCCAGGCAGTCAAAGGGGATTAGTGAGTCCGTCAAATGCCTTTGATCAACAAACAGGCTTGAAAGGGACAAGACACTCCACTTTCCCGCAGCTAATTATCTTGAATGAACTACCAGGACAATGACAAAGCTAGTGCCAAAGCAGTCAGCTCTCTCTGCTACATGCTTATCATTTGCTGTCACAGATAACATACCATTACAAGGTGACAGCTCTGAGTCACTGCAGTGTGCTCGATTGTAAATACTGACCTTTTGAATTAGAAAGTTCCAGCTGACATTTTGGTTTTTTAAATAAGTCACTTTTTTCAGAATACCAGGACAAGACAGAACCTTTAGGAATTTTGATTTAGGAAAGTAAAGAGTCAAACTGAGTAGGTGCCTCTGAGTACAGCACCAAAGCCCCAACTGTTTGGGGTGCCTGTCCAAGGCAGCCCCCTCACTCTGACGTCTTTCTATTTAACGCATGTATAGGTCCTGTTTGTGCATGTGTGTGTTTCAGGCCTGGTCGTGTGTGACAACAGAGTAAAAAAATAGATTTTCCCCTGAGGGATTCATAAAATCTATCTTCATCTTCTTTCTTTATATATCTGACTTAAATTTTAGCCCAATTTTACTTCAGTTACTTCAAAACTCAGCCGCACGAGTGCTGATGAGGACCAGAGGGCGGACGCACATTACACCGGTTTTAAAATAGCTGCACTGGCTCCCCGTGTGTTTCAGGATCGATTTTAAGGATGTAATATTTTTGTTGTATGTTTTTATTCTGTGTAGCACATTGTGCTGCATTTTTAATGTATGAAAAGTGCTATATAAATAAAGTTTGATTTGATTCTAGCAAGAGGTATCAGACGAGATTATGGCGTAAATGCTCCAAATCAATTTCAAAGTGCAACAATATCTTCACACTTACACCTGCTCAGCATTCCCAAACCTGAACAGTATGTGGCCATGAAATTCAAAGAGCATTTGAGAGAACATCTATTACCACTGGGCACCGGGAGACTGTTCCTATTAAGCTGCTTTGGGAGTTTTTATAAAATAAAAATAGATGCTTCTATAAGCTGAGTATTGCGGAAAGGTTTAGAGAGTTGTTCTGATTTCATCCCTGGAGGAAAAATGGCCAGAGGGGAAATTTACAGCCCCCTGAGAGTCAACCTTACTGAATCTGCTTTAAGCTTTTATCTCGCGCTTGTCCACATACATTTATTTTTCTGAGGGGAGCGCTTTCGTAAGGTCAGAACAAAACAAATATGGTTTGTTGTAACAAAACAGATATGTCGGAACGACTATAGACATGACTTTTTTGGTTTTCCAACATAAATTTAGGTCCAAAGTAAAGCAAGGTTAAACCAAAGCTGCGCTGCGCTGCGCTGGTGACTGTCTGCTCAATGTGCATCTGTAACCATGGACATATCCTCCAGCTCCCCAAGCTGAGAGACAAAAGGACAATGGCTGACCTTTAACCTCTGCATACGTGACATCATTACAGCAGACAGAAGAGTCCTGCCCACAGGCGTGGACATCGACGTGTGACTGCATGTGTTATCATTGTGTGTGGGTGAATACATTTGTAGGAAGAACCTCCCTGTTCAAGCGAGGACACATTATGTTCATCATTATCTAACACAGATGAAAGCATTGCTCATGGAGGAATCACTGGACTTGATGTGTCTTGCTTTGACTGAATAACTGCTTAGACCAACCACAACAAATGCTGCAACAAAGGTTGCCGAGTGTATGAAGAGGTTTTCTTCTAAATCTGGTAAAGCCTGTAAATAAGAGGTTGAAATATTTCTGACTTTTACTGAGCTGGAATTACTTAACTTACTTCTTCTTGAGTTAAAGGCTTTCTTGATCGATGACCACAAAGAGATAGTTCAATTAATATATATAATGAAAACGTAATACAAGACCCATTTATAATTCTTCATACAATTACTATACTCGGGTATTTAAAGATGTATTTCACTGCTGGAAAGATGGTATTTTCATAAAACTGCTGTATATATAGTAGTAAGACTCAAATACTTTTGACATTGGTGCAACATGACCAGAGAAAACAGAGAAAAACGGCTATCACATTTGCTTTTGCTCAACTACCAGAATGCACTGTGGCGTACCAGACCTATAAAAGTTCCTGAAGATGGGTGATGTAATGTGAGTTTGTCCATTTTTCCACAGAAAATAATATGGCAGGAGGCTGGTAACCAGTGTTGGGCAGTAATGCGTTACTAATAACACATTACAGTAATAAATTAGTTTTTCCAGTAACAAGTAGCGTAACTAATTACTAATGAAATTTCAGTGACTATATTACAATTACTCCAAAACCAAACAACTTGTTACAACGTTACTTTTGTTATGACATCACCAATGACTTGAAATACAACCATTACATCAGCGGTCTCATTTTAGTAATCGTCGTAATGCACACACACGTCATAAAGCGGCAAGCTAGCTGGAAATGCTTACCTTAGCGACCCAAAAATATTCCCACCACTTTGGTTTTGTCAGAAGGAAAGATAACAAGAACAATGTTGCTGCAGGTAGTTGCAGTAAAACTCTCCACTGCATAAAACAAATCCCCAAACCTCCGCTCTGAAACATGGCTACTACGACCCACAACAAAACAACATGAAGCTCCAGGAAATGCACCCTACCAAAGGTGAGCCGTCCTTGGCCATGGAGGTCGGCTGTAGCCCTACACTGACTGAACAGCCAAAACTGGATTTTAATCGTGGACAGCTGCAGCTACAAAGAAGTGATGAAGCTTGTGGGTGGATATGTGGTGGATGAAATGTTGCTCCATGAGTGACTCTTCATCTTTTGGGTAGAGCCGTGGGAAAATACTGGTCACCACCCCACGCTGCTGGCAACAAACGATCTCGACTAACAGCTAAAGAGTGAGTTACAATATGTTTCTGACGTATTTTAGTCGAGAAAAAGGCAAAACAGTAACAGGCTCTTGGTTTTTATTTGTCTGCCTAGTTTTACAGTTTGATCTGAGTTTGGTCTCAGATTTGAGAGACAGAAGGATCTCTCTCTTTCTCTCTCTCTCTCTCTCTCTCTCTCTCTGTCTTTCTCAATCCGCTTCTATACTTATGCTTTGTGTCTGTGGTGGCAGACACACAAAAATGTAGAAGTACAAACTGTAGTTTGAGCAACAGCCCTAGAGCCAGCGAAAATGCATCATTCAAATAGAGCAAGAAATATATAGAATAGCTATAATGCTCCTTCTGTAACTCCCCTGGCTGCCGATAAAAAATAAATCTTGAGTAAAAAGGAGCTGAATGTGACAGGCATCAGATATCAATCCATGTCTGAAGAAGTGCAAACATTCTTATTTTTAACAGCTATTTTTCTCGCAGCACCACTCGTACATATCTTCTCAGTGTGTTCTCTATGACATTTCCAAACAAGTGAAAATATACAGCATAATGTCAGACGCTGTTATTTCACCATCTTCCTGGAGGTGAAATCAGCAGGGTCACCAAGCCTCCCAATCCAATCAGTGAACAATGAAACCCAAAGAAAAAAACACTTTTGTTGGCCAACACAGTAAAGAAACAGCCACAGGTGTTGTAATTTTAAATTCTATATCCAAGCAGGAAAAATGAGGCACAGATGAGAAATGGATGTGGGGAAACAGTACGTCGCAGATGATCATTGGTTTGCTTTTCATGCATCTCTGAGAGGATTGCCCCTTAAAGTAATCACTTTGCAAGTAAATCCCATTTTCTGGGCAGATTTCGGAGGAGATGAGCAAAAATAAAAATGATTGGCAGCGGCGGAGAGAGGCCGTTAGGCGAGTGCATGTTGTGTCACATAAGTGAGCTCGCTGCAGCCTGTAGGGCCTGTCTGCTCTGGCTGAAAGGACTGCGTTCACAGTTGAAACAAACTACAGGGGTGCCCGCAATCAATTGACTTAGCACAGGAGTTGTGCCATTGGCTGCGGTTTTTGGTACGAGTTCAAATAGCTGCAGTACAGGTGTTTCTGTGTGAATGTTGTCTGTTTAAACACACACAGAGACCTTTTGTGTTGCACATTTTGCTGGTTTTATTCATGGTTAAATGGTGGATGGGGGTACATGTAGACATTTGTGCAGAGATTTCATTAACTGTGACTTACTGTAGCACCAAGCTGAGCCTGAATACACGACACTGAGGCATTAAAATGCACACATTAACAAAGATTAATAACTTGTGTGGCTCTGATCCTGACACACAAGAACCTGGTGCAGGCAATTAGTATATAAAACCGTCTGAAAGGACATTGCCTGTCACAACATATCTCCCCCAAATACACCCTCTAGAAAAACAAATGTGCTAACTTTCCCCCCTGGATAGTAGTTATTAGATAATACAGTATATGCAGCTATTACTGCATTTACACCACCAGCGACAACAATGTGCAACTTTTAAGTGTTGCCAGCTGTGCTACCCGTGATGTTGCATTAATAAGCTGTCAATGTAGTGACTGGCTGCATGGCCACATTAACCTGCTGAGGGGCCAAGGGGCAAAGACTGATTGCTGGGCCCCCATTAACCCTCCTGTCCCTCCCACTCTCTGTGCATTGTGTACAGTATTTCTGTAGCAACTGGCCCCAGGTGTGCTGTAAAGTCATTTGAACACAAATTAATTTAGTAATACACGCTGAGTAAGTGCAGTATTAATTAAAATAATGATTAACATAGTTTTTTAATCAGCTCCTTGATGATGAACACAATGTTGTCTGACAAAGTTACCACAGTTTCAGTTAATTCACATTAGATATGCCCGTATTTCTTTTTTTTTCCCACTGTGCTTCTCTCACTGTGGGCTTATCGGGGAAAAGGTGATGTCATGTAACGCTGGGGCGATTCATTCATTGACATCATCAGTAACAGAAATACGTTGATTTCCGTGCGTCGGCACATCTCAATGAAGCTACGCCAGGTCAAAGCATGATTTCCTCTGGCAAACAAGCTGTAGCTAAAAGACCTCGCCCACACATTAAAAATTGCTCATTAGAGCAGTACAGCTGCTACGCACGAAAACTTGATATAGCAACCCAAAACACTTCGAAGATGGCAGCGATAGCACCGTCTTGTTTTTTTGGTCCCCACCCAAGCATGGTACAGTGGGATTATCAACACGCAGAATATGTTTCTGTCAGTAGAAGTCACTTAAAATTGATTTTCTAAATGTTTCTTTTTTTATTGCCTCCCATGTTTAAAGTAATTTCTGAACCACTGCTAACATAACGTTACCCCATACATCATCTCACATTGTTATTTGGCTGTTGTATATTTTCCGTTTACTTTGATGAGTGAGATAACAGCTCCAACTAACGTTACAGATTGGTGCCACAGTCTGAGACTGCTGTTACAGTCTGTAAATCATTTAATTTTTATTGCCCCACACTGATGGAAAAATACATTTACCAGTGGTTATCTAAACTGCATATTACTCCAGTGATGAAATAAATCAATGTCATATCCATTTCAATTTTATTAGGTCAGTAAAAAGACTGACTCTCCAGTTCAGGTAAAGGCTTGCTGTGATAAACAGTAATTAAATTTCAATCAGGAGAGACTCATTTTTAATAGTGAAAAGAATATTTATTAACATGTGCACATGAGAATGGAAAAAAATGTGAAAAGTCTTTGGGGATGGTATGATTTAAGGAGGTTGTTGAATCCATAGTCGAATAGGGAACCCCCAGGGTCTAGATGCTGGCTGATTGGCTGATAGAGATCATGGCGAAGTTGGATTGTATAACTAGAAGAATGAACACCCACAGTCAGACGATTAGAGGAAGCAGTGGGAGTGTGAGGGAGAGAATTGTGAATGGATGAGCACAAAGAAAGTCTTCCTGATTGAACTTACACTGAGCTTCATTAATATATGTGTCACAACAATCCTTTTAAATGTTAGGTCTGAATTTTCCTCTGAAATTAGTTCTTAGATTGATCAGAATCTGATCAACAGTTGTTTGGTAGCTGTCGATCAAATCCGTCAAACCATACACACACAGTCCTGATAGACAGAGTAACTGATCTTTGAGTGTTTAACTCTTAATTAATAATGCCTGAGGATGTTTTCAACCTTATTTAGTCATGAATATTTAATGTCAAATTAAAGTTGGTTAAATTATTAACCAAACTATATGAACAAGGACAGTTTTCAGGGCCTTTAGCGCTAGATCTTGACACAGGGGTCATTTATTGCCTAACACAAGGCCTGATGATGAAGGGCTTTCTTACCTAACTTGATTTTGTGCTTTTGTGGTGTATTTTACAAATTACTTCACAATCAAGTTAGCACAAACCATCTGGGAACTAAAATACCCATACTGCCATATCATTTAGCTTGCCACCAGAAGATTTAGTATGTCCCAATACATAGTATTTCAACTGCAATATGTCAATACCAGGATGTTCTACTGCATCCATTCAGCATGCTTTTCTTGCTACTCTGACCCACAATCCTCTATGTGGCAGTAGATTCTCCACATCATCACACAAGCAGATAACAGGCTGGCAGCTTGTTGACAGCTGTCAGAAGCCGCAATGATGGATGACGGCGCATTCAAGTGACTGATGACCAGTCAAGTAGTAATAATAGGAGTAATGAGTAAGTCAGCAAACAACAAAAGGACATAACTAAGAAAATAATATAATTAGCTGGAATCTACAGTGTATGCAGTTATATCTTAAAAGCTAAGACAACATATATTGCAAAGTAACAACAGCAGAGCTCTCCAGGTTGAATTCTGTCTCTGGTGAGCTCATCTAATGGTGTTTTGTTATATATCTTAGGTACAGGGTAAGGCAAGTTCAGGGTGCGATGATTTGACAGAGTAGTATGTCCGGATTGAGTACATTGTAAGGGCAGCTGTAGAAAGTACTGATAGTAAAAAGAAAAAGTATGTCATTCAGAACACAGCTCAGGTTAAAACACAGTAAATATACACTGATCAGCCAAAACATTAAAACTACTGGTGGGATAAGTGAATAAAATAGTCAGTGGTTTTAATGTTTTGGCTGATCATTGTATGGTTCTTTAAGAGTCCCTGAAGTTTAGATTGGCACTTTCTGTGGCTGGTAATTCAACAACTAAGCTGCAGAAAACTTTATATGAATCCTCTGACTGGCAGTCATTTGGTTGTAAGTGGGTAACTTTCTTTGACTGTTTTGAAATGCTCTTTGTGTGAATGCAAAGTAAAAGCTGGGGCAGTTTTAATAACCCAACCTGCATTTTAAAAGAGTGAGCATTAACACAGGGCCAAGTAATGTAAATCTTTAAAAACTGCCAAACAAAGGCAGTGAATGTATGAATGTGTATATTGAAGGAGACAGACGATTTGAATTTTGCTTAACAAAAAGGAGCAGTCATTCAGCTCTCACTTGGCAAGTTGTGACAGCTGTTATATTCATTGTGGTAATAAGCTGTTACAATGTCTGCTGCGCTTCCCACTGAATCCTGATGTACACTCTGTCATTTTCTCCATCTGAGGATTCTTCCAGCCAAAATTGTTATAACACTTATTTAAATCACGCTCGCTGGCAAGGTGATCTTTCATACGGCTGTGCCGGAGGTCTTCCAAGGGGCTCCATTAGCAGACTCCTCGTCACTGTGTTTACTTCGGTTCAGACGCATATGGGGGATGCAACTTTCCCCCGTGCTCTTGTCTCTCCATCACATGCTGGATAAATTATTCACAAGTGATCACATTCCAGTAGTATAATTATCACTGTCCGACACCGACACCTCAGCAGTTTCTTAGCAACTGCTATCGGCACATTTTCTGCTTCCACAACAGCAGTATTTTCCATCTAGTTGAAACCAGACTCGTTGCTTGTGGAATTTATGAAATAATGCCACAGGGATTGTCCTCGATACAAATGCACATACTGTACCATACTGTAATCAAAGCTGTTTTATTGCTTTAACAGTAACTCCCAAACTAATGTCATAACAAACATTTCTGCTCTCTCTCTCTGTTCAACACATCTCTGGAAACGTTGGCTTTTGATGTGGGAGACATAAAAAAAAAGAGACAACAGCCCCATGCACAGTGGTTGGGGAGATGAAAAACCTCTGGACTGCACCCGTCCATTATTCATCCACCCTTTAGAGTTGGCTTTAGAAGTGTATGTCAGCATGGATGGCAGGCAACCACCGCAGGCCACAGGCTGAGGGAGTCAGCCTTGGTCTTAGTCAATGAGCTGGTGGCTCAGACGGCTGTGTGGACAGCAGCCAAAACAAACAGGAGGGAGAACAGAGCAGGGACAATGTTGAGGTTTTGTTTGGGAAGGTTTCAGATCAGTGGATTGCCACTTGGAGAAGCTAGCCTGTGTGCCTGGGAATTAAACCGAGGGCCCAGAACAGGAAGAAGTTACTTTTTCTTCTCTGGATTTCCACCACGTCTCAAGAAATGTGAAGATTAAGCAAATTAGACTGAAATGACAGCTTTGTTTGAGAGGTCATTTTTGCACACAATATGCCAACAAACTGTTGTCTGACTGGGACAATAATTCAATGCTGGAAAGCTGTGCACAGTGAGACTGAAAATACTAAAAAGACAAATATTATTGTGTTTATTTTTCTTCTTATTATGTAACAGTATTGAAATATTTATTATTTAATTTATTGGCCAACGGTAGCTCATAAACTGCTAGAGGTGTAACGGTTGTGAAACTGAAACTGAGACTGAAACCGCAACAAAAACGTCCACGGTATCGTGTTGCAGTTCCAACTTCCGTGCTGCTGATACTGCTATCACTGTAGGTATAAAGGGCAACGACAAGCTGCAGTTCAGGATTCAACAGGTCAGAGTCTTATGATGGAGCATTACTAATATTTGTGTAATTTATTTTTTCTTATTGACAATATGTCAGTATTTGAGTGCCTTAACTGTTACAGTAAGTATTATGACCAATGACCTCAAGCTTTGATTCTTTGCCCAAGCCTGATTGGGCTCGACCCAACCCACTGGGTTTGGGCCAGGCTGTGGGTAGTTTTTCAATATTCCCCCGGGCTTGAATCGCATTGAGGTCTCGCCAATTTACCTTTAATTTATTTATCTATTTCTATTTTTTTTTTTTTTTTCAATGAAACTGGCAGTTCTCTTGCATAAATGGCAGGGGTTGTATTGGACTGAAACGAAAGGGAAAAACAGAAAAGGAGAGAATGGGAGAGTGACGGAGTAACAGAGCAATATAGTGGAGAATCAGGGGAGAGAGAAATAGCTAAGCAAGAAAGGGACAGAAAACGAGAGAAACTGAAAAATAGGGGCTGCAAGACAACTTGGTTGGCAGTGTTTGATTCTGCTTTCCCAGCACTGGGAGCAATGTACACAACATGCAGCAGAGAGCAGCTATCATCTGTGCACAGCATCACCATGGACCACAGTGTGTGCTCGAAGATGGAGATGCACCAAGGGACGCAGTGCGTACTGCCGAACCTGTTGTGCACAGGACACAGAGCCTAAAATAGACTGTTGAAATAACAGAAAGAAGAGGAAGTGGAGCGAGGAAACACATCAGCCCTTGGCTTTTAATAAATGCTTTAACACGAAAACTATACATAATTATTTTGTTTTTGTTTTTTTAAATTGGAGTTGTCAAAGATTTATGATTAACTTATAATAGATATAAATAAATAAATAGAAAAATAAAAGAAAATGTTTTGTTTTGTTTTGTTTTCCCCCCACTGTACAGAAGCTTACCAAACCATGACCCCAAAACTGAGGTAAATACTGGACCGTAAATTTTTTTGCACTGTTTCACCGCTACTATCTGTGCATATTTTGAAATGAATGCTCAAAAATAAGAAGACATTATAATATAGAAATGCCAAAAATATGGTTGAGGCTTTTAGAAAAAAGTTTTGCTGTTACCTACAGGAAGTAGGGTATTTTTCAGCAGTAAAATGTCACAGTTCACAACAGTTGTCATTAGTGCATTCTTGAAACTCAGATATTGCTATCAGTATCTGCCCCAAAAAATCCAGTAACTGTCGGGCTCTAGAAACAACTAGCAAATAATCCTGTTTTAATGTTGTTGATCTTGCTTACCCACTTTCTCAAGCTTGTTTTTTGTAGTCAGGCAGTTAGCTAGGCAACTTCTGGCAGACATAAAGAACACTAAAGTACTGGTACTAACCAGTGCAACAACAAAAAATTGTATCAGTCTTGGTTTAGATCTGCAGCCTTCACCCTGATAGTCCCTGGTTCATCAGAAGGTAGTACCTTGTGTTCTGTGTTCAAAATGTAGACACAGGTGACATTACATAAAGTTTCTTATCAAAGTTTCCTGCAGTCAAAAAGGAAAATTGCTCCCGTGGCTCCTTGAGAGTTAAGGTGATCACACATTACAGCACAATCGGGTGATCATCTTGGCTGCTCTACAGGGAGGCGGTGAATGGGTGGTGATGTGCTCTAAATTTAACAGTTAGCAATTTGTCTCTGGAGGAGGCCATTTATTGCACTTGATGACTTTAACACGGTTGTCTCAGCATGGACATGTGTTTGACTGAAATCCAGATAGTGTGGAAGCCACTTTCTTCACTTCCTCACAGTCTATCTATAATCAAGGATCTAGCTGTATTTGGAGGAAGCGTTCAAACAGGAGCTGACGACTCAATCGACACAACAGCTAATCTCCTGTTCCTGCTTCTCTTTCACGTCGGATATTAAAGGTGAAGGTCTGCTCAGTCCGCTGTTTTCTTATCAGTGTGCCATGGGAACTTGGCTTTCTCTGTGCTCACGCTTATATTGACATTTAAAGAAGTCACTCGCTCAGATACATGTGTGTGTGATACCAAACAATTCATCTCCTTCTGGTAAATTGCTTTTTCACAATCTGATGCAAAGCTGTATTGAGATGTCGACTGATTTCCTGTTAGGCTCTTCACTGCCAGTCCTGTTTACACAGTAGAATGACAAATGCCATTACAGATGCTGTTTAGACTAACATCATTTGTTTCACCTGCATGTATCTGATTCTGAATTTGACATTAAGCTTTACATTTCAATTTGATGTGTTTGCTACAATATCAAACAAGTTAAATATTGTGTATCATATTTTAATGCAGACTGTGACAACACAGTGAGATAAAGGTGGAAGTTCTGCAGTATGGTCTATGGTTCAATGACAGCATAATGTCCTCGATATTACTGTCATATACTTGAGGAATATGTTATCTCTTTTAGTAAATGGCGGCAATTTATATATCTCTTGTATCCAAAGCATTCAGACATATACCGACCTGCTTGTTGTTGGCAAATGTTGGTGGGTTTTTGTGTTAATTCTTTTGAACAACTAAACAGAGTTGCAGCATACGGCTTACTGTTCAGTGTTTGTTCCAAGGCCTAGGGCTGTAACAAATATTTCAAAGCGTCAGAGCTCCATAACGTTGACATTTGAACTCTAGATCAACATTTGAAGGCTGCACAGCTTTTTTTTGCTTGTCTATCCATTCTGTGTAAACCCAGTATTTCTGCACAGTTGCAGACAAGGTGTGACTTCCCCATGAGGGCTTTAAGAGCCCACAGTGGAAATGGACTTGGATGAGATTTATCAAAGATAAGGCCTGCTGCAATGGATCAACCTCCAGTAAGCAGGCTAAGTAGTTATGGTGTCCTTTCGGTTGGTGGTTGTGGTGGTGAACCAACAAAATCTATCTATCTATCTATCTATCTATCTATCTATCTATCCATCTATCCATCCATCCATCCATCCATCCATCCATCTAAAGCTTATTTTGGGCACCCAGTAGCTCAGTGGCTAGAGCAGGCGTCCCATGTGCAAAGGCAGTGTCCTTGCCACAGAGGCCGTGGGTACAGTTCCAGCCTGCAGCCCTTTGCTGCGTGTCATCCCCTCTCTTTCTCTCTCCCCCCTTTTATACTGAGTCTGTCCTGTCAAATAAAGGCAAAAGCCCCAAAAAAATAACGGTAAAAAAATAAATTTCATTTTATTCCTTTTTTTAAAAAAGGACAAACTCTTTTCATGCGATGAAAGGAGATGACCTCATAAAATACAATGACAGGCATTCAAGCGTCATTCAAAAACCTCAATAGAAGCTTTGAATATTAAAGAAAATATATTCAGTACAGCCCTATTGAGGCCAGCACGGTCTAAAGCATATTTAAGCATTTTTTTCATGCATATCTTGATCATACTGTTTACTGAGATACTGCCACATTCCCAGTACTGATTGATTCTAAAAAAAGCAGTAGATGATGAAGTACGGAAGAGTATCACTCTGGTATAAAAACCTTCTCACACACTGAGTCACAACCCCCTTTTCTTTGACATTTAGGTTGCTCCTGTTCCTTTGAGAACTTACTTTTTATTCAGTCCTTCACAGCAGAGAGGAGAGAGTGGCAGAAGACAAAAGCTCCAGGTTAGGTCAAAACCAAGGACACTGTTTCACAATATGCACCTTTGCCAACTTTGTTGAAAAGTCACTAAACCTGAATCCTAACAGGCTCAGCGTCCAAAAGACAGAACAAATTGTTCTACTAGAAAGTATGAACTGAGTTTGTCTGCTCTTGTCTGCTCAATGTGTGTTGACTTTAAAGCAGCCACATTTTAGGATGCTAATTTGTAATTGATCTAGATGATTTGGCACAACTCGGGCCGTCTCTCTCAGTAAATGGGATTCTCCTGAGAAGCTTCTTCAGCGTTTAATTAAAGACTGAGCAATTAGACTTTTCAGACTCAATAACAGAAATAAGCTGATGGGCCAAACACGACCACCAGTGAGAACAGCTTCACTATTTCACTATTTTTTGTACAAGTATGTCTCTAAGATGATTAAAAACTTCCCCAACTAACAACAAAAACATTTATTTAACAGATTTTATAAATGTTATGTTAATGTAATAACATGCTGGTTGATAGGCATTTTAATATACTGAAGAGCCATTTCAGAACAGACTCCCAGAAAATGCATCATCAGTAATATACGGTGCAAACAGAAGTATGGCCAGATGGTGTTGTTGCTTCACAGTTTGCATCTCTTACTGTTCATACTATTACCAACTGGTTTAATTTGATCCATAGACTCTACTCATCGCGAGCATTTGTTACATAAGCTTTCAGCTGGGTTTGTTAGGCTCCGCACTTTCTGGTCGGCATTAAAGTCTGTATTTCTACAAGAACATAGATTCAATTTACAGTGTAAACATTGTGCATGTTTCACTTGGATAGTTTGGGATATTTTAGCAAGTCATAATCAAGTTTTTCATTTTCTACACAGCTGCAGCTAATGATTGTTTTCATTTTCCATTAATATTTTGATTATTTTCTCAAATAGCTGATGTGTTTTTTGGTCTATGAAATGTCAGAAAATTGTGAAAAATGGCGATCAGTGATTCCCAAAGCCCAAGATGCTGTCCTCAGATGTCTCATTTTGTCCTCAACACAAAGATATTTAGTTAACTGTCAAAGAGGAGTAAAGAAACCAGACATATTTACATTTAAAAAGCTGGAAAGTACATTACTCGATTGTTAAATTAGTTGTATAGTCGACAACTAATTGATTGCAGCCCCAGATTTTTTGTACTGTGGTTTACAATGGCACTGTCACAAAGGCATTCGTAGTACAAGATTTCAGTTCAGAATCCCATTTCTATTTGTCAAAAGAAAGCTCATTTTTTGTCATTTTCTCTGGAGCCTTGCCTCCAAGATAATGTCTGCCCTCTGTGTTTAGTAGGTGGAATGAGAACCTGTCTGACAGGAGATTTGTCATGGATGTTGACCATGTACTGACGCTCCATCACTCCCAGGTCTCTGCGTGGGTGTCTGTGACCTACCAGACCTGGACGCAGACCCAGATCAGCCTGCTCTTTGGAAAATAATCACCACTCTCACAGGAACAGGTTGAAGGTTGGGACAGAAATCCAATAATAAACTCAGCTAAGTCCCTCTTCCTGCATGCCAGTTCCTGCATTGACATTCCCCATATGTCAATAGATCCACTCTCTGATAGAGCTGACTTAGTGGTGTTGACGCTGAAGAGCTTTGTACAGGAAATGTCAAAATCGGCTGGTTTCATTGACTGGCCTTCGGCCCCCACTGTTCAAGTTGACACCAACAACAATGATTCTTTGGTTAACAAAAGATCATAACATGCTGAGTCAGTCAGCACAGTTAAATGGCAAAACTGTTGGAGACTTCTGAATTTCTATGGAGTGTTATTTTCATGCAATTTCATGCAAGTAAAAGCAAGCTCCCGCTTCCAGACAGGGCTGGTTCACAACATGATCGGGATGAGTTCAAGTCAAACTGTCAGTAAAACAAGCTTGATGATTGCAGCAGGATGTCTTGCAGACTGCATCCAGCCAGTGAAATTTATGCAATGTGTGACACCAATATGTTTACTTTGAACACTCTCACTAATGGTGATGAAGGTTTAATCTGCTGATTTTTTTAAACAAATAAATGCTATGAAATACGATTCAAATACAGTTAAGGCTCAGTTTGTTTTAAGTTTTACTTTTTCTGTAGCCTGCACTTTCTCTGTCTCTTTTAGAGAGATCACGACTGAAACCCCAAAACTTACCCATAAACTGCATCAGGTAAAGTGCTACCCTGTGACGCTAACTCATCTTCTAGTATGCACACGGTTTAAGCATCATTTAGACCTGTTAGATGAGATGTTTCACAGTATGTCAAAAGCCTGATGGGAATTCACAGTTGTGTGTTCAGGAATTATGGCAGAGAACTTGGGCTACATTCACATTACAAGCAAATGTGGCCAAAATGTGTTTGTTTTTTGTTTTTTATCTCTAATGTCTAACAGATCTGATTTTTCAGAGTGGACACTGAAATAGGGGTGGGCGATATGGCCCTAAAATAATATCAAGATATTTCAGAGTATATTTGCAATAAAGATATTCTTGACGTAAAAACACAATTTATTAACTTAAGAACATGGAATTGCAACAAAATAAGTGATATAGTTTCTCAGTTTGCCTTCAAATATTCAGTAAAAACTGAACAAAAACTCTCATTTCTTCAGTTTGTAAACAAAAACAGTAACTCAGAGCGAGATTCAGATTCTGTATACAATATTAATAGTTCAACAAAATAAAATCTACTGCAAATTACACATTTAAACAGCTCCCAAATATGAAAAAAGTTGGGGGGGTTTTTCCCAGTCAGAACTGGGCCACTTTCATACGTGGCCCTACAGCCGATAACATATCTGTTGACCAGTCATGCAACTGCTGTGGGAACGTTCATATCGGAGTTAAGTGCGTTTTTCCCATTCAGCCACAGTTGATCCACCTCATACTTCATTCAGTCACTCATCATACAGTGTCACAGCGGTCCGTTATAGTTGCTGAAGTCTGCTGTGGTAGGTAGACAGCTTGCCTTCATACAGTCACAACATTGTGAGGCACCGACAGAGATATTGAAATGTCGCCCTGGACATCCTACAGTCTGAAGAAACTGTTCCTGCATGAAAACCTAGACATCTCAGGTCCCGTTTATACGACAACGATTTCAACTGAGAACGGTAAACTTTAGTTGCATTTTGGCCGATCGTTTACATGACAGCGGCGTTTTGGGTGCCTGAAAACGCAACGTTTTGAAAACGGGTTCCAGAGTGCAATTTTTTGGAAACGGCAGCATCTCCGTTGTCATGTAAACTTGCAATATGCAGTTCCTCTGAAAACGGAGACTTTTCGCACATGCACATTACGGTTCCAGTCACTAGGCATGCGCAAGAAAGTCGATCGTCACAACAACAATGCCGAGCTCTTTTTGTGCTGCACACCCTGTTGATTTGAAGTGAAGTGTAGATCTGTTACTGCAGCAATGCCACCTCATGGTCTATCCAGACAAAGTTGTCTGTGCATGCTTTCGCCATTGTGTCTTCTTCGTTTTGGTTTGTAATCACCGCGTTGCAGAGGAAGGCGCTTCAGCGCAGGCGCATGGCGTCATGCCGTGGTGTTGCTTTGCAAATTTACACTGCCACCCATAGATACCATGTAGACACAGCAGGGACTGTGATTGGTGAACTTTGGCTGCTTGTGTTTTCTCCTGCAAGTTCCTAAAAAACCACTCAGTAATCTTGTTTTCAGTAACACACATCTCACAAAGCTGCGACTGCAAACCCTGCTCGCTGCAACCGCTGCTCTTTACCACAGTAGACAAAAGAATGTAAACACGACACCAGTCTCCTATTCAGCGTGGAGACAATGACAGCCTTCCGATCATCGCTCTATATCACAAAGTGAATAAAAGAATACAAACACAATTACTGTGGGGATATAATTAAAGTACTATACGGTCTGGTGATATACAATACATTCATCTGGTGTTTGGCATCCATGGGTGAAATTTGACACCGCTCTCCAAATAAAAACAAGTATAAATTTAGCTTAAGTGCATTTCAGAAATCAAAGTGTGTACATCTACTACATGTATTTATATCAGAGAAAAACAAGACACACCAAAGTGTATGATAAAAATGTGACAGATGGAAAACACAGCAAAGGAAAGCACTAGATGACACAGGCCTAAAAAAGTGACAGAAAAACGCTCTTTCCTTTTTTGGTTCGTGGACCGTGTGATGTCAGAATAAACACTATGGCAGCTCTGAGATCTGCTGGACCCAGTGGAGATCCATTTAGCTGCCAACAGAGGAGCATATATGATTATGTCCTCTAAATTTGATTTGTACGGAAGGAGAGATGAATTGCTCTTCCGATGGCTTCCTAATTATGTTTCATGGGGGGGGGGGGGGGGGAGTGACCCACCACAACATCAGTCTGAATGTTCTTGCCTTGCTGTATTAAACATTCTGCTTCAGTATGAATTATGTATACCGTATAAATGTTAAAGTGGATTAAGTGCCAAGATTAACACAAATTAAATTAAGCAAAAAAAGAAAAAAAAATGCAGCGTGTGGTGGAACACTTGTCATCCTAATCTCAGACTTACAAACTGACAGCCAAATGCTGCCTGTATCAACATTTATTATTGTGTTTCGTTGTGTGAGCCTCCTGCTGGAGTTTATTCTCTGACTGAAAGCATTGTGAATGCAAAGTACACAAAAATTTGAATAATTCTCAAATAAAAGGTTGCTTTACTCGCCTTACACACATTTGATTCCACTGAAAAGTGGCAAGTAACAACTTTAGTAGCACTGCAGTTAGTTTATGTTCGCAATTTATGAGTTATGATACTTTTGAAAGCCTTTTCTTTCACCACTACTCTATAAAATTACTATTACTTTTATTTGACTAAGTTTTTATCTTAATGTGACATTTGCAGTGAAGATTATTAAATGATCTGCCTTCTTCTTACTGATATAATAAACTTGCGAAGACCAAAATACTACTGTAATGAATCAGTAGATAGTTGACAATAACTAACGTAAATACACAACCCCCCACTACAACTTGCAAGAGTAGTTCAGCTAATGAACAAAATATTTGGAAACATCCATTAAAAGTAGCATTTTTTAATTGTCATGCAAGCATTGCAATCTCTTAAAACTGTTAGAACTGAATAAGGAGGCAACTGGAAGTAACAGAAGATCTCAAATCAGAAAATTAAAATAATTTAAACAAATATTTCATTGTTGGAACGATGGTCTTTTCCTAAAACTGGGTTGCCTGTGCAGTAGAAAGACGCAATTACTTTTGAAATTGTTGCTATATGACCAGAGAAAACATGAAAAAGTGCTGTGGCATTTGCTTTTGCTCGACGGGTAAAAAACCCACAAGTACCAGAATGCACTACTCTGCACTGGACCAATAAATGCTCCCACTGGTGGGTGATGTCATGCAAGTTTGGCTGTTTTGACACCGGAAGAAATATGGTGGCCCGATGGTAACAAACAATCTCAAATTACAGTTAAACAGTGCACTAAAATAGGCTCATGAAAACATGAGGCGAGGGCAAGGCAACGCAGTAACAGAATCATGGTTCATATTTGATTAGCACTGCTTCTAAACTCTTTGTGCTTGTGGTGATGAGCATTCAAAAATCAAGGCTTTTTTAAAGAAGGCTGGGACACGCTCTTTGACCCCCATGGGAGCTGCGGGATATGACATGCAATGTAACTAGTGCTGCTGTGTTCGAGGGTTACAGCAGATGGCGCTATGAATAAAGGGATTGTGTCTGCTTGGGTTCTCTTTAGAGCGCTCACTTTAGCCTCCTTAGGTATGCTCGGCCTGACAGGACTTTAAGTACACTCAATTGGAAGCCGATATACAATAGAGCGTTTGGGTATAGGAGTATTTGTTTATGGTATTTTTCTCAAATGATCACAGAACTGTAATTCTCACCTCTATATTTTTCGTACAAAAATATTCCAAACCAAGACTGACTGCTGACGCCTCAGTGAAACGAATCAATCATCCCAAATATTCTCTGATAGTGTGCAGACCAGATTTCAAGGTGCATGTGTTGTACCTCACTGTTATGACATGATGTGACGCCTTGACTTCTCCTTTTTTTTAACCTCCTTGACAAAAATGCGAAAATACAATCTGCAGTTTGAGCAACAGCCTTAGAGCCAGGAAACATTTGAGCTGGGTGATCTGGGTGCTGGAAAGGTTACACATACTACCCACATTGTGATGATAAAAAGGTGGTAGAAAATCGGCAAAGTATCCCTTAAACACTCAGAGTCATTGCAATAAGTTTAACGTATAGGACACATATTTTGAGTAGAATGTTTTGTTGAGTGCCACTAAATTTCGGTCCTATATCTTGTGAAAGAAAACAAGCGCATCCTTGGCCAAGGCATCAACAGTCTGTTAACCACTTACCCCGCAGTGTAAAACACTCCCTGCAGGCACGACGGTGGCAGGAATAGCAACGCACTGTTTGGCAAGGACATTGAGTCTCTTGAAACAGCTCTTCTTCCTTGATGGAGTTCATTTAGGTTGGGAATAATGGCTTATTTGGGTATGCTCTAATGTTTAGCTCCGTCTCCGTAGCACAGTAGCCCGTCACAAAAATAGTGCTAATAAATCACAGGAGTGCTTAGGAGCTCGTAGAAGTTTCCTAAACATCACCAGTCAAACCTGTTTAAATAGACTGTATTTAGATCGGTATGGCTAAAGTAAGTTATGCAAATACATTACCTATTTTTAAAAGCAAAATAACAAAAAACATCCAGATGCTTTCTTGAGAAGCTGATTACTAATAGATTTGTCTTAATTCAAAACTTTTTCCACCTTAATTACTTTTGAAGTTTGGGAAAGTAGGGACCTCACACTTCAGTTTGTTCAACACCCCAATGTTCCTCAAAAAAAAAACTATGGTGTTAGATTAGTGCAAGCAACACCAGAGCCCATTTTTAGCTGGCTCTAATAAGTGGTGAGAGGAGAACAGATGACACACAGCATGGAGAGCCATGACACAGTGGAGTCAGACGTAGTGCTTTAATAAACTCCCACCTGATGTCCCAACCTCGAAGCCCTGTACCTTGTTAAAGTTTCCCGGCTGAGCCCCAAGAAAAGTGGCCTATGTCTGACTGTATACTTTGCTATCACTCATTATTGCAAAGCTTCTCGACAGTGTATGACAGAGTACTATCTAGGACAGAGCACTTTCAACAAAGCCCTTTAAATTCTCAACACAATTCATATCTCACAGGGGGACTGTTTTGCTACGGAGCTTTGTTCATGTGTTTAACGAAGATATAATTAAAGCTTGCTTTGACAGAGTAAACTTAGAGGTCCAGTGTGTAGGATTTAGGGGGATATACTGGCAGAAATATAATAAAAGTATGTTTTCTTTAGTATATAATCACCTGACAGATCATATTTTCCGGAGATCGGCATGTAGCAGTGCCCTGTTTCTGCAGTGGCCCAAATCGGACAAAACAAACACTGGCTCTAGATAGGGCCCTTTGCACTTTTATGTCAGCCACTGTAGATAGCAGCCCCTTTCAAGATAATAGCTAATTTTTAACATGAAACTGCTTTATTCATAGTTATTACCGGTTTGAAACACTAGGTCTGTTTGTTTTGGAGAGGAAGAGGCCTCTGCTAACGTTATTAGCACAAGCCTATGGCATTTTACATTGTATAAATTAGCCCGGCTGCCTGCAACCTTTTCCTCTTCTCATATAAAACCAGGGACAACAGCAACGTTTAACAAAGGTAACGGTATACACTTTGGCTTCGTTAAAACTCATAAGGTTCAACCGCCAAGACAGCTGTCAAACAAATGCATCTGCAGTCCTCACCGCTAGCTGCCACTAAATCCCTGTAAATCTTCCATACTGTTCCTTTCATGCACTTTGTAATTATTGTATTTCTCAGGGTGATTCAAATTGACTAAAGACATTACAACATTCTCTGACTCTCTGAAATAAAAAAATATTACATAAATCTTTCTAACTGAGCATTTTCTAAAGCATTTATACTGAAAAAAACCTTTCAAGCAGAATTCAAATTAAATAAACAGCATACTTTTTAACTAAGCTGCGCTCATTTTAAAGTACCTTTTTCTTACGAGTCACTGAAAATGAAATCACACAATAATACTGAACCAGTAACTAGTGTGCAAGTGTAGACAACAGATTAATCGTCCTTGTGGAAGCCTCTTGTCTTTGATGGGCACAAAATGGCTGAGTGCAATTATACTAAACAATAAAACATTCAAATTAGACTGATAAGATCTTTCCTCTTTGTCTTTATCAATTCAGGTTCCCATTTAGACAGAGAAATGTTGCTCATTTCCTCTGACTAATTGCTTTGAGGAAGCTTGGACCTTCTATGTGGTTATAATGGGATTTTAAAGGAGCCATTTTCTAATGGATTACATGGCTGGTTGATATAACTCACAGCCTTCAGTACATGCTCCTCCTCAAGTCTGTCTCATTTAAGAAGGTCAGAATACCTAGGAGAGGCTGGGACCAAGAGAATTAATGATTTTATACTGTCTACACACTGGAGAGTGAAGGTGGTTGTTCAAAATGGCTCTGGAAATATTCAGGAGTGCAGGGTCTCTACTTTCTGCAAAGCTGTGGTATTACATGAAAACAAACAACATGCATGTCAGACTTGATGATTCACATTGTTAAACTGGAAGTCTCACCAGGCTTTATGGAGGATTACAAAGAATTGCACCATTAGCAAGGTTTTGGGGGTTCAACATTTGGTCACACTGTAATTTCCAATCAAATCAAAATTCTTTGTGAAGTTTACTTATGATTAAAGTGACCATACAAGCCCTCTTGTTAAAAGTACATACTATCCAAGCTTGGCCTGAGAGCAGGCAATAATCTTGTCAAAGAAATCCAATTAAAAGCACCTGGATCCTGAGGAAACAGCGGAGACTGCTACCTTTTAAAAAGCCATTTCTGAGAGCCGGGGGCTACCGGGGGCTACCAGGACACTGCTCCTAATAGCTGAAAGAGCTGGGGGTTCCCTTCTCTAACAACAGCAACACTCTGACACGTGTATAAATGAACATGCAAGCACATCGGCAGACTTCAGATCTCAAACTAGGGATGTCTGAAACATGTTTTTTGGCCCTGATCCCAACCAGAGTCCTTTATGATTTGGTGTCTGGTGATACTAAGTCTGATCTGATACTTATATTTACAATAAATGTGAATTAAATATGTAACTAATACATAGAAATAACAGTTTCTCCATCCAAATACTGCAGGTCCTTCCAGGTTCAAAGCCAGGGACATTTTATAACAACATGAAATTAATCCCTCCTGTGTCGCATTCATACTGTACCATGTGAATACCCATTGTCAGCTTGCTGAGCTAATTAGAAGGATTATCCCAGTTTAACACGATAAAAAAAAGAAAAGAAAAAAGTGACAGAATTGGACCATTACGAGTGTCTGTAAAGTCCCTACAATGATCCATAATTAAACAAAACTGGATGTTCTCTAACTTGTTTGATTCTTGTAGTGAAATCTCACTACCTCACTTATTATGACAGGGAATTTTGGTGTCAGCGAGGCTGGGAAAAATCTAAATTGCCAACAAATATGCTGCGTATGTATACCTAAACTCTCAGTGGGACTAGCATGCATGCAATAATGCCTTTGTTTTGGCTGTGGATCGCAGATCATAAAGAACATTAATCTTTATGATGGCAAAGTGAGACAGTCGCTATCTGGCACAATTTTCAGGAAAATCATTAGGGCTAACGGGCATGTCGCCACAAGTGATTACGACGAGAGACGACCAAAACAAGAAATTGCTGTCGCAGATCTGGCTGGAGTGCTGCTGGCAACGTAATCACGGACTCCATCCTCAGTGACGGCTTGAACAATAGAAAACTGTTCCTGCTCTCTGAGGCCATTCATCAGCTATTGCCAGTGATGATGGGGAAAATGTAGAGTTCGACTGGCTTGGCTGTGATGTTGTCTCTCCATTTTGACCTTAATTGAAGGTATACTATGCACAATTGTTGGTTACTGTTTGTTAACAAGCTTGCAAGCAAAAGCGAAAAATAAAAGCCAATAATAGATTCACTCTCGTTTGTTGTTTCTCCTTGCTATTTTTGCGTTTTTCCTGGCCTTTTGTCTCTTGGATGCCTGCTGTTTATGATCTGGCACCTGGTCGCTATCTTTTTATAAAGGCGCAATCTCACCTGAGCCCTCTGGGGATACACTCCCATGAACACCCTGAACACAGAAAATACAGGCAGAAAAATACACTGCCATACACTTCTAGTGGATCATAATGGATAATTAAGAGGTACTCCTATGAGTCTACACACTGTTTTTTAGGAAAATCCTGCATAGTGTATCTTTAATATGTCCTTGGTAACTGAAATTGACTGTTGAATAATTATAACTTATGTGTGTCTGCTGCAAATTCTACTTGAGAGTAATATTATATTATTTTTCTTTGTGACCTACCATAAAGTATATTCTCACAATGATTCAAGCTGTCATGGCAGAGTTTTAGGTTACCTTTAAATAATGTGAAAGCTTTCGGCTGTTTCGTCTGCACAGATCTGCCATGTATTGAGTAAAACATACTGATCGTTACAGGTTATGGCTCTTTTATTCCTAAACATGATGGACTATCCTTTGACATCCCCTCCCAATCAAAAGAAGGGGAAACAGAGCAAAGGGAGATAAATTAAAAAAGGAGGAGACCAATCACCTCTGCCTGAAGGGTTTTGAAAGTAATTGAAGCTGAAATACAATCACGCCGCGGCACAGTGTCAGGATGTCACAGGAGGCAGCTAATTGGGGGCAACCCCTCGTACACCGCGGAGTGATTTAGAAGGAGATGGCATTAAAGGATTGGAACAAGTTTAATTGGGTGTGTTGAATAACTTGATAACTTTTGAGGTTCCTGTTCATTCATGTGATCTCTACATTTCTGGTTATCGTCCAAGAATAATAGGCTAATTCTTCTGATCAGCTTGGAGGAAAAAGGAAGAGCGCTCACATAAAGGTGACGAAACAAGGATGTCCATAATTGGCCGCGAATCAAAGCATCTCTTTTAGATTTGCACCTGCTTTTTTTTTAAAAAACACAGAATAGGCTGTGATGTCTCACTCTTTGAAGAGAGGCCTGGTTTTTCATCTGGAGCGTCGAGTTGTAACTGGATTTGTGACAAATAGGATCAAAACAAAAGACCTGCTGCAAAGCAGATTGCAAATTAGCTTTCTGAACAAAAGATCTAAAGAAAATGATTAACACTAGTTTTTGTTTACTGCGATCTTGAAGATTTTCTTCATTTGTAATGTTCATGCTAATTAGTTCTCGTATTAGTCGGAGGTAAAGCGTGAAAGCAAGGCAGTTTATTTCATGGAAAGTGTTGTTAATATTTCAGAATGCTTTGTCAGCTCTATCCCTGACATTACATTATCAACCATGGTTTCCCCCTGGTGTATCGCATTTGGTATATAAACCTGTCTGAATGTATTATACATCTTGTACAGAGTATGAGGGGAAATTACTTTCTGTGACGTGACGGTGTCTTCCTCCACAACTGTCAAACCTGGAAAGTAAAACCAATTCACAGGAAAGGAAATATTCTCACACATTTCCCAAAAGAACTGAGAGACAGAGAGAGATGGGGGGAGAGAGAGGAAACGCCGGTTTCCATAGCAATTGTCAGCACTGTCACATGGTTACCTAGGAACTAGTCCTATGATGCTGTGCAATTTATTTGTTTATGTTTGGCAAGTCTCCAGCTGTCGCTTACATAGAACAAAGCCATATCTCTCCATTTCATTTCTGAAAGATAAAGAGCTGTCAGTGTAATCTGAAAGGTCGGAGTTTGAGAGATGTCAAATGTGCTTCAAAGGACAAAAAACTCCTTCTCATCCCACATAATTTGTCTGAGTACCCTGAGTACATCTTAACATGTAAACACTGGGTCATATGCGGGTCAAGAGGACAACACACGGGCAACATCAAACCCTGTATCTGAAACTCTGCTCTGTGCGGACTGATCAATGCTCAGTGGATGTGTGTGACGGGCAGTAAAAGCAAATGCATCATGGGGTCATACTGAATGAAGATTAAATGCAAAAGCCGCAAGTAATTTATGTTAATATGAATCACTCTTCAAAGCCTCAGTTTCACCTTTGATAAAGACAACCAAATGCTCTATTTGTCCAAGAACATGATCCATTTTTTGCTCTACACAATTTGATTACCAGAGTGGAGGAAAGATACATTACAAGCAGCGGGATAGAAATAATCACATTACAAATATATAAACATCTGATTTATTGTAGATGCTAAACTGAACCCAGAATCATGACATTTAAGATGCTTCTGGCAAAAATACTTGATTGCTCAGAGCAGCCTGGTCTTTCTCCCAGAGCGTCAAAATACGCAGCTTGGGCAGTGTCCCCAGTGCCACTAAAATGTCACCAGGAGCACCATTTAACATAGTAAACCCATCAGCATTATTATTAGATGCTCAGAGCAACAGACATAGTTTTAAGAGCGTGAAAGTCCATTCAGGGTGGATGGGTCCAACAAACATCTGACTTTGTTCAAGACCAACAAATATCGACGGTTACGGCATTTGTGGCACTCAAAGCTGGGTGTGTTTTTAGCAAATGCCACTGCTTTTCAGGCCATGTTTGTGACACTTAAAACCAGGTGTTTTTTTGTGACATCTGCAGTCTAATCCTAACCATAACAAACACAAGAACATTGGTTGCTGCATTTGTCGCCCTAATAGCCAGGTGTTTTTAGCAAAACGCCACTGCCTGTCTGGCCACTTTAGTAGCACACAAAGCCAAGTGTTTTTATTAGTGACACGCTGCTGCATTTCTGTCCAAGTAGTTTTGTTGCCTAGACCTTACCACCAGCCCTCTCTTAGTGTTGCATTCATGCCACTCAAAGCCAAGTGGTGTTTTTTTCAAAAATCCACAATCTTTCCTTAACCCTTACCAAGTAGTTTGTTGCCTAAACCTAACAGTTGACCACTTCTTAGCACCAAACACCATCGTTTGCGGCATTTGCAGCACCCAAAGCTGGGGGATGTTTTTAGCTACATGCCGCTGCCTTTCTGGCCCAATATTTTTGTTGCCTAAACTTCACCGCAAACCCTTTCTTTCCCACTAACTTCCTTGCCATGTTTGTGGCACTCAAAGCCGCAAGCTTTTTCTAACCATAACCTAGTTTATTGCCTAAACCTAACCACAGACACCTTACATTAATTGCTTCACGTGACTAGGGTCAACCTCGATCTTTTCCTAACTATAACCCTGCAGTTTTTTTGCCTAAACCCGACTGTGGACACCTTAAGTTAATCATTTCACGTTACTAGGGGCAACCATGATCTTTTCCTAACAATAACCAACTAGTTTCTTGCCTAAACCTAACTGCAGACCCCTTCTAACTACTGACTCCTTCAGAATCAAGTTACAATACAAAAGGCTGCCCTGGGTGCCATTTTAGTGACATTTGAGGCCTTTGCCCAAATGGCAAAATATGACCGACAGGGATAACAACATGTTGGCTCAGAAATACATCTACATAATAAAAGGCGTTTTAACTAAGGGATTGTAGATGATACCATACTTATAACTGCTTTTACATTAAGTCTGCTGACATTGCTTATGATAGTACGGTGTCTCTTAAACTGAATATAGATGGCAGTAATCCCAATACCAAAATGTGACCAAAATACATTATTAAGATGGAATATTTTAATTAGTTGTATTACAATACAATTTTAGAAAGTACTCCTGACCTTGGTACAGTTTCCTACAGTTCAATATCTATTTTTTAATGGATGAGAGATATAATTTTGGAGGTGAAAATGACAACCACATCACAAGTATGGACAGTGTGAGAGAGTGAGAACATTAGGTGTGCCTGCATGACAGCAAGAGTGTTAGAGAGTGTTCGCGGGGTGACAGGAGGCTTGAGCTCATCTGCCTAATGAAAGGACCGACTTGATTAAACCCTCAACCCCTGTGACTGCCTAATACCCACCCTTCTTCTAATCAGAGATCACTGCAATTACGGTTCTCTACAGGGTGGTAAAACATGACTGCACAAATGTGTCTTTCCCTTTAAAGAGAAAATCTCAATCACAGGAGGCTGTTTAGCATACACTCTGTCACGATGCAGCAATCATCATTAAGAACTCCTAATTGTGTAATGTCTTTAAAATGTATCTATAATATATGATGTATAATACATCATCTGGTGGGAAAACAAACTGACTTATGTTTTAAGATTTAAAATGTGTGTTCCTCTACTACACAATCCATTTTCGCCTCAGGTTCACCCTCTCATATCCTGTTACAGAGTGCCCTCTGCTGTTCTGGCAAGTACACTGCATTGTGACAGGATACTGTGTAAAATAGCATAGTTTTAAGGTGACCTGGCATGTACAAATAAGTGAATAAAAACTCACACAGAAATCTATTTTATAAATGCATCCCAAGAATAAAATCAGAGAAGAGTGAGGACAGTTAAATGCTGGAGCTTTGAAAAAAAAATTAAAAACCATGTGAAATTTTAACTCCCAACAGCTGTCAAACATTTAATGGAACGCTGATGTTGCCCACAATTCTTGTACCGACCTACTATTAGAAGAAAATAAATAAAGTAGACAGTATCATGAATCTACTGGTCTTATTTTTTTCTTATTTTTATTGTCTCATGTTATGATGAGAGTAATAACACACATTACAGAAGCTATTGTGCACAGATATAAATACAGGTGTGCCTTGAGGTTAAGGCTTGCACTTTGGAAAACTTTAAAAACCACTGCCCCATAGAGACCCAAGGTAATATTAGTCAATTACGATAAATGATCATACTAGATAAATAAATGTACAAAAAAAGTCTGGCACATACTAACATCAAAATGTATTTGTTAAAACAAAAACAATACATTCTCCACACACTAGTTTAAACAGTGTATGAATAAATATGTCTTCTATATTAAAGTAACCTGTAGAAAACTAGAGCTACCAGATGTATACCATAGGTACAGTTCAGGACTTATCAGGAAAAAAATGTATTTTTCAAGCACATTAGTCAGTCCCTTACTACAAATATATCAGTGTAGATTCTCAGTCATCTAGGCCATAGTAATTTAATGTATTATATTATGGGCAACTGGACTTGCTTGAGTTCCTGACCTGAAGAAGCTTCTTGGATGAGAGGCATGACGTCTTCAGGAAACTCAAATAATCTACAGTATAGCACTCAAACCCACAGTACCTATTCCAGTGACTAACTGAAACTGACAAAAATCATATTATCTTTAAAGTGGCAGTAAAATTTACATTTAACAGATTATCAGTCAAAAATTGCCAGTACCAACTGTATTTCAAGTCGTCATGGCGGGAATTGGGTTAAGTCTGCAGCTGTGTCTTTACATGAAGATACATAGTAATAGTGATGTACAGTAATGAGGCAGCATGTTTGAGAAGGTACATTTAGGCCTATATCTATATAAAACACCAATAATCTCTAGTGGGGTAATATAAGTAATATATAATATAAACTACTTCTAATGTCACTATTTGACTTACTTTAGTAGACAATTTAATTTTAACAATACATCAGTCTCCTTAGAGACTGTCAAAAATTGCCTTTGCTGACTATATTTCAAATCAGCAAGGCGGGAATTGGGTTAAGTTTTCAACTAGCAATAATCGCGCCTCGGATAGACCTGATAGGCTACGATACTGCCACTGCAAAAGGATACCTGTACAAAGCTACAGAGGGGGCCAGTGTCAGATCTACACACCCCTCTGTTAGGGTTTAACATGCATATTATACAATGTAAGGGAAAGTAGTAAGGCTGTATACGGAAGTTACTATCAATTTTTTTATTGTTTGGTTAAGAAAACTCAGCTAAATTATGCTTATATGGGGTAAATGTCACTCATGCTATAGTTTGTGTTGGTTATTGAATTGTATTTAATGATAGGAGAATGTGCCTTGTGGTTATTTGTGGGTAGGTAGGACTGGTTATTAACATATTTTGGATGCTCTGGATGAGACTAAAGATACTTTACACAGATGGTAAAAAGGTAGTCATCATACCAGCTGTAACTGAAGTCGTCAAATAGCGCCTCTTATTTTTTGCGTCACAGAAATTTAATTTGCGCCACGTGTGACCTGAACACCTTTCAACATGTTGAATAAGTTCAGATGACAGCATCAACTCATCATCTTACTATCAATGGTATTTAACTATGTGAGTGTTACAGTTAAAGTTGTGGCAGTTTTGTGTGTCTGACGTCGCTGACAGAGAACATTATGTATTTTTCTTTCACAGTTTAATCAGTCTCCTTAGAGACCGTCAAAAATTGCCGTCGCCGACTATATTTCAAGTCGTCTAGGCGGGGTATTGGGTAAAGTTTTCAACTAGCAATAATCGCGCCTCGGATAGACCTCATAGGCTACGATACTGCCACTGCGCAAAGCTACCGATAGTTGGTCAATGACAGGGTTATACCTCCGGTCCACACGCCTCTCTGTTACGGTTTCAACAAGGGCTGTGGTTTCATGTACGAGTTTATAAGCTAATACATCGTTATAATTATGTAGAAGTATATATCACGTCATCCTCAGAGAAAAGACATGAACGCATTACAGATGCATCCTCATAAACGTGAACCGCACGTCCAGAAAAAGGATAGCAAATAAAAAACACAGAGCTGTCCTAAACTCTAAATACTGAAACCACACGGCCGTTTCCAAAAGTAACATGTTTTAACCTAACTGTGGTCGGATCGTGTAATAACTTGTAATCGACGTGAATATAGTCACGAACAAACAAGTTAACACCCAAACTTACCCATATCGTTAAATAAATGTAAAACAGTGGGATGAACCTATAAGCGGAAATGACGTATGCTCCGGCGCGTCTCTGTTTAAGGCTCCCTTCAACTCAGCCACACTAAAAAGACGACTGTGGTTAAAGACGGACTTGTTTTATTTAATAACGTAAGTGTCAGAAGCATTTTTAAAAGCAGGGGAACACGGAGAGACAAATGAACATACCGAAACTAATAAATGAACACGGATAAAGATATATTATTTTTTTAAATGATGTATTTCAAATGTATATAATGGTTTTGTGTATGTGTGTGTGGACCATAATAAAGATTATTAGTACCAACACTTAACACTAGTGTTATAGCAGGACCCTACTCAGTGAGATCACTTGTGATCACTACATGCATTAGCACATTTACAAACGTTAGAGTTGTCATATATTAAAAAGTTAAGTTATTTTTACAGTTCATCAGCCTCCTTAGAGACTTTCAAAAATTGCCATTGCCGACTATATTTCAAGTCGTCATGGCGGGGTATTGGGTTAAGTTTTCAACTAGCAATAATCGCGCCTCGGATAGACCTCATAGGCTACGATACTGCCACTGCGCAAAGATACCCCGACAAACCTACAGATGGGCCCAGTGTCAGGTCCGCACACACCTCTGTTAGGGTGCTGACTGTAAAGGAAACCAGTCACGCTGTATCGGGATGAAACTTTAATTATTACTGTTTGGTTATAAAAAAAAGGAAAAGAAAAGAAGCTGAACTGTTACTGTCGTGCTATGGCACGGTTTGTGTGAATTAAGAAAATGTTATCTTCAGAGAAAACTACGGACGCATCCATAAAAGTGACCAGCACGTTTGGAAAACACAGGGTAGAAAACAGAAACACAGACCTGTCCTAAACTTTCAATACTATGACCACGCGGCCGTTTTAATATGTAACATGTTTAAATGTAACTGTGGTCGGATCGTGTAATAACTTGTATTCAACGTGAATATAGTCACGAACAAACAAGTTAACATCCAAACTCACCCATTACGTTTAAATAAATACACAACAGTGAGAAGAAGTTATAAGCGGAAATGACGTTCCTCCGGTGCGTCTCTGTTTAAGGCCACCCTCAACTCAGCCACACCGGAACGACTGATATGTTAAGACCATGCCTGGTTTGATTTAAACTAAATATCAGACGCATTTTAAAAGCAGGGGAAACATGTAGAGACATCTGAACACACCGAAACTGGAATATATAGAAATACAGGCAAAACACTACACCAGTACTAGTAGAACCTCACTCTGAAATCACTCATAATACTACACATACTGCTATGTATATTACCGGACTTCATTGAGACTACTTTGAGTTAATTATTTCATTTTCAACACATTATCAGTCTCCTTAGAGACCGTCAAAAATTGCCGTCGCCGACTATATTTCAAGTCGTCTAGGCGGGGTATTGGGTTAAGTTTTCAACTAGCAATAATCGCGCCTCGGATAGACCTCATAGGCTACGATACTGCCACTGCGCAAAGATGCCCTTACTGCGTTACAGAGGGGGTCAGAGTCAGATCCACACACTCCTCAGTTAGGGTACTGACTGTAAACGAAACCAGTTGGGCTGGTTACTTTAATTATTATTGTTTGAATATTAAAAAAAAACAACAGTTGATTTAAGTGTGTTTAAATGTACTGTTACTGTCATGTTATAGTTCAGTTTGTGTTGGTTAAGAACGTGTATTTACTGTTTCGATTAACTTGTCTTGTAATAGTTGTGTGGGCGGGACTAATTATTCGTGTTTTGGGCCACTGGCTGACTCAACTTAAGGGAAGGGAAGGTACATTTAGGCCTATATCTATATAAAACACCACTAATCTCTAGTGGGGTAATATAAGTAACTTATAATACTATGCCTTCTAATGTCACTATTTGACTTACTTTAGTAGACAATATAATTTTAACAATACATCAGTCTCCTTAGAGACCGTCACAAATTGCCTTTGCTGACTATATTTCAAATCAGCAAGGCAGGAATTGGGTTTCAACCAGCAATAATCGCCCCTCAGATAGACCTCATGGGCTACAATACTGCCACTGTGAAAGAATACGTAGATAAAGCTACAGAGGGGTTCATTGTCAGATCTACACACCCCTCAGTAAGGATTTAACATGCATACTGCAGACTGGCTGTAAGGGACAGCAGTTAGGCTGTATACTGATGTTACTTTTCGTTAGTAAGTTTGAAAAATCTAATTATACTTATGGCGAGTGTAAGTGTTAACTTCATGCTGTAGCCTAGTTTGTGTGGGTTAAAAGATATTTCATGTTTAGGTCAATGTGACTTGAGGTTATAGTTGGGTAGGTGGGACCAATAATTTGTGTTTTAGGCAAGCTTTGGGCTCTGTGAGACTGTAGATACTTTTCACAAAAAGTTTAGAAATAAGGGATATATCCAGCCAGCTCTACTTGGGGTCGCCAGGGTAGGATATATTTATTTTGGCAAAACCTAAATATAATTTTGACCTGATGTAGCCTGAATGTTTATAAAAATGATGAAAATTACAGCATTTATCCTGAGGGAAATTAGCGTGCTAAAGTTGCAGTATAAAGTGGAAAAGAATGCAAATTTAGAGTGCAAATAAAACATAAATTAAGATGATCAGTAAGGAAAGGTTTCATACAAATGTCTAATAGATGCACCTAGGTATGAGTGGATATTTCTAATATAAAAATTTAAGATGAAAATGCAGCTGTGTCTCAACATGAAGAGATATAATAGTGATAATGTTCCAGCCTTATGTAGATATAGTCAAAGAACACCAGTGACCTCTGCTGGCACAGAGTGAGAACTACAGATGAATGATATGATTTAGAGAAGTGTTGGATCTTATATACAAGTTTTCTTGCTTTGAACAAATTATCAGTCTCCTTAGAGACCGTCAAAAATTGCCATTACCGACTATATTTCAAGTCGTCATGGCGGGGATTGGGTTAAGTTTTCAACTAGCAATAATCGCGCCTCGGATAGACCTCATAGGCTACGATACTGCCACTGCGAAAGGATACCCTGAGAAAGCACCGGATGGGGTCAGTGTCAGATCTACACACCCATCACTCAGGGTTTAACATACATGTTATAGAATGGCTGTAAGGAAGCACTGTAGTAAGGCTGTATATGGATATTACTTTAATTTTCACTGTTTGGTTAGGAAACTTCGAGTTAAATTATACTTATAGCGGTAAAATGTTATATATAGGCCTACTACAGTTTGTGTGGGTGACGAATTGTATTAAATGTTAGAGAGAACTTGCCTTGTGGCTATAGTTGGGTTGGTAGGACTGTTAATTAACGTATTTTGGATGTTCTGGATTAGATTTAAGATGCTTTTCCACAGATGGTAAGAAAAAAAGGCAGTCATCATACCAGCTTTACTACAAGTCGCCACATAGCGACCCTTAATTTTGGCGTACCAGAAATTATAGTTAAGCCTCGTGTGGTCTGAACACGATAAATAAACTGACTGAATTGAAAGTATTGACTTGTTACCTTGCCATCAATGGTCAATATACACTTCCATCACACTCAGAACCGACATGGACTCAAGCACTTTCCCTACATCAGGAAACTTCCCTAAATTTTATTTTAACAGTGTCACCAGTCTCCTTAGAGACCGTCAAAAATTGCCATTGCCGACTATATTTCAAGTCGTCAAGGCGGGGTATTGGGTAAAGTTTTCAACTAGCAATAATCGCGCCTCGGATAAACCTCATAGGCTACGATACTGCCACTGCGCAAAGCTAACGGTATTATGTTAACATGAAAGGAGTGATTCTGCGTAATACATTGTTCAGTCGCGGTACTTTTTCTTCATTTCAAGACAATCACACTGTCTTCTGTGTACAATCAAAGACACTTTATGTATGATCCCAACCTGCTGCTTTTTGTAGTTTCTTTGATGTAGGCTTATACTAACTTTAAAATCTCGCCGCAGCGCAATGCACCATGGGATATTATCTTCCTTATTCTGATTGTAACGTCAGTACAGCTCCAAACGTACATTTTTCATACATTAAAAAGCGCGTTAACCTTTTCTGAGTTATAAAGATAACGCACGCAAATCGGTGACGCACTAAATTATGTATTTTTTACAATATTTTACATATTGGTTTGTGGGACTGTTAGCGGCGACAGCCTACGGTGGCCCGTTTGACCTAACCTCTAATCGCGAACACCAGTTTGCCAGTGCTTGCATACAAACAAACCCGGCTTAAAATACCGCGTTTCTGTGTAGCGACAAAGTCCAGATATGCTTTTAGAGATAAACGTAAAAATTTAACGTAGAATTCAAACATGTATTTCGAGTCACAGCTTTCAAACGACACAGAAACTGCTTCTCGCCCGTCATGGCTCCGTGTCTACAGATACAGCACCAACTCGTCCCTCCGCAACGCTTTGCTACTGAGACACCACCAGATGTCGGTGTAGACAAAGATAACTGTGCTCTATTTCCCCTGTGAAGGCCTGTTGTTTTTAGAGTAACTAAACGTGTACTATTAACATACTTCCACACAAAATACATCTTTAAAACATATTAAAACTGTGTGTTAATGAAGGAGCCTCAAAAAACTAACGTTGCCACACAGTGTATTTAGCATGTTTACTAGAATGTCCACGTCACTTCAGCTGTTGGTTAATTAACTGACACGAAAAATAGCCGACTAGACAAGTTTAAAATTATCATAACAGACAATGCTGCAGCATATGTAATAATAATAATAGCCTTTATTTGAATGTAGTCTGGTTTGTACTAATGATATACCGTGCCAGACTAGCTGTCCCCCCTGAAAGGCATTCAAGCTTGAGACTGAAGTATTCTCACCTGGGTGCCGTCACCTTTACAAGTTTACACAAGAAGTCAAACGTCGAATAAAAAGTTCAGCGTTAATCCAACGAGTGAAATCCAAAATACAAAGTAATTAATCCACTCATGTCGTCCAGAGTAACAAGTACCATCCATTGAAAAAAGATGCTCTCCTGTGATGCTGAAGCTGAAGTTGTGTAACAGGATGAAAAATGGCCGGGCCGGAAATTGATTGAGCGACTCTTCGTTTTCGCTTTTTTGTGCTTGTGCTGTAATGTATTGCCTTTCAAAATATTGCATTAACAAAATCCATGTTTGCAGAAGCTCATTAATTTCAAGCACTGAGCCAGAGACGACTTTGGACTGCTAACTATGGAGGCATTGTGACTTTGAATGGGTAATATCGCTGAGAAAGTTTTACCAGTTATTTACCCGTTTAAAAAAAGTCATGTTTCTTCCATGTCCCCCTTCAAATTTTCATTTAAATATAAGCCAAACAATTAACTAAAGGTTGCAAAGCGTTGTGGAGTTAGATGTTAGGTGTAATGTAATGGAATTATGTACTGTAACTAAATTACCAAAATAAATGTCACTGAATCACTTACAGTTACAAAGAAGAAAAAAAACAGTTACAAAGCAAAATGTTGGTGATTACAAATGGTTTACATGCCAACATATTCTTTTAGGTAAAAGGCTGATATGTGGAATAGCCCTCTGTGGTAACATACTCATTTTTGGCCTTTTACTCTAACACAATACATTCTCAATCATGCTGCAAAAGAGGAAAACAAATAGCACTGTTTATATTATAACATGACTTTCTGGAGGCTGTGTTGAGCCCCTCTTTCCGGGCCTTCCTCACATGGTTCATCAGCTCTCTCCACAATAATAATGGTCCGAAAACGTCTTTTTCTGTCATTTTACAATCTGGACAAAACAGATTCACAATAATAGATGAGTACATTTAAAGATAATTGTTAAAATGCAAATGTTGCCTTGGAGCAACACCGTACCACACCATGTTTCTGGTATTCCATATTTAGGTTGATATACTGTTCAATGGCATATCGATCATCATAATTCTCTGTTTGTCTCTACAGATTAACCCAGATACATTTAACAATGTGAGTGGTGATAAAGTTCAGGCTAACGCTGTATATACTACTATAACAGTGCACTTTGTGATCCTCTCTGCAGAGCATACTGTGTACTTATATTTTACACACATTTTTCTTCCATTAATAGACTGAACGCAATATTATTCTATGACTCTTCAAGGAAGAGGTAGTTTATTTTATGACAAGAAACATTACAAACATTTTTTTATGCATCATAATGTGCACCACAGAGCGATATAACATTATATATTCTTCATTATACTGAAGAACTTTTAAGTTTGACAGTAATTAGAGTTGAGTACTGTTGTGAGGTTTACACTGCCTGGTTTACATTAATGTTTTCAGACCCTTTTTTTTTTTTTTTTAATGAAGTGCCCAGTTTAAAACAACAATTTCAAAAATCACTTAAAAGTAATCAAATATAATACGTCACATTACTTTTATTAAGTAATTAAAATAGTTGCATTACTTATTACATCTTTAACAGGGTAACTAGTCATGTTCAGAGTTGCAGGAGAAAAATAAATGACAAAATAAACACCTAGAATCCTGCCCGGATTAACAAACAGTTTGGGTCTAGGGATTAACAATAATATTTTCATGGAGGTTTTAGGATTATTGTTTGAGGAGGGATATAATGACTTGGTGATAGAAAGAGGCGCTAGACCATTCATTAATTTAAAAATAACAAGCCTGTTTTATCAGTTCTAATATCCTCTCAGAGCCATCCACCAGGAGAAAGGATACTTAAATGGGGGGTGTCTGATACTGTACATGAATTCTGAGCAGGCCATAAGCCCTTAGTAATGGTATGCACTCTGCACACTGTGTTTATGATACGACACAAACTGTAATTTCACTGTGTGGATATTAGGAGCCCTTTCACTTGTTGTGAAGCTTCAGTGGGATAATGCAGGTGCTTTTGGGTGCTCAGCAGATAAGCATTGGCGTGCCAGGTGTTAAAGCTGCCTGGGCTGACACATTAGACAGGGATTTGCTCCTGCCAGAATGTCAGGCCAATGAGGTTCATAGAGGTAGGCTTGGATCACTGTCAGGGACAGGTAAGTACGCAGATAAGGGGATTACACCATGTTTGCGCCAAGTAATCTCAAATGAATCCTGCCAGCCTCTGTTTCATCCTCACCTGGAAAACCCAAATTTCTCTTTTCTCAACCCGTGAAACACATTACACGAACAGAGTTAAATTCACAAGATGATCCCTTTAACCTGGCTTAAAAAGCATTTGCGGGGACATTCGGTTGTGGTCATTTAACAACTGTGACAGTAATAATCTCCTCTAATTCTCTGAGGCACCTGATTACTTTTTGTATTAGTATTTTCTTCTTTATCACCGGCTCTGCCCAGTCAAGCGACGTGTGAGGTTTTGTAATCACCTGGGCCATGCCATAAATGAGATCTGGTTTGGTGGTCGCTCACTGCAGGGCTTAGACTTGACCTGTTGAACAAATAGGACTCTGTGAGAGCAGTCGAAGTCCCTTTGGGCCGTGGCTCTCCCTGCTGGTTGGCTGAGAGATGAAAATAGAGTGTAACAGATGGCTTAGCTGTTTCCGCCATTCAGCACAGGCTGCTGGGCAGCCCACATAATACCATGCCATCCAAAAGGGGCTCAGTGGGCAGCCCATGGTCTTCAACATGCTGCGAGCTATTTTCCCCCAGAACCATCAATCACAGGCCTCAAAAAAAGAGAGGAAAAAAAAATCGATGTCATACTTGGGTCACGATCTAACCTATCTTACAATATGTGGAGCAGCTCGGAGTAGGTTAAGTAAGACAGTTTTGGTTTGGGGGAAATGTAAGCTTGTCAGTAAAGTCTGTAGGCTGTGTTTGTGCCAACTAGGCTGATCCAGCTTAGACCACACAGTGCAGCTTTCTCCCTATAATCACACTTTTACAGACCTTGTCAAGGACACACAGCCTCTTTAAATTACTGATATTACTGACTCAATAGGGAATGGATATGGTGTAAGCAAGCAGGTGTGTACTTGTTTACCCACACACGAGTGTAGCTGCATGTGCGCAGGGCATTGTGTAATCTGGGCTACATCACATCAGCCTGGTTAAGGGCATTTATTAATGCTGAGAGTCCCTCTGTTCTCTCTCAGAGTGGGGCCACCTGGAATATACAGGATGAGCTGGGCAAACTGTGATTAGATTCTGTTATGAGCAGGGAGAGGAAAACAATGACATTTTTCTTGTGTAAAGTGACAGCTCAGCCAGAGCAAGGGGACATCTGATAAGAGAAGACAAATGTCGCTCATGGTGCCTTTTAGTTTCTCCCCAAACTTCAAGGTCAAACACACATTGCTCCATTAGTATTTTAGTTTCACTCCTCAATGCCACACAGCAATATGTACAATATATACATTTCAATTTTAGGTTTAGTATGCTCTGCACTCAACCGGCGTCTTTAAACATCAATCTTGCAATTCAAATATTCTGTTTCTCTCCGACACACACATGCTTGCAGACTGTTCGCACCAACCCACACACTGCTGCCACCCTGCTATTCCCAGCTTGTGGTTATTCCCAGACTGAGTCAGAATGGCACCATAAGCCTGTCTGTCCGTTTTATGCCAAACCTGATGTCTCCTTGTCACACATGCCTTTGCAGAGGATCTGAGCCCTGCATACAGTGGCCATCGCTTGGCCGCTCTCACACATCCCTTCCCCCCTCCCTCCCCTATGTAATTACTTATAAGTCATATTGACAGCTGGAGGCACACTTAGCTAGGTCAGGAAGCCAGTCAAATCAAAGTGTGCCGTACGCTGTAAATAACCTTCCTCTGTCTCCCCGTTGAGTCTTTCTTCACACCTTTATCATTCACCACCATGACAGTTTCCTGTGTCTGTGAGCTGCTCCATCTGTTATCTCTGCATCTTTAGAATTGTCACTACAGTATATCTGGCAACATTCACCCGGTGATACAATAAATAACAAGACTGATAGGTACTGACAACACAGATGCATAGCAAGAGCACAACCAAGGGTATAATTGTGAGAATGGGATTAATACAACAATGTCCTGTTTTTTTTACCTGAACAAGTGATCTGATGCCATTTATTATTCCCAGTGTTGACTTTGGCCACCTGCACTGGAGATGAATGCAGTGATGGGACTGCGATGCATTCTTGTACGACAGCCAAGACCAACTGGTGTATGTTATTTACCAAATGTCATATGATCAACACAACTTCATCTGTGAAAGTCTCAAGTTGCTTAGTGGGGAATTAATGCATTGGGACTGCATACGCCAGCTGATATCACTGAAAAAATAAACAAATAGCTCCCAAACTGTAACCCTACTTTTACTCTTAAAGGTCCAGTGTTCAGGATTTAGGGGGATATATTGGCAAAAATGGAGCGTAATATAATAAGTATGTTTTCTTTAGTGTATAATCATCTATCTATCTATCTATCTATCTATCTATCTATCTATCTATCTATCTATCTATCTATCTATCTATCTATCTATCTCATCTTTAGCAAAAGCATTGGGAATCACTTGATAATGCTCAGATATGCCACAGTGTCTTAATGGACTTATACTGGACGTTATGCTTATATTCATTTAAAATTGCTTGTGTGAAAATGTAAACTATTTTCCTTAATCACACAATCATGTTCGAAAAAAAAGCCATGCCTCAAACGCCTTCTGTTTAACACATGTAATGTACCTGCTATTATGTAACTATGAAAAATATATTAACTTAATGCAGCATAATGGAAACAGGGTCAAACAGCAAGAGTGGGCGTGCAGTATTATTAATATAATGCAAAACAATACAGCATCACTGCAGTAAATGTGAGTCTAAATATCTGTAGATCAGAGAGGTATTGATTTATCTGTTTGTTAATGGTAGTGTTAAACTGTTGGATTGTGATTAGGTATTTTATTTTTTTGTTGTTGTAGCCCACACGCAGTAATGATGGATACTAAATGTGAAACTAACAAGTAATACTGTTGGCAACACTAGTTTAAAAGAGCAGGGTGTAAGATTTAGTGCCATCTATAGCGGTAAGGACTATTGCAACCAGCTGAAACTTCTCCCTGTTAAAATTCCTTCAGTGTGCATTGTTTAGGAGGTTTTTGCAGGGAGCTGAATTATCTGCAGAGGTTTCTTTCTCTCCAAAAACAAATGGACTAGGTGATAAAATATACTGAATAAAGCAGTTATATGTTACAAATGTGGTTTCACCTAAGCTGCTAGCCCAGCACCTGCTAATGTGTGCTCACCTTTTTTCTGATCCAGGCACTTAGGAGGTTTTTACCAGGAGCTGAACTGTCCGCTGATGTTTCTTCATCTCCAAAACAAGCCTTAAACTGTTATACCTGGTGAACCAAAAATATTTGACAATTTCTACAATCGGGCCTCCACCTCGCCATCTGTGCTGCCAATTTCCCGTCTCCCAAATGTTTGAAAGCATGGGTCAAAGTTTCTTCCATCAAGTCTGTTTTTATAGGTCACAACTTTTGCATGGGAAATGGCGCACGCCTTTTTCAGGCCTCATTTTGTGTGTACGCAAAGTTTATAAATGAGACCCCAGGTGATTTAAATCTACTTGAATAACACGGCTTTTCTCATGCTACGCGGAGAGGCTGCTAGCTATGGTGGCCAACGCAGAAATTTGAAATTCAGAAATACAAATGGCCCTATCCAAAACTAGTGTTTGGTTTGTCTGATCTGGGCTACTTTAGACACTTGGCGACGTAACTTGGCAGACTCCAGGGAAGAGGACCCTCTCCCTATGTAGATCTACACAGCTTATTCTAAGGTAACAAAAACATGACAATCCTTATTTTCAGGTGATTATACACCAAAGAAAACATACTTAATATGTTATATTCCATTTCTGCCAATATATCCCCGTTAGTCCTACACATTGGACCTTTAAGTACCTCTAATTAGCATTTATAATCAGTATATAAATACTGAATTAATGGGTTATAACACACTATAATCTAGTTGTTAGCAACTGTAAGTCAAAAATTATTACTGCGGTTGGCAGGGGGCTGGTGTAAAAACAGGTAATGAATGACAATATAGTAAAACAGTCGTAAAAATGTCTGCAGGAAGTTTTACATATTGACCAGTATTTTACATTAATAAACCCTCAGAAATGTCCTCATAGCTGCGTATAACTACATCATAGCATATTATAAACTATTTACTTAAAGTATACTCCCTATAAATGCTGTATAGGTGTTGCCCTTCTGTTCGTTAATGGAGAAGTACAAGCTGCTGCCAACAGAGGGCAGTCTGTCCACATGGCAAACAGCCTCTGAACTATGAACCTTGAGTGTGATATGACCACTACATCATTATGGACAACTGAAACAGTGTGTCATAAATTAGGCTGTATAATGTGTTGATAGTCAAAACATTTTACAGTCTGGACCTGCTGAGGGACACTGTATGACAAATGGTGCTGTTTGACACCGGTGCGATAACAGATCATCACTATTCAAGCAACATAAAGGCAAGCTGCAGAAAGGTATAGGCACATTGATCAAAATGTCATCACACTCAGGCTATCTAGTAGGAACAAAGTGAACTTCTTTAGTGAATTTAGAGAGCTTTGACTCTGCCTCTCCTGGCTACTGACATCTCCTGGGCTAGCATGTGCCCAGACTCAGCATCCTCATTACTCTTTAGACAAACAGGTTTGGACATATTGAACTCAGACCCAAAACAACCCAGCTCTACCCCGCCACGTTCCACTCTTCCAGCTCTGTTTGAGATTGGGAAGTGTTTGTCTCTCTCACTCTATCTCTGGGTGTCTGTTTGCCCGACACTTGTCTGGCTTGGCCTACTTTCTCCTTGATCTCATCAGTCAATGTGAGGACCTGTGAAGGCCATCTCCCCATCTTGCTCTGTGAATCTCTGCCAGCTCCGTGCCTGTGTCAGCAGTTAGGGACTGACTCACACCCACGCAGTCTCCAGTCTTTCGCTCCAGGGCCCACTGGGCAAAGGCAGCACATCTCCCCAAACAGACAGCCTCATTTGCATGCCCATAAATCACTCACAAAACTGACACCCAGCCACACAACAAGGCATGACACGGAGTCACAAAACTCAGGGTGCCAAATTGCAGCGTTACATGATATTAGGCTCTACAGCAAAAAAAGCTATTCATGTAACCTCTCAGTTGATGATAGAGCCAATCAAGCCTGAGTAGCACTTACACACATATGGTCCATATCTGAAATCAAAGCAATTTTTATCCCCATGCTGCTTGAATGAGGCAAAAAATATGTGAATTTATTTCTAAAAAAAGACCTAAACATATGGCTGATCAAAGCTTGTTACACATTCAAGCGGCAATGAAGGATTGTTGCACTTTCTAAAACTTAGATTGACTTAAGAGCTTCAAAATTATACTTCTCGTGATTAACGATTCAGCCGCCAAGGTGCAGTGAGCGCACCAATAATTTGTGTTATAATGACTACTAATACGGCTCTTGTAAGGACGCAGTGGAATGGGGCTCAGTGAAATATAAATAAATGAGGAGTGGTTGCTCTTGAAAATATTTTTAAACCAAAGCAATGTCCCCAAATTCCCTTTCCAAATTAATCTGTGCTCATTTGCAAGCAATACCAATGGTTTATTTATGTTTTATTTAGCTGTTTATTTGACAGGGAAAGTGCCGTTAACGTCATTACATTCAGCCACTTAAAATATAACAGATTTGTTGCGCGTAGAATTCATAGTGACAGCTAATTCGCTGTTATTGTCCCTATGTGGGCTTTTAGATAAATTGCACGCTTTAAAATGAAGCCTGATTTTAAAAGTACAGGAAAACAACACAACAATATAATTCACATTATACCGTAAATCATCACAGCAGCACAAACACTGGGGCATAAAAGTAACAATGATCACAGTAATACCTCTATTAGCTTACATCACATTTAATCAACCTTAAAGGGTCAGTTTTTGGGCAAGACATGTTCCAGTAATGGTTTCATTTGGTTTAGAGGGAGCTTCCTGCTGCTGATGGTAATGCTCAAGGAATCAAAACATCACATTTACAAGAAAACCTCTTCCTGTGGATAACACACAGAACTCACTGTCAACAGTTTTCACTAGAAAACGCTTTCTCCCAAAAGCAAAGTTTGGCAACGTCATCTACGGTGATGTCTGTTTATTGTCCTGTATAAATATGTGGAGTGTTTCTGAATAGACACATGCTGCGGGGGATTTTTCAGTGTTGTGAGTAACTTCAATGGAATTGCTGTTGCTATCATCAGACACTGAGGTCATGTCTTTAGTATTGTTTGTAGTAGTTACACATTGTGGGTTTTTAAAGACGGTCTGATATTCTTGACATGTTCGTGAGTTACTTGCGGTCCATTCAGAATGGGCCTGTGACCCACCAGTTGGGAACCACTGCCCTAGGGGTTGTGGACCTTCTGTTTATGACACAGGCTTTAAGAGTTAACGTCTTAAAAATGTGTCTATTTTCAGGCATTAAGTAAAATGAAATAAAGGTATTATCAGTAGTGTAGCAAAGTGAATATGTAGGTACATGTTTACCCACCTACCAGCCAAAAAACATTTGCATATAAAGTAGAGTACACCAATTTCCTCTTTGGTAACTTACCCATCTACCTGGTAGCACACTCACCTCATCAACCACCACAACACCACTGGGTATTATGGTGTCAAATATCAACTGGTTGAGGTGGGGACCTACCGTGACAAATTAAATGGTCTGTTGTGGAAAATACTTAATGTGTTATTCAAGCTTCAAGTTGCAAGTTTGTTTTATTCATATAAAAAGGTTTTCCACCAAAGACAACAAAACAAGTTCAATTTCATAAACCTAAGGAAACAAATATATAAAAAAAGTTAAGTACATTATTTGAGCCACAAAGGTCAAACATTTAAAAAGGACTCTAATTTGCAAAGACTCAATGCTTCATTGATACGTTTGTAACTTTTTTGTAAATTGTACATCTCTAATAATTTTGTATTACTTCTTAGTCTGGAACTCTCTTTCAACTATGCAATCTTCACTTTTATCTTTTTCTATTAAATATTATTGTTGTTTATTAATAGGGGAGGTATCTTCATAAGCCACTTTTGGTTTCTAACCTCTCCTGCACATTTTTTTTAACTTTTAATTTCTTTCTTTCTGTATCTGCTGTACATGTATGTACAAATAAAGTAAAGTAAACTAAGTTACTAGAAAAAAACAAGATTTTTTTTCATAAAAACAGAGAAAAGTTTATAAAATACAATGTTTTGTTATAAATTAAACTACCCAGTAGTTTTAATAACTACAGATCAGTTGATTATTCAATTAGCTGTTTGACAGAAAATTAATTGGCAACTATTTTGATAAACATTAGGTCTTTTTTTTTTGTTAAATAATTTTGATTTGTATTATTTTTTGATTATCATTCTTCTTTTTTTCAGTTTTTTCTGCATTGGGAAACTTACTTTTCACGCTTTGAGTACATTTTCCAGACTTAAGTCAATTTTTTAACAATTTTGAGAGTTCCTTGTTTTGTTTTGTTTTCTTTTTTCAAAGTCTTTTTATATATAATTTTTTTTGGTAGATTTTTCTGTATTAGACACTTTTACTTTTCATACTTTAAGTAGGCAACATCTTCCTGATTTAAGTCATTTTTGTAATAATATTGCGAGGTTTTTCCTCTTTTTTTTTTTTTTTTAGATGTTTCATACTTTAAGTACCTTTTCCCTATTTAAGTCATTTTTGTAATTTTGAGAGTTTTGTTCTTTGTTTTGGGTTGTTTTTGCCAGATTTTTTCTGCATGGGGTACTTTTACTTTTCATATTACATTTTCCTGATTATACTTTTACTAAAGTAACATTTTAATGTGGGACTTTTACTTTTAACAGAGTGTTTTCAGTGTGATAATAGTACTTTTACTCAAAGAACTGAATATTTCCTCCATCACTGCTTATTTCATAGAACATTTTCTTTAAAACCATCTTTTTCGCTATGTATGACTTGACAGAATTATGTAACTGTAAGCTGAGGCAGGGCGGGAACCTGAGTGAAACTAAAAGCATTACTCTCCAACATCTCCTTCTGAATATATTCCTCCTTTAGCCTTGAATGACCTGGAGGAACCACCCCCACAGACCCCATGTTGGTTCCGGACCACACTTTGGGAACCACAGCGCGGGGCTGCTCCACCGCTCCCACCGCCCGCGGAAATATCTCAGTGCGTCGGCGAACAGACGACACAACTTGTTTCCCTCCGCTCTCTGTGTATCGGCTACTACTACTTGCTGTCTCCTCTCACATACAGTTGCATCGCCGGCGGTGAGTGTGGAGTGGGAGGGGAAGCATTCCTCTCCGTACCCGGTCGCGTTGGTTCTCCTTCAGTGCGCGCTTCTCTCCCTCCCTTCCTTCCTCCCTCCCTCCTCCACTCCTCTGCCTCTCCTCCCTCGGTACAACCTCCCGGTTTTTCAAACGCGATGACAGTCAAGGCGAACGCGTGAGCGGATCCCACAGGTGTGTTGCTGCCAACTGAGCCGCGGTTCCTGGAGACACACGCACACCTGGAAATTACCATGTGACTCGGCACCTGGGCGTGGAGAAAGTCCCTGATATTCAACCCACAGAGTCTTTTGTTGAGGAGTTGCCCGGGTCGCCTTTCAACAGGAATTGACAAATCCAAGTAGCCCGTGTTTCCTACGGAATAGTGCCTTTCTAAAACCCCTCACAGGACGCGTGAGGAGAGTAAAATGTAAACTTGATCACGGACTTCTTTCTTTTTCTTTTTTTTGTTTTTTTGTTTTTTACTATTTCACCAGAGGGCTCTACCTACAGTAACTGGACTGTTCGCGCTTGTGCAACTACTCTCTTCGCTGTTTTTCCTCCAAGGTGAGTTCCGGGGAAGCTGCTATCAATTTCAAACCTCGTTGCATGCGAGCACCAAGTTTTAATAGTCTATCACACGCCCTATCGATACAGCACGGAAGCGTAAAACGGACCCCGTGCCCAGAACAGCGCTGCTCTGTACACGTTAGTTTCATTTGTCGTGCCACTACTACAAGACATATGCTTAACGAACAACCAAAGCGTCATAATAAACATGAAATGCTTTGGAAATATAAAAAGAACACTGGGATACCACCCACAGCAGTGCTATCGTGCAGGAATGATGAAATGTGTCATGAGTTGTAATCATGTCTGGGTGCAAAGTTGCTCTTCTGTTAAACTCAACAGCTGTTTGGAGAGGAAAAAGCCCCCCTGTAGACATGCTCTTCCCTAAACCATTTCATCTCAGGAGCATTGCAGCCACAGCATCTGCCCAGTCACCTCACAAGGAGCCGTCTGTCCCTGCACACAGGCAATTTCAGTGAGAAATGGGCACGTGAACTGTGCTCCTCACCTCTGGACAGTAGGCTGTACATCAACAGCTGAGAGGACACGAGTAGCAGTGAGCGTTGCCTCTTGTTTGCTTTGCCCTTTCCTCTCTTTCTTGTGACGAGAACAAGGAGACAGAAGCACTATTCATGTCCCTGTTGAGTCTCCTGTGCAGTTTTGTCAGTCTGTATCTCTCAGTCCCTGGCGCGGCCCTCATCTGACCACTGTACTGCCTTGTTGTCTTTCTAAATCGCTCTTTTATATATCCCCAGCCCTCTGCCATCTTCCGCCCTATGCGAGCAGACCTACTGTACATAGGATGCTCCGTCTCCTGGGGATTATTCCTATTAGATAACATTATACAAGCGGTCTCATAGTGGGAATGGATTAGTGCGGGCAGGGGGCACGTGGAGGCAGGAAAAGAGGCTGCTGGTGGCAGTGGTGGCGGCTAGAAGGGGGTTAGAGCAGGGGGTCAAGCTCTAGTCTCCTGACTAAGCAGGGATGGTTTTCCAATAGATGCCATCTGCTCACACGGACACACAGAAGCAATTGAAAACCAAGCTGCTTCCTTGTCTTTTCCCTCTTTCCACCATCTCTCTCTCTCCCTTTCCTCTCTGTGCCCCACAATGCTTCATTCAGGGTTTATCTCTCCCACTCTGAATAAATAGAGACACCTTATCTGCGCGGAGGAGAGTGGTGATAAATGTTTTCTCCTGCTCCCCGCAAGGGTGAAAAGACAAGCGTACCACACTTCTTCATCATAGATGCTCTTTTCAGGGCAAGTGAATAGGAGACATTTCTCATTCAGGTCATGTCAGTGTTTGAGGATTCTGCAAAACAATCCCCAAAGCCGAATGCAAACTCATACTCTGTAATACAAGGGGAAACGGAGAGAATAACAAACAAAGCAGGCATTCCCATGAATTCCCCTTTTTTGCTGGTAATAGGCCACTGGCTCTGGAAATGAAACTTTGCGGTGAGATCCACTCTGAGTATTTTTGGATCCGGTGAAATAGCCTCTGACCAACTGAGAAACGGAGGTGGTGAGCACTGAGCTGTTAAGCTCCTGCATGTTTTGGGTGAGCTAAAGTTCATCGTGTCCTTTTTTTTTTTTTTTTTTGTTACTGTTGCACAGTTTTCTCTGATAGTTTAAACCATGTCGTCTCCTGGAAGCGTGCCCTGCGTTTCAGAGCGTGCTGCAATATTTTTTGAGGTCAAATGAATTTGAACTCATCCCCAGTCTCTTTTGTTTCCTTTGCATTGGATTACTGACTTCTGTCATTTTCATTTTGAAAATAAAACCATAATCCTCGTAAGCAACAAGCAATCCCGTGCCTCCTGTCTGCAGCCTGCGAACAGAAAAGCAGCACTAAATGAGCTGATACATGAATAGTGTATGTGCTGCTGGTTCATCGCGCGTAGTTAATCTTAAGTGACTTGTAAATGTCCTTTTTCTTTCGCTGTCCCTGCCAAAAACACGATGTAATCTAAATCATTGCATTGCACTGTCTGTTAGACCTACTTTCACTTTAAGAAGCTGACTGTTTGGCACCGTTTTATTTCCATCCTGTGGAGTGGACTTTGTAAACTTCTTGGTCATAAAGTGGGTGTGACGCACATGAGAAAGACACAAATAGGATACTGGCACTCACAGATAAGTGGTCTTCTTATTTGTTGTGTGCAAAAACAAACATGTTTCAGTTAGAAGCCATCGTGACCCTTTACACAACCTTGTAACCGATACAATGTTCATGATTTGGGGCTTTGCACGCTGCTATTTTTCACTATATGCACATGAGAAAGCCCCACATGCGTTACCTTGTTCCTCTTGCTTATCTAAAGTACACATAGACTTCAGGGGAACGTGGGCAGATGCATGAAGGGCGTGTCAGCTTGGCATTAGACGGCTGAAGAATCTGGGGAATAGAGATTTCCTTCAGATGGGAGATAGGGCTTGTCTTTTCATGTCTCGAGGATTATGCTATGATGAAGGGACGTCATGGTGAGGTGGATTTCTGATCTAATTTCGCCGGGTTTTACAGCTGCCACCCTTGCCCTTGGACTTAACGGCCTTGTCCCAAACTACAACAGCGTTCCTTTCTTTCAAACCCGCCCTCCTGCTTCAACATGGCGTTGTTTGTACTTCACACACCAAACCCTCGCCACTCAACACTTCTTCCCATCTGTACACTTGAGATCCGCGATAACAAAGCTGGTGTATGACAAACCTACAAGGTGTGATCATGCTAATTCTCATGCTTACTCCCCCAGCAGCAGGCTACGAGAATGGGCTCCACGGAAGGAGATAGCAGCCAACCCGCCACCTCATGCGGCTTTAAATTCACTGCATTCCGGAGTTTAACCCGGTGTGTCTGCAGGCTTCCAAGCCAAGCACTTCAGCCTCAGATATTATGGTTAAGTTCAGCTCAGCAGGGTGTACTTTTACCTCTTAAAAACAACCTTGACAAGTTCTCAACCCACACTGTCTTTCATCCCATGTCAATGACGGACCACACCATGCACTCAACACATCATGGCTATGCTTTCTTCTCCACACCGCTGCCAACTCATGCTGGTTTTTCCCCCTGCTGCTGCTCTCACTGCTACCTTTGACCATTGTAACTCTTTCCTACACTCTCAGAGCTTGGAGCATGAGTAAGAGGAACTTGATGAATATTGTAAACATGCTCACACTCCTGAAAGAGATAAATGATTTACGTGGGGAGGGAGCTGCCTTAATTGCTCAGTTGAGAGGTTGTGGGCAGGATGTTCTGCACGAGAACGGAGACATCCTAATATTTAAAAAAAAAAAAAAAAGAGACAGAGACGTGATATGAGGTTTTGAGAGGTAGGCGGCCACTTGAAAAAAAAAAGTTAGCCCAGAGGACAACATGATCTCCGTTGCTGTTCAAAAGGCATTTTGTGTGTTGTTGGCTGTCAGCAGACGTGAGGTTGCACAGCTGAGGACAGAACACTCGTGTGATGGATACACAATACAGACATCTGCCTCAGTCCCCCCTCACCCACTTCCCCATGGCGGCCAAACTGACAGGATGACACAGACACATAGTGTTGTAGAGCCTTTTGATGCTACCTGCTCACTGGAGGCATGTCGACCAGCTTAGGCCACTGGCAAAAGTTCACACCCAGCCAGCCATTTCAGCCAGACACCACAGAAGCAGGTATCTGAAAACTAATCAGCAATGATGAGTGAGGGGTCACCTTGATTCCTATCCTGGGAAATCTCAGTCCGATGCTTTCTTCTCTAGGCTTATATTGGCAGCGGAAAAGAGAGCAGAAAGCTAATTTATTTTTTGCTTTGGTAATTGAGTCTGGCACGTATTGCTATCAAAATGCTATCCATTTAAACACTTCAGAGGGAAGTTGGTCGTGCCTGCTTCAATCAGTGTAATGTGACAGGCTGACGTTTAGTCCAGCTCCTTTGCTTTATGATGAAAAGACGATTCACAGATCTCTCAGACTTTAACATATCGAAGATGAGTTGACGCTTTATTTCTGTGCAAATTGAGGGTGCCTGTGCAGGATTTGGCAGCGCGCTGATATATCTTTCTCAGAGAGATTTGGGTTTTGAAATGGACTTAGGCTTACTGTAGCTGAGGAATAATGGAAACTGTGTGGAGCCACTTATTCCACCTGTAATGCATTTTCACTGCACTTTTTGTTCGTTGCTGAGAGTTGCTCCATGTTGAGTGCCATTTAATCCTGGCTAAGGCACCAGAGGGTGCAATTCATTTTTATCCAAGTCATTTCACAGTTAATCCTCAAACTGACCAATTTACTCCTGCCAAGATCATTTTTAATTATCACCTCTGCTTTACAGCTAATATGATGTCCAGCTGGTTTATGTTAATATGGCGGTTGCAGTCAAGTATTGGCCCTCTTCTTTTTTTTTTTATTATTTGCTTGCACGCTGGGCCATTAATTATGTAGTACTGAATGTGAGCCTCAGCCAGGACTGGCGGGTGACAGATGCATGAAGGGTCAGCGCACTGGCGGCAGCTGGAGATGAAGGTCACACCAACCTGAGAGCGCGAAGGGGGAAGATAATGTGGCAAACTGAGGAAGACATAGAGGGATGGTCTGTGAGAGTGTAACTTCATAGAAAAGATGAATTATACTCATTGATTTAAGATGTGACTCACTTGCAGAGTTTGACTCTGAACAACCTTATTTCTAATAGATGGTGCTTTAAAGAAATACTCATGCTTCATTGTGTCCCAACCAGTCACTGCTCCTTTGTTGGCAGGAGATACTAATTGGAAAAATATTAAAATGCTTGGCACTAAGATTTCATTCGTGCAAGCAACTGCTGTTTGTTTATGTGCTGTATTTATACATTTTTGCTCATTTAAAATCGTGAGATAGATGAGCTGCCTAATAGTTGTGTGTTAAGAGCAGCTGATTTACAATTTTAAGTGGATTAAATTCTCAAATCATATGAAAACATGAAACTTATTTTGCATTTGCTCCTCATTTAGTTTGAATTCTGAAGAGCTTTGGCAAATGTCCACTTTAGGGCTGAAACCATGGACCATAAAAATATTGGACATACAGTAGCTACCGTGACGTCATCCACTGGTTTTTGGATTCCTGTTTTGAAGCCTCAAGTTAGGCATTTCGGCAAGGGGTCCTTCTGACTGATAATACAAATTCTGTAATACCATGATACCGTGAAACCGCAATATTTTTCTGAGCCTGTTATCATACCATGAAAATCTCATACCATTGCAACCCTAATTTGGGCCAAAGGCTGGAGCTATGGAGGAGCGAGGGGTGGATCTGATGGAGAAGCTGAGACACTATCAGCAGAAAATCTGTGACTCAAAGCGTGTCACCCTTAATTATGCTTAACTGTACACCTTACTAAAATGTAGATGGGTGGGTTATATAAACATTCCCCATCCGTACAGTTGTCATGAATGTCAGAATTAGCTATAGAGACCAAAACCATTTTTGTACCTGGTTGTAAACATGTTTATTTCTTCTGTAATGTCTGGCACTTTAATTTGGAGGTCTGTTGGGATTGACTTGCTTCTGGAGCCAGCCTCAAGTGGCCATTAGAGGAACTACAGATTTTGGCGCTTCCTTCTTAGCTCCATTTCTCAATCTCATAGGTTGCTGCTTGGTCGCAACGAATAATCAACATAGTCGCCAAATTAAGTTTAATTATTGATTAGTTGGTGACATCATCAGCTGCAATGTGAGTCACTGCCCGATATAGTGACACTGCTGACTGTGAAGGCAGCACCTTCACGACCAAAAGTCCCCAAAGTGTGGGAGCATTTATCTGTTTACACGGCCAAAACAGGTTGTGAACTGTAACCTTTGAAAAGCTGACATTGCCAGTTATGCTAGAACATCTGAAGAGGAGGCACATTGGCTCTCTGGATGATGGCGACTTGTTTCGTATGTTAGTTAACTTGTTAGCGAGCTAGCTTAATGTTAAAAGCCATGATTTGGAGGAATTAGACACTGGCCGTGACTTGCACCAGTGTCCAGCGGTATTCCAACATCTGTACAACCTTGTTCCACTGAAATTTGGCTAAATCCTGAATACCGGACAGTGTCGTTCAACCAAGTGACCCTGTTTCTGGCCTGTGCTTTACGGTAAATTAGGAGGTGGTGTGACAGTAGGCATCTTAAAACGTTGTCCTGTTCCTGCTCGTCCTGTACCAGAAGCGGAATAAACACTCAGCAATAAAGACGGAATAAACACTGCTGCTATATGCTGCTCAGAGGCAGCTGGGGAGAAGAGTATCTGTACGCTTTAGTGAGGAGCAAGCATGCAGCTATCTTGATGGGGGTCAAGATATGTAAACAAACTGTGACGCATGCCCCCAGTGACCTGAGAGGTCCGGAAATGGTATCTCATATGATTTCATGTGACAAATAGATTGTTTGTTGCTATTAGAACTGGTTTGCCAGACAGGACTTGATTTCAGTGGAACATTCTGCTCTATCAGCAGGAAAGTTCATTAAAAGACACATTTTTGGAATGAAATATTCATCTTAATTGACTTTATTGTTAGTCTGAACATGCATAAAACAACCTTAAGAGAAATTTAAAAGCTGAAAGAGAGTAATTTTGCATTTCACAATCTGAACAGCTGATCATCAATAATTGATAGATTATTCAACTATCAAAATAGTCGTCAGTTTTAGCCCTAGTAAATTTAGATTGGGTTTTTTTTAACAAATTTGTATTTCTGTATGAATTTGACCATTACATTTCTCTAGTAAAAAAAATCCTTATATGTAAATTAAATCATCTTTAGAGACAATAACAAAAATTCTGTGGGCAGAGAGTGCTCTAAAATAGAAAAGGCAGCATCAGATCTTGAGGAAACATATGCTGTCCTTATTATCTCTGGCATCTGCTGAAACCTGCTGGCAGCTGGAAATGGACATGGGGGTGGCAGCTCTGCTGGAGGTTGGGTGTCTATCTCTCGCTTGTCCGTTTCAATCAAAATTAGAAGGCAGGCAAGGTTTTGCGGGGGAAAAGACGAGATGTTCTTTCTACATACCTGCGCTTGTCAGTATGAACCTTGCAGGTCTTTTGTAGCACGACTGCTGTTGGTCATTTTGTCTTAAAAAATGAAATTTGAATGAATGAAATGAAATTGTGAAGCAAAGAATTCTGTGTTGAAGAGCTTTCTCCTTCAGCTGCACATTACAAAAACAAGACTTTTGAATGCATCTATACCTCCTCTGTACTGCTGTTATCTAGCTGGGCTGATACAGTATAGAGGCATTGCTGTGTGCCTATACTGCAGTCCATAATGAAATGGTATTATGAAAATGAAATCATTTTTTTTGTCACAGTCATGTCCTTGTCTCTGTTAAATGAGGTGGGTATCGTGGCCTTTCAGTAGCCTATGATCCAAGAGGGACCTATTAAAATCTGTTCATACAGCAATTGTTAAAGTTACTGAGAATCTAGTTAAATGCCACTGGCTCTGTTGCTTCTCATCTGTAAACTGACAGACCATTTTAGTGTGGCAGTAGTCCCAGCAGCAGTAAAAACACCGCCAAAGATACTGCCTTAACCTTAGAGGTTGACATTTTGTAGTGACCACTAGTCGCTAAAATTTGTGGTTGCTAATGTCTGAGGTGGGATTTTCGGAGGTAACAGCGAGGTTTTTAAAGATATGTTTGAGCAGGTTTTTTTTTTTTTTTTATTGATCCCCATGGGGAAATTAGTCACCCAGTGCAGCAGCAGAAGGATCCAGCAGGGATAAAGATGAGGAGGATATGAGAAAAAAAGCAAATAAAATCTGTAATAAAAACAGCAACAATAGGCATAAACGCAAAACATGTAATAAGACAGTGGAGATAATGCAGCGTGGAACTTTGTCAGATTTTTCCTCATTCCCAGTGCACCCCTAGTCCCTACCACTTTGCCCCTACCCCTCCATTTTGCACATTCAGGTCTAGGGGAAGGGTGTCCCGATTCTTGTTGGGATAGAAGGAGTAGGGTGAAGTGTTAGGGCTACATAGTCTTCCAAATAGAGGTTTTTCAGTCACATTCCAAACTAAAATGAAATGAGAAATCATCAGCAAAATGGTTGCACAAGCATAGACTGTATAGAATAATGGGCGTAGCTACCAAGCGATCACCCATTGGTTCGTGGACTCCCGTTTTAAAGCTTCAGGTTCAAGTCAAGTGGTCTTTTTAAGATAGAAGTGCCCATATTTGGATAAGAGGGTGGATCTGACTCATAAGATCTTTTTACACAGAGACTGTGCCATAGGGCTGCTATAAAGTCCCTTCTTTATGCCTCCTTTGCATTTTTGCACAGAACCAAACGAAGGCAGCAACATTCTGCTCCAGTGTCTAGTTATAAGTATCACAGCTTTACAGAGTCAAAAGAGGTGTGAGGGCTCTGACATGTGACACATCAGTCTCGACCTCTGGTGTGACATATAACATAAGTGTCGGCAGCACTTTCTTAACAATACCAATAGCATTAACTTGTCATTAACAGTCATTTACTTTCCCCTCTTATATGGCAGCTGATCTAGTCCTTTGCTCCCGAAGGTTGCCGCTTGTGTTCAAGCAACAAAAGAAAACCCACAAATGTATTTTTTTTTTATTAATAAAGTTTTGAAAATTACAGTAACCATGGTATTATCTTAGTTTAATGTTGTTTCAGTGTATTATAGCCCTTTTCTTTATAACAAACATTAAAAAAAACCTAGTAGTATCCTGATGTCTCGGTGGCTAAATAGCTAGTTGGCTAATGTTACAAAGTTATTGCTGATTCGTGCATGACGTTCCAACATTTTGACATATTTCCATGTTGGATTCCTCTCTGATGGCATATAAGGCCCAGAAATGTAACTTAAGCACCAAAGTAGCTGCTCTTTGCTCAGTAGAATAAATGGCAATCAGGAGAAAGGAGCATCTCCTTGGGACCGGTCATGGACCTATATCAAAATTGAAGATAAGCCTGCGTGATTATGAATTGCTCTGTGATTATGTGACACTGTAGAGTGATGTGTGAGGACATATTGGTGACATGTTTTTGTTTGTTTTCTTCTGTTTCCTTCTAGACGTATTTTCTAAATCTTTCTTTATGTACTGGAGTTCACCTCCACTGTGTGGAAAATTTGTGCCTTGTATTCTTGTATGCCCGGAAAATAATATTTTTATGCCATGTACCGAGCCTTTCAAACCAAAAAAAACCTTGAATTATATATAGATAGAAAAAAGGTCACCGCTCATCTAATATCAGTGCAGCCTGGCAGGGTAGGAGCACAGATTGCTAACATTAGCCTACAGAGCACCGATAGTTGTCTGATGAAGCGGCATTCTTTTTTATTTGATGACTTGTTTGATCAGTTTATAATGTGAGACTTAGGTCTAATCCACACGGACATGGGTGTGTTTGTAAACCGCTTTTTTGGGGTTTCCTTTGACACGCAAACTGTGTTTTAGTTCACTAAAAACAACCTTTTGAAAAACTCCAATCAAGTGAAGATTTTTAGAAATTCCATTATCAGTGTTGCTGTGTCGACAGGCCTTTTTGGCTCCTGTATTGCAGAGTAGAGTGTATGCCATTAGCCTCTTCGTGAAGTGTCAAAATTGAGGTGTCATTTCCTGGAATGGTGGACTTGACCAATACAGTGCTGTTTCTAACCTTGCTAACAGGACTTTTCAAGTGTTTCAGTTACCTGTTCCACTACACAGAGGAACAGAGGCGTTAGAATGTGCTACAGAGGTCACTGCTCCGGGTAGCCCTCTGGTAGAAGCTTTTTTTCCAGGCTGCGGAGTGGCCAACTTCTTTTTCGTCTTTGCATGGCTTCCAGGTTACAGATATGTCAGCCTGTTGGTTTGGCATACTCTTGACAGTGCCTCAATTGTGTTATTGTGGTTTCAATTGGACAGAGAATTTTTAAAAACAGTTTGTGTGGACTAGATTTTTTTTTTGTGAACACAGGAGACGTCCATGATTTTCTGTCCTCATCAGATAAACAGCAAATGTCATTGTGATAGCAGCATTACTGTCATAGTTGTCTGTTCACGTAAACACCACTACTGACTAATGATATGATATGATATGATGTATCAGGGTGGATTTCAACCATTTTCCCGTAGGGGCAAAAATAAGAAATAGTACTGGGCCTTTGTTTCATACTTCTTTGGAAGCAGGTTGATGTGGGGCATTAGTGTGAGTCAGGCCTGTACTTTGGCATTGACCTTGTTGAGCTGGGGCATTGTGGCGGACTGAAGGCAGTGGGAGTGTACACCTCCCTGGCTTGGTCGTGATCTAACAGGAATGTTAGCTATGCCTGATCAGCCAACCATGACCCTTGTGCTGGAGCAGTGTGGAAGTACCCACTGCCCTCGTGTTAATAACTTCCTGTTTATGTTAACGTCTGGGCATACTGTCTAGTTCCCTTTATCAGCCGGACAGAGTCTCTCTTCATCCGTTCTCTTGTGCTCCATAACTTCTGTTAAATCTTTTTTTTAGACTTTATTCTTTGTCTTTTTTCTTACTCAGTGTGTCTCTAGTCTAGGTGGATATTAATCCTGGTGCTTCAAACCTGCCTGGGGCTCAGAGCTGTCTTCTGAAATGCAGATCTGTGGAGGTGTCATCATAGCTCTATGTCTTGGGTGTCTGCGCTTGCCCCCCAGCCTCACTCTCCTATTCACGCAGCCGTGATGACATGCATTATTCCTCACTGACTCATCTGGGCAGCCTCAAAGCTGCCCGGTTTTGGTATCCCCTCTCAACTTTATATGCGAAAAAGGAAGCTGTTAGATATATTTTATGCTGGTGTCTGCAAATCACGTAGACATGGTATCTGCATTTTTCCTGCCCTCTCCCTTCTCTTCCCTAAACTCTATACAGTTGGGTTCAACATGTGATGGTCATGCAGATAACTTGCGCTTCTCGCACAGATTATTTTTGTCCTGTGACACGCTGTTTCCCCAGTGTTCCTCTTTTCACAGATCTGTGTTTACAGTTGCTCCACACTCGGTTTTCAGCCTCTAACTAAAGCAAATGACAGGCCTAGGAGAAATGACATCAGAGTCGCAGCCACATGCCCCTGTAAGAATGCCTAAATATTTACAGGCGCTCATAACACATGCTAGCCGACCACTCAGCCTCCCATTTGTACGGCCTGTAAGTTTTTAAACTCAGCCCTGTGGTCGCTTCCTTCTGCTGTAGCTACGTCTCTTCTACGTCCTGTCTGGGCTGATCCCACGTCATTGATCCCTCCGTGGAGCTGGGCTCTTTAATTACAGTCATTAGCCGGAGTAGATCTGCTGCTGGGGTTAGAGAACCTTATTACCAAGACCTTGTCTCTTTCCTCCCCACACTGCAAACAGACTAATGCTGCTCACTAGTGCGTTCTCTGAAAACAAGCTGCAGTTACAATGTTTACAGAAAACAGGCTGCCAAATTGGATCCCCAAATCACACAAGTCTCACCAGGAGACATTTTCCCCTTCTACTTTCATCCTCTTTCAATTGGATATGGAGGAGAAGTGTGCAGCTTTCGAATAACAGATTGGAGCAAAGTGGGGTGTAAGAGGCCATGTCAGTGTGGCGCTGCTTGTTTACTGGTGGACTGGTGCCGACTGGTGGCGTGACCAGACCGGAGTAGCCATTTATCCACCACTCCAGACCTCCATTAAGATTTCTCTGTAGTCTTGAGATCTACAGTACACTTCCACTGACATGTCTCTCCTCCTCCGCCTCCCTTAGCCAGTGTTTTTATTTTTAACCGGGTTCTGTTCTGTTTCACTTCAAGCCTCTGTTTTTGTCTGCCGTCAGGATGTCATCACGCATTCCTCTGTGTCTGTTGTTTAATTAGTCATATGGAGTTGCTCTCCTCTTTGGGTAATGGAAAAAATTACCTTACATCTTGCTCCCATCGGGTCCTCGTGTGTCTCACCACCTTCCAACTTGAAAACAAAACATTATCCCCCCTGAGCAGCGTGCTAAAACCACACATCTGTTCCGCACATAACATAAAAAAAAAAACAGTCCTAATTACAAAAAACATAGGAGATTAAATATGGTCTCATTCCAAGTGATAGAGTGTTTTTTTTTCTTTATGGGAAATCTGATTAACCCACATTAAAGTGACCTGGTGTTTAATCTATATCTGCAGGATCTCTGTTAAGCCTGACCACGCATTTAAGTCCTAGTCATACAGTCCATTAAATATTAATATCATGGCTCCACAGTGTGTAACCATAAGCTGTGACTGTTTTTATCTCATCAGTAAGGTTAGCATTTGAGACAGCAGAATTGATGATGTGTCCTTACTAGGGGTGTCACGAGATACTTTGGCACCATGCCGAAATTCTGAAAACTTGACGGTTATGGTTGAGGACTGAAACCTGTTGCCAATATGGCACCAGTCGTGTTTGTGTGTTGGTGATATGTAACAGTGAGGCCGTGGTGACCGGTGCAGAGATTATGAAGTTAAATGTAGCTGTGCAGTGAGTGTACAGTTTAGGCTATTTATCAGTGAATAAGTGCCACAACTTCTGAGCCAAGTTCCTGTGTTATACTTGTTGCCTGCTAATTAAAGTGAAGCCAATTGGCAAGGGAAGTTCGCCTCACACTGGAACTTGACTAGGCTCACTTAAGGTGGACTATTAAGGTGGACCACCACATTCTCAGCCCCTCGTTAACAGTTAATGTAGAATTGTCTCCTGAGTTATAGAGACAGTTATTAGAACTGTAACTGTTAATTAGTGTTAAATTGTTGTAGTTGGTTTAAGTTTTATTTGTTATGTGCATTTGTTGTTATATATTTATTCATTTTTATATATTTAAGTATATTTCAAACCGTAACAATTTTACATTCAAATTTTTTTTTTTTTTACCTATTTGTGTATGCACTGGTACAGTTTTAGAAATATTGTTTAGGGTTTAGGGTTTAGAAAAAACCCAAGCAATACCCAATCCTAGTGACAGCACTCGTTTTTCTCCAGTAGCCTCTTATTGGTACCATAGGTACTGTGGATGTAATTCTTCTGGACCTGACAGGGCGGCATGTATGCCTACACGTTTTAGTCAGGTGTTAAATACCAAAGGAAGACGAAGGCCTACCAGGATGGAAGAAAAACTATACGTGCAAGACAACGACAAGTACAGCCGCAGCCACAGCTCTGTCTTGTCACCTTGAAAAGAAAAGTGTTTTTTCCTGAGGCCAGCATATTTTGTAAATTCTTTATAATAGGGAACGCGGCGTATTTACTCTATGCTACAAAAGCCAGCAGCCTGAAGAGGCACTAAGCACCTGCTGTGCTGAGTGCTACACATTTGGCTTTTTTTTCTGGTGGCCGAGAGCTAAGAAATGTTAAACTTTGGGTAAAATGTTGCGCTTGTAACTGTCACTTTTAATCAGCCATCCGATCACAGTGGAGGAGGGGCGATACAAATACCACATAGATGAACTGTCACATCTAAAATGTTAAAATGCTGAACAACACCATTAACGGAGGAGAAATATGTTAATATACCTTAGGCTATACATATTAAGATATGTTTCCTTGCCCACAAAATCTCATGAACCCACACAGACTACTTGGTACTTTGTTTTCGAGATTGATTAGGAATGTTCCTGACGACTAACTTCCCTGACGTTTAATTAGAAGTTTAAACTTTGACTAGTTGATAAGGCTAAAAGTAACGCTCAGTAAAGAGTCCAAATTGAGCTCAAACTAATCTATAAGTTTAAACACAGTCAGAAAAATATTGCATATATAATCAGAGCCATTTAAAACCAAATCATATTTTAATACCACTGAAATGTGTGTGAAAAACATGACTGCTCACTAAATATAAGTTAACAAATAACATTTATTGAAAACAGTGTTTTTTAGGATAACAAATCTTTAGCAAAAGTTTGTGATTATTCAATGGCATTTTCACTGGGTGAACGCAATCTCATATAATGAAAATAATTTATTTTTATGTTTAAACAACTTGCATTTCCGGGTAACAGTGTTTAATTGACTAGTTGACTTATCATGCACGTCCCTGAGGCAGATCATTAAGTTTAATTTAAAAGTTTTTAATAACGTATTGTATCTTTAAGTATGTAAGATTTATTCTTTTGGTTTTCTTTACCGTAGTATATGGAATCATGGAATTTCCCTGAAATTGGTATCAACCACTAAATTTCTGGTAACATGACAAGCCTTGTCCTTATTGTGTAAAGCTCAGGCACGGAGCAGCAAGACGTGGTTTCCAAAGCATGTTCGGTCACGCTGACCAGTTCCTCATGCTGTGGATCGCCATTAAGGAAGTGTTGAAAGGTGTCTGGGTTGAAGTGGGCTTTTAGGTGCCACAGCCTTGTGACAGAATATAGTCCTACCTTTGTGTAATGGCACGGACCTGGTGTTGGCTGATGTTGATGTTAGTAACGGTACCCGACCTAAGCGAGGCCCTGTATTTCAGGGCATTATTAGCAGCAGCAGACCACCCGTGGAGCTCAGACGAATAAAAATCCCATTTCCTCCCTGTCCATTGGTGGTATTAAGAGCTGAGGATTGTGCTGTTGCCTGAGTGCCAATGAAAAAGCCACTCAGTGTGTGAGCAGTTAAAGCTCTCTCAGCACAGCGAGGGTGAGGCCTTCCTTCTGTATGCATCACCCCAGCCAGCTTGATCGATTCACTGTTTGCTCTGTCTTGTCTGAGTGCGAGCTCACACTGGACCACTCCGCCCACAGAAAATAATTCGGACTTCTACCAGTGCAACCTGCTTCCCACCAGGCTTCCCCAGCACACACAGATACACAAATGTACACATGTACAGTGAGTCCACATGCAGTCTGTCTCTCAGCCTAAGGGAGCTGGACAGGCCAGGCGCGAATCCATGAATTCCTCATAACACAATCTGTTGGCTGATCAATAATTCAATTCTATCTGTGAGCAAGCATGTCTGGATCCAATCTCACCTGCACCTCCCTCGGCCTTCTCTTAACAAGGTGGGTGTTGTGTCCTTGAGCAGGGCTCAGCTTACGTCTGTGCGGTTCTGCGCGTCCTTGTGTTTGCTGATTAGTTTGCTTTGGTTAGTTCTCAGGCAGTGCTTGTTCTAGTCCATCGTTGTGTATCCACTTCCCCTGTGCATGTGTGTGCACGCATGAGAGCCGCTGGCCATCATGGATTACAGAGCGCTCATTATTTCAACTCTCTCGTCATTCTGTCCACAGCAGTGTGTGCATGTGAAAGTGTCCGTCTACACTTGGAAAAGTTGATGTGTAAGTGTGTGTGTTTGTCAGAGCTTATGCGTGATCTGTCTCTCCCTCCAGGCAGCTAGACGAATCAAAGGCATGGATCTCATTAAAAGGTATAGAGCCTGTGGAGAGGTCAGGGGCTAAGTTCTCTGATTAGTGGGCTCCGGCGGTCTGCCTCGGTGCTGCCGGTGGGGGGGGTCCTCTCATCGACATGCCTCTCATCCTTCTCCAACCTACACCTGAGGGGGCAATGTGCCCAGCACTCTTTCTCACCGCAGGCCCCATCTGACAGGGTCAAGGACAACACAGAGGGGCACGGACTTGCCCCCAGTCTCAGTTGTCTGGCCCTCTGTATTTCCCCTCCTTTCTATCACGGCCTAATGGGCTGCCTACTTCCCGTCCTGTTTTCATCCCTCTTTGAGTGTTTTATCAAAGGCCACATTCACTTTCCATCCCAGTGACAGCCTCTCTCGCTGCCTATCAAGCTGCACCAATCGCCCGACGAGCAACTTTCTGGGTCGTTAGTAACTCGTTCCAGGGCCCGGGCTCCTATCAAAGCCAGCGACCATGAACCAGGGATGACTTTCAGCCAAGGGCAAAGTGTATGCGTGTGACTGTGAGTTAGAGAGACAGGACGCTTCTGAAGGTTGCCTGACTTTGGACAGTTTTCTCCCTTTCCTCTGAATGGTCTTTCTCTTTACTTGCGCTGTCTCGTCCCCTGTGTGCCTCTCAGTTTAATGCCCTTCCAGATAAAACAACGCCAGTAAACTTCCTCTTTGTTTCTCTCTCTCCTTTTGCCGCTGATAACCACGCTATCTAAAAGTAGGCCCTGGCAGCACTCCCTGTCTATTCACTCCACCCCCATTCCACCCCTCCTCCTCTCCCGGTATGTTAGGGTGCATTGTATGTAATCTGTAGATGGGGGGGAAAGGGTGTGTTTTTTTATTTTCCCTTTCTTTTCTGGGCCCGCCAGAGGAGGAGGCGGCGGGAGTGATTGCGGGTGGAGGGGACTGGCGCGTATCTGCTGACTGTCACTTCCATTAAGTGTGCTGTCCTCAACTGCCTCCCCTATATGCCCGGACCAGGCTCTCAGTAAGCCAAGGTCCCCTTTTGTTCAGTGTCCAACCTTTCTAATCCACAAACCCTTCAGTCCACAGATATGCTGTGGTAATTACAGGGCACTTTTTTCTGTAAACTTTTCCTACATGAGGATTTAGGTCATTTTTGAGGCGTATTTTCGTTGCTATACAGAGTTTGTTAGAGTCAAGGTTTTTATATATGTTGGTGTAAGGTTTTGGCATCAATTTCCCCCGAGAGCAGAGAGGGATGAAATCACAATAGTCCACACACTGCTTCACAGCTTCCGCCGCCTCGCTCCGTTCCCAGTCTCTGTCCCTCTCAGGCTCAATCAATTAATAAAGCTTGACATTTATTGGAGAAAACAAATAAAAACGCTCGGTTTGGGGATTGTCTCGTGTGCAAACCACTCTCCCATTTTTCTGTTTGTTTACATATCATTGAACGCCCTGATCCCCCGACAACAGCGCTGCCAAAAACACAGGCCTCAAAGGAATTCAGTTTAACGCTGTGCAAGTGCCTTTTCTAAAGGGCAGTGCTGCGCCTCTGGTTGTCGAAGTCTGTTTAGCAGAATAATCAGTGCTTTAATTAACAAAAGTCAGTTCAGAATATCAATTATAGTTTTTCTTTATCAGCAGTCATGTCACACCAAGAAACAATTATGAGTGATTGTGGGTTTCTATTGTCTCTTGCTGGTGATAATTAGTTACTTTGCTTATAGATTACACTTTTTTTCTTACCATAAATAGCCTCCCGCCCTGTCCTCTGCTCTCATTTCTTTTTCTGTTTTTATATTAATGAGTGGCCTTAAGCTCCCCCTTTCCCTCAAATCATGAGTTTGCGAGTCGGTCTTTGAGTGTGTTCTGTTGAAGAGAGAGGGCAGTGTGTTTTCATTCAGTGAGCCTTAGGGCCCCACTAACATTTTCTCTCAGTCTCATCCCAGTCCAGACACGCTCCTTGTTCTGGTATGACAAACATCTCAGAGGCACCCGCTCAAACTAGAGCTGAGCCTTGATGGCGCGCAATCACCTCCACGCACACACACTTCATTCAGTCACAGTTTCATACAGTCTAACTCCTCTTCTCCCCTACTTTCTGTTTATCTTTCTCTCATTGTCAAACACCCTCACACAAACACTCTCTCGGCGAGTCTCAGAAAACCAGGCTCTGGGGTTCCTCTTCTTCGCTGGCTGGGGTAATGACATGGTTGTGGCCTTCGCCGCGGTCGCTGTGAAACAACAGATCCGCTTCACAACCGCACCTTTCGCTGTCTGTTTATGTGGGGTGATGGAGTGTGTGCTGTCATCTGGAGGTGTGCCATCACCCTTAGCCTCCCGAAGCAGGCAATGAGCAATGTTTCGTTTCACCTCATCTGTTCTCTTTTTCATTTCATCCTTATTTCTTTTCCCGTCTGATTGAAACAATCCACGTGTTTTCACTTCTTCCCCATGTTTGGAAATAATTTGTCATGCTTGATTGTCACTGAGACATGACCGGAGTTTGGATCTCTTCCAGTGACTGCAGCGTTTTTTTGTTGTTGCATTTGCCGGTTGGCCCGTCCAGAGTGGGGAAAAAGGTGCAGTGGAGCCAATTATAGCAATGGGTTTTGTGCGCAGTAAGCGTAGCGTGGCGGTAGTGGGTGTGATGGGTTTTTAATGGGACTGAGCCACAGTCACAGATGTAAAAGCTTGTTGTTTTTGGTGATTGCAATGGTCAGTTTGTGAGAGGTGGGCATGCAGAGGACAGTCCACTTGAATCTGTGTCTGATTGTTAAGATCAAGCACCACTCAAAGCCAGATATTTTCCCACCACTATTTTAAAATCGCTCTTTCTTTTCCACAGATTTATAATTGAAACAAGAGTCACATTGTCAAGTTTTTTTTTTTTTTTGAAAACCGAAATAAAAGGATTTTGCTGTTGGGGTTAACTGTCTGTGCCTGTAGTCGTTTTGCTCACAAGCTCTGTTTGGTAGATATTTCCAAGCACTAAGTGGAAAAAGAGAATTGAATAACTCTGAGTTTTCATTTCCCAAACTCATAATTGATGCGCTTGTTGTTTGCTTATTCACAGAGGGGGTTGAAAGCAAAACTCATCCCCTGGAAAGTCTTCTTAGGATGTTATCTGTTGAGTAATGAAACTGTCCCTTCCTCCCTGCCTTTGCAGCCAGTGTGTGATTCTGCTTTTGGTTACAGGCTGTACCGTAAACGATATGGCTAAGGCCATTAGCTAGATCTTTGTCTGTTCATACTGCTGGCCCTTCCTGATAGCTTAAGTGTTTTCTGCTTATTAACCATCCTGTCATATGCTCTTTTGTAAGGATGCACATTAATCTAAATGCACGCAAGTACATTAAAATTCTTTACAGCAGCACACATTGAATCACAAGAGGCTTGATCAGCTAAGAAATGAATGAGAGAATGCCAGTAGTTTTTGCTTAGCTCAGTGTAGACTATCGAAGGAGTGATTTGTATTCGTGCTGCCTTGCGGTCCCCTGCCCTGTTTGCAGTAGCCAATCTGGACAGGGGGGTTGTTATCAGAGGGCCTGAATGAAACAGCTGCCTAGCACTCTTCACCACGGCTCCGTTCAAGTCCTTCCACGCCTTTTGAAAATGTCGTGTTCTGCCCGTTGTGTCTGACACACTGCTCGCTAATGGCTCCTGGCTGTGATCCAACCTTATCCCGCATTCTGAACCTGGCTTTGGTTGCATCAGGCCCGTCTCACAACGAGCAGACTTACCTGGATCATGCCAGCCAGCAGCCAGCTTCTGCTAGGGAAACAGCTTTCCACAGTGGTGGAGGCATTTGGAGGATAAGCCCTACCCCGCGGACTGCTCCGAGAGGGCATGGCTAGCACCTGCCACTGCTAACACGCTAATATTTAGCGACGAGAGGGTTTCAGCAAAGCCCTGTGGGTAAGCCACACCGGATTTTTCACTTCACAAACTAGCCTAGTCACATTGAAATGGCTTTTCCTACTGTTTTGGCTCTGCCCTCTCCCTGCCCTTGACTCGGGGAGCTGCATTTGAAATCAAGTGCACGTACAGACTTGTCAGCTCCATGTAGCCACTAGCAGCTAGCCTAAGTACATCACCCTTATCTGTGATGTCACTTGCTTCCTCCCCTGTCCATGCTTGTCTGAGCCGGGTCATAAGCCACCCCTCCCTCCCCTCTCTTTAGACCTGTCTGTTTGACTGTAATGCAGCCTAAGCCTTTTGTTGAGAAGGGCATTAGCCTATATTTGTGGGCATGGGCGCTTTGTCATCCAGACCTGGGAATGGCTGCTCCAGATGGGTGATTAGTCACTACTGTGTGTATGTGTCTTTGGGAGACTGTGAGAGAGCTGCCAGTGTGTGTATGTGACCTAAGATCGGTGTGATTACAAGAAGATGAGAGCGGGAGCCCAAATGAAGATAAAACACGGGCACTTGTATTGCTTCATGTCATGCGCTTCTGTACGTGTATGCGTGCACGGGCATGTGGTTCTGTGTTTATCATCTAATAGCCATCATCCCCCCTCCCCTGTACTCACATCCCCAATGCAATCTCATCTCTAACTCTGACTCGGCTAGCTGGGCTTCCATCAGCGATTTTGAGTGCAGCTCTCATGCCTGTAGGCTGCCGTAATGATAGCTTTTGCAAAAAAAAGCCCAGCTGTTTGCTCACAAAGTATGAGAATGAAAAGTGGAAAGGAGGAGGAGGAGGAGGAGGAAGAAGAAGAGGATGAAAGTGTCACAAGCCCTCTTTTGTACAGCTGCAGTCTCATACAATTTCATGGAGCAGACCTAACAAAAGCAAGAACACGTGCACCATGAAAGATTAATTGGTTGCTGTTAGCTCTAACTCTCATCATCACCTGCAGAGGCGAAGGTAGGGAATACAGAAAAGGAGCGTGTTGCCTGGTGTTGGCGAGGATAACAAGGCACCAGGGGGAAAGGCGTTTTTCTCTCTCTGGCCCCTGGCAGACAAAAAGTTTCCGAAGTCGAGCACACCGAAGTTAGAAATTGAAGCTGAGATGCTGCTGTTTCGTGCTCACCTGGTCTAGTTAGCACGGTGACGGCTCATCAGCTGGCACTGATTGCACTGCGGACATGGTTAACAGCCCATGTAGAGGTTGTGTGTGCGTGCGTGCGTACCAGCAAGCAAGCGTGTAACATTGTGTGTGTGTGGTACACCACTGTCCAGACACATCTGCCTGGCTTTAATTAGTTTTGCCTGGCACAGGGACCCACCAGTCTCTCTGGTGTTTAATAACAGCCTCGACAGTGGGCATTTATCAAGGTCTGAATACAGCTGAAGGATCGTGCAGTCATTTGGCCAAAATCACTTTAAAGTTATTATGTTCTTTTTATTTTCTGAAGGTGGTTGCAAATAAGCTCCTGTTCCTCCCTCACGCTGGGGCATGTTGAAACACAAATCCTCTCTGCTGCGCATATTTTGGCTCCCTCTCCTTTGATTTCCTCCTTTTTTGTCTTCTCTCCTCTCACTTCTCTTTTCTCGTCAGTCATTGTATTAATATGTCATGCGTCTGACCCAAATTTCCAGGCCCTTGAATGCTTCCAGGGCTCTTCCTCTGCCTTGTCCCCTCTGCTCTTTTTGATCAGATCCTTCGTAGTGAGAAGCATCCCAGGCAGAGAGACCGAGGCCATGTTTTGTTGTCTCCTCAATCAGAATCAGTAAGCGTTCCTCGGGTGCAAACGGACCCGCTCCTAAATGCCTCCTCCTTCAAAGTGTCTCTGTCCTCCCGTCTCCTGCTTGCAGTGGTTTCTAATCAGGGCAGGAGATTTTCGCGGGTGAACCAATATGAGCTGACAGACACCCTCCCCTCCCTTAACCTATCTTCTCCCTCTTCTTCCCTTCCTTCCCTTCACATCTGTGAATGTTACCTGACGAGACTCATTTGTCAACCCCCTCCCCGACCCTTCTCTTTCCGTCTGCTTGCCCCAGCCACCTGATCCCTCCCTCCTGTTGTGTCCGTCAGTGCCAGCAGAGCTGAAGAGTCTGCTGTGTGTGTTTTGAGTGGGTGGGGAGTCGGAAACTAAACTGAGCAGAGCCGGGGTGCATACAGGTGCAGCTCCTCTCGCCGCCCGAGGGATAGCTGTCAAAGTCTCTTCATTTAGGCCCTCTTTCTTCATGTCATCCCCACTGTGGCCTTTATATGTCTTACTCTAGTCTAACTCAGGTCTGGCTAAGCACTCTTTTAGGGCACGGTGGCCCCAAGAGGCGCAGTAACCATGGGGAGCATCCCTCCGGCTGTTGCTCCAGCTGTTGCTCCATGCTTTCGTATTGTATGGATATTGTTTTTGTTATTATCTCTGACTTACTACAAGGACAATTTCCCCATAAGGGATAATAAAGATTTCTACTACTACTGTGATATATTGCATGCCAGAAGGGCCTAAAAAAGATAGTGAGGAATTCAAAAGCAGCAGGAGCAGCAGCTAACGTTGCCCCCGAGCTCCTCTCGCAAGCTGAGTGAATGCAAATGGACTTTTTTAAATAAAGCAGAGTTCCCCAGCCGTAATAGTCTGCATGCTTAGCACAATGCAGCACAGCCCCATATCCCCTCATTCAATTCCACAGCAACTTCCTTTTTGGGTGGGAATGGCTGTCTGATTCCTTCCTCTGTCAGCTCACTAGAGGAGATTGCTTTGATTTTGGGGCAGACTTGACCAGATTAAATAGAGTCGGTCCAGGCCGTGTGGACGGGTGGCTCCCAGCCATCGTCTCATTTGTGTTTCTCATTGTCGCCTGCAGCTCCCCTCCATTTTTGTTCTCTCCCCTTCCCTTTGTTTGCCTCACGCTTCCGCTCAGTATCTGGCCAACGATTGATAAGACCCAATCCCTGACAATGCTTGGCGCGCTGCACAGGATCGGTGGCGATGGCGCTCATGCATTGTGGCGAGTGTGTGTGTGTCTGTTCAGGCTTTAGGAGGGAGATGGGATGCGGCTCACGTCATTGTTTATCTACCTTTCCACTTCCAGATGGCGCTCAGCAGAAAGAATGTGCTTCTTGACACTCTCTCGTTTTCTCCCTCTCTCTTTCCTCACTCCATCCCTCCCTCCATCTCTCCTGTGGCTCACTCCGGTATATGGACTTGGTTTTAGGTCCAGAACACGCAGCATGAGGTGAGGGGGAAGGTGATGAGAGAGCCAGGAAGGCAGACTGGGACTTGAGAGGGAGCCCTGGAAAGTCAGGTGGTAGACTCTGAGCTTAGCCATATCTGTGTGTGTGTGTGTTTGTGTGTGTGTGTGTTAAGACATAGTGTGCAAACATATGTGCTAGTGATTGTACCTCTGAGACTGTCGCACTTTTTCTCGTCATGAGTATTTGTGAATCTGAATCACAATGCACGAGCGCGCTGGTGTGACAACACATTTGAAACACTTGACACATTTTTTTCTTCGAGGTCATTGAATCATAAAAATCTCGTCTCAGGCAACAATTGAGTCGGCCGGCCCCGGTCCTCTCGGCCGTCTGGATTGATGGACGGTCAATTCCGGCAGCAGGAGATAATCACAGCGTGTCAGCCTCCACCAATCCAGACTCTTATCTGTGTCTGCCCACTGCCAGCATGCCACAAATGACCATAGGGACACGCATTTCTCTTTATTGTTCCAAAGCCCTGAGGGAGGGAAGGTGTTTGTGCGTGCTGAACTTAGCTTTTGCAGGCTGCATCCTCTGCTGGATGAACACATTCACCTGAAGTGCACCTTCACCACAGGGGTACTTCAACAAAACTCACCTCCCTGTTTTGGAAAGTGCATACACTTATGATAAGGCAGCGCTTTTGGATGTTTTTTTTCCCATTTTTTCCTGGCTGCCTTTTTAGATGAATTATGCTCTGTCTGAAGTGTCTGGCGATAAGGTTTTTCTATCAGAGCCCTTACTCGGGAATCTTCCACCGCAACATGTCAATGGTATCAGGTTGTCCCATGGCACTGTGAGTTTTTTGTTATCTTTTACTTTTAAAGTCCTATTGCCTTCCACATCAAGTGTGATCAAAGAAGATTACTCCCCTGAGTGTTTAGTGCAACAATGGACTTTTGCGAAAGTCGCATTGTTTTCTTGCATCCACTCTGCTGGCTAAAGGTCTTTGAGGGGTTATTTTTCCCAGCTGTGCTAATTGTGGCCTAATGGCGTGCTGTTATAGCAAAGAGTGGTAAAAAGCAGCCGATTGGTGAGGAGGCTTGCTGCCTTTCCTGTGCGGGCTGATTACGCTGTCTAGTTAATGCACCCTCCTCAGATACAAATGGAGGGTGGTTATTGCATCAGGAGAGACAGTCGGCCTGTCAAAATCGCCCTCTCTAACAGACAAGAGAGGGAGATAAAGAGAGATGGAGTAGAGTGAGAGAGAATATATTCTGGAGAGCCAATTTCACTGAGGGGATAGAAGCGTGGTAGTGCAATTATGAAATATAGCTTTCTGTTTCAATAATGACCTTTTCTCCACAGGCTATATATAGGCCAGCGTAAATGATTCAGAGAATGGTCCATAGTGTCGTGTAGATGATGGCCTATGGATTCCTTTGGAGAGCAACGACAGTTCCCTGTGAAAAACTGTTTCTCGATGACACTATGTTGAACAAGAATGGTGGAAATGACAGCTGGGGACACCGGAGGAAGCAGTGTAGGGCACTTCACCACTACGCCTTTCCCAAGTTGTCGTCCTTATGCTGCTGTTAGTCACTTCCAGTTCCTACACTCGGTATGTGAGTGTGGGAGTGCGCGCCTGTGTGTGTGTCTGCACGAACTCCACCGAAGGAAAAAGGGCACTCTTGTGTGGTCTGTTTTTCTTTCACCCTTATTAATCACCCGAAGAATCACATGATTGTTCCAGCCTGAGATTAATTTTCATAAAAAAAAAATCTCCTTCAGCAAAACTTTCAGCAGCAAGTCACACATGAAAGCCCAGCGAAACATGGCCTCAGCACTGCCTGCCAGTTGTGCCAAACACCCACTACAACACTGCTTACTATGCATCTGTCTGGATAGATACTCAGAGGTGGTGCAAGCCAGCCGCTCTCCCTGCAGCTGAGCCAGAGTTGGGGAGGGAAAAAAACCAGGGTCAGGAACTGAAGAACTTCTTTCTGACCTGCTAATATAAGAAACAGACACTGGTGGAATTTCAAAGCTCCTGTAAACCAGAAAACATGTCCGGCTGAGTTAAAAGCATACACAGGGACCTGAAATATTTATGCTTTACCACTTAGCTGCAGCAATTACACATGCTCATATGTATTAGCATGTTTACATGCACATGAGCACGTCCGCACTTAACATTATTAAGAGGTGGACATCATGTTTGAAAGCCTGTTTTGTACGCAGCAGTCGTACATCAATATAAAGTCCGCCTAAATAAGCATAATGTTTCTCTTGGATTTATGCAAACAGAAACTCAGGAGTATATCTCCTAACGTCTATATTTGGGCTGCAACAAATAATTTATCTGTTGGTTTACTGCTCAGATAACAGTGACAAAGACACATTGCAAGTGCCCAAAAACTAAATTGAAAATCAGAAATTGATGCATTGTAACAACCAGCAAATATTTTGTCCTGAAATTCTCAGTAATGGAAATTTTCAATTAAGTAATTGTCCATCAAACTTTAAGTGTCTTTATGTCAACACTGATCTACATCATGTTAGATTGACAGATTTACCTTACTGTTGATATGTGTAACTATAGCCGTTTTCTCGTATGAACTCCAGACAATGTATAACTAATCAGGTAGCACAAAACAGGAAATTGTCTGTGTTAGAGGGGTTCTCACTTATTGGAAATAATTGGTTTGGTTTAGGTGAGCAGAGGCGCCTGGGTAGAGCATGAAGGAGGCAGGAAATGACGCAGATTACACCACAGTTTCGTAGCTGGTTTGTAATTTGTAGGGCTGTACCTGACTCAGAATTATGTCAGTCGAATAAGATTTGGCTGTTGAATATTCCACCTAGCCTGAGTGTCAGACTGAAGCTCGCAGAACCTTCAGTCTGACATCGCCTCCATTGAAGGCGATTTACAAGGGGGAGGGAATTTGATTTTTTTTCCCTAACCAATAAGTAGGGATCAACGACTCACCCAGAATCTGACGTCATTAGTATCCATGTCTCGGGGGTGCCGAAAACAAGCGAGCATTGCCCGTTTAAAATGTCTCCGTTGTCATGCACGTCCAGCTGCATTGCCGTTAAATCTAGTTTAGCAGCTTCCTTAATTTGGTCCTCCATTAACGCGAGTAGTGGCGAAATACCTTGATAGCATCGTTAATGTGGTCTGTAGGATCTGCAGCGGTCGCCATTGTTGCTATCCTCACCAGTTACCCACCGGCATACAGCTTGTCATCAGCGTGGCGCTGATTGGCTAATCGCTAGACCCGCGACGTTCATTGGTCCGTCCATCGTTTGGACGAGATAAATTGCAAATTCAATGAAGTATACCAGACCAGTGAGACAAGCCTACTCAGTTGAGTGGGCGGGGTCTATGGTCTGGAACCAGGCTATATTCCACCATTTGTTTCTCTTTTTCCAAATGCAGTTTGAGAATTTAAACGTTCAGTGTGACAGCGACATTCCTGTAATATCGTAAACAAGCTAACTTCGCTAACACTAACGCTAGATATCAAACAGAAGCCTGAAACTATATTGTATTCATTTGCTGTGACAGGCAATGTTAGATAATGTTATCTCAGAGCCTGACTAGGCAACGCCTCTCTTCCTCTGGGCAGCTGCCTCGGTGTCTGCAGCTGCCTGTACCAAAGAGCAGTATGAATGCAAAGAGCGCTCACTCTGTAGCTAAATCAGGGACTGGAACTTCCATACGGTACGGTGCACATTGACCAACAAACAAACAAGCAAACAAAAAACTCTCAACTGTTCGACTTTAAGGACTCAGGCAGCTGATGGGTCTCTGACTGATGATTCGAATCTCCATCTTTCAGGAGGCAGCCACAGTAATTTGTTTCTAAATTACATAAATAGAATTTGTCTGATGATTTCAACTTTGGCCATTACCTACAGAAGTTCTTGCAACTTGTTGTCAAGATCTCCAGGTAGACATTTTCATGCCGTCTTCATGTAAATGACCCTTCTCCTTCACCCATGAATGTTCAATGAAACGTCATCAACACTCCCACTCACTCAGTGTTCTCCAGGCAGTGACCTGCTCTTTTCTCACATAGGCTCAATTGGCCATGTCACAGACATTGCGTTCTCACATACTGTTCCTCCAGGTAATGTCTACATAATTTCACGTTTGCAGTGCATGTGTGGAAGGGGCTTATGTTTCTTAATATAGCAGTGCTTGTTTCCTTCGCTTCTAATATGCTTGTCCTGATTATTTACAGTATGACTCTGGACTGTGACTCTGAAGCTCTCTCCTGTTGTAGCTATTCAGTTTAATTAGTTTGGATTTAGAGAATTGTTTACAAAACACAGTAAATTAAATGAATCCGTTTATTTTCCAGCCCTAAAAACACTCACTTATACACCTACACTCCACACATACACACACCACTGCACCCAGCAGTCGGTGAGGGGAGGCCCCCTGCGGTGCCAGTGTGCAGCCCTGCCCGACTCCACACTTATTATCATGATTGCCTGCAAAAGGTGGCAGGACGCTGAGTCCATTCACTCTGTCAGACGGCTTCATAAAGCGGCTGCCGATGGTTCCCAGTGGGCCCTCATCAGCGGCAGAGAGCAGCGAAGCGCCTCAGGACTTTGCTCTCTGAAGTGACAATAGTTTTCCTGCCGATAGAGGGAGAAAAGAGAGCAGGGGAGGGTAGAAAAACAAGATGGCCGCCGAGCAATAGGCATCTGTTGAATGCCTCATAGGGAGGTCATCCAGGAAGTAATGAGGTGAAACGCTGCAGTGGAGCAGTAGCTGTCAGTCAGTTTGGACATTGTTGGGTTATAATGAGTGCCTGTTGTGAGTGGTAAGCACCTACACGACTAGGCAGCCTGGTTGAATGCAGACCACCTTTAGCCTCTTCCACCGTCTGCCTCTCTTCCGGTAATCTCCTTCATCCTTCATTCTTTTTTTTTTCTTCCCCTCCTCCTCATTGAGAACTAGGCAAGTAACGCTACCCATGGACCATTTCCCGAGCATAATCCAACATCTGTCTTGCACACATCTCTTGCTTTGGCATTAAAACCTTCACTCCCCCCCCCCCCCCCCCCCCCCCCCCCCTCCACCACCTCCTCTCCATCTTCCACCCCCCTCTGGTAGCCGTCACAGCCGTTGAACGATTTCCTCTCACTGGGAGGCTCCTCCGAGTCACTGTGGCAGTGTCAAACGAGGCTCCTATTTAAGCTCATTAAATGTTTCCAAGAGAATAGGAAATCAATGGTGCATACCGGTGCGCGAGAACTTTTCTCTTAATTTAATTTCCCCTCCTCCTTATCTGTTTGCACATCTCTCTCTTTCTTTTTCTCCTATCATTCTTGCCTCTTTCCAGCCTGTCGTTCTCCTTTAAGTGGTGGAGGTGGAGGTGGAGGTGGTGGTGGGGAGGGAGCTGAAGCGGTTGCCTTCAGAAACCATTTCGGACTCGTATTCGTGACAGGCACCATGGTGCGAGCCTGTCCAGACTTTTCAGTGTTGTTTAGCCCCTCACCGCATGGAGGACAATCGACTTGAAAGTTTTGCTCACACTGACCTCAGCCCCGGAGTTCCAGCTTTTGTTTCGGGCCATGCTGTTAAGGGAACAGGTTTCGACCAGAACAGAATGTTGCTTTGAAAACATGTAGGGGAGTAAAGCATGGGGATGTTTTGGATTAAGATGACCCCGGTTTACAAAACACCTCACGCTTTCTTTCCGGTTTTGACTTTCACCCAACTTCCTCTGTTTTGTCCGTCTGTGTCTTATGCTCATCAGAGGTTTTTCTTAGATCACAACGTGTGTGTGTTCGTGTGCTTGGGACTACATGTCTGGCAGGGCTTTGTGCTGTGTGAAACTATGCCTAGGGGCTGGGCCCACACCTTCTCTGGAGCTCCTGTAATTGCTCTTTTGGGGCCACGTCTCTGGCTCTGAGCCCGTCTCCATCACTCTCACTCTGTCTCTCTCCCTTGCTCTTTGGCCTCCTCCCTTCTTTTTTTTGCCCTCACTCTGACCCCCCTCCTCTCTTCTCTCCCTGCATGGCTCATTATGGCTGATCCCCACCTGCCCAATCTGGGAATTCTCTTTACACACACACACACACACACACACACATACAGAGCCACTCAGCAGTTTTCCGAGCTGCCTGTCGCTCGGATGGTTTGTGGTGCTATCTGCTATAAAACAGCTTTGCTAATACTGTTTGGCCGAGAAATGGAAACAATAGTGCCGTCACATTTTTTTTTTCCTCCAACTGGTGCAAACAGACAGTTTCTCATCTCTGTTCTGGCTGTCAGAGCACCATTTTTCATAAAACCCTGCCCCTTCAACCCCAGCTCCTGCCTTTGTGTACACTATCCTCAGCCTCAGGCTCCTAACCACAGGCCTGGTCTTTTCCATTTCCATTCCAGCCCTCCTTCCAGGCTGTCACCCAGCAGCCCCACCATGCCTGTTCCCAGGCTAGGGGGCTTACTTTGAAGGATAATGGATCTGGCCAGTTGCAGCTGCTCAGTAGCAGGGCACTATCATAGGAGTTATCTAAGGGCCTGAGTGCCCTGTGATGAATGGCTGGGAGCTGTGTGTCTCCACCGATCAATAAGCCACTAGCACACAGATGAGCTAGATGCCCCTTGGTCTCCGTTCTCCCCCAATCCACACATATATCTCCCTCTCATAATCTCCCACTATGTTTGTGAACTTTTCCCTCCAATTCATGGCCTTGAATTGGGCCATTGATCTTTTATCCTTGGCTTGTTTTAAAGAAAGGGCCAGTATCTCCTCTCCACCCAAGCATGCAAGGTTTCTGACAGCACTTATTGCTACACTGGTGGCAAGGCGCACAAACATTACTTTAGCCTGATCGAAGGCCCGTAATCGGAGAGTGGAGAGCGGAGAAAACGAGGGAGAGAAGAGTAGAAGATGCTGCTGCTGCTACCCCCACCCTGGAGCACCGTCCATCACAAGGCTGATGCAAGCGGATGTCCCATGTGGATTTACACACTTGCAATGCAGACAAACACACGCGCATACACCAAGCAGTCTTTCTGTCAGGGCTCATTGAGCGCAACCTGTCCCAAAGCACCCAAACAGCCCCACCCAATCTGAATTGAAATAGGATGCTGTCAGTTTACTCTCTCCTTTGTCTCATTGTTGTGCACACATGTATGTGAGGTCTCTCTACACCACCAAAGCGTGTAAATCTGTATTTCTACTGCAGAACAACAGGTGTGTCATTGCTACTGTATGTGTTGGTTTTTGATCTATTTTTTTTTTTCTTCACTCTGCCGGCGAGGGATTTGCGATGAAAAGAGCGGACTGGAAATCTCTCTCCTTCTCTCACTCTCGCTCTGTCTCCCTCCAGGGACTTTCAGTAGTCTGTATCTTCCTCTCTTCCTCCTCGTCTCTCGCCTCTCCTCCCACTTCGCTCCACTCCTCTCCCCCTCTAGCTCTGATCTTCTCTCTGATCCGCCGTTGTCTCTGTCACAAAGAGCAGATTCTCAGCCTGGTAATTGCATGTCTGCTGGCCACCACACCTGTTGCTGTCAGTGCAGTGGTATGGGAAAGAGGGGAGAGCTGCGCCCTCTGGCCTCTGTGGCTCTCACCCCCTCACCGCCACCTTTGCTGCTGGGTGTAAACCCACAGGGAGGCGCGAGTGTAATTCGGCGAGCGCGCACATGTGTGGCATGGGGTGCTCCCACAGTTGATTGTGTTTATCTGTAACCTTGAGCTTCACCTCTAGCGTGTGTGTCCGTGCAAATGCATGTGTGTGTCTTCTCAAACCTGGCCAGTGCTGACTCTCTCTCTCCCTAATCCTCTCCTCCCCCTCTCCCCTCTCCCCTTATCCAGAGCCAGGGCCCTTAATGAAGCTGGGGGTCAGCAGCAGTGTGCGGCTAATTGGCCAAGTTTGCCCGGGGCTCTGGCTGCCTGTGATTGAAGTGTCCAGTGAGGGCCCACTGTGCTGCCGCCGCTGCACCCTGCTCTGTTCCACTCCAACAGCCAAGACGCTCGCTGCACCCCTGTCTGCCTCTCCCTAGTGAGTAGCACCCGAGGTCATTCTATTTTCACTTACACTCCCAATACTTTGTCCAGTTTTCTTTCTACTTGTATTATTTTCACGCAACGAAGAGTCCTCAGGCTCTTACTTTTTTCTGAATCACTTGTCCCACATGTCATCCCATGTTTCTTCTTACAAACATTTATCTTTTGTGCCTCATTTTTCAAAGCCTCTCTCTGTCTCCTTTTTCCAGATCTGTATTTTTCTGTCTTTTTTTTCTTTTGCTAGACTTTCATGCCTACTCTTGGTCCCAGCATTTTCTCACTTTCCTTGGCTTGTACCACCCTCACACTCTTTCTCCTCACTTGCCACAGTGGGATTCGGGCAATTACTACGGTCCCCCATTGGCCAGCTGCCAGGAAAAAAAAAGCAACTTCCAGCCTGATTTCTCTCACGATGGGCCCAACAGTCCCAGGCTTGGCCAGGCTGTATCACACTGTTCTAAGTTAACAGCAGAGGTTGGAGGCGAAGGCGTGGGGGGTGGGGGTGCCTCTAATTAGTCGAGCCTCCACTTTCTTCTCGTTAAGGCAGTCCTGGCTCCCATTGTTTGGCTGTCAGTACAAGAGTAGAGGTAGTAAGGCGATAGTGAGCTCTAGGGAAAGGCCTGAGCAGATAGGGTGTACAGAGCCGAGGGAAGGGGGCGAGGCAATAACTTTGCTACCCAGCAGATAGCTGACTATCTCACCTGGGAGATACAAGGGTCAGCCCCCAAGTGCCACCAATGAAAACACTTTTTGTTATTGCGCTCATAGAAGTGGAACATTGCTGGCTAGTAAATGGTCAACACTGTGTTTGTGTGTCAGGAAACAATGGTCCAATTATAAGTCAAGTCTTGCCCTACAAGTTAGGATAAGTTATATTCTGTCAAAACTTTTATTTGCACACCATTAGGTTTCTGTGCTTGTTTATTAAGGGCTGCAAGTAATTAAATTTGCTCTGATGCTCATTAAATGAAGATCCCCTGCAATTAACTGCTGCTGTAATCGTTTTATATAGACAGCTGTAAAAGCTTCTTCTGTTCATACTTGACTCGAGAGTGGAAAAACGACCACGTCTCACCATGATTCACTCAGTTGTTGAGATGAATGAAAAGGTGAGGAATGGGGATGTCAGTTTTGCTTAATTTTGTCTTCAATAGCCAGACATGACAGGTTCATTTTTAAGTAAAAACGCAAAATGTTGTGAAACACAAGAGGCCTTTTATTTTAGTCCGGTGCTTCAGTGACTCAGTGTGAGCTTAAGCACCACATTTCAAACTCTATCCATTTAAAGGTTGTGAAATTTTAATGTTGTGTGATGTAAATGTCTTGCCTTTAATTTAATTTTCTTAAGGCTTTGATGACATACAGCCGGTTAGCTGCGTTAACATGCTGAAACATAGCGCTCACTGCCCACTCTCCAATCTCCACTGGTTAGCTGATGTTAGCCTTGGCCGCTCTGCACTGCGCACCAGCTGGGTCGGGCGGAAGCTAGCTAGTAGTGCTGCTCATTCGCGATTATGGGATGGGAACATGGTGGCCACCCTCCGGTCTCCTCCAGCGACTTAATTTTTAGCAGCAAAACCACCAAAGCATTGTTAAATATGATGGCACTGCTAGCTGGGCTGACACTACTAATGGCGCTAAGAGTGAAGCTAACAATGCTAAATGGGGTTTGCAGCTCAAAATTGAGCCACCTACTCGTCGAGGTGACCAAGGGGAGACCAGAGGGTGGACAGGATGTTTCCATAGCAGCACTGTTGGGTCAGGACAGGGTTACTAGTGGTAATTATCGAATACCATAGGCCGACATTCATTATCGTTCAGAAGTATTCTTGGTGGTTAACCAATTAACGGTTTACTGTTTACATCCCTTGTGAGGAATATTAACATGTGACTGTACATGATGTATTGTCTTCGGGTTTACCCACTTCCTCCTAAACTGTTTCTGTGGTATACTTTAAAACCCAAAGCTGCCACAAAGCCTCAGGACTTGCTGGTTTTTTAGTGTGCCACACTCGTCCATCTGTGAAGGGCTTAGTTTGACAGACAAGTCCTTTTCTCACTCATCTTCTCCATAATCAGCCACTTGCTTAGGTCATAACTCTTGTGCTCCACTTTCCATCACATTTCCTCCAGTGCTGCATGCCTGCCAGCCTGCCCGCTGGTGTTAAAGATATACAAAATATGGCTCATTTGAAATGTAGGCTACCCTAGGTGGTTGTTCTAGCTGTGCTGAATTAATAGAAGTTGGGTGGAGGAACGCTTTCTTTTCTCAAAGTACTTAAGCTACACTTGTGACCCAAAACACAGCACATTAAAAATTCACACGTCTTATTTTTAGAGTTTTCTTCACTGTTTTTATCCCTTTGTTGTTCTCACGCTTCATCTCACCTCCCAGAAGATGGTGTAAATGTCATGGTAATGACATGCTTTTTGGTATCCATGAGGATTAGGAGGTGTCAATCATTCCTCCCATGAGGCTTTGCCTTGGCACAACCCCGGAGCAGAGAGGTACTTGGGGATGAATGAATTTGGATGCACAAGAGCAAACAAATCTCTTGTTTTTGTTGTCATATTTGCAACTTTCTGCGCGACGCTGACCTTTTTATCTGCTGTGTTACTTTACATACTTTGAACGTTAATCAATGCAGTCACCTATACAGCTCCACACTCCCACTCTTGTGCGAGACACTCATTTAGTTTACCTTTTAAGTGTGTTTCTTTGAAATATATAGTGAAAATAGGTAAACAAGACCAGTTAATGGATAGCGAAACCTTTTGACGCATAATATTTCAAAAAGTAAGCCCAAACAAAATATTGTTTTTGAAAAAGGCTCTAGGTTTGTTTAGAATATTACTGATAGTCAGACCCTGACTGTGGCTCTTTTTAAAGTTAAGTCAGGTTAATCTAATGAGGAGAAAGTGGTCTGACATCTAAAGTCCTTTATATGATACTTCAAATTAGTCAGAACTATGCATCCCCAGAGATGAGAGTGAATAATTCATTTGTCACACTGAATCAAAGAGATGATCCTAACGTCTGTGATCTGTTGAAACTCTGAAACTGTCAGTGTGTCATGTAATCTAAAGCTCACTGCTATGATAAGGTCATTGGGGGAGAAAATGTACGTTAGAAAACCTCGTGTTCATGCTGTGTTTGTTATTTTTTCTCATGAGTGTCATTTTTGTTTTCTCTGCGGTGATAGATGTATTATTCAATTCCAGGCTTTTAAAAATTCATCATCACCAAAGCAAGGTATTGCAGTGCCGGCATTAAAACTAACACCTTCAGAATGTGTAAAGGTAGTTAAAAATGCTGCTCGCTCCCTCCAGACGTACCTGCCAGATGATAAACCTAAATCACCGCAGGCCAGCACGGACACGAGGTCCTCATCGCCACCCCGCGTTCAGTTTTGCTCATCGAGCACAGCAAATGCCACGTCCTTGTGGTACTAAAATAATATCAAACACCTTGTTCCTGACTCATCACCCCCCCCCCCCCCCCCCCCCCACCTCCGAGCTCCCCCAACTCCAACATGGTACTGCAGCCCTCCAGTTTTCCACCGCCCCCTGTGAATATCCAAGCTGTCGAGGCTGACTGGGCCGAACATTTTCTTGCCAGGGCACAGTTGGAACAGATCCGGCCTCCGGGCCACATATACCGCTCCACTCCAGCCCCTGCAAACAAAGCCTGCCCTGCGCAACTGTCATCTAAATGCTAAGCGCTTTGGATCGCTACGGTAGATTCCTTTTGTACATACTTAATCGTTTTTTTGAGACGGCTTGTCCTTTTGGAACGTGATAGCTTTACATGCTTTGCAGCTTGCTGAGCATGAGCTGCTGTTTGAGCAGGTTTTGTGATTCATTGAATTTGCACTGAATTACCAATAGAGAAAGGGTCTTTTGTTAATCAACAAGGTGTATGATTGCAGAAATCTGTATAGACGATGCAGGTGCTTTTTGTGTGGTACCTCTTTTTGAGGATTATGGGCTTTTCTTGACTCAGAGGCATACTTTTTTTTTTAAGCAACCAAGTGTTGTAATGGTTATCTTTCAGATGATGGTGTAAGACCTGTCTGCCAAGTTAATCGCCCATCTGCACCCTTGGTGGTTGAGAAATGTGGCCGTCAGGCTTTACAGGAACATAAGCTAAACAGCCAGGCCCACTTTAAGGGGAGGCGCATTGAGAGACAGACTCCAGACGAGCCTCTTGAACAGTTTCATATCAAATCCACAGACATACAAATCTCCACAATGATCTGCCAAGTTCCTGCAGAATTCACTGGAGCAGGGATAGCAGAATTTCACACCCCCGCCCGGCCCCCTCTCTCCTCCTCTCAGCCATCACTGGATGACGCTTGGCAGCAGAGGGTGATGGGAAACATCTGCGAAAGTCGGTGTGTGTATGTGTGTGTGTATGGTTGAATACACTCACCAGATAAAAAATTGTGTTTTTACGTTATAGTTCTTTTTGGAGGCATCTTTTACATGGTGACAGACGCATCAATTATTCTAACATGGATCACACAGTGGAATGACTGAAACATGAATGTAGATACGACAAAAACTGTTTCAGTAGTTAAAGGCTCCAGGGCTGATGTTTTTGAATCAATTCTGCAGACCCGTTGGCAGATAAGAGTGAGCAAGTGGTAAAAAAGTAGATGATAATGCACTTCCTTTGCAGCTAAATTACTTCCTGTGGCTGGCAAAGAGGAAGTGAAGGCAACCCCCCTATTGGCTTCGTTTTCCTATTCTTACTCCGTTTTCTTCGCACTAACAATGTTGTGTTTGCATGCTGACTATTATATTGTCAGGAAAAAACTAGGAGACAATGATTCAGCAGGTCCTCCGGATGCTCCTCTGCAGCTGCCAGAGATGTGACTGCTCAGAGTCACTGAAGTCTCTTTTTATTTGGGTGTGCTGAGCAATATAAATAATGAAATGGAGCCAGTAATTGGTGGTTCTTGGTAATTAGGACCAAGCTGTCAGCTAGCAAAGTTGCAGTCTGATGGTGCTGCAGTAAGGGCAGTAATTACTATTATCTAGGGGGGGTTGTTGACACAACAATAATCCCATTCTCAACCAGGATAGAGGGGGCTTATGTTTACTGTCCCCATTTTTAAGAGGTTCATCCACAGTGATGCAGCTGACATAAATCTGCAAGTATTTGTGTTTATGTCCGTCAAGTAGCTAACACCAAACCATTACTGTAAACAGAGAGGGAGACCCCCTGGCCTCGAATTTTCTGCTTGGTGACTATGTGAAGAGCTTGTCCATATTTTTCATTAGTCAAACAGTTAGACTTTTTCCCTGCAAGCGGTGTGACGCCCAACCATAAACAGCATTATCAACCATCTCAGCAGGTTTTCTAATACCCCTGTAATCCTGTCATTTCATTCATGGATACTGCCTGGGTTATTCTGGGCCTGGAGCATATCTGCCCGCCTGTCTCTGCTCCTCTGTGTGAGAGATTGGATTCCCCAACTCCCCGCCTGCTCCGTTTTGCCACACACACTCGCACCAGCACACATGTTCGCACCCGAGTTTTCGCTCATCTCTTGTCAGATCCCCAAAGTGTAAATGGGCTGGTCAGACCTGATGATATATAGGGTACAGAGGACAATGGCACCATATGCCGTGTAGGGGATGATTCCTAGTTGTGGATAATAACTTGCCCCTCGACGAAGTGAAATTCTGCTCATCTGGCTCAAGACTTACAAGCGTAGCGTTTGCCCTGTGAGATGAAGAAAGTGAATTGCCTCAAAAGCAGAGTACCCAGGTGACATTTCCCCTTCCTGCTATCATGCAAAGTAATGAACCTGCCGGAGCCTCGCATGACTCTACGCAAGAAAGTGTGGAGTGTGATGATTGGGTGAGTGGAAGGGGGCAGCTCTGGGACGTGAGGGTGAGTAAAGGGTAGACGAGTTGCTGTTTTCATCCAATACAGTAGCACACAACACACAAATTGCATCGGCTCTGAATTAAACATGTGGCACCTCGTTGCTTGAGGCGTGATGGACATTTAAACATATTGCAAGGCAGAGAAAATGGCTTTTTCAGTAGGTTATTTATGGTGAAGACATTATATTCATTTGATTATAATAAAACATCCATTATACTCCGAGTGAACGGCACGGAGAGGTGAGGCCGGCAGAGTGCAGCTCAATGTAATAACAATTGTGTGTCTGCCCTAAATGAGCCAATGAAAAGAACGGGTTCCTGTAGATATTAGTTTCCTTTGTAGGGGTGCTCAGATCTGGTGATATGCTTCGTGAGGAGTAATAAAGAAATATATCTGTTTTTATTGTGCCTTGGCGACAGAGTTATGTTTAGAGCTAGTATAAAGAGCTGGAACATGGCGTAAAATGATATTATGGCCCATTAGGTGGGGGCCCGAGCTAAGCGTCGCTAGCGGTAACCGAGGACTGGGGGTAATGGGGCCGCGGCGTATTGTCTGTGATCTGCTCTTTCACTTCTCGCTGATTGAATCGTCTACATCACTGGCACTCCATCTCCTGGGGAACCGGAGTAGACGAGGTGATTTTGGCTGAAGACATCACTCAGTCAAACCTGGGAGATAAGAGAATAGGGTGGGGGAATTGGAAGGAGGGTAAAATGTAAAGCAAAGGTGACGTTCAGGAATTATTGCGAGATTGTTGTGCAGAGCGAACTGATCCCAAGGTGTATGGATGTTTCATTTTGGAATAGAAATAATCTTGTACTTTATTGCTGTGCATAGGGTCTCTTGCAGCAAAACAACAATAAACACGGTTTACTTTAGTTGGATTTCTGACTGAAAACAGAGGAAAATATATCTATTCTCCTGCTCTTCTCTCACGTGGTTTCACCCTGCAACACAGCTTTAACCAATGCTCTCAGTTCTTAGTCTCCTGACCTTGTATCTCCGTCTCTCTGGTGTGAATCTCTACAGAGCTGGCCCTCTACTGCTGGAGCTTTTCCCCAGTGGATGTCAATGGAAGGGGTTGGGATCATATTAAGGTGCTGTTCAGTCTGGCAAAACCTTTAACGTGCCCTTCCCTGGGGACCCACTCCCACTCCACATATTGTAAGGAGAGGTCTGCAGTGGTTGTGAAGCAATAAATTAGCATACCTAGCTCCAGGCCCGTCTACACCCAGAGCCCCGCCTGTAAACTCAGCTTCACCTCTACTTCTTGTCAACCTATACCCTTCCAGTGTTGAATAGGCGAGACATTGTGTTGAGCGGCATAGTTTATCTGCTCTCCTGCGCAGCCAGCATGGGGGCTCGGGAAGTAATCTGAACCGAGCAGGCAAAAAAATTCCAGGCATCCTGAATGGAACCAGATGTGTGTTTTTGTCCGCTCTGTCTCATGCATGCTCTTGGTAACTTGCACACAAGAAACACAGACGTACGTGTATGTGCTTCTGGGTGTATACTCACACACACATGCGTACAATAACAAAAACCCTGCAGGGCAGTCTGGCTTTCATAACAGCAGTAGATGATATGATAAGAAACGGGATCGGCCAGAAATGGCCACTGTGGGCTTGTTTATGTTAGCGTGGCCCTTCCTCCCTCACATAGATTACCACTCCGATTGTGCTGAGGCTACATGCTTGTACATGTCGAGCTGTATTGACCCAAAGATGAGCAACACACACGTTTCCGTCAACATCTTTGAGACAGTTTGCCATGTCTGAACTGTTTTTTCCCCCCTGCATGTGTTATTTTGTTTGTTTGTTCTTTGCATTTTGTGACAATCATTTAAATGAAAAATAGTTAACTGAAACCTCAGGGGGGAGGTGGTGGTACAGAAATAACAAGAACAGCACTGTTTTGGAGGCTATGAGTATTGATTTCATTTAGAATTTCTGAAACTGACGAATACAGCACTAGGCATGCCATTCCCAACAATTGTTATGTAATGTATCATGGGAACACTGAGGAGGTTATACAAGGGAGGAATGGATACCTGACTAAAATATTGTTTGTAGCCAGAGGAAAAGTTGAAATGAGAAGCTGGTTCAAAGTCCAAAGACAGAGGAGTGACTTGATATTTTTCAGGAAATCTCTTGAATGGAAAAATTTGCCTACATTTTGAGATGTTGGACAAGCCTTATCGTGTTCTTTCACGATAGATGTTAAGACTGGTGAGAGCAGGAAAAAGCACAATTGTAACAAACAATATTAGTGACTATGTTTACACACTATGTTTGCACATTTATATCCCACTACTATTCCAAACATGATAATATTGTGAATTTGATACAGGTCTTTCAAACCGCATATTCAGTAGAGCTGGGAGCAGCTCTAAGAATTTTCCTAGTCGATTAATAGCCGTCATTTAGGGCCATTAGTCGACTAGTTGCCCGCATGTTTACAATATTGATTTAATTATTGAATAATATAGTTTGGGTGGGGCAACACAATACATTACAGAGAAATACAAAACCGTACTAATGAACCTTCATTAATATAGGCCTATATTTTATCTACAAGTGCACGTCACACACTGAGCGAGCCGCCTGTTAATGACGCTGTGGGCTAATGGGCATGTAGCTACTTCCATGTTTCAGATGATACGTCATGTTTGTAGTCAACCAATGAAGATGAGTTTACATATCACCTTGGGTTCGTCCTTCACCTTCTGAAAATGATCCCACACTTTGGATTTCCTGCCCGACATGTTATTAACTAGCCTGTGGAATAACCGCAGGTACCAGCCCTGGAAATTAACCTGACTCCTGTCTGACTGCAGAGCGTGGACACTTCCTGTGTCCTTTCAAATTAAATTCCCACATGGTCCAGTCATATAGGTTTTGATTTATTTTGACAAGGCGCAGCTACTAAATAGAGTTTGTTTTTTGGACATTCTGAATTAGCCGTTTTTCAGAATTTAGCATTTTCGGGTTAAGCCATGTGGGATAAGATGGTATTATTTGGGTTTTAGGAGTATTTTTTGGACATTTAGCATTCAGAATATGCATTTTAACTTGGGTTTTTACTGCAGTTTACAACACATGGCCTCTTACCACTTTATGGTCGGCTCTATGCGTTGTCTTGGATGTGTCGTACGCAAACCAACTAGCCAACAGTTTGCAAGGCTGTGAGGTGAAGATGCATGTCCCCCAAAAAAGCCCATGTTTCTGACCTGAAAAAGGTACACACCTGCTTTTAAATGTTACTATGATTTGGATTACACACACACATTTTTGGATTGCACAAATATAGCAATGGCAACCTTTCCAAAAAGGTGTTTGAAGGTATGATAGAGGGAGGCTGTGTTTGTATGGTCAAACAAGTCTGCCACCGGTGGAAAACTGTGAAAAAAGAATCCTGTTTTGATGCATAGAAGCGGCTACAGCTGTTCCACTTTTCCATATTTTGATGTGATAAATGACATGTCAGGGCACGTTAATCAGAGTATGCAGGGCTGCATGTAAACAGGAATATTAGTTGAATATTCATTTTTCATTAGCCATGTAAACAACTTTGTAGAAATATTGTCTTTTTCATAGTAAGGGCAAATAACTGAATATTTTGTGCATGTAAACGTAGTCCCCGATGGCTCTGCTCCGTTCAAATGACCCAGTAAGCCATGCCAGTGAGCCTCCATGCACACAACCAGATCACTGGAACTGGAACACCTAAATTATTAATGTTATTAAGTTATTAATTATGCCTGCTGTAACATGCCAATAGGTCTGCCAAGAAAAGGTCTACAGGTATTTACATATCTGATTCCCCTCTGACAATAATTTGTTCTATGTTGTGTCGTTTTTGGCCACATGTTGCTGGTGTCAAATTTAAATACTCTATAAAAATTAAAGCATGAAGGAATGGTTAACATCACCAGCTGGTTTCTGGCAGTACACCCACATTGCGTAAGCGTTAACCCCGAGGCCGTGGCTAAAGCACTTAGATGGTTCCGGCAGCAACACACAAAGGCTTTTCAAATCTATTCCACGTCCAAAGACTTGTTCCTCCTTCTTCTTGGCTCAGCCATACCATCAAAGGAAGTGGTGTTCATCGGCCGGGGTTATTGCTGGCAGGAATGTGTGACTAAGTGTTTGCGTGCTTGCTTGTTGCCCGAACATGTAGGCCCGTATCAGCCATCACCACAGGAAATGACCAGCCGTTTGCTTTGAAGTCCCGGCAGAGTTTTTCATTATTCCTACTATCTCCCGAGACACAAGGCGACAGACCCGCCGCCCTCCCCCACCTCTTACAATGCTGATGTTCTGCACTCACCCTCTGCTGCTCCCCACACAGAGCCTTGCCACCAAATGCTTGTTAGAATGCAGAACAAGCGTTTATTAGCATAGAGTATGGGAGTGCCGGCCGCCACAGGGCACAAACCCCACTACTACCCCCTTCACTTCTACACACCACACTTGCCTGAAAAGGCTGAGAGGGCACGTGTAATTGCATTTTCTTCCCCCTGTGCAGAAACTCAAACGCAAGATACGGGGAAATTCGAAGATTCCCCAACCCTTGCCCATCCTTCCTCTTCCCTCTTTCTCACTTATTCCCACTTGCCTCACCGCTCACCTCCACCCCCTTCAATCCTCCACTTCCTCTCTTTACGCTCCTAGCATGTCAAAATGTGTGGCATGCGGAGATGAAATTAATTGGATCACAGTGTAGAAGTGTTCAGCCCCCCATGGCGTGCCGCTGTGTGAGGTAGGATTGGCACGCGCTCACCAGAACTTGCTGCAAGACCAGGAGTTGTTTCGCAGCCAGTCTGTGCCAATCTGGAGCCTCGCTTCCTACACACATGGAATCTAATCTTTTCGCACACACTATACTCTACTATACACTTTTCACCCCCCTACACACACACACACACTCATACAAAAAACAACTGTATTTTCTCCAGTGGTTCATACAATATATATGGACAAGTTTCTGAACAGGGCGGCAGATGTGTTGTTTATCTGCCAGTAGGGCGCTTGCCAAAGCAGCATGCCTGGGCTGGGTGTGGTTGAAAACTGGGTTAGGAAATCCCTTGTCGAGGTTATTACATGCAGTAATGCTAATGAGGCTTTTGCTCCAGTAATGGCATTACCAAGTGGAAACGCTAACCCACATGTTCCAATCGAGGATCACAATTTACAATGACAAAATCCTAATGACTAAATGTCTAGTTTACGAGCACCAGGACAATCTGGATCGTGTGTATGTTAATGCAGGATTTGATGAGATACAAAATTCTAGGCTACAATTAGAAATGCTAAGCGTATTTTCACTCTGTCCCAAAGCTGGTAAATTTATTGAGACCCATGCCAACACAATACTTGAGTGTCTGTGCCAACACGATAGCTTAATGAATATAAACCCTTTTTCATTTAACAAATTCTGGCAAACTTCTCACTGCATAATGTTGCATTAGCACAAAAGCAGCAGTACGAGTATGGAAATATTAAAGTTTTACGGCGCTCTGGTGGCCGAGGAGTTCAAGCACCCTGACGCACCAAGCTGAGTTTCAGTCGGTGGTCAATGTCGGATCATCAGTGAGCCTGAGTTTTTGCTGTGTGTTGCGCAGCGTAGGCATTAGTTGGCACTTGTCGCCTGTTTTTTGGCTGATTCAGCAAGTAGAATTTGGCAGGTCAGGTTTATGCATGAGAAGAAAAAACAGCAGTGAGCAAAGTAAGCAAACGGTTAAAGTCAAGAGGGTGTGAGATCAAAACAAGCTTGTTCTGTTCAAATTATATTTTTAGCCACTGCACTCTTTTAGCAGAAATGGTCTGTAGTTGTTTGTGTTATTGTTTGTAGCGCACCGTAAATGTGCTTTGTTCTTTCAACATCAGGCTGTGTTGTGAATGTGCTACTGACTAATTAGTGTCTTGAATCAGTCCTGTTGGTCTTCCAGTTAGGGGTAGGCGATATGACCCTGAAATAATATCATGATATTTCAGGGTATTTTTGCGATAATGAAATTCTTGAGTAACTCAGAGTGAGATTTGGTTTCTGTATACAATATTAATAGTAAAAAGTCCATCACAAATTACACATTTAAACAGCTCCCAGATATAAAAAATGCCCCCTGGGATCTATATATATAAACCAACAGGTGATTTCCTTCTTTTAGTAAAATCCAAAATGATTGAGTTATTTTTTTCCACCTGGACCTTTATGCTCTGCCATTTCTGTTATGATAGGCTGTTATGATACCACAGCCATCACACATTGACATATATGGAGTGACCCATGAGCGTCACATAAGTTTACATTACCAAAGGTTTATGACAAAATCCCTTGACGACACCGACTCCCATGTGTGCACAGTGAGAGAGGAGATGAAGAGATGCTGTGCTGCTGCTGGAGGAGCCGCTGAATGAGTTCCCTCTGAGCGGTAAGTCACTATAAAAGTCTGAGAAGTCCGGGGCTGTTCATAAAACATTCAGGACGCCACATATTATTCCACACTACTGAAGCTGCTCCTCTTTTTGGAACCACCTTGGAGTCTGTAATAATTTCGCTTTCAGCCATGCTTGTTGCCGTAACAGTTTGAGGTCAATATGTCAACAAGTATAGTATCACGAGTATCACAGTAGGAATATTTCACATGACAATAAAAATGATATCGGTATTATCGTGAACGAGATGATATGACGCACCCCGACTTCCAGTTTCCCTTTATGAATGACAAACACAGACCAACGCTGCCTGCTGGTTTGGAGAATTATTACCTCTCATGCAGGTGCAGAAGGTACGTGAGATTTGTCTTGTGGCTGTAGTCTTTGTGGTGTGTTCACCTGGAACTGTGTGGCTGAGACAGATGACTGTAGGCGACACTTGGCCTTCATCGTGGCTAGTTCTTTGATGTCTGTTTGGTGTGTCTTGGCCTTGAGGTAATGATCATGAACTGCAGCGTCCCTGGGGTCGGAACTAGCAGGTGACTGTTGTTGCATGTTGTCCCTGATCTCTCTACATTCATTTTCATCTCCCTTCTATCAAACACCTACCTAAAGGCATAAACATCCTGATTTAAATAGGCAAGTGTCTGATCAAAGAATGAATTATCAAGAAGACAAAAAATCTGACCAAGTATTCGATGCTATGGACACATTTCTGTCAGGACTCTCAAGAATTTGAGGTTGAACCCAGCCCTGGTTTCTAGCCCCTCCATTATGTGTGTGGAGTCTGTCTTGTGTTGTTATAAATGCTTCCTCTGTTCAAAGGTTGCTATTTGTTCCCCCCCTTGCTGTCTGATCAGTGCTGTGTGTCTGTGGCTTCTTGACTTCTCTGTTTGGCCTTCTCCCTCTGTCCTGCTGGCTGGCTTTGTCTGATTTATGACAGTCTGGAGCTAATGGTACAGAACCAGGATTTGTGTCTGTGGTGTTGTGACTGGACCGGTGCCGGCTCATTGGCCTCCTCACTTTTCTCTCCCTGTCTCTGTCGCTCTCTCTCACTTGCTCCCTGTGGAAGAGGTGAGCGACGGAGTGAGATGGCCGGTGAGCGACTCGGCTGTTGATCAGCATCCCCGTGCTCCGACTCATCCGTCTTCACCTCCCACCCTTTCTTTCTTTCCGCCAGAGGAACCAGGCTGCCGGCTGGCGGGGGAGCCGACTCACCTTCAGACAAGGCCACCAAACCTAGCCTCACCTTTCATCCCTTTTCATCCCTTACACTCCCCCGGCCCGTCCTGACGCACCCTCACAGATACTCATTTTTCGCTTGCTCTCTGTCCCTCTGTGTCGGCACTGAAGACCGGGGCCAGGCTGCGAGGCAGGCAGGGGGCCTTGTATGTGGAACTGTGTTAATTATCACGGGAATATGAAGACGGAAAAGCCACGTTATCTACCACCACAACCCCCCTCTCCTCCGTACCCCCTCTCCTTCTTCCTCTCTCCCTCTCTACATGTCTCTGGAGGTTGCTTCGATCATGCCGCTTGCGTCGCCAGGTTTGTGAAGGATGTCGCTGCCAGCTGTCTTTTTCATGGACGGCTGCCAACCTCTCCCCGTATCTTCTGTCCGTCGTCATTTCCTCGTTTATTCCCATCTCTCTCTCTTTTCCCACCTCCCGTCGTTTATCTGTTAATGAACTCTGTGTCTCGAGCCCGTTTCTGTTTTCCAGCCTTGTCTCAGGGAGAGTATGTTTTTTTTTCTCTTCCAGGCATGGACTGGGTCTTATGGAGCCCTCGTTGGCACACAGGCACAGCGGTACCAAGGTCGGGCAGGGCGGAGAGCGCCCAGGTCGTCAGACAGTCTGTGGCCGCAGCACCATGCCAGCTTTGCAATCTGTGTGCAGTGCGTTAAGTGCAAAACAGACACTCCATTTCCCTCTCGGCCTGGCGGCGTTTGCCTTCTTCAGCTGGCCCGATAAAGGTCAGAAGAGCATGGGCAGACAAAGAGAGCTTTATATCCCATCTGAACAATGAGAATCCCAATCGATCGGCAGATTCTGTGCCACCTTCCTCTACTTTCCGCCAAGCCCAGCAACATATTTTCTGCGTGGAGGCAGCCCTGCCGTGGCGACGTCGCCCCTGATTGAGTTCTTTGCACTGTGGGTGAATTGTTGCACATTCCAATTGTGAGTTTCAGATAGACAGAGATAGTGAAAGACAGAAGCAGAGCACGAGGCAGAGTCGATTATTGTACATGTGTCGGAGCCATTTAATGTGGACTGTTGAAAGCGTGGCTGATGAAGCCACACACAGGCTGCATGCCCCATTTTTCAGTGTCTAGAAACTTTTGTCTATCTGTGTGGTTTCTTGTCCATCTGCGTATGTGAATCCATTCGTGCGCCTGTCTTGTGTTTTAGTTGCCGAGTAGCTCTACCTCCCCTGGTGTGCGAGTGCTGTTAAGCTCTCCTGCACTTTATTTGACCCTGGCCTCCAATGAGGTGTCATAGCAAGCCAAGTGTAAAACAGATGTATGCCAAATAAAGACATGAAATCCCTCCTACACACAGCGCATGTACAGTGAGTCAGTCATTCCTTTTGTTCACACAGTATAACTTTTGCTCCAGAGAATTCTGGCTTCATAAATTAAGCTCGCTTGGCCTTTGATTATATCAATTAATCTGCACAGGCAGTGCTTGAGGAAGGACACACGGGGCAAGGCTAATTGTGCCTTTAAACCAGTTGCATACAAAGAATTTCCATGTCATTAGTCACTCGGCTGCAAAGCTGAGAAGGGGTTTCCTACCCTCCATCTCCATAACCATTTCTTTGTTGTGTTGTTTATCTGTTTTCTCTATTGTGTGCCTTTATTTGTCCTTCACCACCCCACGACACCTCCCAACAGTATTCCACCCATGGTTATATAGGCTTTTGAGAGTGGCGGTTTTAAATATCCTTTCACTGATGAACCACTTTGATACCCTTGTACGAGTGAGCTGATTCCACCATCGGGGGAATTAAGGCCGCTTTTGTACACTGAAGCTCCTTGGTGCCATGCAGAGCTGTGATAGTGCCTTCTCTCAGGAATGGGGACAGAGAGGTGGGAGGCAGCTTCTCTCTGATCTTCTGCCTCTCTCAGAACCATCTGTCTGGTGCTGGCCCGACATTCTGCGCCGCTTCGTATTAGCACTTACAAATATATACATTTCTCACATCTAGCTTTTGAGAGAAAGTCATACCCCTCGCTGAGTTATGCTCGCCAGGAGATGGGAAGCGAGAGCAGATTGGGAGCCGGGCAGAGTTTGTGGGAGCGATGCCTGCCATTGCTTCATTGACGGGAGGGGTGGAAAGGGAGGGAGGGAGAGGGTGCACATGATTGGATGGATAATGGAAGGATGGCTGCGGATTGGCTGTGTGATCAGGGTTTGTAATATATCCCAGACTGGCTAATGGAATATGTTTGTTTCCAGCAGCTTGATATCACAGCAAGCAACATTAACTCTGAATACAGCCTGGTATATGTGCACATTTATCATTCCTATTCTTGCTCTGATGGAATATTTCCCCTTAAGCATGCATTAGCAACAGGTTTTAACGCAGCAACAATGTACAAAAAAGCCTTTGATACACACACTGAACATGCAGAAGCATGCATTTAGTTTTTATTTATTCCGTGTGCGCCAAATCATGTCTGCTGTAAAAGATGGTGTTGCTCTGTTAGTCACAGATAGAGGTTTAAGAAGTTTGGGGGGCACAAGCAAAGTGATATTCACAGATGCTAATAAGCTACATACAGCGTGGCACTCTTCCTGTCAGTTGTCAGTACTAGGTAAGCTTCTGAGTCGTACAGCAGGATGATTTGGTGTTAAGTCTGTCTGCTCCTCTTTTTTTTGGGAGATATCTTGGGGTGAGCAGCTTTTATCCAAGGCTTCCATTTCTCTTTAGAAGCTGGTGACTGACTCTCCCGCCCCTCCTCCTCGGTTCCTCGCTGCTGTGAAATGGAATTGCTTTCTCGTTCGTTAAAGATTTTCTTGTCGCTGCCTTGTACTACTCCAGGAGTGAGATCACTTGAAATGGCTGAAAGTTCTCAAAAACCACTGGAGAATTATGGTGTGGCAGCAGCGGCGTGGGGGCGGATTGGGGAGCCAACATAAATAAAGAAAATTGCTTTTTTTTCCCTATTTTTCTGAATTAAATCTGTTTTGGAGACTTTTTTTTTTTTTTTTTTTTTTTGACAACACACAAATTAATTCCGGCAAGTTGTCGCTTTACATTAAAGCATGAAGTGGCCTGCTGGTGTAAGGGAAAGCAATCCCTCTTCTGGTTGCCATGGAAGCAGGTGCGTTGTAGCATTGGGTACCAGCCGTGATGGTTCTGCCAAAACCACTGCCCACCTATATCCTATAGGCTTTTCCGGGGGTGAGTGGTTTCCCTTTCAGACCATCCAGTCCTCTCTGTGAGAACATTTCGCCCATTTTGAAATCGTACTGGTATTTATAAAACAGTGTTCCCATGTGTGGCTTACCCCAATCCTTTCATGTGATCTCTCCCTCACTCTTTAAGAATCAAACAGCAGAGGATAATCTGCATGTGCTCCGAATAATCCCGCTCTGCTTAAATTATGTTTCTGTAAACAGTTGTTTGCAGCGAATAAGCCGTGTGAACTTTTTTCCACGCGGCCCCCGCTCCTCCATGCCTGCCTTTTCTCCTCCACTTGCTCCTTCCTCTTTCAGTCAAACTCTCATCATCAGTTCCATCTGCCCCCCAAAACAACACAACTGCACGCGTCTCACACCCATGCCCCGGCACCCACAGTGCTGGCGTAGCAGTGCAGCGTTGCTCGGGGTGGTGTGCAGCGCCAATCTTAATCACATTGGGTGAGCACACCTGTGAAAACAGATGTCCACCGGGGCTGGCATGCTGTTCCTCTTTAGGGTGGAGCGTCTGCGTATGGCTTTCCGCCACTCCTCCTCCTCCTCCTCCTTCTCCTCCCTCCCCCACCTCCATGCAAAGTTCCTCGGGTCCCCAGCAGGCAGCTCTGGCCCCGACACCCAGACAGGAAGGGCACACGGCGGCATCAGGCAGGGGGCAGGAAGCACCGGTCCCCAGGCTTTACCCCCTGCTCTGTTTATTTTAATATTAGTCCTGCTTACAGATGATAATGAGAAAGTAAGATCAAAGACGCAGAGCTCCTCTAACTCCCAATAGGGCAGTCGTGTTGATATATTATGAAGTACAAAATCAATTCTAAAGGCATTTCAAGCAGCTATGATCCTAAATCAATTTTTAGCCCTTTTTATGAGAGAATTTGATAAAGAGCAGGTGTTGACCTTTAAAAAATGAACCTCTCAGATAACGAATGGTCTCAGTCATAAGTATGGGCTTACACTGTTATTTGCCATATAGAAAGGCATTAGTGCGGGCATGCTAATTCCTCTATACGATTAAGTGCTCTATGACGGCATTAGCCAACACAATGTTGTTTTTTGTATAATTACATCCTTATCTGATAGAAGGCATCTTTTGAAGCCAGTGCTTTTGTCTGGAGGCGTTTGGAATAATGTACGCCGTTAAATCGGTTCGCCAGATAACTACTGGTGTTAATGAGTTAACCAGACAGAATGATCTGTATTAGTGAATTTTAAAAAGGCAATAAACGCATCACTAGCCTTAGTAGAAAAGGGATTATGTGATTTCTATCCAGCTGTGCTTTCCCATTCGCCGCTCTACCACCTCATCCATTTCACACTGCCAAATCCTGCTGGCTGCCCAGCTTCATAAAGGTGCCCGAGTGCCCCACCTACAGAGACACAGAGGTGGCCAAAACCAGACAGTGTCTCACCCGCTCCTGCCCACCCATGCTCACAGCTGATGCTTTAAAGGGTCGGTTCACCTATAATACAAAAAAGCCTCACACTTTCTCACTTAAATTTCATGGTTTCTAGCCATGCAGATAGTTTTTATTTTGTGTGTCTGGGTTTTTTTAGATTTCTTTTTCCACCGGAGCACAGTGGAGGTGAAGAGAAGTTTGTGTGTGGTGCTCACAGCGGTGAAAAATTACATTTGAAAAATTCAACAGCAGTGTGTCTTTGCAGAAACACTGTCTCCATTACTCTGGATAATCCACAAAACCGGACTGTGAGTAGTTTCCATTGGAATTACTTTCTACCAAAGGAGTAGTCCCTGTAGCCCCATCGGATGGGATTTATATCTATATGGGCGGTGGGGTGATTTTAGTGTTACCTGCGCCAGTGATTTTAATCCGGTCTAGAGTGCATATGTCTGTGATTTTTCACCTCCTGCCCCAGTACAAATTAAAGCCCCAATTATCTGCTGTGTGTTGGCAAGCCTGCTGGTCCTCCCATGAGTCCTGTCTGGAGAAACACTTTGCATTTTTAAAATCTGTCTCTGAATTTCTATACATACACTGTAAATAATTTCACAGTTCAGAGCTGGTAGCACAGACGCTTGCGATACATAGTAATTTTACAGTATCCATACTGTTTAACGTTCTCACAGTCTGTTACCGTAGACATTCAACGCAGCATATTTCTGTGATTATTTGGATTTACAGTAAAATTCTGGGTCTTACTTTAAATCCCAACAGTTTACTATAGACAGGCACAGTTGATAAGACAATAACTTTATTTAGCAGCTTGAAGATTATCTGAAATATTAATCTTAGAATCAATTAACATTAGAACTTCATTATTCTGTGGACCACAGACATCTTCTTAGAATATGAATTTCTGTGATCATGCGTAATACGCAATAAAAACCTAAGAGATCGAAATTAAATACATTTATTTAAAAGGCAGGGTCAACATGAATACTGATACTGACAGAGTTTTTGAGAAGCAAACAAAAACAGCCTACTAGCTTCTGCGTTGAAGGCACTAAACTAAAATTCTTAAATTCAGCTCTTCAGAGACTACACCTGAGATTAGAGCCTCATTGATACTTGATTTTTTTTGACTGATGTCGATATTAGGAAGTAACGAGAATGTCACTCCTCAGATGCAGACCGTTACATTAACGTTACCAAAATAAATCAACAAAAATGCCCATAAATATCTGCTCCTTTGAGCTATTCAACTCTCTGTCTCACTCTGATAAATGACAGATTAAAACTAGCAAGGCAGCCTGTTAAGCATCAGTTTGATATCAAACATTCTTGGCAATATGAACAAGATACTGACAAAGAAAATCAGACTTTAATTATTGTCTACTTAATAGATGAAGGATGTGATCATTGTTGATGAAACAGGACTTGTTGATATGTAGCACATGTCCTCCAAATTGTGTTTCCTCCTCTGGTAAAACTGCTTTCCTATTTTACCAAAAGAAAATCTATTGTAAAATAAAAAGCACTAGCTTAGACAATTATACGATTACAAGACTAATGTTTTATCAAACTCCTGACCATGCTCCAAATTCTCCATGCAACACCTAGTCCAAAGAATACGGTTGTGTTCTGTAATTGAAAACAGCAGCATACTGTTTAGGGCTGGGGTCGGCAAGCTTTGCTGTCCAAAGAGCCAATTCTTGCCTAAAAAAGAAGCTATCTGGAGCTGCAAAACATATTTTAGCCTCATAATAAAGGTAACACATCCTTATAAGTTGAATTTAGCCTATCAACATTACTAATAGATCTAAATTAGCATTCAGAAATATGTTTTAGCCCGAGGTGGCTACTCTGCAATGGGCTGTTTTTGATTATTTGGTACTTTAACTTTGCAAAATTGCTGTTGAAAGCAAACAGATTTGCCCCTGAGACTTTTCCCTTTTTGTATTTGGAATCCACAGCTAGCCTAGCTAGGAAGACTCAAGACTACTGTAGCCATCACTAGTGGTGTTGAGATGAAAAGACGTCTGGCCACAGGTGCAGGATGCACATTTTAGTTGACAAAATGTTAGGCTGCGCATTGTTACAGTTAAAGAATCACTTTAGACCTACAATGATAAATGAAACGTTAAGTATTAAAAAAGGTTATTCATGTCGTACAGTTTTCTGTCAAAGCCACAAGCAGCCACTGGAGAGGGGCTAAAGAGCCGCAGGTTTCTTACTTCTGGTTTAGGGCCATTGTCCTGTTGCTTTAAGTGGAGCAGCCCACAACAAATTGCTGACAACAGTATTAAACCGTTTAAAGAGAATACAGTATTTTAGTGTTGGAGATCGGCTGTAAATCAACAGCAGTTCCTTACAGAGTAGAGCTGTGTTCAGTGTGATAACCGAAATAGAGAAGTGTTTTACTAACTTGACAGATGACTCTGTAACATCAGCCAACTTATACAATGAAGGGAAAACTAGAGATAAACTTTATGAGACAAAGACTTTGTAGGTGTATTCAATCGACCAATGTAACGCTATGGTACATCTGATTCTCTCTTTGCTGGATTCTCTTCGTATTGCCAAACTGATTTTAAATGTGGTGAGCTATATGCACACTGTTGCTTGTGTCAGTCCCTTTCTTACATTAACAACATGACTTTCAGAATGAGACATTTTAGGGCGTGTGTCCACATGGCGTAATTCTCTGGCAGAAAAGTGGTGTGCTTCATTCCAGTGCTATATAGAAGGGTGTTTCTAGTGCCCCTTTTGATGTCGCTATGTTAAAAGAGGGTTGACTACACAGCTAACAAGCTTGAACGAGGTATCACCTTATCAGCTCAGTGACAAAAGCACAACACTCACCTGCACCTGTCAGTGTGTGGCTGATCTGCTCCTGCAAATAAGATTTTCTGTCTCTGTCATGATTCTTATTGTACGATATATTGCTTAGCTCAGATAGATACGGCCAGAACAAGTCTCTCCTCTGGTCTCTTGGGTATCAGGGTGATGAGTCCCACCTCATATGATTGACTGCCTGTAAAGGAGTGACAGTGACGACACCTGTGCCTTTCTGGAAAGCTGAAAGTGTTATTAATTGAAGAACTTTGAGAAACAGACGCAGGATGCAGCACCTTTTCAGAAGGTGTATGCTCTCTCGTCATTGCCAACACTTTAAAAAAGACGGTGGCGCTCAGAAAAAAACACTTTGTGGACACACGCCCTCAGTAGCTGTCAGCTGTTTGTGTTAATAATTAAATTATATCAATATAATTATTGGTGTCAAATAATATTATTGCAAATAATGCTAAGCTCGCCGGTGATGAAAGTGACATGATCTCTCTGCAGCTAATTGTCTCTCACAAAAGCAGCTTCTGTTTTTTGCCGATGGCTCAAACACTGCCCGAAAAGTATTTTATGACCCACCTCTGCCTGTAATATTAATTACTACTGTTAACACCACAAATTAAATTCCTTTTCTATTAGTATGGAGGCGGAAATTAGAGATAAAACTAAAGCTATCTGCATGGCTCGGTAGCACTACGGCTAAATGGGAAAATGTTATTTAATGATTTGTGTGAACCGACCCTTTAATAATTTTTGCATTAACACATGTGGCAGACCCAGACTCATCCATCCCTGTTTCCAGCCTCCGTCCGCCACTCCATCCTCTCGTCCATGCAGCATCGATCCAGGCTCTTATCTCCTCTCTGATCCCTGTGTTATTTCGGGAGCATAGGGATTGCTTAATGATCTATTGACCAGATCTACCGATCTGTACAGTCGACCACAATGGACCATCTACTAAAGAGGAGTCTGCGGGGCACATATTCCTCTCTTGTGCTCTCCCACTCAACTCGCGCCCTCCCACCTCCTCAGCAACTCGTCACCGTGCTCTTTGGTTCCCCGCGTAACCCCGGAGAGAGATTAGGTCTTAATGTGCTTTAAGCATCTGGCTGTAAAGTGGTCTATGTATTTTTGCTATCTAACAGCGCTGTTCCTAACGTGACTACTGATGACTCGGCTCAGCTAAATCCTCTCACTGTGTTTTCATTTAACTTAATGTCTGTGTGCATATGAGTTGCTGACAATGATTTGTTTAGCTACTCATGTCTGGTGTGTTTGAAGCGAGATTGCCTCATTTGAACTGTGACTTTTATGCTCTCTGCAGCAGGCTTAGTCCTCGATTGAATCAAAAAGCAAGGCACCAGAATATGATTGCGTGTGATATGGGGTCTTTTCCAGCTCAGTTTCCCACAGTTTGACATTAGCTTCTAGTTTTGACGACAGTAATCATAAGAAGGGCAGATGGCTTCCTTACAAGTAGAGGAGCCTATCTCTGGTGTGTATATAGGTGTACGTATAGTCTTACAATGTGAAGAAACCACTTAAACACCACCGACACATCTGATTGGCTCTGGCCCTGTGTCTGGTTTGCACTGTGGCACCTTGTGCAGTGCGACTGCAGTTGTTGCGACACGTTGAGCCCGTCATGGGTGAGATCCTCAGGGATTTGCTAGACACTAATAAATGACTCCTCTGTGTTAGATGCATTTGTAGGGGTTTGCTGGTGCTTTTGTGATTGTTTTTGTCATGCTCGCAGCACAGCTTAGAGATGGCAAGGGTGGGTTGGTCAGTCCGCCTGCCTGTCTGTGACAGCTCCTGGACAGATTTCCATTAAATTTGTTATGGATTTTCACAGTCCCAGGAGGATGATTTATAATCATTTTTTTCTAACCTTTCATCTTCCACCACCATCTGGTAAAACTTTCTCCCTTAAACAGCACTTGAGGTAATGAGGAGGTATTTTAAAAAGCTGGATTTGCCTCTAAATTGCTGTGAATTTGCTTTTCGATGTATTTTTTAGCTTCATATTCTTTACAAGTCTGCATCTTTTGACTTATGGTGCCTCCAAGCAAAAGGTTGTTGGGTCACCTGTAGCATTTGGAATTATCTTCTGGTACATTTAACGTTGTTTAATCACTTCATGTTTACTCTTTGTTCGCCGGCTTTGTTGCTAGGTGCACATGAGACAGGATGTGATGCACTGCAAAATAAACAGTGAAAGTTGTCCGGTGAAGGGCAGTCTAACTGCTCGGGTTCAACTCTGCTACTGTTCTGCTAATTTGTGTGCATGAATTATTTATATGCAGAATTTATTAATTTCCGTGGTAATTCCTGAGCACAAACTGCCACAGACCTTACCCCTAAAACCTGACAATTTAAGCTGCTCTCTGAGGATGAGCCACCAGTGGAATACCAGCACTTTTAAAGTGAGGTCACTTAGTCTCTCAGGTGGGGAATTTCTATTAGAGTGGACTACCAAATGTGTTAAAGAGTAAGGTAGCTCGTGTGTGAGAGAACTGAGTAAAATCCTCAGTAAAAATAGTGAAATAGTATTTTTGATGTTTAATTCACCTCTTTTCTATCCTGATAATTTTCCTAATTCATCATTTCATTTAGCTCCTCATGTTTTTTAATATGACCTGTTACTCATCAGAGGTATTAACAGTTAAGTAAAGGCATTCACACCTTTGCGTTTGGCCAAGTTAATTACGGTGGAAATTAAACGTCAGGTCATTTCACTGTAATTTGTGGATATCATTAATTTGGTATAACAGATATTTGAAAATGTTTTAACCTTTCAAATGCACCAGCAACATCCTGCAGTTATTAAAATAGGGATACTCAACTTGCTTTGCCTGGGGGCCACTTTGGCAAAGTGACAGAAGGTCAGGCGGCAGTCGCAGCAGACCCGCACAGGGGCGTTACTCATTTGGCACTTAGCATGGATCTGTTGGGTGGTCCGGGGGATTGTCCTCTGGCAGTTTCTTGATAAACAAGCTCTATTTTGATGCTTTTTATTCACCGTGACATCTTGTATTTGTTATAAAATCCCCCCAACAAATTCCCATTTGGGGGTAAGGCTGCACAGTATGCAAAAACAATCATGTTGCGGTTATTTAGACAGATATTGTGATTGTGAAATGATTGGCAGTTTTAATGAGAGTGGTAATTTTTGCATAATTTCCACTGAATAAAATATAAAAATGATGATGATGGGATTTTTGCTGCAGTCTTTACCAAACAAGCTTGTTCCCTTATATCTAGAATATGATTTATAGGCCGGGGCATCTCTGTAGCGCAATCCTTACGTTTTTAATGCTATTTTGTGACACATTTTACCTTTACCATTTAAAAAAAAAAGAAATTGTACATGGCCATATATTGATAATACTTTGTCCAACTTGTGCAGCCTAAGTTGGCCGTAAGTTGAGTATCACTGTATTAAAGGGATACTTCGCCAATTTTCAACCACCTTAGTATCATAGCAGTGTCACCAGTCAGTCTAAATGAACTGTGGTAAACGTCACTCCATTTCACCAGCGCCCAGATCTCCCTGCTCATCTTTCAGCTCATAAATGCGTCATCCAGTGGTTTTACGTTGGCTCTATCGCAGCTCCCCAGGAAGTGTGCGAGCTCTGAAGCCAATGTCGTAGTGGCCAAACCATGGTATAACAACATCTGAGTCCGTCATGTAATGCCATTTGGCACAAAAAATAGTTGTTTCCTATAGACTAACAGTGGGAAAGAGATTTAGCGATTTTTTTTAGCGTTACAACCCCTGTGAAATAACTCGTTTCATTATCAGGATTTGATCCATGTGGTCTGATAATATATTGCAGATTTAATAATTTTATCCTCATTCATGTTAGCGGAGTGCTAAACCTGATGTAGCCATCTTTGCCAATGGAGGTCTCTTGTGCGCTTGCTCTGTGGGTCCAGTGATGCAGAAGCAGCACAGATCACCTGGGTAATTTAATCCTCTCAGGTGAACGTTTTCGGCTTCATGCTCCTCTGAGCAACTCCCGTAGGAATGACTGGGGTCCCGCCTTTAAAGCTGTATATCCAAGTGTCTTTATACAACCATGCTCGAAGGCTATTGCTCGATGTACAGATTGTTCTTCCGCATTTTTGCATGCCTGTCACCACAGATACTTAGAGTATACAAGGGGATTGAGGGAGGGACCCGCCCCTTTCTCTATGTCTCTTCAACGCAGACCGAACTCGGACCAAACAATAAAACTGGGCAGCGCTGATCAAATATGAACCAAGATCCTGTTACTGAGTTGCCTATTTCTCACCTGAAATGTCCTCAGAGACATATTTTAGCTTACTGTTTAACTGTAATTCAAGACCATATTGTTTCCTATGGAGGAACGGCCAAACTTGCATTACATCACCCACCAGTGGGAGCGTTTATTGGTCCGATGTGGCGCAGTGCATTTCGGTAGTCGTAGGTTTCCTACCTCTTAAACAAAAGCAAATGCCTCAGCCCTTTTTCTCTGTTTTCTCTGATCATATAGCACCTATTTCAGAAGTATGCACGTCCTTCTACTGCATAGACTGCTCAGTTTTATGACAAGACCATCTTTACCCCAGTGAAATACTTCTTTACCTGCATGAACTCAAACCGGAGTATATTTTATACACCATCAGCGGTGCAGCCTTGATATTAGAGGTGCACGTTGTCCTGCAGAGCAGACACACTCAATGCAGATCGCGAGCTGTGGCATGTGTGGGTTTGACCGGTCACACAGATTCTATGATGTGATTCCAAATGGTGACACACACACTGTATGTGGCATTATGAAATTAATGTGGCTGCGATCGATATCGGACAACTTTCAAGCAGCTCAATTTTACACTTGCTGCAGGGAACAGATGGTACTTGCTGATAATGTAGCTGGAGGTGGATCCATGGCAGAGAAGATACAGAGAGGGGAGACCAGATCCTCCGGAGCGCAGGAGGAAGGAGAAAAAGAGGTTAAGGAGCTGTGCAATACTTATTCACATAACCTGCATGGATGAATAATTCCCTAATCAGATTTACGTAATGAATAGTTAATTGCACACCGGCTCCGACTACCTACATACACAACACATGACCCCCTCAGAGCTCAAGATTCATTTATACACAAACAGCTGCAGCACAGTTGCCGTGTACAATGATCTCTGTATTCTTGTGCTGTTATCATTAACATCAATGCTTTATGTAGCTGGAGGGCATAAATTTGTGTTCACACTGTGTTTTGAAGGAAAAACATTCCAGTGGCACTCAAATATTAAAATACACCCACAGGCACACTAATGCCTCAGCAGCTGAGTGCGTTGCGTCGTATTTCTGCTTTCTAAGGCTGAGAGGATACCTGTTGAAGAATATTCAGGGTGTAGAGACCTGTCAGGTCTATAATTGATAGGCCTTGGCATTGCATTGATAGGACCGGGGATCTATGTGAAAATAGGCCTCTATCTACAGCTCGTAAATCTCTCAGTCATGTCAGGCTGAATCTCCTCAAACTACATGTCCTGGGGGAATGGGTGAATGAGACAAGCCCCCTCAGTGTTGAAAAGCATGTTATTGGAGCCCATTCCCGCTCTGGGATTCCTTTTGGGCCTCTGTGATTACAAGGCCTCAGCCAGGTTGTGTTTGTGTGCATGCCTGTCACCATGTGTGTGTGTTTCTGTGTCAGAATATGTGCTCCACCAAGTTTTTATGTGGGTGCTGTTAACTCGAATGACTTGCTCAGAGCTGAAAGCAGGACTGAGTGAGGGATCAGAATTCTTAAAACAAGTCTGGGCACATCTGGTTGTGATTGGCAGGAGAAAAAAGGGTCCTTGTGTTCTGGGAACTGGCAGCAAAAGCCTGACCCAACCCAGTATAACCCAGCCCAGTACAGTACAGAACTAGCCAACACTGGGGGAGAAAACTACCAGCAGCAGGACTGCTCCCCTTCACCCCTCCCTTCTTATCCTGACTCTTGGCCAATTCTCATAATCCCACAGCAAAGCCCCTGGCAGCGTTTTTTCTTTTTTTTCTTTTCCTGTATAAACACTGTTCTCCCATTCCTTCCATTTCAATATAAGAAAGTAGGGGCTGCCATGAGCCAGGTAGACCCAGAGCTCCATTACGTTTGGCGGCAACTCTTGTGTCTGGGATAATGATGCCCCGGGGGGTGAGTGTGTGCCTGAATGTCTGTTTGCTCATCTTGCCACCTTAGTGGAAGTAGGAGGAGGGAAAATTGCTATGGGCAGGCGGTATATTGAAAGGCATTTCATGGCGGGTGCTAAAATGGGTTATTCTTCCATCTGTTTGATTTTGAAGTTAAAGGTGGGGAGGGCTCTGTGCAGTTTGTGCGTAAAGGATGGCACACCGCAGATTTAGCGTGACAGAAAAGACCCCTCCCCCCGCTTTCAGCCAAGCATAACTGAGAACAGTGGCAATTAAAAAGTGTTGCCAGCGTTTACAGCGGCCCGCCTCGAGCCATTGTTTGCCCTGCCTACTCTCATCGCGCTCATTATTTGGACCGGCGTTTTTACCTGTGGCACGTCAGCGTGGTGCTGGTTTCGGAGATAGCCTGGCTGGCTTCTCCCTGGTGGCTGCAGCTGAAAACGAGCCCTGTCACCTCACCTGAATCCAGCTCTAATTCAAATGGAGCGTGTGCGTTTAGCCTTCTGAACCTCCAGCCCTCTGCTTGGACACAGAGGCAGTTAAACTCCAGCTCCAGCTACACAGAGAATATCATGGCTTCTGTTATTGTGCCTTTAGTGCTGCAGGGACTATTTGCCGTCCTTATTAAGTAGGCTGACTGGTGACTGGGCAACAAGCCTGGGTATGTGGGTATTCTCCGTGTACGTGACACTGCTCAGTTTTGGGTGTGTGTGGAGGCAGGCAGGCAGGACGCCTGAGGCGGAGCACTGAAGCCAGAGCACTACTGGTGTTTCCACACATGCCACAGATCCAGTGACCCTCACCAGCATAATGACTGCGGGGTTAATTCCCCGGGAGTGGCCCTGCGCTCAGAGAGAAGAGATGAGAAGAAGCGTGGCGAGGAGGGTGATACAGCAGGCCACGACTATACAATGTGCTGCGGCTCTTATTCTTCCATGTAACACAGAGTGATCTGTCTCTACCCCATCCTTTCTGATGGGATTTTGCAAGCTGCCAATAATCCACTGGCATTGTGAGAAGCATCTCTCTCCCTCCCTCTTGCTGTCTCTCTGTTTCTCATTCTCATGGATTTCTAAAGCTAAAAATAATTTCACCACAAATGGGCAAAAAGCTGAGTGGGGGGGGGGGGGGGGGGGGGGGGGGTTGTTTTTCTTTTCTTTTTTTATATCCCTAAATCATTGCCTGAAATGTTTGAGGGAGGGTTTTACTGGCACAGAGCACGAAGTGGAATTACATAGTGACAATCTCCTACTCCATCTCTGAGGCGCTGTAAGACGAGGCAGAAATGCCCATTTCCCCGCCGCATTAAGTGATTTGCAGGGCAGCGTTTGAGTAGGATTGTTCATGGGGAGCACATGAGGAATCATCCATTTGCATGACATTTTCCTTCTAAAGATGGAGAGAGATGTTAAGTGCCGTTACCGTTTTCCTCTAGACACTGTCGGGGAAATTGTTCTCATAAATAATGTTTTCAAATGAAACGGCATACACAGGAATGTCCCTGAATAATACCTCCAAGGCCTGTTCGCCCTGCTTGTATCTTTAGTGTATTTACTTTCCGTTGCTGTAAATCATTAGTGCTGCATGGCTGTGCGAACCCTGTCCATTAGTATTCAAAGTGCACTGTAATGAGATTGGGGGGGGGGGGGGTAGAAATGGAAGGCGGCGTGAAAACTCTCCGTTGGATTTAGACCTTTTGATTTTCAGCAAGTCTCTCCAAATCCCAATTCCTATCTGCGGCGGCTGCAGTTTCTGTTTTGTGTGTATTTGTGTTGTGAATTGATGAGAAGGCTGCCAGTTCGATCCGGAGGGAGAGAATGTGCGTGTGCACATGTAAGCACGTGTGTGTGGAGAGCGATGGCCGCACTCCCTGTTGTTACATAATGATGAGATATTGAGTGTGTGACCTGGTACCACTTTATCTCGCCCTGCACAGATTGCATTCCATAATCTAATGAGACAGATATTCTTTAATGGAAATCCCGGACAGGGTCATGATTGCCGTGATAAAACTTAAGGTCACACTTCACATTATACAAAGCAGGCTCACATACATGCGTAATAAGCAGGGTTGTTATTGCTATGGAGAACATACTGTAATCATATGCCTCATCATATTATTTTTCTGCTTGTTAATAAACAAGCTGCAAATTGTTGGTGCGATGGCAAAAATGCTGTCAGTAAGTAATTACTAGTAAATCAGTGCATTATGAATGCATGGGGGGCGGAGAGGCACGGATCAGCGCAAACAATATGCAGAAAGTGGCTGCTTTAAACTAATTCATTAAAACTGGTCATACAAATGAGGTCAGCACAATTTCTGGCGCTGTCTGGGTGTTAGCTCTTAAAATATGGGCTTCAAGTAATTCAGACATCACATAGACATAAAACGCAAGCTGTGTTTGTGCAGTGTGCAGAACACGGACGTGCAGAGACAACCTTATGGAAAGTCTCACCAGACTTTGGAGTTTTCTGCAGCTGCCTGAGGATTAAAAGCCTTAATGCTGTAAGCAAGTCTTGGACATTTGGTCTGGGTCTTTGCTAGCTTTGGCACCGTGTGAGATTTTCCACTCCCACCACAAAGAAAACAAGAGAAATGATTAAGTAAATATTTTTTCTCACCCAAAATCTTTGTCTGCCTGTAATTCCTACATGAAAATTCTGTCAGCATCAAAAGCGTGTGTGGGAAACCTTCTTTTCAATTTAGCTTTTATGCTAAATGCATTGTTTTGGGGAGAGCAGCCTGGCGACATTGTGCTAAATTTTTGAAGAGGTTTGACAACAGAATGAAAGTGTCGCATGCGAAGCGGAGACGAACGTGGTTGGAGAGGGGAGGCAAACAACATCATAAGTAAAGCAAATGTCAGCACAAACTGCTGCATCAGTTCAGAATAAATTCCTCCTATGGATCAACAGCGAGACAGAGATGCTGCGACAACAATACCATCAAGCGAAAAAGTCTTCCCGCCAGACGGTGAATCATCTTAATTGATGATCAACAATATAAACAGTGGGCCTTAATTATGCCTGAATGAAAATAGATCGAGACAAACCGCGTGAGCGATACAGCTGGAGAAAGACAAGGAGAATGATTGCAGAGGGAGAATTACCATGGAGATTTGCTTCAGATTTCTTTGGCGCCTTCGCCATCGGAGGGCTGCCTTTGGTTTCAGGGGAGAGAAAGTTTTGGTTTCGATATCTTCAGTCAGAAGCCTCACACACCCCCCCCGCTTCCCTCTGTCTCTGTTTTCCCCTCTGTATTTCTCTCTTTGTCCCCGCCTCGCATGCCTCTACTTGCTTGAGGGTTTGCATGCTTCATGCCATAGAGGGAACCCAGCTGCACAGATGTGTTGCCTGGCTTGCAGTTTTTAGCATTTGCCTGGAGCAGCCACCCCTCCAGGACCACCGGCCCTGATGAAGAGCTGTGGAGGCTCCATTTGGCAGCTTCTCATTCGACATGGGGCTTCTGTCCCCAGACATCCCCCTCCACCCCCCCACCCCTTTCTCTCATCCTGAGTGCTCCTTTGAAACAAGGGAAGCTGCCAGGAGGGGGAATCCATCATCGCTTTGGCCCAGGGCGGTACGTTTAACGTTAGCGCCCAAATGGAAAAACGTGCACAGCACAACAAGAGAACGGTGATGTAGGGACCTTCCTTCTGCCGTCCATTGAAAAACTAGGAGAGGAGTACTCAGCCCACCCTTTCGTTCTGATTATCCATCACCCTGGAGCTTGTTGAAAAATCATTTACTGTACGCGAAGGTGATTGACGACACAAAAACGGAGTCTGCATGCCTGTCTCATCAGTCCACCCCCACAGACATAATACTCTCCCTCAGAGGACAAACGTACACTCACACACACATGCACACACACACATGCACACCAACACGTTCCCAACACAGTCTCAAATTGTTTCTAGAGATGTGACACTTAAAGTTCAAAAGAGGCTGGAGGGCTGTTGTAGGCAGAAAACATCACAGTTCTCAATAGTTAACACGCCTGGAGAAATGTTTCTCTTGTCACTCTTTGTCTGATTCTCTCTTAGAAATCCTCACCTAACACACAGTGGAAAAGTTGACCTGCTTGGTTCAGTACAGCAGCATCCATCACGGGGAAAGAAATGAGACCAAAGCTAAAGATAAATGGTTTCTTTTTTCTATATATTTGTGAAGTGAAAACCGTACCAACCCACTGCCATGGACCTAATACTGTGGAGAAATTTAGTCCAAGGCAAAAAAAAAAAAAGCTGCTGTAGTGGGGGGCATGTTTTCTAATCTGACCTTGGGAGTAGGCTTGATGTAACGTTTACTGGTGGGTTTATAAAATGTTATGCGAATTAAGGGGAAAGTTCTGGAGAATCCTTTCTAATCCAGCGTTCCTCCTGATCAAAGGGAGCTCTGAGCTGAACTTACTTTTCTTCCCCACTGTGTTTTTTTCCCATCAGAGCCCACACTGTAGATTCTTTCAAATATGCACTTTGCCCTGGCCTTGTCTGATGGTTTGAAATGCACCGTTCTGAGAAAGTGTGCGGAGGGCAGTAAGATAGGGCGAGAGAAATTGGACTTGGACTATCTTTTGTGTGGTAGACGCTTTCCCTGCAAGTGTAATTGGTTGGAATGGTGAATTGAAAGAAGCCATAGTCGGTCATGTGTGGGGGTTAGAAATGTGCAGACTCAATTGACTTCAAGACTTTCTATATCCATTCCCTCACTGTGATGATGTCTTCCAAATTGCCAAGAACTATTGTTTCCCTCTTCTCATTAAGCACAGACACCCAATTTGCTATAATTTGCAAGAATTACCAATTATTCTAGCTAATCTTGCTCTCACGACTGGTAATTTGTGGTCGTCATCTGTGCTTCTACCTCTGCTCGGCTTTCTTTATGCGCTCCAGATTTATATGAATAAATAATAAGGTGTGACAAGCAGTGGAATGAAAAAAGCTAAATATATTTACTCAAATACTCCACAAAAGCTCACATTTTAGGTACTTGAGTATTTCACAGTTTTATTCCACTGCATTTCAGAGGAAATTTGTGTTTTTTTGCTCGACTACATTTGACAGCTGTAGCTATCAGTAACTTTCAGATCAAGATTTGAATTTAAAAAAGATAAACATGTGAAATGCAGCACATTATTAGGGATTAAAAACTTGGTTCCCAACCATCTAATCTTAAGACTCTTTGGACTCTCAGATGGTTTTATTGAAGTAACAGTTAAAGACCCAAAGAGGTAAAATGATCCAGTATTTAATTAAAAAAGCCAATATTGGAAAATGGTCCAAATTCTTTTTACAAATATGTTTGGCTTCTTAAAAATGGCTCTGATGCAGCAATATGAACAAACTAAAAATATAATATAGAAGAGTCTGTAGCCACATAGTGTTTTTCTATGGCAGCAAAGTGTTGGAAAACAGCACTCCCACTCTACACGTTGGTTTTGTTTATGTTTGTTTGTTTATGACAACAATATCTTGACATTAACCTTGGCTCTGTAGCTGACGTAATGCTATGTTAACAGAGGGTTGACAACACGGTTAACAACAAGCTTACAATGTGTACAGTGTTAACAGCACACCACACTCACCAGCAACATTCAGTGTCCGGCCGATCTGCTCCCACAAATGGGGTTCTCTGTCTTTGTGGTGATAGTTTCTGACTGATATATCATACAGCTTGGGGTAGACAGTGATGACACCAGTGCCTTTTTGAGAAGTTTAGAGATTTTCAACAAGAGTCACTTAGAGTGGACGCACTAAGAAGCCAGAGCGCTCTGAAAAAAGACACTGGGTGCAGTGCATATGTTTTCTCCTCATTTGGAACAACTGAAACAGATATTTTCATTAATTTATTCATTTTCTGTAACTGCTTATCCTGTGGGGGTTGCGGGGGCTGGAGCCTGTTCCAGCTGATATTGGGCGAGAGGCTAGGTACACCCTGGACAGGTCGCCAGACTATCACAGGGCTGACACATGGAGAAACACAACCATTCACGCTCACATTCACACCTACGGAAGATTTAGAGTCACGAATTAACCTGCATGTCTTTGGGGTGTGGGAGGAAGCCAGAGTACCCGGAGAAATCCCACGCTTATACGGGGAGAACTATGGTGGCTGACGTGAATACATAGACATGTATATTCCTTTTCTGCCAGTGTATTCTTACATTGTGGTATTAGCACTTTTACTTAAGTAAAAGATCTGAATACTTCTTCTCACCACTGACAATAAAGATTAATTAGGAGTCATCGTGAGGACGTCCACATTTGATTTGAATTTCTGAAGACATAAACAAAGCCAAACAACACGCCAAGAAAAATAAAGCAAAACCAGTCTTTTGAAGTGTGATATGTTGCTAGCTGGCCTACCATCTGTTTGAGCTTATCAAAAAACTATTGACACGAGCGTTTTTACTGTGATGTTTTAGTTAGAGGCCTCGGTCTCGGAGGATTGCGTAAGCAGAAGGCGCTGCGTTGCAATCAACATTCTCAATAAGCTCCGACTTGCTTGATGCAAACTTGGAATGCTCCACTCTGTCACTGCCAGCGAGGAGGAAAAACAACAACAGTAGTATCTGTTGTGGATGAGGGAGGCCCCGCAGCCCACTCATTGTGATATGCTATCTTAGATGTGATACGAGAGACGCATACACGGCTTTATTGAGTCTGTGTGGAAGCTCTCCAGAAAAGCAAGACACAAGTCGATGCAACATTTGGTTAGAGGGATTGGAAAGAAAAAAAAAACTGGGGGATCACTGAGAAATGAAGATGTTTGATCGTCTTTATTTAAAATAACGGTGCCAGAAGGGATTTTGAAAGCATGTGAGTGTGTGGTGAATCAAGTGTTGACACCTGCGAGGTAATATGAGTTTCTTTTGAAAGGATCTGTGTCAGTGCCTGGAGTTCTCCCTCCATTTTCCGAATTTGAAACTACAGTGTATATATCTCTCTTCTACCAAAACTGTCTTCAGCAGCCCTAGAACAACTCCTAATGCATTTTTGATGATGTAGAGCTAATGACTGATATTTTACCTTAAAACGCTACTCTCTTTACGAGTCACAGGAGACAAGAAGTAATTGATATGGATTTTAATTTGCCAGACCCATCCTCTTAACATGCATTAAAAGTGCTGAAGTGGAATAGTCTGTGGAAGCTGGCATTGCCCTTTCCGCAGCGATGACAGTGCGTTTAGGTCTGCTGGACAATTTATTTGCCCTATAAGAGAATTTCCTCTCCGCTATCTGCACTAGCAGGTCAGCTGGAGCCGCCATGCACCACATTAAACGATAGGGAAGTAAACCCCCGCAGAGTAAACGCGAAGCTGCTTCTTCTAAGCATCGTCTGTCTGGAGTGATTAGTTTTGAAAGAGAAATCAGGGTGATGAGTATCCGCTCAGCTGTAAAACCCTGTAGACTTTGAACAATTTACTCCTCCTTGAGCTGCTTATACCAAAACAGAGGTGATTAATTCCACTTCAGTCTTGCCTGTAACCTTCCAATTTCTGACCTCAAATTTGTTTGTGAGGTTTTTGCTCTCCTGAGGACCATTTTACCGTCTTTTACTCTTGGTCTTTGAATAACATGAGGAGGCCCCTGTACTAAGCCCTGTGGAGCCTCCAAAAACACAAGCACTTCGCTCTCTGATTATTCTATCCACAAAGGTCCACTGACATTGATTACTCCACAGCTTTTTGCTCCCGTCTCTAAGTGCGAGTCAAGTAAACTTTTCCCCAGTTGTTTTCCAGCATGAATTAAAAAAGGGAGGAAGTAAACTTGTCTTTCTTGTGTTATCTCAGCATTTCTGTGGCAGTAGCTCTCCCAGGCAGCCATGACAGGATATTGATGGGCCGCTTCTCTCTGGTCCCTTCTTTTTCCCCTTTTGCTAAACCATCATTCCCCCCAGCCTGGCTCACACCCCCACTACCCTATCCCAGGCTGCACACACTGCCTCTCTGCAGGACAAAGAGTTGAAACCCCTGGCGAAGCGGAGCTGTCTGGCTCAATGTCAACTGTCCTCCTCCTCCCCCTTGAGACTGCAGAGTTCAGATGTTAGAAGGGGTGATTGAAAATAAAACCAAACTCAAACAGAGGGATGCAGCTCTTCTGTGTGCGCGGGCTGTTAACATAAGTGAGTGGCTGTCATGCATTTTGTTAGCATCAACACTTTTCTTTGGGCAGCCCTGCGGAAAAGGATTGCTTGTCGCAGGGAGGAGATAGTTGTCAGGGCCGTGTTCTTGCCCCGAGGATGGAGACTAGCAGGAGTCCTTCTGCCTGCCTGCTTCATCTCTAAAAGATGCAGGGGTGGAGGGGGGTGGAGGAGGGGTTGGGGGGTGAGGATGGTGGCAGCTTCTGGAGCAGACTGCTTCCTGCAGATCTGAGCGGCGAAGTGGAAAAAAGGCACTCTTTATCAAAGCTTCACTTCAGACAGCACTTGGCGACTAGTCATTTTTACAGAGGACCCCGTGGCCCGCGCAGGGGAAAGCGGCCACATCAATGTTCAAGGGGCAGCAGAGTTAACGGGCCAGGCGGGAAAAGAGGAGGGAGTGCAGTCCATCAGTGCTTGAGGAGGAGATGTCTTTGTTAGCAGGTGCTACTAAATTGGACTCCCATTCTTCTGTGACTGATGGGAAATCTGTGCCCTAATCACCCAATGCAAAGAGGAAATCAACATTAGGACCTTGTAGACCAGAACATTGTTACATCGCCTCCTCACTCTTTGTTGTGCTCCTACAGAGTAACTAAACTCTAAATTTACTTTTTCTTTCTTTTATAAATATGTGCTGCTAAATTGCTGGGTAAACTTAACTTAATTACATTTTCCCTTCATTAGAGTTCGGTCACACATGACCAAAATCAATACTGGCGAATATTTGCCCCCCGTTGACTTCCATTAAATGTGATCAAAGAGGCGAATTTATTCTATGCATCCTTATATAGCGTGGTGTTCAACTCTGATGATCTTTGACCAGTGAAGTTGCAGCCTGAACCAGTTGCAAAGAAGTATGTGTGGAGGAGACAGTGATTGTTGCTGTTATTGTGTAAAATTAACCATGAAAAATACAAATTGCCTCACATGAGAGATGCTACATGGCTGGCAGTGAGTTGGGAGACAGACATGGAACGTAAGAAAATGGTGAATGCACTAATAACATAATATTTTAGGGTATTTATCAGCCAGCGAGCTACAGTTACAGCTAGCATCAAGCTATCTTTTCATGTGTCACATCCTGCACTGCCCACATTAAGCACAAATACCGCCTCAGATGGTGATGATGGCTTATCTGCATTAGCTCATGTGTGACTGCGCCCTTACACCAGCTTTGCTTTTTTCCACAGAACCAGACAACAGAGCATCATGCCACCCCAATGTGTGATTTTAGATGGCATGCCGGTGTTCTAAAAGCAAAAGAGGCATTACAGGAGTGACATGCAACAGCATGAGTCATTAGAGTGACATAACGCACGCGTGTCGGGCAGCGGTTTCGAAACAATAACAATTTTAGTTATTCTCCTTCTTTGAGTTAGCTGCTAACTGCTGCTTAAACTCCTGGTGGTGGTCACACACATAACACGTCATCAAAACTAAATATCTGTCCCAACCTGCTGGCCCACACTTTTTACACAAATGTGGATCTGGTGCTGTTACTACATCCGCTGCTAGATTAAAGATGGAACCGCTACGTCTAACCACTCCATGTTCATACTTTTCATATAGAATAGCAACACAGAATAACAGCATAACATTCTGGCCTTGAACAGCCTGTGTTAAAGAGGCTCATATAACCTTTACTCGCCTCCATGACACAGATAAATACAGAAAATAACTGACGTCAGGGGTGACGGTATGAGAGAGTGAGAGAATGAGAGTGGAGGTGTTGAATTACTCCTTAAAACGTACTGCTTTCTGAAGCTGTTTCTTAGTATTGGCAACAAAGACTTACATAAAGAGTTTATAAAATATGTTTTGTCATAAATTAAAGTACCCGGGCCAGGGCTCTTCTCTCACCTGTTATGACTGCCTCTGCATGCCCTGGTAACACCCCCAGCAGGCCCCACTGATTCAGGCTGTGCTCTGATCCTCCGCCACAGAATGAAAGGGTGAGCGGGAGGTCGGTGGGTCCTTGCCAACAGCTGAGAGCTCTCTTTCAGCCCTTCTGTAGTGTCCACATACCACTGGATGTGGAGCTGTGGACTTTTTTTCTAAAGATTTCGTGCCCCTGCTCTCCAAACGTTTGTTCGCTATGACTGGACAAACAGTGTTTCCTGCTTTAACCAATCACAGCACAGTAGGGTTGCACTAGTCCATCCAGACCACTTGTCTAGTCTTAACCAAAAAATACAAGTACATGTTTCTTTCCCCAGACTTTACCTTTTATAGGTGCCTATTTAGTCATGAATATATTATAAGTGAATATATTGTGGAAACAAGTTTTCCAGAGCTTGAAATTCACTAAAAACCTGCCATCACAGAAATGGGTGACGGCTCACACTTGCAGACAATCTGTCCTCAAAGGCATTGATAGAGTTGCATTTATTTGTACACACATGACACATGAAAAGTGATAACAGTAGCGCAAAGAATAAAAAAAGAGATATTGAGAAGATGAAATCCTGCCTTACTTTCCTACCTCCACTTACCTGGCCAATTGCTGCAACAGTGGGAGTGAGTGTTGGATTTTCTGTTTTTGGAGAGCTACAAAAATAGTCTGACACAGATCTCCCACTTCTAACATCAGCAGGGTAACAGTGGGAGGGGTTTCAGACACTGTACGACAATCTGGCAAGCACTTGGGTTGAAGCATGACGCACTTAATCTCCCTTAGTTTTTCTCCGATTGTCTCCGTACCACTCACTCATCTTCCACCCCTTTAATTTTACATATTTCTGTCCCGCCACCCGCTCCTGTCCTGTCTTCATCCCCCCCTTGCTTGCTTTGATGCTCTTCCCCCATTTTTATCTCTTTTCCCTGCCTCATTCCCTCGGGCCCCATCTGTCTGAACTCTGTCCATTTCCACTGCTGACCTCATAAAGACGAAAGTAAGAGGATTCCACTCTCTACGGTGTCAAACGAAATCATGCTGCAGCCCTATATAGGATAAAGAGCTTAGATATTAAACATATTACAGCTTTAAAAATACACACACACACATAGTGTATGTGATGTCCACCCTGTAGTCATGAGCTTTTTCTTGATTTATGCTTTCCTCCACTGTGTCAATGTGACTCTCATCTAGAAAATACAAAAGCTCATGTGTCTCTGTCACCGCAGAGTCTGTCAGATCATTTATTTATTCATGAGGAAGCGCAGCATTTTAGATAGATTAAAAAAAACCCTTACTACAAAGAAATGTGTGTCCTGCAAATGTATGTGTGAGATGGTCTTTTCTGGCAAGAGGCTGATGGAAGGGTTTTTTTTTCTTTTTGGGTTTGTTTGTTTTCCAATACAGCAATTTAATGAAAAACTCAAAGACCAGACCAGTAATCCCTGACAACAGCCACGCGATCCCCGATTTGTGATGTTGAGCATGCTGCATTGTAAACAAATCCAGGCAGCATACAAAGGCAGCAAACATTGAAAAGATCTATTAAGCTCTGCAAGGTCATTGCCCTCGAGAACATAGCTGTTTCCCCTGCCCTTCCACATGTACAGAAGAACTGTCCACTTTAAACCAAATTAAATAGATCGAGGAGTAATTTTCTGCTCACTGTGAAAAGATAAACTTAGGTGATTTTTTTCTTCTTTCTTTTTACAGACAGAGGAATATAAAACTCTCATTCGTGTTCAACGAGAGCAGAATTCTGGTACTTTCTCGACTGTCAAGAACTTATTGTAGCAGCTCAGGATTGGATTTAGCTGAAAACAATTCATCTCTGCCACCGTGACCCTCGGGTGAACTGCGTTTGCAGAGAAAACGCTTCTTCACCCAAAGTGTGCAGCAGAGATTATTTTCAGCGGCGGCGATGTCATTACGGGGTTCGGTTTGATTTGTTTTGTTAATGTTCACCTCGGCCAAGGAAACACGAGCCAGCGCCTGTTTCTCCGCGTATGTTAAAGACTCTTGAGTGCATGTGTCCCGCCTGAGAAGCCCAGTGTGTCTGTTAGCGGTCTGACACTCTGACTCACTGAGAATCTGATACTCCTAAAGGAATGACTGTGGTTACCCCGTCTAGTTTCCTCCCGCATATTCACATTCAGAGAAACACTCTCAATCTGTGTACTCTCTCACGCCCTCTCTTACATTTAACCTACCAGTCTCCCTTTATTCATTACCACCACTCCTGTCACACGTCAGCCCCCATCCCTGTGCACTTTAATTTTAACACCCTTCCCCTAGCATTCAGAGTTTGTAATCAATGTTATTTATTGTGATAGAGATTAACTCGGCCTAATCGACACAACCCACCCACCCAGAGAGAGACTCTAAACGTGCCTGTCTCTATTAAGTGCCTCCTAATGAAAATTCGGAGTGTAAGTTGATGATCGGAGCGACTCGATGGGCATACCGCAGCGAAATGTTGATGAGGTTTTTTAAAGCAGGCTGGCATTGATTTGATCCAAGATGCAGGGCTGCGTAACTGGCGTACACACCAGTCATCGATCTGGAAGTAAGAAAACATGGTAGATGTTTAGGTTCCTGTGCTGCAGCATAGCAACCTGCTTTTTATTCTAGCAACACAGATGATCTCTTGTTAGAATCACACATCCTGCTTTCTTACAAATGTTTTTTTTTTGCTTTCAAAAGTAAGAACCCACAAGGGACCAGTGAGAGAAGATTGTCACTCATGAGAAAGCTGGTAGGTAGGATTTTAGGATTTCGCTGCCAGTTGGAAGCTTAGGCCAGATGAGTTTCCCAGGAAGATTGGAACACAGGCTTGCACACACTGACACAAGCACACAAACACGTAAATACACACGCGTGTGCACGGACCACTTGAGCTGCCGGCTGCCAGTGATTATAAACCTTGGGAATATCTCCCACGTGTGGCCTCACGCAGCTATCAAGAGTTGCACGCCATGCGATCTCACCTCCTGATCCTTGGTCTACCATTGCCATGGTAACAATCAGTAGTTACACACTCCACCACCACCACAACTATGTCATCCCTCCCTCCGCTCGCTCCCACCACTCAGATGTGACTTGTCAGGGACTATTTGGGATGTGGATTGCCAGGCCATAAGCCCCAGCACTCCTCCTGCAGTGGTAGAAGAGAACCAATCAATGAAATGGATCAGCTCCAGCAGATGCCACTTATTATTAGCATAACCCTCTAAAGCACTCCTACATGTGAATCTGTGCAGCTACTTATTTATGTGTACCACTTGATAACAGTGCATATTTCACCTTGCCTCAGCAAACAAGGCTGAAGTCGTTTCTGCGGGTGGAGACGGAGAGAAAACCGTGCTAGCTAGGCGTGCTGCAATCATGGCTGGAGAAAAACACCGAAGGACTGCATTTTGCCACAGCTAATTCCACGATGCACTCTAGCTGCTTTCCATTGACTGATGGGAGTGATTGTAGTTGACCTATACGGTTGTTAACATCTAACAGGGGAACATGCAGAGATGAAACACTACATGCTCTGAAAAGCTGTCTCCCTCCGACTCCGCTGTAGTGCTTCCCCAGGAGACCATTATGTGCTCTCTGAAATGCGGTAAATTCGCAGAGGGGAAGAGGTAAAAAGCTTTCCGTGCCGAATGCTAAAGTTTTTCTTTTTTTGCGAGAACCTGCGATACATGTGGTAGTTTCCTAGATCATTTGCCTCGCTGTGCAGGGAAGATGCTGTTCTTTTGGGGCATGTGTGGAGAAGGCTTTGATGTGGTTGTGTTTCCAAAGTGGTGGATCTGCTGTTTCTGTTTTACCCGTGTTGTTCATCATGTCATTAGGGAAATCATTTGTAGATGTTCTCGAATAATTCTGGCTCTAAGCTCCCATGTCAGATGTTCCTTGCTAGGCTATATCACATCTCCCCCGAGGGCCTGTTTAACAATTAGTTACCATACTGCAGCAGCAGCAGCACCCACAAGACGCCTCCATTAAAATATCTCTGAGCATCATCCATTCTATACAGCAAAAGCAGTATTTGTGCTATCATCGCTGCACTTCAGACATCCTGCCTCCTCTTTTTATTGTTCTTTATGGCGAGCAGCTGGCGGATCTGACCCTGAAGACTGTACTTTGCAAGCGTTAATCCACAGACTTGTTGCACGAACGCAACAATAATGAGCTGTGTTGTTTTAGCCTTTATCATGGAACAAATGATTTTTTTCCCCACTTTAGCGATTATCATCAGCGGGCGAGACAAAGAGATGGAGACACTGACAAGCAAGGCAGCCACCCGCTCAAGCACTCACACGAGAAAATGTATTTAATTAGTTTAAAGATAGCAGGGGTGATCATGACATCAGCAACTTGGGAAGTTAAGCGCCGTCTTTACTTTCCCCAGTTATTTCATGAATACTGTGTACAAGAACAAAGAGCCGCACATTTCCCCTCGTCTGACTGTACCATCCTTTTGATTTCGGTCTAATTGGGTGCACGTTAGCCTCTGGTACAACAGATACAACTAATTAGGCTCTTGTGCGTGTAATTAAAACGATGTACCATGGCCAAGCTTCCAGCAGGGTATGTGTTTAACAAAAGCAATTAAGAAATTTATCACCTGGAAAGATCCTTTATCCATTTTTATCTGAGCGTTGGGCCAGTCTGTTTGTTTTGAAGACAAAGGCAAGTCTGTCCTTTGCCACCGTTTTCCTGCATCTGAAAGGGACTCGGCGGTGGCATTGGAACTGTGGAGAATTAGGCTTGATCCAGGGAGGCTGGCACTTATCAGGAGTGTTGTGATACGCAGGGCTCGGTAACCTCCTCGGAGATTCCTCTTCCTTTTCCCTCACTCTCTTTATATTCTCCACTCCTCCCTTCTTCCCTCCCTCACCATTAAGCCCCATATTAAAGATTCATATGGCACCTACAGTGTATTCAGAATACGCTACGCCCCTCCTGCTGCTCTCCTCTTCCTCCTTGCTCATTCTGCCCTCTACCTTCTCCCCTCACCCGTTACCCCCCTCCCCATATCAGTGAATTCCCACTAATAAGGATACTTAGAGTAAATCCTCCCAACTCCCCTTTCCACAGCGGATTAGCGTTCTCACCCTCGGCGGAGAGAACAATCGGTTGAGAGGGGCAAAACAAAAGGCCTCCTTGTTGGTGATGTGCTGTTTTGGATCCTGGAGCTTGTTTTCTGTCTTTCTCAATATCACTCCTTTTTTCTGCCCCCCCCCCCCCTCCTTCCTCCGGCTGAGACAGACGGTTACTCATCCTCTCTGTCTCCCATACCTCTTACGCTGCTCTTTTCTCTCCATCTTCCATGTTTTCTCTCTCCGCCTTGAGCTCTCATTTCTCATTACCAGATACGCCATCCATGCACATGTGCCCCTCTGACCACTTATGGATTTGTTTTCCATTAATAAATTCCTAAGTCTGACTGAAGTTAATGCCGTCCTTCAGACCGAACTCAATCTAACAACTGATGCTAGTAATTTCTGCTGAAGTAGATACAAGTTCCCTGAGGGCGAAATATCTTTCCCCATCACTTTGGTCGTGCATTCCCCTCAATAAAAACCAATAGGAGACCCAACAAAGTTCATATAAATGATAAATAGAGTTGATGCGGGCGTTTATCCTTCTCTGTCTTAACTCACTCTATCACATGTAGAAATGAGGCAGCTCACACTAGCCCCACCGGAGTCTTCTAGCAATTAGGCAAGTGCCAGAAAAACACATTAATCTAGCTATTATATCTAGCCTTGTTAATTTATAGTTGGGTTGGAGAAGCTCACTCATTAATTGGCTGTGTTGGATGACACACAGCGAAATTACATTTGCATAGATCATTTTTAAATTGCCACCCAACATCCAGCTGGGAGCAATGCTGAGAATAAACCCTTTGGTTTTAAGTGTTTGCTTGTTTGACGGCAGTTTAGTGATGAGAGAGAGCAGGCACGGAGAAAAGGTGTCTGAGAGAAGTCGGCGGGAGCTGCAGGGCGTTTTAAGCTGCGCTTTGCGGTAGCCATCTCGCCCACGTCTCCATACAAGCGGAGAAATTGGCTGTACTCAGTGGACCAGGACGGAGATAGCGAGTGGCGGGGGGCAGAGGGGGTGGCAGAACGGGCACCCAAGCAGGAGGAGAGGGGAGGGCAGGAGGGGAGAGTCAATTCCAAAAGGACTCTTGAGTTTCATTCCAAAAATTGAATCGTCAATTTCCATTCAGCCGACCACTCTGCAGGATTGGAAATGAATGAGTGTCAAGGCGCTGGTTGTCCTGGAAATAGAGGTTAGCCCTGGAGTGAAATTCAACAGCGACAGCGTGGGTGGGCCGGGAGGGAGGAGTGGATAAGTGGTAGAGGAGAAAGAAAGGTGGACTGGAATCAAAAGTGAAATTGAACACAGGGCCTGACCTTGGCGTGCTCCGTTTTGCGATGGCCGGGGCGATAATTCCTCTGGCTCGAGCTGCGCAGACTGGCAGCTTTGGTGTGACCGAGTGCGAGAGAAGGGACGTCTGTAATTATCAGCAGAAGGCTCAGGAGATAAAGAGACTGAAATGTAGGCTTCACTGGCAGACATCAGCGCTATCTCACACTCAAACTCTACGCTTGTCACCGGTCACGGCTGGTGCATGTGGGCGCGTGCACAAGGGCGTCCACGTCTTTTTACAGAAGCGTGCTGTCTGCGTCTGTGTTAGCCCCCTGCCAACATAAAGCCAGACTTTGATGTTTGGCCCCCTCCACCTCGCCACATCTGAAGTCTGGATGTGACAGAATGTCAGCTCACTCACCTGACATGAAAGACACAGTGCCACCTTTAGAGACGAGGTGCAGATGCTATCGCTGACACGCCTCAGCTACGCCACACGACCGGCCCGTAATGCCACCCTGCTGTTTATCGGGCCATCTGCAACCTGATTAAAGCAGCTTATTTTTAGGCGGCGGGGGGCTAATTCCTTCTGACCTTTGTTTGTCTGCATTTGATTAGAAACGGTGATCACACAAGGACTGAGCAATTAATCAAAAATGTAATCAAACATATGATATAATCCTGGCCATTTATCAGGTGAGGTATGTATGAGTGGGTATATATCACTGTATTGGAGAAGATCGTGATCCTTTATTAAAGATGAGGTAGGCAGTTTAATTTTGGCATCATTTGGTAAAATCTGAGCATATTGTATTTCAAATGGTCTGAGAGAAAACTAGACATCTGCACCTCCTCTTGGAGGTTTTTCAGGCTTTAGAAAATGTATCTGTGACATGAGACTTCACAGATCATTTCGAAGAGAGGGCGTTCCTATTTGCTGTTGTACAAATGCAGTGTGCGTACACATAGGGTGAAAGCCTGATTTAATGGCAGAGAGTCTTGCATAGAATGTTGATATTCTAGCATTGGCAAAAGCTGCTTACACTGCAAAGCAACCCAAAAAAGGAAGAGGAACTTATCTAAAAGAGTATAAAAGAAAGTCTGACAATGAACAAAATAAAAGGGAAGTGTTTCAGAGATGGACAGAAAATGTTTCTCATAGTTTAGCCGTCTGCTAACCAGGATCATTGCTGCGGTTTCAGGTTCACATTTATGTAGCTAACGTTAGCTAGATCCTCGAATGACAGTGTGTCCTCCTGCCGCCTCACTCCCCACCACAGACCACCTTGCAGGGGGGAGAATGAGCAGCAGCTCAAGACAAATCCCCAGTCAGCAGCCACAGCAACCCGAATCCAGTCAGTGTACCTCAGCTCAAGGGGACCAAACAGCCCCGACTCCCAGTGAAATCAGCAAACTTTCTGTTGCTGCCATTACACAGTTTAGTCCTGGCACTGCTGCTGGCAACCAGCCTGGCCTGATTTGCACTGGATAAATTCCAGCCGCTAAAGCCTGCTGACCAAAGATAGGTGTGGAGCTGCTGCCTGCTGTCCCTCTGGCGAAGCAGTCTACAGCGACATGGAGCGACACAGAGCAAACTTATTCTTCTTTTGTAGTCTGAGAGAGAGAGAGAGAGAGAGAGAGAGAGAGAGAGAGAGAGAGAGAGAGAGAGAGAGAGGTAAATGTGAATATGTAATGTAAATATTTCAACAATGATAAAATACTTTGTTACAAGTACTGTAGAATGGCCCATTTCATCAGTTATATTATTGGATTATTATTATTACTGATGTATTAATGTGTAAGTTACATGTCATTTTAGCAACTGGCCAAAGGGCAGATAATTTTAACTACTTTCTGTGCTGTCGGGCAGTTCAATCTCCAACAGTGCAAATCCCCAACTGTTATGAGGACATTGCTGGCTATAATTGGCTCCTAAATGACATATTTTCTTAAAACAAGTGAAGAAAATCTGTTAGTGCTGTGAGAGTGTTTCAGCCGGATTTATTTCACAGGAGCTGGTTTTAAGGAACTGACTTCATCTCGGAAAAAGAAAGTATAAGGCGCATCACTGCTCTAACATCATGAAAAATTAAACTCAGTTTTAGAAAATATTTGAATCAAATTGGTTTGCATTGAAAACAGGCAAGAATATTTTTACCACAGTGGAGTTTTTACATTTTGAGAAGATGTGCAGAGAGGACTCAATTATAGACTAAAATGACTTGATAAGAAGGAGATTTCTGCCGGGAACCAAATACATCATTATTCAACAGGCAGTGTTGAAGGAAGTATTTAGATGTATTTAAGTTCCAGTGTGTCATATTTAGGGAGATATATTGGCAGACTAGGTGTTCAGCAGTTAATTATTACCTGAAATAAGAATCAGTGTGTTTTCTAGGAATGATTTGAGCAAAAAAAAATCTGAATTTGTTTAATTCTTTGTGGCATTGATTCAACAAGGTGCTGGAAACATCCCTCAGAGATTTTGGTCCATATTGACACGATAGCATCACACAGTTGCTACAAGTTGTCGGCTGGACATCCATGCTGCAAATCTTCCGTTCCACCACATCCCAAAGGTGCTATTGGATTGAAATCTGGTGACTGTGGAGGCCATTGGAGTACAGTGAACTCAGTGTCATGTTCAAGAAACCAGTTTGAGATGATCTGAGCTTTGTGACATCACATGTTATCCTGCTGGAAGTAGCCATCAGAAGATGGGTACACTGTGGTCATAAAGGGATGGACACAGTCTGCAACAATACTCAGGTAGGCTGTGGTGTTTAAACCATGCTCAGTTGGTACTAAGGGGCCCAAAGTGTGCCAAGAAAATCTCCCCCACACCATTACACCACCACCAGCAGCAGCCTGAACCGTTGATACAAGGCAGGATGGATCCATGACACCAAATTCTGACCCTACCATCTGAATGTGGCAGCAGAAATCCAGACTCATCAGACCAGGCAACGTTTTCCAATCTTCTATTGTCCAGTTTTGGTGAGCCTGTGTGAACTGTAGCCTCAGCTTCCTGTTGTTAGCTGACAGGAGTGGCACCTGGTGTGGTCTTCTGTTGCTGTAGCCCATCTGCTTCAAGGTTGGACGTGTTGTTGGTTCAGAGATGGTCTTCTGCAGACCTTGGTTGTAACCAGTGGTTATTTGAGTTGCTGTTGCCTTTCTATCATCTTGAACCAGTCTGGCCATTCCCCTCTGACCTCTGGCGTCAAAAAGGCATTTTCACCCAGAGAACTGCTGCTCCATCCTCTGTAAACACAGAGATGGTTGTGTGTGAAAATCCCAGTAGATCAGCAGTTTCTGAAACACTGGACCAGCCCGTCTGGCACCAACAACCATGCCACGTTCAAAGTCACTGAAATCATCTTTCTTCCCCATTCTGATGCTCAGTTTGAACTTCAGCAGGTCGTCTTGACCATCGCTACATGCCACAATCCTGAGTTGCTGTAACGAGCAGTTGAACAGGTGTACCTAATAAAGTGGCCAGTAAGTGTATGTGGGGCAGAAAAAAGTACCATATTTTCTTCCGAAGCACAGTTCCCTCGAGTACAGTTTTGAGTTACTTGTACTTTACTTAAGTACATTTACTCAGGTACTGTAATTAAGTTCCAGTCCACCACTGCTGTTGTACGTCACAACCTCTCAGCGTTAAAGGTTTTGATACAGAGCCAAGGGAAAAATATCCCTCTGCCTCTTTAAGAGAGTACAGGTAGCTTTAATGCGTGTTTAATGTGTGTTTGTGACTGTGTGAAATGGCTCCTGCCTTTTAAGCGTCTCACTAATATGTAGAGTCCATTTTTCCAGGATTACAGGTGGTGGTTGTAGTAGTAGTGGTGGTGGTGGTGAGGGAGTGGGCTCTACGTGCTGCTCATTCCAATAGGCATCCATCAACAATCACTGCAGCTCCAGCTCCTTATAGCAGCCTCCTGGGGAACAGAGCAATCATGGCAGAGAAAAGGCTGTAGTCTGGACGGGATTTTGGGACTCTGATTTTTTTTTATTTTCCAACACTGATCATTCTGGCCAGAGAGTGTGTCTGTGTGTGTGTGTGTGTGTCTGTGTGTGTTTGTGTGTGGGAGAGAGAAGTTATGTATATGAATAGATGTGCCTATCTAGTAGACATGAAACAATTAAAACATTAATCAGCAGCTATTTTGGCCAGTGATTAATCATTTCATTAATTTTTCAAGCAAACATTTTCTGGATTCAACTTATTAAAGTTTGGATTTGCTTCTTTTCCTCTGCATTTGATCATCGAATATGTAATATTTGGGGGCTCTGGATTGTTGGCTTACCAAAACGTTGGCACTTTGACCATTTTCCTCAGGTCACAAAGTAAACAATCGTGAAAATAATCATTAGCTTAACGTGAATAAATCACATTGTGATTATTTTGACAGATATTGTGATATGAGTCTCGATTTTAGTGGGGATTGTATTTTTCTGCTTTTTTTCCTTGGAGAAAAAAACAAACAAAAAAAATTATGATAACGTAATTTTTGCTGTACCAAACAAGCATGTTCCCTTATGTCTGGTATATTATTTGTTTCTGGGGCATCTCTATTGCAGCACAATTATTCATTTACCTTTTGTCAGAAAAATTGCAGCTCCTGTGATTTGGATGTTGCAATTTCAATATTATTTCAATTTATTTGATAAATAAATTATTATATACAGTAGAAGTATATAAAGAGCAGTAAACTGCATGTATAGATTATGCATGAATACCCACTGTCACAGTTTCCCAGAGCTCGACTGATGTCCTCAAATTGCTGGTTTTATTTGACCAACAGCCCAAAACCACAAGATTTGCAGATGAAAGTAGCAAATTCTCACATCTGAGAAGCTGGAAGCAGCAAATGTTTTGCTTGATGAATGACTGAAATGATTAACTGATTATCAAAATCATTAATTTTCCAGTCAAGTAAAGGCCATTTAATTTATACAGACCCACGATTCTGACAAGTAAAAAGTCCCAGGCGGAAAAAACAGAAAGAAATCTCAATTTTCTGCCTAATCGATCAATTGACTAATCGTTCCACATCCTTTTCTTCTTTCTCTTCCTTTTCAGAGTCACAAAATAACACATTCTTCCTCTCACACTAACACCTCCCTACCTGTCAGACAGCCTGAACGCTTTGGTAGTAGCAGGGACACGGCGAAGGGGAGTGGAGGGAGGCTGGCACCCTGAGTGGCAGCACCACTGATCATCTCCACGATTTCAAACTTAATTAACCCGGGCGCCGCGCCACACGTCCTCCGGCCCGTCAACGGTGAGTGCCGGTTCACTATCTCCTCTGAGATCCGCGGTGATGACGGGAGGAGAGAGACGAGGAAAGGGGCGAGACGAGACAGATGGGAAGCAGTCCCACCAGCATCGCATAACTTAACCTGCTATGGAATGATAATTCCAGTTTGTCTCAACCTGAGTCTGATTTTCATAGTTTTGGCCGTCATCTCTGTCAGATATGACAATGTTACGCTCACTAAAATAACTGCTGAGATCTGTGAAGATGGCGACATCTCTACAAAAAAGTTAGATGGAGAGAAAAGCAAGCAGTCAGAAGATCAGACAGGTTGTGAACAGTTACCAAAACCACTTTATTTGAAAGGAAAACTGAAAGTGGGCACACCTGAAGTGTTCGTAATAATCCCTCTTGTGGGAAACAACTCTTGATAGGTCAAAGATGAACCGAGAATTCAGTCTGTAAACTGTGGTGGTGTTTACAGCTGACACTTCATGTAATAATTTTACGGTTCACCTTTTCTTTCTCTTCCAAGTAAGTTTATGTAACCTGGGGATTGTTTAAACCTGTCTGAATCTCTGTTTGAGCTTCATGCCTGACTTCCTTTTAGAGCTGCAGATAAAAACAGTTTGCCTTATGAATTGACCCTCTAAGTATTAGGTATTAATGGTTGTTTGGTTTGCAAAGGTATAGTATGCTATAGGGTTGTCAGTTGCTGTTTGCAAGCACACTTTTGAGCAAAAGTGAAGTAAAAGTCAGCCCCAGATTTACTCTTGTTTGGCATTTCACCTCGCTATATTTGCGTGTATTTGGCGATGTGTCTGCAGCTTATAGCTTGACACCACCTGGTAGCTATCTTTTTTATAAAGCCCTGACCCCACCTGAGTGTTGTGGCGGTACACGGCCATGAACATCCCGAACACAGAAGAGCAGAGTCTCTGCAGATGAATACACCGCCACATATGGTTCTATACATTGTTGTTGTTTTGTCCAACCAACAGTCCAGAATCCAAAGTTATTCAGTTTACCTGCATAGAGGGGTAAAAACTAACAAATATTCACGTTTGAGAGGCAGGATGCCATGACTTTATGATGTTTTCTTAAAGGAAATAATCAATCAATTATTAAAACAGTTGCCAGTTAATCAGTTTATTGGTCATTTCAGCCATAGTTATGTTGCGGTATCCCCATACCTCAATATTTAACCTGGTGGGTGCTATTGTTACTAACAGGAATAAGACTCAAGTTGTAATAAACCCTTATTATCCTTTCAGAGTTAAAACGTGTTCGTAAGAGCTATACCCCACTCAAAATTATGTCAATGGAATCAGATGTGGTTGTTCAATATGAATATTCGACTATTTGTTCCTTTTTTTTACATGTAGAGTTTAAGAGTTTGAGTCAGTAAACAAGCCAAGTTAGGCCTTTAAAGCTAACGATGGATTGGAAATGTGCAATTTTGTTGAAACTAGATATTAAACAAAAGCCAGAGACTGTGTCGTATAAAGTTGCTGTGAGCTGTAAATTCACCACTTCTAAGAGGAAGCAGAAGATGATGTTATCTCAGAGCCTGAGCAGGCAAAGCATCTCTTTAGGGCAGCTGCCTCTGTCTCACTCAGACTCACCCTGGGTCTGGGTCCACAGCTGCCTTTACCAGAGTATAGTGTTAAAGCAAGGAGTGCTCACTCTGCAGCTAAATCTGCAGATGGAATTCCCCGAAGTATTCCAAAAAAAATAAAAAAATAAATAAAATCTGACTGCTCATCTTGAAGAATCTCTCCTAACTGATGGGTCTCTGACTGATGGTTCGGCTTTTTACTTCAGGGGGCAGACCCCTATAATAAACTCCAATTATCCTTTAAAACTTGGAGGCAAACATCTTGTACACAAGCTCTGTGTAATTCAAAAAGAGCCCATGAATATAATTTGGCTGCTAACTAACCCTCAGCATTTAGTAGCTCAACAAACCCTCAAGCACACCCTCAGTTGCCCCCTGCTCGCTCGTTCCCCGGGGGCCTGACTCAGACTGTCTGTCTCTCTGCCCGTCTGAGCTCTGAGAACGCGGAAGTGCAGACTCGACCATCTCGACAGTAGGCGGGGGAGGTTTGTGTACCCACAAGGGCCTGCGCTGTATTCCCACAACCAACAAGGAATTTAAAAATACCTCAGCTTTGCTGTTTCTCATGCAACCAGGGAGAGAACTAAGACAGAAGATTGATCTGTGACAGCGCCCTCTCTTTCCTTCAGTCTTTGTCTCTATCCTTTCCTTTTTAAGTCTTTTCCTTCTTTGGCTTTTTCTTGCAGCCAACTGTAAAGAATAATCCTCTCTCTTTCTCATGTTTCCTTCATTCTCTAAACCCATGTATCCCTCCATCTGTCTTCTCCTTCCCCTCTTCTCCCCTCCTTCGTCACCCTGTCTGTCTGTCTGGCCATCTCATTTAAGTCAGTGACATTTGATGTGAAGTGGCGCGGGCCCGAGAGCTTACAGCCACTGACTCATAAAAACACACATGCGCAGGGAGGACTTGATGTGGAGGGAAAGGTCAGGCCTACTCTCCGAGGGCCTAATCACCCACTCTCATTGAGTGGCTTGCTCACTCAGTCACACTTGATTGAGTGTGTGTGCGCGCGTCTCTATGTGTGTGCGTGAGAAATGTGATCACGGGTGCGATTTAGTTGGTGTATGTAGGCGAGCGAGTCAGTGTGAGAGAGCGATGGATTGAGCCTCGAGAGTGGTGATTGGTGTGTGAAAGTGTGTTTATCAGAAAATGTGCATTCCTCACTTGTGAACGTACGATTAGCAGATGACCGCTTTGGGTCAGGTGACACAAATACAAATGTGCATGAAAACACTCACACACACGTACAATCCTCTTGCCCAAACATGTGGTGTAATCAGCGGCCTTATCAGGGGAACTGTGGGGCTGTAACAGGCTCATTAACTTCTCCCTGAGCCTTTTTTAGAGAGGGAATTGGCCAAGACGAGTGGGCCACACTTCTGTCTAGCCCCACTTAATACAGTCTATTCTCCACTCAGTTTTTGCAGTAAGTGATTGTGCACGTGTGTGCATGTATGCATGACCATCCTCTTTACCTCAAACATCCTCCTCTCTTATGTTTCTATGCTTATTCCCTCATTAGTCGACCTTCAGCACAGCCCATCACAGTTTAGTTTAGAGCAGCCGCTAGCAGAGCAGGGCAACGGGGATTAAGTATTAAAGAGCCTCAGCTGCGCTGGGGCTCCTGTAGCTCAGCGTTCGGCCACCGAGGCCTGATAATGGTGTTTGTTTAGCCATTAGTCAGGCCCTGCTTAGCAGCTCTCTCCCCTCTGGCTGCAGAAACACTGATAGATGATGGATGAAGATTGTGAGGGTCGGAGGATGCAGGGATGAGTGTTGTGAAGTGGTTTCAATAGCATCAAGAACATTTGGTGGAAGTGTGTGACACCAAGGAGAAGTGTTGGAGGTAGTCAAAGCTAATGTGGTCTTTCATTAATATTTTTAAGAGGGGGAGGAATTTCGAAGGTGCTCTTGTGTTATGAGTTGAGGTTTTGTGTCGAGGAGGCATACACACATTTTTATCAGACTCTACCCTTCCTGTGATTAGTTCTCGTCGTCCGACTAATTAAAAAGTAGCCCAGTCTATTTCCTTCTGCATGGCCAGCGGAAAGTACTCCTTCTCGCTGGAAGCTATTTAATTTTAAGAGGTATTTTTTGCAGCTAATTTAGCCATTACCTTTTAAGCTCCAAACGTGACCTTTTCTCCATATGCAGAGGAGAGCTGGCTAATCTTTGGGCTATTACCTGATAGCTGTTAGTCATTACCAAAAGCTGGAATCTTTCTGGGCCTCAGCCGACGCTTACGCCACCTCCATCACAATGCTCAGTCACCATCCACACTCTGACTCATCTTGACAAGTGACAGGCACCTGCCAGCTCGCACAAAGGAACTATTGAGACTCAGTCAGTAACGTGCGTGTGATTGTCCTCCCTCTGGTCCTGTCTTTCTGTCTCTCGATCATCTCTCATCCCTCCTGCCGTCTTTCCTGTGGTTACCTCTTCGGCACACTCAGCTCTCACACGTCTGGACAGAACCACAGAGATTTCATCTCTGACAGCTTGTGCTCTATTCATACACTTCCCTACCTGCCTGTGTTCAAAGTAGGTATGCACCGGTTGTGAAGTCCTGGGTAGATACCAATGTTTTTATGTTTTTGTTGTTTATGTGCCAGGGCAAAAAGAAATCTTCATTATAAAGTCATTACTGAACTATTTTAAAGGTATTCAACCCTTCATTCAGCCCTTCATCACACTATCTTTGAATGAGCACAAATTTAAGCATACAAATGTATAAAGCAACCTTTAATATAACCTTCCTTCACATAAAAAACATATTTATTCTCTCTATTTATATTCTTTGAAAACATCATAGATTTTGTCCTTCACACAACTGTATTCATTCAAGTTTATTGCCAAAAACTTTATTTGACAAGATTACATTTGAACACATTATGAGAACATTATAATTTACCCTCACCCAGTACTGATTTTTACTGAACAGAGCTTGAATGCATCATAATGTAACTCAGTGCGGAACGGTACCATCCACAACTTTTTATAGTGACAATAAAAAAAAAAGCGTACTGAACTGAACTGTACTGTAGTGCTCGGCGGAAACTGGGCTTTGTTTATCAATAGGTCTGTGGCAGTCAAAAAGACGAATATCAGCTGATACTGATGTTCGACCAAGAAATCTGTGCATCCCTTGTTCAGAGAAATAGTTAAACATCTTTTTGGGAATGTGCTTCTTTGTTTTCTTTTCAAGAGTGAGATCAATAGGCTATTGATCGCACATCTGAGTATCAAGTGAAAAATACACCTGCCAACACCTGTGAAGCTCACTGTGCACAGCTTCCCAACTTCTTGTTGTTACAGTATGTACAGTAACCAGGTTACACTGGGTTTTCATCAGCTCATTTCTTCTACCTCATGTAAACCAGGTAGGGGGTTGAAAAAAAACCCTGACTCCCCTTGTCAGACAAACATCTCTTTGCAAATGCTGATTTCTTGTAACTAATCGGCTTTTTACAAGTGTGCATGTGCAGGCGAAAGACTACAGACAAGTAATAGCACAGCAGGTGGATGAAAGGACAGACGATAATACTGAGCAATATTCCATCCAAAGTCCAACTAAAACTGAAACTAGCCCAAAGTATGCTCTAAAAGTCTACATAAGTCTGTTTCCCCCCAGCTGAACATTTATTTGATAAATTCATTTCATGCTGTGAGGAGAAGCTTCGCTCTGTCCGTCTGTCATCTCCCTGCAATCTGCTCCGACACAGACACACCAAAAAAGTCACTACAGTTGAGTTAAGTAAAAAATCCAAAATAAGAAATCAGATTACTGACCTGCTGTATGCATACGATAGGCAGGTTATTACAGTATAATCGGATTTCTCTGGTTTCTTGAGTGCATGTAAACGTACTCTCACAAGAGAAGGATGTAGGTGCAAAAAATGTTTTATACCAGAGACTACACCTATGCTCATCGACCATCTCTGGCAACCCGCGCCATAGCCAAAGATGCTGCATTGAAATATGTGACAGATGGATGAATAAATTGTAAATTGGATAAGCAAATTATGGGTTTTTCCATTTACGTTTGTGCACTGATTAAACTAACAAGACACAAAGTGTTGATTACTGAGCTTTGGAGGTGTTGGATGCTGTATAATTTCACATTGGACAGAACCAGGCTTGCTGTTTCTCTCTGCCTCCAGTGTTTATTTTAAGCTAGGCTAAACACGTCCAGGCTCCACCTCTGTGCTCAGCACACAGACTTGAGATATCAATCTTCTCATCTCACTCTTGGAAAGAAAGCAAACATTTCCCAAAACTACTCCTCTAAGACTGAAACTATAAACACACGGGTTACGTCTCTTTGTCCACTGTTACAGAGACTCCATGTGAATTCCTGTAAGAGGGCAGGCGAGCAATCAGTCACCATAAGATCAGTATTCCCCTTGAAACCAAACTAAAGCTGGGCACTGAGACTAAACCACATTACAAGATACCTTCATGGCTCATTGGCGTTTATGCTGGTGAAGTGAAATCATTATAACCAATAAGGTGTGTAATGGATTCCTTCCCAGCAGTCAGTCTGCCTGCCTGACTTCTTAATTGTGGCTGCATGTGTGTTGCAACGTGAGTGCGTGCTGTATGTAAGCGGAGGGCGAGTGTGCGTCGGGAGCCGAGAATCGCCTTGGGGCGCTGTACGGATTAGAGAAGCTGCCCTCCAACCAGAGGAATCAGGGATTTAAGTCTCTGTGTGTGAGCAAGCATCAAGCCTACTGAAGTGCCCTTGAGCAAGACAATGAATCATTACCTGTGCTTTAAAGGGAGTCTGATCTCTTGACAGCAGCTAGAGAGAAAAAGACGTCCCCTGCAGCTATTTAGCAATGTGTCACAAGGAAAATTAGTTTCTCTAACGATTAGTCGACTAAGTGAGTACTTGATGGACAGAAAATTAGCCAGCAACAATATTGGTATTCAATAAATCATTTAAGTCATTCATCAAGTGAAAAATGTCAAACAGTTGTTGGTTTCAGTTTCTCAAATGTGATTTGTCATTTTATGGGGTTGTAAACTGGAGGATAATGTTGGGTTTTAGGAGCCGTGTCCGCCGAAGCGTTTCTTCCTAGCTGAAAACGCCAGTTGCTCCTCGGAAAATGCCGAGCTGGGAACGCTTGACAGTGCCTTGGAGGCGCAGTGTTTTGTCAGCTAAGATGCTTTGTTTGCGTCTGGTTGCTATGACATGGAATATCTGTTGAAGATGGAGTACTTGCTCTTGATGAAGAGAAGGCTGAAGAATGTATAGAGCAGATGATTTGCTGGTCTGTGTGGGTTCATGAGAGGAAACATATATTCATATATACATAGTATATAAACGTATTTCTCCTCCGTTGTTGTTGTCAGCAGCTGTACATGTAAGATGTGACAGTTAGTGTTTGTGGTATTTGTCCAAGCCCTCCTCCACTGTGATTGAAGGGCTGGGTAGAACGTGACAGTGACAAGCACAGCGTTTTACCCATAGACTGTATAAGGTAATGGACCTAGCTACTGTGACGTCAACGATTGGTTTGTGGAATCCTGTTTTGAAGCCCCAAGTCCAGCATTTCAGCTGTCGCCATCTTGGCTTTTTTGAGCCAGAAGTGACCATGTTTAGACGAGAGGTTGGAGCTGTTAAAGAACGATGAGCGGATCTGACTCATGGACTGTCAGCAACACATGTCAGACAGTCCGTCATTGAAGCGGCCCCGCCCTTAACGTGGAGGTCTATCGGGACTGACTCACTTCTGGAGCCAGTCTCATGTTGCCATTAGAGGAACTGCGGTTTTTGGCACTTCCACATTGGCTTCATTTCTCAGCCCCGGAGGTTGTAGCTTGGTTTCACCTAAAGATGTACATTTTTCAACCCCTCGGTGACCAGAGGGAAAAAAAGCCTAATGTACAGTGCTCAGCGCAGAATAGATGTTCAGCACCTTGTCACACAGCTGGCGTTTGTAGTGTGGTGTAAATACTCTATGCTCCCACTACAAAGATTTTAATAATTAGCTGGCCTCAGGAAAAAAATAAGCTTTGGTGAACACAGCCAATGAGACAGTTGGTCAGGCCAAACAAGCAATTTTGGGACCTCATTGTCATTTTGACCTTTTTTCAAAGTTTTCTGACATTTCATGGACCAAACTATTAATCCATTTATTAAAAAAAAAGAAATCAGCAGATGAACTGATAATGAAAATGATCTTTAGTTGCAGCCCTCGTTGTGGGTGTGGGCAGCATTTTTCATATCCAGCAACAGTGTTGGCTCTCAGATGCATATCTGTGAGTGAGTCGAGTTGATTAGTGAGCTTGTGTATGCATGCCTGCCCCTACAACTGTTTGTGTGTATTAGCAACCGTCTGGATGTGGCAGCGATGTCGGAGAAGCCATTGGCTCCTGAAAGTAGCTCTTCTCCGCCAGGCCAGGCCGTTTAATCAGGTTCCCCACATCCGCCAGCTGTGTCCACACAGCAAACAGCCACTCTGTCCCGCTGGAGAGCTGCAGCATCCAGCTGGGCGTGGGGGAGGCCAGTTAGCATTGGGAGATTAGCCCAAGCTGCTGCTGCCCAGACACAGAGAGGTTGCGTTTGTGTGTTTGTTTGAGAGACAAACAGAGATTGAGAGATTACAAGAGACACTAAGGTCGGCTCCTGAGAAAGGTATGAAAAGTGTCCTAGTGAGTTTGTCTGTGTATATCCCCTGCACACATGCACAATAAAATGGATAGTTTGTGTGTGTGTGTGTGTGTGTGTGTGTGTGTGTAGTGTGTGTGTGCTTGTGGTTTTGCGTTCTTGCTGCTCAAGTGTCCAGCTGGCAGAGGGGAGATAGCAGGAGCCTTGAAAATGGTGACGGAGCGGTAAACAGACACACATACACAGCCTATCAGTCCTAATGAGGAACAGCGCTGTGCCTAAAAGGATGGTGTGGGTGTGTGCGGGGTACACTCGCACCCCTGACCCGTGGTCATATATCAAAACAGACAAACATACACAAGAGGGAAGACACATGTAGACACACAAGAGAGACACAAGCACACAGGCGTGAGAACTGGGACACACACTCACGGTCTAATAGGAGAGCACAGTGTGATTCACACACTTCTTGGGTCACGGGCCAACTTTAAAGGTGTTAGCATATTTAGGCCAGAGCAGCTGGATCACAGTGAAATGGACCTGGCCCATCAATCCCCCGCCTGGTGCCCTGAATACAATGGCCGGGCTGGCTGCTTTGGTGAGCATGGTTCTCCCAGTCAGTCAAATTGAAATAAATGAACTGCCAACCCTGACGGCGGGGTAATTGTTCATATGGAAATTGAATTGCCGTCGTCACAACAGCCTCCCATCGCAACCCGTGAAACAATTTCACTGTGTGGATGGGACAAGAGCGTTTGCATGTCAAAAAAAAAGACGAGATGGGAGACATGCAGAGAAAGAAAGAGTTCTCTACACTCTCCCACTTCATGTTTCATCTTTAACAATGCCGCTTGTTCCTGACTATCCTTCCCTGCACGGCGGCGGGAAAATAAAGAACGAGGATCCGCCCCTCATTTCCTGCTCCTTGTATGGCTCCTAACCCACGTTGTCATGTTGTCTTGTACACACTTTATCAGGGCTTTTCAGCACCCGACACATAGCGAGAGACATGGCACGATTCACTTTAGAGCATTAACCCCTCGCTCACCTCTTCTGCCCCCCCTCCCCATCTCTCCGCCCAGCCCAGAGGCCTCTAGGGACACGCAAGTAATTTAATAGCAGTTCACTTTTATCAGCGTATAACACTGAAAGCGGCTTCAATGTGATGACACCCCCCACATCAATGTCAGACCCTGGCATCTGTCAAAGCCAGCTCTCCGATAAAGAAAGTGCTGAATATGAATGATCGCAGTATGGGGTGATATCCTATTATGTTTTCGGGGTAGGGTGTCTGTTTTTTTATTTATTATATCAGTTTCCTTTCCATATCTGTTTTAATGAGTGAGAGGAGCACTCATGCTGGTTCAAAACTTGCCAGGTCAGCAGTTGCGGTAGTGTTTGTGATCTAATCATTACACACCCCCACACACTCGTTTTCCCCCTTTCTCCTTCCTGATCTCTTGCTCCCTCGCGCAGGCACGTTCGTAGACTTTCTCCCGGCAGGTGTTGTCCTAGAAAGGGGGGATGAGGGTGTAGTGTGGCGAGAGGATTGGCCGAGAGGCACACCGACTGCCATGCTGGGTTTTAGTGCCCTTGTGTCAAAGAAACACAGCGTGGCACTTTGAGAAGAAGAGTGTCTCTGTGTGGTCGGAGTGGGATTACCTTGTCAGCACTTCAAACTGCGCTGGTGCACGTATCGGTGCGTGCACATGTATCTCTAAGCCCGTGAATCCGTGTGTGTTTGTGCGCACACCTGCCATTTTTCAATTATCTTTCATTTTCCTCTGCTGAGAGCTTCTTTTCCTGTCCAGACATGTCCTAACTTGTCGAGGGAGGGTGAAAGAGATGGCACTATAGTTGTCATTAAAAAAAGAGGAGTGTGTGCATGTGTGTAATGACCAACAAGCCAACAAAGCGACACACCTTCATGTGCTATTTTCAAGCCTGAGCATGCAGTACCTCAGCACTTCTTCTCTCTATTTTCCCCTCAACAATGGAAACAAACTAGCGGTGGAAATTAGGAATCACTTTGCTGAATCAAATTGTGTCTGTCAAGTTTATTCACTTAGCGGTGGCATCACTGTTCATAACGTTCTTCAGTGTGTTGCTGTTGGACTCAGTTCAGCAGCTTGCTAAAGTATACCAATACAAGCACTGTCTGTAATATTTATAATGACAGTATTCTAATATATCTACTAAAATAACATAAACATATCAGACTTTGTCAGGGATATAAGAATAAAGTCTTTATTTCACAAAGATATTTTAGAGTGGTCTGTAGTGTAGGGCCAGTCTGAACTTTGCTCTTAGATTAGTCTGATGATGATTAGACAGTTTCACTAAAATAAAGACTGGCTTATCTTTAAGTTGGCCTAAAAAGTTATTTTTATTACTATTTTATCCAGAATTCATAGCAGATTAGTCCTACATTAGTCAAGAAGTAGACAGATTTGTGCAACAGATGAATTTCAGTGTTTATCTGAAGTCTGAATATTAGTTTGATCAGTCAGAGTCCGTCTTTGTGAAACTTGCTGCTTCTACTTATCATTGTCCTTGGTGTTTACACAGTCCACCAACCTTTAGTATTCAGTGTCTGACATTGAGATTAAGAAGAAGGAGAATGCAGAACTAGAAAACTGGATCAAATGAATAAATTGTTGATAAAATCTTTGTAGGTTAAAGGGACTGTTCAACCCCAAATAGTTTTTTCCCTCTTACCCATAGTGCTATTTATCAGTCTAGATTGTTTTGGTGTGAGTTGCCAAATGTTGGAGGTATTGGCTGTAGAGATGTCTGCCTTCTCTTGTATATATTGGAACTAGATTGCACTCAGCTTGTGGTGCTCATAGTGCAGAAAAAATAGATCTGAAATATAAACAGCAATGTGTCTCTCCAGATATCATGACCTGGTTACCCAAGTGAATCCAGAGACCTATACCTACCTATGAAAAAGCACTAATGGTCGGTGACAAGTTGTGTTTAACTTTTGATTGAACACTAAATTGAAACCTGCGGCACACACTGCATCACAATCAAACAGATGTGTAACTCAGAGCATCAGAAGTGTCTCTGACACCAGACTCACAGCGGACTGGTGGTACTGGAAAATGCATATTAGGCCTACTAGTTACTACTTACGTTTTTCAAGTGATTTCCCAAATTTGTTGTTGAATTGTGATATGCCAATTGCTTTTGGCAAATCTGGCACTCTGCTTTCTGGGGGTTGTCGGGGCATGTTTTAAAGTGCAACCACACATCTGATGACCTCTTGGACATGTCTGTCAACTCTGAGCGCGCTCGTTGTCAGTATCAGACTAATGGGGGTTAGTATTGTGTTTAAGCCCCCCCCCCCCCCCCCCCCCCCCCCAAAAAAAAACTTTGAAGCTTTGAATTTTTTGGGTCAGCTCTATTCTGCACTGTGATACAGTTGGCAGGTGTAGTTCTGTCCAAAGGAAATTGTTCCTACACAGAACTGCTCACAACAAGATCTGTGGATTATCTTGAGTGACTGGGTTATGATTTCTGGAAAGAGACATTGCTGTTGATTTTCAGATGTGTTTTTGGCACTGGGAGCTGCACAAGCTGAGTGCCATTTGGTTCTATTATATTGGAGAGAAGGCAGACAATGGCTGATATCTCCAACACTCAGCAACTCACATCAAACCAATCTAGACTGATAAATAGCACTACAGGTAAGAGGAAAAATATGTATTTTTATTTTGGACTAAACGCTCATTTAGGTGGTCTTTTAAAGCATTTCTTTTTTATAAGGAAGTAATGTACTGTGTAAAAGTGCTTACAGTCAGCAAGATGGCGAAGGCATGACCTGCCTTACTCTGCCTTACTCTGCCTCTGATTGGCTGACCCTGTCATTCTTACCCTAACCGGTCTAACTCATCTTGCCTAAACCTAACCAATCCAACCATTGAAGGTAAGGAGTACCAGCCAATCAAGAGAGTAGGGTGGGTCATGCCTTTGCCATCCTAGGAAAACACCCATTAGTGAGGGGAGCTCCACTTCAAAAAGCGCTGATTCGGTCAGTGCGGATTAGGATTCAATATAGTCGGTTCAGCTTAATGATTCTGTGTAAACATTTGTCCTTTTCCTGTAACTACAAAGTGAAAAATATGTCGAGGCATTAGCTGAGATTTCAAAAAATCGGGCAGTTTTAATTCATCACTTGTGTCTTTCACAGGATCACATTTTTCAGATGTGCCAGCTTCATTAGCACATGATGTGTTTCATTATTATTTATCCCAAGCCATTGGAGGCTTCATTAGCTGCAGGCTGATGCAGCACGCAGCCTCTAAATTTAGCAGCTTTTTATTTATTCAGAATAGCCACGCATTGGTATGGTATGCCCACTTGCCATGTTCTCTCACAGCAGCTTAGAGACATGTTGAGAAAAGAGAGGTGGGCTGGTCTGTGGAGAAATGGGCCTCATTCCACCTGTGTCACCCCCACCAGACGTCTGCCTCTCCTCAGCTCTTTGAAGCCTCTTTAATTCCAGCGTTCAGGATTAAGCCCATGAAAAAAGGATGAAAAGTGATAGAGCGACAGAAGGAGACATCCTAGGAGAGAACAGCCTCCTTTGAAATATGTTAAGAATTTCGTTTGCGCTGACCCACAATGCAGCATCTGAGGGAAATTTGTGTGACACTTTTTTTTTCGTGATCGAGGGCTGGCTATAGGATTTGCATGAGTAGGAAAAAGGACTCTTTGAAGTCATGGTTGTAAGTGGAAACTGGAGTTTTCTGAAACCTAAATGAGCGCCCCGAGACATTGTCCTTGCATTGTGCATTACAGAGTGAGAAAGTTGCTTTGTCACAGCATGTTTGATTGGAAGTCAAAGGAATCAAGTAATTTTCTGTCGCAGAAACCATTGACATAATCCACCTTTTGTGGAGTCTGTGCGGTCTGCATCATGGCCGAGAGAATTGATAGAAATATGGATATTGCAGTTTTTGTCGGACAGCACACAATGGAGGTTCATTCAGAGAGGCAGTCATGCTTCAGTTACTGTCCATATTTACAATCATACCCAATATTTAGACAGTATGGTCTTCCTTGTTGTGTACAAAAACAGGAAAAAAATCCCTCGCTAGCATTAAGCAAACAGCTGTTGTTTAATTTCAGACATTTTATAGATGCACAGATCTACTGTAGGTTTAATTGGTATTTACAGGAGCTGCCTGATGAAGCTGCAAAACACTAGATTTCCATGCTAGGTGTTTCCACAAACAAAGAAACAGTAAAGGTCATGTGGCATGTCAGACTACCTGAACCTGTCCAGTCAAAACTGTTTAAACAAACTGTCAAATGGCAGCTTGTGGTGAGGAAACACAGTCCGGCTGTTGGAGCATACTAAAGTTAACTGACAAACTGAGAGGTAATGATGATCTGCATCAGCATTTGTATTTTGAAGGGCTCTCAAGTGGGGATGCCTTTCTGCAAATAAGACGACATTCAATGACAGCAGTGGCAAATGTTTTTGGGTTTTTTTACATGCTAAAAAGCAGGGCTTGAGACTAACGGCGTCCAGTTGTCTCAGAGAAAAAGGAAAAGTGTTTGGGATAAACACAGACCTTCCCCAGGACAGTAAACTCACTATTATGGCGTCTAGTTAATGTCGGCTGTTAGCAGGTAGCAGCTGGTGACCAAAACTAACAGCTCACTGAGGTTTCATTGAGTTACATAATTATGCGTTCACGCTCCATTCAGTAAAAAACTAGAATTGCATGAAGGTAAATTGCAACATTCTCATGATGTGTTCAAATGTAATCTCGTAAAATTCAGTTTTTGGAGAGAAACTTGAATAAACAGGAGAAATTTGTTGATGTTTTTACAGCAATGTAAAATAGATATTAGAGAGCCAATTATGAGTTATTATACATAGTAAAAAGGCTTTTTTTCCCAAGCAGTTTTGAAAAAAAAATTGTTTTATATTTGAAAGAAGGTTACATTTAAGCCCCATTTCCACCAAACACTTTTTGTATGGTTCCTTTGGAACCAAAAGTAACCCTTCAGATATGGTAACTAGACCCTAGCGTTTCCACTGCAAACAATACTCTTTCATGTGGGCGGGGTTGTTGTCACTCACTGCTCCATCTAGCACTCACTCTATTTCCTCATCACCGGTGACACAGACAGAAGTCTGTATCTTTGTCGTCCACAGAACGAGGCTACAAGCTGACATTTTCAGAACAAAATAAAACAGGCTGCAGTGAGAGTCTCTCTCTATGGGATATTTAAACATAGCGGGTTTGTGCACTTAGGCCTTCTCAGGCAAGCTCAGGGGTTTAGTGTTCCCGCAGCTCACAGCAATGATGCTCAGCTACGCTGTTTTTTTTTCTCCGAGTGAGGATAGAATATATACACTTCACATAACAGGGTTGAAATTAAAATATATGAAGGCTTAAAGATCCACTCATCACTAAACGTTTATGTCATATGAAAACTGGAGTGATGGTCAAACATTTAAGGTGTGGTGATTCTTCACCTCATGCATTGAATAACGTTACAAGTGAATGTTCCACCTTAAAACTCGCCAGCAGTCGGCCCAGTGACAGCTCCTGCAAGAGGCAGCAAAACATCATTTCATTTTATAGTTACAGTCTAATAAAACTCTCCAGAGTATGAACAGTAGTTACATGAGCCTCAAAACCAGGCACAACTCAGCCCTGAGCAGAGTGACCGTCCTCTATTGACCAGTCAACAGACTGCAGTGTTCACAGCTCCACCTTTTAGTACCAGATCTGTGTGCTAGGTACCCCAACAGAGGGGGGACCAAAAATGGGGACAGTACGGAACAGTTCCATTGGTACCATCCACAACGTTTGACAGTGGAAACAGAAAAAAAGCATGCTTAACTGAACTGTACCATAATGCTTGGTGGAAACAGGGCTTAAAAAACTGAATTTGTGCTCACTCAGAGATAGTGTAATGAAGGGCTGAGTGAGATTTTTTTTGTTTTTACAAAATGTTATAAAAAGGAATAGAATACAAACACACAAAAATAAGTATTTAAATAAATAAATAAGGTCCAGGTCACCCTGTCTCTCAAAAGCTATTCATCCTTGTGACATAGTCAGTGATTCAATCTCTCATCTTGTCGTTGACATGTAAACACTGTCCATTTCTCCCATTTCTCTCGACATCGCTCCTCTTGAGTTCTTTTACTGTGAGTTAACAGTTCCATATCATGTATTTCATCCACAATTTTCAGCCATTCATCTTGTGTTAGTGGTTCTGCCTTATACCATCTCTTCGTGATGGGCTTTTTACAGGCTGCCAACAAGATTTTCAGGAGGTATCTGTCTTCTCTTAACACAGTTCTGTCTGCCATACAATACCATGCATGATATAGGTAAAGCGTAAGCCAACACTTTAATAATAACCATGAACATTTACCCAAAATTGTACAATTTTAGGACAGAGCCAGAATACATGAGTATGATCCACATTTATTGCCCCACATCTTCTCCGACAAAGTGAGAAAAACAGAAGTAGGAAGACAATTTAAAAGAAGATAACAATAAAAAAAGTTTAAATGATGAAGGTGGTGGAAGGCAGTATATAAGACGTGGGTCAGTGTTGCTGATGCCTTACAGTTCCCACCTTCAGTGCGCATTTGAAGTGTCAAATAATGATAACCGAAAATTACACATGTCAGTTATTACAAGAAGTGCATTCAAGCGTTTCACTTTATTGTGTCTGAAATTGATTTTTCTGCGATTTCTGTCGTTCATGCCTTCAGTGAAAAGCCATCTGCATTCTAGCTTCAGCGTCTCACATGTTGTTACAGAAAGGCAGCCCTGCCCCAAATACGCCCTAAGTAAGGCTTTGTGAAGCTCACTTCTACAGAGCAAACTTTATTACTCTGAGATTGCCTCACAGAGGTGTTCATTTAAGTCCGTAATCATTTTTAAGGCCATTTTTTTTCTCCTCAGTCTCTGTGAACATTTTTGCAATTTTCCACCACTCTTTGTCAGTGCAGCCTCACTGTGTTTATTTATGTTGTCAACATTTTGAGGCTGCGAGAGGGTTTTGCAGTTTATGCAGTTTTGTGACGCTTCCTTGAAAACTCCAACATAAAAGTGAGTTATTGTGGCACCTCTTAAAGCTGGCACATGTTTGTAATTGTCATTCAACGTTGCTAGCAGATCTGTCTTTGCAATTGAAGTTTTGTTACTTTAGGGCCTGAAATTGTTGTGCACATGACGTTCTTTTTATTTTGTCCACTCCCTGGTGTGTGCAGGCAAACTCAAATTATTATCATTCTTTGTCTGCTCCTCTTAGTTAAATCTCGACGAGATGCTGACTACCCCTCCCTCTTAATTAAAGCTTTAAAAACCACCCGCACACATTTCTGTCCTGAATAAGCACAGACAGAGATTTTATTGCACCATTTCAATTTTAATTGAAATATTTAGGGCTATGAATTGAAAAGGGCACGATACATTTATGGAGTGAAATTGGTTTGCGGGGGGGGGAGATGGACTGAGGCAGTAAATGGGAAGAAAAATAAAATCATCAAATCGAGTAGTGGGCACTTAAATGCTAATGGCAGTTGCCAGTGAAATTAACAGGTTCCCCCCTGGGTAAATGTCTAATCAGTGGTCTCCCTACTTGGTCCAGTGAGGGAAGGCAGGTTAACATAATAAAACACAGCTTTGGCAAGCGACCCCCTGGAAGTTTCATCAGGGGCTTTCAGTTTGACAAATGTGCCTGTGAACTTGACTGGCATGGTGGAATAAGCAGAATACGATTCGAGCTGGAACACGCATGCAAACATAGGCCCACATTTTCTGTGTGGGCAATCACTGCTTCAAAGCCACCTGCAGCTCCATATTTACCACAGCCTGGGCAAACAGCAGCGAGTGAGGACTCCACAGGCACCTGCTGTTAGCCAGTACATGATGCTGTCTGTATTTTACAGGGATATTGTGTGATCATGTTTCCAGAGACAAAACAGTGTACTTCCTGAGCACATAGTGCTGGAGGTGTTGTTGAAGAGAAAAAAAAGCAATGTGCAAATGAAGTTGGCACGGATCCAAGGTTTTTAAATAGGATTTTATTGTGTTATGGTTTGAGATCTAGCTCTCGGCCTTAATCTTTCTTTACCCCCACACAGAGCAGTTTTTATTTTTTCACCAGCGATCATTTCTGATATTAAGTCAATTAAATCCGAAATAACACAGCCTTTATAGAACTGGAGCAGGAAGTTGAGTCACACACAAACAGCTGCACTACACAATGTCAGCTCAAGGCATAGCTTGCTTCCCATGTACGACTCCCGATGGGGTGGTGCAGCCAAGTTACATATGGGTAGTTTTGGTTTTTGCATGCCAGTTTTAAAGATTTGGCTCTGAGATTTCTGTGGCAGAAATGCGCATTTATTTTCTGGTGCTTAAAGAATAAAATATAGATTTATATGTAAAAGTTAAACACTCACAGAATTCAACGGAATTGCAGTTATAAATAACGACAGTTCCTCTACTGTGGACCATTATCATAGGAACTTCTTTATACCAAAGAAATAGTCCCAAAGTATATAATATTATGTTGAATATAAAGATGGACGACAGGTCTGCACGTCCTCCTACTGTTCAAAAATTAAGCCAAGTATTCTGGATAAAGGCGCTGCTGTCTCGTGCTAGTGAAGCCAGAGTTTGCACAGTAGTGATCATGGACTGGAGGCTCTGTATTGAGGTCCCACCCTAATACCTGTCCAATTTAGCGCCATTGGTTCGACGCTATCACGAACACATGATTGACAAACACAGCTGTCGAACATGACATCATACCTCCTTTTTATAGCATCAAATAACTAATTAAAACCAAACTTCTAAGAAAAAGTAATGCTTGAACACACAACACTATTTAAAAATATCGTTGGGGAAAAAATGTGTTTGACAAGTACTCAGATTTTTTTTTCTTTTGTTCAACCCATTTCTCATCCACTAACTTGAAGGGGGCGGGATTTATGAGCTATTCTACGGCGTTCGGGATGTTTTGGCTTCACTTTTGGGAGAGCTGTCTTGTCCGTCTTTATATACAGCCCATGGTTTAGACAAACAAAATTTAATTCAAGTCAATTGGTTTGGGCTGGCTTCAGAAATGTCAGAGATAGATATCTCAGATCCTTGCCAAATAAAATCAAATTATCTGCATGGCTAGATACGCTGAAGGCTAAAGGGTAATTAAGAAAACAAGATATTTTGTTGTATACTCAGCAAACCTACCCTTTCAGAAGAATACTTATACATGTTTGGAAATACACTTATTCACTTTCTCACTGAGAGTTAGATGAGGAGATCAATACCACTCTCATATCTGCACGGTAGATGTGAAGCTAGAGCTGGGAGATGATAAGCTTAGCTTAATTTAGCAGAAAGACTGTAGACAGTGGGAAAAAAGAAGTCTGCCTCCATCCAAAGGTAAAAACATCTGCCTCTAAAGCTCACTAATTAGCATGTTATATCTCTCTTGTTAGAATCTGTATAAAAATCAAAGTGGAGAAGCGATAAACACCTCCTGACTCAAGTTTCTCATGTAACTCTCTGCAAGAAAGCTAATATTTAGTATTTCCCAAAGTGGTAAGGTATTCCTTACAAACCCTCATGATTGAGTCGTCTGACTGCTCCACATGAACATCAGATTGCCTGTATGTGTGTGTGTGTTTTTTTTAAGTGTGTGTTGTATGTTAACCACATACCTACTCTATACTGCAGCCTTGCGTTGTTGATATTTAATGTACATTAACGTGTGCATTTAACTTCATTAATAATGAAACGCCTCTCCCTTTCTTTTCTCCCCAGAGATGGCAAGCTGGGTCTCCCTCCTCCTCTTTCTCTGCTGCCGGTCAGTCTCACGAGCCCAGGAGGAGAGCAGCACCATCCTGGAGTTCACCTCTGATACCCTCATCAACAATGTGGTCCAGGACCCCCAGACCGGTCGCATCTACCTGGGGGCAATCAACACTGTCTATCAGCTGGGATCGAATCTCAAGCTGCAGGCTCGTGCTGAAACAGGCCCCAGAGAGGACGCCCGGACCTGTACGCCTCCTGCCTCCGCCTGCCAGGACACAGTGCTAATGCCCAACCTCAACAAGCTCCTGCTGGTCCATCCATCCAATGGTTCACTCATAGTCTGCGGCAGCCGCTACCGAGGCATCTGCTCCCTCCTCAACCTGACCAATGTGGAGCAGCAGCTGTATTACAGTGACAGTAAAGGAGAGAGGACTTACGTGGCTAGCATAGAAGATAGCGTGAACGTGGTGGGCGTCATGTCCACCTACTCAAAAGAAAGGCAAACCTTCAATGTTTTTCTTGTTGGGAAGGGCTACGGAAGCCTGGACAGTGCGAAACTCATCAGCACACGAATCCTTCAGGACTTCCGTGACTGGGTCGTGTTTGAGAACATCATTGAGGCATCTGCAGTACAGACGACACCGTTTGTTCCCAAGTACCTGCATGACTTCCGCCTTGCCTTCAAAGAGGATGGTTTTATTTATTTCCTCTTTTCGAGGACACTTGATGGTACGGATATTAAAAACCTGACCTTTGTGTCTCGACTTTGCGAAGAAGACCAACATTACTACTCCCACACGGAGCTCCAGTTAAGCTGCGGCCATGAAAACCGATACAACAAAGTCAAGGCCGCATATGTGGCCTCTCCAGGAAAGGAGCTTGCGAGGGTCATGACTGAATCAGGTTTGTATGGGAACGTTGTCTCCTGGAGCAAAGTTCTGTTCATGGTGGCGAGTCCAGACGAAGACATCAATGAATCCGCTCTTTGCATGTACCCACTCAACTCCATCAATGAGCGGCTGGTGGACATCATCAGCGCCTGCTACAGTGACTCGGGGAAAATTTCTGGGGTTCCTGCTGTGGGCATCCCCTACTCATCCAAAACTGATGAATTCTGCACATCCAACCTTCCGGTAAGTGCTTCTTCTTCTTCTTCTTCTAACAGGTGATTAAGGTTTTGAAAAATTAGTTTGGGAAAACCACCGAAACCCTCAAAGACAAGGTGAGAAGACATTTTATGCTGGCAATGTTGGCCAAGACCTAGGTTTATCTCCTATCTAGATATCATCCCTTGCAAACAAGATATTATCTCCTACGTGTGATGTTATCTTAAGAAGAACTTTAAGGTTGTTTTGAGGTGAAAAAGCCGAGCAGACTGAAGCACTTAGAACGCCGGTGATACCAAGGGTACTGAAAGTTCAGCCAAATGCAGGGTAAACAAAAGTTTTTCCTTTTCAGTTACCTAGAAATGTCCAATTTAAGAGAGAGGCAGCGAATGATTCAAGCCACAAACAGCTGTTTCTACTAGGCCCTGCCATCTTGAATCATTCATCTCATCATCTATTCTCTATTATCTCCCATCTCCTACGTAGGAGGTAACATCCCGTACGTAGGATATTATATCTCATACGTAGGGTTTGGACTAATTTGACACAAAGGTTTTTTTTCACCTTGCCTTTCAGGGCTTCCGTAAATAAGAGATCCAAGCGGAATATGTTTTGAAGAATTCCCTTTGCAGTAATCAATAATGCATAGATATGTCACTGTTTACTTTAATGTCTCAGTGTTTACTTTATTCTCCACACCCTTTTATACAGTACTGTTTAAAGCTCTCGGTCTGTCTCACACACCTTTCTTCCTTCCATGTCTCTGTTCCCTATTCCCTGGAGTCCTCCAGAATAATATCATATAGCGATGGTGGGCAAATCACCATCATCTTTCATAGCTGATATCAAAACTGTATGATTTTTCAACAATGCAAATACAAAGCATATGTAAATTCGAATAGATATGACTTTGTCATGTGTAATATTTTTCCCACATAAATTCAAACACAATTTTAATCACACAGCTGTAGCCTATTTAAACAGTACATTCATTCAGCCATGAATGAAGTAGGCCACCGTTAATCGTGTGCGGATATCCTATCAATTAAATCTCTCACACTACAACACAAAACATACATTTGCATATATGAGTCATTTCTTGCCAGATGAGTATTTAAGGCAGAATGAGTAGGATTTTCCTAAAAGACGATGTGTAAACTCTAAAACTACAAAAACTAATCCCTGTTAATTATGACATATGACCCTCCAGAAGTGTGTGGTGGTGTATTTATCTGCAGAGACCCTACCCTCTGCCTGTGTTTTCTAAGATGTTTCTGGGTGTCAACCTTTAGTGGTGTGTTGCCCCCACTCAGCCAATAGCAGTGCACAGGGTGTGAGGGTGCGACTCTATACAAACATAGCGACCAGGTGCCAGATCGTAAGCAGCCATCCAGGATGAGCCATTAAGCCAGGGGCAATGGGCCAGCTTTGAATGTTTACAAACCTCAACCGACAAATCCTACTCATTCTGCCTTTAACATAAGCTGCTGTAACTCTCCAGGGTTCCCTCGGTCATGGAAAACCTGGGAAAGTCATGTATCAGTACCTCATGCTTGAAAGCCAGTGTCAGACTGATAAACTGTTTAGTGTTTGTATGACTATGCCTGTAGTTTGAAGTATTTGAAGTGAATATGGACCAACCATAAGATTAAACTGAAAATGATTACTAATTTTTTATACAATATTTAACATTTTGAATAAGGTATACAGTTCTGTTCATGTAATACGTTGTGAATAGTCTCGGAATTTTTATCATGGGTCCTTGAGAAGTCATGGGAAAGTTTTGAAATTCTGTCCATGAAAATGTTTGGGAACCCGTAACATTTTATTCTTGCGTTTAAAAAAGAAATGGCCAAGCGAAACATATCGATAATATGTCTACTTGCACTTTGACCACAACTGTACAACACTGGCCTTTAAAGAACAATGGTGGACAACATAACTGTTGATCCCTGCCATGACGCTTATTTAGCACAACACCTACAAGTCTGCTAAGGGCTTTGATTCCCTCTCACATCCTTTGGATTGAGGGATTCACAGTTTGTCATCGTCTGTTTGTTCTTCCTTTTCTTTTACAGAAAGACACATTGAAATCCAACAAGTGCGGTGGTGACTTTCTGCCTTCCCCTCTGGCCAGCAAGCCGGACTTTGCCTTGAAGGCAAAAGCGGAGTGGACCAGGTCGGGCCTTCTGACCGCTGTAGCTGTTGCTGTGGAGAATGATCACACCATCGCCTTCTTGGGGAACACGCAGGGGGAGGTCTTCAAGGTGGAGTTGTCGCTCTTTTCTGCTTGGCTCTTTTTTTGTTCCTTTAGTTGACCTGAGAGAGGCAGGATTGGGGGATTACAGACGTCATGTCTGACAGTGTTTTGTTCTCTCTCAGGTGCACATGACCGGAGAACCATACATGTACAGTAAGGCTCCTGGCGACACCATGGGAGAGAAGGTCAACAAGAACCTTTTCTTTGACCTCAGTCAAAGCCATCTCTACATCACCACAGAGAAAAAGGTGCGTAAGTCAGGGCCCTTTTGTAATGCATATCATACATACATAACATGTGTCTATACATGAGGCATTCAGGCACTGTGTGTGGGTTACCTGCATTTTGGCAGCAATAAAATCACTGTTGTCATTTAAAACAGAAGAAAGTTGCCTTAAAGTCTTAAAAAAGATGCTTTTAATGCGTTAAATGCCAGTACACCGCCTGTGTAGACAGCTGTAGTGATCTCAGTGTCCTTGAGACACAGAGTATTATCATATTGTTTGACTACCTTTTACCAAAAGGATGTGATGTATTTCCCTCTGTCTTGCAAGTGAGAGTTGAATATAGATTTTATAGAGAGTGCAGCTGGATGACTCTAGTTTTAATACACTTAAGTGTAAATGACTTGCTCGGTATGTCAAAGCCAAATAACTGTCAATGACGACTGTAAAGTCATGATATGACAAATATGTTTTTGACTGCAAGTCCGCTGTATATTGTACAGGGAGGAATCAGTGAGGGAGGGAGCGCCTAGATCGTGTAAAAGTATTCCATTACAAGTAGAAGTTTGCATTGAAACGTACATAAGTATCATCAGAAAATGTTCGTAGAAACCAAAAGTGAGAGTAGTCAAGCAGAATTTTACCTTTTTAGAATGTGAACTTGTTATGTATGTTATATTACTGGACTGTTAGTGCAGATGCATCAACAGGAAAGAAGCAGTTTAATGTTGTAGGTGGTTGAAGTGGAGCCAAGTTTACAAATGTAACATGCTCTTGGCTTCTTAAACCTATAACACTATATCATATTTTTCCATGTGTATTCATGCTGTTCAAACACAGCATTTCTGCACAGCTGCAGAAGTTCAGGCTACTCTAATATTATTAGTATTAAACTATGAGTAGATTTAGATTCCAGTGGTGGCTGAGTAGGATTGTTTCTTACTGGTGTGATCCAAATATTTTCATGAACTCTAGAGTGCTACCAAGCACAAAAGTCAAAATTTACTGAAAAAGGATAGATGTAATAATTTCCAAAATTAACAGCATGTTTTTATCTAACAAAATATTCTAGTTCAGTCTATATTTGTTGGTGTTTAGCCTTTCAAAAACAATATCTTCACTGCTGTCAAAAAACAGTTGCTTGCTGCACACATGGGAGGTATATACCTGTATTACATCAAAGACACACCGAGGAGCAATGAAGTGCAGCTAAACACAAAAATGACATTTTTCTGCAGTCAGGAGGTGTGTTCATGTGTTTCAGGCGGGAAGAAATTATTTGTAACAGATCAACATTTCACAAGAGTCACAGGACTCTCTTTACTAATTGGCTGTGGGTATTGTCCGGCTGTAAATTGCAGCTAAACATTAAACCAGTGGTTCCCAACTGGTGGGTCACAGTCCAAAAGTGGGTTGTGGTTACATTCTGAATGGGCCACAAGTGACTCACAAACATAACGACTTTGTAAAAAACACTTCATTTTGAAGTACAGTGAATTTCCGGCACTGAGCTGTTTTTCAAAGTGCCATTTCCTGCTGTAGAGTGAGTGACTAACAGACAGCCACTTGACAGACAGCAAACTAGCTGGACTTCATGGCCAAACACAAGTATGATGCTGAATATATTAAACTGTGTGGACCTTGAACTAATGACTAAGAAGAAATTTGGACCCTGAGGCTGGGCCAGTTGGGAACCACTGAGTTAAACTAGCCCCGACTTTTAGTTTGGCTGCACTTCGCCTTAGAATCAAACAGCTGCAGCTCGGAGTGGCCGCCACAGCTTTCTACAGCCGTGCCATGGCAGTTTGCCGCAGGCTACATTCATTTAAAATGATGAATCACTTTATTCAGATTGAGGATTTTGTTCGATTGATTTTGAAGGTGATGTTTTTTTTAGGGTGATGATGTCATATAATATGACGACAGACACTCAGAACCATTTGAAAACCTCAATAGCAGAAGCTTTGAATGTAAAAAAAATTACATTCGATACAGCCCTACATATTTCATAAGATGATTGCACCATATGTAACATGATAATAGGACTAAATTGCAATTTGATTTCCCTTCATTGAGTCTATTTGAATCACTGAACAACTCAGGAATGGGTTTCAGAGGTCTGGAATGAGGCTAGATCAAGTTAGAGAACCACTGAAATCCTGCCTACTTTCTCACACCTGATCAGTCTGGCTTTAGATGCTGTTAGATGATCCATCAAGCACTTTAGGTGAAGCACACTGACGCCTTAAATTAGCATCACATAGAAGCACTCGAGCACATGTAAAGTGAATGTACTCAGTTACTTTCCACCACTGCATGCAATAAATATTTAGCACATAGACAGAGGGCATTGTTTTAGTAATTGAGCATGGGGAGCAGACATGAGAGACCATGTGGTGTGACAGGATGGGTATTACTCTGACTCCGCACACCTGCAACAACCCAAGGAGCGTCTCTAGCCGTAGTTTAAATGCCTCATATTTTGTGCAGTGTCTCCCCTAAGGTGCTCTGTTTGATCATATTTCATGTCGTAATGCTCCAGATCACCAAGGTGCCGGTGCAGACGTGCCTCGAACAGAAAGACTGCCAATCATGTGTGGAACTGAGGGACCCTTACTGTGGCTGGTGTGTCCTAGAGGGCAGGTGAGGATCACACACACACACACACACACACACACACACACACACACACACACACACACACACACACACTTCTAAATGCATGCACACAGCGACAGACTAGCACAAACACCCACACATGCAATTCCATCTGTAAAACACAGCAGGGTATTTGTTCAGTGTTTTATTGCAGACACTTTTAGTACCCCTCGGTGTTTATATTCCATCTCCTGTTGTCCGTGCAGCCGTAAGGAATTAAAGCTGTTTGTCAGCCTCATGCAGCGAAGACAGTCTGTGCAATTTACTCTCATCAACCTATATTTATCAGGGTCTGGAGGGTAGAAGGGGCAGTATGTATCATGTATTTTACAGAGATCTGATCACGGAAGGGAAAGCAGAAGAAAAACATTTCTGTCTCTCTGGAAGTTGTTGATAGTCTTATTCAGAAACACTGCACACACCTTGCTTGGCTCTAAACCTGCAACAGTGAGCAGATTAATCAATTGTTCGATTGGAAATGAATCAGCAACGGTTTTGATCATATTTTCAGTCATTGTTCAAACTAAACATTTGATGATTCCAGAGATAAGGTAGAACTTTATTTATACCAAGGGAAACAGCATGTTGATTGTGATTTTTCTGCTGTTTTTCGTAGTGATCTGAATATCTCTGGATTCAGGGCTTGTTAGTCAGACAAAGCAAGACAATCAAGATGACACAAACTCAAGCTCTAGGACACTGTGATGGACATTTCTTTGTTTTCTGATGTTTCATTGACAAGATGATTAATTTATGAAGGAGTGAATCATCAGATTAAATGTCCAGTATGTAGGATTTAGGGACATTCATGGTCAGGTGCTCAGTAGTATTCATAACTATGTTTTCGTTAGTCTGTAATGGTCTGAAAAAAGGAATTGCTGCGTTGTCGTTACTTTATGGTGTGTTCACACTGAATGTAATGCAAGCATTTGGCACAGCAAGATTGGCAAGATTACATAGAAAGTCAATGCAAAGACAGGACTTGAATGACTTAAAGATGCGTAATCCACCCAATTCTTGTATTCACACGAGCTGACATTTTTCAACTTGCGTGAGAAATTTGTATGATGATGTGTCACGAAAACCTGTCAGTGTTGACATCTAGTTGAGACTCTCCTGTTACCGTGATGGAGGACAAAGATTGTGGCCATCTGTGTGCACCTGGAGCTCTGCCTCTCAATGAGTAGCCATGTCCACAGAGACAGGTCAAAAATGGAGAGGACTTGGAGATTGGTGGGGGAAGTCATAGAACTACCTTGCAAGTTCTAAATATATTTGAGTTGCTGATTAGCAAAATGCTTTGAGTAATTAAAGTTGGTCTCTTATTGTAAAAAGTGAACAACGGAAGGAGTGAATCGGTAATGTGCTGCTTGACAGTATGAAAAATAATAGTTTTGCCATCTTGGTTCATGATGGGTCAGAGCACGGAGCCTCTGTGTTTCCCATGTTCACATCACTTTATTTTAACTAATCTATCAGTTGCACTTTACTGCAAACCATGTTAGCCATTAGCTTCCTTCCCCAGTTAGCAAGTACAACTACTAGCACAGGTGTGAAGGGTGAATATTCGTCAGTTGTAAAATACTCCAAAAGATTTCTCCAGCGGCAAGAAAGGCACTGTGATAATTAGCTTAGCTTTCAGAGTGAATGCACCTCTATAATGAGCTGTGTATATCCACATACAGAGCTGATCCTCTTCCACAGAGTCTGCCTTGTTGTTCTACACTAGCCCAGAGCGAGCAAATCTAACACTGGTTCTTGATAGAGCCATTCACGTTTTCATCTTCACGATTTATTGTGTCGACCACCACAGTTCTCCACACGCAGAAGAAGTTTCAGTCCTGCAACCTCACCCCTAGATGCAGCTAAAACTTTCACATTTGACCTTTAATAGATGATAAAAAATAATCCTTAGTTGCAGCCGTACTTAACTTGCTTGCTATGTCCTCTTCACTTCTACACCTTGCAAACAACTTGATTAATATTATTTTCCACAGAAAAGTGGTGCTAAATTGTATTTAGTGCTCCTGTTTGTTTTCACATCATTAAGACGTGTCTGTCTGTGTTACACTGGGTACGTTTACATGCACAGTAATATTCCACTATTATTGTGAATATGGCAGTATTATGAATTATATATGGTCATGTAAACAGCATATTCTGTTAAGAAAGTCAGAATTAGGCGTTTTTATTAACTTGAGCATTTTCCAGTCAAGACAAGTGTGATATGCTGGTACTATTCAGGTGTAGGAGCATTCTTTGGACATGTATATTCAGAGAATGCACCTCATTTTAACACAGTTCGTGACACACGGCCTGTTGCCCGTTTACAGCATGCTCTGTCCGTTGTCATGGATTCCTTGTATACAAATTAACTCGCCAAGAATTTGCAGGGCTGGAGTACAGATGCATGCCCAAAAGAAAAGCCTACTTTCCTCGTCAGAAAAAGAAATACCCCGACTTTTAAATGTTATGAAAAGACTGGGATATCAGCAGGTTTTTGGAAATACGCAAATGTATCCAAAGGCTGTGCTCGCACAGTCAAGCAACCCTGCCGGTGGTGGGAAACACTGAAAAAACTGCTAATTTGATGCAAAGACACAAAATGACAAGCGGCTCCAGCTGTTCCACTTTTCCACATTTTGCACGGTAATCAGAAAAATTGAACATAGTCATTTTTTGAATTGTGTTTTACCTAATTGATGACAGAGAGCTGGATTCTGAAGTTGTGTTGTTATTATATATGATGTATTCTATTTTTCTACATCTCCTGTGCAAGATAGTGTAAACATGAAAGTGTTTCACCTTATGTTTTTTTTATCAGATCATACTGCTCAATGTCAAATGTGGAGATAACATTTTTAGGGCTGCAATAAAAAAGAATAATAACCACACAAGCCTTAAGTGACGTCCTTAAACTGATGCTTTTTCTTAATCTAAAACATATTTCACATATTACACACTGCAAACCAGATACCAAGGAGGGCATTTTGTGTTTTTCGTGTCTATATAAAACTTAATCTTAAAAGATCTGCACAGACCCTCCTTGAAGTCACTTGGGCATGAGGTTGTTATTGACAGAAGCTCATTGAAAATCTGTTAGAGTCCATAGGCTTTGTTTTCTGAGGCCTTGTAAAAGCGTTTAGGGGTTGTGGAGCAGAGGCTGATGGGAGTTGTTCATCCTTCGTCTGAAGGTGTACCAGGAGGTCTGATTGCCGACGGGCGGAGGAGAAGAATGGCTGGCTGTGGAGCCCTAGGCAGCAGTGTGTCAAGATCGTCTCCCTCTATCCCCCGAACCTTTCCTGTAAAAAGACTCAGAAGGTACAGCACTGCTTCTTTTCTCGCCGTCTCTCCCTTTTGTTCTCTGCGTCTCTCTCTGTCTCTTTCTCTCTGCACAACACAACCCCTCACACATGCATGTCACACAAACATGCACAGCCTGAGTAATAAACTGTTTCCATTGTGAATCAGAAACCCTGGGCACTAGGTCTTCCTGCCTCTGTATCGATCGATCCAGAAAACTCCAAACTAGCTTATTATAACTGACCTGGTTGATTGTGCTCACGGCCTGAAGATGGAGAGCCTCTCTTGTGCGCGCTCTCTCTCTCAAGTTGTTTTTTTTTTTTTCTTCATTCCTGACTACTTCTCTGTCCCTCTCTTTCTGACTCACTCTTGTATACCCACAAGCAGCAATCAATCAATCTCCAAGGCTGTAAAAGGAAAAGTTTCTGTATTGTAACTTCACGGTTAGACAGATATGTTTGGATGATGCACTAAGCAGAGAAATTTAATATGACGTGATATTTCTAAGAGGTGACATGCAATAACCCTTTTTGTGAAAAAATCCTTTACATATTATTTTGTTTTCAGGTTAAGATCAACATCCCCTCCCTTCCTGCAATCGGGCCATCTGATCGTCTGCTCTGCTCCATCGAGACTTTTGAGAGTGTTGGCACCATGTCTGACTCCGGTCAGGTCTCCTGCGATCTACCCAGCCCTTCACGTATACCGCACACACCTGAGGGCCAAGGTATTGCTTTTATGATGAACCTACTCTATTTTTAATGCATCCTCTTTCAAGTAAAATGTCTGTTGTTCTCCATTTTAACCAAGGCTTTATCACCAATTTGTTAGGCCGGCGATTGCAAGAGGGCCCCACACCCCGAGGGCCCCAAAACGCCCCAGGCATGACACTTAGTTTTGATGATTAAGTTGTAAGGGCATTTGCTAACCTGGGAACCAGACAAATCTGTGAGCTCATGTTTGACTTGCTCTGATTCTGAAGACAAAAACATGCACATATTGATGCTACACTATCCCAGCTCATCTCTGCACGCTGTAGTTGCTGTAGTGCTCAGTGTTACATCACGCTTCTTTGCTCTGATTGGTTGTAGGTCTATTCAGTTGAGTTAAGAGGCATTTTGGTAATCGGCAATTGATGACGCCCCTTGGTAATTGAAAATTAGAAGAGAGGTTTCATAGTAATGCACGTTTCCTTTTTGCTCTGGTGAGGAATTTGCTCTTCTAAAGTACAATATCAACTGAGTCAGATCCAATGTTATTAGCCAATTTTTCTGCCATGTCTAGTAAAGGTGCTGTGATTTCCAAAATCTGTTTTTAGGAGCTTTATTATTTTTATTTATACTGTTCACAAACTGTAAAATTGTTAAACTAATGACATTCCCATCAGCCTCAGCTGTACTTTATGTTTTTTACTATTTAGTGAATGTATTCATGTTGACAGTGTTGCTTTTTATGACATTATAACGAATTGAACAGAATTGTCAATATCTTTTACTCCGTTTCCATCTTCAGTCAAATCGATTTTAGTAGTGTGGGCAGATTCAAAGGTCTGGAACCAGGCAAATACTATGCATGATTTTCCTCAAAAACAATATATAGACTCTTAAAGAAGTAATCCCTCTGAATCATCACTAATGACCCACAAGAAGTGTGTGGCGTTTTCTGCAGAGACTGTGGCCATGTACCCCCACAGCTAGATAGAAAGGTAGCGACCAGGTGCAAGGACGTAAGCAGCATGCATCCCTTTTCACACAGAGATCATGATATAGGGCCGCTATGACTCTTCATGTCGCCTTTGAAGTTTTACACAGACCCAAACAACAGCGGCATCATGCCACTCCAGTGTGTGATTTCAGACAGCCTGTCAGCATCGCAGACTCAAAAGAGGCGTGAAGGGCGTGACATGTAACACAATAGTCTCGGCCTCTAGTGTGACAAATATCATATGTGTCAGCAGAGCTTTATAAACAGTAACAATGGCATAAAGTGGCAAAAACAATCAGTTATCATCTGTGTTATGTGGCAGCTGATCTCGTCCCCTGCTTGGAGGGCAAGGACCTACCCAATCTGTGGACATTTAAGGCTTTCTTTAACCTTTAAGGTTCTTCTTTGAGTTAGCTGCTACCAGCTACTTTTTAAATCTTGTCATAACACTGTCAAAATGTCACACCTGTGCCACCTATGATCCCATCCTGCCAGCTGACCCATTTATACAGAGGTTGTTTCAGTGTTGCTACTACCTCCGATGCCGAAATTCCTGCTTTAAAGAGGCAGTTTAAAAGGGGCTCAAGAGACTCAGCGCTGAAAAAATGCAAATATAATGAGGTGAAAAGCCAAACAAGAGTGAATCTGGGGCTGAATTTTATTTTCACTTCACCTGGTTACAGTGCTTTCAAAGAATTCAATTCAATTCACAAATCGCAATTTGCCTCAGAGGGCTTTACAGCACACAACATCCCTCTGTCCTTGGACCCTCACAGCGGATAAGGAAAAACTTGCCAAAAAAAAAAACATCAACAGGGAAAATAATGGTAGAAACCTCAGAAAGAGCAACTGAGGAGGGATCCCTCTTCCAGGACAGACAGATGTGCAATAGATGTCATGTACAAACAGTAGCTGACAGTCCTTCATAAGATGCTTTTTATGATGCTTGTTTTTATGTCATGTGTTTTTATTGTTGTTGATGTGTTTTTGATACTCTTTGATGCTCAATTATATAAAGCAAATTCCCCTGGGGGCAGCGAAGATTTCATTCATTCATCCAGAATTCTAAACTGAAATGCTGAAGTGTTAGTATTGTCATTGTGAGCATGTCAGCACTTTGCATTTAGTACTGCTGTGGATAAATACACCTTTCCTGAGCCACTAGCATGGCACACTTAGTCATGTTAAATTAATGCATTAATAAATAATTAGTTTAATGATATTTGAGGTGATGCTCTATCACAAATTATTTAAAGGTCATGTCTTGTGTGTCAGAATGTGTAGTCCTTCCTGTGTTGTGTAATCATATCTTGAATTGTAGTAGTCTTGAATATGCAGAACAGTTCCCAGTGACACTGTCCCGCTTCATAAATGTGTAACGCTTATATCCCACCAACAAGCCAGTGCAGCACATTTTAACCCTCCCTTTGCTGTGCCCTCAGACTTTGTGGCCGTGGCCATCAAGGTTCTGGTCAACAAGACAGTGGAGCTGGCCACGCGGGAGTTCAAGTTCTATAACTGTGCTGCCACAGTGAGGAAATCAGAAAACACACCGTGAGTCAGACTCTTAATCTATCAGTTCTGCTCTGTCACTCACAGAAAATACACAGTGACACTGAACACAGCATCAACTGACAACCTTGATGTAAATGTATCACCGTGCATGAACAGATGAGAGATCAAGGCTCTGTTTGTAAATTGTGATGCATGGTAATTTTGAACGCACCTCTTGCATTTTCTCTCCTCCTTTTATTACCAAGCCGAGGAAATTGCCTCAGTTTCCTTTTCATTAATCAAAAAATGAAAGTCGATCTCGCCAATTTTTTTTCTCCCCCCTCCTTATTTTTTTTTCTTCATTTCTTTCATGCCAAGGAATGTGTGATGAACGAGCTTTGCTTATGTGAAGTTGCAGAGATCCATTTCGTTGTCAGCAGCATGGATTTTTGTGCCGGACGCTCTTTGATGAGTTTGCATGTTTTAAGATTTTGTTTGTGTGTGCTTTTATGTGTGTGTGATTGCCTAATTGGATGTGTGTGAAAGCGTTTCCTTATCTTTGGTGTCCAAATTCTTGTGTGTGTGTTTTCAGCTGCATGTCATGTGTGGCCAGTTCGTGGGGCTGCCAGTGGAACACACTTGATCACACCTGCAGCGACATGGATGAGAGCATAGGGGGTATATACATCATCAAGCACCGTCAGGTGAGTCTTCTCATGTTTTAACACATCAGTGGCATATTGGGGAGTTTTATCTCTGACATACGGAGGCCGACAAGGGCAAAAGTTATTTTTATTGATTTTCGGGGGATATCTGGCTCACTCAGGCGTCCCTTCACATGTGGTGATTAGATTTGTCTTTTGAAACTTCCCCTACATTTTTTCCAACATTTATTGAACACACACTATCAGTATGGTGTCTGACAAGGGCAAATGTGCCACAACAGCCCAAAACATTTCCAATAGGAGCTTCAGAAAGGATGCTAAATTAAAAAGCATGCACAAAAATAAAAAAAAAATAAAAGCATGCTGTGAAAAGAAGATCAAGTGTGCTGCAGAATGCAGAAAGCCAAAGCAAATACATTAACGCAAAAATGATGACAAGTCAAATCACACAAACCCAAAAAACAAATGCAACAGAAAAACACTGCAGGTCCATTCTACACAGCAGATGTTCTCCAGGCCTCTAGGAGGAGCTCAAATGTAACAGCTTGACTTAACTAACATTGGTGTAATGCTAATGCTAGCTACGTAATTATGTTGCTCTTTTATAATAGTGTAACACACTAAGACAAATGTAAAAAAGAATACTACGGCTGACCCAAAAAATTCGATGGCCCGGGATTCGATTGTGAAAAAAAAAATTCGAAGCTTCTGCGCTTTTTTTTCTGTTTTTTGGGGGGAGGCCTTAAACACAACACTAACCCCCACCAGTCTGATACTGACAACGAGCGCACTCAGAGCTGGCAGACATGTCCAAGAGGTCATCAGATGTGTGGTTGCACTTTAAAACATGCCCCGACAACCCCCAGAAAGCAGAGTGCCAGATTTGCCAAAAGCAATTGGCATGTCACAACTCAACAACAAATTTGGGAAATCACTTGAAAAACATAAGTAGTAGCTAGTAGGCCTAATATGCATTTTCTAGTTCCACCAGTCCTCTCTGAGTCTGGTGTCAGAGACACTTCTGATGCTCTGTGTTGCACATCAGTTTGATTGTGCTGCAGTGTTTGCCGAGGGTTTCAATTTAGTGTTCAGTCAAAAGTTAAACACTACTTATCACCGACCATTAGTGTGTTTTCGTTTTATTTGTGAATATTTTTATTTTAATTCTAGTGTTGGAAGAAACTGCATTTTTGCCGTAATTTTTTTTTAACTGGATATGCAGCATTTTTCTGTTGCATCTGTTTTTTGGGTTTGTGTGGGTTTTTTTTTTTACTTTGTACCATTTTTTTATTTGCAGCGTATTTGCTGTAAAAGTGTTTGTTTTAGGGTTTTTTTTGAATGTATTTTTGAATTGCTGTTGTTTCTGAAGCTGCAGCATGTTTCTCCTAATGGAAACAGTTTGGCCGGTTGTAGAGTGCTTGCCCTTGTCGGCTGCTGTACTGATGGTATCTGTTCGATAAATGCTGGAAAAAGTGTAGCAGAAGTTTTAAAAGACTCACGCTTGAGCGATCCAGATATCCCCCGAAAATTAATAAATAAATAAAAAACCTCAAATCCTGGTATCAGCTGGCACCATCTTGCGTGACAAATACTGTAGGTTGCAGGATCTCAATTTATAAGTCAGCAGATGTTGCAACGATACACTTATCTGTCGCCGCAGATGAGGGTGCCCGTTAAGTGGTTGGCGTATTTAAAATGTAAATGATTGAAAGTGAGAGTATCTGATTTGTTTTGATGCCCTCACAGAGAGCAAAGTGTCCTCAGTTTGAGAATCCAGATCCTGTGCTGATCCCCGTGGGCTACAAGATGAGTATCAGCTTCGAGGGGATCAATTTGGACCTCTACAAGGTAAAGTGGCACAGATACAGAATTTAAATGATTTATTCAAAACTAATTGGCTCTTTTGAACCCTTAACTGAGTCTGGGATGAAGCCCACAGTGAACCGGATTGGTCACAATTCTCAATCAGAGCATGAGGACACAAATTGTGACATAAAAAGTAGAAGTTTTGTCAGTCAAAAGTTTATAGTAGCCAAATGTTTATATTTACATGATTAGCATTGTTGTACTTGTTTGTAACTGAATGTCTATATATCTGTTTGTACATTGAGAGCAACAACAAACCCGAGCTCGAACAGTCAGCCTCCTCATTAAAGGAACAATGCGTATGATTTAGAGGGAATTGCAGATTGCAACCAGCTGAAACTTCTACCAGCTGGAATTCCCTCATTGTTCAGGAGGTTTTTAACTGTGAGATTAATTATCTCCAGACGTCTTTTCCTCTCCAAAACAAATGGACCAGATTATTTTAAATTGGTAAAAACACTGTATAGAATCAATTTCACGTTACAAATCAGTGTTTCTCCAGTGCTGTTTGGCATGTCACAGACGGACAGCTAGCTAAGAACCGATGAATGTTTGCTCACCTTTTTTCTTTGATACCTTAAGAGCCAGATGTTCTGTAGTTTGTTTGTTTTTTACCCCAAGCCAAATTATCCGCAGACAGAGGTCTCTTCCTCTCAAAAACAAACTGACTTTGAGATTTAAACAGGTAGAAAGACTTAATAAAGCAGTTTCACGTTACAAATCAGTGTTTCTTCCATGCTGTTTGGCACGTCGCAGATGGGCTGTTAGCCCAGAACCTGCTAATGTGTGTTTACCTTTTTTCTCTGATAACTTCAGATCCAGAGTTCAGGAGGTTTTTCTACTAGGAGCTGAATTGTTTGCAGAGGTCTCTTCCTCTCCAAAACAAACAGACCCGGTCGTTTAAGCCAGAAAAAACACTGAATAAAGCAGTTTCACGTGAAACAATCTGTGTTCTTCTGCTTGTTGCGGAGGGGCTGCTAACTATGGTGGCTGACACAAAAACACAAATGGCCCTATCTAGAGCAAGTTTTACCACTCAAAGTACTTTTACACTACATGTCAGTCACATTCATCCATTAACACACACTCACACACTGGTGGCCGAGGCTAGCGTGCATGCATGGTGCCACCTGCTACTCGGAAACCACAAACTCACACACTGATGGAACAGTCATTGGGAACAATTTGGGGTTCAGTATCTTGCCCAAGGATGCTTCGACATGCGTACTGGAGGAGCCGCGGATCAAATTGCTGATCTTCTGATTGGTGGATGACCTGCTCTACCCCAAACCCCCCCTAAATCCTACACACTGGACCTTTAAGATCTTCTGGATATAGTGTTCTCACATAGAAAAGTTGCATAAAGTTGCAGAAACAATAAAAGGATCCAGTCAGAGAAAAGAAGGGCTTTCTACAACACAGTCTTTCACATTTTTTGATCTGCAGTGAAATGAAAAATGAGGAGTATCAGAATACAGTGTTTTGCAAATAGAATCTACATAAATTAATCCACACTGTTTCTTGTTTATTTCCAGGATCATGTTTTCACCATCGGCACTGAACTGATGAGAAATGTGGAAGAGGATGTAAACTTTGAGAGCGGGCCGTTCTACACCTTCAGCGGCTTCAATGTGAGTGCGGCTGTTTTCTGGTTGCTTGGCGCTTGTCTTGACTTGACTCTCGACCCCCGACTGTGTCTCAGTATTCACACACTGAACTGCTGATTTTGTTCCTTTCTTGAGATTGTTCAGATAGCTTGTGGCCAATTTGCCCTCCACTCAACACAGGCCCTTGAAACACGGCTGATTTGTGGAAAGTGCAATAAAGGGAAACCTTGAAACTGAGTGAAATCTATTGTAGAGTACCACTTGATTGCCGATTCTTCAGCACCAAAAAAGTCAATATCCAAACTTTGTATCTATGAGCTGACTTTATGTCCCAGGCTTATTAATCAAATCACCCTTTAGCACTCCCTTTGATATTCTCTAGCTCCCTCTAATGGACAGACTCCTCTCACTGGAGTTATTTTAGCTCCTTCTCTACATTGAGAATTCTGTGATTGGGAAGCTCAAACAGTACCTAGCCCCGAGCTATGTTCTTTCTCAACATTGATTTCTTCAGCTGAAAATCTGCCAGACTGGGTATAATTTTTTTTTCCTTCCTTTTTTTTTCTCTCCTCCCTTGGCATGAGGGAGCGACAGCCCACACTGTTTGCCGAGAAGAGCTTAAGTGCCATTAATCACTGGATTCTGTATTAATAATTCATTTTCTTCCAATTTCTTAGTTTTCTTACGACAAGTCACCGGAGACCAATGTGCTCTTCTACGTGAAGGACAAGGAGTCGGGCAGGAAGATGGACAGCACGCTGAACGGTACGCTCTCTCACATTTTAATGTGGATACCTTATTTTTAATGCCCTGTGTGTACATTGCTATTCCCAGTATGAGGCCTCCATTAGATCTGAGGAAGCTGCCTTTAATCTTCAATTGACAAATTAAACAGATAATTATTTGGTAATGACTGTATCACCAAACATGATTTGAAAGAATAGCAAGTGATTTATATTTTCCTCGCCATGTAAATTGAATGCTGTTGGAGAACACAAACATAGACATCTTGCTATTTATTCATAAAAGCGAGACTTTAATGTATTAGAAAATCAAAAATATGACACGTTTTCTTCCTTTACAGTCACCCTGTACAACTGCTCCATAGGGAGGGAGGACTGTAGTCTCTGTAAGAACTCAGACCAAAAGTATAACTGTGTGTGGTGCGCCAAGCAGAAGGCGTGTGTGTACAAGAATCTGTGCACTCCTGACCAGCCGGGGTCCGAGGATCTTGACAACACCGAGTGCCCCGACCCCCAGATCACCGATGTGAGTACTTTCAATGTTGTCATCTCTTTATGCTGACCTATGAACTGGAAACAATGCGTGCATCAATGGCTTGTGACTTGCAGAGAAAAGGCAGCGACTTTGGTGATTGGATTATTGATCGCAGCACTTTATTGGCCTCTCCTCTTTCTGTCAACAGAGGAGTTGAAAGTCTGCTTCTCCTTGAGGGCGTGTTGAGCTGATCTGCAGCACATCTAGATTGGATCAATTCTTTCTGTGCTCGCTTAATTGTTGGCGCCTCATTGTCATTGACAAAAATCCATCAGTAATTGCGTCGAATCAGTGTGGCAGAGGTTATGACCGATACATCTGACAATGAAGGTGTCACAAAGAGTTGCAATCAGTGTGCGTCATGGCAAGACTTTTTGTGGCATTTTATGTATAATAGCTGCTATTGCGGTCGAGCCATCACTTTGGTCCCGCCTGAAATATCTCAACAACTATTGGATGGATTGCCAGGAAATTTTGTAGAGATGTTCATGGTCCCCAGAGGATGGATCCTACTGACTTTGGTGATCCTACTGGTTTTTCCTGTAGCGCGACCATGAGGTTAACATTGTTGATTGACTTCTCTTGTCACTGACTGGATGGATGGATGCAAAAGTTTGTACAAACATTTATGTCCCCCTCAGGATGAATTGTAATTACTTTGGTGAGCTGCAAGCATGGCTGTAGACTCTTAAGGGCCGTCCACACCAAAAACAATAAATATAACAATGACTTTAACGATAAGGATGTGAGCATCCACACTGATGAGCGATGATAAGTCTCTGCAATGTCATCTTTCGTGTTAAATGTGATGCCCTGTAAATTTGGATGGATTTGGTTTGGCTATTTCTGTTGCTCCTTTCTCACTGGACAAAACCCCCCACTAACACCCACTAACATCAGGCTTTCTTTAATAGGAAAGTTCACTATCGGCATTCATGCTCAGGACAAATGACCTGGCAGTAGGCACAGGTATTAATCGGCTCCAGCTCTGATTGCCAGTGGTGGAAATATGACACCTGGTGGATGTGCTAATTTTAGCCCCTTTTTCAATGCGATGCAGTGATGGGCTGCCACACAATACCGCCTGCCTCCATCCAAGCAGCGCTCAAACATCGTTCAAAATCTAGTCACCAAGTTTGAGAAACTGAATAAGTTAAAGTAAGTAAGTTAAAATAGCCACTGTAACATTTTCATGGGCCTCCATGCTGCTTTTTACTGTTTACTCACCTGTGGCATGTTCAGTCTGAAAGTGTGCACCGTTTTGCTACGGTTTCCAAGTTGAACAACATGTTTACCTCCAAACTTTGTGAAACAGGCTTGTACTTTTTCTCTTGTTTGGTGGGTGTGCCAGAGGTGTAACCCAATCAGCTACAATGTGTGTATAATCCAATTTCTAGTAGGTCTTTACTTACTGTACTTACTTTTTTTTTCTTTATTTCACACCTGCTTTGGCAATGTAGCATATGTTTCCTGTGCCAATAAAGCCCCTTTGAATTGAACTGAATGAAACCCTGCAGTATTAAAGGCAGTGCACTTGCTTAACAAAATGAGATGTTCATCGCGTCACAGTTTCGGTTTATATAAACGCTTTGCTGCGCTTTGTTGGTGGCTGAATGCAGTGCTGTTTTTCAGCTAGTCCATGACCTCAAATGTGACACACCAGAATAAAAAGCATAAAGGCATACTCATCTACTGCTGGCAATGGGAAATGAGTCTATTGCCTATTTTTAGCTTTTTTCCTGTGTTTAAAAAACCCACGTACAGGTGCTTATTTGGATGGAAAATGGGCATGTCAGTTATCAAATTGCTTTGAAAGTGTTCCCAACAAAATTGTTTTCCACTGTCATCATTAATAGTTGTGGTGTGGACTCGGTCATCCACTTGGGTAAGAATGATTTTTGAAGCAATATATTTATAGTTATTGTTCTTGGTGTGGATGGCTCTTAATTGTATATTTGATTTCAAAGTAAGTGCCTCAAGTTTAATAATGTTTTGTTTTATGTTTTTATTTGTAGTTACTATTCAAAATTATTTAGTTTTAGTGACTGCTCAAGATTTGCTGCAAAGTCTTAGGGCTGCTGTAAAACTACGCCTACTTAGGGCAACAAAAAAGTTTATCTTGGGTGCGTCGGTACAATGGACAACCAAGAAAGGACTGCAGAGGAGATACTCACACACCAATGCATCTGGGCTGGACAGCCACAAAAAAAGTTCACAGACTCACAGCAATGCAAAAAAAAGTATTTAAAGAAATGTATGTAGGACATCCGTGCACAAAAAGAAAACAGCGAGTCCATCTTTGATTAATAAAACGTTATTGTTCTGCTGTGAAATGACTTTAGTCAAACGTGTCTGTCACAAAAAATATCTGTTTGTGTCATGCATTTAACATCAGCCTATGCATTATAATATGATATTTTGTTACCCTCATGTATCTTTCACATCAGCATCAGAAATCCTGCATCAGTTTTGCTCTAATACACACACATATACATGCAAACATGACTCATACAGTATGGATGTAATTCTCAACCATGGCATTGAATATTAAACACTTTAACTATTCAGCGGACTTAAACAGACTGTGTAAATCTCTTGTACGTTCTTATTGCACAACTAATCTGTTTAAATCCATTTCAAATCCCCTCTTATTATAAACACGCGCCCCACCCCCCTACCACTGTATCTCCACATCCAGATCATCCCACGTTTCGGCCCCCTGCTGGGAGGAATCTCCATCACTATCCGGGGCTCCAACCTTGGCATCCACAAGGAAGACATCAAAAGCATCACTGTAGTCAGGGAGCCCTGTATCCATCAGGAGGAGAAGTACTCTGTTTCCACGAGGTAATGCTACACACTTTGATGTATTTATGCAAATATATGAGCAGCAGCCTCACGCTGTCTTTCTCTTGTTAGCTGTTGGTCAAACTGTGTTTGGCAGGTGTACAAAAAAAAGCAAGTCTTTTTTCGTAAACTTCTGGATACCTTATCAGCTAAGGAGTGCTTTGCCTTTCCCCGAGGTAACCAGGGTGCATGTTTTAATTAGCTCATTATGCCACTGTATTGATCTGAGAGTCTCTGAACGCAGGCTGATTCAGGAACAGAATCACTCTTCTAAGAGGTGAATGACAGCAGAGGAAGAAGTTCTCTGATCCTTTTTTGAGTACCAATAGAGCGCAAATTAAGTCCCACCCACAGCAGAGGGGAAACAATTCATCGCTCTCCACTGACTTTGTGTTGTGTGAACATGTCTCCATGTCACTTTGGTCTGCTAGTAAACAACAGAAAAAATGCCTTAACGCTGCTGTGTGGTGGGCTGCGCTGACAACGGGGTAAAGAACCCAGAACAAATGTTGTGTCTCAAATCAAATACTTCTGTTAGCACACTTACATATAGCACACTGCGTATACTGTATACTTAAAGTGCGCAAATTCTGACAGGGTAGTGTAGTCTCATAGCAAACACAATTGTTGCACACTTACCAGAAATGACAGTGACAAGATTTGACAGCTTTTCTTCTTCTGCTCTGTAAATTACAACTTGGCAGAGCATTATCGCTGACATTTGACAAACGATTGTCACTCGCCAAAATATGTGCTTTCTATATCTGCTCACTTGAACTCCTCTGTATTCATTAATTTATTGTATTAAAAATGAACATGCTTTCACGGCACATGATGAATGTCTGTGACTGATACTGACTGGCTCCATCACCAGCTGATCTACTGAGTTAGTGATAGCCACTGCATTTTCCTAAACTTTACAGCTTGTCAAGCAATGGACCAACAAATCTAAAACTAAAATCTTCTGCAGTGAAGACGACAATTTAACATGCATAAACACCAAACGTAACTTAGGCCGATTGTAGAGCTTAGGCCACAACACATGTAACATCAATTCCTGATGCATCTGTTAGCTAGCATTGTTATTATCGTTTGAGGCACCAAATTATTACAGAACTAACCTAAAAACCAAACTGAGAGCTTTTATCTGAGAACAGTATAGTGATAGTGAATAATACTCATATATATCTGTACAGTGCTTTGGTATCCACCGCAGTAGTTGGGCGACATCTTACAAAGTTGAAATGTATTTGTGGTCCCACCGCTTCTTCTACACAGGCAACATGGTGACCGTTTAGGGTGAAAAATGTCCAATGTTCCACATTCAACTTTTTGACTGTTAGAGATGCACCATAGGGCTGCTTATAATGGACTGCAATTTGCCATACTTCTCAGTGTGAACACACTTAAGCACTCAAACTATTAAGTATATAAGTGTCCAATTTGAGACACAGCAGAAGTTTTTATAGGCTGCCCAACTGAAAAACTGAGTGTTAAAGAAGCTGAAAGTGGATACAGCAAGCATGACGCGAGGCTTCTGCATTGGAGAAACTTTGGGATCCTGGCACCCATAAGTAACAGCTGGTAATTTGGCCAGACAAACTGTAGAGGTTGAAGCTAACTAAGATATGTAATGCCTGGGTTTGATCTTTTGTTAGGTTAAATGATGATCTTACCTGGTGATTCTGTCACATAGTTGTAAATATCAAAGTATTTAACTTTTGCCATTCAGTAGGACAATTTCTCCAAGAGTCACTGAGACAGACGAACGATACTGTCAATTTAAGGTTTCCTCTCTGAGTCTCTGGAAGACATAAGGCGCAATAATACAATAATCGTTTGACCTGCTGAAATCTAATGTTTTCAGCAAGTTACAGTCATTTAGTTAACATTTCAGCTCTTGGTTGCATATTGTGGCACCAAGTGTTTTCCCTTGTGGTGGACGTGGTTTTCAGAGTATGCTCTGTCTCGGGACAACAATGTAGACGCACCCCATTACAAATGAAAGTCCTGAATTCAAAGTCCTACTTACTCTAAGAATGAGTACAGGTTTATAATATATATACTATACTATAGTATACTATACTAATATACTAAAAATATCAAAAGTATAGGTACCACCTCCATAGAAAAATGGCCCCTGTGACTGATATGTTATAACATTTTACATTATTAGATTGCTAATACTGACACATTAGTTTGTAAGTAGCATTTGAGATGGAGCCAGTTTTAACTTTATATACAGTTTGGGGTTGTGGGAGGATTAGTGAGGAAGGAAAGAAGAAAAAACAGAATTCTGCTTCTCAAATTTTTATTCATATTCATACATTCTTTTAATATTTTCTTTTTATGTGAAATATTTGATACTATTACCTCTCTGGGCCTAAAACAGATAAAGTGAAACATCTAAGGTGTTTAGAGGGGAGAGCTTTCTTTAGTGGGACTGCCAATAACTTCTGAAACATGTGGTTGTAGAAATCCAAGCATCAAATTGCACTAAAGAATTGCAGAACATGGCAATGATAGTTTCCAGTAATATTTTTTAATGCGCCACATACATCACTAAATTTAACTTTAGTTTTCACATAGTTTTTGCATGTAGAATCTGCATGAGTGAACAAGACTGTGCTGTCACTGAAGACACCGCGGTGGCTCCCACACAAACTCTGCCTCCTCCAGTCACCTCACCCGGCACATCTTCACCACCTGCACATATGAAATGTGTAAATTAGCAAAGTCTGGAAATAAAGCCAGTGACAGCTCTTGTGCAATCATTCCATTTCTTTGTGAGGAGTCCTAATCATAATGTAGGTCTAGCTTTACCATAACAAAACTTAAATAATTTAATAAATTCACCTATGAAAACTTCTTCTCTCAAATGATATCTCTGATTGTTGTGTTGATTTTAGGAAGGTGTGAAGCAATCAGTGTGATTGCTGTAAATGTAAATACTGCGGTGATACTGTGGTTGCGATGATTCACTGTAAGGAACAATTGATCAGCGGGCTCATTTTTATACAGAAGCTCAAAATGCTTTTTACACTACACGTTGCATTCACCCATTCATGCACACATTCATACACTGGTGGCTACCATACAAGGTGCCACCTGCTACTCAGTTTTTTCACGCTCACACACCGATGGAACAGCCAGCTCAAGGATACTTAAACATGCAGACTGGAGGAGCTGGGGATTGTACCACTGATCTTCCGATTATTATTAGATGACCCGTTCTGCCCTCTGAGCCACACCCGCCCCATTTATGGTTAAATGTAGGCATGTAGAGGGTAGGATATGAGGTCGATCAGTGTGCACACAATTTCAAGTTGATAAAAAGAAACTGTATGCGTACATCTCCTGGTTTGTACGTACGAAAACATTTTATGTGGATTTTTTTTTTAATGAGGCCTTTAAGCCTGAATTCTTGGAAATAGGAGTTCACCAGAGCGCTGATTTGACAGCACCACACATTTGCCAAAGCTCTTTGGTGGTCTCTTCATGCTGCCTGCTCCGTTCCTAAAAACTGGAATGAAAGTTTCGCAAATGCATTTCAGTCACAGCGATGTTCGCTTCATACAAATGGCCTATGAAGACGAAAACACCCACGTTGTTGCCCCACAGCCACTAACCAGAACTGTTGACACCTGGCAGGATGGATCCACGTTTATGACAAATTCTTGCCCCGCCATCTGCATGATGAGGCATAAACCAGGATTTACGAGACCAGATGGAATGTTTTTCACCCTTAAATCATGCACTTCTGGAGCTCACGGGCCCGCTGTAGTCTCCATCTTGTTGTTAGTTGTCCTGTATTGTCTGCAGCACGTTGTAGTTCACTTGCTTTAAGATTTGACAGGCTTTCCACTGCGATATTTCATTCCCTCACATCACTGTTGCAGCTGTTAATTGTCTACTCTCGGCCCACCTGTTAGCCCGAATGAGGCTTGCCATTTTATGCTGACCTCTTTCATCAGCAACACGTCCTCCTTGAGGACTTGGACGTGTTTGGTTTATCACACATTTCCCAGTAAACTCCAGACACTGCACTGTGCAAAAATTCCCAGAGGGCTCAGTTTATGCTAGAAGCAGCCAATTTGGCATTAGAAATCATAGTAGCTGCTTTGTCGTCAGACAAACCTGTTTAGCATGTCTGCCCACTCCAAAACACGAACAAAAGCCAGTCTGTAAAGGAACTTTTACTTCCTTTTTAAAAACAGTTTATTTTAATTACCTCGGTTATTTTCACCATTTTCTCCAATTAACTAAAACAATACACAGAACTCATGCCAATATCTGAAATAATCAGAACTCCCTAATTTAAAAGGATAATTTTGGAGACGGACTGCGTAAGGCTATTTGTTTGTTTTCAATACAGCAGCTCAAGGCTGGAAGTAGAGCAGACGATGGTTTTGATTTGTGGAAGTTGTTTAAGTTCAGAAATGCTGATCCAATTTTCAAGTGTTTTCACAAACGTGGTGAAGTTGAACATTAATCCAGAATACAGGTTGGAGGTTATTGTCTTCGCTCCCGTGACTTATTCTTGCTAACTGTTCCTGAAGTCAATACTGAACTTAAAAACTGAAGAAAAAGGACGATGAAATATGCTGCTCCCTCGGCTTGGATCAGTCGCAAACACATCTAAATCTTCAAGACCTGGTCTCAATGGATTCATTCAAAGTGTTTCTAAATGATTTAGAGGCAGAGACATCTGGCTGTAGAATGGTTTTTGTTATCTCATAATTTATGTAAGTTGCTCTTTGTTGTTATTATCTGCAACCATGTTATTTGTGCTGCTGCCTCTTGAAAAGGAGATTTTTAATCTCAAAGTGTCCTTTACTCCAGGTTAAATAAAGAAAATAAATAAATAAAGTAGCTCTTGAATAGAGTTGAATCAATGAGTCAGTTCACCGATAAGTTAATTAACAAAAACTTAATCAGCAACATTTCAAATATTCTCACCTCGAGTTTCCAGGATATTGTGTCAGTCCTTTGTTTATATATATATATTTTAACATTTCATAGAAAAAAGACAGATAATGAGCAGATAAATTAATCATTAAGATTCTCACCTGTTCTTCTTTGGTCCTGTCCAGCGTGGTGTGTGAGATCGGCCCCGTCAACCCTCTGAACAGTGACTGGGGCCAGGTGGAGGTAGAGGTGCAGGGAGGAAAACGAGGAACCTCCTCCATGTACTTCACCTACAGGGTAAATCTTCTCCCTCACACACACACAGACACGCTCTCTCTCTTTCTCCTCAGCTACACTGTCAGTATGAAGGCACAGAACTTTTGACCCAGAGAATAAAAACACCCAAAAGCTTTCAACTGATTCTGTCTGATTGTTGTTTTATGGTCTCTATTATGTTTCCATTTCCAAACCGCAGAGAGCCCCTTATCAGAACATACCAAGGACATGGTCATTTATGTGAAATGTACAAATACAGTCCTAATGTATTGGTAAATTAAGCGCCTAGATGCCGTCACATTACAATGGTAATGCACTGTAGACGATAAGCCAGAATGTGTATGCATTCCTCTTTAACCAGATGCTTTGCAGTAGGCCCTCTTTTCTCTCAAATAGCTACGCTGTAGCTTGTTAAAGTATTAAACTGGCTTTTCATATCTCTGGCTCCGCTAAAGCTCCCCCACAGGGGAGTGCTCCGCCTAACTGTTTGCTCAGCAAATTGAGGCAGATGTGGTGCTTGTATGGGAGTGTGTGTGTATATGTGTGTGTGTGTGTGAATGTTCCTAATAGAGAGTCGGAGATCAAGGAGGGTGAGAGGAAATGTGTGTGCATATGACACTGTATTGTGTGTGTTTTTCTTGCGAATGTGAGCAAGCCCGTGGGTCGGAGCGTGTGTGTGCATGTAAATCCTTGCAGTGGAAAGATGAGTATGTATTCATGCTGTATCTCACAACCCCTCCACCCTCTCCTCCCTCTTCAGGACCCGTTTCCCGATAAAGTAGAACCCTCTAAAGGTCCAAAAGCTGGGGGCACCCTTATTACAATTTCTGGAGAAAATCTGGACACTGGCAGTAAGGATGATGTCCAGGTTACAATCGGAGGGGTGGACTGCACTGTGTAAGGACTTCTTCTCTCAATAATTGTCATTCACGTCCAAGCCCAATTCTCTTTCAATTCGGTCTTGTCAGTTGATAAGTGCTACTTGTTATTCAGACATTGTGTTCTATGCAAATTCTACAGTATGCACACTTTGAAGCCCATAAATTGATTTTTTTTACACTCCTGAAGCAAAAAATGGAATTGACCTTAACTCCAGTGTCATAAGCAGGACTTTTTTTTTCTTTCACCATTTGCCTTCGCTGTTGCGACCACCAGTGTTCTGTCAAACCCAGTCCACAGTGACATTTTAGGCAGAGGTAACGGAAAAATAACGAGCGAGAGGAGCAGCAAAGCCAGGATTTAACAAGCTGTCAGACTGCTGCCATGTTGGCTTCCACTGCACGGTGACCTTGTGCGACCCCCACTCCTCCAGCCAGTCAGTGTTATGTCCTTGTCTTTGCAGGGAGAAGTTCGGAGCAGAGATCACCTGCAGGACAGGAGAATACCGAGCAGATAAGGTGCCCTCCGACCGTCAAAACGTCATAGTGAAGTATGGAACGAAAACCACGAAAACCATCCCAGGTGCCTTCCAGTTCCTGGAAAATCCCACCGTGATGGACCACAACCCCAAAGGAAGCTTTGTCTGGTAAGTATAAAGCAGCCTTTGATCTCAAATCAAAGTGTTTGAAATATTGCTTTAATTTTACCTGGAATGATAATGAATGCGTCTACATGGGCATGAATGACCTGTTTATGAGGCTTATCCAAGTTATGATCACAGTCTGGATATGGTGTTTACATTTGCACAAAAAATGGGTTATTTATTTTCCCTGAATACATGAAAGATACTAGTAAGCATTACTGCAGTCTATTTGCGTGGGCACTGTGGTGAAAAACCGGCAACAGGAGATGAGAGCGACAGGAAATATTAAACACTACACTTTCAGCCACTTGACAATTTAACTGCTAATTTCTTCTCTGCTCCGATCGCAAACAGCTGTCTGTTCTGAGTGCATCCACTGTCTCTCTTTCTCTTTATCAACCACACACACACACACACACACACACCCACACACACATTACGCACTGAGCTATCGTTATTCCAGAAAACAGCTAAGCTACTCTCATATCACCATCCTAAGTGTTGTTTACCTGATGCGTATTCTCGTCAGCTCACATTGGGTCTCGTGTCATCACTTGTGAGATAAACTAGCAAAACTGTAACCTAAAAAGTTGTTTATTAACCTAATCTTTACCTTAACCCCACCATTAAACCTACAGGAGACCCCTCGCCTAAATGAAGCATTAAACAGAGATGATTTTTGTGTTTTTATGTTCATCAGTTTACTTAAATAAAAACAGATTTTTGCTCCTTGTACTGCTGGCATGGCTGCAATTGCAAGGTTTTCAATGCCTTTTACTCAACTGCTTATAAATTCTCAAACTGACTGTTATAACACTAATTTCAGTAACGGCTTATCTTGCTAGGGGTGCAGGGGTGCTGGAACCTATCCCAGCTGACAGTGGGTGAGAGGCAGGGTACACCCTGGACAGGTCGCCAGACTATCACAGGGCTGACACATAGAGACAGACAACCATTCACACTCACATTCACATCTAGGAACAATTTAGAGTCACCAATTAACCTGCATGTCTTTGGACTGTGGGAGGAAGCCAGAATAAACCCCGCTAATCACTGCACGACCATGCTGCCTGTAGTATTACAGCTTACTCAAAAATATGTTCAGCTAAACAGCGCTAAAATGTATTAACATTTGGATGGACTAAATTATGTCCACCAACAAAAATCTACTCAGATGATAGGTCTGTGTTCTGATATCGATGTTGTATCTTGCATCAATAACGTTAAGTGCCCTGCTCAGACAGGCTTAAGAGGCAGACAATCAGGTTCTATGTAAATAGACGTGAGATCAAATATACAAGTTAGAGGAACACATGAAGAGTATGGTCTGTATGCCTTCATACTTGTGTATCATTCAGTCTAGTTTGCCTAATTTTAGAAGTTTTAGAGGCAAAACTAGCCCACACTTTGCCACTCAGTCCAACTTTTCATTTTCACCAAACTGGAATAATTCAGGATTTTTGTTCTGCAATCAATTTAGATCAGTTCAATTCAGTTTTATTTATAAAACTGAATTGAACTGATCAGTTTTATTTATAAAGCCCAATATCACAAATTACAATTTGCTACAGGGGGCTTAACAACATACGACATCCCTCTGTCCTCACAGCAGATAAGCAATAACTCCCCTAAAAACAAAACCTAAAAACAAAACCTTAAATGGGGGAAAAAATGGTACAGTAGGAACCTCAGGAAGAGCAACTGAGGAGGGATTCCTTTTCCAGGACGGACAGATGTGCAATAGATGTCGTGTGTACAGAATAGATCGACATAAATAATGATACATAAAGAGAGGTAGAGACAGAGAGAGACTGTAAGAGACAGAGATGGATGCAGGGAAGCAGTAATGATAATAGTTACAATAACATTCATTTAAGTAATAATATTATAACAATAATAATAATAATTTTGGTTCTTACAAAGGTACACAGGTTATTATATAAAATATGAGCATGCTGGTCCAAGCATGCACCACTGTGTAAAACTACGCCCACCCAGGTGAGACCCTGTGTCAGCCTGTCACTGTCACTATCACTGCATAGGATGGGAGCAGTGGACAAAGATAAGCAGCCTCTTTCGCTACTGACAGGAAAAACTCACTCCAGAGGTGAGACGCTTTGGCAGCTTCCTTGTCATTATTTGTTGTCTTTTGCTTCACTTGGCTGAAGCTGTACCTCTGCAGGTAGTCGACAGTGCTTAAATAACCATGATAAGGCAAATACATGCAACAGTATCCTAGTTCCTTTTGGAGTATTCCAGGTTACATATTGGGGTTTCTCATTAATGTGATAAAGTCTTAATCAGGTTTTGGACAACAGGCTGAAACCCATAAACAAGAAATCACAAAAAAACCTGATCATAAGCAGGTTATTCATGTCCATGTCGACACACTTATTCATGTCCATGTCCACTCAGAGTGAATAAAGGTTTAAGTGGAATTGTGGTATTTGGAGGGTGTCATTTTCATGTCATTGTTTGTGTCATGTCATATTTTACCCTTCTTTGTAAAGATTTGGGAATTTGCCACAAAAGCTACAAGGATTTCAAAGGGTTGACAAAAAAATAATTTCCCTTTAAAAACTCGCACTGTGCTCTTGTTTTTAAGTAGAGAATGCAAAAAAGAAAAACGGTGACACTGATGACAAGGTTGTATAGAACAGTACAGTTATGGAAAATTGAACACTCAGAAAAGCATCTGCCTTGTTCTCTGCCCCTGCGAGCTTCTATCTGTCTGAAACCTTGGTAAAGGTTATTAATGCCAAGAACCTTTTAGTTTTTTAAAAGTATGATTTGTCCTCCGAGAGTTGCTGAGTGTGCCTGTTGTTTGTGTATGCGTGCAGAATATTTCCTCATGCTTGCTTCTGATTTGCTGAAGGGGATACAAATGTTAGTCTTTGATGTTGTATCAAACTGCTTGATGATCGCTGAAAATGGATGCATTAGACGGTTACCTTGCTTTTTTCTGTGCAATTGAAAGCACTAGGCCGCGTTTGATTAGGCACGCAGGCTAGAACAACAGACACCAGATACGCTGCTCGGAGGCTAAACTAATTTGTTTTCATCTCCGGTTAAAATTACCCCGGGTGCAATTTAAGAAGTGTGTCTGTCTTCCTGTAACTCTCCCTATGAGCTTGTCTTTGTGTAGCTGGGGGTCTCTGTACTATACATGAGTTTTACTGTGTTAAACCTGCACCTCTGTGTTCTTGTGTTTTTAGTGGAGGGAGGAACATTGAGGTGACCGGCTCAGGGTTTGAACTCATCCAGACCGCAGTCCTGACGGTTGAAGGAGGCAACTCGGAAGCTTTTGAGGTGTGTCTTCCATTTTACTACTTATTCCCTTTACAACCCTGATTCCATATTATTTGAGACGCTGTGTAAAATGTAGATAAAAACAGAATGCAATGATCTGCAAATCATTTTCAACGTCAGTGGAGAAAATGACTGTTTACAACGTCAATTTATTTTCCATTACACATCTTTCCCAGGCGACTATTCACATGAAATATAAACCAGATGTTGGTATTAACTCAGTAAAACATACAGTAATAAAGCAATCGTAACATTTTAATGACAAAAATTATGTGAAATAAAGTAGAATGATACAAGAAAATAGAATCGAACACGCTAACTGAAATTTATTTAAAGGGATAGTTGGGATTTTTTAAAGTGGGGTTGTACAAGGTTCTTATCCATAGTCAGTGTATTACAAACAGTAGATGTTAGTCGGCACACCCCCAGTTTGGAGAGGCAGGATGGAGTCCGACACAGAGGCTAAGCAATGTGCTGCTGTGGAGGGGTCGGCAACATATTTGAGCTGCCTAAAAAAAATCTATTTCTGTTTCATTTCACGCTTTTCAATGCTTTACCATCAGATGGTGATTCACGACAAGGAACTGGAAGCCGGACTCCATAGAAAAAAACATTGATTTGACATTGTTGAACATAGCAACTGCTGGTAGCTATGTGTAGCTGGTGTCATCGTGTGACTTTAGCGTTTGAAAGGGTTAGTTTAGATTTACTAAAGTCACACAGCAAAACAGACTAACTAACTGATCGAAGAAGCCGGAGACGAGCGGTTCCTGTTTATAGCAAGCCAAAATTACTGTTTTTGTCAATGGTGGCTTTGACATCCGCATAGATTTCCCACTTAAGCCGTTAATGGCTTCCTCGTCAGAACCAGTTGTCTTCTTTTCTTAGGTGGGGCTGTTTTTAGGTGGACAAAATGCATTTTGCTTCTTTCCCACATTCATAGCAGTACAATGCTTAGCTTTGGTGTCGGCACTCCAGCCTGCTTCTCCAATCTGGGTGGTGCGCCAACTGAAGTCTACTGTATGTAACACACTGACTGTGGACAACCCAAATCCAAAAAAATCTATCCCTTAAATATTTAGAGAAGCCCTTGTTTTCATGATCAAGGTTTTTTTAAAAACCTGTACCAACCCGGCCCATTATGAGAGCCAATCCACCCAACTTGACCTGTAAACATATGGGTTAATCATTTGCCTTAACCTGACCCGCAAACCTGGAAACTGGAGCTGAAAGTTTCCAGTAATGACCATCTCTAACCTCCTTGCTACTGCTGACCATATTGTATGTCAGTAAATATCACAATATAAATATGTGTTTTCTGTTTTACAAGTGCAAACATGGTTACGGTAGTGGTTACGGTTAAGTATGATCTTGAGCCCACAGCTGATATCCCGTGTGGTTTGTCTACATGAGCGTATGGCTGACAGATTCAGTGGTTTGTTTACATGGCGTTACAGAAGTGCATATTTAATGGATTCAGTGTGGACAGAGAGGTACTTCCTTGTTGTTAGGACACAATGTTAGGCCTAAAGAGGGGAATATTTTTACCAGACATCATGACTGGAGAGATTTAAATATGTTGGACTTTAACAGATACTCCTGGTCAAAAGCCAAATACCAGAAAGCCTGAGCACAGCAGCAAGGATGATAAAGCTGCTTGCTGAGTAAGAGAGACAGACACAGAGGTGGAGAGAGGAAAAGAGAAGGTGTAAATTGGATTATTGCACAGTGTGCCTGTAAGTTATTAATAACTTAGTCAGAACGCTGCCTTGTCACTTACTAACCTGCCTCCCCAAAACCAGCAATATTTTCTAACGAGCTCACCCGAACTGCCGGTCACCCCACGGGACTTGTGGGCTGTGGGTCGACCCACGCATTAGTACTTCGTCTGCAATGCCAGTTTAAAGACTGTATGAAGAAGCAAATCTCTCACAGTGTTCAGATGGGATTCTACTGCACAGACGGTCTTAAATCTTGAACATTTTGGGAGGTTGTGCTTGTGAATCTTTAGAAAGAAACTACACTTTTTAAACTACAACAGTTAGTGTCCTCAGTTCCCAAAGGCTTACTGAGTGTTGTTAAAAGAAAAGGTGATGTAACACAGTCGTAAACAAGCCGCTGTGTTGCAGGCATCAAATTCATAATACATTTTGCAAGTTTGAACATTAAATATCTTGTCTTTGTACTGTATTCAATTAAATATGAAGAAAAGGTTTTGAAAAATGTTGTATTCTGCTTTTACACAGTGTCCCAGCTATTTTGGAATTGGGACTGTATTTAACAGCAGCCTCCTCACCATCTTCTCATCAGCCTGTTGATTGCCCTCCTCATCATCTCCATACCCTCTTCACTCTGTCTCTTTACTGTCACTTTCCTGTGATTCTTTGTCTCGGAGAGTTTCTACTTTCCCATCTGTTCCCCTCCTCACAGTAGCAGCACTGTCCATCGATCTCCCCACATCTCATGAGCCCACGACTACAGTGGTGATTCATTCAGATGCCGTGAAGCATGCACACACGCCATCACACATCTCCACTCCTCCATGCTTCGACTGATCAGCGAGAGTCCATAAGCCAGTATTACTTCATCTCACTTCTTAGGCCATAAATCCCTAAAAACCTGTAAGATTGCAGATAGCAGCGCCACTGTTTCACCCTCACCGAGATATAACTATGTTCCTCGTCCAGCTTAATCAAGTCGGATTGACTCTGCCAGGGAACTTGAAGGAGTTGCACACAGCTTGCCGCCGCCTGCCCTCCAGTGTACTGGGCAGCATTAAGCAGCAGCGATTTTGTTCATTTCATTTAAAGCTCTAAATTTAATACCGGCATTAAGGTTGCAGAAGATTATGTGAATATGCAGCTCTTCACTACTTCACTCCCGGCCAAGTCCCCGGTCCCCTGCTACCCGGGGGACAGCAGAGATTTGAAAAGACTCCTGGCTGCCACAAACTAGCAGCAGATGTATGTGTGTGTTATCTCAAAGGCCTTGGCTGGTCAACTTCATAAGCTTCTCTTGGTTTAAGTCTGTCCACTGAACTAGACCCAAATATTTGTGGCTGCTGGCTTGTGGTGAAAACATGTTGATTACATTGTGGGTCAGGTTAGCGGCTCAAAGCAGCATGTTTTTCTATTTTTTTTATTTCTGTCAAGGCCCTCCAACTCCTGTTTGTAATAGTAAACAGAGACTTTAGGAGCTGGTTGCAACGGCTGCTTGTAGGTTCAAATTTAGCCCCGCTATTGTAAATGATTTTTATGTTATACTAAAAGTATATTTATCACTCAATTAAAACAGGTCAGACCACACAAACCAGTTCTTATGGAGAGATGAGCTGGTCCTAAATATATACAAATAGATAAATGCTGCTGAACCTGTTGACTAAACTAGCTCATTAAGACCTGTTTAAAGTATAGACATTATATCGTCGACATATCGACCTCGCAATTAATTAAAATTCCCTTTTAACTTGGTAAAATGTGAGAAAAGCCACTGCTCATCCGTAGGCAAAACACTTAAAGAGGTGCTGGAGCTGAACTTAGAGCCTTAGAAAACAACAAAACAGCAGCTGTACACTCAAACACTGTTCATATATCAGTTTAATGCAAGCTTTTGGTCATTGTGACCTTATTCAGGCAACTCAACTTGGTAAAATGTGAAAGTACATCTAACAAAAATAACACAAAAGATCTTAAATTAGACAACAGAATGAGGTGTGATAAACTGTCTGATAAACATTGATCAGGTAATTGCATATTAAGCATGTATAAATAAAATTATACCTTCATTTATGAAGGGTTTTTAGTCTCCTAAAACTGAAGTTAAGAAGATATGGTACAGTGTACAATGCTACAGTGACTTACCATTAACATAAGTGATTGATTTTAATAGAATAGTGCTGCAGATGTGTCTTGGCAATCAATTACAGCAACTCCCCCCTTTTTAGATATTGTATCAGTTACTTTTCCAAATCTACATGATGACCTTCTCTTCACACTGTCATGAATTAGATTCACTGCACTGCACTATTTTCAAAGAAATCACATCACTTTTTTTAAGATGGTCCACCTGTTTTTCCTGTTATCTCCTTCTTCCAAAACAGTGGTGGAGAGCACCAGGAGCAGGTGTCAAGAGTCTTCATTAAAACAAAATTATGACTGGTGTGTTAACTGCGTGCCAAATTAATCAGAGCACACAAGGCCAAACTGCCTCCTAAGACACCATATGACCAGTTGCTGACAAGCAGTGCAGCAGGGCTGGGCAATACAGAGAAAATAAAAAGCTGTGATATTTCTGACCAAATAACCTGATAGTAATATTGCAAAAATATTTACCCAATTAGAGTTTTTAAAGATAATCATCGTTAATGTGTTTATAATGGAGGCAAATTATGGAACAGCTAGAACAGTATGGTACGTCCAGGAAGTTACATCATTTTACTGTGATGCAGCCTTTAAAACCTGAAAAAGACAACATCAACAATATCCAAAATCTGAGACGATATCTGGTCTCATATCAACATATTTATATAATATCAATATGTTACCCAGCCCTACAATGTGGAATATAAAAGTCTATTTTATAAATAGAGTCCAGCACAGTGCTCACTTCACATTAGACGCCACATTACATTCCTTCCAGCGAATTTCACAGAGAACAGGGAGGGCAAAACAGCTTCAGTGATCTGTTTAACTGAATATTCTCAAGTCTAGCTTAGCTAAAAACACAAAAACACTGTAGTTCATCGGTGAGCCCGTTTGTAACTGGTATCAACAACATTGTCTTTACTTTAACTGTCTCTCCTCAGCTCCACTTTGTGTGTGCATGGATCAAGATTAACTTTTTTGTCCCATAGAGTGGGACATTTTGTCCTGGGCTCTGCACCCATGCTGCAGTCATGAAACTACAACATAGTACAGTACATAAACAAATCACTATTATACACCAAGCGTAGCAATGACAAAAGAACACAAAAGATAAATAAGCCCCACCTTCTGTGAAACATAGTAGCAGAGGATATGTCGGATTAATACAGGGGTATCACTGGATTTGCACATTACTGACGTTAATGGTGCACAGGCGATGTATCACATTTATTGTGATGGTTGTTGGGGGTTTTTTGTATTAACTTTGCTGAACCTTTTTTCATCCGGTGTTTTTATCAGGTGAAATTTTAGTTTGTTCAGTACTTTGGTTTATGTTGGTGAAGATTCTCAGTCATCCAGGTCATGGTAATCATAAGTGCTATATCGTAGGCAACTGGACTTGTTTGAGTTTCTTGAAGACGTTTCACCTCTCATCCAAGAGGCTTCTTCACTTTTAACAGACTAATGCAGAGTCAAAGGCTTTAAACACTGTGTGGGTGTCTTAAGGTCACATGTGAGTCGTTGACCCAACCATCCATCTTGTGTGTTGTTAGTGTAGATGGGTCCAGGTGAGAGTTGGTGTCAAGTCGTCTGGGAAGGGATCCCACGACATTGTAAGTAGGTGATAAATGGTGTCGTAGGCCTCCTCCTCTGTTCAACGTTGGTCGTTCCAGTTTGACGTAGATGGCTTCTTACACGCCTCTTTCAAACCATCTTTCTTCTCTGGCCATGATGTGAGCATTGCTGTCCCTTCTTCATTAGATGTAAATGGCCAGCTGTCTATTAGTTGGGTCAGCAACTCACATGTGACCTCAACGACTCTGTAAGGGAAGAAGCCTCTTGGATGAGAGGCGAAATCTTCAAGAAACCCAAGCAAGTCCAGTTGCCTACGATACAGCACTTAAGGTTACTTTGGTTCATGATGCTCTACCAGCATTTTGTTGCCTTTGGACAGAGCCAGGCTCACCGTTTCTTGTGTCCAGTCTTTATGCTAAGCTAACCATAGTTATCAGGCTGATATCAGAGTGGTATAAATCTTCTCTGCCATTTCCCCAAAATGTTGAACCATTCATTTTAGACAGTGGGCGCACAGAGCTATTGTACGTTCACAGTTTAAAGGAGCAGTGCACAGGATTTAGTGGCATCTAGTGGTGAGGATTGCAGACTGCAACCAGCTGAAGTTTCTCATGTACACCAAGCGTGAACTCCTACGTAAGATTCCTTCAGTGGTCATTAGTCAGGAGGTTTTTACCAGTTGCTGAATTGTCCGCAGAGGTCTCCTCCTCTCCAAAACAAATGGACCGGGTGATTTAAACTGGTAAAACACTGAATAAAGCAGTTTCATGTTACAGAAGTGTTATTGTGTGGAGGGGCTGCTAATTAGGATAGTGGACGTGAAAAAGCAAATGGCCCTCTCTAGAGCAAATGTTTTGTTTGTCCATTCTGGACTGCTGTAGGACAAACATGCTGGTGCAACACTGAGGACTCCATGCACAAGGCCCCGCTTTCTATGTAGATATAAACAGTTAATTCAAAGGTAACTAAAACATGATGATTCTTATTTTCAGGTGATTATACACTAAAGAAAACATACTTATTATATTCTGTTTCTGCCAGTATATCCCCCTAAATCCTACACACCGAACCTTTGAATGAATTTAATTACCTTTGAGCCAAATGATGAAAAAAATAGTTTCAAATTTGAAAGTAGGTCTGCGTGACTTTTTCCGAGCGTTATCTGATGTAGCCTACGCCTTTTGCCTTGTCCTTTAGAAAAACTTAAACTGTGTATAGGGTTTAGCTGTCACATGCAGTATTGTCATCACAACAATCAGAGAGTGACAGAAATATCACCATCAGTCCGGTTCATCAAAACTTAATAAACAAAGCCAGAGAGGAGGAATGACTCAGTGCGAGTTGTGATTCATCGCAGGCTGCTATTCTACGATGGCTGATTTTAATAGAATGACTGAAAAGAGACACATCACCTTCTCCATTGTGCCAGCCCAGGCTTTTTTTCCCACCATCCCACCCCAGAAACACTCTTCCCTCACGCAACAAAAACATGAATTCACGGCCTCTTTAAAAAAAGCCCTCAACACCCACCATTTGCTTTTTTCGCTCCCCATATTTCCTGTGTTGAATACTGTTATATTCTCCTTCATGTATTGTTTGGCTTACTCTATGTGTGTAATGTGTCAGCACATAACTTTGTATTGTTGTTTTTGTCCAGTTATGACATTTTACTATCCCTCTGCTACATTCAGAACGCCTACCAGAAGAACGACACATCCATCAAGTTTCGGTCTCCAACAGTAAACATCTCCTCGACCCATACCCTGAAAACCTACGTCAAGCTGGACAACTATGTGAAGGAGCTGAAGCCCTTCGACTACCACCCTGACCCCAGCTTCAATCAGCTGAACAAGAAGGTCATCACTGAGGCCAGCATCATCATCGTCACTGTGAGTGCAGGCTGCTCGGGTCCTTTTTTAGTGCTGCAGTTGTGGTATGACACAATGTGTTTCTGAGAAGTCAGCCTCTTTGTGTGAAGGAATTAAGACAAATGGTGTTATTATCTGACTGGAGGATAAAAATGGAAAAGATGCTGAATTGCAGTTGCTGCACCACATTTTCGCTCTTTAGCTGCTTATGTTATGGATGGGTTTCATTGCATATACAAATTATGCAAATAGCAGTACATTTAATATTTTAGCTCAGCAGGATGATTGTTTTGGAAGCCAAATGGACTGAGGCAAATGTGCATTAGTAGTTGCTCTTATTTATTCTCACTCTTATAAACAGATAAAAAGTATTCTTAATCTAATTATTCATTACTCCGAAACTGTTCTCCTGACTCCTGACTCTGAGGGTTCATTGGATGATTAACAGGAGAATATTATATAATTTTTTTTTCTCTGAGTGTGTGTTAATGACTGAATGATTTTTCTTCTTCTGGACCCAAAAAACTCTTTAAATACAATCAATGAATGGGGAATTTCATTTTGGTTTCACAAAGTAAAAAGTAAAAATGTAAAGTTAGACCATTTAGGGCAAGACACCGCCCTTAGAAAAGGAGGTAAAAACCTCCAGGGGCATCCTGCCTCAAAAATATTCATGGATACTTTTTTCTTCAGTGATCTGATTGGTCAGAGGTCAAAGTGTTGACTGGTTGAGATCTGATATCTTGAAGTTAACCTGCTTTGGAGCAAAATATGATTTATTCCGGTAAAAAAAAGAACCAGCTTCGTAGTGCTGAAAACCCAGAGTTAACCTTGAAGCTACCTCGCTAACTACAAATCCTGCTTTGTAGAACAGCCCTGAGGTCAAAAATAAAAGTAAATGATGTAAGCAAATTGTGCAAATGAGCATTTAATTACTTAGTCCTCATAATAGGCACTTTAAAATGACGACCTGAGGGCGATCACCTGATAGGTGATCTGAAAGCTGGGCTGGACTCGACCCTGAAATCTTACTAGCCACGTTAATAAGGCTTCTGAAGCCTGTTTTTGTTGGCCAAAGTCAAGTTCCTGTAGCAAGACGCAATGCAAAACATTAAGACTGATTCAATGGAACTTCTATAAAAGAGTCGTCATTATCATGTTTTGTGTGATAGATATTAAATTTACTATCACATAAGACAAAAAAACACCAAATCGTCTCCATTAAGAAGCTGGGTCAAGGGAATATTGTGCATTATTACTGTTAAAGGTCAAATTCTGTGTTGATTGATTTATTAGTTATTGGTCTAACTGATGCAGCTGTAGATTTGTTTTACAGCTTATCACTTCTTTATGTCAGTTTCAAGACTTTATAGAATTCCCTTTTTAAAGTTTCTTTGTGCAAACACTCTTTCGGTAAATTAGTCAGGAAAGGAATCAGCAAAAAAAAAAGGTCTGAGGCCTTTTCGGTTACTCAGATGCCGGTGTTACTTAAGCTAATTTCACTTATATATTCCAGACTGCATTAGAATAATTGAAAGCATGTCTGTAGATACATTAGTGTGCTGTCAAATCTCAGAAATGTATATTGCAATGCCAGAACTGTGGGATTGACTGGAGCTGTGCCTGCAGTGTCTTAAGTAAGAAATTACTTAGAAATGTGCTTACAATGAATATAATCTTAATCTTTCTAATTACTTTGGCACTCATGGTGGAACAGTGAAGAGCTGTTATAAACTTTCCGGCCCATTACTAATGAAAATATGATGTTTCTGCTTGATGGTGTTTAAATGCAGTAATTAATTTCTCTCCCATGGAGTTCAGTCTCGACACTTTGAGCTTTACATTCGATCTTCCCCTGCAGGGTCGAGGATTCTCCAAAGCTATGACAGCCAAAGAGGCTCAAGCGTTTGTGGGCAATGTTCAATGCGTGGTCAACACGCTACAGGATGACAAGCTGTTTCTGGACCCACCTTCCACTACGCCAAGCGCTCGCTCCAGACGGCACCGCAGGGACACCCGGCCTGAGCTGCTGGACTTAACGGTGAGATCAGACAAAATCAGGCAGTGGCCGAGGAAGCACTCAAATTCTTTACTTCAGGAAAATGTCTTTTACTCATGCATTAATGTTCAGGCAGCATATTACTGTTGAACATTTACACAAATTAACAGGCACTTAACAAAAAACAAAACTAAAGCACAGCATGATCTCTGCAGTGTCAATAACATCCATGATTCAACAGTCTGTCAGCAAAGCATCAGTCCTTGAAGGAATCAGCAAGTGACCTGTTCAACAGATCAAACCTGGAAACAAAAGAAAAGTCCCTTTGGCACAGCCAAAGCAAAGAACAAGATCCAACTCCTTCCACCTGTATCGTCACTGAAAAAGGAATACAGTGTTCATAATATTAGTTATGACATGAGATGTAAGGCTAGCACAGTATCAGATACACACTACATGATTTCCATGACTGGTAGAGTTAACGATAATAACATTATTGCAGTATCTAGCAAAAAATGAAAATAAAAAAAAATTGTGCCATCAGTCAAGCTAATTAGTTTCTTTTATTCCCGTGTCATGCACCTAAAAGTGCCAAACCTTCATGGGTTTATAAGACACCAAAAGAGATAGTTGCAGCGTTCACAGATAATTCATAACAATTCAGTTCATTTCAAAATTACCAAAAAAGAAACAAACCAGGCCCAGGCCTTGCAAACAAAATCTGCAACAAAAAAGGTCCCCTTCCTGAAACATAGTTCAAGCTTTTCATAATCATCCAACTCAAAGACATAAACATAAAAGGAAAACATTCTACGTAATAATACCTCCCTCTCAGCCTCATAAGCAGGACAATAAAACAAAAGATGAACTTCATTCTCAATCTTTAAATTTGTTTTTGAATTACACTCAAAATACGAGTGTGGGGAGGTGGAGAGAGTCTGTAGCCAGAATTGTACAAAATAAGACAAAAAGAGCAATTACCCCTGATGGATAGTGAAAAGGCAACCAGATGGCCCTGGGGACGGGAGAAAACGCGACACCCCAAATGAGATGTACATCTAACAAGCAAATAAATTCCTCACAAGTCTAGTGTCTGGCTCCTTTGACATGTTTACTTCCTTTATAAAAGACAAAAACTGGTTCCAGACAAGCAAGCAAGTATTTGTATTTGGTTGGTGGAGCAAATTTTTAACTGTTTTATCTAGAACTGCAACTGATGATGAATTTCTTTATGGAGTAATATTGTTTTTTACATGACTGTTAATGGATTGATTGGTTGGTTGGTTTGTAAAAGTTATAATTACTCAGGACCCGAAGTGACACCTTCACAATACTAGTTTTGTCCAACCAATGGTCCAAACATTGAAAAATTATTAAAAATAGATCAAAGTATTAAGAGGGAAAAAACAAATGCTGACATTTGAGAAGCTGGAAACACAAAATATTTGTATGTTTATATTGAAATTACAGTAACACAAAGTACAGTAACCACAGTTTTAACGATTTATTACCAGTACCACCCAGACAACCAGTGGGTTCCCCGGGTCAGGGTCACTCACTGAGCCCAGTTTTAGAACAATAGAGTATTAAATATCTGGTAGAATATACAAATATACAAGATAGAAGTGTAATTAAAGTACTCCAACTATGATTAAAACAAAAGAAAACTTATGAAACCACATTCTCATGCTGCAGAAAAAAATGACAACAGAATCAAAGGAGTTGCCACTAATTGTCTTTCAGTCGAGTTTTGGTCTCAGCTGCTTTTTTCCTGCTGGGTAGTTCAATCTATGAGCATCAAATTTTGTAAGCTCTCTAGGTTTTTTTTTTAATAAAAATCTTAATTTGCAAAGTACCAAGTAACTACAGCTTTCAGATAAATGTGTTGCAGTGAAAAGTTCTGTATATCCTTATGAAATGTTGTTCAATAGAAGTATGAAGTGTCCTGAAAAGATAATACTCAATTACAAGTACCTCAAATAGGTGAAGTGCTTGAGGAAATGTACTTACAGACTCACGCACAGACTTGCAGATAAAAGCGTGCATGCACCATGAATCTTTACTGTACTTCTCTAGGCATGTCCTCTGTACATCTGGGGACCCCATTTTTTTCACTGGTTGAACAGTTTTCATGTAGCTACAGGCCCTTTATAATTACATTTAATTATAGCCGAGCCACGATTGTGATGAATGCTGTAACCTCTCTTCTGGGTAAGTGAGCTATTGTTTCAATTCCGTGGCTCTATGCTGCATAAAGAAGTGACACCAACAGACTATCAATAGGTACAAAATACCTACACAGAAAAAGCTTGATTATAAAGTGTCACACTCGATGCACTTATGCATTCGTTCAGTTAATGCGGGCCCACCAACTTGCACACAGCCCCAGCCCACTTTAAAAATACAGAAAGGTCCTGCCGCTGCTTTAGCAGAGCTGTGGGCAATTATGTAGATTGTGCTCCGTCCCAGTTTCCTCTCCAGCGCTGTCGAATCCTTACCATCCACACCTACCTGAATAAATCTCTGGCTAAAATGTCGAGAGCTTGTGCGGATAATAAGTTTCCTTCTCTCTTTTTCTGTTTATCCACAGATCAAGTTTGGGAAAGGGGAGTGGGTGGTTGGCTCGGTGCAGTATGAGAAGAAGAATGATTTGTCACTCTACATCATCATCCCTGCTGTCATTGTGCCTATGTTGCTCATCATTGCTATATCCGTCTACTGCTACAGGTAAATTAAGCTACTTTGGGTAAACATTTCACACTATAAAAAATAATCTGCTTGTAACAGCATTTTTTATTATCTGAATTTTTGACCCGAGAGTTAAATGTCACATAATACTCAGTTTAGGTCTCTAAATACTCTCTTTTACCTGCTGTGCCGTCTTCTTGCAGGAGAGGCTATTTTTGTGTGTTGTTTAGCAAAAAACAGTTAACTTGCAAACCTTGCACTGTTTTTTGCAGATGTTCCCAGCCTCAGCCTTTTACTTGTGACTTTTGAAAGGGGAACACCACCTAAATAATGAATTCCAATATGTTATGTCCATGGCCAAGGAAAGTTCAATCAATATTTGTGTACTGTAGATGAGCTACTCTCTCTCAGAGCCAGAAGCCAGAGAAGTAAGTCTCAAAGTTGTGATGTCATTGGGTTTAAAGTCTGGAGCTGACTGATTTTGTGGACCCTCAGAATGTTTGTTTTCTTATTTATACCCAATTGAGCTTCATTCAGTTGTAATTTTCTTTAATCTGAAGTAGGAAATATACCCCTGTGGACTGAATTACTGTGATATCTCTCTAACAACAACAACAATCACCTCCGGGTGGAAAAGTGGCGATTGATTACATCTGTAGCAACATATAAGATTGGCAAAATTGGTGATTTCCGTTGCCGTTTTCAGCTGTAACCTTAATGTTTGAAGATATATAGTGAAACATGGTGGTCCAGCCTATCTGACATTTCTACTGTGCATATGTTTTATACTCTTTTGCTTTGTTATCATGTTTAATAAATCAAATCTACCGGCATAGAAGCTAAACAGTGAGCTGCTGTGGACAGGGCCGCAGCGAAAACGTACTTTGGCCACCTAGAAATATCAGTATCTGTGTAAGTGTACGCTAAATTTGAGTATTTGCTCTGGTTTACCTTACACATTAATTGAGGCAGCAATAGACCAGCAACTCTGTGTTCTGCTACGTGAAATGACCGTTTTTGTCAGTGGAGTCTGTTGGCTTTGATATAACGGCTTTAGTTACCCATCAGAAAAAGGCTGTCTGATGGTAAGGTAAAGTGCTGAAAATATATAGCGTGCACTGAAACTGATATTGATTTCCTTTTTTGGTGGGCTTTTTCTAGGTGGGTAAAAACTAACTAATTGAGGCCATGTCTGCTCAGCATCGTTGATTTAAATGTATGTGATGCAAGGAATATTCTACCTGGAAGTTATCGTAAATAATCTTGATTTGGTCCAAACTTAGAAGATTCCCCAGTGTCATCTGTCACAATGCATTGTCTATAGAGCAGTACCAGACTTATACATGATGACATCACAAATTTGAGTTTTAACACCCTAGTTTTTGGATTTGGGAGAGAGTTGTTCATGTTTACTCATATTTTTAGACTTTGTTTGACCATAGGAATTGAGTTTTGTTGGAACTGGCTTTACTTCCACCAAACCATGATAAATGCAAAATCAGTTTTCCTCAAAATACTTTTTTCCTTTTCTTCTGAACTTGTTAAAACCCAGTATTTAGAACCGTATTGAAGTGCCAAAAACTGGGCTTGCAGATTTGATGAAGTGGATGTTTGGGGTCAATTAGATGTCAGAGAGGTGTGATTCTTTGTTTAACCTCTGACGAACAAACTGCTATAAAACTCAATTAACAGAAATCCAATAGACCTATCTGGGGATATGGGAGTGATAGAGCTGCAGAAAAAGTACTGTCATCAATCACAGATGTGCATTTAAAAAATCATTGTATTTAACGAGTCTTTCAAAAACAAATCAGAAGTAGTGTAAAAAATATCGATTTATCTACACATTTCAAATAGGAATATTTGCAGTAGTATTATTACCAGGGTATTTAGAAATCAGAAATATAGAAAAACATGGCAACTGCGAGTGGTTAAAGGACTGTAAACAGTTGGCCAGCAACGGCATAGCGAGACCACGAGTTTTTCCAAAATGGGCTCCATATTCAGTTTTGCTGAATTGTACGTATGCTGCAGTAAATTAATTCATCTCACAGACTGATTTAGCGTAGCATGTGCAACACATAGACCGATGTCACACTGTAGACTAATGAACAGACAGATCAAACAGAGTAGCAGCTCTGTGTCTCTCTGAGTGTTGCTAGAGAACTTGTGAGTGAGTGTGAGAGAGGAGAGATGCACACTGGTATGTGTCTTGCAACGCAACATGACCCTGTATTGATATAGATGCCGTTGTCTAAATTTATATCTTGCTTGAAATATATCGCTATATTGTACAAAGTCATTATATCGCCCAGTCTTAACCACGAGTTAGCGAGTTAGGAGCGCCTCACACAAATACCCTGTTCTCTGCTACTAACAAAGAAAAAAAAGACGTTGATGTCATGGCACAGTCTTGTAGTCTTGTTATATTTTTATTTTAAAAGTATGCCCTTATTTTTTCAATATTTCAAATATTTCAGTTTTGTGACGACACTCATCAGAAGTACTGTGTCATTTTCTGATTTTCTGTTGTGGGCTTCTTAAACATGTCAAAAAATAAAGATGAAAAATAAATTGTTAAGTAGCAAATCTCATAAAAGTAGGAAAACTCATGATGAAGTATCAGACTGATAAAACCAAGTAAGTGTTTTTTGTGAGTGGTTAATAAGGTCCCAGTACTGCACATAGAATTTAAAATGAAGAAGCCCCGCAGAAAACTAATAAAAAAACATTATGTAACTGAAACATATTGTCTTTTTTATTCTTTTAATGAGATTGTGACCCATCAGCTTCATCATGGGAACCACTATTTTCAGCTAATGTTATTATTGGAATTGTTTGTGAAGTATTACAGCTTATTGTTCTCATTTTACTGTTTAATTTAACCTGTTCAGTCCATGCATCCTTGAGGTTCTCCCAAATAAAAGGCGATTTGTTTGCCAGTTGATATCTTGTCACAGGCGGTCATGCATCAGATAAAGTTGCTCACCTTCTGCTTAATAATCATAAAACACCTACTGTATATCAGGACCAACAAACCCACTGTGACGGAGTAATATTGGCGCCAACAGGATACGTTTGTGAGACTCAGAGGAAACACTATGGCTAAGTTATCGGCCAATTGTGCTCTTTGAACAGCAATTAGACCTGAAATTATTTCTAAAAAAAAACAAACTTAAAAGCCTTTCCTGCTTTGGTGACTCATTTATTGTTTGTGGAATCTGTTCAGGAGAAAGAGTCAGCAAGCAGAGAGGGAGTACGAGAAGGTGAAACATCAGCTTGAGAATCTGGAGGAGAGCGTACGAGACCGCTGCAAAAAGGAATTCACAGGTACCAACAGTGCAGCTGTGCAAAAGCTCAGCAATATCACTAATGCCCCTCAAAGGATCCATGTTTCTAAAAAGCCATAAAGTAATGAAGTGCTTCATAGCTCTGATTACATTTCTTTGATGTATTGTACTGCAGTGAATTAAATAAATTCTCCTGCTTAACATCATGTTATCATCATTACGAGGAGCAGTTTTGCAGTAACAGTAATAGAAAACAATCTTTCACAGCTGAAATTATTTTCCTGGCAAAGCTCTCCCTTCTCTGCCTCTCGCAACATAATGATTGAGACAGATGAGCTGCACACAAATGAGAAAAGGCTGCTTATTAAAAACGAACAAGGTGCTATTTTTTTGTTTTTTATCTCACAGACTTGATGATCGAGATGGAGGATCACACCAATGAGCTGAGTGAGGGACGGATCCCCTTCCTAGACTACAAAACCTACACCGACCGTGTCTTCTTCCTGCCCTCTAAGGACGGTGCCAATGATGTCATGATCACAGGAAAGCTCGACATCCCAGAGTCTCGACGGGCCACTGTGACCCAGGCGCTGAACCAGTTCTCCAACCTCCTGAACTCCAAGACCTTCCTCATTAATGTAATTATGCTGCATGAGTGAATCACTGAATGGTCAGCTGTGGTCATAAACTGATTATTAGTTTACAGCAAGGTGTTCAACATTCGAACTTTGCATAGTGATTGATGTGTGATACTTTTAAAACGCATTTAGATATTTAACATTAACATTTTCCCGTAGTCAGGCAAGGAGGAGGGCTGGATGTCAGTCAGTCAACCACTTTGGTCCAAACTGAAATACCTTTGCAGCTGTTAAATGGATTGCCATCAAACATTGATGATTCTTAGACGATGTATCCTAATGACCTTGGTGATCCCCTGACTTTCCTCTGACACCACCAGCAGGTTCACATTTATGCAACTGGATGATTAATCGAATGAAATTTGGTGCAGACATTCACGTCTCCCACAGGATCATTTGTAATAACTTCTGCTGACTTTTCCTCCAGCACCATAATCAGGTCAAAATGTTTGTTCAGTACTTTGATTTGTGACCAAATACCTGCAAAACTATTGTAATTCCCATCCATCTCAGCTGTACTTTGTTTTTAGCACTAATTAGCCAAAGCTAGCATGCTAACATGTTAAACTAAACAGTGTACATTTTGTACAGTCCCAGCTAAACATCAGGGGCTGTATTCACAAAGCTAGCTTTTATGCTGATACATAACAACTCATTTGACCAATAACCAATAACAGTATCAATATATCCACTTTTCCCGCGCCTAATTTTAGTGATCATCAAGTCTCGTCTGTAGTGGAATTAACATAATACTAGTCCATACCCATTGGTAGCTTTGTCACCTTCTACCTATGCCAATCCTCAATGCCTATGTGCAGTTTCACATAGATTGACCACGTACAGACAGAGTTTTTGTCATTATATAGTAAGATATACTGAAGTAAGATTATGCATGCCTACTCTTATCGTGATGGCCACCAGCAGATGGAGACATGAAAGACAATACATTTCAATGTATGAAATATTCAATCATTGCGCAAAATAATAAAAAGCATGTTGGCCAATTCTGATATTTAATTTCAAAGTCAATATTGGCCGATGCCAATAACGTGCTAATATTATCATGCATCCCTAATCACAACACTAAGATGTTTTGAAAACTGGGAAAATGCAACAGTGCAGCAGTGATGACTTGGGTCTGTTTCAACCTCCCATCAGCAGAGTGATCACACAAACAATGACAACACTTTCAGTCTCATTTTGTGACACAGTTCATTTCATTTCCATTGGGTGTCTACACCTTGCAGGCTCACAAAAGGACATCCAGTCACATCTCTTAAAAGAATGTGTGATACCTAGCAACAGGGTCAACCACGCGTCCTCACTGTCCCGTTTTTGCTCAGAGCTGCTCTGAGGATGTTCCTAAATTACTCCTGAACTAGAACTAAATTTTTTTTAGGCTAAGTTAGAAACTCTCAGGGAATGTTCTCAGAATGTTTGCAAATATGGCCCCCAGGATAGTCATAGTGACATTAGCACTGCTGTGTCAGTACAGCCTTTCCACTAGGGGGTCATTCCAGTGTTCCCAGGGTTCAGTGTTTCCCAGATTTAAATGGCACAGAATGGGAATATGACAAAGGGTCCTGTGTTCCTCAGCTCTGTATTTGCTTAATGACATCAGTTTAATTGGGTAATATTTATAGAATGTCTCTTACACCTCCTCCTAACATACAGCGAGCAGGTGAACAATGGCAGATGGTGTGTGAACAATTGTCCATATGACTACGAGTTCAGATGACAGTCAGGGAGCATATTGAGAGCTGAGCGAGCCTAAAGAACGACATACTGTCACTCTGAAAACAGGTTTAAGGTGTGCAAAGCTTTGAAAAACCAGGAGCAGGGTAATGATTTTTCCAGCAAACAACATGTCATTTTACCTGCTGACCTGCATTTATCAGTTTAAATTTAAGACACATTTAGATATTAAAGCTAACAGAATTGATTAAATAGTCCTAGAAAAGGGGTTGGCATGATTTAGGTTTTTAGTACTTTTAACAAACTCCCATCAGCTAATTAAATTAGTGAAGCTGCATAAACATTGAACCACATCCATGAACATCTGCAGTGACATCTCTCTCGCTTGGAACTACTCAGAGAATGAAAACACAGTGGCGTTTCTTCTGAATAAACTAACCCGGCATCGTTCATCAAGGAGTATGCAACACTATAGCTCTTTATGCGTTTTAATAGCGGTTGGACCACAGTGGAAGTTTATGGCAGGGAGCCATGAGTATATCAGGCTGTGGCTACACAGGCAGTCCTCCAAAAATCTGCCAGGGTATATTCATTGTTAATTCATTGCGTTCACAGCCCCGTCCTTAGTTACTTAGGTAAACTTTTATTGACAAAATCACAAGAGTGTATTTACCTCCCGCTGCTCTGGTGGTACGCACATCTGTTAGCTTTCAAAATCTGCCGTAGCCACAGTCAGTGCACTGAGAGGTCTTTTATATCTCTCTGAATTCAGGCTCTCCTCCATTGATTTAAGGACTTTGTAATGTGTTCGTTAGTGGAGTACAGTATTGGAAGTGAGAAGCAGAAGACAGAGCAGAGGGAGACGTGTGAAGATTCCTGATAATCCAATATTGCTGGCACAGAAACGGCCTCTGAGGTGCTAACTGTATATGTGTGGGTGATTCCTCTTCCACTAATTGGTATCTTTTCTTAGCTACAATATTTTACAAGGCAGAACTGGATTTACCTTGATAATTATTGTTTTCACAAGCATTAGTCTTTTGATTATTTATGCGTATTATGTTGGATTTGTTTGTGTGTATGTGTGTGTGTGTGTCTGTGCGGGCTTCATCAGGATGATTAATTTAGCTTGTCTTTTCCATGTTTCTTTGTGGGTGTGTTGGTGTGTTTGCAGTTTATCCGTACCCTGGAGCGCAGTCATGACTTCAACGCCAGGGCCAAGGTGTACTTTGCCTCCCTGCTGACGGTGGCTCTGCACGGCAAACTGGAATACTACACCGACATTATGAGAACACTGCTGCTGGAGCTGATGGAGGAATACGTCCACAGCAAGAACCCGAAACTCATGCTGCGCAGGTGAGTGAGGAGCAACTCAGTGCTGCTGCTCAGAAGATACTGGTGTAGTCAGATACAATGCCAGCAAGGCAGTGCCAAGTTTAATATCTTAGAAGTCCTGTACTGTTAAGATATCACAGCAGCTACATAACTGGGATGCTTCTTAGTCACACTAGCAGAGTAGCTCTGGGGATGGCAGTGCAGGTCGGTCAACCACTTTGGTTCAGACTAAAATATCTCAACAACCATTGGATGGATTGGCATGAAAGTTTGCACAGGCATTCATGTTCCCTACTGGATGAATTCTACTGACTTTGGTGAACACATAATCTGACTCACCGGATATAGACTGCGGCTATAAGCCTGCCCTTGGCAGGCTGATTTAGGCCGACATTCTCCCCCTTCCCACTATTTACATGTTCTCTTGGCTAACAACATGCAAACTGCAAATGGCACATTTTGACTTCTGTGTGACTTATTTGATTTGCATCATACAATAAGGCATGCCTGCTTTGTTCTTTCGGTGAGTTGTTGTAAAGATCTACACAGAATGAAACAACAAGTGAATGCACCTGGGAAAGCTCAGACTCTGTCTTGCAGTTCTCTCATGCCCAGTGTTGATCTGATTTCTGACATGGCCAGTCGGAGTTGATTTGTGTGAGGGAAATTCTCCTCTCTGAAGAGGTGACGGACTCGGTGTGAGGAATCAAGTCTCTTTAATGCATGCAGCACGGAGAGAGGACCCAAGTGTTCTCTGCCATCCTTCAGAATGTACAGACTTTTACTCTGACTTTACTCTACCAAAGCTCTGTTTGCACCCAACAGCTGCCCTCGTAAAGGAGATTGCCCCATATAGAACAGATTTACCAATACAGGAAACTTTCCCCCCACCAATGAAAGGTCATGACCCCCAATACAAATTCCTGAATAATTCCCACATTTGTCACATCTTTTCACACCAGTCAAAGTGACTTCACAAATGTGTCGATCTGTTCCATTTCACATGTGCTTCTGTGATGTCGTCGTGATAATGTTCTGGAAGAATCACATACAGCTGCCAAATCATCCGTGGTTTAAATGTGTCCACTGGGCTCTTCCAGAGCTAAAGCATAGTCATGCTTCACCTCTACGACAGAGATGATCAAATTGTGTTTGCGTTTTGTATCATTTATGTTGAATCACACAGTGGACCTATGGCTGTTAATGTTGTTTTGTGGCCTTTTTCCTTTGTGGAGCTATTTTACTGCCAGTGATCACCATCCTGCGTGCAAATGCTCCAATATAAAAAGTTACCCTTGACACTAGGGGTGGGCGATATGGCCCTAAAATAATATCACAATATTTCATCTATATATATAAATCATCAGGTGATTTCCCTCTCTTTTAGCAAAACCCCAAATGATTGAGTTTATTTTTTTCCCACCTGGACCTTTATACTCTGCCATTTCTCCTCTAATCATCACCCCGTAACCTGTGACAGGCTGTTTACTATCACACATTCATATATATGTAGTTTTTTTGTTGAGCCATGAGTGTCATGTAGGTTTACAGTACCGAAGGTTTATGACAAAATCACTTGACAACAGAGGAGAGGGAGAGACGCTGTGCTGCTGCCAAAGGAGCCGCTGAATGAGTTCCTTCTGAGCAGTTACTCGCTAAAAGAGTCTAAGAAGTCCGGGACTGTTCATAAAACGTTCAGGACGCCACAGTTTATTCCACACTACTGAAGCTGCTCCTCTTTTTGGAACCATTGTGGAGTCTGTAATAATTTTTGCTTTCAGCCATGCTTGTTGTTGCCGTGGGTAACAGTATGACATCAGTATGTCAAGAGGCCAAAAATAGTACGAGTTTTCATATATTAAAAATTGTACCTATATTATCGTGAAGGAGACTAATGGCACACCCCTACCTGACACTATATTGCAAGGCACAATGCCACGTCTTGGGCTTAGTAATTGTGATTGGTTTAAGGATATAAAATCAACCCAGAGCATTTTCACCCCTATACCAGAATGACAATGTTCCTCCAGGCCTCTCTCCAGCTCTGACAAAGCACTATGGAGATAGGTTTGGCTACACGAGACTAGTGAACACCTGATTTTTCATTCAGCGACACCAGCAGGTTGAAGTAAGTCCAGTAAAATATCTCTACATATACAGTATGGATTGGCACCAAATCCTGTAGACATTCATGTTAGCATATGCATTTAGTTCAAAGCACCATCTCCTAACCTAACAGCCAGCGTGACTGTACTCTTGTTTAACAACTTCTGCCCTGAGATCATTAGATGTCCTTATTACTCAGCTCTATAATCAGAATCACTCCATATCTAAACCTTGGCAGCAGTATAATTAACCATTTTAGAAGGACTGGGATTCACTTCAAGATGCAGTGGACTGTTTCATTCTGTTGCCATGTTTTCTGTTGAATTTTGCACTGACTACTGTAGTCCACTATCAAGAGCCAGACTGCTGCTTGATCTATTCCAGTCCTCCTCCTTCTGTTTCTCCTTCTGTTTTGTTCCCTCCAAGTCCAAGCACAAAGTGCTGTGTGATTCTTCTTTTTCTGTTCCTCTTCATCATCTTATTCATCTCCTCGTCCTACAGCTCCTGAGCAAAATGTACTTTTGTTCTGTGCTTTTTTTGATTGCCTTGAATGCATAAGTCAAATTAAATTGGCTCTTTGTAAGTTGCTTTATAGCATAATCCTGCACCAGGATGATTTTTCAATGGACATTTCTAATTAAAAAAAATGACTTTCTAATGTTGGGCCTGTTTTATTGTATGAATAAACTCCAGCTCTCAGTCCTGATCAGAACAGTTCTCATTAACTGAACTGTAATCACCTGCCGTTCATCATCTAACCTGACCCGAGTTCTATTTTAATAATTGCCCTTTTCACTGAGAGAAAAAATCAGTTGTTATATTACAAAAATTTGCCATGCCTCATTTCAGAATTTATTAAAAAATAATGTTCTGATTGGCATGAAATTATAACTTCTTATTATAACAAATTAATTGGTATTTTTAGGATCTTGCCAAATCCTGCAAATGTTTTCCTCTGATATTGCGTAATATTAATTGCTCACTGTTTTCTCCCTTGGCAACATCTCCTAATTCCTGTGTAGTATTAGAGTGTGTAAACATTCAGCTGACTAATTTGATTGAAGTAAATAGCCTTCAGAAAAGAATCTCCAATTTTAGCGCTCTTTGTTCCTCACCCTCTCCTCCACTGTAATGACTGTGTCAAGGTCAAATCATCCACCGACGGCGGCCACCCCTCCCTCAGCAGGACCCACTTGTCTGACAGTACAGTCACTCATCGCTGCTGGGAGGGGGGTTATGTGATCTGAACTGTCTGCTGTGCCTAGGCACGCTGTGACTGGCTGTTATGCAAGTACACATCTTAATTATCCCCCAATGGAGAGGCTCATTATGCTGATTAGGCCATTGTGCCAACACAAGCCCCCTTTATATACAAGACATCTAATTAGGCATGCTAGCAGCTAACAACCGGGGCCACCAGTGGATATGTGACATTAGGATGGGCGATCCGTCAAGTGACCACTGACATGATTTCTGAATTAAAATATCCTGATACTGACAAGCTGTGCAGAAATTTCCCTTGTTGACATTATGTAGATGCACGGTCTCAAGAAAGTAGTGTTTATAAGAGGATGCAGTGAAAGTGTTTTTTATAATAAGTAGCACCTCTCATTCAACTTTTGCCAGGTGAAGCACAGTGCACATTATTTCTTTCTATCCCCTGCCTCCTTCCCTCAAGAGCCTTTGCCTTTGTAAATAAGAATTTGCTCTTAATGACTTGCCTGGGTATATAAAGGTTAAGTAAAAAATAAGTAAAAACATAGACTTGAACATCACACAGAAGATTTAGACTCCCACAGGCTCATTTTAACAGGTTGAGGAACTCTTTTGTTCCTCAGTCTGCCAACCTATTAAATCAGAGTATGGCTTCCAAGCAGCCTCAGTGTTCCTGAGTCGAACACTGAATGCAATAGGAATGATTAATTTGTTGCACTGCACCCACTTTTGGTAATGTCTGATGTGATTTGTAGCCTTTGTTGAATGGTTTTGTTGTTTGGTTAAATGTTTTTTTTGTATTTGTGTATTTATGTGTATTAAGGGAAAGAGTTGACGTCCTGGGATGCAAGACAAATTTCAGAATTTTTCTGTTAATAATGTGACTTCAAATCAATCATAAAACATATTACAAAATATGCGGAGACAAATTCTAATCCCTGCACATGAGCTTATATAAAGTAGCGTACATCAGTGAGAGAATAACATCCATTATTTCCAAGTGGTGATTATTTCTCAGGGTTACTTATGGATTCAGAATTTAAGTGGCATGATATAAAAATACTAATTAGATGTGTCACATTTTCCTCCTGGATTTCCTAGTCAAATGTCATGAATGTAATATGCACTTATTAACATACAGTGTTAATACACCACAATGATTAAACTATTCTTCTAGTGATATTTAAAACTACTCATCTGATGTGTTTCTGCAGGTCGGAGACAGTGGTGGAAAGGATGCTGTGTAACTGGATGTCCATCTGCCTTTACCAGTTTTTGAAGGTAACGTGAGTGTGTGGTCACTTGAAGTGTATCAAATGTATCATGTTAGCTGCTTTCCTTAAAGACCCAGTGAAATTAGAAATACATATTCACAGTTTTAATTCTGTTTCCTTATGTTTTTTTCTCTTCCTGTAAAACCAGGGAAACAGTTTCAAATGTTTGAAGACTTATTCTGCATCTACAAATGTCTCAATCAAATGAGACATTGGGTGCCTAGCAAGCCACACCGGCCATTTATACGACACTTCACCGTTTGTGTGTTGTAGTAGCTAAGAGAGCAATATGGAGAGAGACAGGAAGAGATGCGTGTTTGGATATCAGCGTTTCCATTTCCAAAACAATGTGGCGGAGGTCTATTTAATTCATCTGTCTTCCTCCTGATTCAACCGCGAGGGAAGTGTGCGTGGAGCCAACAGTCTGCTCAGCAGCGGGCTCCACTGTAGCTTCGTATCACACTGAACTCCAAGCCCACCCACTTTTTGGCAGTCCAATCAAATATAAAGGACTTGATTTAAATCCCTCATGTGACTGTGCACAACTCAAATATTCATTTGCAATGGGAATACGTCACAGTGGGTGGCATGATGGTGCAGTGGTTAGCATTGTTGCCTCACAGCAAGAGGATTCCTGGTTTGAACCCAGTTCGGGGGAGCCCTACTGTGTGGAGTTTGTATGTTCTCTGTGGAGTCGGGCTTCCTCCCACAGTTCAAAGACATGCAGGTTAATTGGTGACTCTAAATTGGCCGTAGGTGTGAATGTGAGTGTGAATGGTTGTCTGTCTCTATGTGTCAGCCCTGTGATAGTCTGGTGACCTGTCCAGGGTGTAGCCTGCCTCTCACCCAATGTCAGCTGGGAGAGGCTCCAGCCCCCCTGCGACCAGTAACAGGATAAGCGGTTACAGAAAATGAATGACTGGATGAATATGACACAATATAGGAGCTAAAGATGCTCTAACTTCTGTTTCACTGGGACTTTAACTCTAGTCAAAGAGAGTCTTACCATATATTTATTTTTAAATTGGCAGATTTATTCAGTGGTGATTTGTCTTTTATGTTTAAAGTACTAAATCGCTGATACAGAAAATGTGTATAATGACATGCTAAAGCATTAAACTGTGGGCTCAGTGGATAGATTTCTCTATTTCTTTCATTAGTGCTCGGTATTGATGATGTGCATTTATCTGTCTCCTAAACTGCTAATCACAACAATTAGCTCCTTGACAACATCTGAGACAACTTCTCCTAAATGGCCTTGTTTGTGTGTTTTTCTGTGTGTGTGTGTATCAGGACTCTGCAGGCGAGCCCTTGTACAAACTGTTCCGAGCCATCAAGCACCAGATCGAGAAGGGGCCCGTTGACGCCAGAGTGAAGAAAGCCAAGTACACCCTCAACGACACGGGCCTGTTGGGCGACGATGTAGAGTACTCCGTCCTGGTGAGATGGACATGTACACACACGTGCACGCACACACACACACACACACACACACACACACACACACACACACACACACACACACACACAAACGAAACAAAAAGACCGTACACAACACTCACACACATAAACTTGGTGTCAGAAAAACTGCACACACTGCACAGTGTTTTGTGCCTGGTGAGCAACACAAACATGCAGACACAGACACACAGTGCAGTTGCCATGGTAACCACCAAAAAAAAAACCTCCAGGCGACTGCCCGCTTTTGTGTGACATCCATTTTCAGTGTCAATGTTCTCGACTCGAAAAACGACACAGCAGGCAACACATTCCAATATAGCGGTGAAATGCATGGCTTAGGTGAAAGTACTACAAGTCGGTACAAGTATGGAGTACAAGCCACCTGCACAACCTCTCCTCGACCTTCCAACCCGCACCTGCTCTTTATCCATTTAGGCCAGCTTACGGTAGTCAGGGAAAAAAAAGCCTGTGTGCCTCGCTCTGGTATCGTGTTTCAATAATGGAAGCTAATGTGAACACAGCTGTTTTCTGTTAAAGTCAGCACAAATAAAAAGACCCATGGGTAATGGCGTTGTCGAGGACAATTATCAAATTAGCTTGAATTACACGTCTCCTGCCGTGATGGATCGCCTTCTTTGATTGAATTACAGAAAGAGGAGGAAAAAATAAACGCAATGAGCTAGATTTCACAGGCAGACACGTGTTTCCTGTTGGCTTTAATTCACAGCGTGCTCTCCCCCATTCACCTCAAAGACGCAGACATGCTTATGAGGTTGCTGTTGTGATCGGATTGCCTGCTCCCCGTTTGAATCTGTCAAGTGGTCAGTTAGTTATTTCTGACAGAGTGACGGAGTGTGGGAGGCGAGGTGGGTCAGAGATTGCTCCTGCTGAGCCTCGGTCATTAACTGGCCAAGGTGACAGGAGTCCTCTCAGGTGTCACCGCAGAGTGTGTGTGTTGGTGTGTGCTTACAGAAGCCTGGTTGCCATGACGACAACATCCCGACAGAGGGACTCTGTGTGTGGGTGGGTGGCTGGGTGCTCTCTGTGGCCATGTTTGAATATTTCTGCATATTTGTCATTTGTGTCCGTATGTGCACATTTTCTGCGCGTGCTATATTACCACGTGGTGCTTAAAGGGATAGTGCAGATATTTTGAAATTGGGTTGTGTGGGGTACTTATCGGTAGTCAGTGTTTAACACACAGTAGGTGTCAGTCGGCTTGGAGTCGGTTTAGAGACGCAGGCTAGAGTCCGACACGGAAGCTAAGTAATGTACTGCTGTGGACCGTGCTAGCAACAAAACATATTTGAGCCACCTAAAAAAAGTTCCACTTAAAAAAATCAATATCACTTTAAGTGTACACTATCTTGAGAGTATTTTTAGCGCTTTACCTTTTCGTCAGATAGCCCATTTCGACAGGAGAGTCATCAACGGCTTCAGTTCCCCATTTGTACTCTCGTCAAAGCCACCAGACTCCATTGTGAAAAACAGTAATTTTAGCTCACTGAACACAGGAGCTGCTGGTCTGCTGCTGCTTCTATCAGTTAGCTAGTTTGGGTTATTGTGTGACTTTGGTGAATCTGATCTAACCCTTTTAAACACCAAAGTCACACAAAAACACAAACAAACTAACTGATCGAGGCAGCAGTAGACCAGCAGCTCCTGTGTACAGCATTGTTAAATCACTGTTTTTCTCAATGGAGTCTGGCATTGAAGAAAGCGATGTAATGGCTTCACTTTCCTGTTGGACTTTACTGTCTGACATTAAGTCAAGGCAATAAAAGTACATTCAATATAGCATACACTTAAACTAATATTGATTTTTTTTTAGGTGGCTAAAATACATTTAATTGCTGACCCCTCCACAGCAGTACGTTGCTTCCATGTCCGACTCCAGCTTGCTTCTCCAAACTGGGGTCGTTCTGATGACATCTACTGTTCATAATATACTGTCTATGGATAAGTACCCCATACAACCCCACTTAAAAAAGTCTGAGCTATCCCTTTAATGTGTGTTTTGTGTTTGGCAGACCCTGCAAGTGCTGGTGCAGGGCGAGGGTCCGGATGTGACGCCCGTCAAGGTGCTGAGCTGTGACACCATCTCTCAGGTGAAAGAGAAGATCATAGAGCAGGTGTACAGGAACCTGCCATACTCACAGAGGCCCAAGGTCGACAGTGTCACACTGGGTGAGTAAATGAGGGCCACCAAAGCGGAAGATGAGCTGGAGCAGAAAACATCCAATAATGATAAATGATGTAAGCGTTACAGGGAGTGGCGAGGATATCAAAACGGAGAAGCTATTTCAGTCCTGACTGAAATGCCTTTTTAATTAAATCAGAATGCATTTGTCTAAATAGATAATTGATTTTTTTTTCATTCTAATTTCATTTAATTGATTATTTTGAAGATGATCTCTCTCTCTCTCTCTCTCTCTCTCTCTCTTTTTGCCCCTGTTGTGGAATAAAAAAAGCTTCACCGAGGCTGAGTAGTAATTCTGTGTCAGCAGCACGAAGAAAGCCTTCATCCCTAAACAAAGTTTTGCTCGCTACTGTAGTCAGAAACCTTAGGGACTGACTTGAAAGGCAAAAGCTCTATAGACATTTTCCAACATCAAAGCCATTTTTTTATTCCCATGCAGGCTGTAGATCTCATTCCTTTATACATTTTAGATAAGCAGAGATCCGCCTTCTTTCATGGTGAATCAGAAGGATAACCCCCTTATATTTGGTGGTACTTGTATGACTCATGTGTCACAGATGGCGATGAGCTCAGGTCTGCAGCGGTGTCAGATTTTTTTTTCTAAATTGAAAACGTTGGCTTGCATATCACAGCTTAGAATTAGATTTTAAATTATTCAGAAAATAGTGATCTGTCATTTTTTAGCCCAAATTAACTCATGTGTGCCACTAAATCTCAGGAGAGGGACGGAGAGTGGTGCAGACAGTAGGATGGGTGGCTGGATTTATTTCAGACCACATTATTACAGGATAACCTCGGGGTAAGAGTGACCCATGATGAAATAAATGCAATCCGTATTGAAAGAAAGAACAAAAAAAAAAAAGATTGAAGTATGGTGACAATTTGCCAAACATGGCAGCTCAACACCTCCACCTAGCTAAAGATAATTGACCTTCTCTTCCTGTCTTCACCACAGAGTGGCGTCCAGGCTCAACGGGGCAGATTCTATCAGATCTTGACTTGACTTCCCAGAAAGAGGGCAGGTGGAAACGCATCAACACTCTGGCACACTACAACGTGAGTACTGACAAAATGTTTGTCTTCGTGAAACATTAAAAAAAGGGAAGACTGAAAATAGCAAGGGATGTGAGGAGGCAGAGGGGAAGTAAATAGCTGTATGTGGGCGTGTGAATGGGGTTGCCTGTTTTCACGCAAATTCACTGCGAGGCTGAGCTGTACATCTTGTGTCACAGTGGTGTGTATGAACTCCGTCGGCTGCAAATTTAAGCACCATTTGACATCGTGGTTCTTTGAGTGATACTTTTGTTGGCTAATTACCACAAAACTGTTTAATGTTTAATGTCTTTACATTTTACCACCAGTCAAATCGATGTGCAGACATGCAGAAATGTGCAGAAACATTTTTTTAACAACATGCCAACTTTCAATCTAAGAGTCTGGCAGTGTGCTGTTCACTTGCTTTTCGGCAAAAATGACTCCCTTTGGTTCCCTGGTGGTGTAGATGTTCAACATGTTGACTAATCATAACGTCCCTGGCTTGAGTCCAGAATGGGACTTATATGGCATGTCACCAAACTTCTTTCTCCTAATTTCTCTTCTGCTCTTAAAGGAATAGTGTTAAAGCATACCATGCAGGATTTGTTGCTTGAGCCCAGTTTCCACCAAACTCTTTCGGTATGGTACCTTTGGAACCAAAAGTAACGCTTCAGACATGGTACCTAGACCCTAGGTCTGTTAGCTTTCCACCGCAAACAATACTCTTAAATGTAGGCGGGGTTGTTGTCACTCACTGCTAAGTCCAGCACTCACTGTATTTCCTCCTTTATCAGTCTGCACCTCGTTTATCTTCCACAGAACGAGGTTCCACAGTGACATTGTCAGAACAAAATAAAATGGCTGTAGTGAGAGTCTCTCTCAATGCGATATTTAAAAATAGCGGGTTTGTGCATTTAGTCCTTCTAAGGCAAGCTCAGGGGTTTAGTGGTGCCGTAGCCCACAGAAAGGACGCTCCATGAGCAAGAGTGAAATGGGGAGACAGAGAGAGAGTGGGGACTGACATGCAGCAAAGGGCCGCGAGCCGGATTCAAATCCGCAGCCACTGCAGTGAGGCAATGCTTCTGTACATGGGGCGCCGGCACTATCCACTATGCTACTGAGGCCCCATTAAAGTGAAATTTAAGGTGTGCTGATTGAGTCACGTCGTCACCTCATGCATTGAGTAACATTACAAGTTAACGTTCCAACGTAAAAGTTGCCGGCAGTCGGCACAGTGAATTAAGTAATTTTTTTTCTCCGACTCCAGCTGCTGCAAGAGGCAGCAAAACATCCTTTCATTTTATAGTTACAGTTTACTAATAAAACTCTCCACAGTATGAACAGTGGTTACATGAGCCTCAAAACCAGGCACAACTCAGCCCTGAGCAGAGTGACCATCTGCTTTTGACCAATCAACGGACTGCAGTGTTCACAGCTCCACCTTTTAGTACCAGATCTTTGTGCTATAGGTACCTGTTTAGGAATGGTTCTATTGGTACCATCCACAACTTTTCACAGTGGAAATGGAAAAAATGAATACCGAACTGAAGCGTACCGTACTGCTCGGTGGAAACGGGTCTTATGCCTCATTTGGCTTTGGCTTTTCTGATCTGTGTGTGTGGCTCAACCTAGCCCTCGATCAAACAGACTGAGCTGCAGCCTGCATCCACAGAGCAGAGGAAAGAGACAGCTGGCTGCTACGCTGTTGTCGAGTCCCAACCTTGCGCTGTTATTGGCTGGGAGCTACACATCGCTACCCAAAGGTTGACACCCAGAAATGTCCAGAACAAACCAAAATAAGAAGAGCAGGTTCTGCAGATACAGACACCGCCACACAGTGCTAGTGAGTCGTAAGTGATGATTGACAGGATTTAATTTTCATTTCATTTTCATTTTTTTTTTCTGGAAAATCCTGCAAAGTATGCCTTTGACATTTTGGAAATTACTTAACATTTTATAAATTACTACTATTTTCTTCATTGCCGAGAGAAGATTGATGCCACTTTCACATGTTGATTAAATATGACACTTCATCCCTCTGCTCACTTCTGGCCAGAGGGCTTATCTTGTGTAAATGGAAGGACTCTTCACCTCCAGCATATGGACACTGGATCAAAGATGTTATGTGTCATTTACAATTTGAGAAAATCCATTTTTAAAGCCACCTGGCAACCTTTTTTAACTTTTGTGGCAAATAGGGAAGCTGAAAAACTGTAATGAAATATGCTATATTCCCCTACTTATGTCACACAAGTTAATTGATTTGTCATCATTTTCCTCCTTTTTTAAATTACATTTTCATTTATCTTTGTCTTTCTTCTCCATTAGATTTCCTTTGAATGGTCTGGCTTTCTCTGTTTCTTCCTCGGTTGTTGGGAGGGTGGGGTTGCTTTTTTGTCTTTACTGGTTCTGTGTTTGTTTATTAATTTTCTGTATACCTTCATTAGATTCCCAATATATAAAAAAAGAAGCTTCAGTCAGCTTCAGCTTCAGTTAGTTAGCTCAGCACAAAGACTGACAACCAGAATTATTGTAGTTGAAGTTTTTATTGGTTATTATTTTTATGTCTTTTTTTGTTTGTTTGATTTAAGTTCAGTTTAGTTTACACAGTGGGTTTGCCCATTTTAGATGTTTTTTTGTTAGTTTAGCTTTCATTAGTTTCAGTATTAGTTTTAGTTTTTATTATGGCATGGTGGGTATTTGTCAGGGGCAAGAATTAAGATGTCAGAATAGGTATAACAATACAATCACAATTTGTGAAGTCAGTTGACTCACTTCAACTAATAGCCTGAGCTGCTATTTGTATAAATTACTGAAATCAACAGGCTTATATCCGTGACATGCCTTTAATTCCTTTCACACAAAGCTGTTAATTGATAAAGATGGGAAATACAATCAAAATGTTAATTTAAACCAGTATAAATATTACTTTTATAGGAATAAGGCTTCAAGTAACATATGAATTATGAATCATTTATTTGATCTAGCTCTGACAGACAGCACATCAGAGACATAGAGATTTATGGCACCTGACTCACCAACACAACACCACTTTATTCTGTTAAAGCAATACTCACAACTTGGATTAATTTTTTATTAAAAAACCTTTTTGATTCTTTTGATCTGAGGTCCCTTACGGACTAAAGGAATATGAATAACTTACAGAGTAATCGAGGAATAGACACATAATTTGAGGTAGCCAGCAACACACAAAACTGTTTTATACATCCGAAAACTGACCAAATTGACAAAGACTTAAGTCTAGCTTTTATGTTTATTTCAATAAACTAAACTGTTTTTACAGCTGGTTATAGTTTTAAATTTAATTTGAGTTAACTATAATAACCTTGCTGGACACAGGTGGAAACAGCTGGCCTGGCTCTTTATTAATGAGCTGCAGAAGTGCTGGTTGGCATAGTATGTTACTGTTGGACAGCGGCAGACTACCAGTCTCTGGTCTTTGTGCCAAGCTAAGTGGTGAACCTGTTGATGTTCATTAATTAAATATCCAAAAAAGCACTAAAAGCCATTTTCCTTCACTGTCTGTCAGGTTAGCAACAAGCCAACAATTTTTAATTTCTCACCACCAGCCAGGTGAAAGTGTGCAGACCTGGTTTCTCAGCTCTCAATGGCGACAGCAGGCCACTAAATCTTCTTGGCACTGTATTGATCCTCGGGAAAATAAAGGTCACTCGCAAATATCCCCTACTTGTCCTGCTTTTTCGTTCACTTAAATCCCCCTCTTTCAAAGGTACTCCTCTTTTTTTCATCCTACCTGCTGATGCCTCAAAGTTGGTCTTTAGAGGACAGCCTCGCTGCTGTAGATTCATTGCTTGTGTGTCAGAAGAGTGCTAATCACAGTATTTGTGGGTTCAATAATGGGTTGACGCCAAAGAAAATGGCCTGTAAATACCCCAATAAAGACCCACTGTTGCTGTCCACTCAATCGCATTGATTACGAATTAGTTCTGGGGCACTAAAAGAGACTGCTGACCTTAGTCACAGTACCTATTAGACTGAAGGTGTGTGAAGTAAGTGTGTGTTGCTCTGTGTGATTTCTGTCCAACAAAAGACTGTTATTTGACTTCCAGGTGCGAGATAACGCCACATTAGTCTTATCCAGAGTGCTTCACACGCAGCACAACTACGACCAGAACCAGGAAAACCACGAAGAGCGTACGTGTCTCTAATTGCACCCATACTGTACATGTAAACACACACTTGAAATGAGCACAGATCAGGTGTGAACTGGAGACTACAGTGCATGCCTTTGTTTCTTTTCCCTGCGGCTTTTGTCAACATCCCCGCTCTCATTTAACATGCTAATACATGTTGTTTTATGTATAGCACACTTTGAGATTATGCTGAAATAATATGCACTTTTATCTTCTGCCTTTTTAATGTGCATTTCTGAATAGTTGATTGTTTAGCATTTCTACTTGGATATTCTCTCTGCATCCAAATTCAGTTGACAAACACCCTCCCTTTTTTCATCATCTGAATGTTCTGTGAGAGTGTGCATGAATAAATAAGCAGCCGAATTATTAGAAGAAAGTTTAAAGTGTTGTTTCCCCTCCCTATAGGGAACGCTCTGTTGGAAGATGACAAGGTGTTTCACTTGGTGAGGCCGGCAGACGAACTGGATGAGATCAAATCTAAACGAGGAAGCATAAAGGACAAGTCGATGACCAAAGCCATTACAGAGATCTATTTAACACGACTCCTTTCCGTCAAGGTACAAAGACAGACTCATTTACTCAATACGACATTTGTTAAGTAGTTATCTAATGCTCTGACCCTTGCAAATGGCAATTTCTGCTTTTGCCTGAATGGTTTTCAGTTGAAAAGCCAACTAAAATTGATGGCTTTCACGTTTGGCTAGGGCAGAAAATGCTAAAATACTCTCAGAAAAGCCCGAAATTCTACACTCACATTGCGTGCAAATAGCTATGTCTCAGGGCTATGATATTTTGTGGCTCTGCTCTCTGTCTCTGCCCTGTCTCACATTATTTGTGGCCCCTTTCAGGGAACACTGCAGCAGTTTGTGGATGACTTCTTCCGCAGCGTGCTGTGCTCTGGGGCAGTGGTGCCACCGGCTGTCAAATATTTCTTTGACTTCCTGGATGAGCAGGCGCTGAAACACAACAATGTGGATGAGGAGACCATCCATATCTGGAAGACTAATAGGTGAGAGCACTGCAAGTCTGTGTACGTTGATAGTCACTCTCAAGGTTTCATTTGTGATGAAGGAAATACTTATGTCAAAAAAAGGCTGAAAGGTTAAAGGCACAGTTCACCCCAAACTCAAAAGTACACATTTTCCTCTTACCTGTAGTGCTGTTTATCAGTCTAGATTGTTGTGGTGTGAGGTGCAGAGTGTTGGGGATGATGGCCGTAGAGATGTCTGCCGTCTCTTCAGTATAACAGAACTACGTGGCATTCAGCTTGTGATAAATGGACTTGCACTTGTGTAGTGCATTTCTTGTCTTCTGACCATTCAAAGCTCTTTTACACAACATGTCACATTCACCCATTCATTTACGCTACACTACATTCACACACTGGTTGCCAAAGCTACCAAACAAGGAGCCACCTGCTATTCAGTTTGAACACACACACTCACACACCAGTGGCACAGCAATTTGGGGCTCAGTATCTTGCTCAAGGATACTTCAGCATGCAGACTGGAGGAGCCAGGGATCGAACGACTTCAAAAATACATTTGGAAAAACTCAATAGCAGTGTGTCCTTTTTAAAAATAATGATCCGGTGACTCAAGATAATCCACAGACCTTATTGTGAGCAGTTTCATGTGAGAATTATTTTCTTTCTACTGAACTACAAACAACATCTGTATCACTGCACATAAGGAAGTGTGCATCTACTCATGGATCACAGGTTCATGATAGCATGAGATGTAAACATTAATGGCATCCTCGTCGGCTTAGCTGTAACGTTAGCTCAGCTCAGTGGTGCTAGGTGAGCTAGCAGTAGATGTACTCTTCCTTCTGCATGGTGATACGGTTGGTGGGTGTAGTTTGGTAGAAAGAAAGTAGTTCCTACATGAAACTGCTCACAACAAGGTCTGTTGATTGAGAAACCAAGAGGTTTTTTTTAATCTAGTTTTTGGGGGCTTTGAGCATCACTAGCCGAGTGCCATCAAGTTTTAAATTGGAGAGAAGGCAGACATCAATGACTGATATCCCCAACACTTGACAGCTCACACCAGAACAATCCAGACTGATAAATAGAGGGAAATGTGAATTTTTGATTTGAGGATGAATTTTCCTTTTAGGAGGGTAAATCTGTCTTTGGAGGAGCTGCTAACAACTTAAAGATGTCTGTTTTTGTAAAGGGTTTCAAGCCAAAAAGGTTGCTGCATTTATAAGCTTATCAAACTTTTCTTCATGTAAAATCTTATTCCAAAAAGTAACTAGTAATTATATCTGTCAAATGTATGTCGTTGAGTAAAATGCGCCCTATGAAATGTAGTGGAATAGAAGTATAAAGTAGCATAAAATGGAAATACACCAGTAAAAATAAAAGTCCCTCAAATTTGAGCTAAGTGCTAAACTAAAATCTCCACCAGCACACACACACACACGCACACGCGTGCACACACACACACTCACGGACTCATGCACACACACACACACACACACACACACTCTGAGTCTGAGCATCGGCACAAATCCCGCTGTCTGAGATACAGTAACTCTCCAAGAAATAAAACTTACTTATCCAAGAAAGAGCTGAATACAAATGCACAATTTCAGCTCACTTAGTTTGCATTTGCAATCCCCCTGCTCCCATGTGACATTTAAGTGCATAAATTAGTGTCACGTCGGCTAAGGCTCAAGCATACAAGACGACGTGTTGCATGTAGATGCCAGTGATTGACGTAAGGCTGGCAAGAGAGCACCCACACAAGGACAGGAGATGAGCGATTTAATTACTTAGTACACTCCACACCACATTCTGCATCCACCCGTTCTGTTTATCAAATCAACTGAGGGCCATGTATTAAATATGAATGTGTGTATGAGGCACAACAACAAACAAACATGGTAATTATGTCCCAAGTTAATTTAATTCTGTGATTATAGCAACATTGCTATTTTTATGCTTCTATTGTATTCTCACTGCAGCTTTCCCCGGAGATATTACCAAACCAGTATGAATTTTACACGGTGTGCACTTCATGTCTCTGATGGCGAGGGCATTCGCACCGATCACGCAGGAGAGATTTTGGAAACCACCGTATTTTGGGCGTTCTTTTGAATTCACGAGCTGACACGAGTTTGGAGAGAAGCCTATGGAGCGTGCGTTTTCCTGCTCAGAGGGGAAATTAGCGAGCGTACTCGAGCATTACTTTGTGTAGTCTGTGCTTTAGGTTGTTAGGCTGCACGCAAACTTGAAAGGTCAAAGTTTTGGTGTAACTTTAGCATTTCTAATCACTATTCGTTATGGAGGACAAGCATCATTGACTTTTGCTCAGCTTGGATTCCTTTTGTTATTAAGAATAAATGTCCTCTGAGGTTATTTTTTTCTTTCATTTCTTTTAACCCCAATGATTATCAGAGAGGTCAGTATCATATGAAATAGTGATATGAACTGACAGTCGGGGGTATTGTTCTGAATAAACTGACATCTACAAAAAAGGCCTTTCTCCTTCCCTGTTATTATCTTGTACTGCACTCAATTGCACCTCAGGCAAGTGCTCTCACACATAAAATCCCTCCCCGCCTCAAATGAATTCATAGATGCAATGTGGTTGATGAGATTTTCCCCCAATTCTGCAACAATAATAATGATAACAACTGTGATGACGGACCACTTCCTTGCCCTTTTTCCTCCCCGTGCAGCCTTCCTCTGCGGTTCTGGGTGAACATCCTCAAGAATCCCCACTTCACCTTCGACGTCCACGTGTCTGAGGTGGTGGACGCCTCGCTCTCTGTCATTGCCCAGACCTTTATGGATGCCTGTACCAAGAGCGAACACAAACTCAGCCGGGTGAGTAGGAACTGCGAAAGAAGAGGAGGGAGGGTGTGAGGTTAAAGAGCAAGAGCAAAGATGGGAGACTAGACAAAGAAGATGAGAACAAAGTGGATTATGTGAGAAGTAGAAAGGAGCGAGAAGAGGAATGTCAGAGGTCAATTGATCTAAAGTGCCATTGTTTTTTGTCTCTAGGACTCTCCAAGTAACAAACTACTCTATGCAAAGGAGATCTCCACCTATAAGAAGATGGTGGACGAGTAAGTCCCATCAGAACTTTACAATCTTCTTTGGATCTGTTGTTTACATGTCCATTTAAAATGCTAATTTTAAAAGATTTGTCAATAATGTAATGTATTGATTACCACCTATTCTCTCCTCTGTGTGTGCGTTTGTGTGTGTAGTTACTACAAGGGCATCAGGCAGATGGTTCCCGTCAGTGATCAGGACATGAACACTCATCTGGCAGAGGTGTCACGGGTGAGAACCAAAGCTGTTGTTTTCTGTGCCCCTTAACTGGAAAGTGAGGTTTAACATTACATTAAACAATTCCTTCAGCAGCTGCTTGATCAGAAATACAACAAAAAGCAACTGGTGTATATATTTTAAGTGCAACCGTACAAACTTGTTCTTTTTTTTTTTTTATGAAGTAGCCTGTCAATAATTTTCCATCATGCCACGAGCAACTTGGATCTGATTTAATGCTGCGCGAGTAGTTACTGACAACAAAAGGGCATGGTAACAGGAGCTAGTTACCTTGGTGAGCAGGTGGAGGTGTGCAGCTTTGTGCCTGAAACTTGTTATCCAACAGTTCAACGAGTAGTCTGAAGTTCGCTGTGTATAAACAGTAACTGAAAGGGATACTTGCCAGCTTTGGATCATAACAGTGTTGTTAGTTTGTGTAAATGCATCGTAGTAAACTTCCCTCCATCCTACCAGCAGCCAGATCTCCCTGCTCATCTCCCAGCTTAAATTTTTGCTGGCTTTAGAGCTGTTGCTTGAGCTATAGATTGTACTTCTGCAGTTTTGTAGGCTCACCACCACGGACACAAAGAGTATAGAAGCGAATCGAGAGAGGCACCGGTCCTGTCTCCCGTCTCCCTCTGAAACTCATCAAACTGAGATAAAGATATAAAAGGAGGCAGTGCTGATCAAATATAAAACCAAGATCCAATTACTGTATTGCCTATTTCTCTCAGAAACATATTTCAGTGCACTGTTTGGCTGTAATATGAGAATTTGTGAATTTGTGAAGGCTGAAAAAAGGAGATCAAACTGTAAAACTAGGCGATTCTGATCAAATACGAACCAAGATTCTGTCACTGCGTTGCCAGCTTCTCACCTCAAATGTTTTCAGAAACATATTTTAGCTTTCTGTTTCACTGTAAATCCAGATTGTTTAAAAACAGCCAAGCTTGCATTACGTATTTATCGGCCCGATGCGGCCCTGGCCCTGGACATGTAGCACCATCTTCGACAGTGTTTGCGTCTCTCTACTGCATGGTCAGACTAGTTTTATGAAAAGACCATCTTTCCAGCAGCGAAATACTTCTTTAATACAGTTCAAATACAATTGTAGGAGAGTGAACAGTAAACGGTGAGGCTGATATCAGTTAGATGAAATTAGTTTCTTTTAAATCCCTTATGCAGAGGTAGGCAATTACATTAAGCACGGTAATGTGGACTCCACCACTAACTTTTAAAACTGCTATTTAGAGAGGTAATTTCTAAATGTATTAAATACCTCTCCAGTCTTTGAATCTTCTTCAAGAATGTCTTAAATAACAAGAAACAACATTATGTCACCGACCAAGTAGTGAACACCAGTAACGATCACAAGTATCTGAAAAGGCAGGCCAGTTTAAGATACGTCTCACCACCTAGACAGAGGACAGATCTCCTCAAGTCTACTGTAATCTACAGAGTTGTTACAGGATGACACTCCTTACCAAATTACATTATTAAAATAAATGCCAGAGACGCTTTCAAGAAAATATTGAAAGAGTACTTAAAGATATACTAAGCAGGATTTTCTTAAAAAAACAAAACCCAATATGTAGACTCATACAGAGGAGTTAGATTAGAAGTGTGTAGTGGTGCATTTATCTGCAGACACTCAGAGACACAGCGTTTCAGTGAGGTCGGGGCTCTATAGAAAGGTAACAATGAGGTGCCAGACCATAAGCAGCAGGAATCTAAGACACACAGCGCAGAAAAAAACACAAATATAGCGAGGCAAAACGCCAAACAAGAGTGAATCTGGGACTGGCATTTTCTTTCAATTTCGCTGGCGAGCTTGTTACAAACAGTATCAGACAGCCCCGCTTAGTATACCTTTAATGTACTTAACTGTAAGAACAAATAATAAATTATTCACCTTGCTCGCTGATTGTTGTGTCTGTAGTGTCTCATATTTACAGGCGTCTTTCAGCGCACTCAAGGACACCTTACAAGACACAATTAAAGAAAAAAAAACAAGCAGCTATTAAAGTTAATTAAATGACTAGGAAAAAATCGTAATTATAAATATCAGGTGTAAAATCATCATCAGTGCAGGTCACCATATTTTACAAATGATGTTTTTGTATGTGATGTGATGTATGAATGAATATAATACATATAATTGTTTGTTTAACCGTGTGATTTATGTGTCGGAGCCCAAGAAGACTAGCTGACGTAAATAGTATCAAAACTTTTGGGTTATAACATTAATGTCTGATGGTAAATGATGATACTAAGAGCATGACTCACTGCAAAGATTTATGTGTTTGTTTGTATGTAGCCTTTATGAGTATTGTTTTTAGAGCTGGATACAAGCACTGTGTATTGCTCATTCACCTCTCTGCAGTTTTATGGTTTAGTTACATTTCCTCTTTAACCTTTAAATTGTCATTTGTGCTCTCCAGTCTCACACAGACAAACTGAACACACAAGTGGCTCTCCATCAGCTTTACCAGTACGCCAGCAAATACTATGACGGGGTAAGAGGCCCTTCTCTTTCCTATCGCACCCAAAGGAGGCTATTCCACTGAATGCACTACTGCCCACTATATTATTGCCTTTCCTTTTTTTTCCTGTCTTCACTCTTGATATGCCAGAAGAGTGATTGTATGAAATTTTAATTGAAAGCATTTCTGTGGGATGTGAATTGGAAAATTGCTCTGGGAATTGATTTTTAAGCGTCCATTGTGCATTGCCACTTGAGGTCACGAAAAGGGGATAAACAAAACCTAATGAACAAGTTGGATAAACAAATGGGGCTGTCAGTCTCCCCTAAGTGTGGCTCGCAAACAATAACAGCTTATATGACGTGACTGTTGATGTCAAGTAACACCGTCCTCTCCTCCCACTCTCCGCCCTTTTTCTTCCTCTTTGTCCTGTGCTCACTCTCCGCTCGTCTCCCCCGTCCTTGTCTCTCCGCTTCCCTGACATTGCTCTTTTGCCCTCCTCTGCCCAATTCTCCCTCTTCTTTTTCTTCGCTTATCATTTCCGACTTCTCCCCCATTCTCCTCCATTTCTGTCCTTCCCACCTTCCATCCCTCTTTCAGATCATCGCATCCCTAGACGAGGACCCAGCTGCCCAGAGTAAACAGCTGACCCTGCGGCTCCAGCAGATAGCAGCCGCCCTGGAAAACAAAGTGACTGATCTCTAACCCACCGAGCGGAGGGAGGGAGGGAGGGAGGGAGGGGAATGGTAGGAGACTGCCAGTGACTACAGGGGCTTATTTCCTTTTTTTTCCCTTTCTTTCTTTTTGTTTTTTTTAAGAGAATAAAACATGGAAATAAGGAGAGGTGAGAAGGGACTAGTGGGTGTGTATATTGTACAACTCTGGCCCTGGGACAATTTTCTGTACTGTGGAGTAACAGGGACTAATGAAATGCAGATAGAGAGCAAAAAGGGGAAGAAAGTGATGGGTTACACTGTCATAGGTACGCCTTAAAGCTCACTTGCCAAACCTTAAAGGTCTGCGCGCTCACTCATGCTTCACTGAATATTGCTCCCACAATGCAGTGCGGTAGACCTCGCTCTGAGAATTAAGCCCCTCCGTGGAGCACTGGCACAGGCGATAATCAGATGTTCAATTTCTTTCTGTCTAGAAAAGGTTTTAAGAATTGTATTATATATTTTTTTTATTGTGCAGTCTTTATGCGGAAAGCTTTATAAGGAAAAAAAATATCTTTTTAAATGGATCACCTTGTGGTGCGGATAGTGTTTTTATTAGCCTGTGTGTGCGTAGATGTCAGTGTGAAGTCCAACATGTGAATAAGAGCGTGCGTTGCTGAACTCGAGTGTGTGTGAATGTGTGGGAATGTGTGTGCACACACAGGATGCCTACTGTCAGGCGTGAGGGCGAAGGGACGCCTGCTTTCTGTCATTTGAACCCCCCCACCCCCCCATACCCAGTGACACACTGGAGCCTGCGCTCTCACCGAGCTTTTTGACAGAGACCAAAGGGTCCTCACAAGGGCACCGGTTAATCTAGCAATGTACAGGCTCATATGATTGACAGGTCACCAGTAGTTTGAAAAACATTTGAGTTCATTTTTTTTTGCTTTTGACTCAGATTTGCTTCAAGCTGGATTGCCATTTGTGCTCATGGAAATCGATAATAGCACAGTCTGTCTCCCTTTATTGTACAGTGCCATGATACATTCCACTTCAACTAAAGCACAGAAGGACATTTCAAAAGTTTTTCTTAAAGACATTTCAGTTAATGACCGTTTCTGGATATTTTTCTTTGCTACGAAACTTTCTTTCTAAGTGTCAGCAAGAAGCAAGTGTACTCTGCCATGGAGCCATGTCACTCATATTAGCCCTGCAATAATGTCACAACACCACGAGCCACAACCGACGGTCACATTAGCTCACTAAATGTATTCACATACAGTAGCAATTCAGCAATATGTTAGAGAGATTTTCCAAATGGATTCATGCATTGTTAGTGTTCATGATTTTTAGTGCCATTTCTTTTAGTATTACTTTTGTAATGTTCCAAATAGTCATCAAGCATTCTGCCTCTAAAGCTATGAAATAGCCTATTGCTGACATTAATTACCTGCTAGAAACGCAGTTGGTACTTAAATGGTATGTTTTTGAACAAATTACAGTGGTTTTAGCCTTTTGTGTGATGTTGGGCAGGTCAGATTCAATCATGTACATAATTGTTATAGTAATTGAAATGTTGATTTGCCAGTGTCAGAGCCGAGGTGTCGACAGGGTAGGAATGAGGGTTTGATATTTCTCGGGCCATTAAACGCCACCACGCTTCATCCCTAAATTGTAGGTTTTTGCTGTTGACAGATGATTTAATTGTACTCCCTGTATCTGATCATGGATGTGTGTAGTTGACAGAGCATAACGAGCTCCAGAGACCCCAGAATGTTAACGATTCCTGCCTTGGCTAGAGAGAGGTTTGCACAGACCTCAAGCCTGCCTGCCTGCCTGCTGTCTCAGCATGGCACCCTGGCATCCCGACCAACAGCACTTGGCACTGCCCACTCGGCGCAGTGCAGAGTGGCACTCTGTATAATGGAATCAGCAGGGGAGGCTTTTGATCTTAATTGCATGCCGACTGCAGACTCCATCCTTGTCTCCGCTGTTGTTTACTGCTGACTCCTCTCTCACTGACAGAGTTGATGCAAGAAGCTTATTTCAGAGCCTTTCTTTAACCAAACATGTGCCTTATTGAATAGGATGATACATATATATTATTTCTAAATTATTCTATTGGTAACCTAGGTGATTATGATGATGATAGTGCTATAGACACAGCAATGTATTTGGACTTGTGATATTATGTGTGCTGTCTAAAATGCTAGATGCCCTGCTGCAGCCATTTGCGTGCCAATAGGCTGAAGACATTTCAGTATGATTTCTTTTATGGTTGCAGTTTTGATGTGTGCATTTCCTTTGGGTGTCTGTGGCGTGTGCTTAGTAGGACTTTGGTGGCTACGGCAAAAGGCCAAAATGAATAAATGTAAAACAATGTGGCCAATGTGATTTGGGTTTCCCTTGAAAATGTCTGGCATTCCTAAATTAGTCTGAAATCAAAAGGGTGTTCTTCTGTAGATTGAATATAGCGCAAAATTGTTCCTACGGTGTTGATTTTTTTTTTTGCCCTGTGTTTCTAAGCTATTCCACAGTGTGTACGATAAATGACTATCTATACTCGACAAATGACTTTTCTTACTGCTGTGCAGTTATTATTTTTATTTCTTGTTTCCTATACCATATAAATCTTTGTAAAACATGTTGAAATACTGTATTCTAACTGTATAATCCTATGCATTGAGTCCTGGGACAAAAAAAGAAAAACAAGAAAAAAAGCTGTTTGTGCAGTTGTCGAGACTTTTTCCATTTTGAAACTTGTGAATGTGCTGTAACGATATAAGAAACTGGGACACTCCATTTTCAGTGCAGGACCATTAATTAATGGAAGCCAACGTTTTCCTCCCCATCCAAGGCAGCTCAGAAGATTCTCGATCTTGTACCTGATCTGTTGTACTGGATGAACTTAATTTTACAAAGGTTGTGTGTGGACGGAGCAGTTACCCACAGATTTCATCATACACTCCTCCGTGAATAAACTCAGAGACATATACGCCCTTCATATCTGCTTGTGTTTCTTTCACTTTTAGAATATTGATTTGCTTCAATTGAACACTCACATCTCATGCATATTGCATGAGTTAAAATCACCTTGGGTGATAGAGTAACACTTGCCACAGGTAGCCAGTTTCTTATTAAAGTGAACTGAATAAGACTTTGGTATTTATGCAGCTCATTACACTGCCCTTAGATTCATTGAGGAGCTCACACACAGGCAGGAGAGATTGGTGGATTTACAAAAATTGTCTCGTATTTGAACCGGCCGATCTGTTAAAGAAGGAGAGGGCTACGTGCTTGAACATGACAGTTTTTCGTCAGATATTTGTGCACATTATGACCCCAAACTACTTTCCTGATAGCATCAGTGCTCATATGCAGCACACCCCGTGATGATGATGGCTGACGCCTTTTTCCTCCAAATGCCACATCAGGTTCCTGTCACACGCCTCAGAATACAGACGAGAAGCAAAGGTCTGGCTTCATGAAACGAGTTGATAATGTAAATAGCCGCACGGCATCTCTGTCATCGGCAGTGAAGGTTGAAAAATTGCTGCGAAAACATTAATTAAGTACTGACAGCTAAAAATGAAATTGGAGAAAAGAAAGATGAAAGGCAAAATTGCCTCATCTGACTGCTTAACAAACCCCGACACAGGGTGGGGATATCAAAGACAGACCAGAGGCCTGCGCAGGCCATCCGCTAACTGAGCAGATCATTGATGCAGCAACAGATAGAACAACTTCAAGGGCTGCTGCCAAAGCAAGAGTGATTACACTTGATTATCGCAAGCACTGCATCTTGTACACTATCCTTGATCACTGCTGGAAAATCAAAGGCAATACTGTACTTTATATTTCTATTAAGACAGGCAGCTTACATCATTTTGGCAGTCAACATTTGCCATGCACTACTCTTGTGATAAGATTTCTAAATTACCATGTCCTTGAATGTCTAGAAATCCATGACACTGCACACTGAAAATAATGATTTAAGTCTTTGCAGGGTTTCCTACAAGAAATTGGGTTAAAATCTGCATGTTGCTGGCTTCTGTTCTCCTGCCTGAGATGCTTCGAACACAGCAGCCAGCCTCTCCTTCAGCAGGAGATGGTTGTGTTTACCAGCAGGTCGCGTTTCTCTTCCACATGTTTCAAACCTTCTAATGAGATTTGGCTTTGATTTCCTCCGCCTAAGGGGAAGAGGAGGAGGAGGACTTGGTGAAAATAAAAACAATGATGGTGTGGTGTCATTTTAAACAGTAGTTCTGATGAATAATTTAAGAGCCAACAACAACTGATTCTAGGGCTCGCTAAGCTCAGTAACAACCGTGGAGCAAATTAAAATATCCTGTTAGGTTGGCTTGCATTTTTTAACAGACTTGGAACTGCATGATTTGAGAGTGGTTTGAATTTAAAGTTCTTTAGAGAGACCCAGGCTATATCAGCAAACAGTTAAATCAGCTGTGCTCTCTCTCTTAACAGCTGAGTTTAATGGGCCGGGAGGAGAGCATGCAGACTTATCTAAAGGAAAGTGTTCTCTGGAAGCTGCAGAATTGCGAGCCACAAATACAGATACCCTAAATGATAGAGAGTCTGTGTGTTGCTGTTGTGCTTTGGAAAACAACATGTATGTGCAATTTGGCTACAGCATAGTAATGAACTTAAAGTACAATAAAACTGTCTCCACTAATAATCTGCTCTGTTTCCTTATGTTTACTTAGTTACGTTATCATTTGTTTAAATGGGTAGAATCACTGAAATCAAGCTCTCCTTTTTAAGAGACTTGTGCAAAAAAGTATACAGCACAGTGTGAGCGCAGACACACATCAATTTACCACACCATGTCTGCTATATTTAAACACTGGCTCCACATTATAGAAAACACTTGTAAGTGGCCTTCAGAATGCTTCAGTGCATGTAATGGTATGAAATATTCAAAAGACATGCTCAGTTTGAACATGTAGTATAGATTATGTGTTTAACTATTCATGTACGTGTATTTACATACATGAAAACTCATAGTAATCTCATAGTCACGCCAGAGGAAATAGTGTTTGGAGAAAGTAGAATGAAGTGTCTTTGTTTTAGACAGAGAGCGCCTTAACAACAACACTCTAACTGTAGGCTATAAAAAGCAGCATGTTGTGTACCTTGTTGTTTGTTAGACCATGGTGCTGTGGAAAGATAAAAGGATAGGTTCACTTTTTTCCCCCGGCCTGTCTTACAACACCATCCACATACCCAGGTACACTGAAGTGTCATTGTTTGCTGTAATCATTCCTCCTGTTCATATCGGCCATGAAAAGATCCTGTGCCTGATGCAACTCCGGTGTAAGAGATGAGGGACAATATCCACTTTACTCTGAAACACTGACTCATTATGGCCTCACCTGGAATTTGGAAGACAGTATTGCACTAACAAAGACTGCTGGTGTTTGGGTTAGGAAGGGATCTATCATGGCCAGTATGAATGGGAGCAACATACAGCAGCCAATAAATCCTTTAAAGTACATATAGGCTTTTAAAGTTGAACACATCCTTTAATTTGATGAGTTGAACCACTGTGTAATTAGAGGCAAAGCTGCGCGGAATGCTGCTTTTTCTGCTTGACTTATTAAAGGCATTTAAGCAACAGAAGTGGAGGGACCATATCCTGCAAACAGGTGTGTACTGGCCTATAAAGCCACGCGAGACGCGGCCTCGTGATGTTTCTGTTTCGTGTGAAGCCCACGCCTTCAAGAAGAAAGCAGCAGGTGTGTCCACCAGTTTCCAAGTTGCGCGCAGTAACTGTTTCTGAATACTCCCCTGCTGCATTCAAGGTCATGGGAGCGACGACGCAATTACGTTGACAGCAACAGTAATTATCTTACCCTTGTTAACTGAATGGCTGGGTTTGTTCATATCAGTTGTTTTGTTGATTATTTTGCCTATTCACATCTAAAGACTTATAATTTAGACAGTGTTGCAGGAATTTTATATCTTTAAAACGAGCTACACGTCGGACAAAAGTCCTGCAAGTGTCACTGCCGTATGCCCTGGCATTGTATGTTAATACTCGTGATCATCAAACGTTAAAATGATTTTTTTTTTAATCTAAAATAAAAAGTAATGAGAATTATTATCAGATACATGTTTTGTTGATAACCCTCTGAAAACTGGCATTAACAGTAGGAAACTGGTATGTACAATTTTCCTGTATCCCGTGAATGCAGCAAAGCGCGTCAGCAAATGACAGCTTTACTTTCCTGGTGATTGACATAAAGAAATAACCAATCACCATGGCCTCTGCCACACCCTTAGCCAATCACCGGAGTCCGTGTATTCTATTGTCCAATCACATTCAAAGGGGCGGGCTTTAATTTAGTCGAAGCCCCGCGGTAGATGATGGAAGATGAATGAAGCTATGAAGCTAGCAATTAGCTAGCGATATCAACAACCTCACAGCGTTTTTACTTTCACCAGTCTGCTGGAACAAAAACCGCGGAATAATAAATATTTTTGGAGCTGTGCAGAAGACCTACATATTTGGTTCTGCCTGCTTGGCACACAAGTTACGCGGGACAGCTAGTTGATTTGGAGGTCCTGCTAATAACAAACGTTAGCATGCACTGGAAGGAGTCACCTGGGGCGGATGCGAAATTGTCTGAATCAACGGAAAACACACCATCGCGAGGAGGTAAATAATGTCAAGAAGCATTTATTGCTCGGAGCAGAACTGAGTGCGCTGTTTCAATATGCAGCTTGATGGAAGGTAACTTAGCAAACGTTAGCTAACATGCTAATTGCATAGCTAGTTACCGTTAGCTGGCTCTGGTGCAATGCATTCAACCCTTCTGGTCTAGTTTACCCTCCATTTACCAAACCCAGCGGTATAGAAATGTTTGGTGGACTGTAAGCATGTCTGGTTCCTGAAGTCACGCCAAACGTTTATTATATATAGTAATATATGTTAACATAGTCCCTTTTCGATGTTCCTAAAATGACACACAGAAAGCTGCACCATTTAACCCCATTTTGTTTTACTGATACAGGCTGAGGTGACAGTGCCATCATGTACTCGAGCCCCAACATCCGCATGAAGTCCAGCTGCAACAGCAACAGCATCACTGAGCTGCTGGGTGCCCTGTGTGACTGCAGCCTGTCTGGGGTGTCATGGAAACGCCGTGCCCTGGGTGGTGTCTCAAGAGAAGGTTTCCGCAGAGCTCTCAAGAAGTGTGCCTATGGTGCCCTGCTGTCAAAGCTATTTCAGGATGGCACCAAAGGGTCTGCCTCAGGACCGAGTGCCACAGCTAATACACCGGCCAAAAACAAAGTCCTGATGATATGTTTTGACTTGCGGGTGGCAGGGTGCCGAGAGGAAGCAGAGAGGTTGGAGGAGCTGCTGGAGATGCTGCAGGAGGGAGCATCCTCTGGCCTAAAGGAAGTAGACGCAGTCCTTGAGCTCTTGGTACATTTAGCTGGTTCAGCGCCTCCGCCCCCCACGTCTTTCAGCAGGGACTACATGAGACGAGAGAGGCCCGTGCTGCGGAGGCCTCGACCCTGGGGCTACCAGAGCGAGGAGCTGCAGAGGCTAGAGGCTCGGGCGTGGGGACTGGTGTGTGGGGAGGAATGGGGGACTCTGGAGAGTTTGTGTGGAACTCAGAGGTTGATGGATGCCCCTCCAGGCACAGGGCTGCTGGCTCTTGGAACTAAATTGGAAACGGAAGAAAGATTTGAGAGGGAGACCAGGATGACGCTGTTCGGAGCACTGCAGCACACTCGCACCTCAGACATAGACATAAGACTGGACCTGCCTCCTGTTCCCAGTAACATTGATGTAACTGGGCTGCCTATAAGGGTATGACACTATATCATAGTCTGATGTCTAACATAATTCATGTTGTTTAGTTTGAGTTATTTTGTCAGATAAGTTCAAGTTCATTTTAACACGTCAGTGGTTTCATAATTGCACAAGTGTTTGATTTAGGTTTAAACCCCAGTGTCGGGCAATGATGTCATGATGTGTAATTGTTGTCTGTGCAGGTCCCGCCATGTTTGGATCAGTCTGAGGACGAGGGCTTCCAGTCAGCTTCCAACTTGACCCCAGACTCTCAGTCAGAGACCAGCCCTGTTCCAGACATTGATATATGGGAGGCTCTCCGCACATTTGAGCCTGGAAGGCGCCGCTGCTGGGAGTCTGTCGGCTGGTAAGTGACACATCAGTTGTGCTGCTGAGAGTTTCATCATTAGCATGCAAACTACTTCCATTTTTTTATTAAGATGTATCCCATTAACACACGGTTACAAAACAAAGTTTTTTAACCTATTAGGGGCTGCAACTACCACTTATTTTCATGATTTAGTATAGAGATGTGTGCGATGATTAGTGGACTAGTCGGTTAAATGGTGCTACCCTCATTAGACGGCAAAAGAAACTCTAGTCGGTTAAAATAATCATTAAAATTGTTATTATTTTAAATGTTTTACACCCAGTAAAAATATTGTTGTAATAAATGGGAATTTTTTGGGGGGAGCGTCTGCGGCTTATTGGGTAGAGCAGGCGCCCCATGCACAATGCTGTTGCTGCAGTGGCCCGGTTTTGAATCCAGCCTGTGGCCCTTTGCTGCATGTCATCCCCCTCTCTCTCTCCCCCTTTCATGCTTACCTGTCCTGTCCATTAAAGGCAAAATACCCCAAAAAAAAAAGATATATTTTTCTAAAGAATATTGTTTTCAGTAAACTTAAATGGTTCTTACAACATATGTAGTATTTATTTGGACAGTATTAAAGCTATTAGATTAAATTGTCCTTAATTTTGACTGTTTTCTGAGTTTTCCTTACTTATAGACTAGTTGATTGACAAGTCTAGGTTTTAACTTTTGTTAAAACATCACGAAAATAAGTCCTAATTTATTAATTGGTCAAATATTGTTGATAAACTGATGAATAATTAGTCTGTAAAATATCAGAAAATAATGAAAAATACCCATCACAACTTGACCTATGGCATTTTTGCTTGCTAAATGACTTGGAATTAAGAATTTTTTTAAGTTGTAGGAGGAAAACTTCTGTCTATTGACAAAAGTAAAGCAAATTAAGCAAAGCAAATGACACAGTTAACAAGTAACAGACAGAGTATATCCTAAAAAGTCAGTTATGTATTAGAGAGTTCCTCTTATAGTTTCTTCTGTTTTCAGTTTCGCTCTCCAATCTCTGGAACACAACACCAAGTTTTACTTTTATTCCTACTAGCCCACCGGGGAAAAGAGAGTCGCTCTACCTAACAGAGGGAGGCAGGGAGGCCTTCGACCAGCTCTACCGTCTATGGGAGGGGGAGATGAGGGTGGTTAGCACTGCTACACCCTCTCCTCTCCTCCCGCTGCCCTTGGACTCTCAGACACAACTGGTAGTTGACCTCCTCAATGTCTTGATCGGAGTGGCGTCCACGACCTTCCCTCTCAACCAGGTGCATTTCATTATCTTTATTTACGATTCTCTTAAATGCAATAAAGCGCAGTTGATATGTTGTTTTAGGGGTCCGTCAGACTGAAGTGATAAAAGTGAATGAAGTGATAAAAGCACTGTGACAGCATACAATTACTAAAAAAAACAGAGAGAAGAGAAACTGATAGCAGAATCAATGGCCAATCTGGGCCTGTGTGGTATAAACAAACCCAATTGACTTATAAAAGCATATTACGTTGAAACTACTAAAGGAAATAAAGTGACAGTGTCAAACACAGTCAGTCGCCTGACAAGATACATTAAACGACGAGGAAACAAATGAAAATTTTCCTAATGCCAAAAACAAAACCACAGGAGAGCTCTTGTGTTGCTTTATTGTTTCCCATTAAGTTTTTATATCCCCTAAAGATCATAGTTATTTACTACATAAATTGAATCCTTGTTTTCTCTTTAACTCCCTGAGCCCTTTTTGTTCTCGCTCCCTGTCATTAGCATGCAGGCTGGTAGGCGAGGTGGACACAATGTATCATGAACAGCTGCACTATCTAATATAATACTATACTATAGCCTTGCATCGAATGCAACTTCTATGAGGCTCATAATGTTAAAAGTTTTGCTGAGACTGCCAGAGAGGTGTTTATTAAACTCAAAGGTAATCTTTGAGGCTGTGGTTTGTGGTAGTGTTGTTCTAGATTGCAAAATATTGTCTGTGTTATTTCTGTCCCCCCAGAAGGGTCCTGTCTAGGAATTTCCAGTTCTCATAAAACAACCATGGGAAGGACAACATAACAAACACCTGATTATGTAGTGCGGTCTGATATAATAACACCGCCACAAACCATGCCTTCGGAAATCACCATGGAGGTGACCGTCCGACAGCCTCAACAGAAATCCAATATTATAAGCTTTACAAAGACGGACTCTGCTGCAGGGCTTTTTTATTGGATGTTATTAGACTGTACAGTTATTCATTGTATTTTGTCCACCATCTGTAAATATGTAATCTCTTTCCCAGAGCGTTCAGTTTGACGTCAGACCCGGTGTGTGCGTGTCAGGAGCCTCTCCAGAGAGTGTGTCTCGTCTCTTGGGGGAGCTGGCCCAATATGGCACCTACTACTTGAGGCTTAGTCGCTTCTCTCTGCAGAGTGCCGACAAAAAAGGCCTAGTCTTTCAGGTATGTTTGTATAATCGTCATTAATACCGTCGGGAGTGCTCACCCCTCCCTTCTCTGCTCATACTGGGAATGTTGTTGCAATTGTTGTGGTCTTCAATCCAATTCGAAATACTTTTTATTCGTCCCACAAGGGGCAGTTTGAGACAAATGAGTTTGCAAGCACAAATACACATAAACAAGCCATTCACACATATATAACCAGTTTCAATATTTTATGGTCTATGGTTATGGACAAGTCTGTAGCCAACAATATCCAACACCATGAAGTCACATTAAGTTAAAAAGGCACAATATGTCAAAAGCGAAACTACAAGTGCATTTATAAATCTACACTGAAGGTAAAGTCACTATTTCAGTGGTTTTACTCCTGCATAATGAAATAAAATAAAACACTGTTTCTTTCCAAGGCTTTTACAGGTGGTCTGCGGAAGTATTTGCATTATTTCAGGGCTTGTGTTCTCAGCACTCCACCCACCCTCAGCCTGTTGACTATTGGCTTCCTCTTCCGCAAAGTGGGCCGCCAGCTAAGGTGAGGTCAAACCTTTTTTTCTATTTTGCCTTTCTATTTTAATGGTGTTAATTTCCCACTTTGGAAACCTCAACCTCACCCAGTTGACAGTGCAGTCATGTCCAAGAGGATCTTGATGCAAATATTGTCAGATCAAAAAAATCCCTGCTTTCTTTTAATCTTAGATACCTGTCAGAACTGTGCTGTGTCGACGGGCCTCTGGGTGCCGGCCAGGCTACCTTCCCTGTGGTGAGTGCTCTTTTATCTGCGAACTGCAATATGTCATCCATCACTGCTGTGTTTAGCCTATCAGATGGGATGTCAGCTCAGTGCCATGTGGCTCTCCTCAGGGTGTTAAACTGCTGTCCTACCTGTACAATGAAGCACAGAATAACTGCAGCAACGAGAACTATCCGGTCCTGCTGTCGCTGCTGAAGAGCAGCTGCGAACCTTATACACGGTCAGTCACTGCACTTCTCATACAGGCATGTGTCCTCAAAACAAAATGATACAACCCAAGGACATGACTTTACTTCATTCATATGCAGAACTTGTTGAGAGCCTGTTTAGACCTGGTATTAGCATGCAGTGTGGGTGATTGAATCACAAGTGGACAGCTCTAAGTCTGTCTGTTCACACCTGGCATTAGAATGCGTCTCCACATGCGTCTCAAGTGACCACTTGTGATCGGATCTCACTTCCCCGCTCTAAATGCAAATAAACAAAAACATTACTTCCCTTTGCAAAGACTAAATTTGTTGTTGTTTTGAACCTGTGGGAGGTTTGTCGTGCTACATGTACACTTGCTGCCTTTACTAGGCTATTAAAAATGGGTAAAATCTTATTTCATTGTAAAGCTTCGCTGACTCGCTCAGTCCCTCCTTGCCTCACTCTCTATCTCTTGCTTGCTCCTTTATCATGAGACAAATGCACCCCTCGGTCCTTGCAACTGCCCGGCACTAGGAGACTACCTCTGCTCGAGTATGAGCTCCACGCTGGGGACAGTTGATGAGAGTCAGCCTGCACACACTAATACCACGTTCCATTTACCTCTAAAGTCTGAGGTCGGAGTCTGGAACACACCCGAGTTGATTGTGCTTCACTACAGCTAGTCAGAGCACCAAGATGTTGTTGATGATACCAGTTCTAGCCAGGTATTACACTTTATTTTGCGTATACAAACACCCCAGCAAAGTTTCCTCAGATAGCCATGGATAGTACCGTGTGTATGACTGAGACACACTAAAGCCCCATTTCCACTGAGCAGTATGATACAGTACAGTTCAGTTTGGTACACCTTTTTTCCCATTTCCACTGCAAAAACGTGTGGATGGTACCAATTGGACTGTTCCGTACTGTCCCCATTTTTGGTCCCCCCTCTGTTGGGGTACCTAGCACACAGATCTGGTACTAAAAGGTGGAGCTGTGAACACTGCAGTCTGTTGATTGGTCAGTAGCGGACGGTCACTCTGCTCATGGTTGAGTTGTGGTTCTTTAAGCGTTTATATACATTAATTTCAACCGGGACAGCATATATTCTAATCCTCAGTTGGGGAAAAGACAAAGCACCGCAGGGTGTTGTTCCTGTGGGCTCCAGCAACACTAAACCCCTGCGCTTGCCTGAGGACTAAATGCACAAACCAGCTATTTTTAAATAACTCATCAAGAGAGACTCTCACTGCAGCCTGTTTTTATTTTGTCCTGAAAATGTGGACGTCCAACCTTCTTCTGTGGACGATAAAAGAGGTGCAGACTGATAAAGGAGGAAATACAGTGAGTGCTGAAGGGAGCAAAGAGTGACGCAACTCCACCCAAATTTCACTAGGGTCTAGTTACCATGTCTGAAGGGTTACTTTTGGTTCCAAAGCTACTATGCAGAAAGTGTTTGGTGGAAACCAGGCTCAAGACAGAAGTGCTAATAAACAGTAAATAACTACAGCTTTCACTACTGTTGATGTACAGAGCAGAAATATTGGCTCTCGAGGTGGGGCTTGGTGAGATTCCTCTGACTTTCTGAGTCAGAAATACGATTCAGTGGGGCGTTGAAATTTCCAACTGGGAACTTGGAAATTCCGACTTGAAAGTGACAGGGCTAACTGTTAACATCATACGGCTAATGTTTCCTTGAGCCATTATGATGCTGGTATGAGTTTGTTGGGACCATTAACTGCTGCTATGTTAGATTGTGCTAATAGGGCAAATGTTGAACTGACTGTTCGCAAGTCTGTGAGTAGATTGGCTCTGGGCATGGTGCTGCATCCAACCTGTTTAACGCCAGCAACAGACAGTTTAAGTTTGGAGTTTGAGTAGGACAAGCAAGGACGTCAGCTGAGTTGGCAGTCCTTCAGCGTGGCCCGGGACATATTAGCATTCACACTGCTGAAAGAATGTGGCTATATGCGGCCTAGACCACCTCCGAATGTGGTCTGATCTCAAGACTTATTGAAGATGCATTAGAATTAGGTGCACGCACACTTGTACCTAGAGCTGTCCACCTGTGATCCGATCACCAGAGACGCATGTTAATACCAGGTGTAAACAAAGCCTAACTTTTTTTTTACTGTGGTTCACTCAGGTTTGTGTCTGACTGGGTGTATAGCGGTGTGTTTCGGGATGTTTACGGAGAATTCATGATCCAGGTCAACGAAGACTATCTTGGCTTCAGAGGTGAGACGATACACACGCGCCGTCTTCAGTCAGCGGGTTCTGAAAATGAAAAGCCTGCCCGACAGATTGTCTCGCAGAAAAAAAATAGATTTCATTACAGCCTTTATTGCCTAGTTGGATTTGTCCTTGTGTCTATAAAGGATGTCATGAAGTTATTGGATGATAATCAGTGGGAAACAAAATCAGCTACAACAGCTTTGGAGACCAGAGCCATCTCCGCTCTGTAAGCCACAGGGACAGACACAAATAAATAATTTTCCTTTATTCTTTTCAGTTGGTACACCATGCTGGCTGTAACAAAACCTTTCTGAAATAAATTAGTTTTTTCTTGCATTTCGTCTCCTGTAATTGCCCTTGACAAATCTGGTCTAGCTGAATTATTATATTTTAGCCCAATTAATGACTTTGCTCTTTAAGGAGGGCAGAAGAGAAGAGTTAAGACAGGCGGAGATGATCCTCGCGTGGCAGATAAATACAGACCCGTCTGTACTCTTCAGGAACTGGCTGACTGAAGGTTAAACAGAATTTTACTGTTTGATATGAAGAGACATTCATCTCTTAACGGCTCAAGGCAAATTTTATTGTGAGGGTTGCAATTAGGGCTTCAATTAATTTTATATCTGTAAAAAGATTATTTTCTCATTTACAGATTTACAGATTAATCATTTGGTCTAGAAAACATCAGAAAAGAGAAAAAATACCCATCACAGTGTCCAAGAGTAAAAGGTGATGTCACCAAAAAATTACATTTACTTTAACGTATGATCAAGAAAACCTGTAAATTTTCACATTTATGAGCCTGGAACTTCCAGATTGTCTGGTATTTTTGGTTATCAAAACATTTGTGAATCAGCTAGTCGATTAATCGTTGCAGCTCTAGTTATAATAATGCAACAGTATTGTATCCCATTATATTGATTAGAATAGGAATAAAATCGTCTATTTTTCAGATCATGTATTTTTCGTGTAAACAAGATAGAAACATATAAAGGTAGAATAATACTGCTGTAGTGAGTAGTTAGCGGAGTGAGACGGCCATAACGTTACGTCGTGTTTTGTCTTGTAACGGCATTGTTTACGTATTTTTTTTTATTAAATTATTTTCACACTGCTGATTTATTCCCCAGTAAATGAAATCTTTCAAAGTCATCATCAAAGTGTTCAATCTTTCTCTTCGCTTTTTGCCATCCGCCATCCAAAATGAAAGCGTATCCTAAAGAAGACTACATGGATCAATGTTTTCACTTTGCATCGATAATACTGGATTGTTGAATCGATTTGTCAATCCAGATCAATGGATTGTTACACCCCGAGAACACAGTAGGCAGAACGATGGCAGAGAGAAAAAACCCCTGAAATTTTCAGTTAGAGCGTTACAGGTCCTGACTGACGACGTGCAGAGGCATTTCAGAAAACTTTAAAAGAAATGAATGAAGAAATTTAATCATGACAGAGTGCTGTTGATGTTTTAAACACACTTAAGGCTGTAGAAGAAAATGACATGATTTGAATCAGAGAACAAAAAAAACCATTCAGTTACCGACAACTTCTCTGAGGACGCTAAGAATTTCACTGTAGATGTGAGTGTCTATTACGGCTGATCTTGTGAATTTGAGTGTTTGGCAGTGAGGCTTATTTGCATAGAAAGGGACCAATTTTGCGCCAAATATATGCATATTAGCTCATTTAAATGCGTGCAAATAGCACAGGAGCACTGAGACGCTATTTGCTTGTCACTACAGTTAGGGGTGCATTTCACTCTTTACAGATGCTTTGAAAATTACATGGTTTCTTTTTGTTTTATTTGTGAAGGTTTAGCAGCTGCTAAAGCCTCGCTATCCTCCCAGGATATGTTTGGGTTTTGGATTGTTGGGGGGACAAAACTACATTTGAAAATGTGGCTCTGGCAAAATGTAATGGCCATGTCTTTTACTACTGTTTTGGATTTTATAAAGATAACAATTGAGAAAATGATCAACAGATTAATCGATAATGATCACAATTGTTAGTTGCAGCCCCGTATTAGGTAAATCTTTTGTGAGCAAACAATAATCTTGATGAAAGCCTGTTTCCTAAATGAGTACACGCTGTAACTGCCTCATTTTGGCAGAACTCCATAAATATGGTTTTATATGAATCATTACAGCCTGTCCAAATATTGTATGTCATGCAACACCCCATTCAAGGTCAGACCATCACCTCGGCTTTGTCTGGCTAAGAGGTTCATTTGCTCATCGGCTACACCTCATCAACTCCTGCAGTGAACCTCTGCACTTCTCGCTCCTGCTTTTTGGAGGACACACAAATGTCATTGTTCTCCTCGAAGTCCGTCGGCCAGGGAAGCAATCAGTGGCTAAGCTTTCTTGGCAAGCCGCAGGCTTTCTGTAAAGAGCTCTGGAAGCTCAGTGCATTCATGTTCTCTTATGCTTTTTGCTTAGGATCACTGAGCTAAGCGCTAACAATTTCCAAGTGTTAATTCAAGCGACCAGAGTTTTGCCATGCCCCGTAAGTCATACTAATAAGGAAAGTTTTAGGCCCAGTGCAGTCTGACTATTACTTCACCACTATTACTATTTTTTTTTTTTTTTTACTCCAGTTGTGTGTGTGTTGTATTGTTTTCTGAGGAATAATGGAGCAGCAAAACCAGTTGGTCTAAATTGTAGAGCAGCATATAATAGGTGTCTTTGAATCTGTGTAGACAAACACTTCTGGATCCAAGGCTACACTCTGATCTCAAAGGACGTGGAGGATTGTGTGCCCATCTTCCTGAGACACATTGCCAATGATGTGTACGTCTGTGGGAAGACCATCAACCTCCTCAAGATCTGTTGCCCACAGGTTTGTTTTGCACATTTAACACATTCATGTATGCAGACGGACGATTTTATGCAGCTGAATGTTGTGTAAAGATATCAATGCATATAACCTAAATTAAGTCTTAATTTATTCAGCACAAAGAGAATCTTTGTTTGCGGTGAATAAATTAGGCATATGAGACGTTAAACCGTAAGATTATCCCCGACCATATTTGATCAGTTTTTCTTGCTGTTTCAATGTAAAGCGGCGGGAAAGAGAAGCACAGATCCACTGTGCCATCCACCAAATCCACACTTATCTACCTGCCTTAACATGCTTCTGCCCATTTAGAAATCCATACTGCCCAAAGGGGATGGGACAAAGAATCAATACAGCAACATATGGGGACACACGCTCTTGCAAAACATTATCAATACAAATGCATCGCCATAGTGATAAATTCTCTTTCTGCACTGGAGCAGAGGTGTGTTCATCGTTTATTGCAGACATTTGAACTCTGAACTGTTTCACTGTCTGTCACGACAGACTTTTGCCAGTTTGAGCCCAGCTTTGTGGAATCATAATCAGCTTTTTTGTGCCAAGTATAGCGCATTTGGCACATACAGGGAATTTGACCTTGGGCTCATGTTGCTTTCAGTGTACAAACACAAAATAGACTTTCAGCTTTCCAGCTAAAAACAAGGACGACAAAGCGAAACAAGGTGAACATAAATACTTGACTGCTATAAAGTTTTGAATACTATAAGAGAAAAGGTGCCAATTGCAGTAGCTATAACCACGTATGCACATGTATCCCCCTTTTACCACCCCCTCTTTTAGCCAGTTGGCATGAACACAGCCACACTCCTGCACACACACACACTTGACCTCCATGCCAAATTCAGCCTCCCAGGGTGAAAACTGTGGCCGCCAAAGGAAAAGGGAAATATTTTTGGAACAAATTGCAGACTAATCAACCAACCAACAGAGGTAGAGCTAGTTATAGAGGTGGTCGCAGCTAAAATAAAAAGCCATTTTAGATATATATTTTCTTGGGATGCATGATAATAATGGCAGGGCTAACATGATGTATCGAGGACTGAAACAATTATTTGATTAATCGCTCAGTCAATATACAGAAAAATTACACTGAAATATTTTGAAAACGCGAACCCCATAAAATGTGAGACTTTGCTGCTTTTCTGTGTTTAATAGGACTGTAAACTAAATATTTTGGTGGTTTGGAACGTTGGTCAGACAGACAAGATGTATGAAGACACCACCTTGGAATTTAAGAAGTTATGATGAGCATTTTCCAGTCTATTCTGTTATTTTTTTAGACAGAATAAATGACTAGTAAATCAAGAAGAAAATTGCCAAATTAATCGTTCATGAAATAAATCAGTGGTTCCATGAATCAGATAATGATAGGGTTACAACTAACTATTATGTTTGTCATCCATTAAGCTGCCTTTTTTTCTTGTTTACTCTACAAAACATCAAACACCAAACCATTGGTATTGTGCAGCAAAATGTCACACATTTTAAAGGAAGGATTTTTGCTGAAGCTTTTGATATTCATGCTTTAAAAATGACTAACATTATGTGTCCATTTTTAAATGGTTGGCTTTGCATGTTGCCTGAACAATGGACTAATCCATTTAAAATCTACATGATATTATTGCACGTCTCAGAGCTGCCCATATGGTGAAACCATTGGTATTATGCACTACATATAGTCGATGTATTACAATGAGTTTCCATGTGATTTCTAGCACTGCTGCCTGCAAATCACCAGCATAAAACCCGAAGAGGTATTCTTATGAATGGACGCCTCACTTGGCATGATGACAGCCAGATTATCTAGCCAGACTAATGGAAATGGAAGCACTGAAGTTTTTATGTAATCTAATTGTATTTAATTTCCTCTCTTCTCTGTGACTCGCTCACTGATTCAACAGCACATTATGTTTTTTTATAACTCGACCTGCCTGACCTGAACCGCGGGGCCCATGCTCCTGACTAATTAGGATTCTGTAACTACAGTGTTTCTCTATATGCTAATTTCCACAAGTGTCGGGGTCTGTTATTCGTAGACAATCTGCAGGATGGCTATGAATACATGTTTTTATTTATTTTATTTAACCTTTAGTTAACCATGTAAAATTATGCATTGCAAAAGTGAAAGGATCGTTGCTGATGCGCCAAACAAAAGCTATCCGCTCAGTTTGACGTGGCTAGAGATGACATATTTAGAACAAAAGTACATTGTCGGCTGAAGTTTTGAATAAAACACCCACTGCACTACCGGTTTACTGTGTGGGTTCAGCTGTGGGAATTAGTTATTCAGAAGAATTTCCAGAGAATACACTGCAAGGCACATTGATTTCTTCTATAGCTGATAAAACGTATCGTCTTTATGTCTATATGTTTTACAAAAGGTACTGGAGCATTAACAAATAGTTAAATTATTTCATCAACAGAAAATGAAGGATTTTGATAACCGGTTGTTGTTTTTCAAGCCGAAACACCAAAAATGTGCTGATTCCAGATGCTCTGCTGTGTCTTTCTCTAATATGATACTATAGACGCTTTTTACTGGGGTTGTAACTAACAGTGTTTTTCATTGTTCATTAACCTAGTCAGTTATTTTCTTAATTCTCTTAATCAGTTAGTCTTTTGGTCTATAAAAGGTCAGAAAAATGTTGATCAGTGCTTTATCCCAAAGCCCAAGATGACATTCTCAGATGTCTTTTTTTGTCTGCAGCCCTAAGATATATTCATTTTACTATCACAGAGCACAACACTTAAAACAATGAGCGTCCTTTTTAGTACTAACATCCTGTTCACATTGTGTCCACAGCACTACATCTGCTGGTCGGAGCTGCCGGTTCCTCGCATTGCAGTCACATTTTCCCTCCGGGAGGTGGAGGAGATTGAGAGGGACTGTGCTGTGTACCGTGGACGCATGGAGAGGGTTGCAAAGCACAGCGCCATCAGCAGGGAAGAGCAAGTACTGAGACACATGCATATTGTTCCCAGACAGTAGCATCTTATCTGTGATATTTACACATTTTCTTCTGCTGTCTAAGCTTATGGTAATATTGCTTCTCCACAGTTACATATGACAAGAGGTTTGGTCAAATTGCTATAAAGAAAGATACATGACAGAAGGGCTGCCCCTGACTGAGAATTTTCCTGGTCGACCAATATTCGTCATTTTGGGCCATTAGTCGACTAGTCCGCCTGCATGTTTACAATATTGATTTAATTATTGAATAAAATATTTTGGGCGGGGCAACACAATGGTTTGAGTTGAAGGTGTGAGAATGAATACTATCAGTAACATTGTTAACACTGTGCTACATTACAGAGAAATACAAAACCGTACTAATGAACCTTCATTAATATAGGCCTATATTTTATCTACAAGTGCACGTCACACACTGAGCGAGCCGCCTGTTAATGACGCTGTGGGCTAATGGGCATGTAGCTACTTCCATGTTTCAGATGATACGTCATGTTTGTAGTCGACCAATGAAGATGAGTTTACATATCACCTTGGGTTCATCCTTCACCTTCTCAAAATGATCCCACACTTTGGATTTCCTGCCCGACATGTTATTAACTAGCCTGTGGAATAACTGCAGGTACCAGCCCTGGAAATTAGGGCCCGTACACATGCCGCATCTTTAACCACCTGGAACACATGAGGTCAGGCACTGGGCGCTATTCTTGTGCCTTTTTTGTGCCAGCTTTCAAGAGCACGACAGCAGGTTGTGTCAGTGAATAGACTATTTACCTGAAATCCTGAGTGCAGAGCTGATCTTCTTCCAGAAGCTTTTTATAAGTTTGTAGACCTGTCATCAGATGACAGATGTAAAGCTCTGGGTAGCCCTGCACTAAAATAATCAACTTCTCCATGTTCACACAGAAGAAGGGAAAGATATCTGTGGGCTGTGATTGGTTTGTAACCTGACTCCTGTCTAACTGTCCTGTCCTTTCAAATTAAATTCCCTCATTGTCCAGTCATATGGGTTTTGATTTACTTTGACGAGGTGCAGCTCCTCACAGAGTTTCCCGTTTATTTGTTTGTTTTTCTGCGACAAATGAAATCTTGCTGACTAATGAGTTGACTAATGTTTAGTCGACCGTTTGGTAGGGGGAAGCCCTCTAAGAATGTGTTAGACGTAGCAGTCAACATGGTGTATTACGTTGATTAGGACACTATTATCTCTCTGCTAGCTAATGGATTTTTAAAAGTCAAGGGAAGCCTAGACTTCAGGAAGAGAAGGAAAAAACTGCAGACAAGTCATCACACTGGTATTGTCTCTTTAGAGAGGGAGGGAGAGAGAGGGAGAGGGGAGTTTCTTTTTTTACATAACATGATCCATGATGGTGACACTGCCCCTCAAGTACTGAGAGTTTCAGCAGCGACTCGTTATAATGATGCAGCTGAAGTCCGGGGCTTGCACGCTGCTTGATTTAGTGTAACAACCTGGTGTGTATGACCTATATCGTGTGTGTGCTGCTGGCAGTGCTGACTGGCAGAGGTGTGGAGGAGGAGAGGTGAGCTACAGGGCAGCTGAATAGATCTTTGTTAATGATGATTTCTTGTCTGTCTATTGTAAGGCCCAGCGAGCAGAGCAGGCACGCCAGGAGCTGATCAATCAGGTCAGAGAGTCAGCAGCCAAAACCCTGGAGAGCATCCGTGGTTAGTGTTACACCTCCACACACACACACACACACACACACACACACACTGCAAGTATAATTTTATATACTGCTTGATGTATAAGCACCCCCCCATATAACCCTCAGTTTTTTGACTCTTGACTACCAAAGTTTCATCTCAGGAGAGCAGCAGAGGTGCTCATGGGCAATAGCAATGAGGAATGGCTTACAGCACTATGGGCTGTGAAATCTAATCATCGCTTGCACAGTTTAGCAAACTCCTCACATCATTTATTACTCCAAAAAATGTTTGGGAGGTGTGGCGAAAAGTCTGGCCTGATGCTCTGTGCGTGTCTTGGCATACTTGTGTGTGTTTGCGTGAGGCAGATGGTGATATTGTTTTGGGGGTGTGTTTGTGCGTGTGGGAGAGACAGAGATGTTATGTACTTTTCTATGTGGAGGGGAGTAAGCAGCCCACTGTTATTTCTCTCGGCTCCTGTAGGGCGCCAGGTGTCACAACGTCTGGCTGAGGAGGCCAAGAAGAGGGAGCGTTTTGAGGAGCTGAAACAACACCTGGAGCAGGAGCAAGAGGTAGTTATGCATGTGTGTGTGTGTGTGTGTGTGTGTGAGAGAGAGAGTGAGAGACTAAAAAAATGTGTGTGAGTAAGAGCAACAGAGACTTAAAAATGTGTTTGTGCATGCGTGTGTCGAGAAATGTGTGAGAAAAGATGTTGTCGTGTTATGTGTCTGTAAGAGAAGATGGTGTGTTAGAGGGAGAGAGACCAAAGTAAGGCAGTCTCTTAGGCCTTGTATTCTGATAATTATCCACTGTTAAACCTGCAACAGCACATTTTTTTTGGCCATTTTTATGCAACGGAAACAAGATGTGGCACCAAAAGTTGATACAGGAACTTATTAGCAAACAGTTACTATTTACACATCAAAGAATCTCAGAACAACATCATTAATTTGGAGATGTGTTGGCTCTACTAACTTTTGAGGGAAATGTCTGTCTCCTTAGCTTTTAAATGTTACACTTTGTTCATCAGCTAGTTGCTGAGTGTTTTTTGATGAAAACACCTGCTTGCTGTGGCCAGCTGTGGCACTATAAGAGTGAACTAAATCAATAAAGTTGCAGCCTCTACAACTAAACAGCTAAAAGCACTGACTGTATAAAATAATGGATATGGCTACCATGACCTCACCCATTGGTGTGTGAACTCCTGTTTCAAGTTTGGCATAGTCATCATCTTGGAGTTTTTTGGACTAGTCCTTTCACTATAACTACTTTTGACAGATGATATATATTGTCCCAGAAATGATTGTGATAAACAATATTATTGTCATTTAAAGCCCATTTTTTTTGCCACCGATATAGTGTAAAAACAGCATAATAATACAAGCACACCCTTTCAAAGACCAATAAACTTTTAATTCGACAAGAAATGACATCAGAACGTCTCAGCATAGCTTTTTCTATAATAATTCAACTTAGACACTGTGAAAAAACACTTAGGCACTGCATCAAGTCTTAAAATGGTCGGAGGAACCCTGCTGATTTCCCTCGCATCATGTCGGTTACAATTTTTGTGACATTGTTAAGTAAAAAACACAAGGGCAATATATGGGCATGACCTTGATCATTTTTGCTCACCCTGATAGGCCAGCAATGTAATTATCGTGACAAGGCAAATTTTGAGGAGATGTTTGAGTTAACCCTAACGCTAGTTGCTAGCTTGGTTAGCACGATGCATTTACAGCTATGTTTAACTGTGATGATGCTAATGCTGACTTTAGCTAGTGAAAACCAAGCTCAAAACCATTAAAACAAAGTTAACTTACCAGAAATACTGAACATCTGACTATGGCTGTACCCAAATATTCGGATATTCGAATATTCGTTTCTATGGGTTGGTATTCGTTATGAAAATTTGGTATTCGATAATCTTTTTTTTTTTTTTAATTAATTTATTTATTTTTACATATTTTTTTTGGTGCTAAATGTAGTCTTTTTGTTGTTGGTAAATGTAGGTTATCAATAAAAATCCAAACTTTTAATTGCATTGTTAAAAATGTGAAAAAATAGCCAACTGAGCTTGTGCGCACGGCACGCTTGAGCGCATCCATCTGAGGCTGTGCATCAATTACCACTTTAGTTTTACCACTTTATCACTATTGCCTCTAACTTGTAGCTGTTTTTTCGTTATCTTTTGAATTTAATATGAATTATGGAACTGTTTTTGTCAACGTTTGTTTCCCCCGTTTTGTACAATAAATTATTGTTTAAAGTTTCAACAAGTTTCTTTTGGAGTGCGTGACACAAGTGTGTTTTGAAAACGAACTGTCACTTGCTCAATGCATCAGTACTTTCGGATGCCTTGACAGTAATAGCCAATATTGTCAAAATATCATTTACAGACCAATTTAACAGACAAATATAATTAACTTTTACACTTTTTTTATATATATATATACATTTTACATACATGTCTGCACTGGGTAGGAGCTGATTTTAATCTCATTGTTCATGTGTATAGTGACAATAAAAGGCATTCTGATTCTGATACACACTAAAATAGCGTCAGATATGGCTACAACTATACTCTGTGAATCTGGGGTTACGCCATGGTTAGATTACCTAACCAATGTTGTCACCGTGATTGTGACAGATGGCACCCACCTTTCATGTAAAGCGACCAAGGTCTTCATCATGCATAACTTTTAATCTTAATAACATGTAAAATGGTGAATTGTATACAAATTACCCCCTGTGAAGTTGTCACAAAAGTAGAAATTAGCTATAGAAACCAAAACAGTTTTTTGTGCCAGGCTGTAAACATGTTTATTTCTTCTGTAATGTCGGCCATTTTAAAATCGAGGTGTATGGGGATAGACTCGCTGTAGGAGCCAGCCTCATGTGGCCATTAGAGGAACTGCAGTCATTGGCACGGATCGTTGCTTGGCTAAAAAGTAGCTATAAAACTGGGGAGCTGCAGATTCATCACTGCAGGCGACCCCTTTCACATTATCATTTGATACATAGATATTGTAATAATGATTATAGGAGCTTTAAAATCGACACATCTCACTGATCAGAAGTGTCTCTTTGGGTGGGAATAATGTAAACAGAAATTTTGATTCATGCACTCCACCCACAGCTTTTGAAACCCATTTTAGAACCTGAAAGCATTGATTCGTGTATGTATGTGTGTGTGTTTGGCACCAGTGGCGAAGTGTAGCCAAGAAGAGGCAGGAGGAGGATGACTTCAGCTTTGCCAGAGAGCTGAGGGACAGAGAAAAGAGACTACAAGCCCTGGAGGAGCAACTGGAGCAGAGAGCCAGGTCTGACTGCGTTTACAGCCGCGACTAGAGGCGTAAATGTTTTATTGATGATTGATTAATCTCTGTTAAGATTTTATTTGATCTAGAATATATTAACTGACTGTGCAAACATGGTGGGGCATCAGTTCCATCTGTGTGGGATATTTCGGCAGCTGGGCTTGTGCCGATTTTCCACGCAGTTGGGATAACGCCATGATGCAGCAGAATGAGCAAAGTGATTAGAGCCTGTAATGTGAGCACAAGTGTATTTCACTAAGATGGTTAAAGTTGTTTGTTAGCTCTGTGAGGTGTTGGACCTCACAGTCGACCTGCGCCTGTCCTCTCTTCACCTCATCAGTTCACAGTGGCTTCTTTCACTGTTCCTGCCTTGCAGTATTATTAGTTCAATATTGTCACAGCACATCCTGAATAATAAGTCTTTCATTTAGACAAAAACAAAATGTATATTTCACATTTAACAGGCCTTTACTGATTAATCAATTATAAACCATTAAAGTGTCTGACTGCTGGTGCTGGAAATTGCTCAAAATTGAATTCAGAGCCATCACAGAGCCTGAAATCACATATCCACACACAGGCTTATTGCAGACCAGTACGCTTATCAGAGTCCCTCATGAGCGCCATGCACATGAAAGCTTATCATTGTAGAATAGAAAGAACACTGATTGCTGGATGATTTGCAGTCAGATTTAAATATAAATTATTCAGTATTCAAATAAGACATATTATTTATAGTACGATGGAATATCAGACTTGTCTGCAAAAATCACATCAGCCAATCTGTGTTTAGGAAGAGCAGTGAATATTAATATTGTCCTTTCCTTTTATGTAAGTTGAGTATAAATATGAAGTTCACTGGAGCAAAGTCACCTGATGGGGGGAAAGGACTTTTTCGTGAATTAGAGATTGTATATTTGATGCCCAGCAACCATGTGTCTCAACAGGATATTATGATTGGCATTTTTAATGATTCCAAGATGATTTTGGGTCCATAAATAATATTAAAATAGTGTCTAAAGTACACATTTACTTATAAAAGGTCTTAAAAAATATTAAATTGTAAATTCAGATTAGGGTTGCACAATATGCAAAAACAATCATATTGCGATTATTTTGACAGATACTGTGATAAGTGGCTATTTTAGTGTTAATGATAATTTCTGCATAATTTTCACCGAAAAACCCCCCCATATATATACAAATTTTAATAATGTAACTTATTGTGGGGCCTGTATCACACAAGCATGTTCCCTGATGCCTGGAATATGATTTATAGGTCTCTGCTGTACCATAATTCTTCATTTATAAAGGCATGTTGAGACATGTTTGACCTTTATCAAAAATTGCAGCTCTTGCAATTTAGAAATTGCACTTGGCTGTATTGCAATTTCGATAACATATTGATTAATTGTGCAACCCTAAGTCAGGTTTGACGGGTCACTGTGAGAATTTCTAGTGTTAATACTATTGGAAACATCCTTTTAACAGGAAGGAAACGATTCGATGGGTGAACAAAATTCAACACTGCACCTTGATGTGTGCAGTGCCCCAATTTTTGTCCCCTCTTCGCACTTAGATCACACAATGAATCTGCATCGTTAAACAAAGGTCTTGCAAGTCAGTGTGTGTATTAGTTTATGGGAACTGGATATGCAAGTGTATTGATACATAGCTATAGAATAACGATAGCTTGTGGTGGTTTAAGCCAGTGCCTGAAATTGCTTACGAAGCAAACTGTGATGTATGTTGAACTTCGGTGTGTTACACTTGGAACAATGGGGATTAAGGTGGTGGAATCACAGAGAGTGGAGCACAGAGTATCATCGTATTTCCATCACATGCTTGGTCTTAGATGTCATTTAAAGTGCCATTTAAAGGGGCTTAAAAAGTCTTAATTTTAACTTGCTTATACCTGTAGCAGCCCTGGATTCATTGATAAATCAATAAAAAAAACAGCACATTAATCGATGATGAAGATAATCGTTAGTTGCAGCTCTACGTGACATAAACCCTTTCCTAGACCTCCACTCGCTAAAGTTTGCTCTGGATTAAACCCTCAGTGTGATTATTTACATGTGTGTTACTGCTCTCATATTGCAGGAAGGAGCTGATAGCTCAGTACAGCCGTCTGTCAGAGGAGGCAGCCCGCAGAGAGAGACGGGCCGTGTGGCGGGTGCAGCGAATGAGACTTGACGAAGCTCGGGCTCAGTTCTTCATGCATGACAGGCAGCAGACTCAGGTTTGTAATAAATTAACATAGAAAACAAACATGGAGGACAAGGCAGAGATACTAAAGAGATTATTTAAGGTAAGAGAAAATGTTTCAAGCAAAGCTCTCGTGATTTCTTCCCAGGCAATTCTAGAGAAATATCCTTTAGGCCAGGAGGGACCTCCCATGGAAGTACTGCCACCTGTTCCCTCCATACAACAGACTGCATCACAACCAACTCTGGTATGACAACGCACTGGTTTTTGAACATTAATCCCCAATTTTTATTCACTGAATTATGCTCTGCAGAATAGTGTATTGTAGACGTCCTCTTTTCTCTTCTCTTAATAGGGATCTCTGGATCCGTCTGAGCAGCAGCCAGTGGAAACTCAAGAATCTGATGTTGTATCGTCACCAACCGACCCCTCTTCACCTGCTCTCACTCAACCTACAGTGGACCCTGCCCTCATCTCTGAGAACATCGACATCAATGATTTTCTCCCCAAGGCACCAAATCCTGACAGTCAGCAGGTGGACGCGGCCCTACAGGAGATCGGCTCTGACCTACCTGAAGTGTGTCCTACTCCACAGTTAGTAGACTATGACTTCAGTGCCCCCTTTAGTCCGCTTGAGGGTATCACGGGCCAAGCCGCAGTCCAGCCACGGCCTCGCTGGGGACCTGCAGTCCAGCCTGACTTGATGCAGAACCACCCCTCAGTTTCTCACATCCCCACAGGAGAAAACATTTCTCAAGTCCAAGATGGTCTCCCTACAGCCAGCACTGTCAGCAAAGCATCCAAATGTAGCTTTCCTGTAGGCCAAAACACCCCAGAGGAGCCCCAAAATACATCTAAAGCAAGCATTGATGGACATTCCTCTCAAGTCTCTGTGCAGCTAGGAGATGGGAGTGGCTCAGTGGCAGAAAATAAGCAAACGGAAGTTGAATCTATGACAGAACAAAAGACTGAAATAGGGAATTTAAAAACTAAAGAAGAAGATAAACCTGTTGAGGCTGCACTTGATGCAAGCACTCAAGACCACAGCACAGATGCTCAAGATGTAGCTGGTGATAATATGTCTTTACCAAACATTAATGTCTCAAGTGACCACGTAAAAGCAGGTGAGCTGATTTCAGAAGCTGTTGCCCAGCAGCCTTCACCTAGCATCCACGGACATTCCTCTGACGCCCACATAAAGGTCGGCGGGATTGTATCTGAGGTAACTGCTCCTCTTCCATCCCCAAACGTCCACGGTCATGCCTCAGATTCACACATCAAGATTGGAGAGCATGTTTCAGAAGTTGTCGCTCCGCTACCTTCCTCCAGTGTTCACGGTCATTCATCTGACGCTCACATTAAAGTCGGGGAAAATGTTTCGGTGTTTGTCGCTCCTCTTCCTGCCCCAAATGTCCACGGTCATGCCTCAGATGCTCACATTAAAGTTGGTGAGCATGTTTCAGATGTGGCTGCCCCTCTGCCCTCCCCCAGCGTTCATGGTCACAGTTCAGACGCCCACATTAAAGTTGGAGAAAATGTCTCTGATTTTGTGGCACCACTTGTTGTTCCCAACATCCACGGTCACTCCTCGGATGCTAATATAAAAGTGGGCGAGTTTGTGTCTAACATACCTGACGCAAGACCTCGCTGGAGTAAACATGGGCATGCCTCAGACTGCATGCTACAGCCAGGCTGTATGGTGTCTGGAGTTGAACCTGCCTTGTCTGCTCTACCTGGAAGCTCTTACGGTCACTCCTCAGACTCAGCATTGGCAGTTGGGTGTGTAGTTTCAGGAGAAGAACCCAAACGTTCTCCCCTACCCGGAAGTGCGTTTGGTCATTCTTCTGACTCAACTTTAGGCACCGGATGTGTTGTGACCAAAGCTGAACCACTTCCATCACCATTACCGGGCAGCGCCTACGGCCACTCCTCTGATTCGACGCTGGGCGTGGGTTGTGTGGTTTTGGGGACAGAGCGACAACCCTATGCACTCCCAGGCAGCACTTATGGCCACTCATCAGATTCTTCCCTTGGAGTTGGGTGTGTGGTGAAAGGCAAAGGCATCATAAATCAGCAGAAGACAGAAGAGAATGAAGATAGTAAAGGTAATGAATAATATTAAGTGATGCACATTCTTCAGATGTGACTCACAACTTCGAGGGGAACACTTAAGTGCCACTTAGTAAGCTCGAGATAGTACAAGATGTTATGGTCTTTTAGTTTATTGATTCGGGTAACATTTGCATTACTCTTGTAGTTTTTATTTATTTATTTTTCATGAACAAGACACAACAGAATAACTCAAATAGATAGAGGAGATGATCTTGATAAATAGAAATAAAGAATTAATTTGATTGAAGACAAAAAAAAGACAGAAGTGTTTTTACTCTTAAGCACATAGTTCTTCATAAATACTTCCATTTTCAATCGTGGTTCAATTGCTGTAATCTTCTCCTTGATATAAACCAAAATAATTCTTTCTCTCCACTATGCAGTATTTTAGAGACTGTAGCTTGGACCAGGAGACTGTGATTATCTTCTGTTAAAAGAAAAATATTACAGAAATGTTTGGTATGTTTTCAGTTGGGATTCAATGAATAAGAAGTGCAGTACTGAAGGTTATGAACAGACACAAAATATATAGTCATAAGCCCCCTTTAAAGCCACAATCCCTCCCCTCATAAGTCAGATGAATCATTTTATTTTGACATAAAATGAGGCATTTAAAAATGTCGTCTTTGATATCCAAACTGTTGCCTGAGGTTAATGTTGGCTTAGGGCTTTGATTTATGTTTTTAAGCCTGCGTGCAATGTTTATACAAAGCTTCCCTTAAATATCTTTTTTAGACCTGCAAAGATGATATTGACATTTTTGCTCTGACTCATTGGTGTTAAGAAATGTGCCTGGATGTCAGATGTCATTGAAGATTATGTTCTGTCTGTGTTAAAGTAATTGCTTTACATCTCTCTTCAGGTTCTAAGTCGGACAGTCCTGGTGAGCAGCTGGTGGAGTTCACGGGGTCCTGGCCAGCTGGCTTCGGTTTGTCCCCTGGAGAGAAGTCTGAGCAGGAATACCTCCTGGCTTTATGTGCCCAGTACGAAGTGGAACAATATGAAGACTGCTACAACATAATGGGTTCGTTGAAAACACATGACTGGCCAAAGATTAATGGTTCCTCTGGCACATAGTTAATGGGGGCAATGTGATGTTTAGGATATTTAGCATTTTTGAACATGCTAAGGGGAAAGTTGGCAGTAAGACTACATCCCCAGACACAAAGTAGCTTCAAATAATTGTCAAAAGGGAGCATCTGAAGAAGAAACAGAAGGGGATCCAAAACAGAACCTTGAGGTACTCCACATTTTAACTCCGTAGAGGAGTTATGTAGAATAACAGAAACCTGTTAGATCGGACTTAAAGAAGTTAAGAGCAGTGAGAGAACAGAATATCACAACTTTATGATCAATAGTATCACAAACTAAACTATTTAATTTCAATAGTACACATTTTGTATAAGGTTGTTCAATATCCTTAATGCTCTTTTTCCACCAAAGCATATGAATGCAGGCTTTTTTAAACACAGGAAAACCCATTAAAAATAGGCGAAAGACTACTTTCCCATTGCCAGTAGACCAGAGCCAAGTACAAGGTTGTGCTGTAGACAAGTATACTGTTATGTTTTTTGTTTTTTGTTTTTTTCTCACATGTCCCGCTTGATGTTAGCTTAGTAAACAGAAGAAAGCAGATAGAGGCCAGTGAAAATGTTACAGTGATAACTTATTTTTTTATATCTCTTACTTATTCAGTCTCTTTCTCAAACTCTGTGCAGACCGAATTTTGTACGATGTTTGAGCACTGCTTGGACGGAGACGGGACGGTATTTTGTGGCGGCAAAGTGGCTAAAATGAGTGTGTCTGTATCATATTTCCATTATTGTCAATCAGAGCTGGAGCTGATTACGACACGTGACTACTGCAGAGTCATTTGTCCCAGAAGTGAATGCCTATTGTAACCTTTACCATTAAATTCAAAAGCCAGATGTTAGTGAGTAATGGGATTTTTGTCCAGTGAGAAAGTGCAGAAGCTAAATCTTTATTCTTTTTTATTCTTTGGCTCATAAATAGAATCAAATGTAAATGATGGTCCTGCTTCTGCCTTTAGCAAATGACCAAAAAAGTGCAGGGGATTAAATACAGTAATTCTGCTAAGACTGCTGCCTTTCCTTGTGGACTGAAAATGGGTGAGACTAAACACCTAAAACGCGGCCCAATCAATTATTATTTTTTTTTAACAGAAAGGGTTGTAGCCTTCAGAACAAAAATCTTGGGGAAAAAAATGAAATGGGCTCCCCTGATCTTCTGATAGCCTGTAGTCTCAATTGAAGAATGAGCATATCTACATGGTTATACAGTATGAGCGGCCTGTTAACTCCCTGATGTCTCAGAAATAACCTAATGAGAAATAAAACATCTTGTTCAATAGAGCAAAACATCACGTCAAATTGCAGAGAAATGAAGATGATACACCTTACAGCGACGGCGCTTACTTCATGTAAATTAAAACCAGCCCTTTTTACATGTACAGGGGTGATGCGTTTCCAGAGGCTGTTAAATATTTACTCCATAAGCATGCACAGAAGTTGTGTAAAAAGCTGTGATATTTCATAAGGGTGTTACGTCTGGTTTATGTTTGGGTGGGATGCATCATGGCTCGTTGAAGTAATATCCTGTCTTTTTCACTCTGCGTGTCACGCTGTTATTATTCATGCCAGCTTCCAGGGTCTCTGTGAAATCAGTCAGCCGAATACATCTTCCACACTACTGATCAAAGTCAGGAGCCCTAATTATTCAGGGAGTGAAACTATAAATATAGAAGGTGGACAAGACTGAAACAGCTTACACTATAGTGCTGTTTGATGATGTCACCCTGCAGTCAAGACTATCCATTGAGCAGCTCTGATGCTTTATTTTGTTAAGAGTGTGTTAGAGAGGTGTTGATTCATCTCTTTTTAAAAGATAAATGAACACATTTTAAGACCTTATTTTTAAGGCCGCAACAACAATTATTTTCAGTATGAATTAATTGTTTAGTTCATAACATTTTAGAAGTATTTAAATGTCTTGTTTTTGTGCGCCCATCAATCAAAAACCCAAAGATGTTCAATTTAATATCATTGAAATCTAAGAGAACAAGTGATTTTTAACATTTGAGAAACTGGAACAGAATTTTCTCGCGTTTTCACTGAGAAATGTAATTGGCAATTATTTTAATAATTGACTAATTGGTAATTTAATTTGATGAACTTATAAACGAATTGTTTCAAAACTACTTTGTTAAAATCATTTAAATGAAAGGCATGGTTCAGATTTTTTTTTACAGTGGGGCTGTATGAGGTACTTAGCTATAGTCAGTGTTACCTACAGTAGACGACAGTGGGCACACTCCCAGTTTGGAGAAGCAGACAGGAGCACTGACACATAAACTTAGCAATGCACTGCTGTGGTTGAGGGTTAGTAGCAAAATGTTTTTTAGCCACCTAAAAAAATCAGCATCAGTTTGAGTGTGTGCTATATTGAAAATATTTTCACCGCTTTACCTCGCTGTCAGACAGCCCCTTTTTTGGCACTATATCTTTTCAGCTGTAGAACTTTAATATTCTTATGCATGTTTCTCTTAAGGCCCATTCACTCTCCCGCTGCAGAGGCCTTTCTGTACACTCTGGTTCTCGAGGTTATCCTCTTGTCTCCACAGTGAACAGCATTTTATCATCACTGTCACGGTCACTCATGGTTTTGTTGGCTTCTCCATAAATCTTAAAGGTCTCACCCAAAAGCTGATCTACAGTGTAATACAGTGTGTGGCACACTTGTGATCATGAGTAGGAATACAGAAGTTCTGCGATTGAGAAATGTAAAGCCAAAGGAAAGAGACTAATAGCAAGGTAAAGCAGTGAAAATATTTTCATTATAGTACACTTAGGGTGCTTTCTGCCCTGTTTGGTTCAGTTCAATCAAACTCAATTTCTTTTGCTCCCTAAGTGTGGTTCATTTGGGCAGGTGTGAACACGGCAATCGCACTCGGGCATGCACCTAAACAACCGGACCGTGACCACCTCTTCAAGAAGGTCTCGGTCCGGTTACAAACGAACTCTCATTGGTCATAACGTAAATTCTGACCAATCAAGAGCAGCTTTCTCACACAAGGCATTTGATCTGGTCCACTTGTAAATGCTGCCGTGAGAACACGATCCAACTCTAGGCAGTTACACAACTTTGTGACGAAGTTAGTCCCTGATTCGGACCAAAGCAAGACAACTCTAGGTCTGACAGAACCCTTAAATTAAAATTAATATTTCAGGTGGCTAAAATACGTTTTGCAGCTGCCCCTGTCCACAACAGTACATTGCTGAGTTTCTGTGGCTGCGCTTCTTCCCGCTTCTCCAAACTGGGGTCTTGCCATCAACCGCAATGTAGTGAAAGTAATACACTGAGTATGGATAGGTACCAGGGACAACCCCACTTAAAAAGAATCCAAACAATCTCTTTAATAAATGTTTCAAACGTTTATTTTGTGTCATCCATTCTAGCAAAAAAATGACTTGGATAATTCGGCTTCTGTTTCCCTTTCATTTGTCTGTACATACATTTTTTCTTTGCACTATTTAAAGCAGCGCAGCTTTCTGCAGTCCTGAGAGTGATATTTATTCAGCAAATATGCCTGTCACTACTCTCTCACACAGCTTCGTCCCCCGAGTGTCAGCTGCTGAAGCAGGTAACTCGTGGCCCCTGGGGCCTTCCAATGGACCCCACACTCCGCAGAGCCACCGACACCACCGCCGTTCAACTGAGCGAGATGGTTTCCCTGCCAGTTCTGATTAAACAGGCCGTCACTACCCCGCTTATCACGCAGTGAGTGTCTGACTGAAGAAAGCTGCAGGAGTGAAGTGTCTGTTTTGTGTTGGAGAGGGATTAAAAACATCGCATTTGTAAGCACATTTCAAGTTATTGTTTGTAAGTAAGAGTTTTGAGTGCTTGCAAAAGACGTGTGATTATTTTACCTGGAAGCAAAATGCTGTGTTTAAGAGAAGCGCAGGTGTGAGGCTTTCACAGATCTCTTGTCATCTCTCTGCTACTTCAGGCCACTTAAACTGTAGTTGAGTGCGCATTCTGTGCCGGAGGAATAATTTAAATTCTTATTACTCTCCATCTTTGTAGGATCCTTTTTCTTGTTTGAAATTCCATCAGAACTCCAGACAAGCCTGTCAGTCTTCACCTGCAGTGCTTCTGCACACAGTGCAGTTTAACCTTTGTGTGTAAAGAAATGGCTTTCTTATCCCTTTTTGCACACACACACACAGGGGGTGCAGTATATTTAGCTTTTGGAATTCATTGCTCTAAATTTTTACGAACACATTTTTATCCCATGCTTCGAGTTTGCCAGAGATTTTCAACTCTACTTTTATATCCTCCCTGCTGACTTTTCAGTTCATGAGAGGCTCCCCTGAATCCCACTGTTATATAAATGTGAGTTGCTTAGGGATAATTTGAAGCAACGGGGTGGAGGAAGTCATCCAGAAAGTGGAAAAAACGCTGGAATATTCCCTGAGCTTTCTCCAGAGCGGCTGTCTATCATCCTCACAGCCTGTATAAAATATGCATGTCAGCACCATTTTGATTTTTCTGTCTAAACCTCTCTTTTCCTAATGTGGTCATTCTCTCCCCACTATCCTTCCCCAGTGTATCTCTGGTGAACAAGGCTGTGGTGGACTACTTCTTTGTGGAGCTAGGGGTGGAGAGACACTTTGAGGCGCTGCGTCACTTCCTGCTAATGGAGGACGGCGAGTTCGCACAGTCACTCAGTGATCTGCTCTTTGAAAAGGTGAAGCTCTTTGAGAACCGTTTCTGTCATCTATATGCAGAAAATGAGGGTGATGTATTGTATTTTCTTATTTATTGCATTCTCAAAGAGGACAAGAAAGGACATCTTGGAACAAGGCCAAGTGCCCTGCTCTCCCCTTGAACGCAATACATTCTAAACAAACACTTTTCTGTTTTTTGATTGATCAGCACTGCATGCATTTAGTGTTATCTGCTTTTAGCCTGAGAAACCCATTTGAGAGCAGGCGTAGGTAACCTTGTAAACCCAAAGACTGTATGCATAAGCTACAAAGTGCACGCTGAATAATATCTAAGATGCACACCAAAACTTAAGTACACACAGTTAGCCGTTATTTAAAAATGTATGCGTCGCAGTTGGAGAGCAGTTCTCTTGAGGAAGTTACATAACACTCCCTGTCATTCCCTGGTGGATGTCTTGTGTGAGGGTTCGTATTTTCTCCTGCAAAATCCAATATATAATCCCAGAGCCTGTGTGTTGCAGTTACACCACATACAGCTTCTCAAAATAGGCTTGCTGTTGTGAAATACGCAGAACTGACCATGCTGAAAGCTGCTCTAATCAATAGTTTTATCATAATAATGGACTGAATAACATGTCTGGTGAAACCCACAGAGGAGTTTCAGGGCCTTTTAACTCATTTTTTGGTTTACGGCCCACATATTTCCCCCAGGAGTCAGACCACAAACAGAGCTAAAGAAGGCTGAATACTGGACATTCATCAGGTGGCCAAAAACACGACTCTAAATGAAGGATAATGCTGGATGTAGGGGTGGGCGATATATATGATTATACTTCGTGAATCACAGCTCGTTCCACGTGGGATGTATAAAATGACAAGATCACCAACATCAAGTATAAACTGTCACACATGTTTTGAAAGCCAGCGGCATGTGACTGGCTTTGGTGTTTCTGTTCTCTGGCACTCTCCCTCTCATGGACACTAAAATTAAAAAAAATAACTCTGCGTTTTTGTATCTGCATTTTTGTACACCTAGTGTATTTGGTTACATTTTGTGACCATGGAGCATTGGTGCGACTTAAAAATGTTTAATATGTACGGGGGAGTTGTTAGTTTGTTAACAGCTCACAGTGAATAAATTCTCACGTTTAACGGCGCCGCTGCAATGGTTTAACTTCCTGCTAAATGCAAACATGTAACTTTTGACTGAAAGCTTTGAGTTCACAGCAAAAACATCAACACTTTCAGCCCCAGATGATATTGGTGCTTCTGAATTAAAGCACCAGTTGTTCTGCTTTAATGTGTTTTATTATAAAAATATATCATTTAACTTTATTATAACATTACTTTATTGCAGCAATATTTTATTTAACCTTAATGTAACAATACTTGATTTAACTTCGTTATAACAGTACCTTGGTTAACTTTGATACCAATACTTGCTTTATGATACCAGTACTTAAACTTTTTATAACAGTACTATATTTAACTTTATTATAACAGTTCTTACTTTATTGTAACAATACTTTAACTTTATTAAACCAATACCTTAAACTTTATAACAGTACTTTCTTTACCTTTATAATATATTACTTTATTTAATTTTATTTTAATAGTACATTGTTTAACTTTATTAGAACAGTACGTTAGCTTTATTATAACAATAATTTATTTAACTTTATTAACAGTACTTCATTAATTTTATTTTATTAGAATAGTACTTTATTTAACTTTATTAGAACAGTATGTTATTTAACTTTATTATAACAATACTTTATTTAATTTTATTGTAACCATACTTTAACTTTATTAAACCAATACCTTTTAACGTAATAACAGTGCTGTCTTTACCTTTACTATAACAGTACTCTGTTTAACTATCATATCAGTACTTAAACTTTTTTTTATAATTGAAATTAATTTTAACAGTACTTTGTTTAACTTTTTTTTTAACAATACTTTGTTTCAAAATGTCAATACTGTGTGTCACAATATAACCTAAAATTATTGTGATATTATTTTCAGGCTACATCGTCCAGCTCTAACAGCAGTTTTGTAAAGCTGTTCATCATATCAACTCTGTGGGGGCAATATGTCAGTATTTTGTTTACAGCCTTGCTTATTGTGAACACACTGATATATCATCATGTTTTAAGGTGATATAGCAAACTTGGTAGCAAACATTATTCATTTAGAGTCATGCTTTCAGTGAGGGTAAATCTAGTGTTCCCCTTCCCAACACTTTAGGGAAAATATCTGTCTCCTTAGCTACTAAATGCTGAAAGTTCCCCAGCTGTGTCTGTCTTCAGTTAAGTTATGAGCAGGTAGTGAACAGTGGGTTTTTAGAGCTTTGTCACTGCAAACAGCTGCCTGCTGCGGCTGTAAATGACAATTTAATCTGAGACATTGGTGTTACATAAATATCAATTATCGCTGTTTTAAACTTTTTAGTATTTTTATATCTGATGTCTCTGTGCGCCTGTTTTGCAGCACATGATGCATCACTGCTTAGACTCCAAGACTGCTTATGTTAAATCCAAGCTTCCTGGCGTGAAATAACAAGCACAGCCTTTGCTAACACCTTGGTGCTGTTCCGCCGAAACACTCGTGTACATCTGTCTCCTGAGGCCCATGAGACAGAAGGATTTTGTTCCAGCCAAACACTACACCAGCTGATCTCACTGATTAGCACACCTTCAACCGGAAAGCGAGCTAATCATCGTAATCTGCTACACGCAGGGTTTGTTTGGGACAAAAACCTGCCAACTCCTGGACCTCAGACAGGTGTAGAGGAGCGAGTAGTCATCTTTGTTTGACCTTTGTAAATGTATTTGACCAATGTCTCCTGAAACCCAGCTGGGCAGCGGCCAGACTCCCGGCGAGCTGCTGACCCCTCTGGTCCTGAACTCCATCCTCAGCAAGGCCCTGCAGTACAGCCTACATGGAGACAGTCCGCTAGCTGGTAACTTCACCTTCGCCCTGCGCTTCCTCCCCGAGACCTTCCACCCACACGCCCCCGATTCTCTCAACTGTCTGGAGCTGCGCTACAAGGTGAGGCGGTGTGTTTTAATGGAGTGAGTGACAGAGTGTGTGCGCTTGCATGAGCACGCTTGTCTCAGCATGAGTGGCAGCTTGAATGTGACAACCTGTCATGTTTTGACAAACTGCTCTGGGTGTGGAAAATGAGCTTATCACGCACTTAAATGGTTGAACCTTGTAGATTGATTGGAGTGGAGTCTTTTGGATGACACGCACGGTGACTAATGCTGCACATATTGTCCTCTGCTCGCTCTGCGTTCCTCGCCCTCCTGACTCTTCCCTCTCCTGCTGAATCTCTATCTTGTACCTTTCCTGAATCTTCTCCCTCTCTCTCTGCATCTTTATTTCTTGCTGCATGTTTTTTTTTTTTTTCGTGCTTCACTCTCTCCCCATATATCTTTTCCTCATTCCTCTTCCACCCCCCCATCTCTCACCACTCTGTCTTCCCTTCGCAATCCTCTCACCTCTTTTTTCAACATCTCTGCACTCACACCTTTCTCATCCCCTTGCCTCGCCTCATTCGTCACACTCCCTTTTGCCCGTTCTTCCCAACCGCTGTGTCTTTTTCCTTTACTTTCACACCTTCACACTTTTTTTCCCCCCCTCCTCGGTGTCATCTCCCAGGTGGACTGGCCGTTGAACATCATCATCACGGACAGCTGCATGAACAAGTACAACCGTCTGTTCTCGTTCCTGCTCCAGCTCAAACACATGGTGTGGAGCCTCCGCGAGGTCTGGTTCCACCTCAAGAGAACAGGTGAGAGAGGTGGGAGCTGTGTGCTTCAAGGCCCGGCTCAGACTCCACAGCACCTCTGAGGTGGAGGAGTTAAGATTCTTCCTGTTGTGCTTCAACTGTTTATAAAATATTCATTAAGGGGAATGCTGCGATTCCTTTATGTTTTATTTATACAAAGCACATCTCATAGCGGTGGGACTTGTTGTAAAACAGTGTGCTTCAGTGGGTTGGATAGTATTGATCAGTGAAAGCCTGTGCACAGACTACTTAAATGGTTATCCTGAAGGGACAAAACAAAGTATTAAGGTATTAGAGGGATGTAAACTACAGCGACTACAACAATAATATTACTCATCACCAGGGGAAAATGTGGATGATGACTTAATTCAGGAGTCAGAATGCATTTTTCTACCATAAGAAGGACTAACAAGGCTGCAGTCAAAAAAAAATACTGTATAATACAATTAACCTTGCTCTGTCTGTCATATCTACAGGCTTAGTTATCATTTTCATCCTTATTCATGCACCCAAAGTGCTGATCAACAGGAACACAGAGCCTAAAGTTATACATTTTTCAGTGATATAATACATAAAAGCAGCAGATCTTCGCACTTGAGTGTCTGTAGCCAGCACATGTTTATTTTTAATCCCTGCAGCACTGATCATGACTCCCACCTCTGTTTCCCTCAGCGCTGGTGAAAGGTGCCGGTCGCTCGGTGCAGTTCCATCAGCTGCAGCTCTACAGACACGAGATGCAGCATTTTGTCAAGGTGATACAGGGGTACATCGCCAACCAGATCCTGCAAGTGTCCTGGAGCGAGTTCACAGCCAAGCTGGCCACCGCCAGCGACCTGGACGCTATCCACCGCACACACGCAGACTACCTCAACAGAGCCATCTTCAGGTGAGGGCTGGAACTGCGTATGTGCATGTTAACAGTATTTGTTGCAGTATAATGCACGCTGTTATCTCTGAGCACAGGATAGGTGATGTATGATATTCTTCCTCAATTTATTGCATTCAAGGAGCAGATATTTTGGAACAAGGCCAAATGTGTTGTCTCCCCTTGAGCGCAATACTGCAATACATATTAAAGTTTTCAGCATCGTGAGTGATCACAGCTCTCATTGTTCAGTGTTATCAGCTCTTAGCCTGTGCACCCCATGTGAGAGCAGGCGCAGATAACCTTGTAAACCCAAAGATTGCATGCATAAACTAAAGATAAGTACACACTGAATAACCCAAACTCGTCACCTGAGTACACACACAGCTGATTTAAAAATGCATGAGCCAAGGATAGAGGGCAGGTTTACACGGGAAGTGGCTCCACACTCATGCCTTTAGAGTAATTTAGCATACTTTCATATTGGTATTTACCCCTCTGACAGAATTTGTTGGTGTTGCTGCTTTTATTAAATGTCTGTGGGTGGGACAAATTAAAGGAGTTCATCTTACTTTTCTGGAACTTTATAAAATCAATTGATAGTATTTACACGTAGGGAAGTAAACAGATTTCAAATGTGGGAAGAGAGAGCACTGGTATTAGATCATCATTTGGTATCAGCATATATTCTGATTCAAGGTATTTGAGATAATTTAGGATCAGTCCCTAAATACTGGGCTCACTTAACCGTTTTCTTTTGGAATTGACTTCCAATTTTCAGATGCTTTCAGGTTTGTGTGTTATAAAGAAGAACCGGCTCATCTCGGGTACAGATAATAATAATTAAAAAAAAAAAAAAAAGGCATGGTTTAGTTTCCGGCAGGGTTTAAGGAATTTTTTAAAGGCAAAACACTAAAACTTATCTGGTTCCAACTTACTTGTTTGGTCTGTGAAACATCCAAAAACAGTGAAAGTGTCCATCACAATCTCATAGAGCCCCAAGGTGTCCTCAGATACTCGTTTTGTACCATCAACAGTTCAAAACTCAAATATTTTATTAGACTAACTATATTGTAAAAATATATTTTCTCACATCATAGACAGTGGAACCATAAAATGTTTGGCATGTGCACCTTAAATTTGGCTTTTTCTTTTGATTGATGAACAGTGGCAGCTTTATATTAATTGATAAAAACAGATAATTGCAGCCTTACTGGGTGCAGCTTTTTTGGACTGTGGACTCTTCAAATACAGGAGTCAAAGCCACATGTTGTTAAGGTGTTCTGCAAAGTGTTGTGTGCCTTTATAGACAGAAAATGTTTTAATTTAAACCATCGTGATTTCAGGCTGCAACATGACGAAATGTAGAAAAATCCAGCGGAGTGAAATGATTTCTTCAGGCTCTTTACAGGCACGGCGAGCTGAAGTGGAACTCTCTGCGCCCATAATTTCATATAAAATTAATTCAACCTCTTCGTAACAAGTTAATTAAAATTCCAGCTGGATGTGAGGCTAACTTTTGAACCCGATGAATGATTTAATCTCATTAGGAGAGGTTGTCAGTATCACACTTCTCTGTGTAGAATTTCAGCCCATCTGAAAAAGCCATTTCAGAGTTCCTTGTCATGTTTCTTAAACTTTGCACTCACTGGTCTCCCCAGGGGTTTGCTGACGGAGAAGGCGGCCCCCGTCATGAACATCATCCACAGCATCTTCAGCCTGATCCTCAAATTTCGGGCGCAGCTGATCGCACAGCCCTGGGGCAGCCAGCAGGGGGAGGCAGTGCACCCCAGCTTCATCGCCATGCAGCAGTCGTACAACACCTTCAAATACTACTCCCACTTCCTTTTCAAAGGTGAGTAGTTTGATTCAGCAGTTTCTAAAGCTCACAGGTACAAAGCTAAAGGATGTTATCAAAGTATCCACTTGACCTTTAATCAGTGAATTAAAACCAGTAACAGCAACAAATGAGATGAAGAGGAAAAAAGGATATCTTTAATTTATATAATTTGTTTGATACTGTGAAATCTAAAAAGGGAACAAAATGTAGATTGTCTTCTAATTTCAAGCTGCAATTTACTTGATTAAGGGTTGCCAAATTATAGTGTTTGTTTTTTAAAGCATATCAAATCTTCTCTAAATGTAAGGGATTAATTAACTTGTGCAAACACATTTTAATGGTTGGGAGAGTCACTTTCTTGGCACTTGTGAGTATTAGCTTTTTTGCCGTGATGAGAAAATAGGAGAGAAGTTTCTAAGATGAAGTCAGGTTCATCTTTGATTAACATTAGTCGAGGATGATCAGTAAAGCATCTGGTGTTAGATTAGAGGTAATGACTCTGGGACATATGTAAAAATGCTAAAACAAAAGAGCTCAATTGAAACATATTACTTAAAGCTGCTTGTTTTATATTGAAATATATGGGTTTGTGTGGTATTTCTAATTACACTTAACAGTATCTAGCTTGGTTTGAGCAGTTCCAGTCTAAATGATGGAGGACAGAATCTGCATTCTTTCAGTATGTGCAGTACATACTGAAGTACATACAGTATATCTGAAGCTAAGGAGACTACAGTTGTGTTGAGGTTTCCTTCAGAGAAATACTTCATCCAGAAAGAGACCATCTGTATGTCAGTGTCTCACCGTATGTTACCTTGAAAACATGTAGAAGACTTTTTCTCCCAGTCCCTCACGGTGAAAGGAGACTCCCAACAAAGGTGAGCATTCTTTATGAACTGATATAATCAAGGTCTGCGTGTAATAACAGTGACAGTATGACAAAAACGTCTGTTGACAAACTCTCACACAACTCAGGCTGTATAACCCAAGCCTCATATCCAGTCATGCGCTCAGTATTTCCCAAAGGACAGCATTTTAACTAAGATATGACAATATAGAAAAAGCAGTGTTCAAGCTCGTGACTCGACCTTGCATGAGACTGTTTATACTGACGTGTTTTAACTGGTATGTTTTAGCGAAAATCTGTTTGGGACAGAGCATACGAATAAATGAGACGGGAAATATATTGCAGGAGCTGTGTGACAGCTTGTAAGCAGTGCTTTTATATAGCTCCGCAGTTGTTAAACATGGCTCTTTACCTCAATTCATGAAAAATGCTCGCCTTTTTGGGATTCTTTGTTCACTGGAGGCACACATTTAAGGTAACACACGGTGAGTAACTGAAACAAATGTTCATTCTGCAGGTGAAGTGTTGCTTTAAATACACAGATAACCATATCGACAGGGAGGCAATCCAGACACTGAAAAATATAGAAAAATTAGGAAGGAAATATTAAAAAGCAAACATGTCTAGAGTCTCTGTCAGGGCTTTTAAAACATACAATTCTGGTAAGGCCCCACCTATATAGTGGCAGGAACCAATGAGAGGCCATCACATGACCCATATAATGGCAGGGCAGGTGAAACAAAAACAAAGAGGGAATTTCATACTAATACGACAGTAACTAATTATACCGTATTTATAGGTTTAGTATGTTTCTATTTATGTGCTGTATGTTTGTTTTTTCTTCTCAGTTGTGACCAAGCTGGTGAACAGAGGTTACCAGCCTCATCTAGAAGACTTCCTTCTTCGCATCAACTTCAACAACTACTACAAAGACTCCTGAGCAGTACACTGGTGTGTATGTTGCACATGAGCTAAGTGTGAGTAATTGTCAAAACACAGGCACATATTTGTTAGATACTTACCCAATGCATCACTGTGTACCATGACTGTTTACACTTGTAGAGTCCCCTCTGTGTTTATAAGAGAGAAGACAGATAATCAGACGTATATAATAAATTCAGTTCATCTGGCCTTCATTTCAGTGTACTTTATATTAAGGCATGTATTTGACATTTAAACCAGTTTAGGCAATCAATATGCAGGATTTGAACATGTGTGTGCTTGATTAATGGCTTTCCTGCTCAAACTGTATGCTGCCAAAGATTGTAGCTGAGATGAAGCTGATGTCTGCTGTGATGTCTCCTGCTCAGGTGTCTATGTAGATTTTAAGTGCATATAAATTGTCAATTATCTGTAAATAGTAAAGCTTAATGCTTTGTTAAATAAACGCTTTATTCTCTAGTGTTGGTGTGACAGTTCTTTTGGGACGTAAAGAAAACACATTTACTTGAGTAAGAAAAAAATACTTACATTTATTAAAGATTGCATGTTAGCATTGGTTTTTAGAAAACTAGGACAAATTAAGTGCAAAGCCTTATGGGTAATGGATTCTGTCAACTTCAGCCATTTACAAAAAGACAGAGGGATAGGGGAGAAAATGCAGTCCTTGCTATATTACTGGAATTTATTTTCCTCACAATGAGGACCCAGATTTTTCCTGACTGTGCATTAACTGGCAAAGCAAAAATATATCAAGACTATGCAGCACAGCTGTAGGAGGTGTAATGGGCTGCAGCACGCCACAATAAGAGGATTTGGTTTCTTGAGTGGAAGGTGAAGTCGGTGAAACTCCTCACCAGCTGAGCCATCAATCAAAGGAACAACACAGGCAGCAGCTCGTGTCGGTCATCAAACAGAAAAAGATCTCAGACTTCTATAGACTGATGCTCTAAGCCTGCTTTATATGCATTGCTGTAGTTTTATTAATGGTGTGATTGAAGCTTCTCAACCAGCACCTGAGGACGGAGGGTACAAGTCTCTTGGATGGACATTTTCTTTATAGCATCAAAAGAGCTGTCGATATGCATTTACATCAGGAAACACAAAGAAATGGTTCACCGTTACGACTTCAAGCAAACGTTTGACATTTAGGAAAATACACATTCGCTTTCTGGAGGAGAGTAAGAGGAGATGGATAGAGCTCTTGAATTTGTCCGTTACATGTAAGGCTACAGCCAGCTGTCGGTTAGCTTAGCACAATCACAGGAAACTGTCAAGTCCAGCTACCTGCACTTTTAAAGCTTACTAAACAATATATTTGTTTAAAAAAATGCACAAAAACTGAAGCGTAAAAACATTTTCTGAGGGAGTTATGTGCTGGAGTATTTCTTGGCCTTGACCGGTTGCCAGGCAACCAGTAGAGACTCCAAGAAGTTACTGGTTATGGCCAAGAAATAGTCCAGCACAAAACCATCTATTAAATGTTACATTTATGTTTTTACAAGGATAAAACTAATGATATACTAGGTATTAATTTGTGATTAATTTGTGAACTCGATATCGATACCCAGGAAAATATTCAATACTCGATACCATTTTTGATACAGCAGCAAAAAATTAAGAGGCATGTCATTTTTTAAACAAAGATCAGAACAGTAACATCAATGATAACAAAAAATCCCCCCAAAATAAATAACCAGAAACAATATCTGTCCATACAAATGTATTTATCTACAGCCCTGTTTATTTTCTGTGCTTCTGGTGAATTGGCACCATATTTTCATTGCTGATCAAATAGAGTTGGTAGCTTAGGCTCAGGATGCTCCTGTTTCTACCTCACTATGTGATCAGAGAACCAGGGGTTACGGGGGAAACCAAACATTTTTTCAGCTTCAATCTGTGACTTTATAATTAACAAAACTTTTCAGACACACATAATTGTGTTGTCCTGTTAAACTAACATTGTCTATTAATGTTACAGACGGGCATGACTGATAAAGTTTTCTGCTTAGCTCCCACATTAACGTTAGAAGTTATATTTTAGTTTGATGCTGGCGACACCAGCTGCTCAGCTGCTAGTGAGGGGAGGGGCTGTCTGCAGCGTGCTGTGTTCACTTCACTAAATATTTCCAAAGAGCACTTTTTCCTGTATCATTTTTGACCAAAACTGGCTGCTCTAAACCTCCTGCAGCCACGCTGGCCGTATTACAGCAACAGAAATGTGTGCATGCATGCACAGCGACGACAACAAGCCGGGTTGCAGCGAGGGCTCTGCGCCTGCCAGATGCTGCCTGCACAGCGCGTGTCTGTTGGACCCGTCGCGCGCACCCGACAGGTGCTGGTTCACTGTTAGTATCGATACTTTTGTAAATTAGTATTGTATCCGGATACAGCATTTGAGTATTGATATTTTTCAGAGTATCGATACTTTTGACAACCCTAATATTTAGATACACTTAAAAAAAGATTTTGTTACCACTATCTGTGCTGCACTGTAGCTTCATATTTTAAGTGTAGACAGACAATTTTCAGCTTTATCCTTAGTGGTAGTATTGTGGCGCTGCTGTCACAAAGACAACTAGAATGCTCTCTATTTTCCTCAGAGCCTATCAACTACCAACAACACAGGACATATTTTGTTTTTCAGTTACTTCGTCTGTGATTTCTGCGACCAGGGATAGTACCTGCAAAGAACTTTGATTGATATTCTTTGTACCTAGGGAAAGCTACAGGGAAAGACAGAAGTGCTATCTTCCTTCTGTTTTGGATGCGTAAAGCAAGCCTTTATTTTCGTACCCGTGGCAGACAGACACATTGGGCCTTATAGGGAACCAGTCTAAACACTGTTGGTGTCATTCTACAGCCACTACATTGTGCTTTGAAGATTTCCTTCATGATGATAAGTCAAAGTAAAAAATTTGTCTATTTCCATTTTAACGGGGAGATGTGAAAGTGGCATCAATCCTCCATCAACTCCGCACCCGAAAGCGAATAAATACATTCCCTAAATATCAAACTCTTCCTCTGATTACAATGAGTAGTGTCACAAGCAATCAAACAATCATAACTAGTCACCAGTAGAGCAGGCAGTCCTCAAGTATCCACACTTAATTCTTGTTTAATGTGATTCTACCAAGAGCTCTGATGATGTAGAGGAGAAAAAGCAAGCAGACACGCACTGGTCAACACAATGTTACTTTCACGATCAAAGTCAAGTCAGGGGTTTTGACCTCGTCTGTTTTACACAGTACCAAAACATGTCACATTCACACAGTGCACCACAGGCTTCCTCTGTCCATTGAGATTAGCGTTACAGTTCAAATAGGCTGAAATGGTATAAACTGCACTGGGATCTAAAGAGCAGGCAGAATTTCACAGATCAGTCGCTTCCCTTCAGTTTTGTTCTGTTTAATATTTATGTGTGTGAACAAAGAGTGAGCTGCTTTTCAAAGAGTACATAATACACCACTGTGTTCTGCCTACATGCGTTACTGTAACGTTTCAGTGGTTTTATTTTTAATTTTTTTTAGTATTACAGCTCAGTGCTCAGTTTAGAGGTTTTAATCTCTGCGAATGGACTGAGAGAGAATGCCATTATTTAATCATGCACCGCATCGGTCCTAGCTTTTAACAGTGAAAGCCTTTAATGCAGCCAACTCTGATTAAACATCATATAGACACTCAGACACTTCGTATTTACACAGGCTTTCAACAAACCTAAAGCAAAGTACCAGTTTTACTTAAGAATATTTGGGCTGCTTGAGAAGGACCTTGCATACAGATCATGTTAATAAAGTTCATCCTAAACTTGATTCGGTTTACAGGGAATGCTTTAGATAGTGGCAAGAGTGCAGAAAGAACAAAAATTCAGTCTAATCGCTCCACCGACTGTGTCCACTGCTTCAGGACACACATGCTCACACAGAATAACAACAACAAGCAACGCAACAGTCACTCGTCTGCAGAGAAAAGAAACCAATGTGATTTTTACCTATTTTAAGTTCTTCATTATCTTAAAAGTTTAGGATCCTTCAAATGCCTCAGTTAGTGCATTATGTAGCCATCAAGCATTATTAAGTAAATATTAACCTTGGAAGTGCAATAACTTTTTTTTTTTTACACAAATAAACAAGAAAAAAAAACACCGAAGTAGTTGCATAAAAGCCTTACGTACAAGTTAACATGTAAAACAAAGTAAAGGAATGAACTCTCCAAACAGACTCCAAACTATGTAAACCTAAAATGAAGCAAACGAGTCACCACCTTCTGTTAGATGGCTGGGGATATTAGAAAACAATGAATGACAATCAATATCTATATAGTGTCCCTTTTGATGGAAGTACCACCCACAGTGGTGTAAAAACAACTCCAAATCCAAAGACCCATGCTACAGTCTGACCTTAGAAAAGCAGATCTAATGGAGCACCCACGAGATGTGCTTTTGGGTCCAGGCGACCCCCTGCCAACATCTTCTGCTTTCATGACAGCAAAAAACTGGAGCTCTAGTAACACAGGGTAAGTGGAAGTGAACTACACTCTCTAATATGGGTGTTAAAGTACCAGAGTTAGGGCTAGCAGGTCATGATGTCACTGTTATCCAGGGAAAGCCTTCTCTCCTGGGCAAAAGCTGGACCGTGGCCCTGGTCTTGGTTGTTTTTCTTTTGGTCCTAGCTGGAACTAGGCTTCAGACTCAAGGTCGTCTTCTGCTCCGTTGGTTGTGTCACCAGTCTCAGGCTCCAGCAGCAGGAATTTACCATCATTGGTGAGAGGCATGTTCTTCATCAGCTGGGCCAGGGCCTCTGGGTCCTTGAAGAAAAATAAAATCAAACCAAATAAGAAACTTAAATGGTTGTGTTCCCAGCATTTTTCAAAGGGAAAAAAACAAACATCTTAATCAAAAACTTATCAACTGGTTTTGACTTTAAATGCAAGAAATGTTCTGCGTGTTTCTATAATGATGATAATACCTTCTTGGCTTCTGCAATCTCCTTCGCTAAACTTATGGTGTAACATATCTGTGAAAACAAAAAGATAAACATTAATATACAGGGTATATGCAGCAATCCTTAAATATAATACCATAAAAATGCAAAACAAGGAGTCATAATATAAAAAAATGCAAAAAAGGGAAAATCATAGTATAGTATGTCAAAAGAAAAAAAAATGCAAAAAAAAGTAAAAGTGTATTATGACATAAAAATGCGAAAGAGGTCATAGGATGGTTTGTCCTAACAGTCATACTATAGTATGTCATAAAAGCTAATAAAAAGTCACAGTATGTCATAGAAATGCAAAAAAGTCAAAGTATAGTAGGTCATAAAATGCAACAATAAGTGTCAAAATGAAAAAAAAGGAAATTGTATATTATGTCATAAAAAAAGTCATAGCATAGTATGTCAAAACAAATGCAAATAAAGTCATAGTATGTCATAAAAAAGAAATAAAAGACATAGTATAGTATGTCAAAAAGTCATAGTATGTCCAAAAAAATGCAGAAAAAGTCTTAGTATAGTAAGTCATAAAATATAGTACAGTATGTCAAAAAAATGCAAAGAAAAAGTCTAGTATAGTGTTATGACCTGGGTCATTATTTTTTGGTATTGTCCTTGTGTTGATCTGCAGTAATCTTTAACATGTGCTCTTTCCTCCTAGTCTGGGGCCATTTAGTGGCCGTTTTGGTATGCAACCAGAACCACGGCAAGAGAGACAGGATCCGGAATTCGATGGATGCGCCTTTCCGTCAATTAAATTCGTCAGGCAAAGTTTCTGTAGCGGCTTTAAAGAGGTTATTTTATGTATCCGACAAGTTTCTTGAAGAACCTCTTCTAAAACAGACTGTTGTACGTCCATGTTTACATGATTAAAATGTATCGACTGGGCAACAGTCTTTACTCTTCATTCTTTTCCGATTCAACTTTCCAACATGAAGAAACTGGAGACGGAAATCGATGGTGCGCCAGAATTTCAAGTTTTACTTTGGTGAATTTGGTGAATTCCGGATCCGCTCTCGAGACCGGAACCAGAATGCAGAAAAAATTCAGAGTGAATGGAAACCAGGCTCTTCGCCGTACGTGAAGAGCCTGGTGACGCGAGGCTACTTTCCTCCTGTCAGAGTATGCATGTGTTGAAGCGTGATTGGTTGTTGCAAAGCAGGTGGCGAGTGCTGATTGGGCCGTCCTAAGAAGATTGCTGTTGCCGGATTGGCCCACTGTGAGACAGAGGGTTTTTAAACCACCAGCAGACAGAAGCTCTTTCTTCTTTCACCCTTACACCACCAACAAAGCCAGTATTATACTTAGACTGTATTTGCATTTGTGTGGAGGTAACTGCAGGCCAAGAACTCCTAATTCTAGTAGACTAGGGTGTGTATTTTGAGAACTCTGTTAAGTAAGAGAGATATATGATCAATTTTGAGTTGGTGAGTGTAGTTTTGTTTAGCAGCTTAATGTTTGGGAGTATTAGTAGGTTTTCTTGTATCGTTTTTGTTGAGTACTGTAAATAGAGCACAAAAGCAGTATTAATAGGAGTGAGAAGCCCTTTTTGTTTGGCATTGCCATGTTTTCTCTCCTGTTTGAAAGGTTGGAATTTAGATTAGAAAATTGTCTTTTGTTTTACATTTCGTTACTGCTATGTGGGTTTAGGGTCCACAAGTATATTTTGTTTGTTATTTTGGGCACTGCTGACATCCGAAGAAAAAATAAACTGCTTCTTTGTTGTTTGACAACTGTGCAAATGGCCTTTCTTGGGAGTGGGAAGAGTGGGGAGTCACATCATGTTATGGCTAGGTTCCCCTAGACAGGGGGCATAACAATAGCATGTCAAAAAAATGCAAAAAAAAAAAAAAAGTCATAGTATAGTATGTCGTAAAAAAGTTATAGTAAAGTATGTCATAAAAATGCAAAAAAAAGTCATAGTATAGTATGTCAAATAAATGCAAAAAAAGAAAAATGTATAGAAATGCAATAAAAGTCATAGTATAGTGAGTCATGAAAATGAAAAACAGGTCATATATATACTAAGTCACAAAATAGTCATAATATAGTATGTCATAAAAGTGATAAAAAAGTCATAGTATAGTAAATCATAAAATAGTCATTGTATAGTATGTCAAAAAATGCAGAAAAATGTTATAGTATATAGGTGTTGTAAAAAAGTCAGAGTATAGTATGTCAAAAAATGCAGAAAAAAGTCATAGTATAGTATGTCGTAAAAAAGTCATAGTATAGTATGTCAAAAAAAAAGCAAAAAAAAAGTCATAGTATGTCGTAAAAAAGTCATAGTATAGTATGTCAAAAAAAGAAAAAAAAGTCACAGGATAGTAAGTCTAAAAATAGTCATAGTATAGCATGTCAAAAAAAAGTCATAGTATAGTATGTCATAAAATGCAAAAAAAAGTCATAGTATAGTATGTCGTAAAAAAGTCATAGTATAGTATGTCAAAAAAGCAACAAAAAAAGTCACAGGATAGTAAGTCTTAAAATAGTCATAGTATAGCATGTCAAAAAAAAGTCATAGTATAGTATGTCATAAAATGCAAAAAAAAGTCATAGTATAGTATGTCGTAAAAAAGTCATAGTATATAGTATGTCAAAAAATGCAGAAAAAAGTCATAGTATAGTATGTCGTAAAAAAGTCATACTATAGCATGTCGTAAAAAAGTCATAGTATAGTATGTCAAAAAATGCAGAAAAAAGTCATAGTATAGTATGTCGTAAAAAAGTCATAGTATAGTATGTCAAAAAAGCAACAAAAAAAGTCACAGGATAGTAGGTCTAAAAATAGTCATAGTATAGCATGTCAAAAAAAAAGCAAAAAAAAAAAGTCAGAATAGTATGTCATAAAAATGCAAAAAAAGTCATAGTATAGTATGTCAAATAAATGCAAAAAAAAGAAAAATGTATAGAAATGCAATAAAAGTCATAGTATAGTGAGTCATGAAAATGAAAAACAGGTCATATATATACTAAGTCACAAAATAGTCATAATATAGTATGTCATAAAAGTGATAAAAAAGTCATAGTATAGTAAATCAAAAAATAGTCATTGTATAGTATGTCAAAAAATGCAGAAAAATGTTATAGTATATAGGATGTCGTAAAAAAGTCAGAGTATAGTATGTCAAAAAATGCAGAAAAAAGTCATAGTATAGTATGTCGTAAAAAAGTCATAGTATAGTATGTCAAAAAAAAAGCAAAAAAAAGTCATAGTATGTCGTAAAAAAGTCATAGTATAGTATGTCAAAAAAGCAACAAAAAAAGTCACAGGATAGTAAGTCTAAAAATAGTCATAGTATAGCATGTCAAAAAAAAAGCAAAAAAAAAAAGTCAGAATAGTATGTCATAAAAATGCAAAAAAAGTCATAGTATAGTATGTCAAATAAATGCAAAAAAAAGAAAAATGTATAGAAATGCAATAAAAGTCATAGTATAGTGAGTCATGAAAATGAAAAACAGGTCATATATAAAGTAAGTCACAAAATAGTCATAGTATAGTATGTCATAAAAGTCATAAAAAAAGTCATAGTATAGTAAATCATAAAATAGTCATTGTATAGTATGTCAAAAAATGCAGAAAAAAGTCATAGTATAGTATGTCATAAAAAAGTCATAGTATAGTATGTCAAAAAATGCAGAAAAAAGTCATAGTATAGTATGTCGTGAAAAAGTCATAGTATAGTATGTCAAAAAATGCAGAAAAAAGTCATAGTATAGTATGTCGTAAAAAAGTCATAGTATAGTATGTCAAAAAAAGCAAAAAAAAAAAGTCATAGTATAGTATGTCAAAAAAAGCAAAAAAAAAAGTCATAGTATAGTATGTCGTAAAAAAGTCATAGTATAGTATGTCAAAAAATGCAGAAAAAAAAGTCATAGTATAGTATGTCGTAAAAAAGTCATAGTATAGTATGTCAAAAAAAGCAAAAAAAAAAAGTCATAGTATAGTATGTCAAAAAAAGCAAAAAAAAAAGTCATAGTATAGTATGTCGTAAAAAAGTCATAGTATAGTATGTCAAAAAAAGCAAAAAAAAAAAGTCATAGTATAGTATGTCAAAAAAAGCAAAAAAAAAAAGTCATAGTATAGTATGTCAAAAAAAGCAAAAAAAAAAGTCATAGTATAGTATGTCAAAAAAAGCAAAAAAAAAAAGTCATAGTATAGTATGTCAAAAAAAGCAAAAAAAAAAAGTCATAGTATAGTATGTCAAAAAAAGCAAAAAAAAAAGTCATAGTATAGTATGTCAAAAAAAGCAAAAAAAAAAAGTCATAGTATAGTATGTCAAAAAAAGCAAAAAAAAAAGTCATAGTATAGTATGTCGTAAAAAAGTCATAGTATAGTATGTCAAAAAAAGCAAAAAAAAAAAGTCATAGTATAGTATGTCAAAAAAAGCAAAAAAAAAAGTCATAGTATAGTATGTCGTAAAAAAGTCATAGTATAGTATGTCAAAAAATGCAGAAAAAAGTCATAGTATAGTATGTCGTAAAAAAGTCATAGTATAGTATGTCAAAAAAAGCAAAAAAAAAAAGTCATAGTATATTATGTCAAAAAAAGAAAGTCACAGGATAGTAAGTCTAAAAATAGTCATGGTATAGCATGTCAAAAAAAAAGCAAAAAGAAAGTCATAGTATAGTATGTCATAAAAATGCGAAAAAAAAGTCATAGTATAGTATGTCAAATAAATGCAAAAAAAGAAAAAAGAAAAATGTATAGAAATGCAATAAAAGTCATAGTATAGTGAGTCATGAAAATGAAAGAGGTCATATATATACTAAGTCACAAAATAGTCATAGTATAGTATGTCATAAAAGTGATAAAAAAAAGTCATAGTATAGTAAATCATAAAATAGTCATTGTATAGTATGTCAAAAAATGCAGAAAAAAGTCATAGTATAGTATGTCGTAAAAAAGTCATAGTATAGTATGTCAAAAAAAGCAAAAAAAAGTCATAGTATAGTATGTTGTAAAAAAGTCATAGTATATAGTATGTCAAAAAAAGTCATAGTATAGTATGTCAAAAAATGCAAAAAAAAGTCATAGTATAGTATGTCGTAAAAAAGTCATGGTATAGCATGTCAAAAAATGCAGAAAAAAGTCATAGTATAGTATGTCGTAAAAAAAGTCATAGTATAGTATGTCAAAAAATGCAAAAAAAAGGCATAGTATAGTATGTCAAAAAATGCAGAAAAAAGTCATAGTATAGTATGTCAAAAAATGCAGAAAAAAGTCATAGTATAGTATGTCAGAAAAAGAAAAAAAAGTCACAGGATAGTAAGTCAAAAAATAGTAAAAAAATAAAAGTCATAGTATAGTATGTCGTAAAAAAAAGTCACAGTATAGTATGTCAAAAAAGCAACAAAAAAAAGGTCACAGGAAAGTAAGTCGAAAAATAGTCATAGTATTGCATGTCAAAAAAAAGTAAAAAAAAAAGTCATAGTATAGTATGTCGTAAAAAAAAGTCATAGTATAGTATGTCAAAAAAAGTCACAGGATAGTAAGTCTAAAAATAGTCATGGTATAGCATGTAAAAAAAAAAAAGCAAAAAAAAAAAGGCATAGTAAAGTATGTCATAAAAATGCAAAAAAAAAGTCATAGTATAGTATGTCAAATAAATGCAAAAAAAGAAAAATGTATAGAAATGCAATAAACGTCATACTATAGTGAGTCATGAAAATGAAAAACAGGTCATATATATAGTAAGTCACAAAATAGTCATAATATAGTATGTCAAAAAATGCAGAAAAAAGTCATAGTATATCGTATGTTGTAAAAAAGAGTCATAGTATAGTATGTAAAAAATGCAGAAAAAAGTCATAGTATAGTATGTCCTAAAAAAGTCATACTATAGCATGTCGTAAAAAAGTCATAGTATAGTATGTCAAAAAAAGAAAAAAAAAGTCACAGGATAGTAAGTCTAAAAATAGTCATAGTATAGCATGTCAAAAAAAAGTCATAGTATAGTATGTCATAAAATGCAAAAAAAAGTCATAGTATAGTATGTCGTAAAAAAGTCATACTATAGCATGTCGTAAAAAAGTCATAGTATAGTATGTCAAAAAATGCAGAAAAAAGTCATAGTATAGTATGTCGTAAAAAAGTCATAGTATAGTATGTCAAAAAAGCAACAAAAAAAGTCACAGGATAGTAAGTCTAAAAATAGTCATAGTATAGCATGTCAAAAAAAAAGCAAAAAAAAAAAGTCAGAATAGTATGTCATAAAAATGCAAAAAAAGTCATAGTATAGTATGTCAAATAATTGCAAAAAAAAGAAAAATGTATAGAAATGCAATAAAAGTCATAGTATAGTGAGTCATGAAAATGAAAAACAGGTCATATATAAAGTAAGTCACAAAATAGTCATAATATAGTATGTCATAAAACTCATAAAAAAAGTCATAGTATAGTAAATCACAAAATAGTCATTGTATAGTATGTCAAAAAATGCAGAAAAAAGTCATAGTATAGTATGTTGTGAAAAAGTCATAGTATAGTATGTCAAAAAATGCAGAAAAAAGTCATAGTATAGTATGTCGTAAAAAAGTCATAGTATAGTATGTCAAAAAATGCAGAAAAAAGTCATAGTATAGTATGTCGTAAAAAAGTCATAGTATAGTATGTCAAAAAAAGCAAAAAAAAAAAGTCATAGTATAGTATGTCGTAAAAAAGTCATAGTATATTATGTCAAAAAAAGAAAGTCACAGGATAGTAAGTCTAAAAATAGTCATGGTATAGCATGTCAAAAAAAAAGCAAAAAGAAAGTCATAGTATAGTATGTCATAAAAATGCGAAAAAAAGTCATAGTATAGTATGTCAAATAAATGCAAAAAAAGAAAAAAGAAAAATGTATAGAAATGCAATAAAAGTCATAGTATAGTGAGTCATGAAAATGAAAAAGGTCATATATATACTAAGTCACAAAATAGTCATAGTATAGTATGTCATAAAAGTGATAAAAAAAAGTCATAGTATAGTAAATCATAAAATAGTCATTGTATAGTATGTCAAAAAATGCAGAAAAAAGTCATAGTATAGTATGTCGTAAAAAAGTCATAGTATATAGTATGTTGTAAAAAAGAGTCATAGTATAGTATGTAAAAAAATGCAGAAAAAAGTCATAGTATAGTATGTCCTAAAAAAGTCATACTATAGCATGTCGTAAAAAAGTCATAGTATAGTATGTCAAAAAATGCAGAAAAAAGTCATAGTATAGTATGTCGTAAAAAAGTCATAGTATAGTATGTCAAAAAAGCAACAAAAAAAGTCACAGGATAGTAAGTCTAAAAATAGTCATAGTATAGCATGTCAAAAAAAAAGCAAAAAATAAAAGTCAGAATAGTATGTCATAAAAATGCCAAAAAAAGTCATAGTATAGTATGTCAAATAAATGCAAAAAAAAGAAAAATGTATAGAAATGCAATAAAAGTCATAGTATAGTGAGTCATGAAAATGAAAAACAGGTCATATATAAAGTAAGTCACAAAATAGTCATAATATAGTCATAAAAGTCATAAAAAAAGTCATAGTATAGTAAATCATAAAATAGTCATAGTATAGTATGTCAAAAAATGCAGAAAAAAGTCATAGTATAGTATGTCGTAAAAAAGTCATAGTATAGTATGTCAAAAAATGCAGAAAAAAGTCATAGTATAGTATGTCGTGAAAAAGTCATAGTATAGTATGTCAAAAAATGCAGAAAAAAGTCATAGTATAGTATGTCGTGAAAAAGTCATAGTATAGTATGTCAAAAAAAGCAAAAAAAAAAAGTCATAGTATAGTATGTCGTAAAAAAGTCATAGTATATTATGTCAAAAAAAGAAAGTCACAGGATAGTAAGTCTAAAAATAGTCATGGTATAGCATGTCAAAAAAAAAGCAAAAAGAAAGTCATAGTATAGTATGTCAAAAAATGCAGAAAAAAGTCATAGTATAGTATGTCGTAAAAAAGTCATAGTATAGTATGTCAAAAAATGCAGAAAAAAGTCATAGTATAGTATGTCGTGAAAAAGTCATAGTATAGTATGTCAAAAAAAGCAAAAAAAAAAAGTCATAGTATAGTATGTCGTAAAAAAGTCATAGTATATTATGTCAAAAAAAGAAAGTCACAGGATAGTAAGTCTAAAAATAGTCATGGTATAGCATGTCAAAAAAAAAGCAAAAAGAAAGTCATAGTATAGTATGTCATAAAAATGCGAAAAAAAAAGTCATAGTATAATATGTCAAATAAATGCAAAAAAAGAAAAATGTATAGAAATGCAATAAAAGTCATAGTATAGTGAGTCATGAAAATGAAAAAGGTCATATATATACTAAGTCACAAAATAGTCATAGTATAGTATGTCATAAAAGTGATTAAAAAAAGTCATAGTATAGTAAATCATAAAATAGTCATTGTATAGTATGTAAAAAAAAAAAAAAAAGTCATAGTATAGTATGTCGAAAAAAAGTCATAGTATATAGTATGTCAAAAAAAGTCATAGTATAGTATGTCAAAAAATGCAGAAAAAAGTCATAGTATAGTATGTCAAAAAATGCAGAAAAAAGTCATAGTATAGTATGTCAAAAAATGCAGAAAAAAGTCATAGTATAGTATGCCGTAAAAAAGTCATAGTATAGTATGACAAAAAATGCAGAAAAAAGTCATAGCATAGTATGTTGTAAAAAAGTCATAGTATAGTATGCCGTAAAACAGTCATAGTATAGTATGTCAAAAAAAGCAAAAAAAAGTCATAGTATAGTATGCCGTAAAAAAGTCATAGTATAGTATGCCGTAAAAAAGTCATAGTATAGTATGTCGTAAAAAAGTCATAGTATAGTATGTCGTAAAAAAGTCATAGTATAGTATGTCAAAAAAAAAGTCATAGTATAGTATGTCGTAAAAAAGTCATGAAAATGAAAAACAGGTCATATATATAGTAAGTCACAAAATAGTCATAATATAGTATGTCAAAAAATGCAGAAAAAAGTCATAGTATATCGTATGTTGTAAAAAAGAGTCATAGTATAGTATGTAAAAAATGCAGAAAAAAGTCATAGTATATCGTATGTTGTAAAAAAGAGTCATAGTATAGTATGTCAAAAAAAGCAAAAAAAAGTCATAGTATAGTATGCCGTAAAAAAGTCATAGTATAGTATGTCGTAAAAAAGTCATAGTATAGTATGTCAAAAAAAAAAGTCATAGTATATTATGTCAAAAAAAGAAAGTCACAGGATAGTAAGTCTAAAAAAAGTCATGGTATAGCATGTCAAAAAAAAAGCAAAAAGAAAGTCATAGTATAGTATGTCATAAAAATGCGAAAAAAAAGTCATAGTATAGTATGTCAAATAAATGCAAAAAAAGAAAAATGTATAGAAATGCAATAAAAGTCATAGTATAGTGAGTCATGAAAATGAAAAAGGTCATATATATACTAAGTCACAAAATAGTCATAGTATAGTATGTCAAAAAAGTGATAAAAAAAAGTCATAGTATAGTAAATCATAAAATAGTCATTGTATAGTATGTCAAAAAATGCAGAAAAAAGTCATAGTATAGTATGTCATAAAAAAAGTCATAGTATAGTATGTCAAAAAAAGCAAAAAAAAGTCATAGTATAGTATGTTGTAAAAAAGTCATAGTATATAGTATGTCAAAAAAAGTCATAGTATAGTATGTCAAAAAATGCAGAAAAAAGTCATAGTATAGTATGTCGAAAAAAAGTCATAGTATATAGTATGTCAAAAAAAGTCATAGTATAGTATGTCAAAAAATGCAGAAAAAAGTCATAGTATATTATGTCGTAAAAAAGTCATAGTATAGTATGTCAAAAAAAGCAAAAAAAGTCATAGTATAGTATGCCATAAAAAAGTCATAGTATAGTATGCCGTAAAAAAGTCATAGTATAGTATGTCAAAAAATGCAGAAAAAAGTCATAGTATAGTATGTCGTAAAAAAGTCATAGTATAGTATGTCAAAAAAAGCAAAAAAAAGTCATAGTATAGTATGTCGTAAAAAAGTCATAGTATAGTATGTCAAAAAAAAAAGTCATAGTATAGTATGTCGTAAAAAAGTCATGAAAATGAAAAACAGGTCATATATATAGTAAGTCACAAAATAGTCATAATATAGTATGTCAAAAAATGCAGAAAAAAGTCATAGTATATCGTATGTTGTAAAAAAGAGTCATAGTATAGTATGTCAAAAAAAGCAAAAAAAAAGTCATAGTATAGTATGCCGTAAAAAAGTCATAGTATAGTATGTCCAAAAAAAAAGTCATAGTATAGTATGTCGTAAAAAAGTCATGAAAATGGAAAACAGGTCATATATATAGTAAGTCACAAAATAGTCATAATATAGTATGTCAAAAAATGCAGAAAAAAGTCATAGTATATCGTATGTTGTAAAAAAGAGTCATAGTATAGTATGCCGTGAAAAACTCATAGTATAGCATGTAAAAAAAAAGTCATAGTATAGTATGTCAAAAAAAGCAAAAAAAAAGTCATAGTATAGTATGTCGTAAAAAAGTCATAGTATAGTATGTCAAAAAATGCAGAAAAAAGTCATAGTATAACATGTCAAAAAAGTTATAGTATAGTTTGTCAAAAAAAGCAAAAAAAAAGTCACAGTATAGTATGTCGTAAAAGTCATAGTATAGTATGTCAAAAAAAGCAAAAAAAAAGTCATAGTATAGTATGTCGTAAAAAAGTCATAGTATAGCATGTCAAAAAAAGTCATAGTATAGTATGTCAAAAAAGCAACAAAAAAAGTCATAGTATAGTATGTCCTAAAAAAGTCATAGTATAGTATGTCAAAAAAAGCAAAAAAAAAAGTCATAGTATAGTATGTCGTAAAAAAGTCATAGTATAGCATGTCAAAAAAAGTCATAGTATAGTATGTCAAAAAAGCAACAAAAAAAGTCACAGGATAGTAAGTCTAAAAATAGTCATAGTATAGCATGTCAAAAAAAAGCAAAAAGAAAGTCATAGTATAGTATGTCATAAAAATGCAAAAAAAGTCATAGTATAGTATGTCAAATAAATGCAAAAAAAGAAAAACGAAAAATGTATAGAAATGCAATAAAAGTCATAGTATAGTGAGTCATGAAAATGAAAAACAGGTCATATATATACTAAGTCACAAAATAGTCATAATATAGTATGTCATAAAAGTGATAAAAAAAAGTCATAGTATAGTAAATCATAAAATAGTCATTGTATAGTATGTCAAAAAATGCAGAAAAAAGTCATAGTATAGTATGTCGTAAAAAAGTCATAGTATAGTATGTCAAAAAAAGCAAAAAAAAGTCATAGTATAGTATGTTGTAAAAAAGTCATAGTATAGTATGTCAAAAAATGCAGAAAAAAGTCATAGTATAGTATGTCGTAAAAAAGTCATAGTATAGTATGTCAAAAAAAGCAAAAAAAAGTCATAGTATAGTATGTTGTAAAAAAGTCATAGTATAGTATGTCAAAAAAAGCAAAAAAAAGTCATAGTATAGTATGTTGTAAAAAAGTCATAGTATAGTATGTCAAAAAATGCAGAAAAAAGTCATAGTATAGTATGTCGTAAAAAAGTCATAGTATAGTATGTCAAAAAAAGCAAAAAAAGTCATAGTATAGTATGTTGTAAAAAAGTCACAGTATAGTATGTCAAAAAAAGCAAAAAAAAAAGTCATAGTATGTCAAAAAAAGCAAAAAAAAAAGTCATAGTATAGTATGTCGTAAAAAAGTCATAGTATAGTATGTCATAAAAAAGTCACAGTATAGTATGCCGTAAAAAAGTCATAGTATAGTATGTCAAAAAAAAGTCATAGTATAGTATGTCAAAAAATGCAGAAAAAATATCGTATAGTATGTCATAGTTATCACTTTTATGACATACTATATTATGACTATATAGTATGTCGTAAAAAAAGTCATAGTATAGTATGTCAAAAAATGCAGAAAAAAGTCATAGTACAGTATATCGTAAAAAAAGTCATAGTATAGTATGTCAAAAAAATGCAGAAAAAGTCATAGTATATAGTATGTCGTAAAAAAGAGTCATAGTATAGTATGTCAAAAAAATGCCGAAAAAGTCATAGTATAGTATATCGTAAAAAAGAGTCATAGTATAGTATGTCAAAAAAAGCAAAGAAAAAAAGTCACAGGATAGTAAGTCTAAAAATTGTCATAGTATAGCATGTCAAAAAAAAAAGCAAAAAGAAAGTCATAGTATAGTATGTCAAATAAATGCAAAAAAAGAAAAAAGAAAAATGTATAGAAATGCAATAAAAGTCATAGTATATTGAGTCATGAAAATGAAAAACAGGTCATATGTATACTAAGTCACAAAATAGTCATAATATAGTATGTCAAAAAATGCAGAAAAAAGTCAAAGTATATAGTATGTTGTAAAAAAGACTCATAGTATAGTATGTCAAAAAATGCAGAAAAAAGTCATAGTATAGTATGTCAAAAAGTGCAAAAAAAGGTCATAGGATATTATGTCATAAAGTAGTCATAGTATAGTTTGTCAAGAAAGTGAAAAAAAAAAAAAAAAAAGTCAGTGTTTGGTATATCAACCTTTTCACCCTCTGTGTTGCTCTCAAAGACGAAGGCGCTAAATGAGGGCTCTCCCTCCTCATCTCCATCACTCCAGTCTCTGCCCTCGACCACGAACCCCATCAGCCTCCCGTTCTCTTGGTGGGCAGCAAACTGACACACTTCTCCGAGTTGGAACTGAGAAATGAAAGAAGTGACAAGGAGAGAAAAAAGATTTTTAAAACTGTGGCAGGAGCTGGATCATAGTACAGACATGACTAAGGTTGCAACAGATTGGTAAATTTATGGAAATTTTAAGCTAAGAGATATTTTGCACAATTTCAATATAAGAATCTTTAAAAAGTGAACTTGTGAGGGGGAAAAATATGCATAAAAATCAATATTAGGTGTACTGGCATGTTTTGGTAAAATGTATGCACATTTAATTGAATTGTAACCATGCTCTGCATTCAACAACGCACTCTTCCATCACATCCCATTTAACAGGAATTCAGTAAAATCACAACTCTCTGCATTCAAAGTATTTTCTCTCATCATCAATACAGCGCACGCTATTGGTAACACTACTGAAATACCTGAGTCAAAGGGCTACATGCCTTCACCACGTTTTGATTATATTAATGCTTTAAACACATATATATATATATATATATATATATATATATATATTTTTTTTTTTTTTTTCTCCAGTTCATTAGCAGATAGTAGCCTAAAGCAAAACTCAGTTTATAACGTTACACATCCTGCTACTTTTTGCTAGCTAACTGTTAGCTGTGGGATGCAGCTTCACTGAGCATGCTAACTGAGGAGTTTAATTTATTCATTTACATTTAATCTTTATTTTCAAACATTTTATTCCATAAATTACTTCAAATTTCTGGCTAAAATTTTCAAAGTACCTTTCCCCATTAGTAAACTTGCTAGCTAAGTTAGAAAAATCCCTACAAGGAACATTTCACACTATGTATTTGATAAATTAATGGATTTATTTGTCAAATGAATCAATTAGCCTATGTCTGCATATTACATGGTTTAAAAAGCCAAAGACCACAATTCCTGTATATTCATTTTATTCCATGAATTCCCATAGAAAGTTTTCATCTTAAAGATTCTATATTCTCCTATTTTGTAACCCTAGGCACGACTGAACCTCTTAATCTGTTCATGAAAAGAGAGTCTGGATAAATACTGACTTGATCTTTTCTCATACTTACGCTTATTCTTGTGACTTGAGTCTGAGGGTCAATCAACCTATTGTGAAGACAAAATAGACACTTTTACAAGAAAATGAAACACCACTGACACAGCCTTGACTTTGGATCCATCATTTTTTGAATAATTGTAAAAAACAAAAAAACAAAAACAAAAATCAATCATGGGTTATACAGCAGCTCGACATTACATGTTTTTGTTGGATAAGCCGAGCAGTGTACTTAAGAGTTGTATGCTGCAGATTGTTCTGCTTCGTAGTGCGCCAAAAGAAAAAGATTCTTGCTTCAAGGTCTTCGCTTCTTCGCTTTGTCTTCAGTTAGTAAAGCAGATATACAGCACATCAACGTTTCCAGCTGCACTCTTAGGGATGGCTTTCGTTAAGATTTTATTGAAACTACTTCTCTCATCCGTACTTCTTATTGGTTTTGCACTTTATTGATTCTCTCGTCGGTTCATTTTCATTTCTAAATAATTGCTTTGAAAAAATAAATTAACTTAAAAAAAGCTTGCTGAACATATGTATTGATAAAGTATTGGCTTTTTACTTGCAAAGGTTTAATTGCACTTGCAGTAGCAAGCGTAATTGCCGTCTACTTTAGTAATTGTTTTTAGTTATTTTCACTTTGTTTCCAACATGGTGTCTCTGCTGTTCACTGACTTTATGGCCGTGTGTGTAAATAGGGTTAGGGTGTAAATACTACAGTCTTTCATAATTTGGCCTCGGGGCTCGCTTCATACTGGGTTTCAGCACCCACCCCTAGGCGCTCACTAGTAATGACATGCACACAGTTGTGCAAACCAGTGCACAGCCACTTAAAAAGACGAGTTGGATTTTATAGTTCAGGCTTTCACAATGCCACTGCTTGTGCACAAAGACATAAAACTAGACAAAGTAAGATAAACTTCAATACTATTAATAAGACAGTTTTAACTGTAAGACATGTTTTAAAGATAATTTTCCTGTTGTGTTGTACAGTGTGGGAGGCTACAGGATTTCAGGGCGATACAGCTGTGATTGAGGGTAAAACAAGGTTATCACAAAGACAGATTTGAACCAAAACGAAATTAATTCCTAACTGATAGCAGAAAAAGATTGTGAAGCTGTGTGCAATGTTTAAACCATTGGAATATTATAAGAAAATTATAGGATTACTGTTTCTGCACAGAGGAAGAGGACCAAAAAGACTGCTGAGAAAACATACACTGCGTTTTGAACAGAACATCTTTTTTCTCCATGCCTTTGGCACATGACTATCAAAAGGTAGAATGTTTTGCACCATAGCAGGTGAATGTTGTAGTTTAACGTCTGTCAGCATTCTGGGCAGACAACAATAACTGAAGCATCTGCTTGGGCGTTTTCTATCTATATTAGGGATAAGCATGAGAACTATAGCACGAGTTGGGTAAAGGCATAAATAATAAATAAATGTGCAGTGCAAGCTAACTTTGCTTGGGCATTCATTTCAGATTCTATTCTCAAGTAATATTTTCATGCAATTACTTACTAACAAGGGAATTTCTGAGTGCGTCACCATCTCTACATGCTGAGGTCAAATCAGTTTTTTCTGTCTGAGGTGGTATTCATGTCACAGTTCAAAAATATGTAATAAATTCTACCTGAGGCTACTGCTGGTGACCATGAGGTGGGATTCAGTGGTCCTGAAGATGTTGTGGATGGCTCGGGCAGCCAGCACCTGCCTCATGGCCTCATAGATCACCTCCTGATTGTTGCCACAGCGCACTGCCATTGAGCCCTGGAAGCGCACAGCGAATACTTGCTGCAGGAGGGAGTCTGCAGAAACATACACACATCACCCACACACAAACACAAACAAGTTGGAAGCATAAACATTAAAAAAGGAGCATGGGAGCACTCATGTAGGAAAATAAAAGGTACACAGGCACACACAACAAGGTTAAGCTGAACTCAAACAGCACTTGACACAAAGAATGTAGACCGTTAAGCTGCACTGGGGAAGATTTTTACCGTCACTTTCTGTTGAACAGTCATCATCTGTTTCTCCAAAAGGATTTGTGCGTCTGCCAGGAAGGGAACATACAGACCAGCAAAAAAACAATTAGACCCCTGCATTGAACCATTAAGAAGCATTCAGCTTCCTGGAAATTGTATAATAACCACAACGAGGCCAACTTTAAGGAAATTAGCATCATCATGCATCAGTACCAGTCATTCCTGCCCATCTCTCACAAACACGCATCCACACAAACATCCTGCCAGTTGTTCCCTCACCTCCCTCCAGCCCTGTTCTGGTCCTGAAACTCGGAGGCAGGCAGCATGATGTCGAACTGAATTGGTGTCCCTGGGGCTATCAAGTCTTCTGGCTCCGTAGCAGCCCCTGACTTCTGAGAACCACCACTGGCAGCATTTACACCTCCTGGTTTCGCTCTGCAGCAATGAGACACAGAGAATGAAAATGAGTCATAATAATTAAGTCAAGTAAACACAAATATGTCCACTACTAAACTTAAAAGACAGGTCCCTGTTTTACGGTCACTATTTTTTCCTGTGTTTTTGTGTCAAAGTAACTTATTGAATAAATGACAATGAAGTCCAGTATTGAGCGAACCGGCAGCAGCAAAACAGGCTGGAATGTAACCATCTTGTGCACGTTCACACCTTTATGTACGTCCACTAAAAGTGCTTGTTTTTGCCACTGACATGTGTCTGACAATTTATGCAAAGTATCCCCACAGAGATAAACCTTTTTGTTATCTAGAAACACCTCAACATCGCTATTGCCTATCCCTCCAGACTTCATTGAAATAGACAGTAATTTTATCACTGTAAACTGTACTTCATTCAAAGTCAACAGGAACAAAACAAAACTCACAAAAGCCATCTTGGTTTGTCTTTCCACTGTTCCAACAATAACCTACTCTGCTTTGATCGAAATTAACTCTTAATTCACCTAGTTAGATGTGAAAATAAACTAGCTCTAAACATGCTAAAGTTGCTGTTTATTTAAATTATGTCGATTTCAGGGCTGTTTCTGGTGCACAAAAAGTACGTTGCTCTTTAATGAAAAGTTAGGCGATGTTATCAGAAACTTAGAATAATAATCTGAGCCTGTTGGGGGCAAAAACAAGGTCCTACAGTGGATGTACAGTGACGGATGAACAATCCCTTTATTGATTGTTTTGCAACATGTTTTGAAGCTGCTGGCTGCAGCTCTTTTGCTCAATGCTGGATCGGTTTCAAAGAAATGGTGCTCCATTCTTTACTTAGACACAAAAACATGGGCAAACAGGGTCCAGGTTAAAAAATTATTCAACTCACCTTATAACACAATACAAAGGAGGTACCTGTTGCTCCTGTCCACACTGAGTTCCCTTTCCAGCTGAACTCCAATGTAAATGATAGGGGATCAACCTGTATTCCTCTACAGGGAAATTTGTGATGAAAACTATAGAGTGCATTTTTGCATAATGGATGGACTGAATGTTTTGTCCTCCATCACATCAATGTTCAAGGATCTTTGAAGTTGGGTTAAACTACCATGTATGCTAAGAAATAAGCTAGTTGGCCAAGCATGCTAACATGTGCATCTTACATTGGAGCAGACAAACACAATTTTGTTATATTCCCCACACCTGAACTCTCATCTTTCTGGTTTTGGGAACACTGAGAAAGAAACCAATTTCCCAAATATTTATATAAGGAGCATTGGTCCAATTAGAGCCCCAGGAGGAGAGCTTCAACAGGCCGAGAAAGCTTGACAGTCCTGACATGCCTAGTTACCGTTGCTAAAATGTAATTGGACAGTTGTTGTTCGGGGAAGCGGTTTGGCGAATGGACAAGTGAACACTTATTGCAACCTGTCAGTTTTAGTGGAAAAGAGACAAAATGCAGACTCTCTTTTCTGTTCAATGATTATCATCCTCAGTAATTATAGGCTGACATTTTGTTCCTCCATTATTTTAAATTCACAATCTCTGTATACACCAAGAGCAAATTCATGCAGAGGAAGATGTCGTGTTTACAGTGTTGAACACACACACACACACACACACACACACACACACAGACAAACTAGTTTTAACAATAAATATTGACATTAAGAGCCCAATCCAAAACAATGCATGTCACAAATGGATCAAAAGGACAGTGCTGCTTAATTCTCAGTTTTTAAAGTTATGAAGATTTGTGGCTGTAAAAGCATTTAATTATAAACTTCAGGGGGAGGATGCAGTTTGTAGTGTTATGACAAGCAGCATGCCTGACCTGTCAGGGTTGGGCGAGCCCTCTGGTCTCTTCTCAAAGCTGGTGATCGGGGTCACTGCCTGGATGGCTGTCTGGTTCAGTCGAATGGCCACAGCCTAACAGGGACACAAGGACATTGCAGTATCTCTGTAACAGCAGGCGAGCCATTTATAAAACCAAAAGAGCGTGTAAATATGTCTGAAATGTTTAAAACATTACCAATCTTATCTTTGGTCTGTGAACCAATGAGAAGGGTCTATTCACCAGGAATAATCCTTTAAAAATAGCTTTAATTGTTTCTGCTTTCTGAGTTTATTTCAGGTAAAGAAAATGATCTAAGGTCTAAACTAAGTGTTTATAGTCATTTCTGAACATAGGTGTATATCATCAAGTGTTGTATTTGGGGAGAAAAATAGTCATTTTTGCTAAATACAGCCAGTACTATGAAATCTAATGGGTGTGTATCTAATGGTACAAAAAAGTAGTGCTACACTCATAGTACTTGGATTTAATCATTTAATTGAACTGTAAATTGAAATATGATTGTAAAATATTTAATAATCTAAAACCCAAATAGTCAATTTATAATCCATGCTTAAAATTAAAAAAACAAAACTGTCATTTATGATATAGGATATTATAATTCAAGGATTTATTAGAGTGCTGTGTTGGAGTTTCGTCTCTGCATTGTGTTGTTTGAATCTTATTAGTGGCAACAACAACGAGAACGCTCAATTTTTTTTCCAATAAAACGATAAACAGCGGTCACAAAAAGACGAAATGAGAGACCGAAGTGGCAACAGAATACAAATAACTTACCAGGTATTTGTTTGCATACAAATGAGTCCTGAGTCCATGCTGTTTTGCCGAAACACCCAAACTGGGAGAGAATAGGGGCAAATTTTCCACATCGACAACTTTCACAACGAGATAAACTAAACAAGCTGAATCCAAAATTATTCTCCATTTGCTGCTTGGTGCACTAAATTTACCTCCCAGCTGCTGCCTGAATTACATGCAGCACCATCAGAAGTTCCCACAATGGAACAGAATATGCAGTAGTTTCAACAGTGTGAACAGATACACAACTATTTACTAAAAATGCTAAGATGACAAGTATGTGATTTGAAGTTACGCAACACTACACCTGTCAGATTAGTGTTTGAAATCTCATATTATTACTTACTCTGTGGTAAACCACAAAGTAATTATCTTGTAGGGAAAATAAATATGTGATTTCAGACACAGCGATAGTCTGTTTGTCTCTGAAGAATCTGAAGAATAAACATTTTCATAGAGCCAACCCTCCTGCAAACATTGAATGGGATTGAAAAGCAGAGAAGGGAACAACAGCTGTGAGCCACTTCAGAGAGAAGAGGGAGGCTGTTCTACGTGACAGCAATGGAACAGCGCCATTGCATTTTATGTCTCTTTAGCAGAGAAAAAGTTTATACCTCACATGCGATATTGATTTTAAGTTGTTGAACAACAAATATATTACTCTTACCGCCTGATCAACTCATAACAGAGGGGGTGATAGTCCAACAACCATGATCAATGAAATGTTTCTAATTCCCCTTTTCTACCAAACTTAGCACATATATGCAGTTTTTGAAATGCTGGTAAACACACTAAAAGCATTCCTTTCATTGCCTTTCTGCTGTTTTTTTCTGGTGTTACATTCAACGTCATCAATAAGACAGAAAACAGGGTTAGTTAAAAGCAGAAAGCAGCATGGAGGCCAGTGAAAATGTTAAGGTGGTTACTTCATTTTATGTCTGTTACTTATTCAGTCTTTCTTTCAAACTCTCTGGATCGAGACAGATGGAATATGTGTCCTGACTGTCGCGATGGAAAAGTAAAAATGAGTGTTTCCACCTAGGTGTCATGTTTCCATCACTGCCAATCAAAGCTGGGGCTGATAAATACCTGCGACTACTGCAAAGTCAATTGTCCTGGAGAATGGAAGCTGAATCGAGAGGTCTGGTGTCCCCAAATTAATCAAGAATAGCTTATCCATGCTTTTATTTCTAGTTCAATTAACCACTGTAATGGTGTCTTAACTGGTCTTTGCAAAGGGACCATTAAACAGCTGCAACTTGCCCAGAATGCTGCTATTAAAGCTTTATCTAGGACCAAGAGAAGGGAACTCATTACTTCAGCTCTAACATCTTCACACTGGCTTTGTTAGTTACAGATTAGATTTTAATGTGCTGTTACTTGTCTTATAATCACTGATAGTTTAGGCCCGGACTACATCTCTGATATGCTTAAAGAATAGACACCTAGATCGAGGGACTGAGGTCTGAGCAAAACTGAGGTCACTTCCATTATGTTCTTAAACCATTTTGTACTTTTTTTAAGATCACTTTTCTTTTTACTATAATAAATCATTTTTAATTACTATTTTATGTAGTTTGTGCTTTCTTTTAGTTACATTTATATATGGATGCGCCTTTTGTTTTATCTATGTAAAGCACACTGAGCTGCCCTATGTGCGTATTGTGCTATAGAAATATATTTGCTATTGCTACATTTTCCACTAACACCAGATATTAGTGGTGTAGTGTCATCTAGCTGTGAGGATTGCCAATTTCAACCCGCTGAGTTTTCTTCCATGTGCCAAGCATGAACACCTGCTAAGAGTTCCTTTAATGTTCATTGTTCAAAGGGTTTCTACCAGGAGCCGAATTATCTGCAGAGGTCTCCTCCTCTCCAAAACAAACAGACCTGATGAATTAAATCAGAAAAATCAGTCTTTTTTTCGGCGCTCTCTGGCTCATCTCGGAGGGTCTGTTAATTATGGTGGCTGACAGGAAAACATGAATGGCCCTATCAGTGTTTGCTTTGTCCTTTAAGAACATGGCGATCTCCGTGGACGAGTACAGCTCCCTATGTAGATGTAAACAGCTTGTTCTAAGGTAACTTCAAACACAATGGTTTTTATTTTCAGGTGATTATACACTACAGAAAACATACTTCTTATATTCTATTTCTATCACTACATCTCTCTAAATCCTACACACTGGACCTTTGATTCTTAGATATTTGCTTTAGCTGGTGTCTTTTGTAACCTGCACAGTGGATATGAACTGTGTGGGAGTGTGCATTACCTCTGGGTTGTCAGTCAGGTAGATCTGTCTGGAGATGTTGTTCACAGTGCAAATCCACTGAAAAAGAAACACAGAGATCCACATCAAGACTTCCTCTCACTCAGACTTGAGCCACTTGAGTTCACTTGACTGATACCAGCTGTGACAGGCCAGTCAGATGCGTCCAAGCACAAAACCAAATATGAAAACCACACCAGTAAGTCTCCACAGCTCCTCCATTGTTATGTGACTGATACTTGTAGCAGCAGATGTCTTTGGGATGAAGACGTAAAACAATAATGAAGATTAAACACAGCTGTCTCAACGACCTCTTTGACACTTACTTCTTCATATTCCCTTTTGCTCTCGGCTTGTAGAATCATTGACCTGGAGGCATTTATGACAATGGAGAGAATTAAATAAAATAAAATCACACGTGTGCATTATTCTCATTGTTGGATATGTAGAAAAAGTAAACGAACGTTTTGCCTGTGGGAGAGGTTATCTGAAAGCAGTAGCGTCTGTCCTCACACTCCACAGCCATGACAGAACTGTTGTCTAGGTCCAGCACCATGCCCCCCGCCACTGCCCCACGCGGCTGGCACATGAGGTTTCCTCCCTGGGTGAAGAAGTACAGTCGGTCCCAGGCTGTGGTCACTAGGCCTGTTTTACTGGAGGAGCATAGAAGAGAGTTGATAAAAGTCAGCACTTAAGGATGAAATTTTGAAAAAAACCTATTGGTGGCATCACCGAAAGTTTAATAAGTGACAAAGGCTACACACAGAGTAAGAATGTCAACGATTTAAGGCTGGATGTGAAGGAAATTCTTCACTCACATCTGGCTTGCAAATGAGTCCAAAATGAAGCAAGCAGAATGTCCCTCTCTTTGTACAAGTTTTTAAAAAAATATTATAACTAAAATCAACAAGCATATATTTATTTAGAATTGGAAAAAAGCAAAATACTTAAAATGATAAACTAAACGAAAGTGAGGTTATTTTTCCACCAAAATTAATGCACGTGGGTTTTTAAAGGCGACACTTAGGCGAAAATAGGCAATAGACTACTTTCCCACTGCAATTAAACCAGAGCCATTTATATTCATATGGATTCTGCAGCAGATAAGTATGGCTTTGTTTATTTTTTCCCCTTGTGCATCATGTTTGACGTCACAGACAGGCCTGTAAACATATTTTTTGTATCTCTTACTTAACCAGTCTTTCAAGTCCCTCAAGCTTATCAGTGCCTAAATGACAAACAATTTTTCAGCTCTGTTTGGCTTGAGATGGATGGCATCATGGTGGCAAATCACTGCATCGCATTTGCAAAGGGGCTAAAATTAGTATTGTGTCCACTGCTGCAGAATGAAGCCGATCAGAGCCGGAGCTGATTGATACTCGCAACTACTGCAGAGTCATTTGTCCTGGGAGTGAATGCTGATTGTAACCTTACATTACAATTACATAAAGCCAGATGTTAGCAGGTGTTAGTGGGTCTTTTGTCTGGTGGAAAAGGGGCTTGTAGACCTTGAACTGAAATAAAATTGCCACATGTTGTCCACCAGTCATCCTAAATGATGCCATGCTTGTTAAAATATTTTAACAAGCAACAAACTATTTTATATGTGCAGCAGGACATTATGATACTAGTGTTACTCCATCTAAATCAAAGCTGTTTTCTAGTGTGGTGTCACTGACCTATATTTCACCCAAGACTAAGAGCAGCTTCAGATTTTAATATTTTCAAGTCTGGCAATATTTGGTAATATAGCTAGAGAATTACCATTTCTCAAATAGAGCCATATAATTTTTATGCTGCTTAAGAACCGACCAGTTTGATGCATCTTGAGACATCAAAAGTTTTAATTTCTCTGCATATTTTTTCATACTGTGTGACTAATTACTACTTTTAACACATAGCAAAAAAATAAATAAATGATGATAATAATAATAATGAAATATAATAAAAACATATACATATATATGAATTTATGTATTTCCATTATCTTTTAATGATTCAACAGTATTAGCAAATAGAAGAGGTGAGTTGCCTGATATCAGACATAACTGTCATCTCTTTACACTCGGTGGAGTGGGCGGATTCCAAGGTCTGGACCCAGATGAAGAGATGCTTCAACTGGAAGGTTACATTTGCCAACATATTTCCCAGCTTTGCAAAGAACCAACAAGAAAAGAAGCAAAATGTAGTCATGTAGCAGCATCCTTGTAGTAAATTAACAGACGCCAGCATGTTGTGAATCACTCGTCAACATAAAAAGCTGTCCTTCACAAATGAATAATAAATAATTTTCTCAGCCATCCTCAAATCTCAAGAAGCAGTCTAGCTTGGAAGATAAACATGACACACATATTTACATCCCTCATGTTTCAAAATCCAAATAGTTTGGCAGTGAGGAATGTACAGCCTGGTCTCACAAAAACTGTTACAGGCAATCATAATGTTGAATATACTTCGACATATCGCCATGCACCTGAGAATTAGGGCTGTACCCAACTCCAAATTATGTCAGTCCAATTGGATTTGGCTGTTAAAAACTATTACTTGACTAGTTGTTTCTTTTTTTTACATGTAGAGTTTGACAGGGCTCTACAAGACATTCAGGTAGACAGTGATCTTCACGTAATAAAGTGAACAAGCCAATTTAGCCCTCGGAGCTAATGCATGCTAACTACAATAATGATGAATCAGAAATGTGCAACAAATGTACCGACACTAGATATAAAACAGAAGAAGGGGAGGGGATAACATTATTTCAGAGCCTGCCTGGGAAAAGCCTCTCTTCCTACAGGCAGTTGCTTCCATCTCACTCAGACTCACCATGGGTCTGCAGCTGCCTGCCCCAGAGAGCAGTGTCAAAGTGAGGAGCAATCACCCTGCAGCTACATCTCAGGATGAAAATGTCTGCAGAAGCACAGAAGTACACTGCACACTGACTGACAAAAAACTCCTCAACTTGAAGAATCTCAGTAGACTGAGTGGTCTCTGACTGACAACGCCAATCTTTGACTGTCATGGGCAGTCCTACAAAGAATCAACTTTTTCCGCCACCCCAAGAGCCCACCCTTGTTTCATTACTTTCCTTGAACAGCTGTTTTGTTTTCGTTTTGAATTTGTTTTGGCTATTAGTGTCTGTGCATATAAACATAAATATAACAAAACAACTACAATGTAATTTATCTCTGACTCACTCGCTTTCACAACAAAGCGACGTGTGTGTGACTCATTTTAATTGCTCATCTGTGAGCCTTCCCCTTGAACATTCTGTTTGAAAAATATTCCCAAATAAATTTCTTTTGATTAATATCAAAGTGAATGGCTCATGCTGCCGTGGGTGACTAAGACCCTTAATATTGAGAAACCATTCAAAATAGCAAATGTTCTCTGGACTCAGTATTTGACAAGTGTTTTCAGGCTGCTGGCGGTGTGTGTCATTAAACAGAATGGCATTCTGTGGAAACCTTTTCTCTGGTGTCACCGACATTTGTCAAAGACTTTGGATGTATATGAGCGAGAGACAGAGTTTGACAGCTCTGACATTTCAGTAAATCACATTGCAGGCTACGCTGCAGTTCTACCCCCTGAAGCCATTAAGGAAGTTTCCCTTCTCATACATCCACTGTGCAATAAGCTGACAGCGCACACTGTCAACATGTTACCTGACCCACCCTGTCTGCTGTGGCAGACTTATTGTTTAATGTGTTCATGTGTTTACTTGAGAAACTTTAGCAAGAGAAGCAAAAATCGTTTGTATGATTGTGTTTGGTTATTTTGAGATTCAAGACTTAAGGTAACCACTATATACTGATTGCATCGCTATTTCATCAGACTTAATTACCTAACAAATCACAGAATTGTCACGTAAGGTAAAATGAGGACAGATTTAAAGCGTGTTCGTCAGCTGCATTTTTTTCCTCAACACACCCCTTAACCTATCGACTAGCAAAGAACGCTACGTGAATAGGAAGTGTCCATAGAGTTAAGATAGGGCCATAATGAGTGCAATTAATCTTACTTTCTAATGTTGAGGAAGCCAGCCTTCTGGATAAGCGTGCGATTGACAGGCTCAGTATCCTTATCTGGCATATAGACAGTGTCCTCTACAGACAGAAGCTCCCTCTGAGACACACGCATGGCCTCCGCCTCCGTGTCCAGCTGGGCCTGGATACTACACAGGAAAAAAAAGAGGTTTAAATGGAGGCAATATGCATAAAAAAATGACATTCAGAAATCTGAATTTATCTAAAAATTGAGCATTAAAATACGGAATTTTCAGACAGTGATGCAAAACATTATTTTTACTATTATTATCAGTTATTCTGTCCAAGCACAGTTGCATTGCCTGAAAAGGCTCACCAAAAATATGGAATATTCGTGAATAATAAGTGTGTTGCAGGACATCATAGTAAAGGATCATACATATGGAATGCTGTTTTGTCAATATTAAGTAAAGAAATAAATATGCCTATGAAATAAATAAATTCTGAAATAAATGAGGCTATAATTATATGTGAACATAAATATATAAAGGACGTATGTAAGTCTAATTAGTGTTCTCAGACCCCAATCAAGACCTAGAGTCGATACATGCTGGTTTGTTAAATTGCCTATGCTCAAAGAATAATTATGAGATTATGTCACCTGGACATGTAGAGCCTTGGTTTATTTTTAATGGCTGTCTGCCTTAATTTGACACTTCTGTGATCTTGTTTTTTAAAAATATATAAATGAGTCAATATAGTTAAATAAATAAGTAGGGTTTTTTTTTTAGTTAAAAAGGTGCAATTCGATTCGGCCACTAATTGAAGGTCAGTCTTCACAAAATATGTCAGCTAACAGTGGTTTGGAAAACAGCAAAATGGGGCGCCAGATTAAATGAATTTACTGAGCTAGCACACCAGGGGTTCCTCCGCATGTCGGATCAGCAAACACTCTGGGGAAGTAGTCTTCAGGCAGCAGGGAATGAGGCGGAGGGATGGTGGAGTGCGCTATCTAGATAATTCTTGTGCTGTTTTTAAACTATTTATTTAATAAGGACTAAAATATGGCATTCCATACATACACAAAAAACTGTACTTTATAGTTAATACTAAAAATATAGTTCATCAGATTTACTGTACACATTTTAACGGAGATAATATTTACTTTTGAGTCATGTTGGACACAGAGGTGAGAAAGTTGTCCATCTTCTTTGACACCAGCTCAATGCCTTTCTTGAAGAAGCCGATCTGAAAGATAAGACATAATAATGTGCAAGTAATCTTGTATTTTAGTTTATCAATTTTACAGTTGCTTTTATGAAACAGAAATTTCTAGAAACAGATAATCACTGAGGGGGCAACAACAACCAATTATTTTCATTACTGATTTAAGTGTCCTTTATTTTCTAAATGAAGTGCTTTGTCTATGCAGTAAGAGTTCAGAAAACAGTGAACAATTTTCCACAGCTTAAGGTGATGTACGTCTTTTAGTAGTGGCAGTAGTAATAGTAGTAGTAGTTGCTTGTTTTATTTGGGCAAACAGTCCAAAACCTAAACATATTTCGTTTGCTATCATATCTCAGAAAAGCATCATATCCTCACAACTGAGAGGATGGAGTCAAAGGATGTTTAGTGTTTTTGCTTGAAAATGATGAAAACAATTAATAGATTACAAAAATATAAATGTTGATAAAGTTTCTGTTAGTCGACTTATCAGTTAACCAACTACATGTTGCAGCTCTAGTCACATACTACAGAATTAGGTTTTCCCAATAGTTTTTATTGCATGGACACACTGCAAACTAGCAACTTTTTTTTGTGAACTAAATCAGTTCAGTTGAATACTGATATGACAATAAGTCAAGCCAAGTCTGTGGGCCAGCAGATGCTCAGTACCTGTGCCTGTGTGTAGCCTAGCATAGGTTCGAGCATGGCTACTCTCTTGCGATACTGCAGGGCGTTGAGGGCGCAGTAATACTGCAGTGAGGCCTGGTGCTGCTTCCTTCTAGTGTAGGCGACCTCCTTCACCAAGTCTGACTTCAGCTGTCCAGACAGGAGAGTGTTAAACATGCAAATATACATGTAAACTTGTCCAGCATAAACTCATTATCAAGCTCTGCACACACACTCATACATATGCAAACACTTGTCCTACGCTCACACACACATACAAATAAGCAACACAGTCGGATTATCTTCTACCACCAAGAAGACATGCTGACACATTCAACAGGGGCAAATAACAGAGGAATCTTATCTTTGCAGTCATGATAGTGCATGGTGTTGTGACAGTCTTACTAAAACAATGCAGTCTGGCAAAAGGGGAACACTTTATTCATTTATTTGTGTTTCAAGTGCTAATAAAACACTCCCACCCACTGCATTACAGGAGGATTACTGCACTGTAAGGCCTTTAATAGCTTGTGATCAATGAGGAAAAGCTCTGTCAGCGACGCCAAGAAAGCACCTCCCAGTATCTACCTTCTCATTCTCCTTCTTCTTGGGCAATCGGCTGTATTTGACCATAGCTGCCTCATGCTCTGCAGGAGCGGAGAGAACAGACATGAGGATCAGATGGTAGCTGTGAGCTGTAATTGTTTTGTTATGGAAGTTTTTATTTGACTGTATTATTTGTAACCCACACAAGACAATCTACAAATGTGTACCATGAGTCACAAATATCTCATTATCCACATACATGTCTTTTTACATTTGTGCTGTGTAAAGTCATATCCACAAAAATACAGCGTGACTTGCACATGTGCATAACTTACTCTGCAAACACATACTTTAATTTCACATAAATATGTTGCAGGTTTTACAAATGTAAAGTGTTTCACCACAGCAAATACACATGAAGTCTTATTTATGCATTAATGGATCATTTTTTTTACAGGTAAGACTGGATTTGAGCATTTGTGGATCGCTTCCTGTGAGTTTGTGGGTCATGTGATATTTGTTACTTCAATACCATTTGTATTTTTTTTTTTGTCTAATTCCTACCGCAGCATATCTATAGAAAAACAATCTACAAATGTCAAGTATAGTCGTTGTACAGCTTGTAATTTGCAAATAAATCTGTACTTTGGTGGATATGACTTTACACAAATTAAAAAGACATGTTTGTGGACAATGAAATATTTGTGGATCATGGTACACATTTGTAGATTGTTATTTGTAACCCACACAAAACAAAGTCCAATAAAAACTTCCTTATTTTCTTAAATATAGGATAGGATAAATTTGTACTTACCATCTGTTGCAATGCCATATATTTCCTTCAGTGTGCTTATCTCTGAAACATTCAGTGAACAGTAAGTTTTGTTAGATTAAAATAGATCCACATCTTTAAAACATTGCACTACTGCTTGAAGTAGATAACACAAGCTGTCAGTTGACAAAATGGCCGAACAATAAAATTCTTGATATTTTAATCACTGTTTGATTTAATATTGTAAACACTATAACAGTGGTGTTTTTAGGTGGAAAATGGTTTGGTATCAACTTTGCATAGATACAAAATCAGAAATCCCACAAATTATGTCAAACAATCTGACATAATGCCCTACTTCACATTTGTGACACAGGTGATAACCCCACTGAGCATATACCTGTCATTCTAAAGCTAACGGTAGCCGTTAGGCTGCTTTATTATCTGTCGATTGAGCTATGTTTTCGATCTTTACCGTGATATCCTGCCGCTTTTATGTCTAGAAATCTTTTTAAAAAGCTGTCTGGTATCCTGAACGTCTGTTCTTGAACTGGCCAGCGCAATTAAACGGCTAATCGGCTAGCCAGTCAAATTACAGCAACAGCGCATGCGTGTTGCTGTTTTCCCATGTTTGAGGCACTTCACAATCAATATGGAAGCGCATTTAAAATAAAAAATAAAAATATAAAAAATATATATCCACCCACTGATAGTCAGTTGTAGAATATGCATTATTCCAGTATTATATAACATTTCTAAATTACTAGTAGTATGTCTACAACCACATCTTTTTTTTTTTCTGTAGCCAGCATGTGGGGCTTTGCCCACTGCATCTAACTCTTAACAGTGAACAGATCAAGGCAGTACCACCCATACCCTCCAGTATTTAAATATGCCTCCATTATTATTAATCTGCCCACTTTGGGTCATTATGCATTTCTTTTATTTTGATGTCGTTTCAGGGCCCAAAGGCTGAACCAAAGTGTGCGACACTTGTTTTCTACAATCAAGTCTACTGCTAGTCCTCAACACTTCATTATAATTATTGTTGTGCGCTACTTTCATATTTTAAACTTAACAAATTGGTGTTACTATAACCACCAGTTCTAGTATTACTGTGTACTGCAGTTCTGCATGTGGTGTACAAGTGGTAATCGTACCGCAGTTGCTTGACTGTTGTGGGTAGGTAAAATTGATGTCAAACACTGTACTCTGTCTCTATTTGATTACTTTCAAATGTATTAAAAAGTGGAAAACTAGTAAGTAATATGAGTGTCATGTAGGGTAAAGTTAGGATCCATTACTGTTCCCATCAGTTGTTGATGGGAAACTTGTTATTGTTACCCACATACCAATAATAGAGTGACACAGGGATTATGTTTATTTGTAGGCCAACACAGAAGAAATTATTGCCCTGGTCCCCTCAACAGAAAGCCAATGGGATTCGTCCTTTGCATTTTGGATTACTGCAGAAGTCTGTGATACTTACTTTTGTTCAAACATTATCTTCACAAATAACACCATTTTATGGTTTTTGAAGCGTAAATACAATCACTAGAGGTGAAAAGCTAACATTAGGCTATAAACGAAAAACACCACAGTCGCATGACTTCAACGTCACCACCACAACAAGGCTGTAAACCTGAGTTCAGTGTGATGACATTCTGTAGTCTCATTTAGCCACTTGTCAGCAACCGTCTTTTTAAAGACATGTAAAGGCTTCAAAATTTACAAGTGAGGTATTTACTGTTGCAGAATAAACTGTGAAAGTCTCTTAAGCTTGTGTTAACCCCAGACCTTATTTCAGCCATCTAATCACAAACCAATTAAAAAAACACATTGACTTCAAGAAGAGGGAACCAGGAGTGCTAAAATGCTAACTTTTTTTTTTTTTTAGGACATATTCCTGCACCAATCTATAACACCTAAGTTAGAAACTTCATGAAAAGATTTTTTTTCTGGAACTGTAATTTTGGAAATTAATATCTTGATAAAAAGTTTTAGTAATACTTGGAGTGAAAACAAAATGTATTTGCCATCACCAATGTTAGCTACCATAGCTAAGTTACCTGCAGTGCATTAGCCACACATTCAACCAGCAACCAAAAATGGTGCTCGCAAGAATATTCAACTAATACTAACTAAAAATATTGTCAGATTGTCTGCGTGAAGTCTCCGTACTGTCATTGTGTCAATCATTTATTTAGCGCTGCAAGTGTAATTCATGTAGACAGCAGTAGCTTTCATCTACTACATATTCATATAGTATACTCTGGTATTTGGTCCTTCCCAAGGTTACAGATAATCTACAGTCAGTCTTGACTCTAGATTATCTGTAACAATGTGACAGTTACATGTTATGATGGGGTCTGGTAGCCAAGGGGTTTGGCCTGACAATCTACTGCAACGTCCCAGTTCGAGTCTGGCTGAGGACCTTTGTTTCCTGCCATTCCATTTCTCCCTTATTTTTTGTCATCTCTCCAATATCAACTTGGTTACAGAGCCATAAATTACTCCAAAATACTTTGAGAAACACAAACGTATTATGATAAGTTTTCTGTTTGTGTGTGTGTGGTCCTACCTGTAAGGTCCTTCTCTCGGAACTGGATCAAGGGGAACACCATGCTGTCAGCCATCTGGTTGGCTAGCTCAGAGTGGAGCGAGTTCAGCTGGACGAAACAAAACAGATTATACAAAAAATATCAGGCGCTGCACAAGGACACAAACAGAAGATGTACCCTTGCCAAACATCTTGAGGGAGTTCAATTTATTTTAATATGTAAAGTGCCATTTGCTGCCAGATATTCGTGCAGCAAGCTGGAAAGTAACATTTTCAAGTGAAATGGGTGCATAACTGCAGACAATGCCTCTGCTGCATCATAAAAAGCCCATATTGCAGAACAGCACAAGAGCATAATAAAACCTTCTGTTTACTCTGATATTGGAAACAGGGCCACGCATCGCACACACACACACACACACACACACACACACACACACACACACACACACACACACACACACACACACACACACACACACACACACGAGCAAATCCTGCTATAATTCTCCATGCTTATCAACAAGCTACACTCTGGCATCTAATAAGCTGACATTGAGTTTAATCTGAGCGATTTAGCAAGTGCTAAAGTTCACAGAATTAGGTGCAGCAGCGGGCCTAATTCTCACTGTGAAATGAGTTCCCCTCTGTAAATCATGAGGTAAAGGTCAAGCAAACAATCAACCTGTGTCCTCTGAGCTTGTACATGTGGATTGGTGTGTCCTAAATCCTGTTGAGTGCTGACTAGGCAGGCTTGCGGACCCCCATGGCTGAGAGTGACAGGCCCATCTGTTTTGTCTATATACCTGAGTCTACACACCCCTCCCTCATCCATCTATCTATTTACCCACTGCTGCTTCCCTTCGGCCATCCATCCGTTGCGATAGGCATCATATCCACCGCACTGCTCCCCTCTTAGTGTCGGTATACAATCAGTTCCGGTCTTACAGGGATGATAATACTCAGGTCTTTTCATTGAGGTCATTTTCACCAGCGTGCAAAGGGGAGCACAGGTGCAATATCCTTTGTAACATGATAAAGAACCAACTACCGACTGCGCTGCAATACATCATCCCTCTCTTCTGCTGCAAGTGCGCACACACATAAATATACACACATAAAAGAGCAAAACGGCAACTCACCTCCCCTACAGTTTTGGCAAAGTTCTGCAGCGTGGTGATTACCTCTTCATCACCTTTTCCAAGGGCAAAATTCTAGACAGGAGAAAGGGAGGGGGAACAAGTTTAAACCATGAAACTGCATAATGTGGAGTAGATGTAGCCTGCATGAGGTGCTAAACAGTTAAAAAAATAGTCTATTCTGCCAGGATTTTTGGCACATCCCTTCCATGGCACAAGGCCAAAGATGCTAATAAACCATGTGATAAGATGCTGAGTTTTAAACCTTGTTTAAGGGAGCTAAAAGTGCATCCATTATAGTTCATTGCAGATTTTCGTTCTAACAAACATCCACTCTGCAATCCAGAATGTGTTCTTTTTTTGTTGTGAAAGTAAAAGCTAACCCCATATTCAATCTCTTTTGGTGTTTGGCTTCACTATATTTGCGTTTTTTTCTGCACTGTGTCTCTGGGATGCCTGCTGTTTACACTCTGGCAACCTGGTCACTGTCTTTTTATAAAGCTCGACCTCAACTGAGCGCTGTGGGAATATATGCCCATACACATCCTGAACACAGAGAATAAGAAGAAAATGAGAAAATGCAAGCAGAGGTCAGAGTCTCTGCAGAAAAACACACCGCCACACACTTCAAGGGGGTTGTAAGTGATGACTGAGAGGGATTAACTCTGTGAGTCTATACATGGTTTTTTTTAGGGAAATCCTGCTCAGTATACCTGTAATGTACCTGCTGTGTTGACTTAAGCATCTATTCTATTTTTTTGTTCCTGTTGGCTGCATAAAATAAGACTCCATGATAGATAATCAATCAGAGGTGTTTCTACTTCAAGGTTATTTCACACACAGAGATTTCATTGAGACACACATGAAAAGACGAGGTGTGGCAGACGCATGCAAACTCAAACATGGAAAGAAAGAGTTCAAAGGAAATTGATAACACTGATGGGTGTGTCTCTTTTTGTTGCAATCAAACATAACTATTACAGAACATTAACAGAGTTGCCCTTTTCACCCACTATGAGAATACAAGGGGGCAAAAAAGGGCCACAAAACACTTGATGCACCACTCACTGCTGCTCATTACAGGAATACTTTACCGATTTTGACGGAATTTTCGCTGGCTCTAGAGCTGTTGCTCAAACTTCAGATTGTACTTCCATGTCTTCTTTTGCCCACCACCACAGACACAAAGAGTATAGAAGCAGAGAGAGGAAATAGCTGCCTTTCTCTCGCTCCCCCTCTCAAACTTTGACTAAAATCTGATTAAACTGTAAAACTAGTCAGTGCTGATTAAATATAAACCGAGATTCTGACACTGCAATGTCTATTTCTCTTCTAAAATACTTTCAGAAACATATTTTAGTGCACTGTTTGGCTATAATACAAGAGTTTGTGAACAGGAGGTGGGCGCCACACTGTTTACTGTATTGTGAAAAACAGACGCTAAAAAAACTGAACGGTAAAACAAGGCAAGGCTGATCAAATATAAAGCAAGATTATGATACTGCATTGCCTATTTCTCACCTCAAATGGTTTCGAAAACATATTTTAGTGCACGCACAGGCAGCAAAAGGTCAAATGAAAAGGATATTACTGATGGGTGTATCTCTGTTTTATGATGCAATCATACCCATAACTGTTATCAAGCACCACTTAGTGCTGCTCATTAAGCTCATTGCTTTGAGCGAATGGTAATAATTGAACTCTAAAAAGCATATGGAACATTTCTGTGATCTATTCTCTTCTCTAATCTGGATTTTAGTGGCTGGTCAGTCAGAGGACAAGCTTCCGAGAGACTGCAGTACAAAAAAAAATCAACCTTTAGCGATGAAAATGACACTCGTCGCCCTCATCCCCCAGTGGAAATTATGCTTACATACTTACTTTCTTCTCATAATCCAGAAGTTGCTGTGAGAGCTGCTCTGTGGCCAACCCCATCTCACTCTGTAGGAGGCAGACAGAGGGGAAAAGCAAAGTTAACAGACTCCAATACTCAGGATTTTTCTGTAGCTTTTATATTTGTCATTCTCCCTTTCAGACCTGGAAGGTATACAAGGAAATAATTGGACAACAGGTGAATTGGAGTTCAATTGAAAATTCCTTCGAAAAAGCATAAGGTAATGGGTCATAGAAATGTCAGCTCTACCAGTAAACGATCATTGGTTCAGAAAAGGTCTGACATCATGTTACATAAGTCTGGATGTTGTCAGGAGAAAAATGAAGCATTTACTGTGGCTGCAACATTTGAGTCGAAACTATCTACACTCTGACAGCACAAGATTAGTTTATGCTTCTCACTACACATCACTCTTACTGCGTATATTGTACTGAAAAATGATTTTAAGGCTCAGTGCAACACCACGTCAGTTGCGATACTGGTTAAAGGTTTCTTGGCTGTTTCTACGAGTGCCTTCAGTACATAATGTTTCATTCTTCAGTTTGCTTTTGTGAGGTTGCAAATATGAGTGTATAATATCCCTGTCTGGTATTTGTTTACTCAAAAGGACCATCTCCTCTTCAGTGCAAACCAAAACAATGCTCTGTTGTAGTTTGAAAATGCAAATGCTTCATATTCAACCAGGCAAATAAAGTTAACTCTAGTTCAGATTTAAAAGGAAAAACAAACACGTGGCTCAGAGCCACACACGGCAAAGGAAATAGAGTCTGAATATGTGCATCTGTTTGTGTTTTGTTTAGTACCTGGGCTCCAAACACACGCTGCATCGATTGTAGCAGCTGGTTGGTGTAGTCTGTAAGCATCCCAGCATCTTCCTCAAACACACTGAGCAAGGAGCGAGTCTGTGGAACAAACATTCATACACTCTTTTGATGAACATGACAACAGCTTGAACAGACGAAAGAATAGTTAAATAAGCTATTAAAGAGAGGTTCAACATTTTTCAAGTCTGTCTGAAAACAATAGTCATATGAACATTGACACGGGTATTACTTGCTGTAATCGTTCCTCCTGATTAAATGTCCAGTGTGTAGGATGTTGCACCACCCTTTTTCTACAGTAGCCCTGAACAAACATATCAAACAGCATCGTAAAAACACTTTTCATTAACGTAAACCTGCTTTATCTAGTGTTTTAACCAATTTAAATCACTGTGTGTGTGTTTGTTTTGGAGAGGAAATGACCTCTGTGGATAATTCATCTACCGGTAAAAGCCTCCTGAACGTCTGGATCCCAAGTTATCGGAGAAAAAAGGTGAACACAACACAGCAGGTGCTGGACTAACAGTGTTGCAGAAACACTGATTTGTACCGCAAAACTTCTTTATTCAGTGCTTTTACCAAATTTAATCACCTGTACATTTGTTTTGGAGCAGAGGAGACTCTTGCAGATACTCTGGCTCCAGGTAAAAACCTCCTGAGCATTGAGCATTGAAGGAATCCTAAGCGGGAGCTCATGCTCGGCACATGGGAGAAGTTTCAGCTGGTTGCAATCTGCAATTCTCACCAGTAGTTGCCACTAAATCCTACACACAGCTCCTTTAAGAGATGCCCTCTTATTGCAAGTCCTTTTTCTGTGCACAAATACACTCTTAAGTTTATCTGAAGTTTATATGAGGCTTCAGCAGTTCCCTCTACCTGAATACAAACCTGTAACTCATAAAAGGGATGTAAGAACATTGCTCAAAGTGTAAAGAGGACATAAGACACGGTGTGGAGGAAATGAGGGAAGCTGCTGTATGCAGAGGCATAAGGAAAGTGCAGCTTTGAAGTGAAACTAAAGGCGGAATAATTTTACTGCAGGCTGGCTATGCAAACTGAGAAAATCCTGTCTGGGTGTAGTTTCTTTCCATAAACAGGTGCAGCAAGGCAGGGCAGATACAGCAGAGAGGAACACACCCATCGGCTAAAGTTTGTTTACAGTTCATTCCAGTTGACTTTCACCCACAGAGGGATTGAGAGCCATTTCACACCAAAAGGAAATTATCTGTCTGCTTTTGCTGTGTTTACATTTCACCGTAGACAGACAGCAGGCCTATTTCTTGTTGGGAACAAACTGCATTTTCAAGGAGACATGACCCTCCAGCATGGATTGCACTTAAGCAGAACATCAAAGAGGTCAGCGCTGTCTGGGAGAAAAGAGTGGTGCAACAGACAGCTGTAAATAGGCTACATTAGATGTGCATGGAACAAAGGCTGTCCTGTATTTCAGTCCAGCATCACTGACATCCATGCATGAGGCCTAGTGCTCCGGGAGCAACTTTCACACTGCACTCCAGACACATAGCCATCAAACAACATATGGTATTCACTACTGTCAGCTGCCCTGTTGCAGGCTATTGACTAATACTTGTGGAGTCCGATAATGGAAACCCCTCCCATATCCTGTGATTCAGGCCCAGTTCGGCTCCAAAGCAGGGTCTTGCCTCACAATCTAACTTCAAACGACAGTGTGAAATAAAAACATCACCGGAGTTTGATTGTGGTTGAGCTATGTCCATGACATCATGCATGGTTATATGCGTTTAAATGTACAGCAGAATATCGGACAGATGAGCTCTATGACGAGCGGCGGCTTTTTAAACGTGACACACACACATTAACGCCGATAATTACGACAAGCTCCATAAACTACAACATTGTCTCCAGTGGGGAGGCGCAGCCACTCCTGACAGAGGGTTATATCCCCATAACAATGTGTCAATTAGCTAGGAGCTGTCAACGGCCAGTGGAAACCGCCTACAACAGGAACAAGATATTGTTTGGGCTGGTAAAAGCTAACTCCAGCGCTGGTTACGTCTTTTGTTTGTGACAGTCGTGTCTTTAAACGTGATAAAACCCACACAGGCCTACCTGAGGACTGTCCTGCAAAGCGTCCTCCAGGAGCAGTTTGTGATGTACGGCCGGCATCTTGTTAGCGGTGGAGGAGAGGGTACGGGAGCTTGAATTATTCAGAGCGTGGACTCGGTTTCCCAGAAGCCTCTGCGCTGGGTGAGGGGAACACGTAGAGTTGGAGGCGGGCCCGGGCTGATCTCATCCCAGAGCAACTTGTGACCGGAAAAAACACAGCTGCACTTTATCTCTAAACTACATATTGTATTGTTTAATATTTAATTCACTTAATTTCTGTAAATATGGTTGTTTTAGGTGCAAATCTTGAACAGGCAGGTTGAATATTAAAGTCGATGTAAGTTTAGGGCTTAGGGTTTTACCATTTTAGTATCAACAGCGACTCCATGTGGACATATGGAGAGTTGCAGAGTTCATTATTATTATTATTCAGTTATTTCTCTTGGTTTTCCAGAACAACCAAGAAACAAGACAAAGGGAATATATGCACTCTGAATCCACAGCATCCAAACCCACCCCAACCCTGCCCAAGACTGGCCTGCACAGGCAAACAAATGAACACCTCTAATTGAACACCCAGCCATAAGCAGTGTAATGTAGTGTTTGCAGTTCAGTACAACCAGGAATGCACAGATTTATACATTGGGGAGACAAAACAACCACTCCACAAGTGCGTTGGCACAGCACAGGAGAGCCAGCTTCTCGGGTCAAGACTCGGCTGTCCACTTACATCTACAGGAGAAGGGACACTCCTTTGAGGACAGCAATGTGCACATCTTGGGGAAGAAAGATGGTTTGAAAGAGGAGTAAAAGAAGCCATCTACATCGAGCTTAAACAGAGGGGGTGGCTTACGACACTACTTATCCCCCACCTACAATGCAGTCTTGGGATCCCTCCCCAGACGACTTCACACCCATTCACCCCTGGTCCCACCTGACCCTAACGTCTCACATGGTGGCCATGTGGGTCAACGACTCACATTGTGACCTTAACGACTCTGAAACTAAGAGCTCGTGTGACCCCTTTGACTCTGCAAGGGTTCCCACCCACACAGAGTTTATAGCCTCCAACTTCATACCAGTCATTTAGAACTGAAGAAGCTTCTTGGATGAGAGGCGAAACATTTTCAAGAAACGCAAGCAAGTCCAGTTGCCTACGATATTAGCACTTATGATTACCATGACCTGGATGACTGAGAATCTTCACCGACAACCTCTTAATACACTTAATACACATCTATTTATCCATCCATTTTCATCTACCTATCCAGGGCCGGGTTGCAGGTGCAGCAGGCCTTGAGTGGCACATCTGAGCATTTCCAACTTCATGACATCATTGACCCAGCGTCTAACAAAGGGGGCAGGTTAGACTTCCACTTGGACAGAATGAGAAGTCTTACTAGCACTGATGAAAAGGCCAAAGCAAATGTAAAAAATACTTAACTGCAAGTAGAAGTTCTGCTTTTGAAGTGTTACCTAAAAGTACAGAAGTATTAGCAGTAAAGTGCACTCAGAGTATTAAAAGTAAAAATTGCTTATCACTGAAGCAGACTGGCCCCTTCGATTGTCATATTTCTACATGTATTATTATAGTTTGATACTCATGAATTAATTTTTTAGATTGTGGAGTACATACAGGTTCCTCTGCCAGAAAATAGAAAAAAGGGTATCACTTACTTTCATGCATTGTGGTGAATTCATTACACACCAATTTATGATTTTTTTTTTTTTTTTTGCATCAATTTAATGTGTATACACCTTTAATTTTGTCAAAATAAAAGCCCTCTGTCACTTTCATGTTTTTACTGGGGGGTACAAATGCACATATTCTAAATATTGAGGGGGATGTGTCCCAACCTCTGTAGGTTACATTAAAAGTTTTTATCCATCCTGTGATCTTTTCCTTCACAAAAGATTGCATTTCAACAATGAGCTTTCTGATTTATAATCATAACTAAGTCATTTTGCAGCCTTTTTAGACTACAACATCGGGACTGTGCAGTTACTTTCATCATTGATTATATTATCAATTAATTAATCCTTCAGTCTATAAAGATGACAGAAAAAACTCTTCTATTTTTTTCAGGTGAAGTCATCAAATAACTATACTTTTTATATAGTTTCAGTCTAAACCCTACAGTACATGAAAAGTCAACAGTATGAGGCATCAGATGCACAGAATTACCCATAGAGCTCTGGGTTCACATATGATCATTAAAATGTTTGTTGTAAGGCAACAATCTGGGGAATTTTTTGGGGCAAAATAAATGGATAATTCGGTACAAAACATAGTTGAGAAGTACCACATGTTTTTTTTTTAAATCACATCTACTCTCTAAATCCTGGAAATCATCATCCTCCAGTTCTCGTCATGTTTTGTCTCGGTCACAATTGCCTAATTATAGGCAGAGCACGTGATGTGGCCAAAATTGTTGGAGCTACTGGCTCTCTAATTACTTCACACTTCCTGCAGAGGCTCCACACATCCGGAAAAAAAAACCTAGCTTGAGTCATTCCATCCTGAATGAAAAAATGAGCTGTTTTGCTCTCCAAATGTCAAATATTCTGACCGACTGTTATCTTTAATGTCAGGCTTCCTCTTTTACCTTCATGTAATCTGATCTAATTTACACCCTCCACTGCACTGTATGCCCTGTAAGAGCCCATGTTACATCTAACAGACCTTTAATGCTACAGTATAAGATAGGATGTTCTCGGTGGAATAACTGAATTACAGTGCACTTAAGGACACCTAATCAATAGTCTCTTCATATTTAAATGTTTGCATAGTGCCTCAATGATTTGGCAGTTTAGTCTTGAAGTGAGGGAACTGCCAATCTGTTAAACAACACATTCTGATTCTTTGTTTTATTTGCACTGATCCAATTCACAATTAGTAGATGCCTTTCATACCAATGACTCATACCACAGTGGTTTTTAGTGACTTTAAATAGCTATTGACTGAGTAAAAGGAAAAAAAGTCTTTTGAGATATTAGAATAATTTATTAATAATATAATTAGAAAAATAATAGTACATGTTTTTAAAACCTCCTTGTACCACTCAACTTATTATTTATTTATTATTGATATTATTATTATTAGTATTATCATTATTATTATTGTTATTATTATTATTATCATTAGCATTATTATTATTATACTGTAAGGTTTTCTTCTGACCATGGAAATAAATTAATTTCCTAAATGGATTGGTCTAATTTTTAAATTTGTTTCAGGGTGGATTTCCTTGAAAAAGAGCAACATTTTTTTGGGTCTGACACCTGTGTTATGGATGTTTAAATTAATGACATTTGATCAGGTAATTTAAATAATTATTACATTAGTAAATCAAACAACAGATGCCCAAATATAAAATATGATAAAGTCAATAAATGATTAGGGAATTTAAATTATTCATTGCTAAAACATATTGACAACACTACAGTCAAACAAGGATTATATTGTTTCACTTTTATTTTCAGCCAGTATTAGAATAGTTGAGGTTGCCAATAGTTATTTTATAGATATTTTACCACAGAGCAGTACTGGTATACTTTCAGCTATTTTTATTTTATTTTAATGTTTATTTAACAGGGACGATACATACAACATTGCCACAAAAAATGGGAAAATGTGACGCATATAAGACGTCTAGCTTCTGCTAATTTGCAGTCTTTGTCCCTGGTCAGGCTTTAGAATATAATAAAATATACTGTATGCAATAAAAATGCAATGATACAAATACAGAGAATAATACAATGAATACAATGAATAAATAAACAGTTGCAGTTGTAAATTACAGATTAAAACACAAGTTAAATTTAACATTAAACATTTGTAAAGTGCTGTTGTGTTGACAATGACTTGTGAGAAATTAATGTTCACATTTCTGCTGCTGCTTGAGCCAGTTTGTTGGGTACAACCCAATCTCTATAACAAAGCTTATACATCATAAAATTATTAAAGATTTAAATTGGTTTGGGGACTACTAGCACTGACAAGTGAACAAAAAGTAAGAAAAAAAATCTCAACCCTAAAATGCAACCTTTACTGCAACATTATGTAGAGTTTTAAAACTTAACTTTAAACAACTGTAAAATGAACTGAACTATCATAATTTCACTGTTTCCAATGTAATCTGATTTATTTTAAGAACAGCAATAAAATCCTCAAAAGCAAATGAAACACATAGATGCAACACTGAAATTGTCTCCGGTATTTCTTTTCTTTCTTTCTTTTAGGTTTCACTAATGGTGTAATTGACTTGTTAAGACCTTCATGTCTTGTTGTGTTGTGTCTTGATAATGTAGGCAGGCTGTGACAAGCAGTGCCTCCTCATCAAGCTCCCGGGCAGCCTGAGCAGGAGCACATTCTTTCCTCCCCAGTGGACTTGTGTTGTTTAATTGGTTAAGTTGTGGCTCTAAATTAGATAAGGCATTTTGGTACTGACTTTGATAATTGTGTTTGCTGGCGCGGCTAAGTCTGGCCTATAAAAAGAGACGCTTAATGTCAGTGGAACTAACCTGGATTTCACAAAGCAGTGATTCAGCTGATTGAGGAAACACACTCTCGGGAGAAAGTAGAGAAGAATTGTTAGAGCGGAAAAGCTTGTGACTGGGACAGCACATTACACGCTACAAGTACATGAAGTTACCCTACAAACAGTGATGTCGTGGAAGCCATATGTAGATATATGTGTATATGTATATGTATGTGTGACAAGGTTGGAGTGAGAATGTGTTGCTTCTCTTGGACAGAACCAGACTAGCTTTCTCCCCGTTTCTAATCTCTGTGCGAAAGCTAACCAACTGCTAACTGTAGCATAGGCATTTCTAGACATTTTTGGGGGTGCTGAAGCTAGAGTGCGCCATCTGTTTGAATGCAATATATGATTTCAACGTTAGATGGGAGAAATTCCTACACACTGTGGCTTTAACAAGCTAGAAAAGTTTCAAAACCATACAGTACTTGGTTGAAACATAATATTTTAACAACAAAAATACAGCCCCCAAATACATCCACCCCATCCCTCCCACCTTTCCCTGACTCGGGCTCTGAGCGCTCTATCTGCACAGAGCAATTCGCTGCCTTCCAGAGTGGGTGATATGAAGTAGTGGTGTAAGCACCTGGCTGAAACCAGGATATGTGGCACATTTCGTAACTTCTACCACTCAATACCAACACATTATTATCATCACCAGTTCTCATTTTTGTTGCATTTAATCGTAGGTCACTGTTAATGTTGTTAGGTAGGAGTTAGCTGACGTTTTTTTCTGGCTAGGAAACATTACAGGTGGTCAGTACCACTGTCCTCTGTTTGAACTGGAATGAGAGAAGCTAGCTGTTGTATCATGTGCATGTGTTAATATTAAAGCCAAGGTGCTACTGACTAGCTAACTGACTGGATGCCCATTAACATTATAACTCCTATTGTGTGTATTTATTATTATTATTTTGTAGATTTCAAGCAGTTTTCTTTTTTGAAGTGTATTTTTATTTATGTATTTGTATTATATAATACAGACAAGAAGGAAAAAGGCAGAGACAAACATTGAAATAGTCAATAACTGTTAATGTGTTCATGTTACATGTTGTGCATTGCATTTCAAATAAAAGTCCAAAAAATAAGTCCAAGGTCCATTTTTACTCACTATAGGGGGCTGGTTTACTCCAGAAACATACATACTGTTTATGTGTATGTTGAGGAGCTGCTGTATCAAAATGAGTTGTCCTCCCACAGAAATTAGGGTTACGATATGTTTCTTTTATGATTCCAATCCATTCCTCTTTTGCTGTGGCTCAGCATTTAAATAACCTTTATCAGATTTGATGGTTTAGTCACAGACTTTCCCAAAAAATGTTGTGCTTTTCTTTCACAAATGTGGGAATGAAATTGAGTTAAAATGTACAAAACAGTAAAATTTATCTTGCCTGGCCGGGCAGCTCTCTGGGTGCTCAGCACCCCTAAACCTCCGATCCTAGAATTGCCCCTGAACTGTAGCCTTGTTGATCCTCTCATTTAAGTCTCTGCCACAAAGGGAATAAGTGTATTTCTAAGAAATGTTCAACTTTACCATAAAGTGGATTAAACAGTATCTAATCTCATCTGGAAAATCAACTTTTCTGTACAAAATATTTACCACTACTTTTAACAGCATTACACTTTCCGGGATTTTGCAGTAGAGCATGATTTCATAGTATACAGCATCTCGTGAGAGTCCATATGGGGACCCGAGGAAACAATGATTAGCCTGTCTAGCGCAAAAAAAAAAACAGAGAAGAATTTCAGATTTTTGTTTGGAGCATGTGTTGCTGAGAACTTCCGACAGGAATTTTAAAAATCTTGACTCTCAGCCAAGCAGACATTATAACATCATAAGATAACACCACTGACTGAATGTGAGTCATTTTCTCTGGCGGAGAGTGCTAATGCAATGCATCCTGCCGTCTAAACTCAACGGACATGACTGCACTGGTCTTGTCAGAGCAAAACAACGGCGTGACTGAAGAAGAGGACAAGGTTGAACTGGGATTTATTGGGGCTGACCTAAGTGTGACCCTCGTTGTTTCATTACATGAGACTGTTCAAGGCTCTTTCAGCTTGTGTGTGTGTGTGTGTGAGTGTGTGAAAGCATAAATAAAGGTTCGCTATGTCTCAACACACAAAGACAATTTGAGGATTTCACATGAGGTCACTCACACAGGCTGATATATTGATGCCCCCTTAAATGCATTTCATTTTTTTCCCCACCTTTACATAAAATAGGAAGCTTCCTATTGGTTGAGGCTCACCCCACCCTCCGCCTCCTTTCCCCCGGTTTCCCGGGCAACCATGTCAGGGTGGAGGAAAAGAGCAAATCATGTGAGGGCATAGCATCTTTCTCTCCCCTCTCTCCCCTCTCTCTCATCCTCTCTCCAAGTGTGTGTGTTTGTGTGTGTATATGTGCGTGTGTATGTGTGTGTGCGCATATAAAAGCCTCTCTCTCCATGCTTCCACTTCACTCTCAGCTCTCCATTGCTTTGCTGAAAGCATAGGCGCAGGACCGACAAGAGGGGAGGGGGACACGACTGAAGGAGATCCCTGTGTTACAGTGGGAGACATTTCTTTGACCTTCCTCCTTACTTTCTCCCCCCCACCTTCCTCCCCCCTCTCCCAATGTGTTTTGGGTCTCCCTCCTTTCCCCCCGCTTCTTCCTCTTCTTCCTCTTAAGCGTCTCGGCTCTGCTTGGACGGTGGCTGCATCGATGCAAAATGGGTTGTGGCAATTCCTCAGCCACCAACACCTCAGGAGGGGGTGAGTGTTTTTAAGGAATGTGTGTGTGTGTGCGTGTGTGTGTGTGTGTGTGTTTCTCTATATATATGTGTGTGTATGTGATAATGGTTGAGAGTGTGAGGGAGAGAGTTGTCACTGTATCTGCACCAAGGGGAGAGGGTGTTTTGAATGTAAATGAAGTGTGTCAGGGTTACCCTTGCATTCAGCATATGTACTCAGATGTGTTCGTGTGTGTATGTGTGTGTGTGTGTGTGTGTGTGTGTGTGTGTCTCAGTGTTTTGATTTCATTCACGGACAGCTGTATATCATTATGTATGTTTGTGTCTCAAAAGGACAGTAAAAATCATAATTTTTCTTCCCCCCCTTCCTAATGTTCATCATTTTGTGGCATTCTCGCTCTCACTCTGTGGTGTCTGTGCAGAGGTCTCTTATGTGTGGTGGGTCGATCATGAAGGGTTTCCCATATTCTAGTATAAGACACCAGAGTAGCTGCGTCAGGAATGTGCCACTTTGATACTGACAATGACACTGAAACTGTTAACAAACTGTTACAATGTCAATGTCTCCAGTTACACTGAAGCTATAGATGTTTGCCTTTCTCCGGGTGTGTTTGCACTGGTTTCCATGGATTTTGAGCATAAAAGAAAAGCAGCTTTAGTGACATTCACATGCCTTTGTCTCCCCACTTGACTAATGCTGGCTGTGTCTGTAAGCAAGCAGCTTTGAAACAGTGGATCAATGAGCAGGTTTCATTCATAAAGCCTGGAGGACACATTTGAATGGGAAAAAACACTGTGTCGCGTGGTTATACCAACGCTTGCAGAGATATCAGCTCTATTGTGGATTGTCCTCAAATAACACATCTCTCTCAGTTGAATCATCCTGATACAATACCTGTTTTAAATTATACCAAGCAAGTCTCTGGGCACCACTGTCAAATTGAGGTAATAATTAGATTAGAAGTATCTGCAGGATTACCTCACCACCACTGCCCATTAAAGCAGTATGGTGTGTGTTTGTGTAAATTTGTGTGTGTGTGTGTGTGTGTGCTTGCAGGTACCTAATCAGTGCTCGCCAGGCATGTTAACAGAGCCACACACAGCATCTGGATAGCACAACCCAGTGTTGTCTTTAAATTTGATCTAGTGTGAGGCTACAGTGTCTGCAAATAACATCTCAGTAGGTGTCTGAGTTTGTTGTGAGCGTGAGCAGCTGTGCTCATGGCTGTGCAGCAGGTCTTATCCATTTTTTTCTCTTCCTTCTTAAAGGTCAGCGCTCAGCACAATGTCAAGGACGTGTGACATCCTGTCACTTTGACAAATGTGGATGTATTTGTCCATGCTGAGTGACACTCACTATTATTATCTGTAGAATTAAGATAGAAGCACCCTGCTGCTCCCATGTTAACCCAGGGTGTATAATTGTCTCACTACACATAATATTCAATACTGTAAGTCTTCATAGGAAAAGTTATGATTAATGACAAATCTGCACGTGATTGGACACTTGAAAATGGATTTATATCCATGTAGGCTACAGTTACATTATAAGGTGTTATTACCCATTTATAAAATGTTTATATACTGCTGATACATGTCAACTATAACTATAGATTAGGATTGAGACGAATACTTGGGATGAAATGACTGTCCTGTATGAGTAATGTACTTTTTGAGTATGACTATCATGCAGGTAAAATGTGTCAATGTCCGTATTTGTTCTGAAGGAAAATCCTCATTTGAGTAGCTGCGTTCAGTCTTTTAATCTCGTGATCAAAAATGTGTTTGATCAACACATCAGTCGCAGGCTTAAAATAACAACTTCTGGTTAGCTCTCACACATTTCCTGTTTAAGTCCCACCCACTTTGGGTTTAACCTTCTGCTGTAGATGTATACTTGTGTCACTACAGATTTGTAGTGATATGTTAAACCTCCCTATTTAGCATGTATGAGCTGTAAATAAACAGTTAATGATGGCTTATAACATCTTTAATGTAGTTGCAAGTGGATATAAATGTTTATCAATGTGTTCATCGACAAATAATCTCCTTCTCTGGGCACCCATAAGTGCAGGTTGATGTATAAACACATGATTAATCCTAAAACAGTGAAACCAAACAAACAAAAATGTTGTGATAATCAACTCGGTCTCATAACCAACTCTTGAAATACAATATTTGGTCACTACTCCGCTGCGTCAGATACTGATGCACAGAGCTATCCTTTAGCAGCAGTGTGAGAGACATGGTGGCTTTTCGTCTGCATAAGGTGGTTTGGAGGGGAGGTGCATGGGTCAAACAAACGACGGACTTTCACCTAAGAGACTGCTGTTTGTGTCCAGTGTGAAAGCAAAATTCAATTGAGTTATTTTAACAACAACGTAGTGTGCTAGAATGTGCAGCATAATATGCTAATACAGTATCCCAGGTGACGTATGTGACATATATCATGTGACGTTATATTATGTTAGCAATAGACATACCTATTTTTAAGCCAAACCGTGATGTTTTTTTCTAAACTTAACCACATGCTTTTGTTGGCTAAAGCTCAGAGAGTCATACACCCCGTTTCCACCAAAATTAGCATGTGTACATGGGCTTTTTAAACACAGGTAATTTCGCTAAAAATGGGCAATCCACTACTTTCCCATTGCGAGTAGATCAGCGCTGTGTACACGGCTCTGCAGCAGATGAGTATGCCTTTCTGTGTGTGTGAGGTTTTTTTTTGGTGTGTGACATTTGACGTCACGGATGGGCCAGAGAACACATTAACAGTGGAGAGGAGCACAGAAGCCTGTGAAAATGTTACAGTGATGACTTTTTTTAATATATCTCCGGTGCGATGTTTATACGTTGCTTCGGAGGAGACAGGTGGTATTTTGAGCTGATGTGTCATTGCATCTCGCCGGTAAATGAGCTAAAATTAGCATGTTCACCTGGGTGTTGTGCTCCCATCAATGCTGTTGGAGCTGGAGGCGATAATTCTTGTGACAACTGCAGACTCGGATGCAAATGGCAATTAAAACTTTTCCCATTGCACTGAAAAACCAGATGTTAGCAGGTAAATGTTTGAGGCCACTGACCATGCATCTGCATTTGACGAGTTGGAAGTGTGAAAGTGTTGCAATATTATATTACATGTCTTAATGGGAGAAATTATAGTTGTTAACAAATCCTGTGCACTAATAAACACTCATATGAGCTTACAACGACATTACAGTGCATTATAAGGCATTCTTTGAAATGCTAAATAGGATTAAAGCAAAAATTGCTAGCATAAGTTCTATAATTTTCAGAAGATATACAAGTCATCCAAGAACTTTTCAATTTCATGACCACTTGGTGCACTCTATATCACATTGCTCATCCCCTGTCTTATGCACCCAGATGTGTGCCCTTGGATATGAATGAGCTTTTGTCAGCCTACTGAATAGGCCCCTGTGTCATATCAGCAGACCCAAACATTTACCGTGAAAGAAGCTCCTCTCCATTCCATTTACAAGGATGAAATTCCCTGTATTTCTGTGTAATGATGTGAATGTGATTCTCCTGTATTCTGCTATTACATCCTATTCAAGCGGGGCTCTTTTTGAAGGTACATTTCTACATTAATATCATGGGGGACGGTATGAAGAACCAATTGAAGGGCAGAATGGAGGCTTTTGTTCCCCTGCGGCTGATACTGTATATGTTCAAGCAGGATGTTAGATTACCCTCCAACTGAATGCATTGTGATCTCATTTCGATTCAAATCAAGTTTAGTGGACTGCCTGTGGTTCAGCGAAGAATGAGCTGTTGTTGGACTATAAAAGAGTCAAACAGAATTGGGATGAGCACAACGGGCGTCATTAGGACTGAGGGATTTTACACTGCATGTCTTATATCAGTTTACAACATGTCCTCTGTTACCCTTCAGAGCTAAGTTATGAATTATTTAGAGTATCCTATACAGTGAAAACCCCTATTGTGAATATCATGTAAAATTAAGCACTTACTTGCATAAAAGAGGCAATACTCCTAAAGTATTCTTTATTCGTTAATCAGGATCCCTTATTAGTTGGAGCCTATCCCAGCTGACACTGGGCGAGAGGCAGGGTACACCCTCGACAGGTCACCAGACTATCACAGGGCTGACACATAGAGACAGACAACATTCATGCTCACATTCACACCTACAGCCAGTTTGAGTCACCAGTTAACCTGCATGTCTTTGGACTGTGGGAGGAAACTGGAGTACCCTGAGAAATCCCATGCTGACATGGGGAGAACATGCAAACTCCACACAGAAGGGATCCCTCCTGGGATTGAACCAGGAACCCTCTCCGAATTTATGTATGAATAAAGTGTGAATCTGATTTGTTTAAAAAAAAAAAGCTGAGCAAGAGGGGCAAGAAAAAAACATTAATTATGTGTCCTTGAAAAGTCACGGAAAAGATATGAAATTTTGTACATGAAAATACGTGGGGACCCAGGATAAATCTGCTCATTGTGAAGGATAGCAATAGATATTATTTTGACAGTCAGGAGGTAAACTTACATCCATTATGTCCATTTAATTAATAGCCCTGGAAATCATATAAATGTTTCTTGGTGTCAACTACAGATTCATCTTAAACTAGATTATATTATAAGCATCAAAGAAAAGAAAAAAAGAATGACTGTTTGACCACAAATGCACATGTCCGGTTACTGAAAGAGATCACCCTCCCCCTAAAGACGACCCCACAGGTTGTTTGTACAGTCTTGCTCTGAAGTCATCGAAATCTGGCGCTTGGGCAGTGACTTGCGGCGTCAGAAACCAACGGAAAAAAGGGGCCCTGATTCGCGGCCAGTTGCTATTGTAGTTTAATGGCAAAAGTCTCTCTGGGGCGGGCGGGAGAGGTGGTGGATGGATCCAACAAACACTGACTTTCACCCGAGTGAGCGGTGTTCTGTAAGATTATAAAGCCAAACCCTGTTCTTTTTCTCCTAAACCCAACCATGTGTGTTTGTTGTTGCGTTACATTCTGAAAACAGAAGTGTATCTTGAAAGAAGACAGTGCATGTAGCAGTCACAACTTGACACAGTGTTCCAGAACGTCAACAACCAACGCACCCAGCTTTCACATCATATATGGACGTGGAAAGTCCATGACCAAACATCAATATTTGACGAGGTCGGAGTGAGAATGTGTTGGATTTGCACTGAGCCTTAACAAACACAGGCGGTCTACTGCAGATTCTCCACTCGCTGAAGTCTCATACGTCTCTGTCTTCACTGTCCTGATAAGGACCAGGAGGACGACCATGGAAATTTCCCAGGTAGTCTCATGAGGAGCTCTCCAAAGCTGCCACCTCCACACCTCCCTAAATCACTGCCAGCTAAGGGTTCACCCCTTCACCTTGATCACTCTGTGCAATTAAAGAAGTGCTGCCATTGTCTTCTTAAGCATTGAACTAATTGACTTCTGTGACATGTTCTGAAAAGGCGGGCAGGGAGCTGTTAGATAAGTCGTGTTCTGTGTCACATACTGTACATTGGTAGCTGTTAGCTGTCTCGGCTGTTTGGCTGTTGAATAATGGCCTTTGTTGCTGAGGTAACACACATCCTTCAATTTTTTTCATGATGAAGATTAATTAAATCTGGTCTTTTCATCTGTTTTCAGGGCCAGCAGACGTCTCCAAAGATGTGTAAGTACATCAGTCACTTTTTCAAGTATCTAAAGAGCATCATATATGTCCGTCGTACATTCAGATGACATTGTACGCTTTCATAAAAGAGTTTCATTCAAAGGATTTGGGAAATTTATATGATGGAGCAGATAACCTATTCTTTGAGGTTACAAAAAATATATTTCTGTCAAGAGATGGAGCCCTATGATGAAACTACTAATACAGTGACTGTGGTCAGTAATTGTGGTCAGATTTTCTGATGTGTTATATTAAGGTGTAATGAACAAGATGTCTGCACTGAGAACAAAAATAAAAAGTTAAAAAGAATAAAACAATAAAATAAAATAAAAGAGTTTCATATACTGTATCTGCCCAAGTAGTATTTGTACAGTTTTCCTTGTGGTAAAGTATTCATGTCCTCACTGACATTACAGTGATGTAGACAATATGAAATTATTGAACAGTATAACATGTAAATGTGAAATAACTTTACAGTAGAAGTGCCAGTGAATGGCTTTCAGTAAACTGGAAACTACAGTCACTTTCATACTAACAAACAAGTACTTCAGTTCACACACTAAAACCTGACAGTAACATAATCTTATTATTTACACTAGTGATGTTTGTACACAGCCATAAATTATTAGTTGACCAACACAAAATGCAGGTTTGTCTTTATCTTTAATCATTAAGACAGTTTTTATAATGTATATGACATTTGTGTTTGTTGTTTGTTTTTACACTGACTTCATACACTGTGCCTTTGGCATGTACTTTAACTAGGCCTGCCCTAGACTAAGAATTTCCCAAGATGACCAATAGTTGTCATTTAGGGCCATTTTTAGGCTAGTCGCCCGCATGTTTACAATATTAATGTAATTATCAAATTATATATTTTGGGTGGGGCAACACAATGGTTTGAGTTGAAGGTGTGAGAAAGAATAGTATCAGTAACATTGTTAACACTGTGCTACATTACAGAGAAATACAAAAGCGTACTAATGAACCTTCATTAATATAGGCCTATATTTTATCTACAAGTGCACGTCACACACTGAGCGAGCCGCCTGTTGATGACGCTGTGGGCTAATGGGCATGTAGCTACTTCCATGTTTCAGATGATACGTCATGTTTGTAGTCGACCAATGAAGATGAGTTTACATATCACCTTGGGTTCGTCCTTCACCTTCTGAAAATGATCCCACACTTTGGATTTCCTGCCCGACATGTTATTAACTAGCCTGTGGAATAACCGATAAACAAATATACTTGAGAGTACCATTTAATGTTTAGATTTTAATGTTATTTCAGCTCTTTGGAGAAGTGTTTGTACAAGATTTCGCTTTTTATCTGCAGATTGTGGTGCAACAATGAGTGTAATTCCCATCCCTGATACAGTGGACTTGAGAAACAAGTCAGATTTGCATTTACACAAATAGCTTCTTTTTAATTTTTATAATATTCAAAGGTGATATTGAGAGATATAAACTTTTGTGATGTCAACAATTACTAAATATTTTCGGTATGTTGTATGTATTTATGATCCAAACCTACAGAAAAACTTATAGGGGGAACATTATATGCAAAAAATGTCATGAAAGCATTGCTTTAATTCGTTGTCTCTTGCTTCATGTGTGATTTTGAATTGATAAAGGTCTGTGTCATGCATTACAAATCCAATTTGGAAATGAATTATACTTGTGTGAGAGAGTGAGTGTTGGTTAGATGCTGTATGTTATGGCAAAATGAAGACATGTAGTGAACTACAGTTTGATAAATGCAGTAAAAACCTAACTGCAAAGATGTCTAAACTCTGCTCAGTAATATCCTGGTACTGAGAAACACAAGCTCCACTGTATAAAAAGAGACTGACAGACAAAGAAATTAATAAATACTTGACCTTGATGCCACGTCCCCTCTGGCTCTTTTTTGTTTAACAACTCTTTTGGCAAAAAAATATATTTCCTCTGGCTTAAGGAAATTCAATTTAGATGTATTTCTGTGAAGGTTGTCCTCTGCCATCAACAGTTCACGTTTATCAAAGCTATGGGAGGGGCAGCATTTCCAAAGCACTTCCCGGAATCAGCGAATGAGTGTGTGTGTATGTGTGTCTGTGTTTGGGGAGATGTATTACTCATCTTACGGGGACATTAATCTGTTTACCCAGTCACACTGTGGGAACTCACATTTCCTTTTGAGGAAAAAATGCAAGTCCCCATCTTGTAAATATCAAAATTTAGGGTGCAGACTTGGGTTAGGGTTAGCCAGGGTTAAGGTTAGGGTCAAGGCTAGTCTCCAGGAAAAAATTTAAGTCAATGCAGTGTCCTCTAAAGTAATGGAAACACTGTATGTGTGTGTGTATGTGTGTGTGTATGCTCCTCGATAACTATCTGAGCAGCCAGCACAGGACCCATGAGAGCTGACAGCAGCACACCACTGACTCACTGAAGCTAATCACAGCTTCCTAGGACTGTACCACACAACAAATTATCACGCTCACACACACACACACACACACACACACACACACACACACACACACACACACACACACACACACACACACACACACACACAAACAACAGATTACCGGTATGTCAACACAAGATTGAATGAATAATATACGGTATATACACAATGTATATATATATACATATATATATATATATATATATATATATACATACAAGCCCAAATAGCTTGTGGTTCTTCTGAGCACCACTAATGTCACTGGTTCAAACAGCAGATTTTGAAAAGGCCCCCAGAGACACAGAGAGCACCATAAAAAACCCATTTTATGTAAACCCCAAATCTGGATAGATGAAGTTAATGTTGGAAAACAGCAAAAGATATCCTTTAATGCTTCTTATCAGTGTGTATGTTTGTTGTTTAGTTTTAATGTCCTCTGTGCTCCCATAAGAGCTGACCTGACCCGTGCTTCTTCTCTCAATCAGGACAGAAGATCCTGCGGCAGACGATGAGAAAAGAAGGTATTTTGCTTATTTTCTCCATTGTTTGCATTTCTTATTTCACTTTTAGATTCTCGTGGTTCCTGTGGGTGCATTTTAGTCATATCAATATACTCAGGCAGTTTGTTAATTGCAGTTCTTTGCCTTTGTAGCATATGGGTTATGGAATATTAACAGGCCTTTTTATTAGGTGACATTTTGACAAGCACAGGTGTAAATAATAAGATAAGACAAGTGATGGCTGAGTTCCATTTAGCTGCTTTGGTTTCAAGGTCCTGCATTGTGGATGCTGGCTAACTGTCACACAGTTGACTTACTGGGAAGTTGTGATTATTCTTTGCTTTAAGCTCTGATTACTGCCAATTACTGTTCGCCATTGGCAATAACCAACCCAACTGACAGAAAAAATGTTGGTGTTAAAACCAGTGGTGTGTTATGTTGCACGCTATTATGTAGTAGATATGGTGAAGCTTTATGTGTCTGGTTAGGTTTAAGCAAAACACCATACATGTGTGGTTAGGTTGAGGCACAAAAACCAACCGGTTATTGTTAGGAAAAGATTATGTTTTGGCTTTAAATACCCAGTTGTGGGGGCGCAATCCTCACTGGAAACAAAGTGATGCCTCTGTAAAAACACTTGCTTTTTGTGGCACTATACCAGTTGGAAAAGGACTGACAGGTCACTACAAAACACCCATGTTTGATGCCTGAAAAACATGCAGAGGTGACCTATTTGTGGTTTGCAGGAATGTACAATGCTGACACTTTCTTCTTGCAACTGGGCTGGCAATAAAGCAGTCTGAAACCTGCAGTTTCAAATTAAAATGATCACATCTCCACACGTTTTAAATGAGAAAACTTTTTCTTTTCTATCTGCATGTAGCATACATCTTAATGTATTTACATAATGGGAGTTGGGGTGTCTGTGTCAACAAGGTTAGTGTTGGTACAGTAGGCAGGGTCCTTTCTCTCAACATCCAGAACCTTCTACTATCACAGATCCCAATTAAACCTTAGACATATGACAGCAGCACTTATTTCTAATCATTTAATAGCAAGACTTCAGATTAGAAGATGCAAAACTTAGAGATGAAAAATTCAGGCATACCATATCAACAATCAAATTCCTAATAGCATCACACAAAGCTCTAATGTGATTTAAAAAAAAAAAAAACAGGTGTGGTATCACCTAGGAACAGCGAGAAACATATGGAGAGCTAATGCACTGCTAAAAGGATAAATTGTGTTAAACTGTGAACCAATTGTCTTTTAAATGCTACATACCTCTCCTCTCCTCTCCTCTCCTCTCCTCTCCTCTCCTCTCCTCTCCTCTCCTCTCCTCTCCTCTCCTCTCCTCACAGGAACTATGGTGGTGTATATGTAGGTCTACCAGCAGACCTGACCACTGTGGCTGCCAGCCAGTCCAAGTCCACACGTAAAGGTAGACATCTATAACAATGTGCTGTGCATTTCATACTCTGAAAAATTTATGAGGATCTTGTTGTGAAGCAGCTCGGGGCGCAGGGAGAAGTAATCCCTGGTGGCGGAGCTGCCACCGCATGAAACCACATGTCTGCTTGCCTACAGCAGGTTTTATTTGACCTTTACTTTTAATGAATCTTAATGAGAAGCATTTCATTTATTATCAGTTTGGCTACTTATAGCTGTGAGGATGAACATATAGTTCATAGTCTTTATTTTGACCGTGGTTAAGTACAATAGAGATTTGCTGCTACCGTGCTGTTGTATTTTGCAGCCCCTGAAGGCTTTCCTTTTGTGTCCTCTTGTGGCTTTCCCCTCATGATTGCCCTTGAGCTCATCAAGGTTAAACATGCTAATGAATTGATTCGTTTTTCTGTTTCCTTTGGCACAACAAGTACTGGCTCTTTTTTCCACTGAAGTCTTCCAGTTCAAACTGCTGGATGGAGTGCGTGGGTGTCTTTTGAGCACAGTCTTGACATTGAGACGGAAACACTTGAACAAGAAATTTGTCAAACAATTGTCCTATAAATATCCAAGCACTGATTCTGCCCCCCCCCTCTTCTCTTGCAGACTAGCAGCGACTAAAAGACACAACGCAGGTATTTAAAAAAAGACACAAAGCCACTTGTTCAGCTCTTAACATCACATGCTCTTCTGTATTTCTTCTCTTAAAGGGAAGCCGGTACTCACATGTGCTTTGTCTCGACAGGATCCTGCATATTCATTCACCTAGAGACACTCACATTACAAGCAGAGAGCATGAAAGTGCTCCTATTCTGGCTCACCACACACTGAATAACGACTCAGGCTTTAACACTGTCATTGGGCGAGGATGTGGACAGCTTGCCGGGGATCTGAGGACGCTGCCTCATGGAGTCATGGGTGGCACAGTGACGCAGGGATGCACAGCAGAGGTCTGCATACGGCATCCATCATCACCCTTCACTTTGCAAAAAAAAAAAAAAAGGAAGATGAGCATTGGAGCGGACAAGCACCCACCCTGGGACTGGCTGTGGGCGGCGGCAATGGGCATTGTGACAGCCATCTTGGCTTCTCGGTCACGGCACTGGAACATTCTCTTTCTTTCTCAGGAGGAGACAGGGGACCCAGCCAACTAACTAACTAACTGTCTGGGAAACACACACACATTCCCAATAGCCCTCTGCAATAATAATCACTGCTCAGTTATTTCTCTAACAAGCCATCAATGATTCATTGTGTGGCGGAGACAGAGAGTTAGAGAGACAGAGAGAAATCAGAGTTTTGCAAAAAGCGGCAAACAAGTTCTTGTTAATGCATCACAGAACATCAAAGTGTCATTGAAAATAGAGTTGATTTCAATCAGGGCGCACTACTGTAAGTGTCTGAAAATGACACTGATTCCCATGATGAGCCTAAATGGTAATAATAAGTTAAATCAAGAGTGTTTTAATCAACGTCCGCAAATGTCCTGCTATTGTCACTTAACTTGTGCCCCAGACTGATTATGTAACATCAGCATATGACTCATGATACTTAGAGGATCTCCCTCTCTCTCTCTCTGTCTGCCTGCCTCTTTCTCTCTCTCATGCTGTCTCTGCAGCATGTTGTTTTTTCCCCCTGCAGAGCTCTGATTCTGAGTAATTCACACAGCTCTTACAGTCTTTCTCAGAAGCAGAATTGTTGCGCCGTTTGTTCTTATCTCTAAGCATAAAATGTGATCTAATGTGTAACAGCAAAAACAAAGTCATTAAATTAAGTTCAGTTGCAAAAAAAAAACAAAAAATTGTGCAAAAAAGGAAACCAAGAGAGGCAGAGGTGGTGATTTCTGTTTTAACGTCCCTTGTTTTTCGTACAGTTTACTGACATTGTTTTGTAACTGATTTTATTACAATCTATTTTATACATTATGTAACACACTTTATTGTGAATGTTGTGATGTTCCGTATGTAGTCCCTTAAGGATAAAGCTGGTGCTATGCTGTGTTTTTCTTATGTCCAGCAAATACCATGAAAAGACTAAAGCCAACTAATCTCGTGGCCTTCAGGAGCTGATGTAATTCCGTTGTCATGAAGATTAATAGGAAATTCTACTCACATAATGGCAAGTAGTTTTCAATGGTCCTATAGATATATACAAGGATGTAAATCCAGGTAAAATAGCTCTTTAACATTTAGTTTCATTTAAAAAAAAAAAAAGGCTCAGTAATCTCTTACAACAGCTGGGCACAGCAGTTGTTAGCAAATGTAACTTGAACAGGAATGAATAGTGCATTTGTTGGGGACTATTTTCAGCTGTGGATTAATGCACATTTGGTATTCTACTACAGTGATTCCCAACCACGGATACATGGGGTGTGTTCAGAAATACTCACTCAACTGGACCATTTGTAAATTAGTTGTGCTGTTGGATTGAACTGTTCTGTCCTTCAGACCAAGACAGTCTGGGAGCAGCTGAGCAAAACCTGGGCGCTCTGTCTGGGGAGACGTAGTCCCTGTCTGCGTGTTACCATTTCCAAATCCCCTTTTGTAAGGGCGCTGTCACTGCATCGTGGCCTTAGTGCTGCCCAAGATGACTGTGGTTGGTTTAAAGCAAGCACTGGATTTTGATTTTGCATCAGTTTGGATTTATGAACGCACCCTTGTACCCTAGGGGTACTTCTGCAGTTACAATGATGTATGTGGAAATATATTGGTGTAGCTCAGCGAATTCAAAAAACATTAAATAACAATGAATTTAAAAATGTGTTTTTAATCAGGGAGTGTGTGTGTAGCCAGCAAGCAAGCAAGCAGAGAAGTCTAAACAGTTAAAAAATAATGTGTAAATGCTCAAAAATTAGCTGGTTGTAAGTGTTAACTAAAAGGACCAAACATGCATTTGAAATAGTCAGCTTAAAGTAATGCATCGTATAGCTTCTGTGACTAATAGTACAATTGCAAACTTGACCAAACCAACCAAAACACAGTTCATAACGTTTTATAATATCCAATTTACTTGGAACCTGATGGGTTAATGAAGGGTCACTTGAGTCCATCTGATAGGGGTGCAGAAAAGGTTGGGAACCACTGCACTGGTAGTGTTTACAGCAGCAGGACAGTATATGTGGACTAAAGAGCGATGGTGCAGAGTAATAAGCTGTATTGGTTATTTTATGGCTATACATTTGTTAGTAGGGTCAATTCATGGTGTTTTTAACATGGTATTTTTGGACAGTAAGAAAACTATAGAACCAGCCTTATTTTTAAGCAAAAACCTCACCAGTGTCCCCATTAAAAAAAAACACATTACAGCTGGGCGGACATTAGGGGCCAAGGTCATTTGTCAGCCAGACTCTTGACGGCTCTCTCTTCTAATGAATGTACAACAACCTCCACTCACCAGGACCCAAGAGGAGGGTGGAAATAGGCCAACTTTAAACACTTGAGATTCAAGAGATGTTCCGCGTTACACAAAACGCTTTATACGCCTGTGTGTGTGTGTGTGTGTGTGTGTGTGTGTGTGTGTGTAGCCTCGACTGACCGGTCGCATGAAAATAGGGACTTATTTCACCATGCCTGAACACAAGCTCACTGTTTACTGTTCGTGTCTGTTTTCTCCAGAATGACGCCCACTAGCTGCCAAGCTCTGCTATCAGTCACTCTGATACCAAGGGAATTCATGCAGTGTCTTTTAATTGCAAGCCATTTGTCAGCTCACATTGTCGCAGCGTTTACACTGTTCACCTGTGGTAGAGGCAGAATATACTGCAGATACAAAGAGCTGCTTTATGTACTGTGTAGGCTAGTTTACAGCGCATTATAAAAAGAGCTGCAGTGTGTGCCTACAGCACCACAGCACCGGTTTGATTTAGAACCGCGCCTGAGATGTAATATTTTTGGTGTCCATTTTCCTTGATGTCTACATTTCCTCGCTGCTGTTGCTGCCTCAGTTTCCCTGCGTCAGTCCCTACCAGAGGCCTTTGGCTTTTACAGCGTGTCGTGCCGCCTGTCTCTCCCTCTTTTATCAGCCCCTCTTTGCCCTTTATAGTTGTTCCTCCTGTATCTGATGAATGTCATTGCCTTTGCCCTATTCAATTAGTCTAACAGGGACAAGGGGGCAGAATGTGGATGAGCAACAGTCTGAAGTGAAGCCTTCTACTTTAAAGGGGAACTACATCCATTTTCCAAATTCATACATGTTATTCTTATGGTCTAAGAAAAACTCTCCCAAATCCCAAAACTAGAGTGCTTAAACTCAAATTTGTGATGTTATATAAAATCTGGAGCTGCTCCACAGACACTGAATTGGGAAAGATGTTCTCCATGACACTGAGAGCACTCGGGGGAATGTTCTGAGTATATGGGTACATTTTCTGTTTACGAATTGAGGACACTACAACACAATAAAGCTCATTTGAGTATAAAAAGACTCCCATTCATTGTCTCTGGAGCACCCCTTGACTTTAAACCCTATGACATCGCAAGTTTGAGACTTACTCCTCTCGTTTCTGGCTTTGAGAGAGAGTAGCTCATCTTCACAAGTATTGTCTGAACTTTTCTAGGCCATGAAAATAACATATTGGAAATCCTTATTTAGGTGGTGGTGTTCGACTTTAAAGTACGGCCATGGCACATTGTTGGATAGTTGTAAAAAGCTGTGCAACACAACATGTTATTTGAATGTCGTAGGGTTGGAATGTGCTTAGTGAAGTACAGAGTAGTTTGACATTTTTGGGGAAACTTTTATTTACTTTCTTCCCAAGAGTTAGGCGAGGAGATTCATACCATTTTCATGTCTGTACGCTGAATATAAAGTTACTGCCAGAGGCCGGCTAGCTTAGCTTAACTTAGCGCAAAGACTGGAAACAGAGGGAAATAGCTCACCTGGCTCTGTCCAGTAGCAACAAAACCCACTTGCCAGCAACTTACGCTCTCTCGATTAATTCATAGAAAAAGGGTTGTAATGATACATTGTGGTTCAGCCCAGTAGCCAGAAGAAAATGTTCTCACTGAATGTTTCATTTGCATCACATTTTCAGGTTTGATACATACTATATCAACGTTTCTATAGTGACGCAATGTATAAGCTGACTTTTGTAACTGGGAGGAGGAGAGAGGTTATGGCACTAGCCTGGTAAGACCATCCTGATGATGTGAGTTCAACATTCTGCTGCTCTCTGTGTCAGCCTGGGCTCTACTCATATCCACAAATTAAAATCCAGTCAGGGCCAATCAGGGATCCGAGACCACAGTTGTCACCATAAGCAGCCACTCAGGGACTGCGCTGTAGCTGATGATGGAAAATGCAGGCTGCAGCTTGCAGAACAGTAATGGTGACTCCCGAAGCAGCAAGCGCTAACGCTAACCTCAGCAGAGTAAACACAGCAATAACTGAAGTGATTGCAGAAATAGAGTCAATAACAACAATTAAATGAGAACAAATTTTTGCATTCACAGAGGTTCTTGGAGGAAAAGACGTTTTGGTTTGGCAAAAGTTTTATTTATCATCTGGCTCCATTGGTGATGAAGATGTACCTCTGTGTTTTGTTATGCTAATTGGCTGATGGAGTTTGTCTGTCAATGCGAGTACTCCCACCCACTAAAGGGGTTTTGGGCAACACTGTGTCCAGTCAGATACAGAGAGCGAAACAATATGTTGAGCTCACGTCATCAGGGCGGTCTTATTAGGTGAGGATGGTGTGTCAACAACGCAAGATGCCGGCCAGGCTGCAGACCCCTATTTGAGACCAACACCACTGCCCTTTTTAGCAGCACATGGTGGCATTTCCCAGCTGCGCTTGTGGCACCAAACCTGGGTGTTTTTCACTGACCCATCCCTGCTTTTCCAGAGGCTTTTGTGTTACCAAACGTGGGTGTTTTAAGCCAAAATTGATTTTTGGGCCGCACCTAACCACACCTGTTGTTGAGAAACACTAAGTTTTAATCTATCCGCTACAAAATAATGTACACATGTCATGTATCCATGATTTTCAGAAATGTTCAGTGCAAAGATTTTTCTCTGGCTTTTGGGTTGTGTGGTTTATGGTGGTCGTTATGCATTTTTGCTGAATTAAGGTAACCAGCTGCTGGCAGTAATTTCAAATTCATGAGAATGGTATCAATCTTCTCATCTACCTCTTGGCAAGAGAGCAAATAATTCTGCAAAATGTCAAACTATTCCTTCAATGTCAGGAAAGGATCCTTCAGGTTGTGTAGCACATTAATGCCGAAATATATGGAAACCGCTTGAGGTCAAAGCCGCTGTGAATTGTTTTAATTATTAACATGTCTATTAACACACTGGAAAACACTTGGAGTGATCATTAAAACCCCAGCAGTGTCTCTTTAAGTTGTTGACAGCTGTATGATGTTACGATTAAAGAGGTAATGACTGAGGTGATTGGGTTTGCTCAGTGAAAGTCGTATTTTACAGGCTATTTTATCTCTCACACGTGTTCTGTGAGTCTTTCATTCACACATACTCTTTATCATTCGTGCACAAATTACCTGCTCATCATAAACGTCAAATCACCTAATTCATCAGTTATGCTGATATGAGGTGGAAAAAAAACTTGATTGCCTCTGTGAAAGTCACCCATGATCATCTGACTCAGTTATTTATGATTAAAGACTTTTATATTGTCCGTGCACAGCTGTGGTTATTGATTGTGGTCCTTGTTGAAATGTATCTGCCTTTTGTAATCAATAATCCAGAGACTTGAGGGATTACATGTGTTCTTAGCGACTCCCATAGACAGACTGCCTGACAGAATCGAGTGAGGATTGCAGAGGAGAACATTTGTCATTATTGAACTGAGGGCTTTTGTCCGCCTGCAACAAGATCAATCACAGCTCCATCTCGGTAATTGACTGCGTTGGGAGTGCACGGAGGAGACGGGAGGAGGAGCTGGAGGTGGTGTGGAGATGTTAACTCGGCCCTGTCTCTCATAGCACAGCAGCAGTTTGAGCCCCTGTGGTGTAGGTGCATAGATGGGAAAATATAAGCTGCTCGTGTCACACTGAGCAAGATAAATCAGAGCTTCTCTAATAAGTCACAGAGGAACAGAGAGCTGTGGGGAGCGGACTATATATGCCTATAAGTACATACAGGCACATATAGTATCATTACAAAAACTGCATGAAAGTGCTGCATTGCCCTTCATACAGGATGTATTGTTATCTCAGATTACTTTGGCACACTGTTGGAGGATTGTTTCATCCAAGTGACGAGTAGAAATATTTTCTAATTTTCCTCTCGTGGTGTTTATACATGCAGATAGCTTTGATTTTATGTGCCCAGGTTCTGAAATATCTGTCTCTCACACTTCTGCCTCCACCTGGAGCCCAGTATTTCTGAGAGGTGCGTCCATAAAGGACAAATCTAGATGTTTTTAAATATAATGTTGGATGGCAATGCTTAAAATGACATGTTTTATATATAAAAAAGCTTCCCAAACCATAACCAAGGTTTTGTGTTGGCTGATCTAAACCTTAATCAGAGTATGTAGCCACAGTCTTTCCGTAACCTTAAGCATGCTGCTGTTGCCATATGTATGTAATAATAATGACGCACTTATCTGATAATAGGGCTGCCACCTCAATACAATGAGGCATAGTTACGCTGGATCACTGGGTCCCTGACATAAATCAGTTCAGGAAGAACCCAAATGCAGAGCAGCAGGCAGGTTTGAGGTTAAACAAAAAGAAAGCTAATGAGACTGAAGGAGGACAGGTGTGATAGAAACAGGTGGGAAAACACACAAAGACAGGAAGTAAAACCCCGACATATGAAACAGGAAACAGATTAAACATGAATGAATAACACAACCAGAAGGAGCACAAACAGAAAACCTCAAAATAAAGTCCACAAGATAATATGATATTAACAAAAATCCTGATTAAGTGACATATCTTATGGATATTTCATATTATATTGAACTACAATAAAAGTAGAGAACAATTTACCCCAATAGTGAATGCTATAGCTGCGGGAAGTTTGTGTAAAACAAGGGATTTGGATTTGGATGAATGCATGTTAACAATCTACAGACTTAATAGGCCTTTTTTGACAAGGTTAAACTACTGTTTTATTAACATTGGTTTTAACTGTGTATTTGAAATAAGAATTTAATGTTGTTTTTTTGACAGAGGTGAATGAAATGCTGTGATATATAAGCCTAAAAACGTTTCTTACACCCCTAAAATCAAGAAGGCCTAATGACCCCTGTGAAGCTTTGGTTACCCCTAGTGGGGGCCTGTTGGGAACCAGTGTTCTGGGTAATTCATATAAAACACTGTCAGCTACTTTATATTGGAGAAATATTCCCTTTGAAAACTGTGGATATCCAGAGTTACAGGGACAGTGTTTCTGGAAAAAAATATGCTGCTGTTGAATTTTTTATTTTGTGAATCATTGCTGAGAGCACTACAAAACAGAAATCTGCGACTACTCCACTGACAGTTTTAATTGTGTTGACTGATGTCCTGTCTGCTATCATTAGCTGCATGTTAATACAAAAATTTTACCCTTAGAAGACGATATTTATTTATTACTCTAACAAACCCCTCTCCCATTAAAACATATTTCCCCTCATTTAAACCGTTCTGGGGCTGACATTGTAGAAATCTGAGATATCTCTAAACCTGGACCAAAAAAACAAAACAAACAAACAAACCAATCAATCAAACAAAAAAAAACAAAACATCTACAGATAGGTGTGAAATTAAAAAACGAACAAACCAACTACCTAACAAAAACTGAATAAATAAGTGGAGAAACATAACGAATGCTCCACAACAGCACTGCATGGTACAACTAGGCAATTACCCTCCAACTGATTGATTTTGATTGATTTCTTTATTTTGTGTCATGCACACTTACATGTGCCCAACCCTCATGGGTTTACAAGACACTGTTACAATGACGTTGCAGTAACAATAACTGCTCAGTCCTCAAACAGAATACTCGGCCTTCTCTCCGAGGCCTGACAAAGAAATTCAGCCACAATGTAGATTCCCCTTCTGAAACGCAGCTCAAATTTTTCACGATCATCCAACTAACAGAAAAGTACATTACATACATCTTCATATACAGAACAATAAAACAAGAAACAGACGTCATTCTCAGCTTCACCTATATTACACAACAAATTTTGTCCTCCTTTCTAAGGCTCTAAGGCTAATGGTAACGTTCCTGAGCGTGACTGTGCACACAGGGATATTTGTCTTTGTTTAGATTATACTTCACGTAAGGTTCCACACTGTAGCTGTTCTTTATGAGACAATACGTTCATAGTTTTGGTTTATACCAGATGTCAACGGACCATTTTCCCCTAAAAATGCTGAAAATTTCACCCTTAATCTCCTGAATATCACAGATTTACCCGTTCTGGAAAATAAATGACAAATTGTTCAATTAAAATAATCACTATCAAAACAATGCAATCATGCTCTGTGTCATGTATAAATATGCTGAGCAGGCCCAGATGATTCAGTTTTGTTTTAAATCTAAATCAAGATCTTGGACTGAGTTAAGATAAGCGCTCTCCACCACTATCTATAATATTTTTATTTATTCATCCCTCTAGCAGAGTTACAAAGAATTGTACAATCAATGCCAAGGAGCACTGAAGCTGTTCTGACGGCACGTGATGGCCCCACACCTCACCAAGACTCTTTTTGTTGGTTGTCTTTTAGTTCATCTCCCGTCTGCTTGTGTTTAGACACCACTTGAGGTGAGTGGGAGCATAATATTCTTTGTTTGTTTGTTTGTTTGTTTTATTAAGATCCCCATTAGCTTTTGCATAGCAGCAGCTATTCTTCCTGGGGTCTTTGTGATTCATGTGACTTCGCACTTTAAATCTTATTAATGTGGTAAAACATTCCTTGCCGTGAGACACATGCAGACTCACATTGCCTTTCAGTGCTGCAGCCTCGTTACATTTCCTTTATAGATGTTCCAGCTATGAATGGAAACGGTTCAATAAAAACTTTCCGTTCTGTCTATACTGTGTAACCATGCGACTTGTTATATCATCAAGTATTGCACAGTGTGATATCTCACTCAACAGCATGTTAAATCATTGCAAAGCATCTGACTTCCTATCTGCCTTTTAGAAAACAAACTGAAGTTTCCACCACATGGCACTCCATCCTCCTGTGGGGTGATCGTGAGTGGTGCTCTGTGCATCAGGTGCAGATAAAAATCAGTCTGTTTGTGTGAACTGTGAGAGCTACGTGATTACAAACACGTCCTTAATCAGATCATCTGAGCATCTGGCCCACCGTGACACCGCAGCTGTTCTTTCTCCAGCTGAAAATTTCAGTCAACATCGGCGTTCCCCCTCATCTGCTTTCTCTCTGTTGTTTTGGCTTCACCTAAAACCTAGTTCCCAAGTGCACACGTGTGTGATCAAATGATATGAAAGGAAAACAAAAAGATCATTGACATTTTTATCTGACAGCAACATCAGATAAAACATACAGATATCTCAGCTTTCATACTATTCTGTTTTGCAGTTATACTGGAGAGCAATGTACCTTACAGTTTTGTACAATCAGGGAGGAATTCAAAACTTATGAGAGGCACACTCAAAAATTAAGTGTTTTGTTACGTATTCATACTGTTTTGTTTTTTTTAATTTTCCACTTTTCCAGTGAGAACATATAACATACTCAAAACCTTTTTGCATTTACAGCAGGAAATGCCGCACAGCAACGTAAGTTAAGGGGGTGGAAAGTCCTAGGAGGCTGGGTGAGAGGTGGTGGATGGGTCCAACACCTGACCTTCACCCGGCAGGCCGGTGCTCACTTCCCCTCTGATTGTAAAACCAAACTTTTTTTCTAAAACCAACCATGTGTCCCTGTTGCCTAAACCTCACCATATTCATGTGCTGGCATAACATAACCATGTGCGTGTGTTGTTGAAGGAAAAAAGCATCAGTATGTGGTATTGTAGCAGTTTAGCACCATTAATTTGAAAGCGACTGTATGCAAACTGTACATTTCCTGTGGAAACGGAATTTTGAAAACACACAATGCATGTAACAGGCTGAAGTTGTCAACAAATGCAAATGGTCATGGATGAGGTGAAAGTCCTCCCACCCTATATGCAGAATTTCAGAAAGCCTTTTCTGGCAGAATGATTCATTTCATGGCCTGATATTTGCCCTTTCTAATAGTAGGTGTGGCAGGCCTCTACTAACCTGATGCTGGGAGTGTTTCCCAATAAAAAGGATCATAGCAAACAAACAACAAACAGAATGGAACTGTTTTTTGTTTGTTTGTTTGTGTGTTTTACATAATTGAGATGATACATTGAACAGCTTTTCTTGTTCCAGGTTGATATCACGTTCAGTTACAAACAGCATTTCTCATTAGTTTTCCTCACTAATGCATTTCTTCAATCACTTCAAAGCAAAGCAATAAATATATAAATAAATAAGGAAGATAACATAGATAAGACTTTATTAATCCCACACCAGGGAAATTAACACGTTACAGCAGCTCAGGAATCAGAGGCAGGATACAAACAGCGAAAAAGTGAGTGCCAAAAAAAAAAAGGATGAAAATATTATTATAAGATACAAATTAGATACAATATAAAATCTATTTAAATTATATACACCTTTCATTTATACAGGTAATGTTTGTCCATGATTGATAGTTGCACAGATGAAACACAATACACACATGGTGTTTAATACATTAAGTATTGGGTTGTAAGTGGTTGGGGATGGAGGCAGAGACAGCAACAGTGTTACATGATGTTATGTCTTAATAAAAAGTCTGACAGCTGAGGGACGAAGGGACCTGCGGTAGCGCTCTTTCTTGCAACGTGGGTTTCACAGTCTGTTGCTGTAGGAGCTGATTAAGGTCCCCACAGTCTCCTGCAGGGGGGTGAGAGGTGTTGTACATGATTGATGTCAGCTTGGCTTCTCTCCTCCTCTCATCCACCTCCTCTGTGGAGTCAAGAGGGCAGTCCAAGACAGAGCCCTCCCAACCACTTTGTGTAGTCAATAATTATAATTGAATTAAATAATAATGCTAATGATGATCATCATGTATTTAATGTCCTGCTCCACACATTATTTGTGCATTGTGTCCAAATTGTGGCATGCACATAAAACTAAGCTCCCCTCATTAAATTGTAGCTGTAACTCCATTAATCACCAGTAGATGTCACTGCAGCCCAACCTTCAACCTCAGAGCCAGCCGCAGAGCTCCTAAGATCCACCCAAACACTAGGTTAATATCCACATTTCCTCTGTGCTGTCCATGAAAAGCGAGAGGCATGTTCCTCTCCTGCACCCACGGCCTCGCCAGCTGCTTTAAGGCTACACACACACACACAGCGATAAAATGGTGAAAGCCAGCCAGCAGCTCTCACAATCTTCTCCAGTTGACTTGTGAAGCCAGAGGGTTGCACTAATCTTTGGCGCCAGAGTCACTAATCTAGCCCAATAACTGTAACAGGGTGCTAATCACTGTTTTGGTGGAAAGAACCTTGCCATCTTTTCCATGGCAATCAGACCACTTAGAGGCCCACGTGAGCTGATGAGTTTACAGCTGATGTCAGGCTCAATCACGGGCGCCGCTTTATGGTTTTCACAATAATGAGGCTGAAACCTGAAAAAGGGCTTTTTGTGTGCCCAACATTCCTGGTAATGACTTATCTGGCCTTTTAGCCTTGTGCTTAGAAATACGGGAAAAGAAACGGCTTTGCTGCCAAGTAAATTTACAAAAATATTTACAGAAATACCAGCCGCTGACTTCATTAATCTGTACTACAAACCTGCGTGCATTACATTCTCATCCAATGTTCCAGTCTGGCTCAGAGAGGAGAGGACATAAAAAGCTTTCCACCTCACTGATGATCACATTCGCCATGTGATGTTGTTGACATACCAACATGCAGGCCTGTACCACTGATCTATTCATTTAAGTATTTTTTCTTAGAATCTGGTGGGTCTAGCAACAAGGAGGGAGTTTACAGTCTAAATTTGTAGGTATGTTATGGGTTGTTTTAAGTATTTACCTTTAATATATTTAGAATTCCCCTCAGACATGTTTTATGAGATATAAAGGTACTGTTCAAAAAACATTTTTGTGTCTGATATGTTTTTTCTCCACAAAAAAAAACCAGTTGAATGAATTTGTTAAAAATCCTTAAAGTGAAATGTGTTCCCTCGCCTTTATTGAAAAAAATCCAGAATCTATAAAAATGAAAATGTGTTTCATTTCAGAAGTTCAACTTTTGGATACAAGATGTTTCCTACTTCACTGAACAGTCAATTTTTTGAGTTTGCACTTTCCACAATGCACTTGTGTAAGTTGCATGTTATCTGACTTTAGATTTTAGGTGAGCACAGAGAAACTTTCCCTCTATTGTCAAACTCGTATGCATAACTCTGCACAGTGATGATCAAAGCATCCAAGGACAGTAACAATAACCAAAACCTATTTTTCAGTGGAGGGGGAGTTTAAATTTGACACTTCCTAGGTGAACAAATGTACAGAAGCATTGTGACCTTCATGCTGGGAGATAAAATGTACAGAAAATGTGACTGAGTCACTGCAATTGATAAAATGTTTAGAAATCCCTGCCAACACGCCTCGAGTTATGTAGAATACAGAGTTCAGTTTCTCTCCCTCTGGATATCATCGGATGATTCCTCCTATACATCAATGACAGACATGGTAAATTAACGTGACTGATGAGGTTAATAAATATCATACATTCTTCCCTTATGCAATCTTGCAGTGATGTAAGAGTCGGTGATACTTCTGCCCTGGATCCATGGCCTGTCCCATCCAGACATCACAGACCGTGGCGAATGAACAGTACAGTATCTGCTTATGTTCTCAAAGCATGTCAGACTCAATGTCAAGGCCTCCTTCCTAAGCAGACTCTCAACTGTCGCTCATGTTTCAGTCCGAGGCCTTGAAAGACTTGCAGGACACACGATACAGTCGTCCCAGTGAACTGAATTTGACGTGTAACGCCGGGTCAGTTAGTTCAATAAATGCACTGTGGCCTGCCACTTGGACAGGACCAAAATGTGGCACCCCACACCCAGGGGAGGGAATGAGAGGAGAGGTGGAAAGGGGGTGTGTGTGTGGGGGGGGGGGGGTCCTGTCGGTTGTGGCGGCTCCTTTTTACTCTTGGCTTCACTGTGCATGTGCTTCCAATTACAGACAAAGGAGAGGCGGTCCTGTGCAGCATGTGGTTCCATTTAGAGCAGGTGAAACAATGTAGGAAAATAGATCCGTCATCCGTCGCATTCCAGAGGCCAGTGAGAAACAGCGCTAAATCATAGCAAAGCTAATCCTGAGAGGAACGGGTGGGGTTAAGGCAGTTGAGGGTCCTGGCGGCATCTTCAACAGGGCATTACAAGGACCTGATAGAAACATCGCCCTTTATTTTCTCCATTTATTTTAGATTTCTGATGTTTACCCACAAGTTCCCTGATTTTTAGCCATGGCCACATTGGTCCACACTGAAAAATCTCAACAACTGTTCAATGTATAGCCATGAAATTTTGTTCAGATGTTCATGGTCCCTGGAGAATGAATCCTACTGACTTTAGCGATCCTCTGACTTTCCTCTAGCACCGGAGCAGCTTGACATTTGCAGTTTTGAGTGAAATATCTCAAAACTATTGGATGGATTTTCGGTGCATTTACATTCACCTCAGGATGAACTATAACAACTCCAACGATCCCTAACTCTTCATCTAGGACCATTACTGAGTCAGGTCAAGTCAATTTTGTTTTTATTGCCCAATATCAAAAAATGTTTCAAGAGGTTTCAGAATCACACATACATAGGTCGATTGTGCAAGCGCCTTATTATGACCTATACTTACATTTACGATAAGGTGGCGCCCTCTTGTGGCTGTAGTAATTGTTTCAGGAGCAGAGGAGGAAGGGATGTGACGTAGCATTTAAAGTGACAAAATTCGTGTAATGTACACATATCAAAGAGGCCCCATAGGGTGGGTTGGAGGAGTGGTAGATGGGTCAAACAAAAACAGGACTTTCACCCAGGACACTGGTGTTTGCTTCCTGAAATTAACATTGACTTCTTGTCATGTTACATTAGTGACAAAAGTACTTATTTAATGCCAAACCATGATTTTTTTTTCAAATGTAACCAGTTAGTTTTGTTGTCTAGACTTAACTAGACATTTTTGGAGCTTCTTTCATGATGTTATGGACACATTTAAAACTGCGAACATTAGAACAGTAATATATGTCGTTTTGGGGACGGTCATAAGTTATTTTTGAAGCCAGTGGAAACTCACCTACTCTGTCATTTATGTATGAGAGATTTCAATAAATCAATATTCAAGTACTTGCAAAACTCCCTTAATATTGTGTTTACTGCCAAATGTTAGCTGGTTAACATACAGTATTTCCAAGCCAATCTCCACTGACATTGGGCGAGAGGCAGGGTACACCCTGGACAGGTCAACAGACTATCACAGGGTTGACACATAGAGACAGACAACCATTCACACTTTAGAGTCACCAATTAACCTGCATGTCTTTGGGCTGTGGGAGGAAGCCGGAGTACCCTAAGAAAACCCACACTGACACAGAGAGAACATTCAAACTCTGCACAGAAGGGCTCCCACCCTGGGTTCAAACCTCCCACCCTGGGTTAGCGGCAATGCTAAGCACTGCCACTGTTTCTTCAAACAAGAGTGCTCTCATTTTAGTGTAGAGTGACAGACTGGAACGAACTCACCTAAAGAAAAGTGTTTTAAAGCTGCTAGCATGGACTCTTGTTTATATTTGGTCCTGAACATGGGTCTGACTGGCTCTTTGACTTCTTGTCACACAGGTGTCCAGGTGTTCCTGCCTTAAACACCTGAGGAAATATTTCATATGATTTAAGGCCAGACAAGGCTGTGGAGCCAGAAAAGGAATGGTACTGACCGCTCTATGTGCAGTATGCACGAGCAGGTAAGCAGCTGATTTTATCAGACCGCTATCCCAGCCCTCCATCTGTCCTTCACGTGAGCCCTCTGTTGGGGCCTGGAAGCTTTGCCTCTTTCCACCATGTGGTTATAGTCAGATCATGCAGCCACTCTACTCCGTTGGAAAGAATGTAGGTTAATATAGCAAGCGGGATCTGGACATCTCGCTCTCATTTGCCTTTTATAGCCCATAGGAGCAAAGGCATAGCGTGTGCTCCAAGCTGTAAATCAGAGGATGTTTGGCATCCCACTACTTTACAGGAGGGGGGCTTTAGGCCTCAGTTAGGCCACGGACCAGCAGCACCCAGTAAAGCTCTCACATGCAGAATGAAAGGGAGGAGAGATGAAAGAAAGGGAGACATATTTTTAGCATGGGTAGGAGCCCAGTGAGTGTCAACTGGACTCGGGGCTAACAAGGACGTATTTGGGTGATTACTTCACAGCTCGTGTGGTTTCACAGGGATACCTTTTTCTATGTGCTTCCGCCAGTGCCCACATTATGGGAAATAATAAAAAAGGTATAGATTCCAATCTAGGGTGGTGCTAGGAGAGCCACGCCAAAACCAATCCAATCACACCGTTAAAAATGTGGCAGCTGATTTTCCATCATGTGCTCAATCACCTCGGTCTCCACCTCACACTCTGAGACTCCACAGTCTGGTTTAGGTTTTCATGTGTTAAAATCAGAAATGAGAGCTGACATTAATTTCTTTTTGGGTGTATTTTGGGCTAATGAGCAGGGAAGAATGCAGATTCTTTTTTTTTTTTTTTTTTCTGTACCCCAAAATCTGGCAATATAGTTTAAATCAATGTCAAGATTTGTAAAAGGTTAGAAATTAGAAACAGTGTTAGAGTTTCTGTTCTGAAATGTGTTTTCATAAGGTCATGAATTGCCGTGCAGGTTGATTGCTGATTGTAGTTAATGTCAGGAAACAGAAGATTGCAGTCCATTTGCTTTATGTCCCGGGACTGATTATACCAACTCCTATTTTGCTCACTCTACCCAAGCCCTGTCTCTTCTCTCTTTCCCTCCTTCTCAATTTGAGCTCCATAGATTCTCTCTTATATTCTGTCTTAATTTCTCTCGGTTAAAGTTCCTCTTGGTGCATTCATTTAAAGCTTTATAACTCAGCTCTGTTCATCAAAAGTACAAATTAAGAAGTCGCTCCCTTCATGCCTTAAAATGGGTTAGATATAACTTGAACTATAATGAACGATCTATAACAATAACTAGATGTAACATCTTTGCCTCATTCAGTATGGATCCCCAGTGCATAACATGTAGACGTGAAAGGCCACTGTCAAAGTAGCGATATGAGATGACTTGGGATGGGAACATGCTGCTGTGGCTCAGGAAGCAGATCGGGTTACTCACTAAGCAGAAAAGATCAGCGGTGCAATGCCTGACTCCCAGTCGATGTATCTTTGAGCAAGACACTGAACCCCAAATTGCTCCTGATAGCGCTGCCATCAGTGTGTAAATGTTTAACTGATGAGCAGATGGAGGCATGTGTGTTCTTGTATGGTCTGTATGTATCAGCCACTAGTGTAAGAACATGTGTGTTAGTGGCGCGTGTAGTGTAAAAGAAATTTAAATGGGTGGAGGGCTAGAAATGTGCTCTACAAATACAAGTCCATTTACCATCCATTATCTTTGGTATGACTACGTTATCAAGTCAATTATGTGCTAATGTTAGATAAACATTCTTCCCCATCGCCAGCACTGACAAGTTGAAGTGAAAGTGAAACGTAACTTGCAAAATACCAACGCATTCTCATTCCAAGCCGTCACATACTGCTGCTTTGTCAGTGGACTTTCAAGTCTACATATTATTTGCCATGTGTCCTCCTGTGTCTGGCTGACAGACACACAAAAGGTTCTGTCTGGCTGCGTTTTAAACTGACGCTGCCCTGACTGTATCATACTTACTCCAAAGGTGGCTTTCTATTTGAAGACTTCAGAAAGAGAATGGGCTGAAAATAACAATCTGTAGCTACACCTGGCTTCTCCTCTAATACGCCTTGTTTCTCTGTGGTATTATGCTAATGATGTGTTAAGCTGCACCCCACAAGTTGATGGTTTGCCTTCTTAGGTATGTGATGTAGCAAACCCTGAATAGTTTGAATCTGTTGTTGGTACACAGCAGCTCAAAATCAGAAATGTCAGCCATGGTGTTGATGAGTTATTTTGCTCATATTAAAATGGTTACTTAATTTTCATCGGAGGGGGTCTTTAAAAGTATTACTTTACACAAATTACAAGAGTATCGAGTCTTATGTAGCCTGTTTTGGTTTTATGTGCTGAGGTTTTCAGATATTTGCCTCTGAAACTTTCATTTTTTTCCTGTACATTTTAAAATCAGCAGTGACACCTCTTTACAGAAACAGCCTCAGTGGATAATCCACAGAACAAACTGGTTTCACTCTGGCTTTTTTGTTAGTGGATTATACAGTAGATGAAAGTTAAGCTAAACTTACCATAAAGAGGTTTGTGGATTTTCAGTGTTGTGTAGAAATCTAGATTTTTTTTCACAGATGTACAAATGACTGAAATGACTGGGCCCCTTGATTTTGAGGTGACTTGCTGACGTAGTTCACTGCAGTAAATTCTGCTCTCCTGTACGTTTGAGCCTGACCTTTTTCAGCATTCATTCAGGAATGTGTGCTGATTATATAGTTGTGACAACAGGTGGGAGATAATTAGTGTAATTGAGAAAGCACTCAAAAACCAAAAGATTATGAGAAACACAAATCCAGAAAAAAAAGCTAAACACATTACCTCAAACGCAAAACATATTTTACATGAGGTATTTAAACTCAAGTTTTATCTTCGGCTTCCCAGTGATTTATTTATATTTTCATTGTTTCTGAATAGTTTATTGTTGTTTTCATCTGTCTGATTGCTAGGTGGTCTATTTTGAAATGCTATTGTAATAAAAATACATAATTATTATCCTTAGTAATGGGAAAATTGTTTCTTGAAAGCCGTTGAGATTTTCAGTTGTAATTTCAGCAATGTTATGAGCCGCACAAACATATTTTCAATCGCCTCATTCTTTTGGGGTTGCAGCTGTAAATATCTCAAAACCTCAAGCATGGCTAGATAACAAGAGTGGTAAATAAGAAATACATTTTCCTTAAAACTAGAGGCAGAATAACAGGGCTGCGGATCAGAGTCACCAGAAGGCTGTTCAGGCACGTTGATCCTTGCAGCTTTATGGTGGACAGACACCACGCAGCTGGTCAGAACAGGAAGTCCAAAACGAATGACCCTTAATTACTGCAATAGAGCAGCACACCCTCTATTCCTTGGACTCTAACCTTTCCCTCCATGGCCCTTAGTCGTCCAGAGAGACCAAGCTAATGAACTGTGCGCTACAATCTGATAGCAGGTGAACCCGTAATCAAACCAGAGCTAGCAGCCTGTGGGTACAATTCCCGTTCACCCAACAATTAACCCTGTGATAAATCATTCCACAGCTGCGCCATCACATGGGGTCCGTCACCCTCTGCAACCCCTGGCTCTGAGATAGGGGTCGATGAGAGAGGGGATAGCACCCAGAGGTTGGGGTTACAGATGGAGTGTTTGAAGTCTGAGATGTTATGGTTGGTGTAGGAGGGAAGGGCCCCCCTAGAGAGGCTGTTTAGGGTTTGGGATGAGAGGCTTGAACAGTGTTTTAGATTAGGCCTCTAATCCCTCTAATGAAGGCCAACTTTAGTGTTCCATTGTTGTGTAAACTGTTGTGCATGTAATGCCCGTGCGGCAGTGACAGATCAAGCTCCTTGTCTTTCATCAGCCGAGCGGCTGCACACACCGCAGCAGCTAATCAAGTCAAGCTGACGGTAGAGAATGGTGGTGTGTGAGTGAGTGCGAACACGCACATGCATGTATGCAATTAGCTCGCAGTGTGTGCTAAAGCGTGTATGTGCAGTTGTAAGCGTTTAATCTGCTCTTTGTTAGCGGAAATGGTGGAGGACTAAATTTGGGAGCGGTATGATTATGCTTTTGTTCCGAGGAGAAAATCAATTTGCCGTGCGCTGAGTGTTCACTTCCTATTTCCTGAACGCAGCCTTGATGTGTTTTTAACTTCTATCACATCCACATTTTCTTGATGAGATGTGATGATTGGGCTTCTTCATCAGTCTGGTGTTTATTTAACGGACTAATTTCAATCAAGGCCCATTTAATTTTTGTTTTAGAGCTGTTCATAAAATGTTTCCTGTGTTTATAAACACTAAAATGACAGATCTTTATTTAATTAGTCATTAGTATATTAACTTACGGTACATGTTATCAACCAGTAGGAGATTTGAGGGGGACGCCTTTTTCCTTGTTTATAAACTGACCAGAATATGTCCTTCTTTCTAACCTGCCATCGCTCTCCACCCCCCGGGTCCAGACCCAGACCTACAACATGTTCTTATCCCAAGTTGTCACGTATTGCGGCATTGTCAGTAGCCAGGATGTGCTACCGTTGCCAGGGCATCAACAAAAGCACATGGTTAGGTTCAGGCAAGAAAAGCATGTGGTTAAGTTTAGAAAAAACATCGTATTAACATTCAGTAAGCAAACACAAGGTTCCCAGGTGAAAGTCCACGGTTTGTTGGACCCATCCACCACTCCTCCTACCCTCCCTATAGGGACTCCTTATATGACGTTGTTACTGCATTTCAACCTGACGCCATTAAGCTGCATATTAAACCACCATGACAGGTGCCGTCTGACCTCATCACGTTCAACATTTGGTCATAGACTCATGTCAAGATATATCGTGCAAGGTACCCAGGGTGCTTTGGTTGCTGACGTTCTGGGACACTGTGCCGTCAGCCTGTTACATACATTGTGTGTTTCACAGGAAATGTACAGTTTGCATACAGTCTCTGTCAAACGCACTACATTGGTACACTGCAACTATTTTTTCCATCAACAACAAACATATACATGGCTACATCTAGCCAACACGGCGACTGGCCTTGTATCATGTCTGTCTGATGCCAGAAGTCACTGACCAAGTACCGGTATTCAACGACTTTGGAGTGAGACCAGGTTGGCTGGTTATAACTGTCAAATGTGCAATACCGATGTAATAGTGCAGATGCTGTGTTTTCACTCTCATGGCCACAGAAGCGTCTCAGAAAAAGGCTCTAAAAACCCACTGTATGTTACCTGCCTCGGACAAAACAGCAGACACACACAGTTAGCGACTAGCTGGTGAACATAGTGGAGCATTCAGCAGCTAAAGAGAAAGATGTTTCCCTCTGGAGTCAGTGGACGCCAGAACTGTGGGAGGAGAATGAAATGAATGTTGGACTTACATTCAACAGGTGGCCAGAAACATGGATCTGAATAAATGAAAATGTTCCTCCGTGCCTGCTGGGTGTGGAAGAAGAAAATGGCCATGCAGCTCTTGCAAATGTAACATTTGTGAAGGGTCATGAAAAGAACCAGTAAACCAGAGCAACATAAGTGTACCTGGGATGCTGTATAGTGTTTTATTTCCTAGAGGAAGAGAAAAACAACACACACAGAGACACACACGCACAGACACTGAGACAGCAAGGCCTCTCTCTAATTATGCTATTCCAGGAGCCATAATGATCACTCTCTCCCTGTCTCACTCTCACTCTATAAAAACCCTCCAATGCAGAACTATATAGCATGATGTTCTCCAGCAGGCAGCCAGCGAGGGCCGACGCTCACCCACAGCGGCTTGTGCCAAACCACTACTGTCCTCCCCACATCCTCTCACCTCTCTCCTCCTCCTCTTGCCACCCGTAGCTTCCTTTCAGCGGAACCCACAGTCTATACAAACACAATTGCCTGGCAACTGACTTTTCTTCTCTGCGCTGTAGGTCATTAAGCCTGCCCGGGTCGTGCCTGGTGTCGATGTAAAAGGATGAAAAAAGGAATTCAAAACAAATGAGTGGTTCTGACAGATGTGGCGTTTTGGCTTTGTGCGGAGACAAAAGCTTTCTCTCTGCGCTGAGCTCTGCAGCGGAGGTGGTGGCTTCAGAATCTAAGAAGGTTATGTAAGATCAAAGATGCCAATCTGACATGAGTGTTAGTTGTGGCCCTGAGGGCTGCTGAGGAGCTGTCAGCATGGCGGGGAGTGTGGAGGGCAGCCTCTGGGCTGAGATATGTACATCACACATTCCCTGCTTCACTTTCAGAGTGAGCAGTGGGTTTAGTTTTCTGTGTTATTATCCTCCCTCACTGATGTGTTACTAAATGGACATATCAGTAGCGTTGAGTGACAATTTAATATTACTGTTTTTTGTCTTTCAGGGGAATCATACTGTGATTATTTCAGTTGCTCTGAGCAAGTTGTGATAAAAATTTAACTTTCTTATCTGAAGGTCCAACACCATCTCACTCCTAACTTGTCAAATACCAAACCTTGGTCATTAGCCCTCTGCAGGTAGGAGGGGGCCTGGTTATGGAGGGCCTTTACAAGTGAGGAGAAGGACTTTTAATTGGATGTGTCGTGGGACAGGAAGCCGGTGGAGGTTCTGAGGGACGGGGATGATGTGATCGTGGGAGTGGGAATGGTTGATCAGACGAGTTCTGGATGTATTGGAGTTTATTCAGGACTTTGGATGATGTACCATAAAGAACACTGTAACAGTAGTCTTGTGTGTATAAATGGCAGAAATGCTTTCCAAGAAAGTAGGGCAGGTGGGAGTGGAGGTGGATGGGTCAAAGACACTTAAGACTTTCACCCAGGAGACTGCTGTTTGTGTCCTGTGTAATGCCAGAAATCAGTTAGAGTCATTTTAGTAACAATAAAGTGAGATAGTATGCGTGACGTATGTCATGACGTTATTAACAAACGTACTTGTGTTTGACGAGTTGAGAGTAAGAATGTGTTGGAAGGTCCACTTACACTGCGTATGTATTCAGAATCTGTTGGCAACGAGACAAAATTTCAGTAATGGAAGCAATCTGGTTTCCATTTGTAATCTGAGTAGTAGTGACCAATCACATGTGAGCCGTAAGTAAACAGTCCATGTGGAGAGGTGGAAGCACTGGCTGCAATGTCATTTTGGAAGTCATTGGCTTTCATCTGAAGACGACTGAGCTTATATTTGTCTTTTTGAAACGTATTTGAATTCATACACAGATATCTATTCTCAGAAATTAGCTGAGATGTCCTACACATGGAAGAGGAAGTCTTAGCCCAAGATATCTGCTTGCTACACTGGATTTCCTGACTGGTACAAAAAGGTTTCCGTGCACTTACAGTACATCTATGCAGTGTTTCACTTTATTGTTGAGCTCAACAATGAGCTGTGTGGAAATCTTTTTCTACCAGTCTGGACTTATTGATGTTTCCAGCTCCTTGCCAAATCCAAGCTGGGTGGAGCGGTGGTTGTTCTGCATCATCTACACTGGATCTACTGAAATATTGGCTGTTTCCCCAGAGACTTATTGTCATTAGACCGATTAATGATGGATTATAAGACTGACAAGATACTCTCACTGAAGAAGACTGTGACATGTGGTGAAAAGCTCCAGAAAATGCTCATAAGTTTACCTTAAGTTAGGATTTTAGTTAAAATACTGTAGGTCAAGAATGAAAATTAAAGCCATCAATGTTTCTATTTTATGTAATTTTGCCTACATTTGCATACACGGTTCATTAAAATTGAAAAATATCCTTTTTAATATTGTATGATTTTGACCAAATCACTAAGCTCCACCAGCCTGTTCATTGTGATATACGTATAGATTATGATAAACAGATTCTTAAATTGCAGCGAGGGTAGGTGTGATCTGTGGTGGCTTGTAGGGAATGGACTAAAACATGGAAAAAAAAAACACAACACTGGTATGATCCTTTAAATATGTCAGATATTTGTGAGTCATTCTTACTCACTATGTCCACTTTGGTCGACTCATTGTTTCCTCCGCACAGCTCCTCATGTCAGGGGTCCTGTTTGCTCTCCAGCTTATGGAGGCACAGAAGATCAGGCCTGGTGTGTGTTTACAGTCAGCAGGGTCACAGAGGACGGTCACTGTGGTCGTACCTCCACACTGAGAGCCCTAAAGCATCTCAGGGACGAGAGCTTTCTGCTGCAGTCTGTTGGATAAGCTGTGACAGGGCCTGTAATCAGCAGACATATATGAGATGTGTCTGAGACAAGCTGCTAGACAGTTTGCCCCCCTGATACGTAACCAACGAGGCTTCAGGGTCACACAGACGAACACAAACACACACATGAAGCCAGGCTCGCTGGCTGTGACTGCGGTCTAATTGGGAAAGGACAGAGTTAAAAATAGCATGCGGTGACGCTGGTATCTTATAATGACATCCTGGCTAGACCAGAGGCCAGATCTGCTCGCTGTTCGCTTCACTAAACTTCTGACATCTCCATGAGGGAAATTTTGAGGGG